>CM067847.1:191344590-192594590 GCA_034509565.1 Triticum monococcum
GGGAAGCCGAATCCCCCCTTTCCTTCTCCCTTCCCCTCTTTCCTTCTTCTTTGGTTCGGCCCATATGGGGGCGCACTAGCCCCTTGTGGCTGGTGCGTTTCCCCTCTTGGCCCATAAGGCCCATATATTTTGCCGAGGGTGCTCGGAACCCCTTCCGGTGACCCGTTATGTACTCGGTACCCTCCGGAACACTTCCGGTGTCCGAATACCATCGTCCTATATATCAATCTTTACCTCTCGACCATTTCGAAACTCCTCGTGATGTCCGTGATCTCATCCGGGGACTCCGAAAAACATTGGGTCACCAAATACCATAACTCATATAATACTATATCGTCATCGAACGTTAAGCGTGCGGACCCTGCGGGTTTGAGAACTATGTGGACATGACCGAGACACCTCTACGGCCAATAACCAATAGTGGAACATGGATGCCCATATTGGCTCCTACATATTCTACGAAGATCTTTATCGGTCGAACTGTTATGACAACATATGTTATTCCCTTTGTCTATCAGTATGTTACTTTCCCGAGATTCGATCATCGGTATCTTCATACCAAGTTCAATCTCTTTACCAGCAAGTCTCTTTAATCATTCAGTAATACATCACCTCGTGTCCAACTCTTTAGTCATTTTCTTGCAAGCTTATGATGTGTATTATCGAGAGGGCCCAGAGGTACCTCTCCGATACTCGGAGTGAAAAATCCTAATCTCGATCTATGCCAACTCAACAAACACCTTCGGAGATACCTGTAGAGCATCTTTATGTTCACCCAGTTATGTTGTGACGTTTGATAGCACACAAGGCATTCCTCTGGTATCCAGGAGTTGCATTAGCTCATAGTCTAAGGAATATGTATTTGACATGAAGAAAGCAATAGCAATAAAATTGGACGATCATAATGCTAAGCTAACGGATGGGTCTTGTCCATAATCATTCTTATAATGATGTGATCCTGTTATCAAATGACAACTGATGTCCATGGTCAGGAAACCTTAACCATCTTTGATCAACGAGCTAGTCTAGTAGAGGCTCACTAGGGACACGGTGTTTGTTTATGTATTCACACATGTATCAAGGTTTCCGATCAATACAATTCTAGCATGAATAATAAACATTTATCATGAATAAGGAAATATAAAATAACAACTTTATTATTGCCTCTAGGGCATATTTCCTTCAGATTTATCATAAAGATCAAATAGAACAGTATGATTATTGCACTAGGATGTAAACTCAAATCTTCGTATGAATGAATCAATGAGGTGGTAGTACTGCCTGCACTTATCTGACACGGAGTCCTCAAGATTAACATTTTCTACCTACACATCAAATTCCTCTTTAAAACCTGCATGAACCATGAATTGATCCAACTGCCATTCGCAAGGCCGTACTCGAGCTTCCCTTGGTGGTTCAAGATCAGTCTCACGTATTACGAGCCTTGGGGCTTTCTTGCTTGAGGGACCACCTTGGTATATCGTTCTAAACATTGTTCTTCCTCTGGAAAATTTCTGAAATTTTTAGTGATCAAAATAAAAGTGAACCAAACTCAACAAGATTGATAGTAACTACTCCTACAAGTGTCTAGAAACTATATCATGCATCAAAACTACTTTGGAACATATAAATTTGGCATGCAAGTTCAAGAACAAGGTCACCACAGCAGCAAAATTTTGCAATATATAAAGCACTAGAACAAAAACTAATTGGACCATTGGAGGAGTCACATATCGAAGAACAATCCCCCAAGATAGTTTGCAAATGGAGCTTTGCACAAGGAGATCGAAAATGGCAGCAAGATGATCTAGAACACGAGTTTGAACAATGGGATGATTTTTTCTGGAGGAAGACGAAGTGGATGGGTGCTGGAATAAGTGAGGGGGACCCATGTGGGACCCACAAGGTAGGGGGCGCGCCTAGGGGGTAGGGCGCGCCTAGGGGTAGGGCGCGCCCTCTACCCTTGTGGCCCACTAGTGCAGCCCCCTGGTGTGTTCTTAGTGCCAGAAATTCTCAAATATTCTATAAAAAATCATACTAAATTTCCAGGGCATTTGGAGAACTTCTATTTTAGGGACATTTTTTATTGCACGGATAATTCAGAAAACAGATGGATAATCATATTTTTGCTTTATTTATTTTAAATAACAGAAAGTAAAAAGTGGGTATAGAAAGTTGTGCTCTCTAAGTTCATTCATCTCATGCCCATCAGAAGGAATCCATTAACAAGGCTGAGCAAGTCTTATTAACAAACTTCTTCTGAATGACATGAAACCGGAGAACTTCCGAATAACACTAGGTTTCCTCAACGGGGATATGCTTGTCCCCAACAACAAGAATATCATATTTCTTTTTAATAGTAGGAAGAAGGAATTCAAAACCTCCAATAGCAATAGTTGAAATTTTTCCAATAGAATTGATAATATTCACTTGAGGTTGTTTCTTCGAAAAGTGTACTATATGCTCATTACCATTAACATGAAAAGTGGCATTGCCCTTGTTGCAATTGATAACAGCCCCTGCAGTGTTCAAAAAGGGTCTACCAAGGATGATCGACATACTGTCGTCCTCGGGAATATCAAGAATAACAAAGTCCATTAAGATAGTAATGTTTGCAACCACAACAGGCACATCGTCACAAATACCGATGGTTATAGCAGTTGATTTATCAGCCATTTGCAAAGAGATTTCAGTAGGTGTCAACTTATTCAATTCAAGTCTACGATACAAAGAGAAAGGCATAACACTAACACCGGCTCCCAAATCACATAAAGCAGTTTCAACATAGTTTATTTTAGTAGAGCATGGTATAGTTGGTATTCCTGGATCTCCAAGTTTCTTTGGTATTCCACCCTTAAGAGTATAATTAGCAAGCATGGTGGAAATTTCAGCTTTCGGTGTCTTTCTTTTATTTGTAACAGTATCTTTCATATACTTGGCATAAGGAGACATTTTCAGAATATTAGTCAAACGCATACGCAAAAAGACAGGTCTAAGCATTTCAACAAAGCACTCAAAATCCTCATCATCCATTTTCTTGGATGATTGACGGGGAAATGGCACGGGCTTCTGAACCCATGGTTAACTGTCTTTACCTTGATTCCTAGCAACAAAGTATCTCTTATCATAGCGTTGATTCTTAGATTGTGGGTTATCAAAATCAACAGCAGGTTCAATCTCCACATCATTATCATTACTAGGTTGAGCATCAACATGAACATTGATATGTCTTTGACATATCTATAATTTATGAAGTATTCATGCCATGTTTACAATGATTCCATATGATTTTGGTATGATTTGATTAGAACTAACCCGGTCTGACGTTGTTTTCAGCAGATACGGAAGAGGAGTCCCGGGCCGCCACAAGGGTCCCCCCCTAGGGCGCGCCCCTCGACCTTGTGATCGCCTCGTGGGGCCCCCTGACGTGAAACCGACGCCAACTCCTCCTATAAATCCAAAAAACCCATAACAGAAGAGAGATCAGGAGTTCCGCCGCCATAAGCCTCTGTAGCCACGAAAAACCAATCTAGGCCCTCTCTCGCACCCTGCCAAAGGGGCGAACATCACCGGAGGCCATGGAGGAGGAAGCCGGAGGGGTCACCATCGTCATGGAGGCCAAGGACCAGAGGGGGAACCTTTCCCCATCTACGGGGGAGGCCATGGAGGAGGAAGCACAAAGGGGATAACCGCTCCCCTTCTCTCTTGATGGCTCCGGAGTGCCATTGGGGAAACCATTGCCACGGTGATCATCTTCATCAACATCACCATCCTCATCTCTTTTACGCGGTCCACTCTCCCGCACCCCGCTGTAATCCCCTACTTGAACATGGTGCTTTATGCCACATATTATGATCCAATGATGTGTTGCCATCCTATGATGTTTTGAGTAGATTTCTTTTGTCTTTTGGGTTGATTGATGATATAGATTGGTTTGAGTTGTATGTCTTATTTTGGTGTTGTCCTATGGTGCCTTCCATGCCGCGCACACGTGAAGGATTCCCGCTGTAGGGTGTTGCAATACGTTCATGATTCCCTTATAGTGGGTTGCTAGAGTGAAAGAAGCTTAAACCCGAGTAAGGGGGTTGTTGCGTATGGGATAAAGGGGACTTGATATGTTAATGCTATGGTTGGGTTTTACCTTGATGATCTTTAGTAGTTCTGGATGCTTGCTAGAGTTCCGATCATAAGTGCATATGATCGAAGAAGAGAAAGTATGTTAGCTTATGCCTCTCCCTCATATGAAATTGCAATAATGATTACCGATCTTGTTAACAATCACCTAGGATAATTCTGCACACCGACCCATCATTATTCCACACTCGCTATTTATAATATATAGTAATATACTCTAACTTTATGATAACAGCACCTACTTTTATATTTCAGTTCTCTGATATCATGGAAAGTTATCCTCTTCATACCCACAACGTAGTTTTATTTCTCGTTTCTAGTTGGAAGCAAGCGTTCGGTGTACGTAGAGTCGTATCAGTGGAAGATAGGACTTGAGAGAATATTGATCTTACCTTTAGCTCCTTGTGGGTTCGACACTCCATACTTATCACTTCCACCTTTGGAAAGTCCTATGATGATTCCTTGCACTTGAGGGTTGTCAAGCTCTTTTCTGGCGCTCTTGCTAGTGAGCAATAGCGTGGGGTTGATATTTTCCTGTATGCTTGTTTACTTTATTCATTAAGTAGATTTTGTTTTCCCTTTTTTTAGTTGTGGGTGAAACAAACAAAAAATTACAAAATGGAAATACCGGAAAAAATATTTGCCTCCTATGCCTAAAAACTTTTTGAAAAAGATAAGTGATTGGAAGGTTATGCATTGGAGAAGTGAGGGTCGACCTTGAACACTTGTGTTCATGATCATGGAAACAATGTAGTCTTTTTCATGGAAGTTTCTCAAAAATAAGTATACCATTGTATATATTCATTGTATTATAAAATTAAGGTGCCAAGGTTTGGTTTTAGAATGTTTAAATTGCTTGTTTGGTGTGTGCAGCAGAAAAACAGAAACATTGCGTGTAGTGTTTGAATTCTTATTTTTTTTACTAGAGCATGATAAAATCTTGAAATTTCTACACGGCTGCCCTACAGATTGCTTAGATTGTCCTATTCTTTTAGAATTTTTGAAGTTACAGAAGTATATGAAAGATCCAGATTGCTACAGACTATCATGTTCTTAACAGATTTTGTTTTCCATGTGTTGTTTGCTTATTTTGATGAATCTATGGGTTGTATCGGGGGGTATGAACCATGGTGAAGTTGGAATACAATAGGTATAATGCTAATATGAAATTGGAATGGGTTTACAACAGTACCTAGAGGTAGTGATTTGCTTTATTATACTAACGGATCTCACAAAGTTTTTTGCTGAGTTTTGTGTGGATGAAGTGTTCGAAGAACGAGGAGTTACCGATATGAGAAGAATAAGGAGAGGCAAGAGTTCAAGCTTGGGGATGCCCAAGGCACCCCAAGTAAATATTTAAATGATACTCAAGCATCCCATCTTTCTTCTTCAACAATTATGGGTATACCTCGGCTTTTGTTTTGTTCACATGATATGTGTCTTTTGAGTTTATTTTTCCTTTCATTTCCTTTATGCACCATGCTAGTATGAGATAGTCCTTCATTGATTTATAGAATGCTTCATGTGCTTCACTTAAATCTTTTGAGTATGGCTTTATAGAATGCTTCGTGTGCTTCACTTATATATTTTGAGCTTGGATATTGATATATTTATATTATTTATAGAATGCTCTATGAACTTCACTTATATCTTTTAGAGTCTGAATAAAATTATCATTGAAAGTGGGTTTGGAAGAGTGTTAACTCTAGATAATTATCCCACTATTTTGGAGGATGTTGAATTTTATTATGATAAAAGTGGATTTGGAGAGGTCATGACTTTATTTAGTAATTATTCCACTCTCTTGGAAGAGCTTTCAATTGATTTTGATGAGAATAAAGTTGCCATCTATGATGATTATTATCATGACATGTATGTGTAGGGGAACGTAGCATGCAATTTCAAAAAAATTCCTACGGTCACGCAAGATCTATCTAGGAGATGCATAGCAACAAGAGGGGGAGAGTGTGTCCACGTACCCTCGTAGACCAAAAGCGGAAGCGTTAGTTTAACATGGTTGATGTAGTCGAACGTCTTCTCGATTCAACTGATCAAGTACCGAACGTACGGCACCTCCGAGTTCTGCACATGTTCAGCTCAATGACGTCCCTCAAACTCTTGATCTAGCAAAGTGTTGAGGGAGAGTTTCGTCAGCACGATGGCGTGGTGACGGTGATGGTGAAGTGATCCGCGCAGGGATTCGCCTAAGCACCACGACAATATGACCGGAGGAGTAAACGGTGGAGGGGGCGCCGCACACGGCTTGGAACAATTGTGTGTCTACGAGGCACCCCCTCCCATGTATATAAAGGAGTGAGGGGAGAGGAGGCCAGCTAAGGCGCGCTCCCAAGGGGAGGAGTCCTACTAGGACTCCAAGTCCAATTCGGACCCTCCCCCCCCCCCTTCCTTTTACCGGAGAGGGAAAACGGGGAAGGAGAAGGAGAAGGAGAAGGAAAGGTGGTGCCGCCCCCTTTTGCACGCCAATTCAGACCCTTCCAAGTGGGGGGTGCGCCAGCCCCTTGTGGGCTGGTGTGCCTCCCTCCCAAAGCCCATGTGGCCCATTACTTCCCCCGGGTGGTTCCGGTAAGCTCCCGGTACTCCGATAAAAACCCGAAACACTTCAGAACCATTTCGGTGTCCGAATACTATCGTCCAATATATCAATCTTTACCTCTCGACCATTTTGAGACTCCTCTCCATGTCCGTGATCTCATCCGGGACTCCGAACAATCTTCGGTCACCAAAACACATAAATCATAATAGAAATCATCATCGAACGTTAAGCGTGCGGACCCTACGGGTTTGATAACTATGTAGACATGACCGAGACACATCTCCGGTCAATAGCCAATAGTAGAACCTGGATGCTCATATTGGTTCCTACATATTCTACGAATATCTTTATCGGTCAAACCGCAATGACAACATACGGCATTCCCTTTGTCATTGTTATGTTAGTTGCCCGAGATTTGATCGTCGATATCTTCATACCTAGTTCAATCTCATTACCGGCAAGTCTCTTTACTCGTTCCATAATACATCATCCCATAACTAACTCATTAGTCACATTGCTTGCAAGGCTTATCATGATGTGCATTACCGAGAGGGCCCAGAGATACCTCTCCGATACTCGGAGTGACAAATCCTATTCTCGATCTATGCCAACCAAACAAACACCTTCGGAGATACCTGTAGAGCATCTTTATGATCACCTAGTTACGTTGTGACGTTTGATAGCACACAAGGCATTCCTCCGGTATTCGGGAGTTGCATAATCTCATAGTCAAAGGAATATGTATAAGTCATGAAGAAAGCAATAGCAATAAAACTTAACGATCATTATGCTAAGCTAACGGATGGGTCTTGTCCATCACATCATTCTTCTAAGGATGTGATCCCATTCATCAAATGACAACACATGTCTATGGTTAGGAAACTTAACCATCTTTTATTAACGAGCTAGTCTAGTAGAGGCATACTAGGGACACTTTGTTTTGTCTATATATTCACACATGTATCAAGTTTCCGGTTAATACAATTCTAGCATGAATAATAAACATTTATCATGATATAAGGACATATAAATAACAAGTTTATTATTGCCTCTAGGGCATATTTCCTTCAGTATGCTATAAAGAGTAATGATAACCATGAAACTTGTCATCTTGATTTTAATTTTCAAGCCCGTAATAGTTATTTTGTTGAGTTTGCTCCCACTATTATGAATGAGATGAATTTTTCTTATGTGGAGAGTAATAAATTTTCTATGCTTGTGGATCATGAAAATAATGCTTTATGTGATGGTTATATTGTTGAAATCATTCATGATGCTACTGAAAATTATTATGAGGGAGGAAAATATGCTTGTAGGAATTGCAATAATATCAAGTTTCCTCTCTATGTGCTTACAGTTTTGAAGTTGCACTTATTTTGCCTTCCTATGCTAGTTCATTCTTGTTCCCATAAGTTGTTTGCTCACAAAATCCCTATTCATAGGAAGTAGGTTAGACTTAAATGTGCTTGCCACATATGTTTCATGATGCTCTTTTTGCGTTTCAATTCTTTACTTTTATGCGAACATCATTGAAATCATCATGCCTAGCTAGAAAGGCATTAAAGAAAAGCGCTGGTTGGGAGACAACCCAACATTTACCCCTATTGTTTTTGTGTGTTAGCATGATTATGCTACTGTAGTAATCATGTTTTAAGCTTTTGTTTCACTAAAGTGCCAAGTAAAGCCTTTGGGGTAGTGTGGATGATAGTTGACTTGATTTTGTGCAAAAACAGAAACTTTTGCGCCCAGTCACAGAATTCTTTAAAATTACTGGAGCATTGAAAAATTCTAATTTTTTACAGATGATTGATATACAAATTCTCTACATTGTCCTAATTTTTAAGAATTTTTGGAGTAACATAAGTATGCATGGTTGTTGTTCAGATCATTACAGACTGTTCTATTTTTGACATATTATGTTTTCAATGCGTTGTTTGCTTGTTTTCTAGTTTCTATGGCTTATATGTCGATGGGATCCGTTCATGTCGATGGGATCCAAGGAACTAAAAAGTACGCGTACATGTCGATGGGATCCGTTCATGCATCGGTGCGAGCAAAGACAGAGATACATTGAATAAGAATGTCTACGAGATCCTACATGTGACGTTCAGAAGATGTGCAAGAGGAATTGGACAGAGGCTCACCAAGTGTGACGCAACAGTGTGACGAACTCGATGAACAGTGTACACGGACATGCGGAATTCTTTGTCTGTGGTCGACAGATCGCGGTCTTTCTTCTCTGAATGGATCCATGGTGAGGAGGGGAAGTTCCTTGTGCAAGGGAATGGATGGAGGTGCTCTGAGTTGCCGGGAATGAGCACTCGCGTCAATGGAGCAACAGCACTTCATGGATGAATTTGGGAAGAACAGAGAAGGGAGATGGCAGGACATGGTAAGGGATTGTAAGAAGAGGTGGAGGCGCACATGAAGATGTCCTCAGTTTGTGGAAACAACCAAGGGAGAGGGGAGTTAAAAGGAGGAGGCAGGAGATGTAGCGCTCAAGATGTTGTCGTTTGGTCTCTGTGAGCGTACAGAGGAGAGGATGAGAAGAGGCGTTCGCTCATGGAGAGATGGACCAGTTTATTTATCTATAGATTTGGAAACGGTAGTAATTAAAGGAGTTGGACGAGAGGTCGTTTCCCTTCTTGGTGGTCCTTCCTTCCTCTTCTTAGTGGATGTGAAAGTACAGAGGAACTAGAGGAGCGGTTCGCTGGTTGGCAAGATGGGCTAGTTTGGCCAGCCCATGAGGAAGAAGTGAGGACAAAAAAGAGAGAGCATTGGCCCATTTGGTGAAAAGAAAAATAGAGAGAGAAGACACACACACACACACATTGAGCCTAGGGGATTCTCTAGATAGTGTGTGAGAGAGAAATAAATTATTTTCCTTATTGGGAAGTCTAGAAATGAATATCACTCAATAAAAAGAAAATGAACTTCAACAAAATATTCCAAGAAGAAGCATAGACGCACAATATACTATGTTGAAGACAAGAAAAATAAACCAACTAAAAGAGAAGAACCGTTGATCCTTCTTTGAAGTTGAACCTTGCGGTAGGTGTATTGCGAAGCTATTCAAATCTTCTTCTTTGTGAATGAAGGTCCTCAAATCTTCGATCTCGTCACAAATTACCATCTACTACCCCCTTAAAAGTAGTTTTCCATGGGGTTCAATTGGATAATAGATCTCCAAACGGGTTGTTGCAACTTCGTTCATCTCAAGGTGACCTCCAGGGTTTATAGAGAAGAGGGAAAGAGTTTAAGAGGGGTAAAATAATCCTACATAAGGAAGAGATACCCCAGAAGATAAACAAAAGATAACACCCAGATAATCATGAAGCTATCCAAATAAAACTCAAAAGCAACTCTTTTTGGCAAATAGGGTTTTAGTATGACTGCATAGAAAAAACGCCAGAAGAAAAATATGCAGACGATACTCACACAAAAAAGTTTTGCGTCTACTAGTTACGAGTCCTACCACTACATGGGTATTAACCAACCTAATCCTATATGGATGGTCACAATAATTCTTGGAGCAAATCTTCAAAGTTGACGATTGGATCATGATCGACAGTTGTTGCCTTCTTGAGGTCTCGAAGTGTCTTCTCTTGGAAAAATGTTGCTACTCAAAGCTTCAAGGGTTGAAGTTATCTTGAAATTCTTGGCACATCATGTGAAGCTTCTGACTTTTCAACACCCGGGGCAGGCAAAAGGGTTTCACATACTACAATGAAGATGGTAGAGAAGTAGATTTTAAATTTCAATTGAATAAGATGAGATGACAATAGCAACAGTGAAGGAGAAGAGTACGAGAATGATCCTTTTCAAAATAGTTTTTCTTATAAGAATAGTCCCTAAGGCTTTCCATTTCTAACTAAGGCCACGCAACTAGGTCGACATCGGCTCTGATACCACTTCTGTGAGAACCTGGAATTAACTTCCAGATCCTCCTGTGTATATTTGTCAACCCCAGGATCATTGTTGACAACACAGTGAAATGATATCATTGCAGAATACGGAAAAGCATTACAAGTAGTATATTTGTCACAAGACATACCTAGTGAGATGTCTCATGACATTTACAATCAGAAAATAGCGGGAAGTAAAATGCATAGTGACTCCATCTCAGCCACATGCAGTTGATGTAGTCCACGTGACCTCACTCCTACAGATCTCCATAGTAGTCGTACTCATCACCTTCGTCTTCATGGAACTCTGTTGTCAACAAAATTATTGCCATGAGTACGTTACGTACTCAACATGCCTCCCACGAGGAAGGACCTAATAGCTACATGTGGCTTCAAAGGAAGGATATATGGCTCATTTGCATAAAGCTAATTTTGTTTGACAAATAAAGCAGTTGGATAAAAGCAGTTTTAGATGAAAACATGTTTTATCTCCAAAATAACTTTCTTCAAGTGAGGATCCTCGATCAACTCACGTCCTTCATAGGTTTCGAGAATAGGGGAAAAGAGGGAATAAGCAAGACAGGTCCTGTATGTCGAGAAAGATTGATGTGTTTTCCATGACCCTGGACACGGCTATTCGAATAGTTTTACACTCTGCAGAGGTCGTACACTTTACCCACACGACACAATCTCGTGTTGATGCCACCAGTGGCCGCTGGTATAGTACACCATTTGGTATACCGGCAGGGAGATTGTGACGAGGTCTTTGGACTAGATCCCCTAAAGATGTGATATGCCCACCGGGTCTAGCACACGGAACTGCGAGTATGCCACAAACCGGCCCCCCCATCTGTGCCGAGGATACTCCTCGCAAGGCAGCTATCCCATCTACGGTATGGCAACATCGACACCTAAGGCTGACTAGCTTACTTGACCAAGCCAGTGCCCATTTAGCATGTGGATGTACTGTTATCACAATCTTCAAATCCAAGACTTATTAGGCCTTAAGCGGCACGAACGACTGATTGCCCCCTTCAACTCGTGAAGGGTGGCCAATCACTCCTTCAATCCTTGATTCAGCTGTCGCCCGCGCTAGTATTAAGATGGTAAGTTTCACCCAGAGTAGAAGATGATAGAGAAGGTCAACAAGGGCCAACTGGCCTAGCTCAGCATTAAATTCCAACTGTCAATGACTCAGAGATCATTCAACAAGGCACCTATAGGGTGATAAGCATGGCTAAGCATTTCTACTCTACCGGAACCTTATACTTCTACTCAGGTATCAAGTAAATAGGCGACAAGCGGATCAAGGTAATGTGTCAATCGACATGCTAGCTACAAGAATTAAAAATAGCATGCACATAGAAACAATAAAACTCAATGCAATTTTGTAAACCATAGGATAAGTATGATCAAAGAAGGAGGCATGCCTTCGTTGTTGAGTCCTTCTTCTGTAACCTGGTTCTATCCTTGTCCAACATCGTCATCACTCCCTACTCGTCGTAACGATAGCTGAAAGTGCGTTATATCGACTAGAGGGGGGTGAATAGGCGATTTTTATGAAAGTCTTCAAAACATGGGAGTTTCGAAGACAAACGATAGAAATAAACCTATTACCATGCAGCGGAAGGTAGACTACACTAGGCAAGCCATAGTCAAGTATTCAATGGAGTGAGAGCACAATGACTAATAGCAGCAATGTAGTAAGGATCAGGTAGGAAGATATTATGAAGCCAAACAGAACACGCAGTCACTCAGTGAAGATAAAAGATAGTGCAATCATACAATGACTTCACAAGGAGTAACAGTAAGTAGAGGGAAGGGAAGGATGAAACCAGTGACTCGTTGAAGACAATGATTTGTTGGACCAGTTCCAGTTGCTGTGACAACTGTATGTCTGGTTAGGGCGGCTAGGTATTTAAACCTGAGGACACACAGTCCCGGACACCCAGTCCTGAACACGCAGCTCAGGACACCCAGTCCTCACCGTATTCCCCTTGAGCTAAGGTCACACAGACCTCGCCCAATCACTCTGGTAAGTCTTCAAGGTAGACTCACAAACCTTCACAGACTTCGTTCACCGGCGATCCACAATGTCTCTTGGATGCTCAGAACGCGACGCCTAACCGGCTGGAGGATTCACAGTCCTCAAGTGTAATAAGTCTTCAGATCACACAGACAAGAAGACTTAAGTGATGCCTAATTCTCTTTGGCTCTGGGTGGTTAGGGCTTTATCTTTGCAAGGAATTCTCTCTCAAAGGCTTCGAGGTGGGTTGCTCTCAAACGACAAAATCCGTACACTAACTCTGAGCAGCCAACCGTTTATGGTTGTAGGGGGTGGGCTATTTATAGCCACTAGGCAACCCGACCTGATTTGTCCGAAATGACCCTGGGTCACTAAGGAACTGACACATGTTCCAATGGTCAGATTACAAACTCACACGGCAACTTTACTTGGGATACAAGCAAAGCTGACTTGTCCGACTCTGGACAAGATTCGCTCTCATAGTCTTCACTCGAAGACATAGGTTTTGGTTAGGCATCACTTCAGTCATTCTGACTGGTTCTCTTGGACCCCACTTAACAGTACGGTGGTTCCTATGACTCAACAAGGAAGAAGAAAAGGAACTACGAAAGAAGTCTTCGAGCTCCATAGGCTTCATGCGATGTCTTCTCTTGTCATAGTATTCAATGTGAATATCTTCATATACCACCTTTGACATCAATGTCTTCATACATTTTTAGGGGTCATCTCTGGTAGGAAAACCAAATCAATGAGGGACTTCTACCTGTGTTATCCTGCAATTCTCACAAACACATTAGTCCCTCAACTAGGTTTGTCGTCAATACTCCAAAACCAACTAGGGGTGGCACTAGATGCACTTACAATCTCCCCCTTTTTTGGTGATTGATGACAAACTAGTTGAAGTTTTCAACGGGGAATATAATATGTGAAATTGTAAAGGATAAGGAATTGTCTTCATAAGTTGCAAGGGCTCCCCCTGAAGATGTGCATATAAGTAATTTGCTTTTGGAATGCAAATGCACATGGCAGGTTGTGCTTGTGGAGACCCTCTTCAACTTATGATGACAATCCACTATGCATGTGAAGGTATGTGAAGATAATAACATGCATAATGGAAAATGGACGTCTACAAAATGATCTAAGTGCGGAATTTATCGTCGCACATGCAGAATTTATCATCGCATCACAAAATGGCAAATAAGTAGCAGACGACCATCGAGTTTAAGTGTTACAATTCAAAGAGCCAAATGTATCAAAATGAGAGTTGTAAACACGAAGCAAAACATGAAGCACCCGCCCATATAGACCCGCTTGAAGACTATCAAACTCATATGCTTCTCCCCCTTTTGTCAGTAAGGACCAAAAAGGTTTGAAGACATAGAGCCTCTACTCGTTCCCATGAAGAGTAGGTGAAGCAGCAGGGTCGTCGGTGGTGTTTGGCGGTGCAGAAGAAGTTGGAGCAGTGTCGAAGCATGCTGAAGGAGGTGGCGGTGAAGTAGCATCGTCTTCATCCTCGATCACTCTGGCATTCATAGTTGCAGCAGAGGAAGAGAACTCAGAGTCTTCAAGAGATGGAGTTCGTCGCATTACTGCCCTTCGAGGAGGTGTGGAGTCAAACTTGAAGCGCTCAGAGAAGCCATCCTCTTGAAGATCATCTTCAGAGCACATCAGCGTCAGCCCTTTCCATGTGCGTCGAGAGGTTTCATGGGCAACAAAGGCATTCTTGGTGGCAAGATTTCGAATGCGATTAACATCCACCAAGAGGCTTTGCACCTGACGCTTCAGCCAGTCATGATGCCTATCCTGTTTCTGATGAAGAGCCACAAGAAGCTCTCGGTCATTGAGAACACGAGTGCGCTTCTTGGGTCGTTGGGCAATGGTGCTATCAGTGGCTTCAGTGAGAGCAGGATGCGGTGCACGTGTAGTGCCAGCCAACGGATACACATGAGTTACTGCTTCAACTCCTTCAATGTTCTAAGAAAAACTTTGATGCTCTGCATTCTGAAGACTTAGAGGTTCCTTGGCAGGCTCAGGATAGATGGCTTCAATAGACATATCCACATCAGGCAGAAAAATCCGATGATTGCGAGCAGATGGCTGATATGAGATAGCGGAGTGAAGTTTGATCAGCCGCATTACCCATGGGGTGTAGAACTTCAAGCCAAACAGATCAGAGCCTGATGCAGCAAGTTGGCGAATGAAGAAGTCCTATGCATTGAAGCATTTTCCATGAAGAATATAGAAGACCAAAGTCTTCATTGCACCTTCCAGCTTGGCATGTGGAGAGTGCCCTTTGATGGGCCAGAGAGTTCGCCTTATGATGTGATAAATAGTCCTTGGCAGATACTCTAGGTCTTCAACAAAGAACTCTTTGGGATATGCAGCATCTTGGGGCAATGGCTTCATCATACTGAGCATCTGACTCATGTTAGGTTCAGGCTTCTGAAAGATGCTCTCCACAGCTTCACTGTGAAGTTGACAGCCAGATTCGTAGAGATCGCCGGGAGTGGGTAGACCAGTGAGCTCAATGATGTCAAAGGCTTTGGCTTCGTGATGAACGTTTTCTATCATCCACTCCAGGACCCAAGTCTTTGGATCTCTGTTATACCCGCGGATGTGAAGTGTGGCATAGAATTAGAGCAGCAACTCTTCATTCCAATGCTCTTGGTCAGTGACGAACGGCAGCAATCCAACCTCTTTGAAGCAATCCAGAGCTTCTTCCAGACAGGGCAGACCAGCTATTTCTTCAATGTCAAGACGCTTGTGTGGGAATATGCGACCTTGATTGTAAAGAATGCAGGAGTAATAGCCTCGTTGCGGATAGCTCCAGAACCGTTGCAGATGATATTCTTTCCCTTGAGTAGGGGTTCCTGGAGCTATTGAAGAATGTGTTGTCTGCTCTGAAGCCATTGATATTGAAGGATCCAGGTGCTGATGCAGGACCTGGGAACCTGGGCAATCTTGGGATTGGCTTCTGTACCTGAGGCCTGTGCTCAACATGATAGTCGAACTGGGGACCGGCAGCAGGCGCAGGAACAGAAGCAGTGGGATCAGTGGCTTCGCTGACTTCTGGTGCTTTTGTGGGTGAGGTCTCCACATTAGCATCAGCCATGACAGCGTCAGTGGCTTCAGTGGAGTTGGTGTTGGCTGGGCCTCAAAGTCTTCTTCCTCTTGTGGGCGATCAGCCCATGAAGCATCTTGAGCAATTGGTGTCAGAGGACGACCAATGCTGATGAGTTCGCTATGTGTTAGCACAGGCGATGATACCTGTTGGTGCTCGAGCTGAGGAAGGACTGCATCATCTTCAACATGGTCATGGTGACCAATGCCTTCAACAGCGATGGGATCAGCTGCTGGAAAGTCTTCAGCTTCATGAGCCTCTGTGAAAGCAGGCTCATGGATAGTCAGTTGACGTTCTTGTGGTTCAGCGTCAGGGTGAACCATGGAAATGGGTTCAACAATCAAGGGCTCTGTGTGAGCAGCCCGTTCTTTCTTGGGCTTCCTCTTCTTCTTGGAGGGGGCAGTAGGAGAGGCTTCAGGATGTTTCTGCTTCCTGGCTTCAGCCTCAGCAGTCCTTGTCTTCTTCAGCTCTGAAGTGGTTGACCGGGCTTTTAGCTTCGAGCCAGTCATGCTGGTTGGGAAGGCAATAGGATCTGCTTCCTGCCTTGGTGCGTCGGGTTCAGCTGTAGCGGGCTTCTTCTTCTTCTTTGCAGACATTCTGGGGTCGATGCCCGGACGGCCAAGGGCCTTGCGCTTCTCAGCCTCATTGTAGGCTTGCACACACCTGACAGCCAGAACCTTCATGCGCTCACGAGAACCCTGAGCTTCTGCACGTTTCGTGAGAAAGGCTTCCTTGAGCTCGTGCAGCATAATCTTGAAGTTCTTCACCTCTTGCACGCTGAGCTTGGCCATATGCTTCTTGAACTGAGATTTCTCAAAGTCAATCTTCTCCTTCAGTTCAACAATGCACTGGGCGAGAGCTAACTCTGAAGCAATGGCGCCATGGAAGGCGACACTGAGGCCAATGGGAAGTTGCAGATCTTCGAAGCTGATGTTTGGCGTGTCAAACCACTCATCAATGAAGTTGTGGATGATTGTTACATCAAAGAGAGGCAAATCATTGAAGATTTCTGCTTCTTCTTTGCTCTTGATGAGTTGCTCAAGAGCGTCATCTACAAGATCTTCATCACTTGACACATCAATGGCATCATTGCGCAGAATGGCAGCAGTTGTCAGCTCTTGGCCGGTGTGTGGCAAAGGCATCTTGACCTTCTGGGGCTTGGAGATGTGTGACAAATCTTCAGACTGCACACTGTCTTCAGGAGGTGCAGTTGCCAGTGGCTTCGCCCATGAGATTTTTGGTGCAGAGGCTGGCTTTGAAGCTCTTGGCTGCTTCAGCTTCTTTGGCTTCGGTGCTGCAGGCGCTTCATCTGATTCAGCGTCATCTGCAGGCTCATTCACGGTTGTCCCTTGAACCACGATGTGAGTGATGAGGCCTTCAAGGTTGTAGAAAGGACCGACGACATTGGGTTCTGCATCACGTGTGCCGTCAGCCCTTGGAGCAGAAGGACCAGGGTTGAAGTCTAGTCCCAATGTCTTCTTGTTCTGCTTTGCTGAGTTCTGGGCAAACTGGAAGTTGCACTTGAATAGAATGTCGTCACGACACCATAGCAGTGATGATGGGTCAGCATCCGCAGGCTGTGGTCCATGGACCATGCAGGGATAGAAGCCTTGTTCAATAGCTTCATCTCTGGTCCTGGGTTGAAGATTTTTGTAGAGGATGTCTCCCCATGGTCGCTTGATGGCATTCTTTTCAGCATATTCCTTTGTCACAAATCTGTACTTGAACCACTGTTCTGCCCAATAGCGTCGAATCCATTGGATTCGTGTCTTGTGCTGATTGTAATCCTCTTCAGGATCTATCTTGTACAGCTCTGAGAGGTCATCCGGCAGATCTCTTGATGTTTCTCCACGACGCTTTCTGCCACCCTTCCTAGCTGATTTCTTTGAAGCCATGAACTTTAAACTGAAAGGCTTCAATACGTTCAAAGGCTTCAATGGTTTTCGCTTGCTGGACAAACAGGAACTGGCTTCGGGAGAATTTATGTGATGCTGTAAGAATTCTGCAAATGAATGGAGACTATGAGAACCAAGGGATTCTCCCACGGACATGTACCTATGACAGCATTAAGGTGTGAGGGAAGGGGAAGAGGTCAGATGCATTCTCAGAAGATTTTGAAGATAAATCAGTTTAGAAGACATTGACCTCATCGTGCGAAGACATTCACTCATAGATAAGGAGTTGTTTCCAGATTTGTACGAATCCATGGATCAGTACAAGTGAGGAATCTAACTACTTTGTGAAGCATAAGTGAATATACTAGGCATGTTATGAGATGCAGTATGAAAGAGATCCAACTTGTGTGAATAGAAACTGCTTGTGGTAGAAAGTGACAAAGTTATAGGATCAAAGGGGCCATAAAAAGGAAGTTTTATTTACCACACGAAGAACTGCTAGACGGAGTGGAAGAGGAGGCCGAGCAGTTCGATCTTCCGTGCCCTAAGTTGGTGACGAAGGACACCTACGGCGATGGTGGAGACGACGATGTCCGCGGTCGGCATGAAGATGGCGTCGGAGAGGTTGCAGTAGCGAAGCGCTTCGTCGCCGGCGTCGTCGAGGGCTAGCGGTGGCGCTAGGGTTCGTGCGAGAGTGGAAGAAGATATAATGACTGTGGTGAGGCGTGTATTTATAGGTACAGGGGCGACATTGCGTTATTACACAGGTGCCCCTGGCGATTCACATCTGAGGGGCACGTGGCCGTCATGCAGCATATCGGGGGTTGTTCCACATCCCACGCACGCCTGGATTGTCGGGTGGTCGTTCCCACTTCTCCGGGTTTCAGGTGAAGGAATGAGCATTGAAAACGTACTTAATGTTTGTCTCTGTATCTTCTGCTGACGCAGAGAAGACATTCGACAGTTTCAATAGAATGCATATGATTTGGAGAGATAGAGTTTGAGATAGAAAGCATAGAGAGGTTAGGGTCCGATCACATTCACTTAGTTCAAAAGATTCAACAAGAAGACATAGCTATAAGTGAATGCTATAGAGGACAAAACACTAGTATATATATATGTATATATATATATATATAATCAACATAGTGAAGATAATCATGAAGACATGTTGAGATTGAAGCCAAACCAAATATGAAGACATAGCAAATGTAACGCCATGAGTGAAACACTTCAAACAGAAAATTTGGTGGTGGCGTTACCCACTGTATGGGAAGTATTAGACCCAGACACGGCACACAATTATCGTGGCGCTCCGAAGTCAAATTCCACATTAATGTGTTCACACTTAGAATGTATGTCTTCATTGATTGAAGATATACTTTACTTCGTGTGTTGCACATCTAAGTCATCAATATGCATAAGTGTTAGGATGTGTGCCTGATCACAGGACATTTGAGGATTCCAAGATATTTAGCTCACACCGTAACTTGCAAAATCTCTTCTCATCCAAGGGCTTGGTGAAGATATCTGCCAATTGCTCTTCAGTGTTGACGTGTATGATATCAATATCTTCCTTCACAACATGATCTCTCAGAAAGTGATGACAAATTTCAATGTGCTTTGTCTTCGAGTGCTGAACTGGGTTGTTGGCAATCTTGATGGCACTTTCGTTGTTGTAGTAGAGTGGCACTTGCTTCAGATGAATTCCATAGTCCTTGAGTGTTTGCTTCATCCACAGAAGCTGAGTGCAGCAAGATCCGGCAGCAATGTATTCAGATTCAGCAGTAGAGAGAGATACACAGTTCTGCTTCTTTGAAGACCAACATACAAGTGATCGTCCCAGAAAATGACATGTGCCTGATGTAGACTTGTGATCCACCTTGTCACCAGCATAATCAGCATCCGAGAATCCAACCAGATCAAACTCTGAGCCCTTTGGATACCATAATCCTAGAGTTGGGGTGTGAGCTAAATATCGAAGGATTCGCTTCACAACTAAGTGATGCGACTCCTTTGGTGCCGCTTGAAATCAAGCACACATGCAAACACTAAGCATAATATCTGGCCTAGATGCACATAGATAAAGCAAAGAACCAATCATGGAGTGGTATACCTTTTGATCGAACTCTTTACCATTGTCGTCAGGACCCAGATGATGCTTGGCTGGCATTGGAGTCGTGAAGCCTTTGCAGTGTTGCATACCAAACTTCTTCAGGCAATCTTTGAGATACTTCTCTTGAGATATGAAGATGTCGTTGCGTTGCTGTCGTATTTGAAGACCGAGGAAGAACTTCAGCTCTCCCATCATGGACATCTGATATTGCTCTTGCATCATATATCCAAACTCTTCACTGTACTTTTGATTGGTGCAGCCGAAGATAATGTCATCCACATATATTTGGCACACAAACAGTTCACCATCATATGTCTTCGTGAAGAGAGTGGGGTCGAGTGAACCAAGTATGAAGCCTTTGATCTTCAGGAAGTATTTGAGTGTGTCATACCATGCCCGAGGAGCTTGTTTGAGGCCATACAGTGCCTTGTTGAGCTTGTATACCATGTCAGGATGTTTTGGATCTTCAAAGCCAGGCGGTTGTGCAACATACACCTCTTCTTCAATTTTGCCATTGAGAAAGGCGCTCTTCACATACATTTGATATAGAAGTATGTTATGATGATTTGCATAGGCCAGCAGTATGCATATGGCTTCAAGTCTAGCCACAAGAGCAAATATTTCATCGAAGTCAATGCCTTCCACTTGAGTATATCCTTGAGCAACAAGACGAGCTTTGTTTCTGACAACTTGACCATGCTCATCTTGCTTGTTGCGGTATATCCATTTGGTGCCTATTATGTTGTGCTTCCGAGGATCAGGACGCTTAACCAGTTCCCATACATTATTCAGCTCAAACTGTTGAAGCTCTTCTTGCATAGCTTGAATCCATTCAGGTTCCATGAAGGCTTCTTCAACTTTCTTGGGTTCTGTTATTGAGACAAATGCGAAGTGCCCACAAAAATTTGCTAGCTGAGTTGCCCTTGAATGAGTGAGCGGACTGGGTGCATTGATGCTATCAATTATTCTCTCAATCTGCACTTCACTGGCAACGCGAGGATGTACAGGACGAAGATTTTGCTCTTGCTAATCATTGTCGTTGTTAGAGGGATTGTCTTCAGGCTGAGCATTGTCTTCAGGTTGATCAAGTGCGGAGATGATGAGTTCCTCTTCAGGTTGAGCTTCAGAGGGCATGATTTCTCCAGTTCCCATCAGCTTGATTGATTCGCTGGATGGAACTTCATCTAGCACATTTGGCAGGTGTTCTCTTTGTGAACCGTTAGTCTCATCAAATCGCACATCCACTGTTCCAACCACTTTATAATGAAAGAGATTGAAGACTCTGTAGGAGTGCGAGTCCTTTCCATATCCAACATAAAACCCTCATGTGCTTTTGGTGCAAATTTTGAAGTGTGATGTGGATCCTTGATCCAGCACCTGGCGCCAAATACTGTGAAGTAACTGACATGTGGCTTCTTGCTAGTAAGGAGCTCATAAGATGTCTTGTTCAGAAGCTTGTGAAGATAAACACGATTGATTGTATGGCATGCAGTATCAATGGCTTCAGGCCAGAATTTTCTTGGAGTCTTGTATTCATATAGCATCGTTATGGCCATCTCAATGAGTGTTCTGTTCTTGCGTTCGACGACGCCATTCTGCTGTGGCGTGTATGGGGCTGAGAATTCATGTGTGATGCCCAAGGTATCAAGATATGTATCAAGGCCAATGTTCTTGAATTCAGTGTCATTGTCACTTCTGATGTGCTTTATCTTGGCGCCATAGTTGTTCATTGCTCGATTGGCGAAGCGTCTGAAGACATCCTGCACTTCAATCTTGTAGAGGATTATGTGCACCCAAGTATATCTAGAATAATCATCAACAATGACAAAGCCATAGAGACAAGCAGTAGTAGTAAGAGTTGAGTAATGAGTGGGACCGAAAAGATCCATGTAGAGCAGTTCGAAGGGTCGAGTGGTTGTCATGATTGTCTTCGAGGGATGTTTGGCCCTCGTCATCTTCCCTGCTTCACAGGCACCGCATAAGTGATATTTCTTGAACTTGACGCCCTCGATGCCTATGACATGTTTCTTCTTTGCAAGGGTGTGGAGGTTCCTCATGCCAGCATGCCCTAGCCTCCGATGCCAGAGCCAGCATTCTGAAGCCTTTGCTAGAAGACATACGGCAAGCTGTGGTCCTGCCGAAAAATCTACCACGTACAGATCATCTTTCCTATACCCTTCAAACACTAGAGACTTGTCAGATTCCATTAGTACAAGGCAGCGATATTTTCCAAATATTACAATCATGTTCAAATCGCAAAGCATTGAGACAGACATTAAGTTGAAGCCAAGGGATTCGACAAGCATGACTTTATCCATGTGTTGATCCTTTGAGATTGCAACTGTACCTAGACCCAATACCTTACTTTTACCAGTGTCAGCAAATGTGATATGACTCTTGTCGGATGGACGTAAGGTTGAGTCCATAAGAAGGCTTCTTTTGCCAGTCATGTGATTGGTACACCCACTATCAATAATCCATTCTGAAGACGCTGGTGTCGTACCCTACAGTGCAGTTAGGGGGATAGGCTTCGCAAAGAGAATTGTGAAGCAAAAACATTTGACGAACCAGTGGGTTATGAAAGCTTAGATCCAGATTAGGACTGATAGGGAGAGTAGCAAGCGATTCAGGAACGAAGTACATAGTAAGACCATTCGGGCATTTGATCTTGGCCCTACAAGATGTTTAAGGTCCCCAGCAATAGCGTCAGACGGTTTTGGTTTTCTACTGGAGACCTTTCCCTGCAAAAGAGAGTTAAGCTTTCTTAGCCACCCACATCTTCAAGGGTGGCTTAGAAGCAATAAGTCTAAGTGCAGCGTCTGAGAACTTTGGCTTTGGAACCCTAGCAAAAAGTCTTGCAGGCGGACAAAAGTACTCATAAGAATAAGCAGAATAGTTCTTGGTCTTATGAACATGGCGGTTCGATGAACCGCGCTCATATTCATAGGCCTGAGTATGGTTTCCCTGCAAAACATTTGTGTTAGTGCGACTCAGATGAGTCCTCTGTCTGTATGAAGCCTTTGGGCCGTATGAAGCCTGTGGTCTGGGGTTAGTCTTCTTCATCTGCAGTGTCATGACGACATTCACAGGAAGATTTTCCAAACACCTTTTGGGCACCCAGATCTTCTTCATAGGCGGTCCATTCCTGCAGTTAGTACCAATGTACCTGGCAAACACTTCACCATTCTGATTCTTAAATAGTTTATAGTTTGCATCAAAGGATTCATCAATGACAATGGGGTTAGCACAGGTGAATCCAGATAGAGTGGATGGATCTGCTGAAGGTTCCTTTGCAGCAACCCATGTGGTTTTGGGGTACTGCTCAGGTTTCCAGTAAGAGCCATCAGCATTCATTTTCCTGACGAACCCAACACCCTCTTTCCTAGGGTTTCGGTTCAGGATCTGTCTTTTGAGGACATCACATAGTGTCTGATGCCCTTTGAGACTTCTGTACATCCCTGTTTCAAGCAATGTCTTCAACCTAGCATTCTCATCAGCAATAGCAGTGGTATCCTCAGTAGAGGGGTTAGTTCCCACATCCACAGTTGAAGATATTGCAACAGTAGCAGCAGTAGAACATTCAGCAACAGAAGTAGCATTTTCATGCTCAATGCATTTAAGACATGGTGGTTCAAATCCTTCCTGAGCGGAACTGATCTGTTTGGCGCGAAGTGACTCATTTTCTTTTTGAAGATCTTCATGTGCCGCTCTCAATTTCTCAAGATCTTGCTTCCTTTGAAGATAATCATAGGAAAGCTTTTCATGAGTTGTTGAGAGCGTTTCATGACGACTTTCAAGTTCCTCATACTTAACATGAAGATTTTTTATGTCTTCAATTAAGGACTCAGATCGAGTCATTTCAGCGCCTAACAGATCATCGCTTTTGTCTAACAGTTTTTGAATATGTTCCATGGCTTTCTGTTGTTCATTTGCAAATTTAGCAAGTGTTTTGTAGCTGGGTTTTGAACCACAATCAGAGTCATCGTCACTAGATGTTTGATAGTGAGTAGTGCGTGAGTTTACCTTGGCACCGCGTGCCATGAAGCAGTAGGTAGGAGCAGAGTAGTCCTTGTTATTTGCATCGGTGTCGGTGGTGAAGTCATTGTCTTCAGTGTTGAAGATGGACTTGGCAACGTATGTTGTAGCCAGACTTGCAACGCCAGAATCGGACTCCTCCTCAGACTCCACCTCCGCCTCCTCAGAAGCGGACTCCTCCTCACAAACGCACGTGCCTTGCCAGATGAGCTCTTCTTGTGTGATGAAGACTTTGAGGAAGACTTGGAAGAAGACTTTGAGTATTTCTTCTTCTTCTTGTCGTCGGAGTCATATTCCTTGCTCTTCTTCTTCTTTTTGTTCTCATTGTCCCACTGTGGACACTCAGAGATGAAGTGGCCAGTTTTCTTGCACTTGTGGCATGTTTTCTTCTTGTAGTCATGAGTAGAAGCTTCATCATTCCTTGAGCTTGATCGTGAAGACTTTCTGAAGCCTTTCTTCTTGGTGAATTTTTGGAACTTCTTCACAAGCATAGCAAGTTCCTTTCCAATGTCTTCAGGATCATCAGAACTGCTGTCAGATTCTTTTTCAGATGAGGAGATAGCTTTTTCCTTCAAGGCACGAGTTCACCCATAGTTTGGACCGTAGATATCTCTTTTCTCAGAAAGCTGAAACTCATGTGTGTTGAGCCTCTCAAATATGTCGGACGAATCGAGTGTCTTGAAATCAGGTCATTCTTGAATCATCAGGGCTAGGGTGTCAAACAAACTATCAAGTGATCTCAGTAGCGTCTTGACGACTTCATGCTTGGTGATCTCAGTGGCGCCGAGGGCTTGAAGCTCATTTGTGATGTCAGTGAGTCGATCAAACGTGAGCTGGACATTCTCATTGTCATTTCGCTTGAAGCAGTTGAAGAGGTTGCGAAGGACACTGATTCTCTGATCTCTCTGGGTTGAGACGCCTTCGTTGACCTTGGAGAGCCAGTCCCAGACCAGCTTAGATGTTTCCAAAGCACTCACACGGCCATACTGTCCTTTGGTCAGATGACCACAGATGATATTCTTGGCAGTAGAGTCTAGTTGAACGAACTTCTTGACATCAGCAGCAGTGACACCTTCTCCAGCCTTGGGAACGCCGTTCTTGACGACATACCATAGATCGACGTCAATGGCTTCAAGATGCATGCGCATCTTATTCTTCCAGTAGGGATATTCAGTTCCATCGAAGACGGGGCACGCAGCGGAGACTTTGATTATCCCTGCAATCGACATAGCTAAAACTCCAGGTGGTTAAACCGAATCACACAGAACAAGGGAGTACCTTGCTCTGATACCAATTGAAAGTGCGTTATATCGACTAGAAGGGGGTGAATAGGCGATTTTTATGAAAGTCTTCAAAACGTGGGAGTTTCGAAGACAAACGATAAAAATAAACCTATTACCATGCAGCGGAAGGAAGACTACACTAGGCAAGCCATAGTCAAGTATTCAATGGAGTGAGAGCATAATGACTAATAGCAGCAATGTAGTAAGGATCAGGTAGGAAGATATTATGAAGCGAAACAGAACACGCAGTCACTCAGTGAAGACAAAAGATAGTGCAATCATACAATGACTTCACAAGGAGTAACAGTAAGTAGAGGGAAGGGAAGGATGAAACCAGTGACTCATTGAAGACAATGATTTGTTGGACCAGTTCCAGTTGCTGTGACAACTGTACGTATGGTTAGGGCGGCTAGGTATTTAAACCTGAGGACACACAGTCCCGGACACCCAGTCCTGAACATGCAGCTCAGGACACCCAGTCCTCACCGTATTCCCCTTGAGCTAAGGTCACACAGACCTCGCCCAATCACTCTGATAAGTCTTCAAGGTAGACTCCCAAACCTTCACCGTCGATCCACAATGTCTCTTGGATGCTCAGAACGCGACGCCTAACCGGCTGGAGGATTCACAGTCCTCAAGTGTAATAAGTCTTCAGATCACACAGACAAGAAGACTTAAGTGATGCCTAATTCTCTTTGGCTCCGGGTGGTTAGGGCTTTATCCTCGCAAGGAATTCTCTCTCAAAGGCTTCTAGGTGGGTTGCTCTCAAACGACAAAAGACATACACTAACTCTGAGCAGCCAACCGTTTATGGTTGTAGGGGGTGGGCTATTTATAGCCACTAGGCAACCCGACCTGATTTGTCCGAAATGACCCTGGGTCACTAAGGAACTGACACGTGTTCCAATGGTCAGATTTCAAACTCACACGGCAACTTTACTTGGGATACAAGCAAAGCTGACTTGTCCGACTCTGGACAAGATTCGCTCTCATAGTCTTCACTCGGAGACATATGTTTTGATTAGGCATCACTTCAGTCATTCTGACTGGTTCTCTTAGACCCCACTTAACAGTACGGTGGTTCCTATGACTCAACAAGGAAGAAGAAAAAGAACTATGAAAGAAGTCTTCGAGCTCCATAGGTTTCATGCGATGTCTTCTCTTGTCATAGTCTTCAATGTGAATATCTTCATATACCACCTTTGACATCAATGTCTTCATACATTTTTAGGGGTCATCTCTGATAGAAAAACCGAATCAATGAGGGACTTCTACTTGTGTTATCCTGCAATTCTCACAAACACATTAGTCCCTCAACTAGGTTTGTCGTCAATACTCCAAAACCAACTAGGGGTGGCACTAGATGCACTTACAATAGCAAATGAAAGTCAAATAAATACTAAAGCAAAAGTAATCCAAATAACATCCAAGTAAGTAGAGGACTCAATGAATTGATAGGCTTTAGGTTGATGGTGGATAATCAGGGCTTGTCAACAATACTAACGTCTCGGTACAAACTATGCTATTGACCACAAGTAGTGCCCACTACACATCATGACTAACTATATAAGAAACTACTATATAACCAACACAATGGCATCCACACACATGAAGTGGAAGCACCCTATGCATTTAACTAAATGATCACAACATGGAATTAAAAGCTAAGAGTTAACCACAAATAAATATTTAGATAGAATCAAAATACTTAAAATGGTCAACAATAGCCAAACATATACACCAACTATATGAAAATTCAAAAGCAAGTGTTCCATAACACAAACAAACACATATTACAAACCATACTAGTTAAGCAATCATACATCATTCAACAACATGAACTGAAATGATCTAGGTCTATCCCCAAAACATTATTAAAATAAAATAGGATCAACTCTACTACATCAAACCAATTCGTTTGTCAAACAATTAACAAGAAACTATACAACACGTGGAACAAATGGATGAATAGCTATCCTAGGAATGATATGATTAAGAGTAACACTCAACCAAGAATAAATATTTGGATGAATCCAAATACTTATAATGGTTAACAATAATCAAAGACTAAACATCAATCATAACAACTATTAGCAAGAATTTCTATAAAAGAAGACAAACCAATACTAATTAGGGTAGAAACTAATTAAACAACTTAATAATAACACACATCCCACACAAGGCATGTGAGTATAGATTCACTAGATGTCTAAACGAATAACACAAGCATCACACATACGGGTGATCATGATAAGATACTAAACTCCTAGAATATGCTCTTAGTAATAAAGGACAACTAATACTAATGACCACCAGCAGAAATATTATCACCACATGCTTGCAATAATAGAGCACGATACACACACTGAGTGTGTGATCAAAGCACAACTCTACTGTCATGACATATGACTCGTCCTAAGTATAAGAGTCATAGCTACAAGTATTAAAACACCCATAAGACCAAGATGTAATAAAGTTAAACATCTATAAGGAAGAACCAAACTAAGCAACTATAACACACACAACATCATAAGACATGAAAGATTACTTGCATGAAATATGTCTAGGCACATCATAATGCAATAGAAAGGTAAACAAAATATATCAAATGCTAGGCATACAACAATGCAATAACAAGATAAACTAATGTGATGTGTAAACATGGATGGTCGAGATACCACACTACGATACCAATACAATACAATGCAACACCCAACTTAGTTTATATCGACTAACATAAATAGAAAGCATGTAAATAGGACACAACTCCATGAGACTAGTTGACATGCATGAACACGGAAGCATGAAAGTAGCACACAACAATTGCTGTTTATAACATGCAAACACATGGACACATCATACTAAGCATGTAGGCAAATTAAACTAAATCATGCCATCGACAATATCAAGCAATATACTATACTAGAATGAGTAACAAGATGGCATGCATTTCTGTGTTGTACAACCTACACTTGCAAATGTATAGTGGTCAACTAGGCATGATCTAATACATGAATACACTCTCTCTCTCTCTCTCTCTCTCTCTCTCTCTCTCTCTCTCTCTCTCTATGCCATCTAGTTATACAATCACAATATCATGGCACGATATTAAAGCAACAAGGAATCTTACTTAATTAAAATATATGAGATCATAAACTTCTAACATGTACCTCTCCAAGCAATATTAACAATATGATTGGTCATACAATATAAAGTAGAAATCATATAACATATTCAATCAAAACATGCGTTGGACATTGAACAAGTCCTAACATGGCATGGTTTCAAATATATAAAACACACATGCCACATGGATGTAAATGAATATTGAAAACATATCTAAAACACCGCCATGCTAAATAAAATAAAAATAAACATGAAGTATTTCATCATTCGATAAACAAAGCAAAGCCTAAAATAATCAAATTAAATTATAAGCATTAAGAACCTTTACAAAAATTGTACGCATGCACAAAACAGGACTACATGATGTACCAAAAATATAACAGGTCAAGACAACGTACAAAACTATAATGGGTAAATAAAACAAATACATACAATAAATCTAGTCAGTCATATCTAACTCCTAAAATTATAAAATAATTAGGAACGACTGCTAGGCATGTCATGAACCTAAAAAAATATCAAACCAACACAAAAGTTCATCGAACAACTACTCCCCATGATAATAATTCGCATAAACTTGTACATAGCTATATCATACGACCACGTACCATAGGAAAGAAAATATATAACTATAATAGGTAAAATAAACAAATCAAGCAATTCATAAGACACACAAAAATTATGGGGCAAATATCGTGCACTCCTAGGCATATCACAAGCATAAATGTCTACACAAAATTTAACCGATGAACAAACTCACTTCAGTCTTGGCAGAAAACTGACTATTACAAAATGTATACTAAAATCTTATTGATACAACTAGCGATGTAACTCCACATGGGATTACCATGGGTATGAGAAACAAATCATATGTCGAACACAACATCATCCGAGGAACTAAAAAGTACGCGTACATGTCGATGGGATCCGTTCATGCATCGGTGCGAGCAAAAGACAGAGATATATTGAATAAGAATGTCTACAAAATACTACAAGTGACGTTCGAAGATGTGCAAGAGGAATTGGACAGAGGCTCACCGAGTGTGACGCAACAGTGTGACGAACTCGACGAACAGTGTACACGGACATGCGGAATTCTTCGTCTGTGGTCGACGGGTCGCGGTCTTTCTTCTCTGAATGGATCCATGGTGAGGAGGGGAAGTTCCTGGTGCAAGGGAGTGGATGGAGGTGCTCTGAGTTGCCGGGAACGAGCACTCGCGTCCATGGAGCAGCAGCACTTCATGGATGAATTTGGGAAGAATAGAGAAGGGAGATGGCAGGAGGTGGTAAGGGATTGTAAGAGGAGGTGGAGGCGCACATGAAGATGTCCTCAGTTTGTGGAAACAACCAAGGGAGAGGGGAGTTAAAAGGAGGAGGCAGGAGATGAAGCGCTCAAGATGTTGTCGTTTGGTCTCTGTGAGCGTACAGAGGAGAGGAGGAGAAGAGGCGTTCGCTCGTGGGAGAGATGGACCAGTTTATTTATCTACAGATTTGGAAACGGTAGCAATTAATGGAGTTGGAGGAGGGGTCATTTCCCTTCTTGGTGGTCCTTCCTTCCTCTTCTTTGTGGATGTGAAAGTACAGAGGAACTAGAGGAGCGGTTCGCTGGTTGGCAAGATGGGCTAGTTTGGCCAGCCCATGAGGAAGAAGTGAGGACAAAAAGGGAGAGCATTGGCCCATTTGGTGAAAAGAAAAATAGAGAGAGAAGAGACACACACACACACACATTGAGCCTAGGGGATTCTCTACATAGTGTGTGAGAGAGAAATAAATTATTTTCCTTATTGGGAAGTCTAGAAATGAATGTCACTCAATAAAAAGCAAATGAACTTCAACAAAATATTCCAAGAAGAAGCATAGACGCACAATATACTATGTTGAAGACAAGAAAAATAAACCAACTAAAAGAGAAGAACAAAACTCAAATTAAATTTAAGTTGGCATTAGTTCAAATTAAATCCACTAACTTTATGAAAACTCAATTTAAGCTTTTATTAACAAATAAAACAAACGAAATTTTCTCGTCCTGATTTTTGGAAAACTTTTTCTTAAACATTCCGAGAATGGGAATGTTACAAAATATGTATGATCTGTTAGTGTGAAGAAAATAAGCTTTATACGAACATGTGATATGGAAGAAATAAAAGCGAGGACTACATAATAAATGTCTTTATCACAAGCGGCAATATAAAGTGACGTTCTTTTGCATTAAGATTTTGTGCATCCAACCATAAAAGCGCATGGCAACCTGTAGCGACATGACTCGGTGAGAGTCGAAGTCTCTGTGCTTACCGTGCTAGTCCCTGGATCGACTTGCTAGCACACACAGTACTCGATGAAATAACAGAAATAACACACATCTCTTTATTACATCGATAGTCCAGGAGCAATACATTTATTACAAAATAGGGCATAGAGCCAATAAATAAATACTGCGAAAGCAAAGTAGTAAATGAGTCCAACTCCACGAGCAAGGTTGAGTGTAGAACATCGACCTATCGCACCTTAATCCTCGTCGGATATATCTGCAACGTGATAAGTTGCAGCCATATAGGTCAGTACATTGAATGTACTGGCAAGTCACATCATAAGTGTAAAGAACCTATTTATACATGCAATTTGGCTGGTGGAAAGCTCTAAGTTTAGTTTTTTGCATAAAGCTAGTTTTTCCCTATTAGAGAAGATGTTATTCTACTACTACACATTTGCATAGGTTGAGTTGGCAAACCCAACTCCATCCATTCCCAAGTTCCATTTAAAACCCAACTGTTTAATTTAAAGGTGAGGAGATCTCCCGACATTTCCACTACTAGATGCTCAAGTTGTCCGTAACCGGGGACATGGCTAATCGATTAGGTTGAAAAACTCTGCAGAGGTTGTGCACTTTTCCCCACAAGACTCGACCACCTCCATGATCGGAAGATCGATACATAGTCTTTCGAAAATGTTTCCCCTTAACCCACGGATAGGCCGGTACACCTACATCATTCTACATCTGCTAGCCCATCCCGGAAGGGGTCACACTAACTACTCAACTAAGCCAGAGCCCATATTGGCTTGTGGCTGCACACGTAAGCTTCTAGACATGAGAATACGATTGATCTCTTTGAGCCTGAGCGGACAGTCCACTAGTGGTGCACCACCATGGATTTCCCATGCGTGCCCCACTGTACTTCGCCACCATTCCATCAAGTTTCCGCCCAGGTAGTTCATTAATTATCTTAGGTCCTATTTACTACATTGTCACTCATACTTTACGATGATCACTCCCCAATCCACGTCTACTTAGCGAAGCATCATAATGTAAAACGATGGCGACAATATTATATGGTTCAGACCTACCTCAATGAACTACTGGGTGAAAAGCATAGTCATGCGGCATCAATTCCTACCATGCAGTCCTACCGCAAAGAACTAAGTGCATAATAAAAACATAGGTAATGAAATATGATCAAGATGCAACTTGCCTTGGTACTGCTGGTTGAATTCTAAAGACTGATAATATTCTGCTTCGCACTCCGGGCAATCTATCGCAAAGAAAATAAACAAACATAAGCAACACTCAAGAGAACCAAGAAGAACATGCAAAGCAAGAAGTCTTGGAAAAATCCAAAAGGACAAACATCACTCTTAACTAGCATAAAAAAAATTCTAGGTGCAAAACAATATAGGCACATGGTTCAAAAGTGAGGTGAACTATAGTGCATACTATACCTTCTAGTAAAACATTAATAGGCAGATTCTAGTGTGTGAAAAATTATTGTGACAAAGGTCCAGGTGATAGTATTTGACTACGGTGACAAGGTGCAAAAAGAATCAACTTAATCGGAGCTACGGTCTGGGAGATATGGCCATTTGAAGTTCGAATTCAAATCTGAATAAATCCAAATTTGAATCTAACAAAAGTTTGCAAAAAGTATACCATAGGATAGGTCTAAACAATACGAAGAGTTTGCCGCTGGTTTCATCGAGTTTGGATCTACGGTTAAAAAGTTGTGGCCACGCAAAGTTCAGGGACTAATCTGCTAATTACAGGGACTAAACAGAGAAGAAAATTATCGCAACCAAGTCCCTGGCCACGTGGCAGCTCCTGGCTGGCCGCAGCGTCCGCTGCGGAGGCTATACGCCGAACGGCCGCTAAATAAGAAAAACAGCGGCGGCGGCTAAGTAGAGAAAACCGACGCTCGGTTTAAAATAAACCGCACGGTCTAAGGGGACCGCGATTAACCGCGTACCTCTTTGAAAAATAAAAAAACGAACCTAATCTAATCTGGACCGTTGGGGTCCGATCTAACAGGCTAGGGTGGGGCGGCGGCTTACAGTGGGCTGGAGGTGGCCGGCGACGAGTAGAGGACGACGGCGGCGGCTCGGTGGCGGAGGGGACGGCGGGTGCGGTGGTCCTCGTCGACGGGGAAGAAGACGGGGAGGTGCGGCGCATCGAGGGCGTCCGGATGGTGGCGTCGGGGTGCGTCAGCGGCGTCCGGACGGGGCGGGGCGAGGACGGCGGGGCTCGGTGCTCCGGCGGCTCCGGCGTCGACGGTGCGGCGTCTCCGACGAGATCTAGGGGCAAAAATAGTGTCAAAAGAATGCGCCTCGGCGGGCTAAGAAGTTTTACAAATAAAGGAAGGGTCAGAGAGGTCTACGGGCGGCGAATTGCTCCGGCGAGGTGTGCGGCTCCGGCGAGATGCGAACGGGCAGCGCGGCGGCTGTGAGCGGAGTGGAGAGATGCGGGACGGTGAGGATGGAAGAGGGGGGTCTTGGCCTTTATATAGGCGCGGCTAGGGCGTCGAGGAGCAGCGGGATAAGCTCTATCCCGAGAGCTTCTGCCGGTGGTTTCGGGAGTGCGACGGCGAACGTCTATCCCGTGCGGTGCGGGAGGTTGAGGATGGCCTGACGGGTGGGGCCCGCCTGGTAGCGGCAGTGAGAGGGGGTGAGCAAGAGGGGGCGCTGGGCGGTCAACCGGTGCGGGGCGCTGGCCTGGCTTTGGCCAAATGGCCAGCTGGGCCGGCTGGCCTGGCGCGGCTGGTCGAGCGCGCGTGTCCCTGGGCCGAACTGATTTAGGTCCAGGCGGGTGAGTGCGTGCGTTTGATTTGTTTTTTTCTTTTTTTAACACCGAACACTAAAGTGGCCAAAATTAATTCAAATGAATTAATAAAAACACCACAATAATTTCTAAAATAACTATGCAATATTTGGAGCCTAATGAACATTAACTTAAGCATAGAACATTTTGAAATTTTTTTCCTAATGCAATTAATGCCTTGTTTTGCAAATAAAATAAATACCAATAAACTCCAAAACTTCAAATAATATTCAAAATAAAATTTCCCCCTCTTTTATATTTTGAGGAAGTCATCTTATCCCCTCTCATTTGTTTTTCTCGAGTGGAAAAATATTATTTGAATATTTTAAAAAAACTCCCAAGTGCAAAGAAATATGATATGCATTGAATGATTCTATTAACATCCAATTTTAATAAAAATTGGGATGTTACACAACCTCCGTCCCCTTTGCGAAGGGCCTATCTTTTACTTTTACCTTCTACCCTTATACAAGAGTCATGGTGATCATCACCTTTCCTTTTTATACTTTTTTCTTTGGCAAGCACTATGTGTTGGAGAGATTGCTACCTATTGAGCTTGCATTGGTTTTTCCCTTGAAGAGGAAAGGGTGATGCAGCAAAGTAGTGTAAGTATTTCCCTTAGTTTTGAGAACCAAGGTATCAATCCAGTAGGAGACAACGCGACAAGCAACCGAATACCTGCACAAACAAACACCAACTTGCAACCAACGCGACAAAGGGGTTGTCAAGCCCTTCATGGTTATTCGCAAAGTGAGATCTGATAGAGATGGATAAACGGTAAAGTAATATTTTTGGAATTTTTGGTTTATTGAACGGAAAGTAAAAGATTTCAAAGTAAGGAAACGGCGACAGAAATTGGCAAGTTGATGGGAAACTAATATGTTGTGAAATAGACTCAGGGGCCATAGGTTTCACTAGTGGCTTCTCTCAAGAAAGGAATTATTATGGTGGGTGAACAAATTACTGCCGAGCAATTGATAGAAAAGCGCAAAGTTATGACAATATCTAAGGCAATGATCATGAATATAGGCCTCATGTCCGTGTCAAGTAGACCGAAACGACTCTGCATCTACTACTATTACTCCACACATTGACCGACTTCTGCCTGCATCTAGAGTATTAAGTTCATAAGAACAGAGTAACGCATTAAGTAAGATGACATGATGTAGCGGGATTAACTCAAGCAATATGATGAAAACCCGATCGTGTTATCCTCAATGGAAACATTACAATACGTGTCATTTCCCATTCTGTCACTAGGATCGAGCACCACAAGATTGAACCCAAAGCTAAGCACTTCTCCCATTGCAAGAAAAACCAATCTAGTTGGCCAAACCTGTAGCGACCCGACCCGAATGGATCAAGTCTATTGTGCTCCGGTGTCATCCCTGGATCAGTAATGCTGACACCACACAGTACTTCGAAGGATTTATAGCAGAGTGGGAATCACACACTTATTATAACGATGTCTCAAAAGAGAACTTATTACAATAATATGGCTTAAGGCCATCTAGTGTCGACAACAGCGGAAGACTTGGAAGGTAAATGGGTCCATCAACTCCAACGGCATCACTGAGTATAGAACCACGACCTAAAAGCACCTTAATCATCGTCTGAAAAGTCTGCAACATTAACGTTGCAGCCCGAAACGGGTCAGCACATGGAATATGCTGGCAAGGTAACACATAGAGAATGATGGAATGAAACAGCTATACTATATGCATATTTGGCTGGTGGAAAGCTCTATGGTTACTGTTTTGCGTAAAGCCAGTTTTTCCCTACTGCAAAGGAATAAATTTATTTAACTATCATGGTGGTTATTAAACATTGAGAATGGTTGACAGCATTCTCAATCCCAATTAAAACTAATCATTAATAACCCAACAACATTAATTAGAAGTAACATGTTGAGATTCACATGATATTCAAGTACTAGATACTCAAGATTGTCCATAACCGGGGACACGGCTAATCATGATTAGTTTTTTACACTCTGCAGAGGTTTGCGCACTTTTCCCCACAAGACTCGATCGCCTCCGTTGGATTTCTCGCACTACAGGGTGTTTGAGAAACGGATGACCGAGACATAGTCTTTCAGAAGCGCTAGCACCTTACGATGGAGTAGACCGTACCACCTACATCCCCTACATCTGCTAGTCTACCCCTATAAGAGTTCGCACGACTTAGTCAACTATGCTGGAGCCCATATTGGCTTGTGGCTGCACACGTAAGTATTTAGCATGAAAGATCTTATGATCCCTTTGAGCCTGGGTGGTGGTCCAAAATAAAACAGGCAAGTCCTGATAGACATCAGGTGCCTCAATCCACCCAGATGTGTGTTTAAGTTGCCACCTTAGATAAACCATTAAAATTATCAATCTCACATCTGTCATGGATATCACTCACCCAATCCACGTCTACTAGCATAGCATGGCATAATAAGCAAACGTAGAGGTAACTCCCAAAGGTTTCATAGTAACAGGTAATAGGTACTACCTCATCTACTTCCCATCCCACAATTTAATTAGATCCTAATCATGCAAGGTGTGAGGATGGATCTAATGCAATAAAACTGGGTTGTAGAAAAGGTATGATCAAAGTGTTACTTGCCTTGCTAATGATCCGCGAGTCCTAGGGATTCGAAGTAACAGGCGGCGCAATCCGGGTAATCTATCGCAGACAAACAACAAGCATACAATAAGTACTCATCTAATGCACAGGTAAAACTCGAACAAGAGATCGAACCAGATAGTTCAACTTAAGAACTCCGGTTGCAAGAAAGAACGAACCGAACAAAGAAACCGAAAACAAACGGCGGAAAACAACTCGGTTCTAGAAAGTTGAAACTAGGTCAAATTTTACCGTAGCAAAAACTTAGTTAAAGTTGATTAGTCGGAATGGCGGTTTCGAAACGAAACTCCAGGCGCTTGAATCACCTGATTCTGATAAACGAGCGAGAAGATAAACTAGAACGAAGATCGGATCTAAGATCGCGATCGCGGAATAAATCCGACGAGAAGAAAAAGAAGAATGGTTAAACAAATGGATGTTCGTTAACCTAGAAGAATCCGGTGACCACGTTCGTTAGGACGAACGGTCCGGCGAACGGTCTCTAGGCAACTAAATCGGAAAAGCAAACGAATCCGATCTAGGGTTTCGAGAAAAGAAAACCGAACGAAAAACCGATCTAGAAAACCGGAACGGTTTAGAGAAGAAAAGAAACGGAAGAGAAGAAAAGAATCGGAATGATCTAGAAGAAAAACGATCCGAGGAAAAGAATAGAGACGCGGCGCGGTACCTCGGCAAGGTCTCCGGCGAACGGAGCTCCGGCGGCGGCGGCAAGGGGCGGCGGCGGCAAGATGCGGCGGCGGCGGGGCACAAGGGGCGGCGCGGGGTGTGGGGCGCGGTGGAGGCTTGGGGGCTTGGGGTTTGGTGTGGGATTTAGAGGGGGGGCTTGGGTATTTATATAGGTGAGGGGGAGGGGTTTGCTTGGGGTAGGGGGCAAGAATTAGAGTAGGAATAGGAAAGATCTAGAAAAAAACGTAGTAGGACTAAAGTCCTACTAGGACTCCAAAAGGGCAGCGGCGGCGGCTCCCTAACATGGGCACGCGCGGCGCGGCGCTGGCGCTGGCGCCTGGCCCGGCCGGCTGGGCCTTTGGCCCAGGGCGCTCGGGATTTTTTAAACGGTTCTGCGCGCGGAAAAAAAAACAGAAAAAGCAATTCTACCGGACTCCAAAACTAATAAAGTAAATTTTCCCCGACTCCTAAAAATGAGTCGAACAAAATGAACTTTTCTCCGAGCCTAAAATGCAATTTTTGAAAACGCGCATTTTTCCCTATCCAAACAAAATGCAAATAAACTCCGACAAAATCCAATGATCCTCTTTTTCAAAATTTGAGAAAACTCAAATATGAAAATAACGAAGTCTCCAACTCTCTCCGAGGGTCCTTGAGTTGCGTGAAATTTCTAGGATCGACAAAATGCAAGAAAATATGATATGCATGATGATCTAGTGTATAACATTCCAAATTGAAAATTTGGGATGTTACAAAACCAAATCGATAGTTCGAAGAGACTTGCAAAGATATCAAATCATGCATATAAGAATTCAGAGGAGATTCAAATAATATTCATAGATAAGCTGATCATAAATCCACAATTCATCCGATCTCGGAAACACACCGCAAAAGAGTATTACATCGAATAGATCTCCAAGAACATCGAGGAGAACATGGTATTGAGAATCAAAGAGAGAGAAGAATCCATCTAGCTACTATCTATGGACCCGTAGGTCTGAGGTAAACTACTCACGCGTAATCGGAGAGGCAATGGTGTTGATGTAGAATCCCTCCGTGATCGAATCCCCCTCCGGCAGGATGCTGGAAAAGGCTCCAAGATGGGATCTCATGGGTACAGAAGGTTGCGGCGGTGGAAAAGTGGTTTCGTGGCTCCCCTCGATGTCTTCAGGGTATAAGAGTATATATAGGAGGAAGATCTAGGTTAGGAGGCCAACGAGGGGCCCACAAGGTTGGGGGCACGGCCTCCACCCTTATGGCCGCCTCATGGCTCTTCCGACTTGCACTCCAAGTCTCCTGGGTGTCTTCTAGTCCAAGAAAGATCATCACAAAAGTTTTATTCCGTTTGGACTATGTTTGGTATTCCTTTTTTACGAAACTCTAAAACAAGGAAAAAAACAGAAACTGGCAATGGGCTCTAGGTTAATAGGTTAGTCCCAAAAATCATATAAAATAGCATATTAATGCATATAAAACATCCAAAACAGATAATATAATAGCATGGAACAATCAAAAATTATAGATACGTTGGAGACGTATCAAGCATCCCCAAGCTTAATTCTTGCTCGTCCTCGAGTAGGTAAATGATAAAAACAGAATTTTTGATGTGGAATGCTACCTAACATATTTATCCATGTAATTATCTTTATTGTGGCATGAATGTTTAGGTCATTAAGATTCAAAACAAAAGTTTAATATTGACATAAAAACAATAATACGTCAAGCATACTAACAAAATAATTATGTCTTCTCAAAATAACATGGCCAAAGAAAGCTTATCCCTACAAAATCATATAGTCTGGCTATGCTCCATCTTCATCACACAAAATATTCAAATCATGCACAACCCCGATGATAAGCCAAGAAATTGTTTCATACTTTTGACGTTCTCAAACTTTTTCAACTTTCATGCCATGCATGAGCGTCAGCCATGAATATAGCACTATAGGTGGAATAGACGGTGGTTGTGGAGAAGACAAAAAGAAAGAGATAGTCTCACACCAACTATGCGTACCAACGGGCTATGGAGATGCCCATTAATAGATATCAATGTGAGTGAGTAGGGATTGCCATGCAACGGATGCACTAGAGCTATAAGTTTATGAAAGCTCAAAAAGAAAACTAAGTGGGTGTGCATCCAACTAGCTTGCTCACGAAGACCTAGTGCAATTTGAGGAAGCCCATCATTGGAATATACAAGCCAAGTTCTATCATGAAAATTCCCACTAGTATATGAAAGTGATATCATAGGAGACTCTCTATCATGATGATCATGGTGCTACTTTGAAGCACAAGTGTGGTAAAAGGATAGTAACATTGTCCCTTCTCTCTTTTTCTCTCTTTTTTTATTTGGGCCTTCTCTCATTTTTTTGGCCTCTTTTTTTTGCCGGAGCCTCATCCCGACTTGTGGGGGAATCATAGTCTCCATCATCCTTTCCTCACTTGGGACGATGCTCTAATAATGAAGATCATCACACTTTCATTTACTTACAACTCGATACTTAGAACAAAATATGACTCTATATGAATGCCTCTGGCGGTGTACCGGGATGTGCAATGAATCAAGAGTGACATGTATGAAAAATGATGAATGGTGGCTTTGCCACAAGTACGATGTCAACTGCATGATCATGCAAAGCAATATGACAATGATGGAACGTGTCATAATAAACGGAACGGTGGAAAGTTGCATGACAATATATCTTGGAATGGCTATCAAAATGGCATAATAGGTATATGGTGGGTTTATGGTACCGGTGAAAGTTGCGCGGTACTAGAGAGGCTAGCAATGGCGGAAAGGTAAGAGTGCATATAATCCATGGAGTCAACATTAGTCACAAAGAACTCACATACTTATTGCAAAAATCTATTAGTCATCGAAACAAAATACTACGCGCATGCTCCTAGTGGGATAGATTGGTAGGAAAAGACCATCGCTCGTCCCCGACCTCCACTCATAAGGAAGACAATCAAAAAATAAATCATGCTCCAACTTCATCACATACCAGTCCACCATACGTGCATGCTACGGGACTCACAAACCTTAACACAAGTATTTCTCAAATTCACAACTACTTACTAGCATGATGCTGATATCACCATATTCATATCTCATAACAATCATAAGGAATCAAACTTCTCATAGTATTCAATGCGCTTTATATGAAAGTTTTTATTATATTCATCTTGGATGCCTATCATATTAGGACTAATTTTATAACCAAAGAAAATTACCATGCTGTTCTAAAGACTCTCAAAATAATATAAGTGAAGTACGATAGTTCATCATTTTCTATAAAATAAAACCACCGCCATGCTCTAAAAAGATATAAGTGAAGCACTAGAGCAAAATTGGCTAGCTCAAAAGATATAAGTGAATCACATAGAGTATTCTAATAAATCATGATTTATGTGTGTCTCTCCTGAAAGGTGTGTACAGCAAGGATGATTGTGTCAAACAAAAAGCAAGGACTCAAATCATACAAGACGCTCCAAGCAAAACACATATCATGTGGTGAATAAAAATATAGCCTCAAGTAAAGTTACCGATAGACGAAGATGAAACAGGGGATGCCTTCCCGGGGCATCCCCAAGCTTAGGATTTTTGACATCCTTGAATATTACCTTGGGGTGCCTTGGGAATCCCCAAGCTTAGGCAATTGTCACTCCTTATTCCATAGTCCATCAAATCCTTACCCAAAACTTGAAAACTTCACAACACAAAACTCCAACAGAAAATCTCGTAAGCTCCGTTAGTATAAGAAAATAAATGTAACATCCCAAAATTCTAAATTTTGGAATGTTATAATAGATAGATAGATTTTGGGAATCCCCATCAGCTAAGAAGACCCAGTCTTGGAAGAACCTTACCAAGAGGAAAGGACAGAAGAATTGAGGAAAAGGTTATGCCATTACCGGAAGAGCCCAAAGAAAGGAATTATACTGAAGATCTGAGAAGACCGGCCCTGTCAAGAATAAGGATGGAGTATATGAGTATTGATGTGACCGTAACAATCTTTCTAAGGGTGGGAGCACCCAAGACCCCGGAGACGATCGATGGATTTTGAGAAGACCCCGAACCTAACCTATTTCTTTCTAGCCTCTCCGATTCTCGAGGAAGAGATTCATTTTAAGGGTGGTAGGTTTGTAACATCCCAAAATTCTAAATTTTGGAATGTTATAATAAATAGATTGATTTGATTGATTGTTTGATTGATTGTCTGAAAGTGAGTGAATTTTAAACTTTTTGAAAGTTAAATGAGAGGGAATAAAAGGACTTTCCCAAACTTTCATATTTGCTTTATGATCTCCGTGAATTCAAATTCTTTTCACCACAAAACCCTTGAGTGAAGATGATATGACTTCTTCCATTTAATTAAATGAAAAGGGTATTTGAAAAATATTTCAATTTCATTTGGAACTATTTTCAAATTCAGAAACTTTAAGCTACTCAATGATTTTCACGAGAGAAGATAATATGACTTCTTCAAAACTTATGAAATATGAGTTGGGAGTTCAAAGAAACTCAAATTTAAAATCCATTTGAAATAATTATTTTTCAATTTGGGTTATTTGAGTTTTATTCAAATTATTTTTCTCCAAAAATAAAATATATGGAAATTAGGGTAACATTTTTACCTACATCAGAAAATTAGAGAGAAATAAATTTGAATTCATTTTGGTATTTTTTAAAATGATTTTTGTTGGATTTTATTAGACCAGTAGCACTCTTCGATTTATCTGAATTTGTGTGTATTTTATTTGAAGTTATAAAAATGTTCATGTCGTAGAAAATAGTTTTTGAAAATTTTGATATATTATATGCATATATAATATTGGTATTTATTTTGTTTTCATTTTTGTTTGTTTGCATCTAAAAAATGTTTCTTTAAAAAAACTTCTGGACCGACCGGACCAGGCCGGCCCAGCTAGCCAGTCCACGGCCCAGCCGGCCCGACGCCGCGCCTCGCCCGTCTTCCAGCTCGGGAGAGAGTCCCGAGCGAGCACGCATCGCCGCCGCCGTGCTTCGCCCGGCCTCCTCCTGCCCCCTCCTCCAAGCTTCTCGCCGCCCCTTTCCCCCCCTATAAATCCGGAGCCCCGGGACCCCGACCCCCTTTTCTCTCCTCTTCCCTAGCCGCCGCACTCCGCCGCCGGAGTTGCGAGCTCCGCCGGAGATCCGTCGCCTCGTCCCGCGCTCCACCGCCGCCCTCGACCGACGTCGACACCGCTGTTGGACTCGCCTCGGTGCGCCGCCCCTTCCCCGCTACTCCGCCGTCGCCATCGAGCCCCGGAGCCACCGCCCCGTCCCCGTCCGAAGTCGCCGCCGCCGTCTTCCTTAACTCCGGCGACCGTCGCGGTAACCGCCGCCTCCCTCATCGTCGGATCTGGATCCAACGATCCAGATCGCTTTGTTTTTTTCCACGAAATGTTTTCTTTAATTACTAAACGTTCGCTATGTTAGCTTTTGCAGTGAACAGGTTCGTTCATCAGCATTCGGTAGCAAACGTTCGTTCGGTAGAATTTTTTTTCTTTTAAATTTCGGCCAGGGACCTAGATGTGAATACTTTATTTATAGAATAGTCCATGTTCTTCAAACAAGCACAACTTTTTACTCGTTTGTCCAAATCCAATTAGTAAACGTTCGCTATGTTAGCTTCTGTAGTGAACAGGTTCGTTCATTAGCGTTTGGTAGCAAACGTTCCTTCGGTAGAATTTTTTTTTCTTTTAAATTTCGGCCAGGGACCTAGATGTGAATACTTTATTTACAAAATAGTCCCTGTTCTTCAAACAAGCACAACGTTTTACTCATTTGTCCAAATCTAACGAAACCAACGCCCACTTCTTCGTTGTGATCTCCTTTATCCAGTAATCAAACTCAAACATGTTTTTGAAAAGTTTAAAATTTGAATTAGATCAGATTTGAATTCAAACTTCGTTTGATCATAACTTGAGTTTCGTAGCTCCGTTTGAGTTGATTCTTTTTGCAAATCGAAGCTCTTGACCTAAACTTTCTGATAAGGCAAAATTCACATAATTTTGGTACTGTTAGAAATTGTTTTATGTTGCAAGAACTATTTGCTTGATTTTGATGTTTTCTGAATCGACTTCTTCGATCTTTCTGGTCTTTTGAGTGATTGCTTATGTGTGGTTACTATTGCTTGCTACGATAGATTAACCGGAGTGTGACGAGTAGAACTATCAAGAGTTTTGAGTGCGAATCATCTTCATCAACATTCCAGGAAAGTTCACACTTTGATCATATCCCCTTTCATACCCAGTTTTTATGCATTCGTTTCACCCTCAAACATTGCATGAGTAGGATTGATAACATGTGGGTATTGGGAAGTAGTTGATGAGGTAGGAACCTATTGCCCTACATTCAAACCTTGGGAGTTACTATTACGTTATGCTTATAGTGTCATGCTATGCTCGTAGACGTGGATTGGGTTTTGAGAGTATTCATGACGGATGTGAGATTGTTAATTAATGGTTTACTTAAGGTGGCAACTTAAACACACATCTGGGTGGATTGAGGTACCTGGGTATTCCAGGATTGCCTATCTAGGCACCTGGGTAGACCAGGATTGCCTGTTTTTTTATGGACCGCCACCCAGGCTCAAAGGGATCATGAGATTTTTCATACTAGAAACTTCCGTGTGCAACCACAAGCTATTATGGGCTCTAGTATAGTTGATTAAGTCGTGCGAACTCTTACAGGGTAGACTAGCAGATGTATGGGAAAGTAGGTGTAACGGTCTATCCATCGTAAGGTGCTAGCGCTTCTGAAAGACTATGTCTCAGTCATCAGTCTTCTCAAACACCATGTAGTGCGAGAAACCAAACGGAGGCGATCGAGTCTTGTGGGGAAAAGTGCGCAAACCTCTGCATAGTGTATAAACTAATCATGATTAGCCGTGTCCCCGGTTATGGACATCTTGAGTATCTAGTTCTTGGATTATCCTGTTGATCTCATCACGTTACTTAAATAATTTGTTGGGTTGTTAATGATTACTATTAATTGGGATTGAGAATGCTGTCAACCATTCTCAATGTTTAACAACCACCATGATAGTTAAATAAAATATATTCCTTTGAAGTAGGGAAAAATTGGCTTTTCGCAAAAACCTTATAACCATAGAGCTTTTCCACCAGCCAAATATGCATGTAGTGATAGCCTTTAGTCATCATTCTCCTATGGTGTGAATTTGCCAGTACATTCAATGTACTGACCCTTTGTGGCTGCAACGTCTCATGTTGCAGGATTATCTTACGACAAGTGATACGTTAGGGTTACAATTTCTACACTCAACTTTGCCGTTGGTGTTGATGGGAATCCACAACCTTGTTACTTTCGCTATTTTGGATTGAGGTAATAGTATTTTACGTTACTTATACATGTGATTTACCTCTATTATAAATCCTCGAGTACTGTGTGTGTCAGCATACCGATCCAGGGATGACACTTAAGCACAGAGACTTGATCCATTCGGATCGGGTCGCTACAATAAATCACCACTTTTGGTACTGTTGTGAACTCATTTTTTATTTATATTCGTGTAATATCTACTGTATTCCAACTTTTCCATGGTTCATACCCCCTGATACTAGCCATAGATGCATCAAAATAAGCAAACAACACGTGAAAAACAGAATCTGTCAAAAACAAAACAGTCTGTAGCAATATGGATATTTTGAATACTTCTGTAACTCCAAAAATCCTGAGAAATTAGGAAGTCCTATATAATTTGTTTATCAATCCTCTGCACAAAGAATCAGTATTTTATCGCACTTCTGTTAAAAACTAAAACTAATCTCCTAAGCGCAAAAGTTTCTGTTTTTCAGCAGGATCAAATCAACTATCACCGTAAGCTATCCCAAAGGTCTTACTTGGCACAAACACTAATTAAAACACAAAACCACATCTAACCAGAGGCTATATGAAATATTTATTGCTAAACAGTACCTAAAAAGAAAGAATAAAAATCAAATTGGGTTACCTCCCAACAAACGCTATTGTTTAACACCCCTAGCTAGGCATAAAAACACGAATAGATCTAAGTGTTATCATCTTTGGCATGCAATCCATAAGTGGCTCTCATAATAGATTCATAAGTTAATTTGATTTTCTTTCTAGGGAAGTGTTCCATGCATTTCCTTAACTGAAATAGAAATCTAATGTTTCCTTCTTTCATATCAATAATTGCACCAATCGTTCTAAGGAAAGGTCTACCAAGAATAATAGGACATGTAGGATTGCAATCTATATCAAGAACAATGAAATCTACGGGCACATAATTCCTATTTGCAACAATAAGAACATCATTAATTCTTCCCATAGGTTTCTTCATAGTGGAATCTGCAAAAGGCAAATTTAAAGAACAATCATCAAATTCATGGAAACCTAACACATCACATAAAGTTTTCAGAATTGTGGAAACACTAGCACCTAAATCACACAAAGCATAGCACTCATAATCTTTATTTTTAATCTTAATAATAGGTTCCCACTCATCATAAACTTTTCTAGGGATAGAAACTTCCAATTCTAGCTTTTCTTCAAAAGATTTCATCATAGCATCAACGATATGTTTAGTAAAAGCTTTGTTTTGATTATAAGCACGAGGAGAATTCAGCATGGATTGCAACAAGGAAATAAAATCTATTAAATAACAATTATCATCATTAAATTCCTTGAAATCCAAAAGAGTGGGTTCATTGCTACTTAAAGTTTTGACCTCTCCTACCCCACTTTTATTAATTTTTGCATCAAGATCTAAAAACTCTGAATCATTGGGACGCCTTCTAACTAAAGTTGACTCATCTCCGGTCCCATTTTATCAAGATTAACATTCGAAAAAAGATTCAATATGAGTCACATCAATCACTTTAAGATCTTCATCACAATTTTCATGAAAACTAGAAGAACACACTTTTATAAACCAATCTTTCTTAGCATGCATCTTAGTGGTTCTTTCTTTGCACTCATCAATGGAAATTCTCATGGCTTTGAGATACTCATTGATATCATGCTTAGGTGGAATAGATCTAAGTTTCAAAGAATCAACATCAAGAGAAATTATATCCACGTTTCTAGCCAAATCATCAATCTTAAGCAATTTTTCTTCAATCAAAGCATTGAAATTCTTTTGTGAACTAATAAATTCGTTAACACTATTCTAAAAATCAGAGGGCATCTTATTATAATTTCCATAATAATTGTTGTAGGAATTACCATAATTATTAGAGGAATTACTAGGAAACGGCCTAGGATTAAAATTACCTCTATACGTGTTTCTACCAAAATTGTTCCTACCAACAAAATTTACATCCATATATTCATTATTTTTTCAATCAAAGTAGACAAAGTCATATCATTAGGATCAATAGGAGCACTCTTATTAGCAAACAATTTCATAATCTCATCCATCTTTCCACTCAAAACATTTATTTCTTCAATCTCATGCACTTTTTTACTAGTGGAAGATTTTTCGGTATGCCATTGAGAATAATTAACCATAATATTATCTAGGAGTTTAGTAGCTTCTCCTAAAGTAATTTCCATTAAAGTTCCTCCCGCGGCCGAATCTAAAGGATTTCTAGAGGCAAAATTAAATCCGGCATAAAAGTTTTGTATAAACATCCACAAATTCAAACCATGAGTAGGGCAATTTCTAATCATCAATTTCATCCTCTCCCAAGATTGTGCAACATGTTCATGATCAAGTTGCTTAAAATTCATAATATCGTTCCTAAGGGAGATTATCTTAGCGGGAGGAAAGTACTTGGAAATAAAGGCATCTTTACACTAATTCCATGAATCACTATTTTTAGGCAAAGATGGAAACCAAGTTTTAGCGCGATCCCTAAGCGAGAACGAAAATAGCTTCAACTTAACAATATCATTATCCACATCCTTTTTGTTTTGCATATCACACAAATCAACGAAATTATTAAGATGGGATGCGGCATCTTCATTGGGAAGGATGGAAATTGGTCTTTCATAACAAGATTCAGTAAAGCAGTATTAATTTCACAAGATTCTACATTAGCATCGGGGGCAATCGGAGTACTAATAAAATAATTGTTGTTGGTATTAGAAAAAAATCACACAATTTGGTATTATCTTCAGCCATCATGACAAAGCAAGCAATCCAACACTTGAGCACACAAAAAGCAAACAAAGAAGACGAACGGAAGAGGGGCGAAGAAAAGACGAATCTTTTCAAAAATCATTTTAGAAGTGGGGGAGAGGAAAATGAGAGGCGAATGGCAAATAATGTAATGCGAGGGCTGAGAGTTTATGATGGGTACTTGGTATGTCTTGGCTTGGGGTAGATCTCCCCGGCAACGGTGCTAGAAATCCTTCTTGCTACCTCTAGAGCTTGCGTTGGTTTTTCCCTTAAAGAGGAAAGGGTGATGCAGCAAAGTAGCGTAAGTATTTCCCTCAGTTTTGAGAACCAAGGTATCAATCCAGTAGGAGACAACGCTACAAGCCACCGAATACCTACACAAACAAACACCAACTTGCAACTGACGCGACAAAGGAGTTGTCAATCCCTTCACTGTTATTCGCAAAGTGAGATCTGATGGAGATGGATAAACGGTAAAGTAATATTTTTGGTATTTTTGGTTTATGGAATGGAAAGTAAAAGATTGCAAAGTAAGGAAATGGCGACAGAAATTGGCAAATTGATGGGAAACTAATATGTTGTGAAATAGACCCTGGGGCCATAGGTTTCACTAGTGGCTTCTCTCAAGAAAGGAATTATTATGGTAGGTGAACAAATTACTGCCGAGCAATTGATAGAAAAGCGCAAAGTTATGACGACATCTAGGGCAATGATCATGAATATAGGCATCACGTCTGTGTCAAGTAGACTGAAACGATTCTGCATCTACTACTATTACTCCACAAACCGATCGACTCATGCCTGCATCTAGAGTATTAAGTTCATAAGAACAGAGTAAGGCATTAAGTAAGATGACATGATGTAGCAGGATTAACTCAAGCAATATGATGAAACCCCCATCTTGTTATCCTCGATGGCAACAATACAATATGTGTCGTTTTCCCTTCTGTCACTAGGATCGAGCACCACAAGATTGAACCCAAAGCTGCACTTCTCCTATTGCAAGAAAAACCAATCTAGTTGGCCCAACCAAATCGATAGTTTGAAGAGACTTGGAAAGATATCAAATCATGCATATAAGAATTCACATGAGATTCAAATAATATTCATAGATATGTTGATCATAAATCCACAATTCATCAGATCTCAACAAACACACTGCAAAAGAGTATTACATCGAATAGATCTCCAAGAACATCGAGGAGAACATGGTATTGAGAATCAAAGAGAGAGAAGAAGCCATCTAGATACTATCTATGGACACATAGGTCTGAGGTAAACTACTCACGCTTCATCAGAGAGGCAATGGTGTTGATGTAGAAGCCCTCCATGATCGAATCCCCCTGTAGCAGGATGCTGGAAAAGGCCCCAAGATGGGATCTCACGGGTACAGAAGGTTGTGGTGGTGGAAAAGTGGTTTCGTGGCTCCCCTAGATGTTTTCAAGGCATAAGAGTATATATATGAGGAAGATCTAGGTCAGGAGGCCAACGAGGGGCCCACAAGGTTGGGGGCGCGCCCTCCACCCTTGTGGCCGCCTCGTGGCTCTTCTAACTTGCACTCCAATTCTCCTAGGTGTCTTCTGGTCCAAGAAAGATCATCGCGAAAGTTTATTCCGGTTGGACTCCGTTTGGTATTCCTTTTCTGCGAAACTCCAAAACAAGGAAAAAACAGAAAGTGGCACTTGGCTCAAGGTTAATAGGTTAGTCCCAAAAATCATATAAAATAGCATATTAATGCATATAAAACATCCAAAACAGATAATATAATATCATGGAACAATCGAAAATTATAAATACGTTGGAGATGTATCAGAGATCCGGATATATATATCCACTCGGATGTTGGTCATCATAAATTATTATTGTTGACATTACCCTTGAGGTAAAAGGTTGGGAGGCGAAACTATAAGCCCCTATCTTTCTCTGTATCCGATTGAAACTTTGAACCCATAAATATCACGTGAGTGTTAGCAATTGTGAAAGACTAAATGATAGTTGAGTATGTGGAATTTGCTAAATCATAGCTCTTACATAGACCCTTCCTGAAAATAAGATGAATTGCAATTGTTTGATGACTGAGAACATAGTTTGTTAGTTTTCAAAAAGTTTATGGTCTATACCTTAATTTGTGAATAGCTTGTTACTTGATCATGAGAAGTTTTATGAGATGAGCAACTGTTTATGAAAAATAATAATGCTAGAAAAAGTGCTTGAAACTTTCATTAATCAAACTTGTGCACTTGATAGCATTCACACTTCATAAATTATTTCTTTTATCATTTACCTACTCAAGGACAAATAGGAATTAAGCTTGGGGATGTTGATATGTCTCCAACGTATCAATAATTTATGAAGTATTTCCATATGATTTTGGTATGATTTGATTAGAGCTAACCCGGACTGACGTTGTTTTCAGCAGAACTACCATGGTGCTGTTTTTGTGCAGAAATAAAAGTCCTCGGAACGAGCTGAAAATTAACGGAGAATTTTTCTAGAAAATATGAAAAATACTGGAAGAAAAATATACGGAAGAGGACTCCCCCCCCCTAGGACGCGCCTCTCGACCTTGTGATCGCCTCGTGGGGCCCCTGACATGAAGCCGACGCCAACTCTCCAATAAATCCAAAAAACCCAGAACAGAAGGGAGATCGGGAGTTCCGCTGCCATAAGCCTTTGTAGCCACGAAAAACCAATCTAGGCCGTCTCTAGCACCCTTCCAAAGGGGGCCAACATCACCGGAGGCCATGGAGGAGGAAGCTGGAGGGGTCACCATCGTCATGGAGGCCAAGGACCAGAGGGAGAACCTTTCCCCATCTAAGGGGGAGGCCATGGAGGATGAAGCACAAAGGGGAGAACCGCTCCCCCTCTCTCTTGGTGGCGTCGGAGTGCCATCAGGGGAACAATCCCCGCGGTGATCGTCTTCATCAACATCACCATCCTCATCTATTTTACGCGGTCCACTCTCCCGCACCCCGTTGTAATCCCCTACTTGAACATGGTGCTTTATGCCACATATTATGATCCAATGATGTGTTGCCATCCTACGATGTTTTGATTAGATTTCTTTTGTCTTTTGGTTTGATTGATGATATAGATTGGTTTGAGTTGTATGTCTTATTTTGGTGTTGTCTATGGTGCCTTCCATGCCGCGCACACGTGAAGGATTCCCACAGTAGGGTGTTGCAATATGTTCATGATTCGCTTATAGTGGGTTGCTAGAGTGACAGAAGCTTAAACCCGAGTAAGGGGGTTGTTGCGTATGGGATAAAGGGGACTTGATATGTTAATGGTATGGTTGGCTTTTACCTTAATGATCTTTAGTAGTTGCGGATCCTTGCTAGAGTTCCAATCATAAGTGCATATGATCGAAGAAGAGAAAGTATGTTAGCTTATGCCTCTCCCTCATATGAAATTGCAATAATGATTACCGATCTTGTTAACAATCACCTAGGATAATTCGACACACCGACCCATCATTATTCCACACTTGCTATTTATAATATATAGTAATATATTCTAACTTTATGATAACAACACCTACTTTATATTTTAGTTCTCCGATATCATGCAAAGTTATCCTCTTCATACCCACAACATAGTTTCATTTCTCGTTTCTAGTTGGAAGCAAACATTCAGTGTACGTAGAGTAGTATCGGTGGCAGATAGGACTTGAGAGAATATTGATCTTACCTTTAGGTCCTTATGGGTTCGACACTCCATACTTATCACTTCCACCTTTGGAAAGTGCTATGATGATTCCTCGCACTTGAGGATTATGAAACATCATCATTAACATTATCACTAGGTTCATGCTCATTACCAGATTGTGTCTCAGCATCAGAACTAGAAATATCATTGGGATTCTCAGGTGTGTCTATAACAGGTTCACTAGAAGCATGTAAAGTCCTACCAGTTTTCTTCTTATTTTTATTAGAAGGAGTAGGTGCATCAGTATTTACTCTCTGAGAATCTTGCTCAATTCTCTTAGGATGACCTTCAGGATACAAAGGTTCCTGAGTCATTTTACCACCTCTAGTCATAACCCTAATGGCATGATCATTGTACTTACTATTCATCTCATTGAGCAAATCATCTTCTGCCTTAAGTATTTGTTCTACTTGAGTTTTTACCATGGAAGCATGTCTACTAATAAGATTAAGATCATTAACAGTTCTACACATATAATCACCCAAGCATTCAAGCATGTAAGCATTATGTTTCAGTTGTCTACAAACATAAGCATTGAAGTTTTATTGTTTAACAATGAAGTTATCAAGCTCATCCAAGCATTGACTAGCAGACTTATTATAAGCAATGTCACCTTCATCAAATCTATAGAGAGAACTAGCAAGATGCCTGTGCGTTGCATGTAACATCAAGATGCATTTGTATGAGTAGTTTATCTTGTGAGGGAAATGGATGAACGGGGGAAGGCCTTATTTGCAAATGTGGAGAGGGGTGTGGGTATCATTTTGCAAAATTGCCATAGTTTCCTTCATATCCGTCTGATATAAATCAGACGACCTATATTGCAGGATGGCAGGCACACCATCATCACCAACTCTATTTTTTATAAGTGTAGAGATTTACCTCTACTACTTATGTCAGAATATTAAGACCACATATGTCTTCAATAGGCGGTAAATTCTTAACATCTTCAGCTTTAATACTGATACGTCTCCATCGTATCTATAATTTTTGATTGTTCCATGCCAATATTCTACAACTTTCATATACTTTTGGCAACTTTTTATACTATTTTTGGGACTAACATATTGATCCACTGCCCAGTGCAAGTTCCTATTTGTTGCACGTTTTTTGTTTCGCAGAATATACATATCAAACGGAGTCCAAACGGGATAAAAACTGACGGAGATTTTTTTTGGAATATATATGATTTTTGGGAAGAAAAATCCACGCGAGACGATGCCCGAGGGGGCCACAAGGCAGGGGGCGCGCCCCTGACCCTTGTGGCCACCCCGTAAGGCGGTTCATGCCCTTCTTTCGCCGCAAGAAAGCTAATATCCGGATAGAGATCGTGTTAAAATTTCGGCCCAATCGGGGTTACGGATCTCCGGGAATATAAGAAACGGTGAAAGGGTAGAATCTGAGAACGCAGAAACAGAGAGAGATAGAGAGATAGATCCAATCTCGGAGGGGCTCTCGCCCCTCCCGTGCCATGGAGGCCATGGACCAGAGGGGAAACCCTTCTACCATCTAGGGAGGAGGTCAAGGAAGAAGAAGAAGGACAGGGGCTCTCCCCCCCTTGCTTCCGGTGGCGCCCGAGTGCCACCGGGGGAAATCATCATCACCGCAATCTTCACCAACAACTTCACCACCATCATCACCAACTCTTCCCCCCTCTATGCAGCGGTGTAACCTCTCTCTTACCCGTTGTAATCTCTACTTAAACATGGTGCTCAACGCTATATATTATTTCCCAATGATGTATGGCTATCCTATGATGTTTGAGTAGATCCGTTTTGTCCTATGGGCTATTTGATGATCAAGATTGATTTGAGTTGCATGTTTTATTATTGGTGTTGTCCTATGGTGCTCTCTGTGTTGCGCAAGCGTGAGGGATCCCCACTGTAGGGTGTTGCAATAAGTTCATGATTCGCTTATAGTGGGTTGCGTGAGTGACTGAAACACAAACCCGAGTAAGGGGGTTGTTGCGTATGGGATAAAGAGGACTTGATGCTTTAATGCTATGGTTGGGTTTTACCTTAATGATCTTTAGCAGTTGCGGATTCTTGCTAGAGTTCCAATCATAAGTGCATATGATCCAAGTAGATAAAGTATGTTAGCTTATGCCTCTCCCTCATATAAAATTGCAATAATGATTACCGGTCTAGTTATTGATTGCCTAGGGACAAATAACTTTCTCGTAACAACAAGCTCTCTACTAAAACTAACTTAGTTGTGTCTTTATCTAAACAGCCCCTACTTTTTATTTATGCTCTCTTTATATTCTTGCAAACCTATCCAAAAACACCTACAAAGTACTTCTAGTTTCATACTTGTTCTGGGTAAAGCGAACGTCAAGCGTGCGTAGAGTTGTATCGGTGGTCGATAGAACTTGAGGGAATATTTGTTCTGCCTTTAGCTCCTCGTTGGGTTCGACACTCTTACTTATCGAAAACTGTTGTGATCCCCTATACTTGTGGGTTATCAAGACCTTTTTCTGGCGTCGTTGCCGGGGAGCAATAGCGTGGGGTGAATATTCTCGTGTGTGCTTGTTTGCTTTATCACTAAGTAATTTTTATTTGTTATTCTTAGTTGTTCTTTATCTTTAGTTTTGTATATGGAACACGAAATACCAAAAAAATTAGGTGTACTTTCTGCTCATGGAGATGGGGAACCTCCTAAAACCCTCGATGCTGGTTATGTGAAAGATATTATGTACTACTTTAATAATCCTGAGAAAACCCCATTCAATTTTGTAGTGGGAGTAATGTTGGATCAATGTGAATACTTTAGGGATTACCGCTTGACACAAAAAGGGAAACTATTATGGGATCAAATTCATATATTGAATTGGTATGCTAGGCAACTATGCTTGAGATATGATTATACTTGTTGCTCTAGGATGAAGGCTCCACACCTTCCCTTTTTATGCGAATTTAATGATAATAAAACCTTAGCTTCTTATGCTAATGGTATATATGATTACTATGATGTGGAACAAATAGAAGAATTTGTTGCTTTTATGGGTGCTTATGAAATTGTATCTATGTTTAAAGAGTTTGAAGATTTTGATGATTTGGTTTATAGACCTGAAAATTTAGCTATCCTGTAATATTGTTATGAGAATTATGAATACAATTACGAAATTAATGCGCTTATTGAGAAAGTCTCCGCTGTCCAAGAAGAGACTAATATTTTGCAGGAATCTATGGAAGAAGGGGTTGATGAAACTGTGAGCTCATTGGATCAAAAAGATGAGGAGGAGAGCGAAGAACAAAAGGAGGAAGAGCGGATTGATCACCCATGCCCACCTTCTAATGAGAGTAACTCTTCAACTCATACATTGTTTAATTCCCCTTCATGCTTACCGAAGGATGAATGCTATGATAATTGCTATGATCTCGTTGATTCTTTTGAAATATCCCTTTTTGATGATGCTTTCTATGCTTGTCGCCAAGATGCCAATACGAATTATGCTTATGGAGATGAACTTGCTATAGTTCCTTATGTTAAACATGAAATTGTTGCTATTGCACTCACGCATGATAGTCCTATTACCTTTTTGAATTCTCCCGGCTACACTATATCGGAGAAGTTTCCCTTATCAAGGATTACATTGATGGGTTGCGTTTTACTACTACACATGATGATTTTGATAGATATAATATGCATGTGCTTGCTGCTCCTACTTGCAATTATTATGAGAGAGGAACTATATCTCCACCTCTTTATGTTTCCCACATGATAAAATTGCAAGAAACTGTTTATACTATGCATTGGCCTTTACTATGTGTGCATGAATTGTTCTTTTATGACATGCCGATGCATAGGAAGAGAGTTATACTTCGTCATTACTTGATATATGTTGCTTTGTGCTCACTACTAAATGCCAAATCATTGCTAATTAAAATTGGCTTTGATATACCTTGGGATCCGGGTGGATTCACTACTTGAGCACTATATGCCTAGCTTAATGGCTTTAAAGAAAGCGCTGCCAGGGAGACAACCCGGAAGTTTTAGAGAGTCATTTATTTCTGTTGAGTGCTTTAATATAGTTTAAAAACAACAAAATAAAGAGGGGAACTCAAAACGTTTTCAAAAAGGAAAGTGAAAGTGAGAAAGACAAGCATTGTTAAAGTGGGAGAACTCCTTGAGCTTTGTTCATGCTCACGACAACTTTGTGAACCTTGATTACAGAAAATTTTCAACAAAAATAATTATCCCCTTGTACAATTCCATTGTATTATAAAAATAATGTGCCAAGGTTTGCCTTTAGGATGTTTACATTTGCTTGATGGTTTGTACGGTGCAGGACAGAAACTTTGGCTGTAGTGCGCGATTTTACATTTTTAGCTGGAACGTCAAATGGTTCTGATTCTTTTTGCACTGTATTTTTATGCAAATTTTTTATTTTTCCAAATTTTTGTAGAATGTTTCAAGTATCATAAGTATGGTGAATGTTCAGATTGTTACAGACTGTTCTGTTTTAGACAGATTCTGTTTTTGATGCATAGTTTGCTTGTTTTGATGAAACTAACGATTTATATCAGTGGATTAAGCCATGGAAAAGTTATATTACAGTAGACACAATGCAAAAACAAAATATGAATTGGTTTGCAACAGTACTTAGAGTAGTGATTTGCTTTATTATACTAACGGATCTTACCGAGTTTTTTGTTGAAGTTTTGTGTGGATGAAGTGTTTGATGATCGAGAAGGTCTCGATGTGAGAAGAAGGAAGAGAGGCAAGATCTCAAGCTTGGGGATTCCCGAGGCACCCCAAGTAAACATTCAAGGAGAATCAAGCGTCTAAGCTTGGGGATGCCCCGGAAGGCATCCCCTCTTTCTCCAACAAGTATCGGTATGTTTTTGGATTCGTTTCGTTCATGCGTTATGTGCAATCTTGGAGCGCCTTTTGCATTTAGTTTTCATTTTTATTTTATGCACCATGCTGGTATGAGATAGTCCTTGGTTGATTTATAGAATGCTCTATGAACTTCACTTATATCTTTTGAATATGGCTTTATAGAATGCTTCATGTGCTTCACATATATCATTTGAAGTTTGAATTGCCTGTTTCTCTTCACTTAGACAACCGCCATTTGTAGAATGCTCTTTTGCTTCACCTATATTTGTTAGAGTGTGGGCATATCTTTTGTAGAAAGAACTAAACTCTCTTGCTTCACTTATATCTATTTAGAGAGATGACAGGAACTGGTCATTCACATGGTTAGTCATAAAATCCTACATAAGACTTGTAGATCACTGAATATGATATGTTTGATTCCTTACAATAGTTTTGCGATATAAAGATGGTGATATTAGAGTCATGCTAGTGGGTAGCTGTGGATTAGTAGAAATACTTGTGTTGAGCTTTGTGATTCCCGTAGCATGCACGTATGGTGAACCGTTATGTAACGAAGTCGGAGCATGGTTTATTTATTGATTGTCTTCCTTATGAGTGGCGGTCGAGGACGAGCGATAGTATTTTCCTACCAATCTATCCCCCTAGGAGCATGCGCGTAGTACTTTGTTTCGATGACTAATAGATTTTTGCAATAAGTATGTGAGTTCTTTATGACTAATGTTGAGTCCATGGATTATACGCACTCTCACCCTTCCACCGTTGCTAGCCTCTCTAGTATCGCGCAACTTTCGCCGGTACCATAAACCCACCATATACCTTCCTCAAAACAGCCACCATACCTACCTATCATGGCATTTCCATAGCCATTCCGAGATATATTTCCATGCAACTTCCATCATCGTCATATGCATGACTTGAGCATTCATTGTCATATTGCTTTTCATGATCGTAAGATAGCTAGCATGATGTTTTCATGGCTTGTCCGTTTTTTGATGGCATTGCTACGCTAGATCATTGCACATCTCGGTACACTGCCAGAGGCATTCATATAGAGTCATATCTTTGTTCTAGTATCGAGTTGCAAGTAAATAAAAGTGTGATGATCATCACTATTAGAGCATTGCCCCAGTGAGGAAAGGATGATGGAGACTATGATTCCCCCACAAGTCGGGATGAGACTCCGGACGAAAAAAAGAAAAAAATATTTAAAAAAGAGAAAGGCCGAAAAAAAGAGAAGGCCCCAAAAAATATAAAAATATATAAAAAATAATAAAATGAGAGAAAAAGAGAGAAGGGGCAATGTTACTATCCTTTTTCTCACACTGGTGCTTCAAAGTAGCATCATGTTCTTCATATAGAGAGTCTCTTGAGTTATCACTTTCATATACTAGTGGGAATTTTCATTATAGAACTTGGCTTGTATATTCCAATGATGGGCTTCCTCAAATGCCCGAGGTCTTCATGAGCAAGCAAGTTGGATGCACACCCACTTAGTTTCAGTTTGAGCTTTCATACACTTATAGCTCTAGTGCATCCGTTGCATGGCAATCCCTACTCACTCACATTGATATCTATTGATGGGCATCTCCATAGCCCGTTGATATGCCTAGTTGATGTGAGACTATCTTCTCCTTTTTGTCTTCTCCACAACCACCATTCTGTTCCACCTATAGTGCTATGTCCATGGCTCACGCTCATGTATTGCGTGAAAGTTGAAAAAGGTTTGAGAACGTCAAAAGTATGAAACAATTGCTTGGCTTGTCATCGGGGTTGTGCATGATGTGAATATTTTGTGTGGTGAAGATGGAGCATAGCCAGACTATATGATTTTGTAGGGATAGCTTTCTTTGGCCTTGTTATTTTGAAAAGACATGATTGCTTTATTAGTAGGGCTTGAAGTACTATTGTTTTTATGTCAAATGATAGACTATTGCTTTGAATCACTTGTATCTTAATATTCATGCCATGATTAAATATGTGATCAAGATTATGCTAGGTAGCATTACACATCAATTTTTTTATCATTTACCTACTCGAGGACGAGCAGGAATTAAGCTTGGGGATGCTGATACGTCTCCGTCGTATCTATAATTTTTTATTGTTCCATGCCAATATTCTACAACTTTCATATACTTTTGGCAACTTTTTATACTATTTTTGGGACTAACATATTGATCCACTGGCCAGTGCCAGTTCCTGTTTGTTGCATGTTTTTTGTTTCGCAAAATACCCGTATCAAACGGAGTCCAAACGGGATAAAAACTAACGGAGATTTTTTTTGGAATGTATATGATTCTTGGGAAGAAAAATCCACGCGAGACGATGCCTGAGGGGGCCACGAGGCAGGGGGCGCGCCCCAGGGGGGCAGGCATGCCCCTGACCCTCGTGGCCACCCCGTAAGGCGGTTGATGCCCTTCTTTCGCAGCAAGAAAGCCAATATCCGGATAGAGACCGTGTTAAAATTTCAGCCCAATCGGAGTTACGGATCTCCGGGAATATAAGAAACGGTGAAAGGGTAGAATCTGAGAATGCAGAAATAGAGAGAGACAGAGAGACAGATCCAATCTCGGATGGGCTCTCGCCCCTCCCGTGCCATGGAGGCCATGGACCAGAGGGGAAACCCTTCTCCCATCTTGGGAGGAGGTCAAGGAAGAAGAAGAAGGACAGGGGCTCTCTCCCCCTCGCTTCCGGTGGCGCCAGAGTGCCACCGGGGGCCATCATCATCACCGCAATCTTCACCAACAAATTCACCACCATCATCACCAACTCTTACCCCCTCTATGCAGCGGTGTAACCTCTCTCTTACCAGTTGTAATCTCTACTTAAACATGGTGCTCAACGCTATATATTATTTCCCAATGATGTATGGCTATCCTATGATGTTTGAGTAGATCTGTTTTGTCCTATGGGCTATTTGATGATCAAGATTGATTTGAGTTGCATGTTTTATTATTGGTGATGTCCTATGGTTCTCTCTGTGTCGCGCAAGCATGAGGGATCCCCGCTGTAGGGTGTTGCAATACGTTCATGATTCGCTTATAGTGGGTTGCATGAGTGACTGAAACACAAACCCGGGTAAGGGGGTTGTTGCGTATGGGATAAAGAGGACTTGATGCTTTAATGCCATGGTTGGGTTTTACCTTAATGATCTTTAGTAGTTGCGAATGCTTGCTAGAGTTCCAATCATAAATGCATATGATCCAAGTAGAGAAAGTATGTTAGCTTATGCCTGTCCCTCATATAAAATTGCAATAATGATTACCGGTCTAGTTATTGATTGCCTAGGGACAAATAACTTTCTCGTAACAACAAGCTCTCTACTAAAACTAACTTAGTTGTGTCTTTATCTAAACAGCCCCTACTTTTTATTTATGCTCTCTTTATATTCTTGCAAACCTATCCAAAAACACCTACAAAATACTTCTAGTTTCATACTTGTTCTAGGTAAAGCGAACGTCAAGCGTGCGTAGAGTTGTATTGGTGGTCGATAGAACTTGAGGGAATATTTGTTCTGCCTTTAGCTCCTCGTTGGGTTCGACACTCTTACTTATCAAAAACTGTTGTGACCCCGTATACTTGTGGGTTATCAAATACCTTTTACTTTCATAGGCTTCTTTGCCTCTTGCATATCTTCAGGACTGAGAAATAGAATACCTCTTTTCTTCAGAGTTGGCTTAGTAGGTGGTTCGGGAAGAGTCCAATCATTATCATTGCTCAATATATTTTTAATAGTTTTTCAGCTTGCTCAATAGTTCGTTCCCTGAAAACACAACCAGAAAAACTATCTAGGTGGTCCCTAGAAGCATTGGTTAGTCCATTATAAAAGATATCGAGTATTTCATTTTTCTTGAGAGGATGATCAGGCAAAGCATTAAGTAATTGGAGAAGCCTCCCCCAAGCTTGTGGTAGACTCTCTTCTTCAATTTGCACAAAGTTAAATATTTCCTGTAAAGCAACTTTTTTTATGAGCTGGAAAATATTTTTCGAAGAAGTAATATATCATATCCTGGGGACTACGCACACAAGTAGGAGCAAGAGAGTTAAACCATATCTTAGCATCACCCTTTATTGAGAAAGGAAACAACTTAAGAATATAGTAATAGCGAATGTTTTCCTCATCTGCAAATAGGGTGGCTATATCATTCAGTTTAGTAAGATGTGCCACAACAGTTTCAGATTCATAACCATGAAAAGGATCAGATTCAACCAAAGTAATTAACTCAGGATCGACAGAGAATTCATAATCCTTATCAGTAACAAAGATAGGTGAAGTAGCAAACTTAGGATCATATTGCATTCTAGCATTCAGAGATTTTTCTTTCAACTTAGCTAACTGATATGTCTCCAACGTATCTATAATTTTTTATTGTTCCATGCTATTATATTATCTGTTTTGGATGTTTTATATGCATTAATATGCTATTTTATGTGATTTTTGGGACTAACCTATTAACCTAGAGCCCAGTGCTAGTTTATGTTTTTTTTCCTTGTTTTAGAGTTTCGCAAAAAAGGAATACCAAACAGAGTCCAAACGGAATAAACTTTTGCGATGATTTTTCTTGGACCAGAAGACACCAAGGAGACTTGGAGTGCAAGTCAGAAGAGCCACAAGGAGGCCACAAGGGTGGAGGGTGCGCCCAGGGGGGTAGGGCACCCCCCTCCCCCGACCTTATGGGCCCCTCAGTGACCCGTTGACCTAGATCTTCCTCCTATATATACTCATATACCCCAAAAACTTCTGGGGGAGCCACAAAACCACTTTTCCACCATCGCAACCTTCTGTACCCGTGAGATCCCATCTAGGGGCCTTTTCCGACATCCTGTCGGAGGGGGGTACGATCATGGAGGGCTTCTACATCAACACCATTGCCTCTCCGATGAAGCGTGAGTAGTTTACCACAAACCTGTGGGTCCATAGCTAGTAGCTAGATGGATTTTTCTCTCTCTTTGATTCTCAATACCATGTTCTCCTCGATGTTCTTGGAGATCTATTTGATGTAACACTCTTTTTTGGTTTGTTTGCCGAGATCTGGTGAATTGTGGATTTATGATCAGCTTATCTATGAATATTATTTGAATCTCCTCTGAATTCTTATATGCATGATTTGATATCGTTGCAAGTCTCTTTGAACTATTGATTTGGTGTGGACAACTAGATTGGTTTCTCTTGCAATGGGAGAAGTGCTTAGCTTTGGGTTCAATCTTGCGGTGCTCGAGCCTAGTGATAGAAGGGGGAACCGACACGTATTGTATTGTTGCCATAGAGGATAAAAAAGATGGGGTTTTCATCATATTGCTTGAGTTAATTCCTCTGCATCATGTCATCTTGCTTAAGGCATTACTCCGTTCTTTATGAACTTAATACTCTAGATGCATGCTGGATAGCGGTCGATGTGTGGAGTAATAGTAGTAGATGCAGAATCATTTTGGTCTACTTGACATGGATGTGATGCCTATATTCATGATCATTGCCTTAGATATCGTCATAACTTTGCGCTTTTCTATCAATTGCTCGGCAGTAATTTGTTCACACACCGTAATAATTTCTATCTTGAGAGAAGCCTCTAGTGAAACCTATGGCCCCCGGGTCTATTTTCCATCATATAAGTTTCTGATCTATAATTTTAGTTTTCGATTTACTTTCTTTGCAATCTTTTACTTTTTGTTCCATAAACCAACAACACCAAAAATGTTACTTTACTATTTATCCATCTATATCAGATCTCACTTTGCAAATAACCATGAAGGGATTGACAAACCCTTTATCGTGTTGGGTGCAAGTTGGTGTTTGTTTGTGTAGGTATTCGGTGGCTTGTCGCATTATCTCCTACTGGATTGATACCTTGGTTCTCAAAACTGAGGGAAATACTTACTCTACTTTGCTGCATCACCCTTTCCTCTTCAAGGGAAAAACTAACGCAAGCTCAAGAGGTAGCACTAACAGTTTCTTAAGATCCTCTCTATCATTGCAAGCAAAAAAGACTCTAGCAGTTTCTTCATCCATAATATAACCCTCAAGTGCCTTAGGAAATTCATATCTAGGGGGAGAATCATAATCTTTAGTTTCAATAGTATCATCAGTTTTAGTAATTTCATTCTCTCTAACCCTAGCAAGTTGCTCATCAAGAAATTCACCTAGCGGCACAGTATTATCAAGCAAAGAAGTAGTATCATCACAAGCATCATGCATAGAAGAAGTGGCATCATCAATAACATGTGACATATCAGAATCAATAGCAGGTGTAGGTGTCGCAAGCTTACTCAAAACAAAAGGTGAATCAAGTGCAGAGCTAGATGACATTTCCTTACCTCCCCTCATAATAGAATGATAGAGGTTGTTTTTGTTGTCTTTCAGATTCCTCATAGTTATCAATAGATATAAATCCCAGGTGACTCAAAGAATAGAGTTATGCTCCCCGGCAATAGCGCCAGAAAAAGGTCTTGATAACCCACAAGTATAGGGGATCGCAATAGTTTTCGAGGGTAGAGTATTCAACCCAAATTTATTGATTCAACACAAGGGGAGCCAAAGAATATTCTAAAGTATTAGTAGCTGAGTTGTCAATTCAACCATAACTGAAAGACTTAATATCTGCAGCAAAGTATTTAGTAGCAAAGTAGTATGGAAGTAACGGTAAAGATGGCAAAAGCAACAATAACAGTTTTGTAACAATCGTAACAATAGCAACGGAAAAAGTAACATAGCAAAGATCAATATGAAACGAACTCGTAGGCAATGGATCAGTGATGGATAATTATGTCGGATGGCATTCACCATGCAACAGTTATAACCTAGGGTGACACAAAACTAGATCCAATTCATCAATATAATGTAGGCATGTATTCCGTATATAGTCATACATGCTTATGGAGAAGAACTTGCATGACATCTTTTGTCCTACCCTCCCGTGTCAGCGGGGTCCTAATGAAAACTAAGGGATATTGAGGCCTCCTTTTAATAGAGAACTAGAACAAAGCATTAGCACTTAGTGAATATCTGAACTCCTCAAACTACGGTAATCACCAGAAAGAATCCCAATTATTGACACCTTGGGGTATGCGGATCATAACTCGTAATAGGTGTCTACAACTTGCAAGATCGGATCAAGAACACAAATATATTCATGAAAACATAATAGGTTCATAGCGGAAATCATGGCACTTGGGCCCTAGTGACAAGCATTAAGCATAGCAAAGCCATAGCAGCATCAATATCAGAACATAGTGGATACTAGGGATCAAACCCTAACAAAACTAACTCGATTACATTATAAATCTCATCCGACCCATTGATACGTCCATTTTGCATCATGGTTTCCTATTGTTATTTATGATGTTTTTATCCATAATAATGCTTTTTGGAGTAATTATAATGCCTTTTCTCTCATAATATGCAAGGTATACATAAAGAAGGAGAATTCCGGCAGCTGGAAATCTGGACCTGGAAAAGCTACGTCAGGCTACCTATTCTCCACAACTCCAAACAAGCTGAAAATTCACGGATAATTTTTATGGAATATATGAAGAACATTGGAGCAAATAAGTACCAAAGGGGGCCCACCAGGTGGGCACAAACCACCTGGGCGCGCCAGGGAGCCTAGGCGCACCCTGGTGGGTTGTGCTCACCCAGGCTCACCTCCGATGCCCATCTTCTGGTATATAAGTCATTTTGACCTAGAAAAAATAAGGGGAGGACTTTCGAGATGGAGCATCACCGTCTCGACACGGAACCTGGGCAGGAGCACTTTTGCCCTCCGGCGGAGCGGTTCCGCTGGGGAACTTCCCTCCCGGAGGGGGAAATCATCGTCATCATCATCACCAACAACTCTCCCTTCCTGGGGAGGGCAATCTCCATCAACATCTTCAACAGCACCATCTCATCTCAAACCCTAGTTCATCTCTTGTGATCAATCTTGTTACCGGAACTATAGATTGGTGCTTGTGGGTGTCTAGCAGTGTTGATTACATCTTGTAGTTGATTACTATATGGTTTATTTGGTGGCAGATTATATGTTCAGATCCAATATGCTATTTAATACCCCTCTGATCTTGAGCATGATTATCATTTATGAGTAGTTACCTTTGTTCTTGAGGTCACGGGAGAAATCATGTTGCAAGTAATCATGTGAATTTGATATGTGTTCGATATTTTGATAGTATGTATGTTGTGATTCCCTTAGTGGTGTCATGTGAACATCGACTACATGACACTTCACCATATTTGGTTCTAAGGGAATGCATTGTGGAGTAGCAATTAGATGATGGGTTGCGAGAGTGACAAAAGCTTAAACCCCGGTTTATGCGCTATTCCGTAAGGGACCGGTTGGATCCAAAAGTTTAATGCTATGGTTAGAATTTATACTTAATACTTTTCTCGTAGTTGCGGATGCTTGCGGGAGGGTTAATCATAAGTAGGAGGTTTGTTCAAGTAAGAATAGCACCTAAGCACCGGTCCACCCACATATCAAATTATCAAAGTAGCGAATACAAACCAAGCCAACATGGTTAAAGTGACTAGATGAAAATCCCGTGTACCCTCAAGAACGCTTTGCTTATCATAAGAAACCATTTTGGCCTATCATTTGCCTCCAAAGGATTGGGATATCTTGCTGCACTTTTGCTACTATTATTGTTACTTGCTCATTACAAATTATCTTGCTATCAAACTACTCTACTACTTACAATTTCAGCACTTGCAGACATTACCTTGCTGAAAACCACTTATCATTTCCTTCTTCTCCTCGTTGGGTTCGAAACTCTTACTTATCAAAAAGAGCTAAAATTCATCCCCTATACTTGTTGGTCATCAAGGCTATTTTCCAGCGCCTTTGCCAGGGAATGAAGCGCCTTTGGTAAGTGGAATATGGTAAGGAAACATTTATATAGTGTGCTGAAATTTATTGTCACTTGTTACTATGGAAAACAATCCTTTGAGGGGTTTGTTCGAGGTATCTTCACCTCGACCAGAACCACAATTAGCTACCCCTCAACCTACTGAAAATATTGAATATGAAATTCCTTCGGGTATGATATAACAACTGCTAGCTAATCCTTATGCAGGAGAATTTACCGAACATCCTGATATGCACTTGATATATGTAGAACAAAATTTGTGGGTTGTTCAAGCTTGCAGGTTAACCCGGAGATGAAGTTATGAAGAAGTTTTCCCCTTTATCTTTTAAGGGAAAAGCATTGGCACGGTATAGGTTATGCGATGATATTGGATCCTGGAATTGGAATCGATTGAAATTGGAGTTCCATCAAAAAATTTATCCTATGCATCTTTCTCATCGTGATTGGAATTCTATATATATATATATATATAGATAGATAGATAGATAGATAGATAATTTTTGCCTCGTGAAGGAGAAAGTATCGCTCTACCTTGGGAGAGCCTAAAGTCAATGTTACACTCATGCCCCAATCATGAGCTCTCAAGAGAAATTATTATCCAGAATTTTTATGCTCGGCTTTGTCATAATGATCAAACCGTGCTTGATACTTCTTGTGTTGGTTCTTTTATGAAGAAGACTATTGAATTTTGGTGAGATCTTTTGGAAAGAATTAAACGCAACTCTAAAGATTGGGAACTCGATGAAGGTAAAGAGTCAAGTATTAAACTAAAGTATGATTGTGTTAAATCCTTTATGAATATCGATGCTTTTCAAAAGTTTAGCACTAAATATGGACTTGACTCTGAGATAGTAGCTTCCTTTTGTGAATCATTTGCTACTCATGTTGATCTCCCTAAAGAGAAGTGGTTTAAATATCACCCACCTATTAAATAAGAAATTAAAGAAATAGTACTAGTTAAAGAAGAAACTATAATTTATAATGTTGATCTACTTGTTCCTACTGCTTATATTGAGAAACCACCTTTCCCTGTTAGGATAAAGGAACATGCTAAAGTTTCAACTATGGTCAACAAAAGCTATATTAGAACAGCTAAACCTGATGAACAAATTAAAGTAGAACCTAGTATTGCTATGGTTAAAGATCTCTTGGAACAAGATGTAGATGGGCATGTTATTTACTTCTGTGAAGAAGCTGCTAGAATTGCCAAACCTGATAAAAAGGATAAACACAGACCTGTTGTTGGCATGCCTATTATCTCAGTTAAAATAGGAGATCATTGTTATCATGGTTTATGTGACATAGGTGCTAGCATGAGTGCTATTCCTTATATCAAGAAATTATGAATGACATAGCACCCGCAGAGATAGAAGACATAGATGTTACTATCAAACTTGCTAATAGAGACACTATATCACCAATTGGGATTGTTAGAGATGTTGAAGTCTTGTGTAGGAAAATAAAATACCCTACTGATTTTCTAGTTCTCGGTTCCCCACAAGATGAATTATGTCCCATTATCTTTGGTAGACCTTTCTTGAACACCGTTAATGCTAGAATAGACTGTGAAAAACAAATTGTCGGTGTTAATTTTGGTGATGAGTCTCATGAGTATAATTTTTTCAAGTTTAGTAGAAAACTTCATGAAAAAGAATTGCCTAGTAAGGATGAATTAATTGGTCTTGCTTCTATTGATGTGCCTCCTACTGATCCACTAGAACAATATTTGCTAGACCATGAAAATGATTTACATATGCATGAAAGAAATGAAATAGATAAGGTTTTCTTTGAACAACGTCATATGCTTAAACACAATCTGCCTATTGAAACTCTAGGAGGTCCTCCTACACCTAAAGGTGATCCTGTGTTTGAATTAAAACAATTGCCAGACACTTTCAAATATGCTTATCTTGATGAAAAGAAGATATATCATGTTATTATTAGTGCTAACCTTTCAGAACATGAAGAAGAAAGATTATTGAAAGTTCTAAGGAACCACCGAGTTGCTATTGGATATACTCTTGATGATTTAAAGGGCTTTAGTCCTACTCTATGTCTGATATGTCTCCAACGTATCTATAATTTTTGATTGCTCCATGCTATATTATATACTATTTTGGACATTATTGGGCTTTATTATCCACTTTTATATTATTTTTGGGACTAACCTATTAACCGGAGGCCTAGCCCAGAATTGTTGTTTTTTGCCTGTTTTAGGGTTTCGAAGAAAAGGAATATCAAACAGAGTCCAAACGGAATGAAACCTTCGGGAACGTGATTTTCTCATCGAATACAACTCAGGAGACTTGGACCCTACGTCAAGACACGTAATAGGAGGCCATGAGGTAGGGGCGTGCCTCCCCCCCCTAGGCGCGCCCTCCACCCTCGTGGGCCCCCTGTTGCTCCACCGACATACTTCTTCCTCCTATATATACCCACGTACCCCCAAACGATTAGATACGAAGCCAAAACCCTAATTCCACCGCCGTAACTTTCTGTATCCACGAGATCCCATCTTGGGGCATGTTCCGGAGCTCTGCCGGAGGGGGCATCGACCATGGAGGGCTTCTTCATCAACACCATAGCCCCTTCGATGAAGTGTGAGTAGTTTACCTCAGACCTGCAGGTCCATAGTTAGTAGCTAGATGGCTTATTCTCTCTTTTTGGATCTCAATACAATGTTCTCCCCCTCTCTTGTGGAGATCTATTTGATGTAATCTTCTTTTTGCAGTGTGTTTGTTGAGACCGATGAATTGTGGGTTTATGATCAAGTCTATCTATGAAAAATATTTGAATCTTCTCTGAGTTCTTTTATGTATGATTGGTTATCTTTGCAAGTCTCTTCGAATTATCAGTTTGGTTTGGCCTACTAGATTGATCTTTCTTGCAATGGGAGAAGTGCTTAGCTTTGGGTTTAATCTTGTGGTGTCCTTTCCCGTTGACAGTAAGGGCAGCAAGGCACGTATTGTATTGTTGCCATCGAGGATAACAAGATGGGGTTTTCTTCATATTGCATGAGTCTATCCCTCTACATCATGTCATCTTGCTTAAGGAGTTACTCTGTTTTTACTTAATACTCCAGATGCATGCTGGATAGCGGTCGATGAGTGGAGTAATAGTAGTAGATGCAGGCAGGAGTCGGTCTACTTGTCTTGGACGTGATGCCTATATACATGATCATACCTAGATATTCTCATAACTTTGCTCAATTCTGTCAATTGCTCAACAGTAATTTGTTCACCCACCGTAGAATACTTATGCTCTCGAGAGAAGCCACTAGTGGAACCTATGGCCCCCGGGTCTACCTTTATCATATCAATCTCCTACTACTTAGTTATTTACTTTGCCTTTATTTTACTTTGCATCTTTATCATAAAAATACCAAAAATATTATCATATCATATCTATCAGATCTCACTCTCGTAAGTGGCCCTATAGGGATTGACAACCCCTATTTGCGTTGGTTGCGAGGATTTATTTGTTTTGTGCAGGCGCGAGGGACTCGCGCGTAGCCTCCTACTGGATTGATACCTTGGTTCTCAAAAACTGAGGGAAATACTTACGCTACTTTGCTGCATCATCCCTTCCTCTTCAGGGGAAACCAACGCAGTGCTAAAAGAGGTAGCAAGAAGGATTTCTGGCGCCGTTGCCGTGGAGGTCTATGCAAAAGTCAACATACCAAGTACCCATCACATACCCTTATCTCCCGCATTGCATTATTTGCCATTTGCCTCTCGTTTTCCTCTCCCCCACTTCACCCTTGCCATTTTATTTGCCATCTCTCTCTCTATCCTCCCTCTATTTGCCTCTTTTTGCCCGCTTGCTTTTTGTTTGCTTGTGTGTTAGTTTGCTTGCTTGTCACGATGGATCAAAATAATACTAAATTGTGTGACTTCACCAATACCAACAACAATGATTTTATTAGCACTCCGATTGCTCCTCTTACCGATGCTGAATCTTGTGAAATTAATGCTGCTTTGCTGAATCTTGTTATGAAAGATCCGTTCTCCGGCCTTCCTAGTGAAGATGTCGCTAGCCATCTAAATAGCTTCGTTGATTTGTGTGATATGCAAAAGAAGAAAGATGTGGATAATGATATTGTTAAATTGAAGCTATTTCCTTTTTCGCTTAGAGATCATGCTAAAGCTTGGTTTTCGTCTTTGTCTAAAAATAGTATTGATTCATGGAACAAGTGCAAAGATGCTTTTTATCTCTAAGTATTTTTCCTCCCACTAAGATTATCTCTCTTAGAAACGATATTATGAATTTTAAGCAACTTAATCATGAACATGTTGCACAAGTTTGGGAGAGAATGAAATTAATGATACGTAATTTCCCTACTCATGGTTTAAATTTGTGGATGATTATACAAAAAAATTATGCCGGATTGAATTTTGCTTCTAGAAATCTTTTAGATTCGGCCGCGGGAGGCACTTATATGGAAATCACTATAGGAGAAGCTACTAAACTCCTAGATAATATTATGGTTAATTATTCTCAATGGCATACTAAAAGATCTACTAATAAAAAGGTGCATGCAATAGAAGTAATTAATGTTTTGAGTGGAAAGATGGATGAACTTATGAAATTATTTGCTAATAAGAGTGTTTCTTCTGATCCTAATGATATGCCCTTGTCTACTTTGATTGAGAACAATAATGAATCTATGGATGTGAATTTTGTTGGTAGGAACAATTTTGGTAACAACGCGTATAGAGGAAATTTCAACCCTAGGCCTTATCCTAGTAATCCCTCTAATAATTATGGTAATTCCTACAACAATTCTTATGGAAATTATAATAAGATGCCCTCTGATTTTGATTCTAATATTAAAGAATTTATTACTTCGCAAAAGAATTTTAATGCTATGATTGAAGAAAAATTGCTTAAGATTGATGATTTGGCTAGGAACGTTGATAGAATTGCTCTTGATGTTGATTCTTTGAAACTTAGATCTATTCCACCTAAGCATGATATCAATGAGTCTCTCAAAGCCATGAGAATTTCCATTGATGAGTGCAAAGAAAGAACCGCTAGGATGCGTGCTAAGAAAGATGCCTTTATAAAAGCGTGTTCTTCTAGTTCCTATGAAAATAATGATGAAGATCTAAAAGTTATTGATGTGTCCCCTATTAAATATTTGTTTTGCAATATGAATCTTGATAGTGATGGGACTGAATATGATCCACCGTTACCTAGAAGGCGTTCCAAGAATTCTGAATCTTTTGATCTTGATGCTAAATTTGATAAAAGTGGGATTGAAGAAATTAAAACCCTAGATGTTGCTAAACCCACTATTATGGATTTCAAGGAATTTAACTATGAAAATTTCTCTTTGATTGATTGTATTTCCTTGTTGCAATCTGTGCTAAATTCTCCTCACGCTTATAGTCAAAATAAAGCGTTTACTAAACATATCGTTGATGCCTTAATGCAATCTTATGAAGAAAAACTTGAATTGGAAGTTTCTATCCCTAGAAAACTTTATGATGAGTGGGAACCAACTATTAAAATTAAAATTAAAGATCATGAATGCTATGCTTTATGTGATTTGGGTGCTAGTGTTTCCATGATTCCAAAGACTTTGTGTGATTTGTTAGGTTTCCGTGATTTTGATGATTGCTCTCTAAACTTGCACCTTGCGGATTCCACCATTAAGAAACCTATGGGAAGAATTAATTATGTTCTTATTGTTGCAAATAGGAATTATGTGCTCGTAGATTTTATTGTTCTTGACATAGATTGCAATCCTTCATGTGCTATTATTCTTGGTAGACCTTTGCTTAGAATGATTGGTGCAATTATTGATATGAAGGAAGGAAATATTAGATTCCAATTTCCATTAAGGAAAGGCATGGAACACTTTCCTAGAAAGAAAATTAAATTACCTTATGAATCTATTATGAGAGCCACCTATGGATTTCCTACCAAAGATGGCAATACCTAGATCTATTCTTGCTTGTTATGCCTAGCTAGGGGCGTTAAACGATAGCGCTTGTTGGGAGGCAACCCAATGTTAGTTTTATTCCTTGCTTTTTGCTCCTGTTTAGTAATAAATAAATTATCTAGCCTCTGTTTTGGTTGTGTTTTTTGTGTTTAATTAGTGTTTTTGACAAGTAGAACCATTGGGAAGACTTGGGGAAAGTCTTGTTGAACTTGCTGTAAAAAACAGAAACTTTAGCACTCATGAGAACTTTTGTCATTTTTATTTTGAAAGTGCTATTTATAATTATTTTTGCAAATGATTAATAGATAAATTCCTCACGTCTAGAAATTTATTTTAGAATTTTTGAGGTTCCAGATCTTGCGCTAGCTACAGATTACTACAGACTGTTCTGCTTTTGACATATTCTGTTTTTCGTGTGTTGTTTGCTTATTTTGATGAATCTATGGCTAGTAAAATAGTTTATAAACAATAGAGAAGTTGGAATATAGTAGGTATAACACCCATATAAATAAAGAATGAGTTCATTACAGTACCTTGAAGTGGTCTTTTGTTTTCTTTCGCTAACGGAGCTCACGAGTTTTCTACTTTAAGTTTTGTGTTGTGAAGTTTTCAAGTTTTGGGTAAAGATTCGATGGATTATGGAACAAGGAGTGGCAAGAGCCTAAGCTTTGGGATTCCCATGGCACCCCCAAGATAATCTAAGGACACCTAAAAGCCAAAGCTTGGGGATGCCCCGGAAGGCATCCCCTCTTTTGTCTACTTCTATCAGTAACTTTACTTGGAGCTAAATTTTTATTTGCCACATGATATGTGTTTTGCTTGGAGCGTCTTGTATTATTTGAGTCTTTGCTTGTTAGTTTACCACAATCATCCTTGCTATACACACCTTTTGAGAGATCCATACATAATTTGGAATTTGTTAAAATACTCTATGTGCTTCGCTTATATCTTTTGAGTTATATAATTTTGCTCTAGTGCTTCACTTATATCTTTTAGAGCACGGTGATGGATTTGTTCTATAGAAACTATTGATATCTCATGCTTCACTTAGATTATTTTTGAGAGTCTTAATATCATGGTAATTTGCTTTAAATCCTAATATGCTTGGTATGCAAGGTTAATAATAAAACTTTCTTATGAGTGTGTTGAATACTAAGAGAAGTTTGATGCTTGATGATTGTTTTGAGACATGGAGGTAATAATATCAAAGTCGTGCTAGTTGAGTAGTTGTGAAATTGAGAAATACTTGTGTTGAGGTTTGCAAGTCTCGTAGCATGCACGTATGGTAAACGTTATGCAACAAATTTGAAACATGAGGTGTTATTTGATTGTCTTCCTTATGAGTGGCGGTCGGGGATGAGCGATGGTCTTTTCCTACCAATCTATCCCCCTAGACGCATGCGCGTAGTACCGAGGTTTTTGATGACTTGTAGATTTTTGCAATAAGTATGTGAGTTCTTTATGACTAATGTTGAGTCCATGAATTATACGCACTCTCACCCTTCCATCCTTGCTAGCCTCTTCGGTACCGTGCATTGCCCTTTCTCACATTGAGAGTTGGCGCATACTTCGCCGGTGCATCCAAACCCCGTGATATGATACGCTCTTTCACACATAAACCTCCTTATATCTTCCTCAAAATAGCCACCATACCTACCTATTATGGCATTTCCATAGCCATTCCGAGATATAATGCCATGCAACTTTCCATAATTCCGTTCATCATGACACATTCATCATTGTCATATTGCTTAGCATGGTCATGTAGTTGACATAGTATTCGTGGCAAAGCCACCATTCATAATTCTTTCATACATGTCACTCTTGGTCCATTGCGTATCCCGGTACACCGCCGGAGGCATTCATATAGAGTCATCTTTGTTCTAGTATCGAGTTGTAATCATTGAGTTGTAAATAAATAGAAGTGTGATGATCATCATTTTCTAGAGCATTGTCCCAAGCGAGGAATAAATAAAAAAGAGAAAGGCCATAAAAAGAGAAGGTCCAAAAAAAGAGAAAGGCCATAAAAAGGAAAAGGCCCAAAAAAGGGAAAAGAAAAAAAAAGAGAAGGGACAATGTTACTATCCTTTGACACACTTGTGCTTCAAAGTAGCACCATGATTTTCATAGTAGAGAGTCTCTCATGTTATCACTTTCATATACTAGTGGGAATTTTTCATTATAGAACTTGGCTTGTATATTCCAACAATGGGCCTCCTCAAGTGCCCTAGGTCTTCATGAGCAAGCAAGTTGGATGCACACCCACTAGTTTCTTTTGTTGAGCTTTCATACATTTATAGCTCTAGTGCATCCGTTGCATGGCAATCCCTACTCCTTGCATTAACATCAATCGGTGGGCATCTCCATAGCCCATTGATTAGCCCCGTTGATGTGAGACTTCATCCTTTTTTGTCTTCTCCACATAACCCCCCTCAATATATTCTATTCCACCTATAGTGCTATGTCCATGGCTCACGCTCATATATTGCGTGAAAGTTTATAGGTTTGAGATTACTAAACTATGAAACAATTGCTTGGCTTGTCATCGGGGTTATGCATGATGATAGCATTCTTGTGTGACTAAAATGAAACATGACTAAACCATATGATTTTGTAGGGATGAACTTTCTTTGGACATGTTATTTTGAGAAGACATAATTGCTTAGTTAGTATGCTTGAAGTATTATCATTTTTATGTCAATATGAACTTTTGTCTTGAATCTTTCGGATCTGAATATTCATACCACAATTAAGAAGAATTACATTAAAATTATGCCAAGTAGCACTCCGCATCAAAAATTCTGTTTTTATCATTTACCTACTCGAGGATGAGGAGGAATTAAGCTTGGGGATGCTTGATACGTCTCCAACGTATCTATAATTTTTGATTGCTACATGCTATATTATCTACTGTTTTGGACATTATTGGGCTTTATTATCCACTTTTATATTATTTTTGGGACTAACCTATTAACCGGAGGCCCAGCCCAGAATTGCTGTTTTTGCCTATTTTAGGGTTTCGAAGAAAAAGAAAGTCAAACGGAGTCCAAATGGAATAAAACCTTCGGGAACGTGATTTTCTCATCGAATACAACTCAGGAGACTTGGACCCCACGTCAAGACACGTAACAGGAGGCCACGAGGTAGGGGGGCGCGCCTCCCCCCCCCCCCCAGGCGCGCCCTCCACCCTCGTGGGCCCCCTGTTGCTCCACCGACGTACTTCTTCCTCCTATATATACCCATGAACCCCCAAACGATCAGATACGGAGCCAAAACCCTAATTCCACTGCTGTAACTTTCTATATCCACGAGATCCCATCTTGGGGCCTGTTCCGGAGCTCCGCCGGAGGGGGCATCGATCATGGAGGGCTTCTTCATCAACACCATAGCCCCTTCGATGAAGTGTGGGTAGTTTACCTCAGACCTACGGGTCCATAGTTAGTAGCTAGATGGCTTCTTCTCTCCTTTCGTATCTCAATACAATGTCCTCCTCCTCTCTTGTGGAGATCTATTTGATGTAATCTTCTTTTTGCGGTGTGTTTGTTGAGACGATGAATTGTGGGTTTATGATCAAGTCTATCTATGAATAATATTTGAATCTTCTCTGAATTCTTTTATGTATGATTGGTTATCTTTTCAAGTCTCTTCGAATTATCAGTTTGGTTTGGCCTAGTAGATTGATCTTTCTTGCAATGGGAGAAGTGCTTAGCTTTGGGTTCAATCTTGCGGTGTTCTTTCCCAGTGACAGTAAGGGCAGCAAGGCACGTATTGTATTGTTGCCATCGAGGATAACAAGATGGGGTTTTCTTCATATTGCATGATTCTATCCCTCTACGTCATGTCATCTTGCTTAAGGCGTTGCTCTGTTTTTACTTAATACTCTAGATGCATGTTGGATAGCGGTCGATGAGTGGAGTAATAGTAGTAGATGCAGGCAGAAGTCGGTCTACTTGTCTCGGACGTGATGCCTATATACATGATCATACCTAGATATTCTCATAACTATGCTCAATTCTGTCAATTGCTCAACAGTAATTTGTTCACCCACCATAGAATACTTATGCTCTCGAGAGAAGCCACTAGTGAAACCTATGGCCCCTGGGTCTATCTTTATCATATCAATCTCCTACTACTTAGTTATTTACTTTGCCTTTATTTTACTTTACATCTTTATCATAAAAATACCAAAAATATTATCTTATCATATCTATCAGATCTCACTCTCGTAAGTGGCCCTATAGGGATTGACAACCCCTATTTGCGTTGGTTGCGAGGATTTATTTGTTTTGTGCAGGTGCGAGGGACTCGCGCGTAGCCTCCTACTGGATTGATACCTTGGTTCTCAAAAACTGGGGGAAATACTTATGCTACTTTGCTGCATCATCCCTTCCTCTTCGGGGAAAACCAATGCAGTGCTAAAAGAGGTAGCAATGTCATCACAAAATTAATATGGAACCTGATGCTAAACTTTTTGTTGATCACCGACGTAGGTTAAATCCAAAAATGAAGGAAGTGGTAAGAATGGAAATCTTAAAACTTCTGGAAGCAGGTATAATCTATCCCATAACTGATAGTAGATGGGTAAGTCATTTTCATTGTGTCCCTAAAAAGCAGGTATAACTATTATTCCTAACGATAAGAATGAACTTATTCCATAATGAATTATTACAGGTTATAGAATGGTAATTGATTTTAGAAAAATAAACAAAGAAACTAGAAAACATCATTACCCTCTGCCTTTTATTGATCAAATGCTAGAAAGATTATCTAAGCACACACGCTTTTGCTTCCTTGATGGATATTTCGGTTTTTCACAAATACATGTTTCTCAACCTGATCAAGAAAATACCACTTTTACTTGTCCCTTTGGGACTTATGCTTATAGACGTATGCCTTTTGGTTTATGCAATGCACCTGCTACCTTTCAAAGATGTATGACTACTATATTCTCTAACTTTTGTGAAAAGATTGTTGAGGTTTTCATGGATGATTTCTCTGTTTATGGGAAGTCTTTTGATGATTGTTTAAGCAATCTTGATCGAGTTTTGAAGAGACGGGAACAAACAAGTCTTGTCTTGAATTGGGAAAAGTGCCACTTTATGGTTAATGAAGGTATTGTCTTGGGTCATAAATTTTTTCAAAGAGGTATTGAAGTGTAAAAAGCTAAGGTTGATGCAATTGAGAAAATGACATGTCCTGAAGATTAAAGGTATTCGTAGTTTCTTAGGTCATGTTGGTTTCTATAGGATATTTATCAAAGACTTCTCTAAAATGTCTAGGCCTCTTACGAATCTTTTGCAAAAGCATATTCCTTTTGTTTTTTATGGTGATTTTTTAGAAGCCTTTGAAACTCTCAAGAAAACCTTAGTTTCTGCACCTATTGTTCAACCACCTGATTGGAACTTGCCTTTTGAAATTATGTGTGATGCTAGTAATTATGCTGTTGGTGCTGTTCTAGGACAAAGAGTCGATAAGAAACTGAATGTTATTCATTATGCTAGTAAAACTCTAGACAGTGCTCAACGAAGTTATGCTACTACTGAAAAGGAATTCTTAGCAGTGGTGTTTGCTTGTGATAAATTTAGACCTTACATTGTTGATTCAGAAGTAATTGTTCACACCGACCATGCTGGTATTAAATATCTTATGCAAAAGAAACATGCTAAACCTAGACTTATTCATTGGGTTCTCTTGCTACAAGAATTTGATTTACATATCACTTGTAGAAAAGGACTTGAGAACCCTATAGCTGATAACTTGTCTAGGCTTGAAAATGTACCTGATGACCCACTACCTATTGATGATAGTTTTCCTGATGAGCAGTTAGCTAAAATAAATGTTGCTCACAACACTCCTTGGTATGCTGACTATGCTAATTACATTGTTGCTAAGTATTTACCACCTAGTTTTACATATCAACAAAAGAAAAAAATTCTTCTATGATTTAAGACACTACTTTTGGGATGACCCACATCTTTATAAAGAAGGATTAGATGGTATTATTAGGCGTTGTGTACCTGAGCATGAACAGGGACAAATCCTATGGAAATGGCACTCTGAAGCTTATGGAGGGCATCATGCTGGAGATAGAACTACTCATAAGGTATTGCAATCTGGATTTTATTGGCCTACTCTCTTCAAGGATGCCCGTAAGTTCGTCTTATCTTGTGATGAATGCCAAAGAATAGGTAATATCGGTAAGCGTCAAGAAATGCCTATGAATTATTGACTTGCTGTTGAACCATTTGATGTTTGGGGATTTAATTATATGGGACATTTTCCTTCCTCTAATGGGTATACACATATTTTGGTTGTTGTTGATTATGTTACTAAATGGGTAGAAGCTATTCCAACCAGTAGTGTTGATCACAACACCTCTATTAAAATGCTTAAGGAAGTTATTTTCCCAAGGTTTGGAGTCCCTAGTTATTTAATGACTGATGGTGGTTCACACTTTATTCATGGTGGTTTCCGTAAAATGCTTGCCAAGTATGATGTTAACCATAGAATTGCATCACCTTATCATCCTCAGTGTAGTGTTCCAATTGAACTTAGCAATAGAGAAATAAAATTAATCTTGCAAAAGCCTATCAATAGGTCCAGGAAGAATTGGTCTAAGAAATTAGATGATGCACTTTGGGCTTATAGAACAGCATATAAAAATCCTATGGGTATGTCTCCTTATAAAATGGTTTATGGAAAAGCTTGTCATTTGCCTCTTGAATTAGAACATAAAGCATATTGGGAAATCAAAGAACTCAACTATGATTTAAAACTTGCTGGTGAAAAGAGGTTATTTGATATTAGCTCATTAGATGAATGGAGAACCCAAGCTTATGAAAATTCCAAGTTGTTGAAGGAAAAAAGTCAAAAGATGGCATGATAAGCGAATCCAAAAGAGTGAGTTTAAAGTAGGAGAATATGTTCTTTTGTACAACTCTTATTTCATATTCTTTGTAGGAAAACTCCTCTCAAAATGGGAAGGCCCCTATGTCATCGAGGAGGTTTATCGTTCTGGAGCCATCAAATAAATAATGCCGAAGGTACTAACCCGAAGGTTGTTAACAGGCAACGAATAAAACATTATATCTTAGGTATGCCCATTAATTTTGAAAGTAATATTATCCAAACTATGACACCGGAAGAACACACAAAAGAGTCCTTCCGAAACACTCCAGAATCATGAAAATAAGGAGCTACATCATACGGTAAGTAAACGGACTCAGAAAAATCCACAAAAATATTTTTTGTCAGTTTTGGAATATTTAGAAAATTAGGAAAATAAGAAATTTTCAGGAAGCGTACCCTGGTGGGCACAAGCCAGGCGCGCCTAGGTGGGTTGTGCCCACCTAGGGTACCTTTCGGAATCCGTTTTTCTACAGCTTGCTTGTTTCCCAAGATAAAAGCTCATGGGAGATGCAATCAGGTCAAGGGCTGCTCTGTCTAAGCCCAAAGTTGCTCCCAAGGCTACTGCTCCAGCTCAAAAGCCAAAACCCAAGAGAAGCACTAGAAACATTCCTGCTGAGGAGAAAAACAAGGCCCCAGTGCCTAAAGCTGCTGAAGAAGAGGATGATGAATCCCATGTTTTGCGGAAGTTGAAGCCCAAAATTCCTGACCGTAATGATGCTCATCCAGTCGCTGAGGACGTGCACATCAGGAAGGATGCAGGACTGAGGCTATGGAGACAGTCTAATCCATATGCTGTCAGGAGGAGGACTGTTGTGGACTACAGGTTTCACACCAAGGAACAGCAAGACTTTTATGAGACAATCCTGCTTGACAAGAAGCCCATTGTGTGTGACATGAGATGGGTTGACTGGGAGTACATCAAGAAGAATGAAGATCACTATCCAGGTGTATATGACAGCTTCGAGGCATGTGGAGTTGATGTCTTTGTGGCCCAGAAGCTCACCAAGTGGAATGCTGAGTTGATTATGCAGTACTACTCCACTGGCCATTTCTATCCAGATGGGAAGATCGTTTGGATGTCTGAGGGTACCAGGTACCAATCTTCTGTTGATGAATGGGCTAAGCTGATCAATGCCCCTGCAGAGCATGAAGATGACTTGGATGTATATGCTGAGAAGAATAAAGACCACAACACAATGGCCAACATGTACAAAGAAATCCCAGATGATGCTTTGGATACTCACAAGTTTGGATCTGTCCACTACTTGTTGTCTGGTCTGCCTACTATAAATTGGATCCTCGGACACACGTTGCTACCCAAGTCAGGTGATCACAAGATGATCAGAGGACATGCCATCAACTTGCTACATTTTTTTGATGTGCCTCAAAAATTCAAAGTCATGAGTCTGATTGGGGAGACAATCAAAAGGACAGCAGCTGATCAGAAGAGGAGTTGTGGGTATGCCCCACAAATTCAGGAGCTCATCAACTCAAAGATGGGCACGGGCAAGTATCTTTTGGATAAGGAGCACCTTCCCATCTACCCTGATTTTGAAGACAATATTGTTTTAATGACTGAGGAAGATCCATCATCTGTGCAAGCACATGAGAAGAGAGAGAAGGCAAGGGCAGAGAAAGCTGCAAGGATGCCAACTGCTGAAGAGGCATCTCAGGTTTTCCTGAAGAGCAAGCAAGATCAGCTTGGATATCTGATTCAAGCTATACTGAGGATTGAGAAGGGCTTGGCCACCCTGACTCAGAATCAGGAGAGCCTGGAGAGGATTGTGGCAACAAAAATTCTATGATCTTGATCTGAAGGTGACTGAGATTCAGACTGTAGTTGAGAAGCTTCAGGAGGAAGCAGAGGAGAAGAAGGGCAAGTCAACTACTGATGCTTTCAAGCGTGTGCCATGAGGTCCAAGGTCTGCTGCAGTGCCAGTCACAGATACTAGAGCTACAGCATCAGCTCCAGCAGCCACAGCTCCAGTGCCACCTCCAGCAGCCACTCCATCAGCTCCAACTACTTCATTGGAAGCCTTCGTCCTTAGAGTTATCTCTACACCACCTCCCGAAGATCAAGCTTGAGTCGTTTAGCACTATGCATTTTTGAACTTTTTGGTAACTTGTTGCCAAAGGGGGAGAAAAATGTATAGATCATAGGCTTTGAGAGAGAGTGTCGTTCTTTTTATCTCTCTTGCTATTTTGGTTGAACTTCTTTATTGAGTGCTTGTGTGAGATACTTTATGTCCGTGTGAGATACATGTTGATCATGTGTTTGATCATATGCTACCCTTAATGCTTGTTGGATGATATCATATCTTATATCCTTATTTGATCATTCACTAGCTTGGTGATGAGTGCATGATTTTAATCTCTATCATTTTGAGTGCTCCACCAAGATGTATGTGAAATGGAAGAGCAACCCATGATCCTAATCGATTGTGCATTTTCATTCAAAAGCAAATTTTAAATAATGCACAAATTTAGAGGGAGATCTTGCTTATCACATACTTCTCAAAGCGACGATGTTTTCAATCTTATTTATCATTTGTCAAAGGTTTGATCTATATGTTGTCATCAATTATCAAAAAGGGGGAGATTGAAAGTGCAACTATCCCTAGGTGGTTTTGGTAATTCCTAACAACATATAACTCATTGAGCTAATGCTACTTAAAGATAAACATTTTAGGAAAGCTCAATGATTGGCATGGCATGGATGAGAAAAGTGGATCCCTCAAAATTCTAAGGACAAAGAATTGGCTCAAGGTCAAAGCTTAGGACTCTACATCTTTTTATTTTAAGTGATCCAAGATCACATTGAGTCCATAGGAAAAGCCAATGCTATTAAGAGGGGATGAGGTGTTGCCTAATGGCTTTCTTGCTCAAAATGCTTAGTGATATGCTCCAAAAGCCCTCAACTACTTTCTCACATCCACATATGTCCCAAACCAAAATTCAAACTTGGCCCCACCGAAACTTTCTATCCGGTGCCACCGAGTTCAGTTGACATAGCCACTGCCAGAAACCCTGGTCTTTTCGGTCTCACCGATAGGGATCTCGGTCTCATCGAGATGGGATTGTAATCTCTTTGTTTCCCTTAGTAACGTTTCGGTTAAACCGAGATGAGCGATCGATCCCACCGAGATTACAATGCAAACTCTCTATTTCCCTTTCGTAACGTTTCGGTCCAACCGAGATGAGCGAATCGGTCCCACCGAGTTTGCCTGACCAACTCTTTGTTAGTCCATTACCAAAATCGGCCTCACTGAGTTTGTGTAATCGGCCTCGCCGAGATTACGTTATACCCTAACTCTAACAAAATCAGTCCCACCGAGCTGACATGTCGGTCCCACCGAAAATCCTAACATTCACATTTTCAACTAAATCGGTCTGACCGAGTTTCATGATTCGGTCCCACCGAGTTTGGTGATTTGTGTGTAATGGTTAGATTTTGTGTGAAGGCTATTTATACCCCTCCACCCACTCTTCATTCATGGAGAGACCCATCAGAACATGCCTACACTTCCAACATACATTTTCTGAGAGAGAACCACCTACACTTGTGTTGAGATCAAGATATTCCACTCCAACCACATAAATCTTGATCTCTAGCCTTCCCCAAGTTGCTTTCCACTCAAATCTTCTTTCCACCAAATCCAAATCCTGTGAGAGAGAGTTGAGTGCTGGGGAGACTATCATTTGAAGCACAAGAGCAAGGAGTTCATCATCAACACACGATTTGTTACCTCTTGGAGAGTGGTGTCTCCTAGATTGGTTAGGTGTCACTTGGGAGCCTCCGTCAAGATTGTGGAGTTGAACCAAGGAGTTTGTAAGGGCAAGGATATTGCCTACTTCGTGAAGATCTACCCGAGTGAGGCAAGTCCTTCGTGGGCAACGGCCATCGTGGGATAGACAAGGTTGCTTCTTCGTGGACCCTTCGTGGGTGGAGCCCTCCATGGACTCGCGCAACTGTTACCCTTCATGGGTTGAAGTCTCCATCAACGTGGATGTACGATAGCACCACCTATCGGAACCACGCCAAAAATCTCCGTGTCTCCAATTGTGTTTGCACACTCCAAACTCCTCCCCTTTACCTTCATATGCAATTGTCTTACTTTCCGCTGCTATACTCTTAGAATTGCATGTGTAGGTTGACTGCTTGACTTGTGATAAGTTGCTAAAATCTGCCTAGAACTAAAATTGGGAAAAGGCTAGATTTTTATTTGGTCAAGTAGTCTAATCACCCCCCCCCTCTAGACATACTTTTGATCCTACACTAATGATTCATGTTTGTTTATATTCACATAGAATTCATATTGTCATCGATCCTTTAACATGTGGTGCTTGCCCCCTATCTTTGCTAGCCAAAAATTCCGCACTAAGTAGAGATACTACTTGTGCATCCAAAAACCCTTAAACCCAAATCTTATTTTCAAGAGTCCACCATACCTACCTAGGGATTGAGCAAGATCCCTCAAGTAAGTTGTCATAGATGCAAAAAGGCAATAAAATTGCTTCTAAAAGTGTGAGATCATTTAGTGTAAGATAAAATTGAGTGTTGCACAAACTTGTGATGGTGAAGAATAAAAGTGACAGACTGCATAGTAAAGGTCGCTATCACAAGGGGCAATGCAACGTCACGTTATTTTGCATTAAGGGGTTGAGCATACAAACAAATAAGCGCATGGCAACCTCTACTTCCCTCTGCGAAGGGCCTATCTTTTACTTTTATGTATTTACTTTTATGCAAAGAGTCAAAGTTTCCCCTCTATTCCCTTTTATTTTTCTCCTTTGGCAAGCATCATTTGGTGAGGAAAGATCTAGGCACATATGTCTAGTTGAATATGGATAGCATGAGTTACTATTATTGACATCACCCTTGAGGTGAATACGTTGGGAGGCGAAACTACAAGCCCCTATCTTTCTATGTGTCTGGTTGAAACGTTTTGCTCATGTGTACGCGGTGAGTGTTAGCAATCATAGAAGACTATATGATGGTTGAATATGTGGACTTTCCTAAAGGATCCGACATGTGACCCTTCCTGAAAAGATGATGAATTGTAGTTGCAAAGTTGACTGAGAACATAGTTTGTTGGTTTCTAATAGAGTTTTTGCTTTATACTTCAATAGTGTGATGAATTATCACTTATTCATGATAAGTCTATGCTAAAAGTTCTTCAATAAAAGTCTGATGTTTAAGTTTGTTGTTGTTATAATAATGAACATGATGCTTCTATGTCCGTATTTTGTTTTTATCGACACCTCTCTCTCTCTCTCTAAGCATCTGGACATGTTTTCGATTTTGGTCTTCGCTTGAGGACAAGCGAGGTCTAGGGAGTTGATACGTCCATTTTGCATCATGTTTTCCTACTGTTATTTATGATATTTTTATCCATAATAATGCTTTTTGGAGTAATTATAATGCCTTATCTCTCATAATATGCATGGTATACACAAAGAGGGAGAATTCCGGCACCTAGAAATCTGGACCTGGAAAAGCTACGTCAGGCTACCTATTCTGCACAACTCCAAACAAGCTGAAACTTCATGGAGAATTTTATGGAATATATGAAGAATATTGGAGCAAATAAGTACCAGCTGGGGCCCACCAGGTGGGCACAACCAACCTGGGCGCGCCAGGGAGCCTAGGCGCGCCCTGGTGGGTTGTGCTCACCCATGCCCACCTCCCGTGCCCGTCTTCTGGTATATAAGTCATTTTGACCTAGAAAAAAATAAGGGGAGGACTTTCAGGATGGAGTGCCGCCATCTCGAGGCGGACCTTGAGCAGGGGCACTTTTACCCTCCGGCGGAGCGATCCGTCGAGGTAACTTCCCTCCCGGAGGGGGAAATCATCATCATGATCACCAACAACCCTCTCATCTTGGGGAGGGCAATCTCCATCAACATCTTCAACAGCATCATCTCATCTCAAACCCTAGTTCATCTCTTGTGTTCAATCTTGTTACCGGAACTATAGATTGGTACTTGTGGGTGACTAGTAGTGTTGATTACATCTTATAGTTGATTACTATATGGTTTATTTGGTGGAAGATTATATGTTCAGATCCAATATGCTATTTAATACACCCTCTAATCTTGAGCATGATTATCATTTGTGAGTAGTTACCTTTGTTCTTGAGGTCACGGGAGAAATCATGTTGCAAGTAATCATGTGAACTTGATATGTGTTCGGTATTTTGATAGTATGTATGTTGTGATTCCCTTAGTGGTGTCATGTGAACGTCGACTACATGACACTTCACCATATTTGGGCCTAAGGGAATGCATTGTGAAGTAGCAATTAGATGATGGGTTGCGAGAGTGACAGAAGCTTAAACCCCAGTTTATGCGCTATTCCGTAAGGGACCGATTGGATCCAAAAGTTTAATGCTATGCTTAGAATTTATTCTTAATACTTTTCTCATAGTTGCGGATGCTTGAGGGAGGGTTAATCATAAGTAGGATTTTTGTTCAAGTAAGAACAACACCTAAGCACCGGTCCACCCACATATCAAATTATCAAAGTAGCGAACACAAATCAAGCCAACTTGGTGAAAGTGGCTAGATGAAAATCCCGTGTACCCTCAAGAACACTTTGCTTATCATAAGAAACTGTTTTGGCATGTCCTTTGCCTCCAAAGGATTGGGCTATCTTGCTGCACTTTTGCTACTATTATCGTTACTTGCTCATTACACATTATCTTGCTATCAAACTACTCTGGTACTTACAATTTAAGCACTTGCAGACATTACCTTGCTGAAAACCACTTGTCATTTCCTTCTGCTCCTCGTTGGGTTCGACACTCTTACTTATCGAAAAGAGCTACAATTGATCCCCGATACTTGTGGGTCATCACCCATCACCGTCCAGCAAGCCTATGATGGAATTACTCACACACGACGGTGAGCATCATGAAATTGGTGATGGAGAAAGGTTGGTGATGATGATGGTGATGATTTCCCCTCTTCGGAGCCTCGAACGGACTCCAGATCTGCCCTCCCGATGAAGAACAGGGGGTGACGGCGGCTCCGTATCATAAAATGCGATGAATCCTTCTTTTTGATTTTTTTTCTTCCCGAACGTGAATGTATAGAGTCAGAGTGGAGGTCCAGGGAACCCACAAGGCAGGGGCGCCCCCACCCTTGTGGACAGCTGGTGGGTCCCCTTTGGTTGATTCTTTCGCTAATATTTTTTATTTATTCCAAAAATATTCTCCGTGAATTTTCAGGTCATTCCGAGAACTTCTATTTCTGCACAGAAATAACAACAAGGCAATTCTGCTGAAAACAGCGTCAGTCCGGGTTAGTTCCATTCAAATCATGCAAATTAGAGTCCAAAGAAAAGGCAAAAGAGTTTGGAAAAGTAGATACGACGGAGAGATATCAAGGACCACCATTGTCCTCGGCTTGTCCTGGCCGAGCTGGCGGGCGAGCCATTCGTCCTTGATACTATGCTTGAATGCGGCTATGGCTTCGGTGTCCGAGTAGTCGACTATTTGATTCTTTTTGGTTAAGAATGAAGGAAATATTCCCTAGAGGCAATAATAAAGTTGTTATTTATATTTCCTTATATCATGATAAATGTTTATTATTAATGCTAGAATTGTATTAACCGGAACCTTAGTACATGTGTGAATACATAGACAAAACAGAGTGCCCCTAGTATGCCTCTACTTAACTATCTCATTAATCAAAGATGGTTAAGTTTCCTGACCATAGACATGTGTTGTCCTTTGATGAACGGGATCACATCATTAGAGAATGATGTAATAGACAAGACCCATCCGTTAGCTTAGCATAATGATCGTTAAGTTTTATTGCTATTGCTTTCTTCATGACTTATACATATTCCTATGACTATGAGATTATGCAACTCTCGAATACCGGAGAACACCTTGTGTGCTATCAAACGTCACAACGTAACTGGGTGATTATAAAGATGCTCTACAGGTGTCTCCGAATGTGTTTGTTGGGTTGGCATAGATCAAGATTAGGATTTGTCACTCCGAGTATCGGAGAGGTATCTCTGGGCCCTCTCGGTAATGCACATCACTATAGGCCTTGCAAGCAATGTGACTAATGAGTTAGTTCCAGGATGATGTGTTATGGAATGAGTAAAGAGACTTGCCAGTAACGAGATTGAACTAGGTATGGTGATACCGATGATCGAATCTCGGGCGAGTAACATACCGATGACAAAGGTAATAATGTATGTTGTTATTGCGGTTTGACCGATAAAGATCTTCATAGAATATGTAGGAACCAATATGAGCATCCAGGTTCCTCTATTGGTTATTGACTGGAGATGTGTCTCGGTCATGTCTACATAGTTCTCGAACCCGTAGGGTCCGCACGCTTAACGTTCGATGATGATTTGTAACATGAGTTATGTGTTTTGGTGACCGAAGTTTGTTCGGAGTCCCGGATGAGATCACGGACATGACGAGGAGTCTCGAAATGGTCGAGGTAAAGATTGATATATTGGAAGGTTATATACGGACACCGGAATGGTTCGGAAGAGGTTCGAGGATTTTTCGGAGTACCGGGAGGTTACCGGACCCCCCCCCCCCCCCTCGAGAAAGTTAATGGGCCTCATGGGCCATGGTGGAGAGGAGGAGGCAGGCCACAGGAGGTGGAGCCCTCCCTAGCATTCCAAATTGGACAAGGGGTGGGGGGGAGTGGCCCCCTTTCCTTCTCCCTCTTCCCCCTCTTTCCTCTTTCCCCCTCTCTGTTGGAAGGAAGGGGGCCGACTAGGACTAGGAGTCCTAGTGGGACTCCCCCCCACATTGCACACCCCCTAGGGCCGACCGGCATCCCCTCTCCTCCTTTATATACGAGGCCAGGGGGCACCCCGAAGGAACATCAATTGTTCTCTTAGCCGTGTGTGGTGCCCCCCTCCACAGTTTACTCCTCCGATCATAGCATCGTAGTTCTTAGGCGAAGCCCTGCATGGATCACATCACCATCACCGTCACCACTCCGTCGTGCTGACGGAACTCTCCCTCAGCCCTCTGCTGGATCAAGAGTTCAAGGGACGTCATCAAGCTGAACGTGTGCTGAACACGGAGGTGCCGTACGTTCGGTACTAAGATCGGTTGGATCGTAAAGACGTTCGACTACATCAACCGCATTGACCTAACGCTTCTGCTTTCGGTCTACGAGGGTACATGGACACACTCTCCCCCTCTCATTGCTATGCATCTCCTAGATAGATCTTGCGTGATCGTAGGAATTTTTTTGAAATTGCATGCTACGTTCCCAACAATGGCATCCGAGCCAGGTCTATGCGTAGATGATATGCACGAGTAGAACACAAAGAGTTGTGGGCGATAATTGTCATACTACTTACCACCAACGTCTTATTTTGATTCGGCGGTATTGTTGGATGAAGCGGCCCGGACCAACATTACATGACCACGTTCATGAGACCGGTTCTACCGACGTGCTTTGCACACAGGTGGCTGGCGGGTGTCTGTTTCTCCAGCTTTAGTTGAGTCGAATTTGACTATGGCCAGTCCTTGTTGAAGGTTAAATGTACCCCCCCCCCCCCCCCGAGAATCAAGCTACAGTAACCTCACCCTAATCATGCCATGTCACCATGAAATTACTAAGCCAATTGTCATTTGATTAAAATCAAAGTCTAATTCAAATTTAAAATACAAGTCAAATTATTATTTATTCAAATGGTAAATAAAAAATGTCCATTAGGTTGAAAATATTCACCACATAATTTTCTTGCATTAACAAACAATTTTGGAGATGTTTAAAATGCCCCTGGGAATTATAACAGTGGACCAACAACCAATTAGTTAACCTTTTTAATTTCTAAAAATAGTTAAACAATCCGAAATGGTTTGAAACCTTGGGTGCAGCCCCAGGGTGTTTTCCTGTATTTGTGTCACAAGTTTCATATTAAACAAAAATCAATTGCTATCCAAACTAAATAGGAAACAATAGTAGTTTTTGCTACAGAAATGTAAAATAGGAAAATGGCACTATGCACTTAGGCCTAGCAATGCACAGACCTTGGCCTAGCCCAACAACCCCCCTCTGTATCTCCTTACTATTTGATCTTCCGAAAATCCTCAGCAGCCTATTGCTCTTGAAATTCTGGCTTGCTTGCATTATGATTAATCCCATAAGTATAGTAATCTTATTGGCAGCATTTGTCACTATCATTTTGAGTCCATTGATTCAATATGTTGCGAATGCTCGCAATCCTCAATCAGATCCTAGAATTCATCCTTTCAGCTCAGACGTCATTTTAAACATGAGCTGGATTTCGACCAATCAAATTGCCATCGGTTGTACCCCTAAGGCTATTCAACTTATCCATCCCTGATCAGAGCATTGCTTCTGATCCCTTGTCTTGGAATTGATAATTCCTTTGCATTTGAGCCTTGAATTAGTCAGTTGTTTCTAAAGTCTGATCTTCTTGCATTATTTCTTCTTCTGGTTGAGTATCGATTCTCAGATCAAATCCCTTATGGACCACCAGATCCTTTGTTGGATTTTATCTGACAATGTCCTTCATATAAACCTTGTGAGCCTTCCCTCGGATATATAATGCCTTTGGTAAATTGTATCCTCTGCTTTCTCAACCTTGCTCTGCTCTCTTGCTGGTGACATTTACTCTTCAAGCTTGTCGCATACGTTTCTAAGATGTCCCGATGGGTTGAACCTATACCTTCTCTAAAACCATGTGAACCTGAAAGTTTTCACGAGTCATACTCTACTATTGTTATGTCAGATCAAATTTCAACACAACTTTGTTGAAGGTGAGAAGTGAATGAAAGGTTATGCATTAGAGAAGTGGGAGTCGACCTTGAACTTTGTGTTCATGCCCATGGACATGATGTAGATCCTATCATGGAAGCTTCTTGTAATAATAACTATTTCCTTGATAAGTATCATCTGGTATCTGTGAATTGACCCTTTTGAACCATGGATCTGACCATGATTGTTCTCCTTTGATTTTATTTCTCGGACAAGTTAAAGTACTTGTCTCCTATAGATCAGTACGCCTGCCCAACCTCTATTTTGTTCTACCTTCGAGTATTACCCCCTGGTATCTCGAGGATATCAACCCATTGCACTTCATCTTATGAATTTCTGATGAAGTAGTACCTTTCCCCGTCATAATCACTCCACGGGTTCGGGGTTGTCATTAATTGAGAATGCTGATTAGTGAATCGAATCTGCACTACAATCCAGTACCTTCTAGTACTTTGTTGTTGAGGAGTTTAATAATCCTTCAAGCCATTCCTAGCCTGATCGACTATATCATTATCCTACTAAATTTTTAACTGTGCTACCGGTCCTTCTTCCGGAGCACAACTTTTGACCGTGAGCTAAGCTTACGTCAATCTTCCTTGTGATATCATTTCACCTTGAACAACAATCTTGGTTCCGAGTTTGTGTCATACCCTTGGTTCCAATAACCTTTCGCTTCACCATTCATTAGACTCGTTGTCATCATCGATCGATTACATCTTGAAATCTCTCGACAAATGTGTCATGTTCATCATCAACATTCTGAGCTCTTCCAAGATAGCTATTGGATTCTTGATGAGAAATGCCATCCTTGCCCTTGATGATTTGTGTTGTCGTCGACCACTTATTGCCTTCCTCCAACACAAACTTGTTCGTGTTTTGTGTTATACCTAGAGATCCATGCTATCCAGCAATTATTCTTCTTTACCTTGGAGTAATACCATCTTTTATGTCAAGAATGTCGTGAGAATTTCACCACCTCTTGAGAATTCTTGATACCAGTAATACTTATCACCATCACCATTCCTTCTTGGTCCTCGTGTTGTTCCTAACCGGAATACCGATAAATGAACTATGATGTGTGAATTCAAAACTTCTAGCAACCCTATTGCTTTGAACCAATGTTTAATTGTGTATGTTTTCCTCGAGCATACATCTTTATATCATTTTGATTTCACAAATGTTATCTCCTTGTTCACCTAATTGGGGAGATCCATCTCTTGAAATTCTTGATGGATTGACACTGAGTCCATCAGCCCCCCCCCCTCATCCTCTTCTTGGGTTAATGATGAACTCATGATATGGGACTTGCTTCCATAGTTCATTTCCCGAAAATCTTACAATGTCATCTCGTCAATTGGTGTTGCGCCTTTTCTTCTCACGCATCCCAAGTCTGAGGTATCCCGACACCAATTAGATCTGAACCTCAATCAGATATGATGGTGGGAACATATTTCCAAGAGTAATAACAATGGTCTTTATATGACCCAGTAGGGTGATATCGTGCCTAGCACACCTGGCCGGAGGACCTATTGTTACCGTTTCCTTTTTAGCAAGGCTATCCTTTCTTCCATGAGGAAATTGTATGACTTATTCTACAAGCCGTTCCTGATGGATCCTTTGTGTTTCCAAAGTCCGACCTTTGCTTGAAGACCATGTCAATGCTATCTCGAAGCATGTTTGTGGTACTCCGATCTTGAATAAGAACAATTGAAGCACAACGCTAAATTTCTTGATCAATTATCCAAACATTGTTGTATGGGTAACATCATGAAATTCCTCTCCCCTTGCCTAAATGGTTTTCTACCTTCTATCCGGTCTTGGATATCATGCTCTGCTTGTCCTTGGGAAGGATATACCCCTGGAATATGTGTTTTAACACATTTTTCCTTTCCATTGTTCTGTTTAATCTGATAATCATATTTTCCTTTCCATTGTTTGGTTTTACATTTCTTGTGATCTATATGATCTAAGCAGTAATATTCTCCTACTTATGTAAACACCTCATTGTACAATACTGTCAGCAAGACCTTGTTACTATTGTTGATGACATTCCGGTAACCACCGATGGACGAGAACTTTGCCTACTGGTCCGCCTCGTTCAACGAGCAGAAAAATGGTTCTCTTCGTCCCTCGCCCTTGGTACCAACATTGTTGCCAACATAACTGACAGGCTAAGCTCTGGCCTGCTTTGTTATCATGACTGTCCAAAATATCACCGTCCTTTCTACTTTTAACCCACATGGTGGGCCCATAAGCCACAGTTCCACAGGATCGAAACCTGACCCCCATGTACACCCCTGTTACCAAAGTCAATCCTCACGTTTGGCTTCGTATGTAATTCACGGGTCACCTTCTAAGAGATGATCTAATCTGGTATCAGACACAACACTTATTCCCATTGGTCTGAACCGCTCTCACATTCCGTTTCAGGCAACGAACGATTGCCTATATGCTTTAAACTTATTATTGCACCTTCTTACTTTACTCTAGATGACTTTCTTGATTGCAACTTGAGTGATGACTCTATACCTCGTTCACCGAGATAGCCCCTATGTACCTAACATGTGTTGAACTCCGTCCTTCCCGAGTTCTTCCACTTAACTTTTCCGTAAGTACGATAGAGTTCTCGAAGAAAGGATGTCGACTTCATCATGATGACCTGAAGCAGAGAAATGAAGACATCAACAAAGGGGGTCAACTTCTTTGAGAAGAGCAACCGAGATCAAGAAGGCTCGTTGGAATTTCGTAACCAGTTCTTTCCCCTTTACTCCGCCTCTTAAATCTCGGGACGAGATTTCTTTTAGTGGAGGAGATTTGTAACCCCCCCCCCCCCCCCCCAGAATCAAGCTACAGTAACCTCACCCTAATGATGCCATGTCACCACGAAATTACTAAGCCAATTGTCATTTGATTAAAATCAAAGTCTAATTCAAATTTAAAATACAAGTCAAATTATTATTTATTCAAATGATAAATAAAAAATGTTCATTAGGTTGAAAATATTCACCACATAATTTTCTTCCATTAACAAACAATTTTGGAGATGTTTCAAATGCCCCTGGGAATTATAACAGTGGACCAATAACCGATTAGTTAACCTTTTTAATTTCTAAAAATAGTTAAACAATCCGAAATGGTTTGAAACCTTTGGTGCAGCCCCAGGGTGTTTTCCTGTATTTGTGTCACAAGTTTCATATTAAACAAAAATCAATTGCTATCCAAACTAAATAGGAAACAATAGTAGTTTTTGTTACAGAAATGTAAAATAGGAAAATGGCACTATGCACTTAGGCCTAGCAATGCACAGACCTTGGCCCAGCCCAACAACCCCCCTCTCTATCTCCTTCCTACTGCTCACAGGATCACGTTGGATGCGTGTGCGCCGTCCATGGTGCGGCTAGCGCACGCGTCGGTCATCCGGCGACCCTCCTCGCGAGTTAAGAGCATCCCCGAACCCCCGCGAACCCTAGATGCTCTCCCCCACTTCCTCTTGCGCCGCTTCTTCCTCACAGCCCGAACCCGAGCGAAGCCGTCGCCGTGTCGTCGTGGTCTTCGTGGCCATGGTCATCCCCGAGCGACGACAAGATGTCTAGAGGAACCGGCGTCCTCTTCTCCGTCGACTTCAACCACCGGACCAAACTGGGAGGCCCTCGTGCGTCGCCATCGAGCTCATCTCCGCTTCTGCATCTCGACGGCCGCCGTCGACAATTCGGTCGATTCGGTGCAACCCCGAGCCCGCTGGCCCTCATTGCCGCACCAATGTGAGCTCCTCCCCTGTTTCCCCCTCGCCCCGGTCTCGATCCATCGTCGGAGTGCGTCTCCTGCCCATAGCCGTAGCCGTCGTCCGTCAAGGCCAGCGCCCGCGCGACTCGCGTCCGCCCCACCCCCGCGCAGTGACCACCCCGTGCCCGCGCCTCGCCTTGCCTCACTGCCGCGCTAGTCCATGTCCGGGCCTCGTTCGCCCCTGCGCCTGGCCAAGCCCGCAACCGTCTCGCGCTTATCCTCGTCGTGCCCCTGCACCTGACACGGCGGCCGCCGGCGCCGCCCACTGCTGGCCGTGCCCGACGCTGCGGCCCTGGCCTCAGCGCATACGCGCCACCCCGTCGCTTGCCGCCCAGCACCCCGCTGCTCATCCGGCATGCCGCTCTTCCTCTGATGCTTCTTGCCGTTCCTCCTGCCGCTGCTGCTGCGCGTTCTAGCTGCTGTCGCTGCTTTGGCTTTCGTCGCTGCTGCTGCTCTTAATTCCTGCTGCCGCTGCCTTTGCTTGCACTACTACCTCCCGCTACTTTGCTGCTGTTGAGAATGGCCATAGCCTCTGCCTCTACGCCCATGTGTGTTGACCATGGTCACACAACCGTGGCACAGCCACTGAACCGTGAGGCACGGCTCTACCAATGGCCGGCCTAATTAATTAGGAGTAGGCTAGATTAGGGGCTAATTAGTACTAGTTAAGATTAGTTGCTACCCTATAAGATGTGGGTCCCATTTAATTAGTTTATTTGTTTAATTAGTCAAATGTGTAGATGACATGTGGCCCCTTCTAGATTATTTTAGTCTAGCTACTTTTATTAACTCTTGGGACACTTACATGTGGGTCCCCTTGACCTAGTTGACCAGACAACATGCACTGGTCAACTGCTATTGACCCTGCTGACTGGAGCACCCCTGACCCCACTGTCATACACAGTGGCTAGCCGCTGCTGTGTATAAAAGTTATTACACCGTTTTCATTCGAATTTATTAATTAAACTAAATTCAAAAATTGTTTAAAACTTTGAAAATTCATATAAAATAAACCGTAGCTCAGATGGCAAAACTTTATACATGAAAGTTGCTCCGAACGACGAGAGGAATCCGGATACGTAGCCTGTTCGTCCGCCATGCATCCCTAGTATAGCGAACACGTAACTTTCCCCCTCCGGTTCGTCTGTCCGAAAACGCAAAACACCGGGGATATTTTCCCGAATGTTTCCCCCTTCACCGGTACCACCTCATACCATGTTAGGGCACACCTAGTATCACGCTTTGTCATGTCATGCATCGTCATGCATCTGTTTGCTTAATATTTATTGTTTCTTCCCCCTCTTCTCTCGCTAGACACCGAGACCGACGCCGCTGCTACCCAGTACTAATACGGTGTTGACGACCCCTCTCTCTTGCCAGAGCAACCAGGCAAGCCCTCCCTTTGATCACCAGATATCGCCTACTCTTCTCTCTACCGCTTGCATTAGAGTAGTGTAGCATGTTACTGCTTTCCGTTAATCCTATCCTGATGCATAGCCTGTCCTTGCTACTACTGTTGTTACCTTTACCTGCAATCCTAATGCTTAGTATAGGATGCTAGTTTACCATCAGTGGCCCTACATTCTTGTCCGTCTGCCATGCTATACTATCGGGCCGTGATCACTCGGGAGATGATCACGGGTATATATTATATACTTTATACATTATACATGTGATGACTAAAGTCGGGTTGGCTCGAGGAGTACTCGCGGTTGATTCACGAATTGGGGGCTGGAAGGACATACTTTCCCGACGGCCCTCTTTGTGGATCTTTATGGCGAAGCGACAGGGCAGGTTGAGACCACCTAGGAGAGAGGTGGGCCTGGCCCTGGTCGGCGTTCGCGGTTATTTCAAGATAACACGTTTAACGAGATCTTGGTATTTGATCTGAGTCTGGCCACTGTCCTATACGCACTAACCATCTACGCGGGGACAGTTATGGGCACTCGACGTCGTGGTATCAGCCGAAGCCTTCGTGATGTCAGCGACTGAGCGGCGCGCGCCGGATTGGACCGTAAGCCTGCCCTTGTATTAAGGGGGCTAGTTCTGCTTCCGGCCGCGTACGCAATGTGCAGGTGTGCAATGGGCGATGGACCCAGACCCCTGCGCCATAGGATTTAGACCGACATGCGGACCTCTCTGTTGTGCCTAGGTAGGGCTGCGACGTGTTGATCTTCCGAGGCCGGGCATGACCCAGAAAAGTGTGTCCGGACAAAGGGGATCGAGCGTGTTGGAAAATGTGGTGCACCCCTGCAGGGAAGTTAATCTAGTTGAATAGCCGTGATCTTCGGTAACAGGACGACTTAGAGTTGTACCTTGACCTTATGACAACTAGAACCGGATACTTAATAAAACACACCCTTCCAAGTGCCAGATACAACCGGTGATCGGTCTCTCACAGAGCGACGAGGGGAGGATCATCGGTTAGGATATTGATATGCGATGTTACTTGGTGAACTTATCATCTACTCTCTTCTCCTGCTGCAATATGGAGGTTACCAGAAGTGTAGTCTTCGATAGGACTAGCTATCCCCCTCTTATTCTAGCATTCTGCAGTTCAGTCCACATATGATACCCTTATTCCATTTGATACAATTGCGTACATATGTAGTGTAGCTCCTTGCTTGCGAGTACTTTGGATGAGTACTCATGGTTGCTTTGCTCCCCCTTTTCCTCCTTTTCTATACCTGATTGCTGCGACCAGATGATGGAGTCCAGGAGCCAGACGCCACTGTCGATGATGACTACTACTACTCGGGAGGTGCCTACTACTACGTGCAGCCCGCTGACGACGACCAGGAGTAGTTTAGGAGGATCCCAGGCAGGAGGCCTGCGCCTCTTTCGATCTGTATCCCAGTTTGTGCTAGCCTTCTTAAGGCAAACTTGTTTAACTTATGTCTATACTCAGATATTGTTGCTTCCGCTGACTCATCTATGATCGAGCTCTTGTATTCGAGCCTTCGAGGCCCCTGGCTTGTAATATGATGCTTGTATGACTTTTTTATTTGTAGAGTTGTGTTGTGATATCTTCCCGTGAGTCCCTGATCTTGATCGTACACGTTTGCGTGTATGATTAGTGTATGATTGAATCGGGGGCGTCACATTAAAACAGCACACTTGACGAAAAAACGTTGTGGTTTTGATATCTAGGTAAGAATGGCTCTTGCTAGAAGGCCGTAGCAGCCACATAAAACTTGCAACAACAAAGTAGAGGGTGTCTAACTTGTTTTTGCAGGGCATGTTGTGATGTGATATGGTCAAGACGTGATGAGATATAAATTGTTGTATGAGATGATCATGTTTTGTAAAAGTTATCGGCAACTGGCAGGAGCCTTATGGTTGTCGCTTTATTGTATAAAATGCCATCGCCATGTAAATGCTTTACTTTATCACTAAGCGGTAGAGATAGTCATAGAAGCAATAGTTGGCGAGACGACAACGACGCTACAATGGAGATCAAGGTGTCAAGCCTGTGACGATGGAGATCAAGAAGGTGCTTTGGAGATGGAGATCAAAGGCACAAGATGATGATGGCCATATCATGTCACATATTTTGATTGCATGTGATGTTCATCTTTTATGCATCTTATTTTGCTTAGTACGACGGTTATAAGATGATCCCTCACTAAATTTCAAGGTATAAGTGTTCTCCCTGAGTATGCACCGTTGCTAGAGCTCGTCGTGCCAAGACACCACATGATGATCGGGTGTGATAAGCTCTACGTTCACATACAATGGGCGCAAGCCAGTTTTGCACGTGCAGAATACTTGGGTTAAACGACGAGCCTAGCATATGCAGATATGGCCTCGGAACACTGAGACCGAAAGGTCGAACGTGAATCATATAGTAGATATGATCAACATAGAGATGTTCACCATTTAAAACTACTCCATCTCACGTGATGATCGGACATGGTTTAGTAGATATGGATCACATGATCATTTAGATGACTAGAGGGATGTCTATCTAAGTGGGAGTTCTTAAGTAATATGATTAATTGAACTATAATTTATCATGAACTTAGTCCTGATAGTTTTTGCATATCTATGTTGTTGTAGATCAATGGCACGTGCTACTGTTCCCTTGAATTTTAATGCGTTGCTAGAGAAAGCTAAGTTCAAAGATGATGGTAACAATTACACAGACTGGGTCCGTAACTTGAGGATTATCCTCATTGCTGCACAGAAGAATTATATCCTGGAAGCACCGCTAGGTGCAAGGCCCGCTGCAAGAGAAACTCCGGACATTATGAACGTCTGGCAGACTAAAGCTGATGACTAGATAGTTCAGTGTGCCATGCTTTACGGCTTAGAATCGGGACTTCAAAGATGTTTTGAACGTCATAGAGCATATGAGATGTTCCAGGAGTTGAAGTTAATATTTCAACCAAATGCCCGAGTTGAGAGATATGAAGTCTCCAACAAGTTCTATAGCTGCAAGATGGAGGAGAACAGTTCTGTCAATGAACACATACTCAGAATGTCTGGGTACCATAACCACTTGACTCAGCTGGGAGTTAATCTTCCTGATGATAGTGTCATTGACAGAGTTCTTCTATCACTGCCACAAGGCTATAAAGGCTTTGTGATGAATTATAATATGCAAGCGATGGAAAATACAATTCCCGAGCTCTTCTTAATGCTAAAGGCTACGGAGGTAGAAATCAATAAGGAGCATCAAATGTTGATGGTTAACAAGACCACTAGTTTGAAGAAAAAGGGCAAAGGGAAGAAGTGGAACTTCAAGAAGAAGAGCAACCAAGTTGCTTCTCCCGGGAAGAAGCCCAAGTCTGGACCTAAGCCTGAAACTAAGTGCTTCTACTACAAAGAAACTTGTCACTGGAAGCAGAACTGCCCCAAGTATTTGGCCGATAAGAAGGATGGCAAAGTGAAAGGTATATTTGATATACATGTTATTGATGTGTACCTTACTAATGCTTGTAGTAGCGCTTGGGTATTTGATACTACTTCTGTTGCTCATATTTGCAACTCGAAACACGGGCTATGGATTAAACGAAGATTGGCTAAGGATGAGGTGACGATACGCGTCAGAAACGGTTCCAAGGTTGATGTGATCGCTGTCGGCATGCTACCTCTACATCTACCGTAGGGATTCGTTTTAGACCTAAATAATTGTTATATGGTGCCAGCGTTGATCATGAACATTATATCTGGATCTTCTTTGATGCGAGATGGTTATTCATTTAAATCATAGAATAATGGTTGTTCTATTTATATGAGTAATATCTTTTATGGTCATGCACCCATGATGAGTGGTCTATTTTTGTTGAATCTCGGTCGTAGTGATACACATATTCATAATATTGAAGCCAAAAGATGCAAAGTTAATAATGATAGTGCAACTTATTTGTGGCACTGTCGTTTAGGTCATATTGGTGTAAACCACATGAAGAAACTCCATGTTGATGGACTTTTGGAATCACTTGTACTTGCGAACCATGCCTCATGGGCAAGATGACTAAGACTCCGTTCTCCGGAACAATGGAGCGAGCCACTGACTTATTGGAAATAATACATACTGATGTATGCGGTCCGATGAGTGTTGAGGCTCGCGGCGGGTATCGTTATTTTCTTACCTTCGCAGATGATTTGAGTAGATATGGGTATATCAACTTAATGAAACATAAGTCTGAAACATTTGAAAAGTTCAAAGAATTTCAGAGTAAAGTAGAAAATCATCATAACAAGAAAATAAAGTTTCTATGATCTGATCGTGGAGGTGAATATTTGAGTTATGAGTTTGGACTTCATTTGAAACAAGGTGGAATAGTTTCGCAACTCACGCCACATGGAACACGACAGTGTAATGGTGTGTCCGAACGTCGTAACCATACTTTATTAGATATGGTGTGATCTATGATGTCTCTTACCGATTTACCACTATCGTTTTGGGGTTATGCTTTAGAGACGACTGCATTCACGTTAAATAGGGCATCATCTAAATCTGTTGAGACGACACCATATGAACTATGGTTTGGCAAGAAACCTAAGTTGTCGTTTTTTAAATTTGGGGATGCGATACTTATGTGAAAAAGCTTCAACCCGATAAGCTCGAACCCAAATCAGAGAAATGTGTCTTCATAGGATACCCAAAGGAAACTGTTGGGTACACCTTCTATCACGGATCCGAAGGCAAGATATTCACTGCTAAGAATGGATCCTTTCTAGAGGAGTTTCTCTTGAAAGAAGTGAGTGGGAGGAAAGTAGAACTTGATGAGTTAATTGTACCTTCTCCCGAATTGGAAAGTAGTTCATCACAGAAATCATTTACAGTGATTCCTACACCAATCAGTGAGGAAGTTAATGATGATGATCATGAAACTTCAGATCAAGTTACTACCGAACCTCGTAGGTCAACTAGAGTATGGTCTGCACCAGAGTGGTACGGTAATCCTGTTCTGGAGGTCATGTTACTAGACCATGACGAACCTACGAACTATGAGGAAGCGATGATGAGCCTGGATTCCATGAAATGGCTTGAGGCCATGAAATCTGAGATGGGATCGATGTATGAGAACAAAGTGTGGACTTTGGTTGACTTGCCCGATGATCGGCAAGCCATAGAGAATAAATGGATCTTCAAGAAGAAGACTAACACTGGCAGTAATGTTACTGTCTACAAAGCTTGACTTGTTGCGAAAGGTTTTCGAAAAGTTCAAGGAGTTTACTACGATGAGACCTTCTCACCCGTAGCGATGCTTAAGTGAGTCTGTCCAAATCATGTTAGCAATTGCCGCATTTTATGATTATGAAATTTGGCAAATGGATGTCAAAACTGCATTGCTTAATGGATTTCTGAAAGAAGAGTTGTATATGATGCAACCAGAAGGTTTTGTCGATCCTAAAGGTGCTAACAAAGTGTGCAAGCTCCAGTGATCCATGTATGGACTGGTGCAAGCATCTCGGAGTTGGAATATACGATCTGATAGTGTGATCAAAGCATATGGTTTTATATAGACTTTTGGAGAAGCCTGTATTTTCAAGAAAGTGAGTGGGAACTCTGTAGCATTTCTAATATTATATGTGGATGGCATATTGTTGATTGGAAATAATATAGAATTTCTGGATAGCATAAAGGATACTTGAATAAGAATTTTTCAATGAAAGACCTCAGTGAAGCTGCTTATATATTGGGCATCAAGATCTATAGAGATAGATCAAGACACTTAATTAGACTTTCACAAAGCACATACCTTGATAAAGTTTTGAAGAAGTTCAAAATGGACCAGTAAAAGAAAGGGTTATTGCATGTGTTACAAGGTGTGAAGTTGAGTCAGACTCAATGCCCGACCATTGCTGGAGATAGAGAGAAAATGAAAGTCATTCCCTATGCTTCAGCCATAGGTTCTATCATGTATGCAATGCTGTGTACCAGACCTGATGTGTGCCTTGATATAAGTTTAGCAGGGAGGTACCAAAGTAATCCAGGAGTGGATCACTGGACAGCGGTCAAGAACATCCTGAAATGCCTGAAAAGGACTAATGATATGTTTCTCATTTATGGAGGTGACAAAGAGCTTGTCATAAACGGTTACATCGGTGCAAGCTTTGACACTGATCCAGATGACTCAAAGTCGCAAACCAGATACCATTACAAAAAAATACACTTCCGTGATGATACGTGTTTGTCACAGTAGGTCGCGTTTTTTGTCATGCATGTACATCCATGAAAAATTTATGACAAAATCAAGATAGTCATACCTGTGCTGTCGTAGATGTGTTCCATGACATTACCAAAATTATCATCAGGGAAGTGTCCACTTCCATGACGATAAATCGCGCGTCACAGAAGTGCTTTCGTCAAGGGTGACCGACACGTGGCATCCACCGTAACGGAACGCCGTTAAGCTATCGGGTCGGCTTTTGGATCCGATAACCCATTAACAGCACCGACCAATGGGGATTCTCCACGTGTAAAATCATCATTGGCTAGAGGAAACACGTGTCGGCTCATCGTTGGGACAGATGTCATCTACTCATTGGACAGGAGGCGCCTATGATAGATCGACACGTGGCACGGCCCAACAGTGGCCCATTCCGGTGAAAAAGGCCGGCCCAGTAAAAATTAGCAGGCCGGCCCATATAAGGCCTACTTGTGTCAGGTCCATTTAAGCCCACGGCCCATACGAGATGTGCCAATTTGGCCCGTTAAAGATTTGACACCATTGCAACCCATCGTTAGTTCGAGCCCGTTAACAGCCCGCTATATATTTGGGCTCAATATCGAACCCGATGAGATTTCGGCCTGTTAACGGCCCATTTAATGGATGGGTCAATTTTCAGGATGTACATCTTTCGGCCTTTTAGCGACCCATTTAAGTGTTAGGCCAATTTCTGGCCCGGTGTCACTTTCAGCCTGTTGACGGCCCATAAATCAGTTGGGCCAATTGTAGTCAGACCTGAGTTTTGGCCTTTTAGCGACCCATTTAAGTGTTGGGCCAATTCCTGGCCCTGTGTGCCTTTCGGCCTGTTAACGGACCATAAATGAGTTGGGCCATTTGTAGTCGGACCTTAGTTTTGGCCTCTTAATGGCCCATGCCCTTCATGGTCCAATACCAGCCCGGTTTCTCTTTCGGTCTGCTAAAGGCCCACAACACAGTTGGGCCGTTTACAATACGACCTGACTTTCAGCCTCTTAGCGGCCCATGCTCTTCATTGTCCCATACAAGCCCGTTGTCTCTTTCGGCCTGCTAAAGGCCTACATTATAGTTGGGCCATATGTAGCCCAAACTTAGTAACGGCCTGTTAACGGCCCATGAAATAAATTGGGGCCACCTGTTGCCTGCTTCAATGTTGGCCTGTTAACGAACTGGGAGGTAAGAGATTAACTTTCGACCTAGTAACGGCCCATTAACTTAATGGGCCCACTAAAGTTCGTTCATGTCTTTAGGCCAAATTAGATAATTTGAGCCCATTACGACGAGCAAAGGTACGGCATACATGGAATAACGTTGCACATCCAGAATATATTACAGGAAATTACATCCACTGGGCAATCAAAGATTGATGCCAGTGCAAATAAATGAGAAGAACCTAACCATCTACAACGTCACAATCTGCAACCTCAGTACAGATGACGCCCATAAGCATGTGGGCAAGTTCTTGCTGCTTTGCCACACTGTCTCTGAAAACATTAATCAGTTGTTGTGTCGCACGACTCTGCACCTCTGATTCATCCACCATTTCCATCATTGCTTCAGCCATTAATTGGTTCACAAACATACATTTATTCTGTCGCATTCGAGACAGAGGATACTGAACAGATTCAGATGGCAATTTTGGCAGGCTTGTATTATTGATAGTGGAGAGTGTCTTGACGACTGCATCATAACATAAATTAGGACGGGAACCAAACAGATCAATCATGAGTTATTGTCATATTACCTCGCCTAGATTTACTGGAAAGAAACAATGGGGTTGCCTTGCTGTTTTCAGAGTTTGTCTTCTTATCTTCAGCAGCCTGCACAAAATTAACACACTAGCATTGCTATTATTGGCCAAGTCAGATAATAGGAAAGCAACATTGACACAATGAACATTTGGGCAACTAGCCTACACCAAATTAACACAATATGGCACAGCTATCATCAGCCAGGTAAGGTAATACGAAAGCAACATTGACACAATGAATGAATGGGCAACCAAAGAAGCACTACAATTCAGTAATGTGCGTGATATGAGATAGCACATTCATGCAGCTTACTACGCAAAACTACCAGGCAATTTTCCTTATAAAAATCAACATTGGCACCTTTAAAATTTTGCTACAACTAATTTTAGATCAGATAAAGGTTAGATTCAGGCCGATTAACAAAATACGTGCTGATGTAAAAATATAGTGATATACAACAGGTACTTACATCAGGACTGGAGCACAGAGAATTCCCGCAAGATATTTTCCTCGAATACGAGCCCAATGGAGGAAGTCTTGTATCGTTTAACCTTATTTTCTAAAAGAGAGACGGGTAAGAAACATCTAGAAAATATGATCAGAATGCTATAAAATTTCATGATGCGAGGATACGCACATGCTTCTTAGAATGGAGTTGACATTCTTTTGCTGTACTGGAGCGGGCTAGTTCTTTGGCCACTGGAACCTCCTTATTATCAGTGGGAGTTGGGTTTCTCTGTGCTGGAGTAGTATCTATGAAAAATGGAGTTGGTTTATTATCTCCTGGCGTTTGGATCTTTTGCAAAGACCTGGTTTGTAACCCTTCAGATTCTAACATAGCCATCTTCCCCTTGCATTCCTTATATAGAAGAATGGTGATTCAGTTATAAAACATGCTACAGCAGATATGGAATAGGTACTGGAGAATAGAAAGGCATGACATATTGACATGTATTCACTCCATCCGGAAATAAATGGATGGGTCTAGGTGTATTTCAGTTCTAGATACATCCAGTTTTATCCATTTCTGCGACATTTAATCCGGATGGAGGGAGTATGATGTAAGAGTTAGGGATACGACAGGACAACACGGTAGAAAAACACTGAAAAACCCACTGCAGAACCAAAGTATTCAAACCCACTGATATGAGATAGTACACTCATGCTGCTCAGGATGCAAAACTACCAGGCAGTTTTCCTTGCAAAAATCAACATTGTGGCCTTTAATCATACATTTTGCTACAAGTAAATTTAGATCAGATAAAGGTTGGATTCATGATGATTAACAAAATACATGCTGATATAAAAATATAGTGATATACAACAGGTACTTACATCTACATTGGAGCACAGATAATTCCTGCAAGAATCTTTCCTCATAAACGATACCATTGCAGAAAATCTTCTATCTGTTAAGCTTATTTTCTAAAAGAGAGATGGGTAAGAAACATGTAGAAAATATGATCAGCATGCTATAAAATTTCATGATGCAAGGATACGCACACGCTTCTTAGAATTGAGTTGACATATTTTTGCTGGACTGGAGCGGACTAGTTCTTTGGCCACTGGAATCTGCTTATTATCAGTAGGAGTTGGGTTTCTCTGTGCTGGAGCAGTATCTATAAAAACTGGAGTTGGTTTATTATCTCCTGGCATTTGGATCTTTTGCAAAGGCATTGTTTGTAACCCTCCAGATTCTACAATAGTCATCTTCCCCTTGCATGCCTTGTATAGAAGAATGGTGCTTTAATTATAAAACATGCGGCAGCAGAGAGATGGAATAGGTACTGAAGAATAGAAAGGCATGACATATTGACATGTATTCCCTCCATCTAGGAAAAAAATGGATGGGTCTAGGCGTATTTTAGTTCTAGATACATCCTTTTTTATCCATTTCGGCAACATGTAATCCGGACGGAGGGAGTATGGTGTAAGAGCTAGGGATACGACAGGACAACACAGCAAAAAAACACTAGTTGAATGTAAAACCGTATGCTAGCGGAATACGTACAGAAATAACTAAGGCAACATACACGTGTATGATTGGGAAAATAAGGTGGCATTGCAACAGAGCACTAGAACAACACTTCAATGTAAAAAAACATGGTATGGTAGACAGATGAAGTACATATTGATGAATAACAATGCATAAGATATTCAGAAGCATGATGTCCAAATTAAGCATATGGCATTGCGATAGAGTAGAATGACAGTACTCGAATTTGAAAACATGTTATCATGAATGGAATAGGTACTGAAAAACAGGAAGGCATGACATATTTACATGCATGATCAGCTAAGCACATGGCATTGCAACAGAGTAGATACACTCCAGGACATTATATGCATGTTGTAACCATATCACAGGCCAAGTTAGAGCAAGGACCTTGTGGGGTGAAGAGGATTCATCATCTTTCTGCAAGTCTTCTGAAGAACTGTCTTTACATGCTCCATCATATTGGGTATCATTGACATCAAGTTTATGGCCTTTACATTGCTCCGTGAGGTTCTTGTGGATATATCAGTGTGTGCAATTATATCTGACATGCATGGAAGACAACTAGTAGTTAGATTTATGTAATGAGTGCCTGTAGGAGACGACATAAATAGTAGGACTGGGGTTAACTAGCAGCAATAGGTCTCATAAACTAAAGGGAGAACACAGATGAAAGCTACATAATATGTATCATGTGTAGTCGAGATTAACTAGATGGCACACAAAAGTATTAAAGAACAACATAGGAAATACTAGAAGTGGTATAATACTATAATCACCAGCCTGTGGGATAGCATTAGCTGATGGATGATAACTATGGAACAGTGTTACCTAAAGAACAAGTATCTTAGCTGAACTATGGAACATCGTTAACTCCTGAACAAGACCTGTAGGGGATATTACTATCAGCTGGGACCCGCCCAGGAGGGGTCGGGTCAGTCTTAATGGCGGGTTACATAAGAAGCCCAATAGACAGTCAAGATGATAGTTTATTAGTATATATAGAAAGCCCAAAGGCCTCGGGCTGGCTTAAGGCCCATTATTGTAAACCGCCATATGGGCGGAAAGACTTGTAAAGAAAGGCATGTAAACGAAGTGACCGAGCCGGACACGATTCTGAGCCGGCCGGGACTCTGTAAGCCACCAGGCGTCAACCCGTGTATATAAGGGGGCGACCCGGTGGCGTTTAGGGTAAGAAACAACCAAGTCGATCAACAAGCCGGCGAGTTGAGCCTCTTGGAGATCGAAACCTCATCAATACCAATCCCAACTAGACGTAGGCTTTTACCTTCATCGTAAGGGGCCGAACTAGTATAAAACCCTCTCTCGTGTCCATTGTCCCAATTAACCCCTTTCAGCTTCCTAGTGCGATGGCCCTACAACTAAGTCCTTGCCCTAGGACATCTTCCGTGAGAACTCCACGACAGTTGGCGCCCACTGTGGGGCCAGCACATGGTGGATTCGAGTTCTTGAAGGGCAACTTCGAAGGGCTCAAGGGATACGCTGTGGGCCGGATGACCAAGAGTCGTCGCGGCAAGATCTACATCGACAATGAAGGCTGGGGCCCCGAGGCTGGCTCAATCGAGTACGGGTACCGGGTCCCCTTTGGCGGAATTCACGTCTTCATCAGCCAGATCGGCGAGTTAGGCCCTGAGCCGGATGTCCACACCGACCTCATCGAAATGGCTCAGCGTGCCGGGTCCGCCCGTGTTCAATCTATCGTGAAGCATGCCTTCGTAGGCTGCATCCATGGCGGTGAATACTCCGAAGGATCGATGGAAGGCGGGGAGACGGCCATCTGCTCTGATACTGCATCATCAACAGGTGAGACGGTCTCGTTGTACCAACTGCAAGACGGCATGCTCCGGGGATGTTCCGATGGCAGCAGTATTCTGGACCCCCTTGAGCCGCCGAATTGGGCCAGAGTCTTCATGGCAGGGACACAGCCCGGGCAGAACTCCACTGCAGTGACAGCAGCGGCCACCGGGTCGGCAGCTGCCGGGTCAGGAGACCCCGCGCGCCCCCCGGCTCAGGTTCTCATGGACCTCATGGATAAACTGACGACTCTGTTAACCGTTGCGGTAGAGTCGGCGGATAAAGCCAGCATGACGCAAAAGTGGCATGCGTGCAAGAGGAGATGGTGCAAGCTAAGGAAAATCTAGCCACGGAGGAATCCCGGATGGCAGTAGAACGAGCAACTTTGGATGCTCGTGCTCGGCAGCTTCAAGCAGAAACCTTCCGGCTCTTAGTGGATCTTAATGCATCAAACAAGGTCATTAGGAGGAGGCATCAGAAAACTCAGTTGCATTTGCCTTTAACGCTGGATCCGAGGAATCTGTTCCATACACCCGGAGCTGGAGGGAGCAACCTGCCAGAGGCAAACCAGGTCACGACGCCCGGTGCACCACTTCAGCCACGCACCATGGAGCCTCCGCGCATGAATACAACTCCTCCTCGTTATATAGCAACGTCGCCGGGTCACTTCTCCAACCCCATGGAGAACCTCATTGCGGCGTCAGCTTGTTTGGTAGCTCTCCCAATGGAAGGCGACTCGCCAGCAGCAATGGAAACCCGAAGGGTAAGAGAACTACTTCAGACAGCTTTGGCCCAACAGGATGCATACTCCTACAGTCGAGACATGATTCATTCCACTCCTCGCCCAAGCCGGAGCCCGAGTTACAGTAGGCACATGGAATCTATAGAGATGTCAAGTAATGCTCAACGCCACAACCGGCCATATAGGCATGAGCCGGTGCGGGCTGGAGCCCTCAACTTGGTAGATCAGGAGAGGATTCGTCAAGAGGCGGAACGGGCGGCTCAGATAGCAGCAGAGCAGGCATCTCACCAAACCTTTCCGGCTTATCCAGCAACCCCGGTTGAGGCAGGAGTGGTTACAAGAACCGAAGGCGTACCTTGCCTGGTCCCAGCCATACGCAATGAATGGTTGCCCAAGGATTTCAAGGGACCTCGTAAGGTACCTAACTACACGGCTGACTTACAGCCGGGGGCTTGGATTGAGAGTTATGAGATGGCTATGGAGCTGTTGGAGGTTAGTGATGCTGCAATGGCCAAGTACTTTACCATGATGTTGGATGGAACGGCTTGGACCTGGTTGAAAGGATTACCACCCAATTCCATCGGCTCATGGGCAGAGTTGAAGGCATGGTTCATCCAGAACTTTAAAGACATGTGTAAACAGCCAATGTCAATTGTGGACCTGACCAATTGCAAGCAAGAGGATGGAGAATCTACAACCCATTGGGTGTGCCGAGTCAAGGAGATAATACATTCGTCTGATAAAATGGACGCCGGCTCAGCAGTTTTGATGTTGGAGAAAAATTGCCGTTTTGAACCTCTGAAGCAGAAGTTGGGGCGGCTTAAACGTGACTGTAATGACATGGGAACGTTGATGGCGGCTCTTGTCAAGTATGCCGATTCTGATACCACCAAAGTCCCGGCGTCTGATGAAGAAAAGGCAATGAAGGGGAAGAACAACGGCAATGGCAAGGGTCACCAGCATAACCCGGCAAATCAAGGAAGTAATAAGCATAAGGCTGATGAGTTTGTTGCAAATACTAATGCGCAGGGTGGTAATCAGCGGCGCAAGGGCAGACAGCCCCCTCGATCGGGTGGGTCAGGCCCCACCCTTGAGCAGTTGTTGAATGAACCTTGTCTAAGACACGGCACCCGGGAGAAGCCAGCTACCCACTTGTGGAAGGATTGCACGATCATGAAGGCGTTTAAAAATTCAAACGCATTTGATGGGGGTCATGGCCCGGGTGGCGGCTCAGGCGGCTTTTAGGGCCCGGGTGCTGGTTCAAGTGGAGGAGGTTTTCATGGTCATACTAGTCACCAGGGAGGATATAATCAGCAACATGGCCAAGGGAATCAGCAGCAACAACAATCCGGCTATCAGAGCAACCCGAAGTAGTTGAGTAGTGGACAGTATCATGTCTTTACTACCAGTTTATGTAAGAGAGACCAGAAACTCCACAAGAGGGCCGTCAATGTCGTTGAGCCGGCAGTTCCACGTTATTTACGTTGGTCGGAGCAGCCCATTGTGTGGAGAAGAGAGGATCAACTGCCCCGGGTTGATAATCCGGGTCACTTGATGTTAGTAGTGGCACCTCAGGTTGGTGGGTACAAGTTTACTAAGGTACTCATGGATGGAGGCAGCAGCATCAACATCCTGTACTATGAGACGTTTCGCCGGATGGGATTGACGAATGAAACTCTTAAACAATCCAACACTGTTTTTCATGGTGTGGTGCCTGGTAAGTCGGCATACCCAGTTGGTAAGATCGAACTGGAAGTAGCCTTTGGAGATGAGTATGACTCCAGAGCAGAAAAATTAACCTTTGAAGTGGTTAAAATCAAAAGCCCATATCATGCTCTGTTTGGGCGGCCGGCTTATGCCAAGTTCATGGCTCGGTCATGTTACGTATATTTGTAGCTCAAGATGCCGGGTCACAAGGGCACCATTACAGTCCATGGGAGCTGGAAGATAGCCTTGGAATGCGAAGAAGGGGATGCTGCCTATGCTCAATCTGTTTGTGCGACAAAGGAGTTGAAATTCTACAAGGATCATGTTGACCCGGCAGACATGACGTCATTAAAGAAACCAACAACAGAGCATGAGCCGGAGTTAAAGTTCAAATCAGTTGATGACACTAAGATGGTTGACTTTGTGCCTGGCGATTCATCCAAACAGTTCATCATCAGCGTAAACTTGGATCCGAAATAGGAAAGCGCGCTCATCGAGTTCATCCGTGGGAACTGGGACATCTTTGCATGGAAACCTTCAGACATGCCGGGTGTCCCGAGGGAACTCACTGAGCACACTCTTAATATCGATCCAAAGTTCAAACCTGTCAGACAGTTTCTTTGGTGGTTCAATGAAGAAAGGCGCAAGGCCATTGGAGAAGAGGTGGCCCGGCTCTTAGCGGCCGGGTTCATTGTGGAGGTCTTTCACCCAGAATGGTTAGCTAACCCGGTGCTCGTGCTCAAAAAGAATGGCACCTGGCGTATGTGTGTGGATTACATAGATTTAAACAAGGCTTGTTCGGCTGATCCTTTTGCTCTTCCCCGTATTGATCAGATCATTGATGCTACGACGCGTTGCGCATGGCTGAGTTTCTTAGATGCTTACTCTAGTTATCATCAGATTAAGATGGATGTCAAGGATCAGGAGAAGACAGCATTTATAACTCCTTTTGGGGCTTTCTGCTATGTGTCTATGCCTTTTGGGCTTAAGAGTGCCCAGGCGACTTACCAGCGGTGTGTGCAGAATTGCCTTCACAATCAAATTGGGGGCAATGTTCATCCCTATGTGGATGATATAGTGGTGAAATCCAGGGGATAGGAAACCTTGGTCACAGACCTGAAAGAGACTTTTGACAATCTCCGGGTTTACAAAATGATGCTTAACCCGGCCAAATGTGTTTTTGGAGTGCCAGCCGGCAAGCTCTTGGGTTTTCTGGTGTCTAACCGAGGTATTGAAGCTAACCCGGAGAAAATCAAGGCAATCACATCTCTAGCCAAACCAACCTGCGTCAATGATGTTCAACGACTGGCAGGTCATGTGGCTGCTTTGAGCCGGTTCATAAGCTGGTTAGGGGAAAATGCTATGCCTCTATATCAGTTGATGAAGAAAACGGATGTGTTTGTTTGGAGCGATGCTGTGAACGCCGCTTTTGAGGATCTGAAGTCACAGCTGGCTGAGCGCCGGTCCTAGCTGCTCCAATTGAGAAAGAGCCGCTATTGTTATACGTAGCTGCCAACTCACGGGCTGTTAGTGTGGCTATGGTGGTAGAGCGCAAGGAGGCTGGCAAAGAGCATCTGGTTCAGCGGCCGGTTTGTTATGTCAGTGAAGTGCTAATTGAGTCTAAGCAACGATATCCACATTGGCAGAAGCTTGTTTATGGGGTGTTCATGGCAAGCCGGAAGCTTAAGCATTACTTTCAGGGACATCCAATCATTGTGGTTAGCTCTGCTCCTTTGGGAGACATTATTCAAAACAGAGAAGCTACAGGGCGAGTTGCCAAGTGGGCAATTGAGCTTGGGTCTCATGGGCTAAAGTATGTTCCACGCACTGCGATTAAGTCTCAAGCTCTGGTTGACTTCATGAATGACTGGACAGAGATGCAGATGCCAGAAGAAAAGCCGGACAACACATATTGGACTATTCATTTTGATGGGTCCAGGCAATTGGAAGGCTCGGGGGCTGGAGTTGTATTAACTTCCCCACGAGGTGATAAATTTTGTTATGTGTTATGATTGATGTTTCCGTGCACTAACAATGCAGCAGAGTATGAAGCATTGCCCCATGGTCTTCGAGTGGCAAAGGAGATGAGCTTGAGCCGGGTCAGATGTCTTGGTGATTCAGATCTAGTGGCTCAGCAGGTGTCTGGCAAGTGGGATTCCAAAGACCCTCTCATGGCGGCTTATCGCCAAGAGGTCGATTCTGTTGCATGATATTTTAAAGGTTATCAGGTGGAACACATTGACCGTCGAAAAAACGAAGCAGCTGATGCTTTAAGCCAGCTGGGGTCTCAACGTAAGCTGGTACCACCCAACACCTTTTTAGATGTTTTGCATAACCCCTCTGTCAAGTTGCCCACACAAGAAGATTTAGTTGTTCCTAACCCGGAGGCGCAGTTGGTGGCGGCTCTTCATGTCATCCCAGATTGGACGGTGTCGGTTTTGGCTTACATGACCCGGGAAGAATTGCCAGCGGATGAGACTCTGGCTCGACAGATAACCCGGCGGTCTAAGTCCACGACGATTTTGGATGGAGAGTTATTTCATCGCAGTGTTTTCGGAGCATTTCAATGGTGTGTTTCCCCCGAATAAGGTCAAGAAATCCTTTGTGAGATCCATGAACGCGATTGTGGTCATCACGCCGGGTCAAAATCCTTAGTGGCCAAGGCGTTTCGTCATGGTTTTTACTGGTTGGCAGCTCACGCTGATGCAGAAGATCTGGTCAGTAGATGTGATGGATGTCGGAAATTCACACGACGAGCGCATGTGCCGGCTCAAGAGCTCCGGATGATTCCAATCACTTGGCCGTTTGCAGTCTGGGGGCTTGACATGGTGGGACCTTTCAAAAGGTCTAAAGATAAGAAGACACATCTCTTGGTTGCTGTTGATAAGTTCACTAAATGGGTTGAGGCGGAGCCTGTGAGTAAGTGTGATGCAGCCACGGCGGTTCAGTTCATGAAGAAAATAATCTTCCGTTTCGGTTTTCCACACAGTATTATCATAGACAATGTCACTAACCTATCCCAAGGTGCTATGGAAGAGTTTTGTCAGCGAGAGCACATCCGGATTGATGTTTCTTCTGTAGCTCATCCTCAATCCAATGGTCAAGCTGAGAGAGCCAATTAGGAAATTCTGACAGGGCTAAAGCCCCGGCTTATGGTTCCTTTACAGTGAACGCCGGGTTGTTGGGTAGAGGAGTTGCCTTTAGTGTTATGGAGCATCAATACTACACCCAACAGGTCTACGGGTTACACACCCTTCTTCATGGTTTATGGGGCAGAAGCAGTATTGCCCAGTGACATCCGTCATGACTCGCCCCATGTGGCGGCTTATGTTGAAGCTAACAATGAAAAAGCCAGATAGGATGCGCTTGACTTGTTGGATGAAGAAAGAGACTTAGCAGCAGCACGGTCAGCCATCTATCAACAGGACCTACGTTGTTATCACAGCCGCCGGGTTAAGACCAGGACTTTTCAGGAAGGCGACTTGGTGCTCCGGCTCATCCAAGATCTTTCAGATGCACACAAGTTATCCCCACCTTGGGAAGGACCCTTTGTGGTCAGTAAAAATTTAAACAACGGGTCTTACTACCTCATTGATGTTCGAGAGCATGCAGACTCGCGTAAATCGGAAGAGGAGACCCGCCGGCCGTGGAACATTGCTCAACTTCGGCTGTACTATACCTGAGCCACTGGCTCTCATCATGTACATACGTTCACATTGTATATACGATGATAAGCAATAAAGTAAGACCATCGGTCTCTTTTCTTTTCAAAGATTATGCATCTTTATTATTTTTCACAAAGGACTATTAAGAAACTGATCATATTTGAATCAAGTTTAACCTTTTCTAGTCCGGCTTATGATCGTATTCGAATCTGGCTATACATCTCATGGTCACTTGGGGGCTTTCTGTTCAAACATAGGTCATATTCGAACCAAAGAGAACATAGCTGTCGTAACCCGCTTGATCGACTCAAGGCCAAACTCACTTGGGGGCTTCTTGATCGTATCTGAATCATAGCTTAACCCCTTTTGAGCCAACTTGGATCGTATTCGAATCAGGGTCGTTAAAAACCTCTCAAGGTCATTTGGGGGCTTCCTTTTCAAACATAGGTCGTATTTGAACCAAAGAGAACATAGTTGTCGGTACCCTCTTGATCGGCGCAACGCCAAAGCCACTGGGGGCTATATGGTCGTATTCGAACCTTAGCTTAACCCCTTTGGTCCGGTTTACTGATCGTATTCGAATCAGAAACCCCCAATCTTTTGAATAGAGAATTAAAATTATGTTTGTTATCTGTTGCTTGCCTTTGAGTTTTTGTTGTTTCAATATTACAAATGAGATAGCCTGGTTTTCCTCGCCGGCTCAATTACTGGACAACACAGTCTCTCGGGTTATTCAAGCCAGTGGTCTAAGGATCCAAAGGTACGAGCTACTGAGATATGATGATTATTGAATATTCAAGGAGTATTAACTTTTATACATATTGAATTATCAAATTCATCACCCGGGTTATTTGAACCAGCGATCTAAGAATCAACAAGGACAAGGTATGATTCTTACTTATACGCGCTTACCAGCTGCGTTAACTTAAGAGTTAGTATTAACCCTTATCCTTTATTTATATTTTCTCTGTTTTTTGAGGTGGAGATATGGGCTGTAAATTAGGTGTTTAAACCCAGTTGGTTCTAAACCGCCTTGCCAGATTTTTCCTTGTGTTCACAGGAACAGAGTTTAAACATCGCAGAGACAAGTATTAAAACGATGCATAAGAAAGCATTAAACATTGGCATCCGGAAGCACAGATTCACATAGAAGTGTTTTATGCGCGATGGCATAAGAAAACATGCGGTGTTTTAAACAGCTAAGCTATTACAAGGCTTTATAAGCCCATGAAGATGATCATTGTCCTTCTCTCACCGGTTCACCATCTTGAGTCTGCTGGAAGTTGGATTTGGACCAATCAAAGCCGTTCATGGCGACAAATTCAGCTTCGTCGTCAATCAGGCCGACCGGGTCAATTTCCGGGGCGAATGTATCTTCTCTCACAGGTGGAATCAGATCGGCAACTTTGTATGAAGGAGTGGCCATCTTCTTATTTGCACTGTCAAAACCCGGCTGGTATTTGTCCATGTTGGTGTCATCTCCAAGGCTAGTCGCCTGAGGCCGGACCTCACGGACGCAGGCTATAAAATCATCTTGATCAAAAGGAGACCCGTCCTCCTTCACGGTAAGATAGCCCCTTGCCACATCCGCCGGGTCTAGGTCTAGCACCCAAGCTTTGGAACGGCTTAGGGTAGTCAGTGCATCGGCTCGCGCACAGGACGGACAGCTTCTTCAGGACATCGCTAAGCCGGTTGGATCCTTGATTTACCGGAGAGATAGCGGCCAGAGCTCGTTGTGCACCAGTGTATAGTTGTGAGACCAAGGTGTATACTTCCTTCAGCTTAATCAATGGGTCTTGGCTCAGATTTTTGCTTCCGGTTTAACAGAGTCAGTTGGCGGATCATATTTTGGTTTAACAAAAAATTATATTCAAGATCAATTCAGACGGATTACCAAAAATCGCAGCAACCATCTGAGATACCCGGCCCTTCAAATTGTTCAGCTCTGTTGAAATTTCTTTCAGAGCTGTTTCGGCTGTCTCAGCTCGGCGGGTCAGGAGTGTTTTCTCATTCTCCCAAGTTTTCTCTTTGGTGGCAAAGCTGGTCTTCAAAGTCTCCGTTTTAGAAAGGCTCATTTGCAATTTGGAGGTGGAAGATTTGATTTCTTACTCCTGACTTGCTAGCCGGGTCTTTGCGTCAGTCAATTGGGAGGTCAGTTCAAACAATGCATTCTGTGAAACAGTCAGATAAGTCAAGATTTGGTTTTAAATTCCAGTATCCAAATTCAAAATTCAAAGTCCCAAGTACTTTACGAATAAACCACTTGGCACTTGGGGGCTAATGTATGCCAAATCAAATTTTTGTGACTCTACCAATATATTTGAAGTCCCAAGTCCTTTACAAAGTAACAGCACTTGGCACTTGGGGGCTAATGCACGTAGTTCAGCAAATTTTTCAAGGTTAAACCAGAGTGTTAAAATACTTTAAAGACATTTTTAAATTCTAAAGTACCGATTCATTAATGATCAAAATGAACCGGTCCTTGGGGACTATGGGTGAAGTTTTGTTCTATCAGTACAAGGCAAAGCTTCAGAGATAAAACTTTCGACTTACATTCTAAGTCTATAGGTTATTTCGTTTCACTTATAATCTGAAGACTTGGGGCTGAAGGAACATTGGTAAACCGGAAATAACATACCTCATACTTCAACTGAAGCTGCTTGACCATCTCAATCTCAGACTCACGACTGGAGTGTACATGACTGAGATAGCCGGATAAGATATCACTAGCATTGAGACGGTCATAGTTGGCGATATCAAAGCAAACCTTCTGCCGCTCCAATGCATCTTGCTTTGCTGTGCACCGAGCCAACACCGTTGGATTCCCTGGCTCAACAAAGTGGCTCCCAGTAATTTGAACATCTGGAGCATGTGGAGACGGCGGGTCAGTTGAGCTTGACGGTCTGACAGTGGAAGGATTCATGGTAACTTGGTCGAGGGACGGCTCCGAAGGATACGCTTCATGGATAATAGGCGGTCTTCTGGGGCGGCAGTTAATGGAGAAGGCGGCCTAGCCGGCTCAGACATTGGTATGGGCGGGTCTTCCACCGGCTTTGTTACCTTCGCTTTCTTGGATCTAGCCTGGCCACTAAAGAAAAAAAAATATGTATTACAGGACAATCAACATCAAGATACAATTGAACAGCCCGGAAGAAAAGAAGATTTTTTGATTACCCAAGGGCAGTCTTGAAAGCCGGGAATTGTGTTTGTGAAGAGTCGCATAAAGAACGAGACACCTCCTAAAAAGGTAAAAGAAAGGAATTAAAAGGAATACAATGAGCAGGATTCATTAAAACCAGTTAAGGACAGTAAAAGTAAACCTCGTTCAGGCGTTTTTGAGGGGTCTGTTGAAGGTCAACAGCCGGTTCATCTTCAATCTCAGCTTCACGGCAGCTTTCGTGTTGCTATTTTTTCAAATGAAAGTTGGGATCCAAGTGAGCTAAAGGGTTAGAAAACCTTACTTTACGGATCACTCGTCGAACTTTGTGTCTTGATAAGGGCTCTGAATCAGAGGAAATGATAGTTACCTCTGCTTCTCCAGCCTGACTGGCCCTAGTGTCATCCTGGTAAGGATCAGTGTCAATAAGATTGTTAAAAAATTGGCCAAGGGAATCAAGGGCTACCTCCGAGTCAGACGTATCATCAAGCTTCATTAAATCTTCAGCAGTGGTTTTCTTCTTTTTCTTTGATTTCCGGGTCGTCTTCTTGGTGTTCATAGCGGCGGCTTTCGCCTTCTTGGCAGCTTCGTGGTCATATTTCACCTTCCAGAAATCAGAATTGGCCTGTAAAGACAAGAAGAAAGATCAGTATTAAGTACTAATAGCTAGGCAAAACACAAAGAAAAAGAGATCAGAATGTACTTACTTCTGGCACCAGATTAATCTTTTAGAAGGGACTTAACCCAACAATACTGCAATCTTTGTACTTCCCATTTACCAAAAGGGTTGACATCAAAACAATGTCTTCTTCGGTGAGTTCAACTGGGCTGTGACGAAGAGGGTTGTCCAGGCTTCCGTCATATTCATACATCAGTTGAGATCGACGACTTAATGGAATAACCCGCCATGAGATCCAGCAACGGGTCAGATCTACTCCGGTTAAACCATTACCCAACAAGCCGTTGATTCTTCTAATGGAGGGAAGAAGCTTCCTACGTTCAGCGACGGTAAGCTTATCCGGAAGGGTGAACTTGGAGTCAAGACGACTAGGGCGGTAACCCGGCAGAGGCTTCTCGTTTGCTGGAGAAGTATCCTGACAATAAAACCAAGTTTGGTTCCAGTCCTTTGGGTGGCTCGGTAAGATGATGAGAGGAAAAACAGCACCCTGACGGTGCTGAATCGAGATGCCTCCAAGTTCTAAGCTAGAACCATTGGTGCATTCATTCTGACGATTCAGATAAAAGTACTCTCTAAACAGCTCTACGGTAGGCTCTTGCTGAAGATATGCCTCACAGAGCACTTGGAAGTTACAAATGTTGGAAATAGAGTTGGGTCCAAGGTCCTGAGGATGAAGTTTGAAAAAATGAAGGACCTCTCTAAAGAATTTTGAACCGGGCGGTGAAAAGCCACGGTTCATGTGGTCAGTGAAGATAATCACTTCTCCGTCTTTTGGATTGGGACGTTCTTCCTCCGGGTCAGGAGCACGATAAGACATGACATTCTTTGAAGGCAGAAACCCAACGATGAAGAACTCTTTTAACCGTTACTCAGTTACGGATGAAGGGACCCAGTTACAGACAGTGGGTGACTTCGACGGCATGGTGTGCAACGAATTTAAAAATAAATAATAATAATAATAATATGCCAATTCAGTCTACGGTCAATTATAAAGCAAGTAATGGCGGTTTAACTAAGGGCTAATGACATATAGGGAAAAGAAAGCCGGAGTGGTAAGACGCCATGGCTACAGATTTTCTCAGAAGGCAGATTCAGTTAAGTGTTGGCATAAACAAGTTTCACCAAGTTATCATTATCATTTCAGATCAAAAGGTTGTTTCAAAAAGGGAAATATTCTAGACCTAAAAACATAGTACAGATGAGTTCGCCGACTATAACGAAGCATCTATGCAGGTAAAAGGGATCTACTGATATCAAAAATGAATGCCAACCAGCTATCGCGCGAGTTGTATCTCTTTTCTGGATCAAAAGAAGTTGCGGAGAAGATCTACAAGATGGTCTGTGATGAACGGATGAAGAACACTGAAGAACTCTCAAACCTAGAACAGATCTAGGTGTGTGAGAGAGAAGAAAACTTACAAGATGCAGGCCTGCCGCGAAGAGTCGCCGCGTTTTCTGGACGGACTCAGGGTGATGTAGCGGCCAAGCTTGACGACGACGACGAGAGTTGCGGCGGCGGCTGAGCTCAAGCAGCGACGGGGGTTGCGAGAGGAAGAAGATGAGGAAGAAAGGAGAATGAGAAAGACCTAAGTTATGCCTATTTATAAGGAGTGCGCTAACAGGCGGGCGCGAAAATCAAGGAGACCCAATAATGATTATCCAACTGAACAGACGCCTCGATTCCCGGAAGGCATTAAAAATGAAAGATCCGTTGGAAGATGACGTCATGAAAGTTTTTTGTGTTTCAAAAAGATGATGTCACGGCGGGTTAAAGAAGTTTTCGGACAGAGGATGGATTCTGCCTAAGTATTGAAGATTGACAAAGAACAAAGTTCAAAGTCAACCTGGGGCCTAATGTTGGGGATATTACTATCAGCTGAGACCCGCCCAGGAGGGGCCGGGTCAGCCTTAATGGCGGGTCACATAAGAAGCCCAATAGACAGTCAAGATGATAGTTTATTAGTATATATAGAAAGCCCAAAGGCCTCAGGCCGGCTTAAGGCCCGTTACTGTAAACCGCCATATGGGCGGAAATACTTGTAAAGAAAGGCATGTAAAGGAAGTCACCGAGCCGGACACAATTATGAGTCGGCCGGGACTCTGTAAGCCACCAGGCGTCAACCCGTGTATATAAGGGGACGACCCAGTGGCGGTTTAGGGTAAGAAACAACCAAGTCGATCACCAAGCCGGCGAGTTGAGCCTCTTGGAGATCGAAACCTCATCAATACCAATCCCAACTAGACGTAGGCTTTTACCTTCATCGTAAGGGGCCGAACTAGTATAAAACCCTCTCTCGTGTCCTTTGTCCCGATTAACCCCTTTAAGCTTCCTAGTGCGATGGCCCTATGACTAAGTCATTGCCCTAGGACATCTGTCATGACAACTCCACAACAAGACCCATAAGAGATCAGCATGAATATACAGTGAAATTTGATGATCTATTTTCCATGTTTAGATGAATAACAAAGCCATAAATGTTGCACACAAGTAAGATGAGGGTACAACCTATCTAGCTGCCATCCATAGGAGTGAGCATCATGTGCTGACTTGTCGATGGACCTGCAGTTTTTGTGGTTGTGCATGTCGGGCACGCGCATTCGATGCAGGGAACTGTTGAGTGGGGACTATAGCTCCCTTCTGGTGTATGCTTCCCTTGTTGGAGCAGCTGTGGTGAGTCAGAAGACGGTGTATCTGAAGATGCAGATAACGCATAATGTTAAGAACGACATATCTCTTTGATCTGAAGAAATACACTAAGAGATCAACAGCAAGGTACAAGAGTGGTCACACGTCTGTTGACTGAAGACTAAAATGGGGTCACACGATTTTATTTTATTTTGGTACTGTCCGATCTATGCCGGATGGCTGCCCGTCTTGTGCCTCCCGGCTGACACTGTTTGGAATCTTCCCCGAAGAGCCAGCGACCAACGGCAGAGTAGCCTGCCTCTGCTGTCCGTGGCCGCGGCCAAAACCCCGCTCCCCGCCCCACCGCACTGCCGTGGTTGCGCCGCCCCCGAGCCAATCCACAAAGACTCCCCGTAATCCAGATCTGGCAGCGACAGTACCTTCAACCCACGCAACTCTAAAAGATAGCCATCTAAGCGCTGCTTCCGCGGCAAACTTTGCGGCCCCGCACCCTTACGTTAGACACCAGCCAACCGGCAGCCTAGGAGCTTCGCCGCCTTGAGGGGTGCTGCTTCCCATTGCAAATCGATTGGCCCAAAATAAAAATTCAGACAACTGACACCTAAATAAAGTGATTTGAGATGAGGGTGCGACCTATCTGGCGGCACGGTGAAGTAGGCAGGTCCAGCTGCCGAGTCGGTGAGGCCGGCGCGGTTGCGATGGCGACCGGCGGTAGGGAAAGAGCGATGTCGTGATGGTCGATGGCTACGCCGAAGCAGCGCCAGGACTCTGGATGGATCCGAAGTTGGAGCCGCTCCGACTCCGTGAACAACGGCGGGGGTGAATCGGCTTCGGTACGGTTCACGCGGTCGTCGTCGAGGCAGCACCAGCAACACGGAGTAAGAGGCACACGGCCCAGCGCACGACGGCAAATGGACAGCGTCTCCGGCATTAGGGAGGAGGCCGGCTGTGAAATTGGTGCGGTGGGTGGCGCCATGGAGGTGGGGCTGAGGTTTCGTGACTCGGGAGAAGGGAGATTCCCGGGGAGAAGGTGATTTGGCGCCCACGAGGTATGAATGGGGGCGGGCGGGGGAAATTGGGAGGGGAGTGGAACCATGTCTTACGGACGCATTTGTCTGAAATGTGAGGAGGAGTTACAGTTCTACCCTTGCCTATAGGCTTCTCGTCTTGGGTCTGTGTACTGAGGGTCGGGATAGTAGAGTAACTTTGCTTCTCTGGGCAGGAGCGATTTCGGGCGAGGAGGGCGTGTTTTGAACTATAGTGGGCGCGAGCGATTTCGGGCGAGGAGAGCGTGTTTTGAAATAGTGGGCGCGAGCTATTTTGGGCGAGGAGAGCGTGTTTTGCCGACCATGGTTTATGAATTATTCGGCACATGTCATTTCGACCGAGGAGAAGGCGCACTTGGATGAAGTTACGAACCTACCCTCGATGTACAGTGGGCCAATTGATGTGTGTCCCACATAGGACGGTAATTTCGCGTCTCCCATTTATTTGCTCGGGCGAATTCCATCGAGTAGAGAGGATGTTTAATGGTTCATTCAAATTTTGGGAGAACGAGCATCCACGTCTACCTTACGAAGTCGATTCGGATCGAATTCTGAAATATTAGCTTGCCACTTATTTTTTAGATGGAGAGATGATGCTCGGGAGTAATGTGTTTTTACATGCTCGTTGCTAGCGATTTACTATATGACAAATAGTTGACCCACTCAAAAACGCGAATCAAACCCAAAATGAAATATCTCGATTCAATGAAATAGCTGGTTCAGTAGGTCAAAATAGTGAACTAAATCCAAAATTGAACACCTCAATCGAGTAGCATGTTGTACAGTATTATAGTACTCCATGAACATGTTGAAAGTCAAATTAATGAACTTGTTTGATATATGCATATATCCGTTCATGTGTGGATTGCAGACAACGTGTTCTCCAATTTAAATATTTGAATGCAAGTTTATATCGAAACATGGTTTATATCAGTCTTTGATGCATAAAACGCGACCTCCCCCTCTCCCAGACTCCTGTTCTCTCTCTCTCTCTCGCCAACAATCTTCAATTATGTCGCACGCATCCGACACAAAAACCTTGTTCGTCCCTCTCCCTTTCTCTCCATCTCTCTCTCTCTCTCTCTCTCTCTCTCTCTCTCTTTGTGTGTGTGGGGGGGGAGGTCTTTCTAGTTCGCATGCATATATACACCATCTATAGGTCTCTCTCGCACACTATGTATGATACTCTAACTAGTCCAAGCTAGATATCTTGGGTGCACTCATCGTACGCACACAGATTCCTTGGCTCATTGCCTGTAACTCTCTCACGCACCACTATGTCATCTCGGAGCTCTTCCCCCCCCCCACTCTCAAACTCTCCATCCACCTGGGTCACACATACACATGCATATCTCACTCGCACTCGATAGGCCCATCTAAAACTCTATCTCTCCCCCTCGTTCTCTCTCCATCTCACACGTGCACACACACAATCTCATGCCCAGCTAGCCAAGTATGATGGTCTCTCACTCAATTGTAGGCACACGTAGTCCCCCCTATATGTATATGACTAGCTAATCTTAGTCTCCATCACAAACATGTGCATGGTCTATCTCGATTTCTCTCGAGGAATCTTTCTATCGCGCACGCACTCCCTCGATCTCCCACCCATATAGTCCCCTCACGATCTCGACGGGATCTCTCTATCACAAACACACCCTCTCTCTCCCTCCCCATGCGTCCATGCCATCCATGTGTCCCTCTCGACCTTTGTTCCTTGTTGGCCACACCTCTATTGGACATGTGCTGAAGGAAATATGCCCTAGAGGCAATAATAAAGTTATTATTTATTTCCTTATATCATGACAAATGTTTATTATTCATGCTAGAATTGTATTAATCGGAAAATAATACATGTGTGAATACATAGACAAACAGAGTGTCACTAGTATGCCTCTACTTGACTAGCTCGTTGATCAAAGATGGTTATGTTTCCTAACCATAGGCATGAGTTGTCATTTGATTAATGGGATCACATCCTTAGGAGAATGATGTGATTGACTTGACCCATTCCGTTATCATAGCACTTGATCGTTTAGTTTGTTGCTATTGCTTTCTTCATGACTTATACATGTTCCTATGACTATGAGATTATGCAACTCCCGTTTACCGAAGGAACACTTTGTGTGCTACCAAATGTCACAACGTAGCTGGGTGATTATAAAGGTGCTCTACAGGTGTCTCCAAAGGTACTTGTTGGGTTGGCGTATTTCAAGATTAGGATTTGTCACTCCGATTGTCGGAGAGGTATCTCTGGGCCCTCTCGCTAATGCACATCACTTAAGCATTGCAACTAATGAGTTAGTTGCGGGATGATGTATTACGGAACGAGTAAAGAGACTTGCCGGTAACGAGATTGAACTAGGTATTGAGATACCGACGATCGAATCTCGGGCAAGTAACATACCGATGACAAAGGGAACAATGTATGTTGTTATGCGGTCTGACCAATAAAGATCTTCGTAGAATATGTGGGAGCCAATATGAGCATCCAGGTTCCGCTATTGGTTATTGACCGGAGACATGTCTCGGTCATGTCTACATAGTTCTCGAACCCGTAGGGTCCACATGCTTAAAGTTTCGGTGACGATTGTATTATGAGTTTATGTGATTTTATGTACCGAAGGTAGTTCGGAGTCCCGGATGAGATCGGGGACATGACGAGGAGTCTCGAAATAGTCGAGACGTAAAGATCGATATATTGGACGACTATATTCGGACATCGGAAAGGTTCCGAGTGATTCGGGTATTTTCGGGGGTACCGGGGAGTTACGGGAATACGAGGAAGAAGTAATGGGCCTCATGGGCCAAGTGGTGGAAGAGAGGAGGCAGGGCGCGCGGCCCCCTAGCCCAAACCGAATTGGACTAGGGGGTCGGCCCCCCTTTCCTCCTTTTCCTCCTTCTCCTTCCTTCTCCTTCTCCTCCTTCCTTTCCTCCTCCTAGTAGGAGTAGGAAAGGGGAGTCCTACTCCTACTAGGAGGAGGACTCCTCCTCCTGGCGTGCCCATAGAGGCCCGGCCGACCTCCCCCCTTGCTCCTTTATATACAGGGGCAGGGGGGCATCTGTAGACACACAAGTTGATCAATTGATCTCTCCGAGCCGTGTGCGGTGCCCCCCTCCACCATATTCCACCTCGGTCATATCGTAGTGGTGCTTAGGCGAAGCCCTGCGTCGGTAGCAACATCATCACCGTCACCATGCTGTCGTGCTGACGAAACTCTCCCATGAAGCTCTGCTGGATCGGAGTTCGCGGGACGTCATCGAGATGAACGTGTGCTGAACTCGGAGGTGCCGTGCGTTCGGCATTTGGATCGGTAGGATCGTGAAGACGTACGACTACATCAACCGTGTTGTGCTAACGCTTCCGCTTTCGGTCTACGAGGGTACGTGGACAACACTCTCCCCTCTCGTTGCTATGCATCACCATGATCTTGCGTGTGCGTAGGAAAATTTTGAAATTACTACGTTCACCAACAGTGGCATCCGAGCCTGGTTTTATGCGTAGATGTCATATGCAGGAGTAGAACACAAGTGAGTTGTGGGCGATATAAGTCATACTGCTTACCAGCATGTCACACTTTGGTTCGGCGGTATTGTTGGATGAAGCGGCCCGGACCGACATTAAACGTATGCTTACGCGAGACTGGTTTTACTGCCGTGCTATGCACACAGGTGACTAGCGGGTGTCAGTTTCTCCAACTTTAGTTGAACCGAGTGTGGCTACGCCCGGTCCTTGAGAAGGTTAAAACAGCACTAACTTGACAAACTATCATTGTGGTTTTCGATGCGTAGGTAAGAACGGTTCTTGCTCAGCCCGTAGCAGCCACGTAAAACTTGCAACAACAAAGTAGATGACGTCTAACTTGTTTTTGTAGGGCATGTTGTGATGTGATATGGTCAAGACGTGATGAGATATAAGTTGTTGTATAAGATGATCATGTTTTGTTGAAGTTATCGGCAACTGGCAGAAGCCTTATGGTTGTCTCTTTATTGCATAAGATGCAAGCGCCAAATAATTGCTTTACAATTATCGCTATGCGATAGCAATAGTTGCAAGAGCAATACTTGGCGAGACGACCATGTGACGACACATTGATATAGATCAAGATGATGGAGATCATGGTGTCATGCCGGTGACGATGGAAATCATGATGATGTTTTGGAGATGGAGATCAAAGGCACAAGATGGTGATGGCCATATCATGTCACATATTTTGATTGCATGTGATGTTTATCTTTTATGCATCTTATCTTGCTTTAATTGACGGTAGCATTATAAGATGATCTCTCACTAAATTTCAAGATAAAAGTATTCTCCCTGAGTATGCACCGTTGCCAAAGTTCGTCGTGCCCAGACACCACCTGATGATCGGGTGTGATAAGCTCTACGTCCATCTACAACGGGTGCAAGTCAGTTTTGCACACGCAGAATACTCAGGTTAAACTTGACGAGCCTAGCATATGCAGATATGGCCTCAGAACACTGAGACTGAAAGGTCGAGCGTGAATCATATAGTAGATATGATCAACATAGTGATGTTCACCATTGAAAACTACTCCATTTCACGTGATGATCGGTTATGGTTTAGTTGATTTGGATCACGTGATCACTTAAAAGATTAGAGGGATGTCTTTCTAAGTGGGAGTTCTTAAGTAATATGATTAATTGAACTTTAATTTATCATGAACTTAGTCCTGGTAATATTAGCATATATATGTTGTAGATTAATAGCTCGTGATGTTGCTCCCCATTTAATTTTTATATGTTCCTAGAGAAAACTAAGTTGAAAAATGTTAGTAGCAATGATGCGGATTGGATCCATGATCTGAGGATTATCATCATTGCTGCACAGAAGAATTATGCCCTTGATGCACCGCTAGGTGACAGACCTATTACAGGAGCAGATGCAAATGTTCTGGACGTTTTGCTAGCTCAATATGATGACTACTTGATAGTTTAGTGCACCATGCTTAACGGCTTAGAATCGGGACTTCAAAGACGTTTTGAACGTCATGGAACATATGAGATGTTCCAGGAGTTGAAGTTAATATTTCAAGCAAATACCCGAGTTGAGAGATATGAAGTCTCCAACAAGTTCTATAGCTAAAAGATGGAGGAGAATAGCTCAAGCAGTGAGCATGTGCTCAGATTGTCTGGGTAATCGCTTGAATCAAGTGGGAGCTAATCTTCCTGATAAAATAGTCATTGATAGAATTCTCTAGCCACCATCAGCAAGTTAGTAGAACTTTGTGATGAACTATAGTATGCAAGGGATGACGAAAATGATTCCCGAGCTTTTCATGATGATGAAATCGACGAAGGTAGAAATCAAGAAAAGCATCAAGTGTTGATGGTTGACAAGACCACAAGTTTCAAGAAAATGGCAAAGGGAAGAAGGGGAACTTCAAGAAGAACGGCAAGCAAGTTGCTACTCAATTGAAGAAGCCCAAGTCTGTACCTAAGCCTGAGACTAAGTGCTTCTACTACAAAGGGACTGGTCACTGCAAGCGGAACTGCCCCAAGTATTTGGCGGATAAGAAGGATGGCAAAGTGAACAAAGGTATATTTGATATACATATTATTGTTGTGTATTTTACTAGTGTTCGTAGCAACCCCTCGGTATTTGATACTGGTTCAGTTGCTAAGAGTAGTAACTCGAAACGGGAGTTGCAAAATGAGCAGAGACTAGTTAAGGGTGAAGTGACGATGTGTGTTGGAAGTGGTTCCAAGATTGATATGATCATCATCACACACTCCCTATACTTTCGGGATTAGTGTTAAACCTAAAATAAATGTTATTTAGTGTTTGCGTTGAGCATAAATATGATTGGATCATGTTTCTTCCAATACGGTTATTCATGTAAGTTAGAGAATAATTGTTGTTCTGTTTACATGAATAAAACTTTCTATGGTCATACACCCAATGAAAATGGTTTGTTGGATCTCGATCGTGGTGATACACATTTTCATAATATTGAAGCCAAAAGATGCAAAGTTAATAATGATAGTGCAACTTATTTGTGGCACTGCTGTTTAGGTCATATTGGTATAAAGCGCATGAAAAAACTCCATGCGGATGGGCTTTTGGAATCACTTGATTATGAATCAGTTGATGCTTGCGAACCGTGCCTCATGGGCAAGATGACTAAGACTCCGTTCTCCGGAACAATGGAGCAAGCAACAAACTTGTTGGAAATAATACATACTGATGTATGCAGTCCAATGAGTGTTGAGGCTCGCGGCGGGTATCATTATTTTCTGACCTTCACAGATGATTTGAGCAGATATGGGTATATCTACTTGATGAAACATAAGTCTGAAACATTTGAAAAGTTCAAAGAATTTCAGAGTGAAGTGGAAAATCATCGTAACAAAAAAAATAAAGTTTCTATGATATGATCGCAGAGACGAATATTTGAGTTACGAGTTTGGCCTTCAATTAAAACAATGTGGAATAGTTTCACAAACTCATGCCACGTGGAACACCACGGCGTAATGGTGTGTCCGAACATCATAACCACACTTTATTTGATATAGTGCAATCTATGATGTCTCTTACCGATTTACCACTATCGTTTTGGGGTTATGCATTAGAGACAGCTGCATTCACATTAAAAAGGGTGCCATCTAAATCCGTTGAGACGACACCGTATGAACTATGGTTTGGCAAGAAACCTAAGCTGTCGTTTCTTAAAGTTTGAGGTTGCAGTGCTTATGTGAAAAAGTTTCAACCTGATAAGCTCAAACCCAAATCGGAGAAGTGCGTCTTCATAGGATACCCAAAAGAAAATGTTGGATACACCTTCTATCACAGATCCAAAGGCAAGATATTCATTGCTGAGAATGGATCCTTTCTAGAGAAGGAGTTTCTCTCAAAAGAAGTGAGTGGGAGAAAAGTAGAACTTGATGAGGTAAATGTACCTGCTCCCTTAATGGAAAGTAGTTCATCACAGAAATCTGTTCCTATGACTACTACACCAATTAGTGAGGAAGCTAATGATGATGATCATGTAACTTCAGATCAAGTTACTACCGAACCTCGTAGGTAAACCAGAGTGAGATCCGCACCAGAGTGGTATGGTAATTCTGTTCTGGAAGTCATCTTACTTGACCATGACGAACCTACGAACTATGAGGAAGCGATGATGAGCCCAGATTCCGCAAAATGGCTTGAGGCCATGAAATCTGAGATGAGATCCATGTATAAGAACAAAGTATGGACTTTGATTGACTTGCCCAAAGATCGGCGAGCCATTGAGATTAAATGGATCTTCAAGAGGAAGACGGACGCTGAGAGTAGTGTTACTATCTACAAAGCTAGAATTGTCGCAAAAAGGTTTTCGACAAGTTCAAGGTGTTGACCACGATGAGAATTTCTCGCTCGTATCTATGCTTAAGTCTGTCCGAATCATGTTAGCTATTGCCGCATTTTATGAAATCTGGCAAATGGATAAACAAAATTGCATTCCTTAATAGGATTTATTAAAGAAGAGTTGTATATGATGCAACCAGAAGGTTTTGTCAATCCTAAAGGTACTAACAAAATATGCAAGCTCCAGCGATCCATCTATGGACTGGTGCAAGCATCTTGGAGTTGGAATATACGCTTTGATAAGTTGATCAAAGCATATAGTTTTATACAGACTTGCGGTGAAGCCTGTATTTACAAGAAAGTGAGTGGGAGCACTACAGCATTTCTGATAAGTATATGTATGACATATTGTTGATCTGAGATGATGTAGAATTATTCTGCAAAGCATAAAGGAATGTTTGAAAGGAGGTTTTTCAAAGAAAGACCTCGGTGAAGCTGCTTACATATTGAGCATCAAGATCTATAGAGATAGATCAAGACGCTTGATAAGTTTTTCAATGAGTACATACCTTGACAAGATTTTGAAGTAGTTCAAAATGGAACAGTCAAAGAAGGAGTTCTTGCCTGTGTTACAAGGTGTGAAGTTGAGTAAGACTCAAAACCCGACCACGGTAGAAGATAGAGAGAGAATGAAAGTCATTCCCTATGCCTCAGCCATAGGTTCTATAAAGTATGCCATGATGTGTACCGGACCTATTGTATACCCTGCCCTGAGTTTGGCAAAGGAGTACAATAGTGATCTAGGAGTAGATCACTAGGCATTGGTCAAAATTATCCTTAGTGGAATAAGGATATGTTTCTTGATTGTGGAAGTGACAAAAGGTTCGTCGTAAAGGGTTACGTCGATGCAAATTTTGACACTGATCCAGATGACTCTAAATCTCAATCTGGATACATGTTGAAAGTGGGAGCAATTACCTAGAGTAGCTCTGTACAGAGCATTGTTGACATAGAAATTTGCAAAATACTTACGGATCTGAATGTGGCAGACCCGTTGACTAAACTTCTCTCACAAGCAAAACATGATCACACCTCAGTACTCTTTGGGTGTTAATCACATAGCAATGTGAACTAGATTATTGACTCTAGTAAACCCTTTGGGTGTTGGTCACATGTCAATGTGAACTATGGGTGTTAATCACATGGTGATGTGAACTATTGGTATTAAATCACATGGCGATGTGAACTAGATTATTGACTCTAGTGCAAGTGGGAGACTGAAGGAAATATGCCCTAGAGGCAATAATAAAGTTATTATTTATTTCCTTATATCATGATAAATGTTTATTATTCATGCTAGAATTGTATTAACTGGAAACATAATACATGTGTGAATACATAGACAAACAGAGTGTCACTAGTATGCCTCTACTTGACTAGCTCGTTGATCAAAGATGGTTATGTTTCCTAACCATAGGCATGAGTTGTCATTTGATTAACGGGATCACATCATTAGGATAATGATGTGATTGACTTGACCCATTCCGTTATCATAGCACTTGATCATTTAGTTTGTTGCTATTGCTTTCTTCATGACTTATACATGTTCCTATGACTATGAGATTATGCAACTCCCATTTACCAGAGGAACACTTCGTGTGCTACCAAACGTCACAACGTAACTGGGTGATTATAAAGGTGCTCTACAGGTGTCTCCGAAGGTACTTGTTGGGTTGGCGTATTTTGAGATTAGGATTTGTCACTCCGATTGTCGGAGAGGTATCTCTGGGCCCTCTCGGTAATGCACATCACTTAAGCCTTGCAAGTATTGCAACTAATGAGTTAGTTGCGGGATGATGTATTACGGAACGAGTAAAGAGACTTGCCGGTAACGAGATTCAACTAGGTATTGAGATACTGACGATCGAATCTCGGGCAAGTAACATACCAATGACAAAGGGAACAATGTATGTTGTTATGCGGTCTGACCGATAAAGATCTTCGTAGAATATGTAGGAGCCAATATGAGCATCCAGGTTCCGCTATTGGTTATTGACCGGAGGCATGTCTCGGTCATGTCTACATAGTTCTCGAACCCATAGGGTCCACACGCTTAAAGTTTCGGTGACGATTGTATTATGAGTTTATGTGATTTGATGTACCGAAGGTAGTTCGGAGTCCCGGATGAGATCGGGGACATGACAAGGAGTCTCGAAATGGTCGAGGCGTAAAGATCGATATATTGGACGACTATATTCGGACATCGGAAAGGTTCCGAGTGATTCGGGTATTTTCGGAGGTACCGGGGAGTTACGGGAATACGAGGAAGAAGTAATGGGCCTCATGGGCCAAGTGGTGGAAGAGAGGAGGCAGGGCGCGCAGCCCCCCTAGCCCAAACCGAATTGGACTAGGGGGGCGGCCCCCCTTTCCTCCTTTTCCTCCTTCTCCTTCCTTCTCCTTATCCTCCTTCCTTTCCTCCTCCTAGTAGGAGTAGGAAAGGGGAGTCCTACTCCTACTAGGAGGACTCCTCCTCCTGGCGCGCCCATAGAGGGCCGGCCGGCCTCCCCCTTGCTCCTTTATATACAGGGCAGGGGGCACCGCTAGACACACAAGTTGATCAGTTGATCTCTCCCAGCCGTGTGCGGTGCCCCCCTCCACCATATTCCACCTCGGTCATATCGTAGCGGTGCTTAGGTGAAGCCCTGCGTCGGTAGCAACATCATCACTGTCACCACGCCGTCGTGCTGACGGAACTCTCCCATGAAGTTCTGCTGGATCGGAGTTTGCCGGACGTCATCGAGCTGAACGTGTGCTGAACTCAGAGGTGTCGTGCGTTCGGCACTTGGATCGGTCGGATCGTGAAGACGTATGACTACATCAACCGCGTTGTGCTAACGCTTCCTCTTTCGGTCTACGAGGGTACATGGACAACACTCTCCCCTCTCGTTGCTATGCATCACCATGATCTTGCATGTGCGTAGGAAAATTTCAAAATTACTACGTTCACCAACAGTGGCATCCGAGCCTGGTTTTATGCGTAGATGTCATATGCACGAGTAGAACACAAGTGAGTTGTGGGCGATATAAGTCATACTGCTTACCAGCATGTCACACTTTGGTTCGGCGGTATTGTTGGATGAAGCGGCCCAGACAGACATTACGCGTACGCTTACGCGGCCCGGACCTACCTCCCACCCGCCCACATCAATGCACACGAGCGGGCGGCCCCACCTGTCATCCGCACGTCGAACGGTCGCCGTCCTTCTTTAAGTGGGAAGTGTGGACGGGTCGTCGTCCACACTGCCCCACGCCATCCCGTGGCCTCCTCGAAACCCGACAGCCCCCGTCCCAAACCCTAGCCAACACCTCGCCGGCCGGCCGCCCGCAGCCATGGGCCGCAAAGGCAAGCACGACCGCGAGGCTGGTTCCTCGTCGGCACACCGCCGCGGCTCACCATCACCACCACGCCGGGCCCCCGTGCCGCCCGCCTTCTCCATCGCGCCCACGTCCGCCGGCGGCCGCGACCGGCATTACGTCCGCTCGTCGGTGTGCCGCCGTTATTGGGAGTCGAGGACGCCGCTCCCCTGGAACGACGTCCATCTCCCTAATGACTGGCATCTCTCCACCGACCGGGTCCCGATCCCACCGGTCCCGTTGAGCGGCCGTGCGCGCGGCTGGGAGATCGAGCGCCACCGCCGCCTCCTCCCCGACGACCTCTTCTACGACCCCAGGTACGCCCCCGACTCCGGGCTCTGGGACACCTGGTTTCATGACAAGCACGACACCAAGCACACGTCCTTCTTCGTCGGCACCTCGACGGGGCCGCGGCGGCCACGGCAGGAGCGCGCAGCGCCTGCTCCCCAGGAGCGCAGGCGTAGGCGGGTGCGCGGCGTCACGCACACGCCGTCGCCTTCGCCATCTCCATCGCCGCCACCACCGCCTCGCATGACGGATGAGGAGGAGACCTGTCTCATGGCGCGTGTCATGGAGGACTCCATGTACACGCACGATGAGCGGCAATGGGAGGGCCTGGAGGAGATGACGGCACGCTCCACTGCCGGCGAGGTAGCCATCCCCGAGGAGGAGCCGCCGGTGGCCGTGTTCCAGCAGCTGCTGGGCCAGGGGTGGGGCTGGTCCTGCACTACTCCGGAGATGGTCGCTGGCGTGGGCGTGAACTGGTGCCCCACTCCACCGTGGTCACCAGAGCGGGAGGCGTCGCCACAGGAGGAGGTGGTGCAGGCACCTCCGGCCGTCTAGCCCGCCCCCGTCTACAATGCACCGCCGGCCCACCTGTGGACGCCGCCGGCCTACGTCGACCTTGTCAGCGACGACGACGAGGACACCGGCGGCCAGTGAAGACTGCGACGGCCACGACACCGACGGGCGCGGCAGGAGCACGCGGGAAGCGTTTTTTATTTTGTTTTTATATGTTAATTATGAAACTGGGCCTTTTAAGTGGCCGTGGAAACTGGGCCATTTTGTGGCCGACCCCTATATATGTTTTATGTTTTTTTTAAATGCGTTTATTTACTTTTTTAGTTATTTCATTCTAGTTTTTATTTATTTTTATTCACATCCACCCCGGACACGATTTGGGGTGCGGCCGCGTGGTGGGCGCACGCACGACCCATCTGACAAAGCCGGACACGGGCGAACCCATCGACGCCCCAAAGGAACAAAATCAGGCCAATCCGGACGTCCGTTTGGGGTCGCGCGGTGGAGTTGGCCTTACATACAGGGGCAGGGGGCACCTCTAGACACACAAGTTGATCAGTTGATCTCTCCCAGCCGTGTGCGGTGCCCCCTCCACCATATTCCACCTCGGTCATATCGTAGCGGTGCTTAGGCGAAGCCCTGTGTCGGTAGCAACATCATCACCGTCACCACGCCATCGTGCTGACGGAACTCTCCTGTGAAGCTCTGCTGGATCGGAGTTCGTGGGACGTCATCGAGCTGAACGTGTGCTGAACTCGGAGGTGCCGTGCGTTCGGTACTTGGATCGGTCGGATCGTGAAGACGTACGACTACATCAACCGCGTTGTGCTAACGCTTTCGCTTTCGGTCTACGAGGGTGCGTGGACAACACTCTCCCCTCTCATTGCTATGCATCACCATGATCTTGCGTGTGCGTAGGAAAATTTTGAAATTACTACATTCACCAACATGTGCTACAGGGGTGTCTCTCTCCGTTGCAAACAATCACACACTAGCTATCTTCGTGTATCTCCTTGCCTCGCTTTTCCATCTCGGATATGCATGCGTGATATGTTCGCATAAGAAACGAAAAAACACACACTCTCTCTAATTTATCGTTTGTTGTCACTTTCTCTTTCACACACATACTCTTTTTGCACACTTACTCATTCTCCTTCACACACACACTTGATCTGTCTCGACCGAGGCACTCTCCTCGGCCATAGCATATAGATTTATTGAAAAGTCAAACATCACAAAGTTTGACCATGTACGTGGAGAAATAGTACGGCAAACATATACCATTAGATTCACCATGAGATGTAGTTTTGTATGATGTATCTTTGGTATTGTAGATATAAATAACATTTGCGTAAACCTGATCAAAGTTTTCAAAGTTTGAATTCTAAAAAATTTACATGCACTGCATTATCGAGCGGATGGAATATCTCTTTCCCCCTCTCAGCTATCTGACGCACCACTCAGCCTTATCGGGGCTCCTCAATCTCTCTCAAACTTTATTGGTCAGTTTGGTTCATGACCTGACCCTCATGACTTGATGGTCGGTACTGCCTGGTGTGGACGTGAGATGTAAAATATTTCTGCCTGGCCTGGCTTGTGTGGTGCTGAAGCGTTTGGTTCATGCATGCGCCAGGCAAAGCATCAACGGCCCATCAATCAATCCATGCATCAATTATTTAATGCCAATATCCATCCATGTTGCTGTTAGCCTCATGGCCACATGACCAGGCACGACCAGGCGTTCGAAATCGGTTGCCTTGGCCAGGCTACTTGCAGTGTCTGGAGTTCAGCCAGGCTAATTAAAGTGCAAGGGAACCCAGGCTAGGCAGGCTTTCTTTTTCACAGGGTAGCAACCAAACAAGCGTGCATGAAATCCAGCCACAACCCCAGGCCAGGCAAAAGATGCTCAGGACGCAAGCCAAACTGGCCTTATATCTCCCTGGTTCACACATACACATGTCTCGCTCGCGCTATACATATAGACCCATCCAACACTCTCCGCCCTTGTTCTCTCTCCATGTGACACGCACCCCCCTAAGTACCATAATACCTCAATCCATCATAGGCGCAAGCACTCCCCCCCCCTCCTAAGTATGATTATCTCTTACTAGCCAACAGGAACACACGTATTGTCTCCTTCCATCCATACGTCTATCTCGATATCTCTCAGGGCATCTTCTATCGCGCACACACCTTGTCACTCGATCTCCCACCCATGTAGTCCCATCAAGATCTCCAGGGGATCTCTCTATGACAAACATACACTCTCTCCTCCCCATGTCTGCATTTTCTCCGTACGTCTCTCTCGACCTCTCTCCCTTGTTTGTCAGACCCCTCTTGGCCACGTGCTAGGGGTCTTGCTCTCTCGGTTCCAAACAACCACACACTATCTCCTCACCTTGCCTCCGTTGTCGAAGAAGCATGTGTGATATGTTTGCATAAGACACGAATGCTTTTTCTCTACTTTTATTGTGTTGTCCATGTCTCTTTCACACACGCACACACACTTTTTTCACTCTCTCTCTCTCTCTCTCTCTCTCTCTCTCTCTCTTGTTAGGGACTCTGTCACGTCCATAAGCATATTGATGTTTTGAAAAGTCAAACCTCAAAAACGTTTGACCAGGTATATGTGGAGAAAAACATTTACATCTGGAACGATCATTAGATTCATCACAACATGTACTTACTTCATACTATCATTTATCTTTGGTATTGTAGATATAAGTCATTTCTTTATAAACTTGGTCAAAGTTTCAAAAGTTTGACTTAAAAAAATGTTGGAACTACATTATCAAACGGAGGGAGTAGCTCTCTCTCTCTCTCTGCTATCTCTCATGGGCCTCCCCTCTCACTCGAATGCTCTATACCGACGGATTATACGCTCACTGTGTCAGCGTATAGCTCCGTATATTGTTTAGTTGACCGGTCAACCAATCCACATGCTGCCTTGTCAACTCGTGTTCTGTATCTTCGTGTGCTGGCCCATGTGGCAGTGGGTGAAATTAAGTAAACTAGAGGCCCATCTGACACGCGGTGAAGTAAACAAAGTTGAAACCACTCGGCGTAGCACGCCGCACGCTAGTAAATTGAGGGCGCATTGAGGACAAACTTCTTGCGTGCGAAGAACGCACTCGCGCACAATTCACCACTGCGCGGCAGCATGCACAGAAGGACGCACTCACGCACACCCAGCACACAACACACACTAGCACACGTGTACCCCGGCGTCGCCGCCGGTTGAGATGGACGGCGAGGCAGCCAACAAGCGGAGGCAGCTCGAGCCAAAACCGCATCCGGCGAGCCTGGACTTCATCAGCAGCCTCCCCGACGACACGCTGCTCGTCATCATCGGCCTCCTCCCCACCAAATCTGCCGTGCGGAGCGCCCTGCTCTCCCGGCGGTGGCGCCCCCTCTAGCGCTGCATCCCCCTCAACCTCACCATCGACAGCTGCCTCTGCGACAGGGATTGCAAACGCATGGCCGCAGTCTCCAAGATCCTTTCATCGCACCCTGGACCAGCCAAACGCCTTGACATCCGCATGTTCAGTACCAACTGCAAGGTCCAACCCAAGTTCGACGAGTGGTTCTTATCCCCCACCCTAGATCAGCTCGAGGAGCTCAGCTTTGAAGCTGGACGATGTCGCTCTCTGCCGCCGTCCGCGCTCCGCCTCACGCCAACGCTGCGCCGCGCCAGCTTCAGCTCCTGCTATCTTCCCCAGATTAATGTCGCGCACGCTCTTCTTCTCCCTCAACTCAAGCACCTCGACCTCTTCGATGTTGTCATCTCGAAGAAGGCTATGGAGCACCTGGTCCGCAGCTATACTGCGCCCGAGTACCTTCGTCTTGAGCAGATCCACGGGTTCATTAGCCTCCACATCGCCTCGACGAATCTCTGATGGATTTATGTGTCTTGCTGGCCCCGCAACAAGACATCAATTGGGAAGAGATCACTCCAGCTGTTCCACGTTATGGTCATTGAGAATGCGCCTTTCCTTGAGAGATTGCTTGTATCGGATCTACAAGGTCCAACAAAAATCACGGTCATTGACGCGCCGAAATTTACAGTGTTGGTGTACTCATCTGCCAAATTCTCCTGGTTTACTCTTCCAATTTTGTAGTATCAAAATTTGACCATAGATTTAACTGACAAAATGTTAATGCATGTCACTAAGAACTATATCATTGGATTCGTATTTGAACATAATTTCAAATGGTGTAATTTTTAGTGACATGCATTGGCATTTTCTTAGGTAAATCTATGGTCAAAATTTTATACTAAATACGAGGTAGTATTACAAAAGTGGGCTATGTAGGCCAAAACATGTGCCAAATTCACTTGTGATGCATTTGGCATCGATGCCCCTCCATTGCTCACCTGGTGTCCCAATCTGGATCACCTACTTTGCTCCGGTGCCAAATTAACTCACGCAATGAAAAAACACTGCGTGGGAGAGAGAGAGGACTGAGGCAATAAAAAAACACTTGTTTGGGAGAGTGAGAGGCTGGTGTAGTTGGTTTGATTGATTTGTTTATACATGTGGGTCTGTGTGCACAGCGGTGCCAACTCTCTCACATCGCGAGAGCGGTGCCAAAATCTTTTGATTTGACATCGATGCGTGTTATGTGGCATACTTTTGCGAAATATGGCATCGGCCACATAGTGGAAGGCAACAAATGCCCAAGCTCTTCACGTGCTCCTAGTTAGATGAGAGGAAATAGAAAGAGAGAGAGAGAGAGAGAGAGAGAGAGAGAGAGTGAAAAAATATCACTAGCCAACCAACCCTATCGTATGAGCGAATGATATTGGTACCTCTTGATGACATGGCAATCTTATGCAGCCAGCTGCTCTAATATGTTCTCTTCTTTTGCAGATAAAAAAAGACCCAAACGTGAAAAATGTGCTGCACTATAACAATCTCATCGAATGCCTTGATCTCCATCTTACAGAAATTGATTTGATCGACTACTGAGGCAGCACATCTGAGATTAAATTGGCCAGGTTCTTTTTCCTGGAAGCAAGTGTGCTCAAGGTAATGAGGTTTGGTGTTCTCTGGCGCAACAATGAATGGCGTGTTGATCACCGCAAGCGTCTAAGCCTAAATGACAAAGTCTCCACAAAAGCTGAATTTGTTTTTGAAACATCAAGTGGCCAGAGACTCGAAAACTTATTTGCCCATTAGTGACTTGTCAGCGCGGTGGATTTTAGTTTGTACGATAATGCTGCATCCACCTAAAGTAACGAAAGTTCTTACGTAAACTTCCTAGTAATTCCCTCTTCGTAGGTGCAGCATTACTCCTAACATTTGTAATATCAGTTTGAAACTTGTAATATTGCCGTGTCCTATTCCTGCATTTTCAAAATCCTGCGAATCAAACAGGTCCTGAGTTGGTGATGATGGTGTGCCTCCCATCTTTCACCAATAGCCGTCAGATCTAGATCTGACGCATACAAACCAAGCTTCTCCATTTTTGCAAAAAGATGCCCGCACTTGTTCCCTATTTACAAACAACTCCTTGTCTCTCACAATCAGCCTCATCTCCTCCCCACCACATCTAGGAGTAGAAGGCCGTGGAAAAATCTGGCGCGATGGCCGCTGTCAGAGCCGCGCACCCCCAATCTTGGTGTTCCGTGCAATGCACGGGCATCTACGCACGGGAAATTATGTCGAACAGGGCTAGTTGTAAGCAGGCTAGCTCTACAGCCATGATGATAGTGACTGCAGACGGTGAGGCTGACTATGGTATGCCGAACACGGCGCCTATACTCAGGTGTCATCTCCGGCGCAGGGTCTTGTCACTTCACTATGAGGAGCAGCACGTAATAATTTGACCAACGGATAGTACAGTGCTAGTACTCCTACTACTAATCCTACATTAGTAGTACTACTACTACTACTAGTAGCACCACTATCTGGATTTAGGAGTACTACCACGTCCATCTGGATTTTAGTATTTGACTAGCAATATCTAGTAATGCATGTCACCAAAAATGTACTACTCCCTCTGTAAATAAATACATGGTGTTTTATTCCTATCGGTGAGAGAACTTAATGTTTTTGCTACTCCTAACTAGAGTACTAATAGGATTACATGCAATGAACTAAACACTGCATGTCATGTTTGGTAGTCTCAAGTCATTGAAAGCATGCACGGCCCACATCTCTCATTTGTTGATATGTCACGAAATAAGAAACAAGGAGGGAGTTAATGCACCGTGCCTAAGTATTTTGTGATTATTTGGTTTTTGTAAGGTGACTTACACAACATTTTTGTTTACATGCATTATCATTTTATTAGTTAAATCAAAGGTCAAAACTTGGCGCAAAATGCAAAGGGGGCCAATAAACCAGTAAACATCAAACTTCTCTCGTTTGGCCCCAACTAGAGGTCCGGTGAGATGACTATACTGCACCGGCATGGAGGGGGGCACAGCTTCATTGACTTATCGCAACTGCCTTTGGGTGAATGACACATGGCCCCAAGGGGTGGCTGGCCCACCTATCATATAGCCAAAGGCAGGTGCAGTAGAGGGCCGAGGTGTAGTACGAAATCCTATGCACCTACGCACGCTAACCAAGGGCTGAGTGATCACTCGAATCGCAAGATCAGTTGACTAGAAGCTATGCTAGACCCATGGAGGCGATGAGCGCGAGCATCAGCTGGCTGTGCCAGATGGTCCACGACGTCGGCCTGCGGCCCGGCACCGAGGAACGTCTCCAGGTAGTATTGCTTGAGGCCGACAGGGCGAGGGGGCGCTTGGACAACAGCTTCGTCTCCTTGTTCGACGAGGTCCTCGTCGGTTTCATCGACAAGTTCACCGTCGTCAAGAAGCTTGCGGACGACTTTGACGTAAGCCTCCAGCCGACGCGCCCAGGCTCTGCGATGCCCGCCACCCTCAAGGGCCACTATGGTAACAACCTCTTCGACGCACTGGTGGCCCTGCGACTGCTCGCCATCACGCCGGAGAATGTCCACCTCGAGGTCGCGCTCGCCGCGCAGCGCCTGGCGCAGCAAGACACCATCGACATAATCACCCACGTCTACGCGCAAATCGTCCACAAGGACTACTACATGCAAGAGGAGGACGATAGGACGCTGGCCTTCTTGGAGCGCAGGGCAACCTTGGATGACACTATTCAGAAGCACGTTGAGCTCGCCGCCAATGTCGCTGCTCCTCACACGTCGGTTGGTGACCCGGTGCACTAGGGCGTGAGTATGTCGTTGAACGTTGATGGATCTATATGTATTTTTATCTTTCCGTCAAATCCATGTAGTAGTATATGATACTACCGTAATTATCTTACCTTTCGCATCAACTTCATAATTTTCGTACATACTGCATGCATGAACGGTGCCAGAACCAAACTTCTCATTACTCTAGGCAAAATCGTTATTTTCTATCTATCGGTCGCGCCATGGAGCAGAACCAAATTTTACAAGTTACGAGTTCAAAAGGAAAAGCCTACCGTGTTTGCGTCGCACCCCCACACGGTTGGTCTGTCACGCCGCTCAAGCGGGAATGCGTGCGGTGTTGCATTTTCACTTACAAGTGGGACCACGGTTGAGCAAACCGACTATCGGCAAACCCCCACCCCACCCACCGCACGATGGCTGAGAAAACAGGAGGGAGAAGAGATGGTTGTAGCACGGACTCCAAGAAAGTTGGTGTCGGATAGGACTCATGTGGGTGGCGTGTGCCGTGCTGCTAGACGTGAATGCTAGTTATGGCCCATGCCACCCCACTATATCGAGCCTATATCAAGGTACGTAGAACAAATTTCCTGCAGTCCGTGCTCAGCCCTCCTCTACCTCTCTTCTCAGCCAGCCAGCGGATGCGCAGAGCCCATCATCTGTTTGCTCACATGGGGCCCCACATGTCAGTGAAAACGCAAGAGGACCCACTGAACCTGCACATCTTTCACCTCGATGTGCTAGTGATGAAAAACAAATCCAATAAAGATCTTCGGTGGCCGCTTTTGGAGTTACTCAAGAGTAGTAAGATTCTATTTATAGTTTAACCCAAGATGCACATCTCGCGGCTTCAACTACCACCCTATTTTCTTTCATGACACGACCTAGATATTGGATGTCCCACATGTCAGCAAAAGGAGGAAGAACCCGACCAAATCTTCAGTTCTGCTCTCAGATTAGACTAGTTGTGCTAACTTAAAAAATTATTGTGTACTCCCTTTGTTCCAAAATACTTGACTTCCACTTGTCCAAAAATGGATGTACCTATATACTAAGACATGTCTAGATACATATATATTTTGACAAATAGAAGGCATGTATTGTGCAACGGAGGGAGTAGAATGGATGCAATTTTTTGTATTGGGAAGAAGAGTACATCCATATATTGATAGAGCGTAATTTAGTTGATGTTCTATCACTTTTAGCTAGCACAGAGGCTAGAGATGAGATTAGTGCACTTGTTGATACTCCTACTAGAATAGAGGCTAGACATGATACTAGATGTGAGGAAGCAACGTCTACTTCTTTACACTCGAAGAAGAAAGAAGCACGCAAGATCGAGCCTCCGTAGATCAACAATGAATGCATTGAGAAGGCACTAATCCAACTTACAGGAGTAGTAAAATGTATTCTTGTGGTTCTTGTTTTCTTTGGTCTTGCTTTTCTAGTCAAAATTATCGTTGGAGTTCGTGTAAAATGGAGGTGCATTTGGGGTCGTGCGTTGGAGTTGGCCTTACAAGTGGGACCACAGTTAAGGAAACCGACTATTGGCAAACCCCCACCTCGCCCGTCGCGCGATGGCTGAAGTTAGAGAAATGACGAGGTTGAAGAGATTGCTCTAGCACGGACTCCAAGAAATAATATGGTGTCAGATGGATGTCGTGGTGGTGGCGTGTGCCGTATTCCTGGACGTGAATGCTTGTTCTGGCCCATGCCACCCTACTACTCCTACTACTTACTCCTACTATATAGTACTAGTATCGAGGATTCGAGGTGCTGGTTACGTACAGCGAACACATTAACATATGGCTACAGTAAAAACACCCGCCCGACGCGTGAAGCATGTGAAGCTAGTACAAATAGTGTACTACTATTGTTGATTGGCCTCATCCGATAACCTGTTGCAATGCACGTACAATTATGTATTCGGAAAATATTTTTTTGCCTCGTCGCACCACTCACTCAGAGAAGCGACTCGAAAGCCATTCATAAATTTAGTAAGTTTATCACAGGCATATCATTTTATTACATAAACAGGTCATCAACCCACATCGACAACGAGGATGCATTATAAATACTAAAGTTTTCACCACACAACAAATAACAAGCAATGAAATGAACTTCAACTCAACCATTCCTCAGCGTTGGAAACGCTTGCTTTGAACCACAAGTGATTCTCTGGGACGGGCCATCGATTGTTGATCTGGAAACCAACGCAGGACTGATCATCCAGGCTGAAGCGGCCTACTATATCCCTACCAAGGTAGGGAACCACACAAATGTCCAAGGTATAGACACAGTTGCTTCTCATAAATGGAACTGTTAACGTTGTGTCAACAGCAGTTGGGTCGCCTTTCACCATCATCGGATAGTTTTGTCCAAGGAAGAACGAGTTTTCTCCAAGACTATCAATTATGTACCAGGGAGAAAGAGTTGGCGCTAGCACACTAGTATCCATCCCGAATACCATGCGACGGGTGTTGGAATAGGTCCGGAGAGTGCGACCATGGGATACACCTGCTTCCTTAGTAGTAACATCATCAGTGTGTTGTATACACACAAGAAGAGGTGATTCATCGGAATTAGTTGTCAGGCGCCACAGAGTATATGGGCGCTGCTCGTCCTCATGCTCGTGATCATCACCATCGTCATCTCCCCCTTAGTTATAAAAATTTTCAAGTATAGGTGGTGGGATGTTCACAGGACCTTGGAAACACAAGAAGAAGGTTAATTAGTAAAGGGAAACTTGCTAACCCGCATGCATGTGGATGAAACAATTATAATTACGGTGGAAGACAAACGTGCTGAAACTATGAGGATGCCATGCAAAAACAGTGCCACGAGTGGTGGCAGCAAACACAAGGCCCTTGTATTGAATTGCATCACAGTACTCATCCGTGTACAGAAACTGATTTTTGAGCAATATCCATCGAGTGAAACCATCAAGGACGGCAACAAGCTTGTCGAAGATAGCAACAACATCATAGTTGCTGTAATTCCAAGAGCGGTTGGGAACTCGACAAATTGCTATCTTCCATAGAATACAGTCACCATGATCGTATTTGAACGTGCGTACATTACCGGTGTGCTCAACCTCTGGGCAGTGTGCTGAGATTTTTGGAACTGGAACCTGGTGACGAGTGTACACATTCACAAGTTCCCACTCGCAGTTGGACCCAATGTAATCAACCCAATCTCCATTTGCGCCCGCCCAAGCCTTGCCCTCAAGCGATGGCATCTTAACATCATGCGTATCATTATCAAGCGGCATCAACTTGCAAAGGGTGAGGCCTCCGTCGTGCCGGCACCAGTCATCATCAGGGTCACAGCGAAGAAGATAGGGGAGATCAAACCGCTCCTTGACTCTTGGGTTCTTTGTAATGATGTTATTAGTTGAGTCGAGAATGGGCTTGAACGAACCTGCCATGCTAGCCGAGGTGATGACGTCGCACCGGTCAATGAGTTCCTCCACCACGTCATCTTTCAGATCGAGGCAAGAATAACGGGGTCGATTCCGGCCTGTTCCCTCCATGGAGAAGACGATCGAACAATGGCAGAAGAAAGGGTGAAGGGCTGAAGGAAAATGGAGGAGGGAGAGGAAGAGCGTGCGACAGCAGTTCCAAATCGAGAGGGAAAGGCGAAGAGTCGGTGGACGGTTGCGAGTTTGCCACGGTTCACGAAGAGGCGCCCCGGCCTACACGTCCATTCGGAAATACTCCTACTACTTGTCGTCGTCTCACTGATATGTTGCAACGGGACCACATGTCAACGAAACATGGTGTGTAATTTCTCGTGCAAAATGCGATCTGGCCACGTTGGCCCGAGGTGCCGCATTAGTTATCGACCTTTATTTTTTTAATGGCGTGCCGATCAGTTTTGAAGCATGACTAACTGGTACTGTACGCAGAGAAAATATAAACTACTCTACCACTACTCCACCTCCAGTACTAGTAGTATAAAAAAAGATATATATATATATATGCTGGAGCTTGAGCGCTTTCTTGCTAAGGGCTGCCCACTTGCTTCTCACACTACCACCCTCTCTCCAGATCTAAAAAAGACGGCCCCTCTCTCCCTCCTCACCGGTGGTCACAGATCCGCCGGGGAAGAAAAGGACATGCAGCGTTGACGCACTCGTCGTCGGCGAGCGAGGTCACGCACTGATGACAAGGCCGTCCTCTCAGACCTAGCACCCACGCGGGATGGCCTCCGTCCCTAAGCTCGCTGTCATAGTGTGTGCGGAGGACGACGACCACGAGCGAAGCCACTTCCCGCCGACCCTCAGGTATGCTTCCTCTTTTCGAACCATAAACTTGTTCTATTGCCCCATCTACCACGTCGTTGCATGTGGATCTTTTTCCACTCCACCATCTTCCTAATTTGCTATCCTCTTCTCCGCTGGCCACGCAGACGAAAACCATAATTTGCACTATTAAAGGAAACCCTACTTCATGCAGACTAATCCATGTCTGGGTTGAATAAGGAAAGGAAGGGAGACTGTACTGTCCAAGAGAGTAGGCATCGAACCCGCATCTAGGTTGAAAAGGGGAAAATCAGTAGCTAAGGAACGAGTCTCGTGTCTCTTGGTTGAAGAAGGGTAGAAAGGTATGACAGCGCAATAGAGAATGACCAGGTCGATCGGCTTGTTGTCCTCGCATAGGAAAAAGGTGGCTAAAGAGAGCAAAAATGGGACGTAATCCACATATGCTGCCTGGATATTTGTTGCTCTGGGCAACCATACCTCCCTCACCACTCTGCGTCCGTGGAGGTACATCGTACTGGTGCGCCCACTATCCGAATGGGCCTCCCATGCTCTTATTGCCACTTTTTTGCTGTTAGTATAACGCCAGCAGTCAAGTCAAGCAATGCTACTGCTAAAGTGATGCCACATTTAACTAATGCCGCTCTCAGTCTAATGCCACCGATAAATTTAAGCAATGACATTTAATGTCACTGGATTATTTCAGGGTTAGCTATTGATTGTGGATGTATTAAAGATTTTTTAGCTAAGGCATTCTAATGATGTTGCACAACCAGTATACCAATGATGAAACTTGTTACTACCTTCAGATTTTTGCACTATTAATGCTTATAGATTACATACCTCACTTTCATGAGATAAGTTAATTTTTTTGTACAGTGTCAACAAAATGCCAAGGCGCTGATGGCATTTTATTTTGGTTAAACTGCACAGACAATTATGAAGACAAGAGGAAAGGTCAAGAGTGGGCACCTCCTCCTCCGACTGTTCTCTTGATTTGTTCGATCAAGTTTTTATGTTTGATCGATTATCAAGATTGGGATAGCAATTTTTAAGGTCCCCCTGAGTTCGAAATGATATTTACCTTGGAGGTACATGGTTTGCAATTTTTTATACTGTCATTAGTTAATAATGCTAGTTACCTTCAGACTTTTGTATTTGGTTTAATGCTCATGCAGAGCTAGTATACCAATGCTGAAACTTGTTACCTTTACATTTTGTATTGTTAATTCTTATAGAAACATTGCAGTGCTAGAGTTTATTGAAATCTGTTCAGTAAAACCATTGTACTGTACCCTGTAATAAACTAACTACTCTACTATTGCACTAGCCACTGGATTAGTGTATATTTGTAGTATTCGAATGGTGTTGCATTAGCATATGGACATAAATAAAGTGTGGCAAGCTTTCCCAGATATGTGCTCAAGAAAACTACTACCTATTTTTCTAAATACTAGACATTTGGGTACTTTAAATTGAACCGCAAAAATGTCTTATATTAAGGAACAAAGGGTGTAGAGTTCACTCAAATTATCCCGGTAAAGCTAGTCACACCTTTGTTAAAATTAATGTTCATTATGTTATCGGAGGAGGTCCGTATGTTTGTCTCTAATGCCTGTCGACTACATACCTGACATCATGATGTAATGTTAAGTCATTTCCTTTTGTACAGTGTCACTGAGTTGTCAAGGCGGTGATGGCATTTTATTTTAGTAGAACTGCACAAAATTTGCTTAAAAGAAGAGGAAAGGTCAGGAATGGCTCAGTTTTTCAGAAAAAAACTATGTATGCCTTCCCAACATCAGCCGATGTTGCTTTATTTATTCCTTCAAACAGGTGGTTAGAAACAGTCTTGCTACCTTTTCCCGTTATGAAATTGGAATGCTTATATTTGTCAGTCTATGCTTCAACTAGAGCCACTTTTAGAGTAATCAAACTTTCAATATCTATGCAAACAGGGATGCTCGATTTTAGTGGAACTACACAATAAGTCCAACTGGTTCAACATTAGGAGCATGTTTTTTTCCAAACCTTTATATCCAATTGGTGGCACTATGAGCTATTCATTACGAAGGTACATGGTTTGCTAGTGTCTTGCTACTCTTTTTGTACTATCATTAGATAGTAATACTAGTGGTTTGCATGTGAATTTATTGGCAGGGTGGACCTACATTGGAGGTGCAGGATAGGATTCAATGATTGGATGCTCAATTTCGGTTGTATTGATTTCACCTCTTCCATCACTGCGAACATGGATATCCTTGGTCTGATGAAGAATAGGCGCTATATTTCTGCTCTGAACCAGCAAATCAATTCAGTATGAAATTGTGCAGGGCAAAACATAACTGTATCAGATTGTCCAGTGCAGAACATGACAGATGCTAAGCGGAAGAGACATGTTTAAACTGAAAATACAAGGTGTGGTATATGTTTACTAGCTGCTTGATATTTGTGCAGACAGAGATGTCTGCCCGTTGCTATTTGGCAAACAAACAAAGTGTCCACAATTTTGGTTGAACTACACAAGAGAATAGTATAGTCACTGCATGCAGTGCCATTTGAAAATAGACACGGAAAGATTGGATAGTCACTTCATGGACTGCAGAAAATTAGTACTATACTATTTATTGGCCAACACTAGGTGCTTCATTGCTTTGGTCTGATTATACAATGTGCATCATTTTGCCTAAGTTAAAGTTTGTATTCCGAAAATAGTCTCGCGGTGTGATCGAAAGAAGACCAAATCATATTGCAGTGGATGTTCCTCCATCATGTGTGGTTCATTCTCATGGTTCCGGTTGTTGGTGAAACCACTTGCGTTTGCAAGAGGAATTGTAGACTTCACAAACAAATTTGTCTTTCAGTCTGTACTGAATGTTGGCCAAGAGAAGCATCCATGTTAGTAGGAAAAACAGATGTTTTTTCTAGATCTCTCTTTTGGAGCTACATATTTGTATATGATCCGTGAATCATTGAGATGCATTAACATGTTGATCTTATGTATGGGAATCGTACTAGTTAGTTTTAGTTGCGACGCGAGATCCGAAGTGGCTGATCTTTGCTTTTGGAGCTACATATTTGTATATGATCTGTGAATCATTGAGATGCATTAACAGTTACTTATTTTTGTTCGCTCAGTGTTTACAAGTTACTGATCGATCACTAGCTAGCCTACAAATGCGCTCCTGGCAGTTTTATTTGCGACGCAAGATGCGAAGTGGCAGTTTTTTGAATAAAAATGCCTACCTCTGAAGAAACTGACAGGCTACACTATCGATCCTACACGGATAAAAGTGCCTACCTCTGAAGAAACTGACAAGCTACACTATCGATCCTACACAGATAAATAGTGGATCACGCACGTACTACCTCCTTTCGGTTTGCAGGGCTCAATTCAAGAAATGACCTACTCGATCCTACACGAATAAATAGCGGATCACGCACGTACTAGTACCTCCTTTCCGGTTTGCAGGGCTTAATTTAAACCTCTCACCAACCAAGGTACTCCCTCCGTCCGGGATTTATTAGTCCCGTGAGCAAAGTAGCAAGACCAAGGCATGACAATAATTAACGGCATGCAAAAGTTTAAGCCTAATTAATTCCAGCGATTTAAGTGGTTGCATGCATGCCCTCGGCTGCGACTCGTTGCATGCTGCTTCGCGTACTGCCTGCGAGCGATTCTGAGTGCCTGCATGCAGCCAGCCATAATTAAGGCAGCTAACTAATGAGAAAAAAGATACGCTTTAAATCCGTGGAATCATTATTGACAAGGAGGGAGATGATTCGAGTGCACTCATTTGACCGCCATGCCGGCGTGCGACCCAGACGGGACGGGATGGCACAGTCATAATTTCAGTTTCTCTAGTTTTCCATGGTAAGCTGGCATGCTAAGCCATTATGCATTGAATTCCGATGACCGTCGCGCTACCTTCCACCTATAAGTACTATTTCCCGGCCTTCTCAGGTGCCACCGTGACCCAACTCGCCATATCCTCATAAGCCCCTACCGGCCCGACGTCGCTCGCCACGTCCCCCATGCCCCCGCCCGTTCGCGGTAGGCGACGGCGGAGGCGGTCACCGCCGGAACTAGTGTTTGGGTTTTCACCGGAAGGCAGACGGAGGGAGGAGGCATTCTATCTGTCTTTAGATGGCAATGCGGAGATCGAGGAGTTGTTGGAGCGCGACCGATGGCGAAGGAGCAGGAGTTGTTGGAGCGCGACCGCCTGGCGGAGGAGTGGTGTATCGCCGATTTGCGCCGCCAGCGGGACATGGAGCAGCAGCGCACCGACACTCTGAGTCGCGAGCAGAGCGCCCGCAACTGGGCCGACTACGTGGAGGCCGGCGCCTGGCAAATATCCCTGGAGGCTGTCGGGCACGCACGCGTACGCGACGCCGATTTTTACTACCAGCTCGTCAAGTAGGTTTCCCGCTTGGAAGCCGAAGCTTCGGTGGACCACGCCGGCATGGAAAGGGCCAACGCGCGCGAGCAACGCGCCCTATCGCACCTCTGGCAAGTCCGAGGCGAGGCGGAGGACGCCGGTGCCGGCGTTTAGCATGGACAGCAGATGGCGGCCGGCATCGTCTAGTTAGCTAAGAGTAAGTTAATACTTGTACACTACTAGAGTGTTAGTGGGAGTAGATAGTTAACTTGGCTATGATGGTTGTCAACGTGGAAGTTCAGAACTCTATATGTGGATCAGACCTGTTACTTTGCTCTGAATGTTGAACTTTCCGTTTGAACATATGGAATGGGCTGTTATTTTTTTAAATGGGTTGTATTTGTCCTCCATGGTTTAGAGGCTGACTTGTGGGCCTAGCAAGTTGACGCGTACACAATCAGGAGATGATTGTACGTGGAGAGGATGACAGCAGGGACCCGCCAAGGTCATGGAAGTACGCAAGCAAGTGCCTCCTTATTTCAAGCCAATAAAAAATGGTTCCTCCTAGTGGATTTCTGACATCTGGGTCCCATGCCATTGTCAACGTAGTCAATAAACGAGAGAATTGCACAACGAGTGGCTGACACCAGGGACCCAGCAGCTCGCCCAGTTATTTTTGTTTTGGGTTAATTTGATAAATGCCACTCCAAATCTGGTGTATCTAAGAAATGCCACTGCAATTTCCAAACTTTGAAAAATGCCATTTCATGCCATTTCTAGTGGCATTTTTCGAAGTCTGGAGTGGCGTTTTTCAAAGTTTGCAAAAAATTGCATTGGCATTTTTCAAAGTTTGGAAATTGCAATGGCATTTTTATGAATCGCCATAATTGGAGTGGCATTTATCTAATTTGTTTTTGAGATGGAAGCAGGGTGTTAACTGGGATGTGCGTGACACTCTGGCCTGTCTAGAAAGCCTTTTCTTTTATGTTTACTACAGACCAGCCCGGTAGTTTTTTTTTCTTTCTGAAAATGGCTAGCCTAGTTCTTTTGTGATTTGTCAAGTAAGTCACTTTAGCAGGCCTGTTGGGCTGCAAATCTTTCGAGACGAAGAGAGCTTCATTCGGCTGGCCGAGAAAATGGCCTATCAGTAATGAGAAATGGGTTGTACATTTTTAAAACACATCAAACCGGCAATTATTTTCAAATATCTTTTTTTCATTTCGAGATTTTAAATTGTATTGATTCTTATGCGTGGAAAATTTATTGGATTTTATATTGATATACATTTATTTTTAAAATCAGTCTGAATGTGACTCGAAATTTTGGGATTAAAAACAGTTCAGACCGCACTGACATATGCAAAATTTCGTATAATTTTTTAACTGTGGCCACAATATGGGCTGTAATGCTAACATAAAGAATATGGGCTCCAAAAAAACCCGTAAGAATTAGCAAATGGGCTGTAAATTATTTGAAATAATGGCAGATGGGTTGTATGCTGAGATTTGAGGCTTTCCACAGATGGCATGTATACTGTTGGATGTCCATCCAACGGCCGTCGTGCTTCTTCAATCTCTGCTCTTCTTGCTCCAGCCGCTCAAACAAGCGTCGGCGGGACTGCCTGCTCCCTCCTCCCCGCGGCCGGTTGTGCTGCCGCGCAGGCCTCACCGCCCCACTGTACTCCCATCGCTGGCCTAGCCATCCCTCTACTCACCCACACCAGCTGTTATTCTCCGGCGACGGCAGATGAACCAGTAAACCCTCGTACAGTCGTACTCCCCTCCGCGTGGGAAACAAAAACAACGGCCGAGTCTTCCCTGCCTTCGTGTCATTCCCTTCCTAGGCCTCGCCATCGTCCACCGCCCTGGTGCTCTCGGCGTGGCGTGGTCAATGATCGACATGCATCTGAAGTGGAGTGTACATGGAGAGGCTGACAGCTGGGTCCACGGCCGCACGCAAGGAAATGCCTCCTTATTACGCGCAAAATAATGATTTCCTCCACCTGACATATGGGACCCACCGAAACGGACTCTGTATTTCATGAAAAAAAAACGTTACCGCCGCCGACAGCTCAGACCCACCAGCTATGTCTTCGCACGCAAGGAAGTGCCTCCTTATTACGCACAAAAAATGAATACTCCCCCTGCTAGCTGGGACCCAGTATAGTGGGTCTACTAAGTTGACGGGGACGAAGGGCTTTGTCAACTTAGTCAATATGCATGATTCTAGCTTGACTGACCGTACGATGTACATCCAACGGCTGTAGTGCTTCTTCAACCTCTGGTCTTCTTGCTCCAGCCGCCCAAAGCAGCGCCGGTTGTGCCGCCTGCTCCTGCCTCCCGTGGCCGGCTGTGCTGCTGCGAAGGCCTCACCGCCCCCATACTACTCCCACCGCTGGCCAGGCCATCCCTCCACTCCACTCACCCACACCCCGTGTTATTCTGCGACGACGGCAGCGCAGCCGAACCAGTGAACCCTTGTACTCCTCTCCGTGTGGGCACCTGCTGCCGTGTCTTCCCCGGCTCCGCGTCGTCCCCTTCCTAGGCCTCGCCGTCGTCCACCGCCGTGGTGCTTTCGACGCGGCGTGGTCAATGTGGTAAATGACCGAATTCCATCGGAAGAATACTGTACGTGGAGAGGCTGGCAGCTGGGTCCACGGCGGCCGCAAGGAAGTGCCTCCTTATTACACGGAAAATAATTATTCCTCCACCTGTCAGCAGGGACCCACCGGATGCCCACCGGTATATCGTGAAAAAACGTTTGCCCCTGACTGCTGGGACCCACCCGACGGACCACCGTATTTCGCAAAAAACGTTCCCCCTGCTGTCAGCTCAGACCCACCGGAAGTGCCTCCTTATTACGCACAAAAAAATGAATACCCCCTGCTAGCTGGGACCCACCTTGGTGGGAGGCTGACTTGTGGGCCTACTAAGTTGACGGGGACGGAGGGCTTTGTCAACTTAGTCAATATGCACGATTCTAGCTCCAGGGACCGTACGATGTCCATCCAACGGCCGTAGTGCTTCTTCAACCTCTGGTCTTCTTGCTCCAGCCGCCCAAACCAGCACCGGTCGTGCCTTGTGCTCCTGCCTCCCGTGGTCGGCTGTGATGCGCGGAGGCCTCACCGACCCCTACTACTCCCACCGCTGGCCAGGCCATCCCTCTACTCACCCACACCCCCTGTTATTCTGCGGCGACGGCAGCCTCACACCACAGGGAACCAGTGAACCCTCGTACTCCTCTACGCGTGGGCATCCACTGTCGCGTCTTCCCCGACTCCGCGTCGTCCCCTTCCTAGTCCTCGCCGTCGTCCACCGCCCTGGTGCTCTCGGCGCGGCGTGGTCAACATAGTCAAGGAACGGCTTCCATCGGACGTGGACTGTACATGGAGAGGCTGACAGCTGGGTCCACGACCGCAGCAAGGAAGTGCCTCCTTATTACGTGCAAAATAATTATTCCTCAAACTGATAGCGGGGACCCACCGGACGGGCCACCGTATTTCATGAAAAAAACGTTTGCCCCTGACTGCTGGGACCCACCAGCTACATCTTCGCACGCAAGGAAGTGCCTGACAGTCGGGACCCACCTGGTCGAAGCGTACGTAGCGTTGTCATTCTGGTTGCAAACATGTACGTACATATATACTGGTGGATGTAGAGGCGCGCACGTGTCGTAGTAGAGGCACGCACGTAGCATGTACACGTACGTACAGCGGCCAGGGTGCAAGAAAGAAAAATACGGCCACGTATGTGTACAAACGGGCGGGGTCTCGAACGCCTACTCGCGCATATGTACGGCCAGGGCTCGTGTACATGGCTGGGTCGGAACGGAGAAACAGCGTCGTCATCGTGTTCATGGGGAGGCAACGGAATGCGTCGTGTTCATGGGGAGGCAACGGAATGCGTCATGTTCATTGGGACGGCTTGGACGGAATAGGCGATGGAAACGAGGCATGGCGTACGGCAGAACGGAGGAAACGGCCTTGTGTTCGATCGGCCACGTTCGAAACGATCGGGAGGGGTCTCGCATACCGCAAAATGGAGGAAACGGACCTCCTACGGTCGAAACGGGGGTCCTGTTCATCGGGAGGGGTGTGGCGTACCGCAAAATGGAGGAAACGGACTTGTGTTGGAGCGCTACGGTCGAAACGAGGGTCTTGTTCATCAGGAGGGGTGTGGCGTACCGCAAAACGGGACTCCACGGGATATTGTTCATCTCCACTATCGACCCCCTCCAGCCTCCACGAGCTACTGTTCATCCACCGTCGACCTCCTCCAGCCTCCACCTGTGACTGTTCATCCACGGGCTCCTGTTCATCCAGCCTCCACCGCGCGCTACTCCACCGGCTACTGTTCAACCAGCCCTCTCCACGGGCTCCTGTTCAACCACCCCTCCACGGGCTATTGTTCATCCTGCCCTCCACCGTCTACTATTCATCCTGCCCTCCACGGGGTGGTCCTGTTCATCCAGCCCTCCACGGGGTCCTGTTCATCCAGCCCCAACTGGCTCGATCGATCGGGGTCCTGTTCATCCAAAGACAACACCACGGGGTCCTGTTCATCCACCCCCACCGGGAACTGTTCATCCAAACCCCCCTGCAACGCTCACTGTTCATCCAGAGGCAACATCGATCGGCTTCAGTTAGCAACAGTAGCAAAGGAATCGCTCGATCGGGTTCAGTTAACAGCCATCGATTGATCGCTCGGGTTCAGTAACGCGTAGCCTGCAGTGCAATCGCTCGGGTTCAGTTAGAGCCCAACACCTCGCTCGGGTTCAGTTAGAGCCAACGCCTCACACACACGCGCGTACGTGTACGAGAGAAGCGCGCATCGCTCGGCCCCCGACCTCCCACCGTAACCGGGAACTCCCCAAAATTTTCCTCCCCCTCGCTTCTACCATGATTTTTCCATCATGGACGGCCCAAAGAATTTCATGCAACTGCGTCTCCGGCCCGCCCAGGACGAAAAGCCCATTTTCTGTCATGATTTTTTGTCAAAGAAGTAGGAGCCCACCACATCTATGATGATACTGGGTTTTGTCACAATTATCGTCATAGAAGTGTCATATGTATGACAGAAAAAAAAATTGTTCGGCCCAAAATGTCACGGATGTGTCTTTTTTTTGTAGTGTACATATTAATATTGAATGGTGGAGCTATAAGTTGGTGTAGTTCCAAGCAGAGCATCATGGCGGTATCTACGTGTGAAGCGGAGTACATAGCTGCTTCGGAAGCAGCAAATGAAGGAGTCTGGGTGAACGACTTCATATCCGATGTAGGTGTAATACCTAGTGCATCGGGTCTAATGAAAATCTTTTGTGACAATACTAGAGCAATTGCCTTGGCAAAGGAATCCAGATTTCACAAGAGAACCAAACACATCATGAGACGCTTCAATTCCATCCGCGATCAAGTCAAGGAGGGAGACATAGGGATCTGCAAAATACATACGGATCTGAATGCCGCAGACCCGTTTACTAAGCCTCTTCCATGAGCAAAACATGATCAGCACCAAGACTCCATGGGTGTTAGAATCATTACTATGTAATCTAGATTATTGACTCTAGTGCAAGTGGGAGACTGAAGGAAATATGCCCTAGTGGCAATAATAAAGTTGTTATTTATATTTCCTTATATCATGATAAATGTTTATTATTCATGCTAGAATTGTATTAACCAGAAACTTAGTAGATGTGTGAATACATAGACAAAACAGAGTGTCCGTAGTATGCCTCTACTTAACTTGCTCGTTAATCAAAGATGGTCAAGTTTCCTGACCATAGACATGTGTTGTCCTTTGATGAACGGGATCACACCATTAGAGAATGATGTAATGGACAAGACCCATCCGTTAGCTTAGCATAATGATCGTTAAGTTGTATTGCTATTGCTTTCTTCATGACTTATACATATTCGGACTATGAGATTATGCAACTCCCGAATACCGGAGGAACACCTTGTGTGCTATCAAACATCACAACGTAACTGGGTTATTATAAAGATGCTCTACAGGTGTCTCTGAAGGTGTTTGTTGGGTTGGCATAGATCAAGATTAGGATTTGTCACTCCGAGTATCGGAGAGGTATCTCTTGAAGGAAATATGCCCTAGAGGCAATAATAAAGTTATTATTTATTTCCTTATATCATGATAAATGTTTATTATTCATGCTAGAATTGTATTAACCGGAAACATAATACATGTGTGAATACATAGACAAACAGAGTGTCACTAGTATGCCTCTACTTGACTAGCTCGTTAATCAAAGATGGTTATGTTTCCTAACCATGAACAATTTGTTGTTATTTGATTAACGAGGTCACATCATTAGTTGAATGATCTGATTGACATGACCCATTCCATTAGCTTAGCACCCGATCGTTTAGTATGTTGCTATTACTTTCTTCATGACTTATACATGTTCCTATGACTATGAGATTATGCAACTCCCATTTACCGGAGGAACACTTTGGGTACTACCAAACGTCACAACGTAACTGGGTGATTATAAAGGAGTACTACAGGTGTCTCCAAAGGTAGATGTTGGGTTGGCGTATTTCGAGATTAGGATTTGTCACTCCGATTGTCGGAGAGGTATCTCTGGGCCCTCTCGGTAATACACATCACATAAGCCTTGCAAACATTGTGACTAATGAGTTAGTTGCGAGATGATGTATTACGGAACGAGTAAAGAGACTTGCCGGTAACGAGATTGAACTAGGTATTGGATACCGACGATCGAATCTCGGGCAAGTAACATATCGATGACAAAGGGAACAACGTATGTTGTTATGCGGTCTGACCGATAAAGATCTTCGTAGAATATGTAGGAGCCAATATGGGCATCTAGGTCCCGCTATTGGTTATTGACCGGAGACGTGTCTCAGTCATGTCTACATTATTCTCGAACCGTAGGGTCCGCACGCTTAAGGTTTCGATGACATTTATATTATGAGTTTATGAGTTTTGATGTACCGAAGGAGTTCGAAGTGCCGGATGAGATCGGGGACATGACGAGAAGTCTCGAAATGGTCGAGACGTAAAGATCGATATATTGGACGACTATATTCGGACTTCGGAAAGGTTCCGAGTGATTCGGGTATTTTTCGGAGTACCGGAGAGTTACGGGAATTCGCCGGGGAGTATATGGGCCTTATTGGGCCATACGGGAATAGAGGAGAGAGGTCAAAAGGAAGGAGGCCTGCGCCCCACCTCTGGTCCGAATTGGACAAGGGGCGCAGCCCCCTTTTCCTTATTCCTAGGACTCCCCTTGGCGCGCCTCCTCCTAGGCCGGCCGGCCCCTCCCCCTTGCTCATTTATATACGGAGGCAGGGGGCACCCCATGACACACAAGTTGATCATTGAGATCGTTCCTTAGCCGTGTGCGGTGCCCCCTGCCACCAAATTCCACCTCGATCATACTTTTGTAGTGCTTAGGCGAAGCCCTGTGTCGGTAGAACATCAAGATCGTCAACACGCCGTCGTGCTGTCGGAACTCTTCCTCGACGCTTTGCTGGATCGGAGCCCGATGATCGTCATCGAGCTGAACGTGTGCTAAGAACTCGGAGGTGCCGGAGTAACGGTGCTTGGATTGGTCGGATCGGGAAGAAGACGTACGACTACTTCCTCTACGTTGTGTCAATGCTTCCGTTGCGATCTACTAGGGTACGTAGATCAGACTCTCCCCCTCGTTGCTATGCATCACCATGATCTTGCGTGTGCGTAGGAAATTTTTTGAAATTACTGCGTTCCCCTACAGTGGCATCTGAGCCTAGGTTTTATGGTTTGATGTTATTTGCACGAGTAGAACACAAGTGAGTTGTGGCCGATACAAGTCATACTGCCTACCAGCATGTCATACTTTGGTTCAGCGGTATTGTTGGACGAGACGACCCGGACCAACCTTACGCATACGCTTACGCCAGACCGGTTCCCTCGACGTGCTTTGCACATAGATGGCTTGCGGGCGACTGTCTCTCCAACTTTAGTTGAACTGAGTGTGGCTACGCCAGGTCCTTGAGAAGGTTAAAACGGAGTCTATTTGGCAAACTATCGTTGTGGTTTTGATGCGTAGGTGAGATGAGTTCTTGCTTAAGCCCGTAGCAGCCACGTAAAACATGCAACAACAAAGTAGAGGACGTCTAACTTGTTTTTGCAGGGCATGATGTGATGTGATATGGTCAAGGCATGATGCTAAATTTTATTGTATGAGATGATCATGTTTTGTAACCAAGTTATCGGCAACTGGCAGGAGCCATATGGTTGTCGCTTTATTGTATGCAATGCAATCGCGATGTAATGCTTACTTTATTACTAAGCGGTAGTGATAGTCGTGGAAGCATAAGATTGGCGAGACGAAAACGATGCTACGATGGAGATCAAGGTATCGCGCCGGTGACGATGGTGATCATGACGGTGCTTCGGAGATGGAGATCACAAGCACAAGATGATGATGGCCATATCATATCACTTATATTGATTGCATGTGATGTTTATCTTTTTATGCATCTTATCTTGCTTTGATTGACGGTAGCATTATAAGATGATCTCTCACTAAATTATCAAGAAGTGTTCTCCCTGAGTATGCACCGTTGCCAAAGTTCGTCGTGCCCAGACACCATGTGATGATCGGGTGTGATAAGCTCTACGTCCATCTACAACGGGTGCAAGCCAGTTTTGCACACGTAGAATACTCAGGTTAAACTTGACGAGCCTAGCATATGCAGATATGGCCTCGGAACACGGAGACCGAAAGGTCGAGCGTGAATCATATAGTAGATATGATCAACATAACGATGTTCACCATTGAAAACTACTCCATCTCACGTGATGATCGGTTATGGTTTAGTTGATTTGGATCACGTGAACACTTAGAGGATTAGAGGGATGTCTGTCTAAGTGGGAGTTCTTAAGTAATATGATTAAATTGAACTTAAATTTATCATGAACTTAGTCCTGGTAGTATTTTGCAAATTGTGTTGTAGATCAATAGCTCGCGTTGTTACTTCCCTGTGTTTATTTTGATATGTTCCTAGAGAAAATTGTGTTGAAAGATGTTAGTAGCAATGATGCGGATTGGATCCGTTATCTGAGGTTTATCCTCATTGCTGCACAGAAGAATTATGTCCTTGATGCACCGCTAGGTGACAGACCTATTGCAGGAACAGATGCAGACGTTATGAACGTTTGGCTAGAAAAATATGATGACTACTTGATAGTTATGTGCACCATGCTTAATGGCTTAGAATCGGGACTTCAAAGACGTTTTGAACGTCATGGACCATATGAGATGTTCCAGGAGTTGAAGTTAATATTTCAAGCAAATACCCGAGTTGAGAGATATGAAGTCTCCAACAAGTTCTATAGCTAAAAGATGGAGGAGAATCGCTCAACTAGTGAGCATGTGCTCAGATTATCTGGGTACTACAATCGCTTGAATCAAGTGGAAGTTAATCTTCCAGATAAGATAGTGATTGACAGAATTCTCTAGTCAAGATCACCAAGTTAGTAGAACTTCATGATGAACTATGATATGCAAGGGATAATGGAAACGATTCCCAAGCTCTTCGTGATGCTGAAATCGATGAAGGTAGAAATCAAGAAAAACATCAAGTGTTGATGGTTGACAAGACCACTAGTTTGAAGAAAAGGGCAAAAGGGAAGAAGGGGAACTTCAAGAAGAACGGCAAGCAAGTTGCTGCTCAAGTGAAGAAGCCCAAGTCTGGTCCTAAGCCTGAGACTAAGTGCTTCTACTGCAAAGGGACTGGTCACTGGAAGCGGAACTGCCCCAAGTATTTGGCGGATAAGAAGGATGGCAAAGTGAACAAAAGTATATTTGATATACATGTTATTGATGTGTGCTTTACTAGTGTTTATAGCAACCCCTCAGTATTTGATACTGGTTCAGTTGCTAAGAGTAGTAACTCGAAACGGGAGTTGCAGAATAAACAGAGACTAGTTAAGGGTGAAGTGACGATGTGTGTTGGAAGTGGTTCCAAGATTGATATGATCATCATCGCACACTCCCTATAATTTTGGGATTAGTGTTGAACCTAAATAAGTGTTATTTGGTGTTTGCGTTGAACATGAATATGATTTGATCATGTTTATTGTAATACGGTTATTCATTTAAGTAAGAGAATAAATTGTTGTTCTGTTTACATGAATAAAACCTTATATGGTTACACACCTAATGAAAATAGTTCGTTGGATCTCGATCGTAGTGATACACATAATCATAATATTGAAACCAAAAGATGCAAAGTTAATAATGATAGTGCAACTTATTTGTAGCACTGGCATTTAGGTCATATTGGTGTAAAGCGCATGAAGAAACTCCATGCTAATGGGTTTTTGGAATCACTTGATTATGAATCAGTTGATGCTTGCGAACCATGCCTCATGGGCAAGATGACTAAGACTCTGTTCTTCGGAACAATGGAGCGAGCAAAAGATTTGTTGGAAATCATACATACTGATGTATGTGGTCCGATGAATATTGAGACTCGTGACAGGTATCATTATTTTCTGATCTTCACAGATGATTTGAGCAGATATGAGTATATCTACTTGATGAAACATAAGTCTGAAACATTTGAAAAGTTCAAAGAATTTCAGAGTGAAGTGAAAAATCATCGTAACAAGAAAATAAAGTTTCTATGATCTGATCGTAGAGAAGAGTATTTGAGTTACGAGTTTGGCCTTCAGTTAAAAACAATGTGAAATAGTTTCACTACTCACGCCACATGGAACACCATAGTGTAATGGTGTGTCCGAACGTCATAACCGTACTTTATTGGATATAGTACAATCTATGATGTTTCTTACCGATTTACCAATATCGTTTTGGGATCATGCATTAGAGACAGCTGCATTCACGTTAAATAGGGCACCATCTAAGTCCGTTGAGACGACACCGTGTGAACTATGGTTTGGCAAGAAACCTAAGCTGTCGTTTCTTAAAGTTTGGAGTTGCGATGCTTATGAGAAAAAGTTTCATCCTGATAAGCTCAAACCCAAATTGGAGAAATATGTCTTCATAGGATACCCAAAGGAGACTGTTTGGTACACCTTCTATCACAGATCCTAAGGCAAGACATTCGTTGCTTATAATGGATCCTTTCTAGAGAAGGAGTTTCTCTTGAAAGAAGTGGGAGGAAAGTAGAAAACTTGATAAAGTAATTGTACCTTCTACCATATTGGAAAGTAGTTCATCACAAAAATCTGTTCTTGTGACTACTACACCAATTAGTGAGGAAGCTAATGATGATGATCATGTAACTTCAGATCAAGTTACTACCGAATCTCGTAGGTAAACCAGAGTGAGATCCGCACCAGAGTGGTACGGTAATCCTGTTCTGGAGGTCATGTTACTTGACCATGACGAACCTGCGAACTATGAGGAAGCGATGATGAGCCCAGATTCCGCGAAATGGTTTTAGGCCATGAATTCTGAGATATGATCCATGTATGAGAACAAAGTTTGGACTTTGGTTGACTTTCCCGATGATTGGCAAGCAATTGAGAATAAATGGATCTTCAAGAGGAAGACGGACGCTGATAGTAGTATTACTATCTACAAAGCTAGAATTGTCGCAAAAGGTTTTCGACAAGTTCAAGGTGTTGACTACGATGAGAGCTTCTCACTCGTATCTATGCTTGAGTCTGTCCGAATCATGTTAGTAATTGCCGCATTTTATGAAATCTGGAAAATGGATAAACAAAACTGCATTCCTTAATGGATTTATTAAAGAAGAGTTGTATATGATGCAACAGAAGGTTTTGTCAATCCGAAAGGTGCTAACAAAATGTGCAAGCTCCAGCGATCCATCTGTGGACTGGTGCAAGCATCTCGGAGTTGGAATATACGCTTTGATGAGTTGATCAAAGCATATAGTTTTATACAGACTTGCGGTGAAGCCTGTATTTACAAGAAAGTGAGTGGGAGCACTACAACATTTCTGATAAGTATATGTGAATGACATATTGTTGATCGGAAATAATGTAGAATTATTCTGTAAAGCATAAAGGAGTGTTTGAAAGGAGTTTTTCAAAGAAAGACTTCGGTGAAGCTGCTTACATATTGAGCTTCAAGATCTATAGAGATAGATCAAGACGCTTGATAAGTTTTTTCAATGAGTACATACCTTGACAAGATTTTGAAGTAGTTCAAAATGGAGCAGTCAAAGAAAGAGTTCTTGACTGTATTACAAGGTGTGAAGTTGAGTAAGACTCAAAGCCCAACCACGGCAGAAGATAGAAAGAGAATGAAAGTCATTCCCTATGCCTTGGCCATAGGTTCTATAAAGTATGTAGTGCTGTATACCAGATCTATTGTATACCCTGCACTGATTCGGCAAGGGAGTACAATAGTGATCTAGGAGTAGATCACTGGATAGTGGTCAGAATTATCCTTAGTGAAATAAGGATATGTTTCTCGATTATGGACGTGATAAAAAGGTTCGTCGTAAAGGGTTACGCCGATGCAAGTTTTGACACTAATCTAGATGACTCTAAGTCTCGGTCTAGATACATATTGAAAGTGGGAGCAATTAGCTAGAGTAGCTCCATGCAGAGCATTGTTGACATAGAAATTTGCAAAATACATGTGGATCTAAATATGGCAGGCCCGTTGACTAAGATTCTCTCACAAGCAAAACATGATCACACCTTAGTACTCTTTGGGTGTTAATCACATAGCGATGTGAACTAGATTACTGAATCTAGTAAACCCTTTGGGTGTTGGTCACATGGCGATGTGAACTATGGGTGTTAATCACATGATGATGTGAACTATCAATATTAATCACATGGTGATGTGATCTAGATTATTGACTCTAGTGCAAGTGGGAGACTGGAGGAAATATGCCCTAGAGGCAATAATAAAGTTATTATTTATTTCCTTATATCATGATAAATGTTTATTATTCATGCTAGAATTGTATTAACCGGAAACATAATACATGTGTGAATACATAGACAAACAGAGTGTCACTAGTATGCCTCTACTTAACTAGCTCGTTAATCAAAGATGGTTATGTTTCCTAACCATGAACAAAGTGTTGTTATTTGATTAACGAGGTCACATCATTAGTTGAATGATCTGATTGACATGACCCATTCCATTAGCTTAGCACCCGATCGTTTAGTATGTTGCTATTGCTTTCTTCATGACTTATACATGTTCCTATGACTATGAGATTATGCAACTCCCGTTTACCGGAGGAACACTTTGGGTACTACCAAACGTCACAACGTAACTGGGTGATTATAAAGGAGACTACAGGTTTCTTCAAAGGTAGATGTTGGGTTGGCGTATTTCGAGATTAGGGTTTGTCACTCCGATTGTCGGAGAGGTATCTCTGGGCCCTCTCGGTAATGCACATCACATAAGCCTTGCAAGCACTGCAACTAATATGTTAGTTGTGAGATGATGTATTACGGAACGAGTAAAGAGACTTGCCGGTAACGAGATTGAACTAGGTATTGGATACCGACGATCGAATCTCGGGCCGATGACAAAGGGAACAACGTATGTTGTTATGCGGTCTGACCGATAAAGATCTTCGTAGAATATGTAGGAGCCAATATGGGCATCCAGGTCCCGCTATTGGTTATTGACCGGAGACGTGTCTCGGTCATGTCTACATTATTCTCGAACCGTAGGGTCCGCACGCTTAAGGTTTCGATGACAGTTATATTATGAGTTTATGAGTTTTGATGTACCGAAGGAGTTCGGAGTCCTGGATGAGATCGGGGACATGACGAGGAGTCTCGAAATGGTCGAGACGTAAAGATCGATATATTGGACAAGTATATTCGGACTTCGGAAAGGTTCCGAGTGATTCGGGTATTTTTCGGAGTACAGGAGAGTTACGGGAATTCGCCGGGGAGTATATGGGCCTTATTGGGCCATACAGGAATAGAGGAGAGAGGTCAAAAGGAAGGAGGCCTGCGCCCCACCTCTGGTCCGAATTGGACAAGGGGCGCAGCCCCCTTTTCCTTATTCCTCTCCCTCTATTTCCCCTTCTCCTACTCCAACAAGGAAGGAGGGAGTCCTACTCCCGGTGGGAGTAGAACTCCCCTTGGCGCGCCTCCTCCTAGGCCGGCCGGCCCCTCCCCCTTGCTCCTTTATATACGGAGGCAGGGGGCACCCCATGACACACAAGTTGATCATTGAGATCGTTCCTTAGCCGTGTGCGGTGCCCCCTGCCACCAAATTCCACCTCGATCATACCGTTGAAGTGCGTAGGCGAAGCCCTGCGTCGGTAGAACATCAAGATCGTCACCACGCTGTCGTGCTGACGGAACTCTTCCTCGACGCTTTGCTGGATCGGAGCCCGATGATCGTCATCGAGCTGAACGTGTGCTAAGAACTCGGAGGTGCCGGAGTAACGGTGCTTGGATCGGTCGGATCGGGAAGAAGACGTACGACTACTTCCTCTACGTTGTGTCAACGCTTCTGTTGCGATCTACTAGGGTACGTAGATCAGACTCTCCCCCTCGTTGCTATGCATCACCATGATCTTGCGTGTGCGTAGGAAAATTTTTGAAATTACTGCGTTCCCCTACATCTCTGGGCCCTCTCGGTAATGCACATCACTATAAGCCTTGCAAGCAATGTGACTAATGAGTTAGTTGTGGGATGATGTATTACGGAACGAGTAAAGGGACTTGCCAGAAATGAGATTGAACTACGTATGGTGATATCGACGTTCGAATCTCGGGCAAGTAACTTACCGATGACAAAGGGAATAATGTATGTTGTTATTGCGGTTTGACCGATAAAGATCTTCGTAGAATATGTAGGAACCAACATGAGCATCCAGGTTCCGCTATTGATTATTGACCGGAGATGTGTCTCGGTTATGTCTACATAGTTCTCGAACCCGTAGGGTCTGCACACTTAACGTTCGATGACGATTTGTATTATGAGTTATGTGTTTTGGTGATCGAAGTCTGTTTAGAGTCCCAGATGAGATCACGGACATGAAGAGGAGTATCTAAATGGCCGAGAGGTAAAGATTCATATATTGGTAGGTTATATACGGACACCGGAATGGTTCCGAAGAGGTTCGGGGATTTTTCGGACTACTGGGAGGTTACCGGAATCCCACCCCCCCACCCCCGGGAAAGTTAATGGGCCTCATGGGCCATGGTGGAGAGGAGGTGGAGCCCCCCCCCCCCTCCTAGCAGTCTGAATTGAACAAGGGGTGGGGGCGCGGCCCCCCTTTCCTTCTCCCTCTCCCCCTCTTTCCTCTTTCCCCCTCTCCGTTGGAAGGAAGGGGGAGCCGACTAGGACTAGGAGTCCTAGTGGGACTCCCCCCCCCCACTTGGCGCGCCCCCTAGGGTCGGCCGGCATCCCCTCTCCTCCTTTATATACGAGGGCGGGGGCACCCCAAAGGCACATCAATTGTTCTCTTAGCCATGTGCGGTGCCCCCCTCCACAGTCTACTCCTCTGGTCATAGCGTCGTAGTGCTTAGGCGAAGCCCTGCATGGATCACATCACCATCACCATCACCATGCCGTCATGTTGACGGAACTCTCCCTCGACCCTCAACTGGATCAAGAGTTCGAGGGACGTCATCGAGCTGAACGTGTGCTGAACACGGAGGTGCCGTACGTTCGGTACTAAGATTGGTTGGATCGTGAAGACGTTCGACTACATCAACCGCGTTAACCTAACGCTTCCACTTTCGGTCTATGAGGGTACGTGGACACACTCTCCCCCTCTTGTTGCTATGCATCTCCTAGATAGATCTTGTGTGATCCTAGGAAAATTTTTGAAATTGCATGCTACATTCCCAACAAAGAACTTGTTCCAAAAATGCCAGGCCGACTCACCGGGCTGCTGGACCACATGACTCAGGTCGTCGGCGTCCGGGGGCCGAACATAGGTGCCTTGGAAGTTGGCTCGGAAAGCATCCTCGAGATCTTTCCAGCTTCCAATGGAGTCTTCGGGGAGGCCATTCAGCCAATGGCGAGCCGGTCCTTTAAGCTTTAGTGGAAGATATTTGATGGTGTGGAGGTCGTCTCCTCGTGCCATATGAATGTGGAGAAGAAAATCTTCAATCCACACGGCCGGATATGTAGTTCCATCGTATGGCTCGATATTCATGGGTTTAAACCCTTTTGGGAATTGGTGCTGCATCACCTCATCGGTGAAGCACATTGGGTGTGCGTTTCCCTCTTATCCGGGCCACGTCGCATCAAACTTCAGAACCCATTCGTGCCCGGCATTGATCGCGAGCTCTATCATTTTGGTCGAGCCATGCTTGGTATCCATTTCTTCACTCGGGAGGGTAGTCTCTTGACCCATAAATGGACCTTGATTGACCCGCTCTAGCGGCCAGGTCGTGTCACAGATCATATTGATATGTTGGTTGTGCCGCCTCCTTGCCTTATGGGGAGGGGGCTGGTGGGTATTCGGGCCCTTCAGTCGGCATGTCTCTTCCTCGAGGGGGCGGTCATGTTGGTCGCCTTGAGTCCGTCTAGGCGATACGGGGTCGAGGGCCTTGTCATCGAACTGTGGCAGCAGTTTGCGCTTGGGGTAGCTCTTTGTCTGTCGCTCATAGTCGTACCCTTCTTCGGCTTCTAGGACTTTCGTCCATCTATCGTTGAGGGTGCCTTGTTCGGCCTTTGTCTGTTGCTGCTTCTTCTTCAAGCTTCGCGCAATAGCTATTACTTGTTGCTTGAACCTCCTTTGCCCTAATGGATCTTCTGGGACGATAAAGTCCTCAGGTCCAAGGCTAACCTCCTCTTTGGAGAGGGGCATATAATTGTTGTCTTCGGAATCATTGGGGTCCTCGGGAGTATGCTGACCCTCATGCCCCTCAAAGCCATCATGTTGGTGTTCGAGGGCGGGGTTTCCAAGGTCTTCCGCATTATCCGGGGTGTCACCTTTTGTGGTGCCCGTGTTGCTTTCCTTGTTGCGTCGCCCCTTGGAGCGTCGGCGTTGCCTCCGGCGCTTGGGAGGCTCCTCTCTAGGGTTACCATCCCTTCTGGGTGTGCCGTCCCCATTGGCACCATCGTCGTCGTCCTTGGGGGTGTCCACCATGTAAATCTTGTAGGTGGATGTGGCCGTCCATCGGCCGGTGACGGGAGGGGTTGTGGCCTCACCATCATCATCCATGTCATCAGCCTCCTCGGAGGCATAGTCTAGCATGTCGGTTAAATCTTCGACCGTGACTATTAGGTGGGTGGTGGGTGGGACGTAAAATTCCCTGTGGCCTGCCTCAAGGCCCTGTCGAGCGCGAGCCAGGGACATGTCATCAACAACAGTCATAGTCTGGATCCGATCGAGCGCTTCATTTAATAGAGCGAGGCTAACCGGATCGGTGGAAGAGATTTCTTCGAAGTTGACCTTCGTTATAATGGTGGGGAGGGGTGCGAGTCCGGCCAGGGTGAGATCCTGGTCTTCGGACGTTGTGTCTGCGTCGAAGCCCGCCGCTGGATCTATAGCAAGTCCGGCTAGGGCTGCCTTCCAGTCTTCGGGAGCCGAACTCCCATTAGGGCTCAAAGTCGGATCCTCGACGAGGAGGGATGGTCCGTACGGGATTGATTCCTGGTCTTCGGACGTAAGGGTCGTGCCCAAGCTCGAAGCTGACAGTGCAGTAAGGGCCGATCCGGAGATCAGATCGGAAAGAGGCAGCAAAGTTGAAGCTTCAGGAACTATGGTGGTCCCAGATGAAGCTGAGAAACTGGTGAAGATCAGATCGCCCTGAGCGTTGGTGATGTATTCGAAGTTACCAAACCTGATTTGATGCTCGGGGGCGAAGCTGTCGACCGGGTTGAGGCGACCGGCCGAGTCGGCGTGCAAGAAGACGCTGCCGAACGTGAGAAGTTGCCCGGGGACGAAGATGTCCCCGGTGCTAATGTCGTCTCCCATGATCAGGTGAGCCATCGACCCTTTGGCGGTCCAACAGCGGAACTCTCAATGAAAGCATCAATGTCAATGCAAAACCGGTGGATCTCCGGTAGGGGGTCCCAAACTATGGACCTTGGATCGATTGGGAACAATGGATGTGGGACACGATGTTTGCCCAGGTTCGGGCCCTCTCTAAGAGGTAAAACCTTAGTCATGCTTGATTATATTGCTTGTGTATAAGGGGGTTACAGAGTAGATCTACCACGGGATCAAACGAACTAAACCCTAACTAGTAGGATGGGGATTGTTCTTCTAGCCTCTACGGACAGGCCCCCTGGTTTATATAGACACCAGAGGTGCTAGGGTTTACAGATAGTCGGTCACACAAAGGAAACATCGGATCTTCCATCTTGACTTGGGGTGGACACCAAGGCATGAAAGGTTTTCGGTCTGGATACGGTGTAGCCCAACAGTCCGGCCCATGAGAGATAGGTCGGCCTCCCGAGGACCCCCCAAATACAGGACTCCCTCACTCTCAACCTTTGTTTCTGTTTTCTGTGTTTTTCTTTCATTTTTCCTTTTTATTTATTAGTCTGTCTTATTTACTTTTTTGTTTTGTGGGTATTTTCGGGATGTTAGGTGAGTGTAAATGTATACACACAAATACTATAAAATATATGTGAAATTGCACTATATGTGATATTCTTTGCATACAACAAGAAAGTGCAATTTTTGTGCAAAGTCGTGTGCATGTTTTTTTGTTGTTTTCGTTCTTCTTAGAGGGTACTACCAATACCACTAATTCATTGTTCCTTGTAAAAAATCATTATTTTAATATATTTTTATTTATTTCTTCTTTGTGGGTAATATCTGCGTATTTTTAAACCATTAGTGGCACTCTAAAAATGCCACAAACAATGGCAAACTTGTTTTCGCTCTTCTTATAGGGTACTACCAATACCACTAAGTCATTTCTTTTTAAACCATTTTTTGTGAAATTTTCACTATTATATGCTTATTCTTGCATATTTTAGAAAGCACAATTTTTGTGCCAAGTTTGCCATTGTTTGTTTTAGAATTATTTTTTATCTTCTTTCGTCTTAAAGGGTAATGACAATATGCCACTAATTAATCTTTCTTAGAGAACCTTATTATTTTGGTTTTGTTTTAGTTTTTATTTCATTTTATTTCTTCTTAAAGAGTGATACCAAAGCCAACAATTGATTCTTTCTTAGTAAATGTAATTATTTTGATTTTTTTTATTTCATTTTCTCTCCTCTTTAAGGGTAATACCAATGCCACTAATTCATTACTTCATAGGAAACTTCTTCTTTTTTGTAAAACTCCACTGCATTGTTATTCTTGCATATTATAAAATGCATTTTTTTGTGTAAATTGCGTGCCAATTTTGTCGTTTTTTAAATACATTTATTTCCTTTCTTTCTAAAGGGTAATGTCAATGGCCCTAATTCATTCTTCTTTAGAAAAATCATTATTTTATTTTGTTTTTTAGTTTTTATTTCATTTTCTCTTCTTCTTTATGGGTAATACCAATGTCACTAATCCATTCCTTCTTAGAATACTTAGTTTTTTGCAAAAAAAAAAAAGTATACTATTATATGCTAATTCTCGCATATTATAGAAAAACATAATTTTTTTGTGAATTGTGTGCAAACTTTCTCATTATTATTTTTCCATTTTTCTTTCTTCTTAAAGGACAATAACCATGCCACTAATTCGTTCTTCCTTGGAAAACTTAATTGTTTTATTTTCTACATTTTTAGTTCCATTTTTTCTTTAAGAGTAATGCCAATGCCACGAATTCACTTCTTCTTAGAAAAAGTTGTGTGCATGGCAAGACAATGGTCTGTATTTTCCGCTACTTTCATGGGAGATGCCATGTATGGGCTATACAAATCGAGTACAGGGTTGCTAATCTCAGTTGAATGAGACTTAACCAAGTATCACTGGATGCTATATTCGTGAAATCTTACATAGAGATTCGTGCAAAAAAAAATTCAATTTTTCTTCTTCCTTTTTATATGTTCTATCACTTGATTGAGACTTTGTTAAATTCCAGTCGACTAAGATCTAACCAAACCCAATCGAATAGGGGATCCGCACGTACGTATAAATCCTTGGATATGGTCGCCGAATTTATATTACTTCGAGTGCATGTACAAATTAAGTTGCTGGCTAAAACTAGTGACTTGCCCAAAATAAAATTCCAGTCACCTTTTTGGGGGGGCATCCTCTGTAATCAAACAACTAAATTTTGGTTCGACCGCTAACCTGCTTTGGATAAAAAAAGTTTGGAGAGAAAATGAAGGATTTCAATAAATAGTAAAAGTAACCACCGCAAATTCAAGGAATAACAATAGAGCAAAAAAATAAGAAAGAAGTTGAGCATTCATAATTTACTATATCTAAATAAGGGCTCCTCACTACGGGATTTCTCTTGACATGCAGGCTGTTAGAATAAATCCGAGGCATACCGTCGATCATCAGAGGACCAAGTAATCACACAAGCACGACACCGAGATTTGTTAACGAGGTTCACCAATATGGCTACATCCCCGGGGCCTGCCTATGGGCGCTCCTCCCCATGACACCGCTACAATACCGCACCCGGTCGCCCTGGACACCGGCACATGCCGCCGGCTTCCCCTGCGTTCCGGTGCTATTATATTGGCATAGGTTACATCGTGTGTCTAGCCCCACTATATATGAGAGGCCTAGGATACAAGTGTCCTACTTGGACACGACTACATATCCTATGTAAACACAATACAACTCCTAGTCCAACTGTAACCTACCTTGTACACTATATTCGACACAACTCTAACAAACTCCACCTTGGCGAATATTCTCCACCACTTTGAATTCGTCAATGCGTCAAACTTCCATGTACATTGGACCTAAGCTTATCCCATGAGTACCGCTGCTACTCCAAAGACTCCATATGACTCCATCTGCAACTTGTAGTCCCTCCTTTTCCTGACCACAGTCAACACTTGAGCAAAATTAAGTTTCTCTTTACTCTAGTCTGTGCTCCCAACTTCCAGAGTATCCGTCAACATCATCACACACCGACCACTGACCTGCGTGAAAGTGAACAACTCACATATTGGGTGTCACACATAAGAGTTACCTGAACTCAACATCACCGCTCCTTTCTTGACCGCCTGTCTGAAAATTGAAGGAATTTTACCGTTGCTTGTAGTCATCCCGAGTCAAATTCGCAGTTGTCTCACCACATGTATGACCACCAGAGCCCTAGCCCGTCTCCATGCCCCGTGCGTACCGCACACCTCGCCGCTATTACCGCGTCGAGCCTCCGCTGTCCCGGTCGAGTCTCAAGGGTCACGAAACCACACCACTCAACCCCCACTGCAGAGTACCACCGATCATCACCGACCGATGACGAGTTTCACGCTTCCGTCAGACCACTGGGCTCCAGTCTGAATTACGTGTTGCTCGCTTTTTTTCCCACCTGCTGAATAGGCTTCGACCCCGTCGACTTACGCCGTAGCCCCTCAATCCAGCTCCACCTTCAACATGACTCCAAGGTAGATGATCAGTCCACCCCCGCGCCTCATCGACTTCAAGCTCCGTGTATACACCACCTTGAATCAATCCCGTGCCATAGTCTTGTCGAAGCCACACAAGCCCTCGGGCCTGCGCCACGTGTTTCCACGCCCAGAAGTCGGTCACCATCAGCACCACACACCTATGTCGTCGTCGTCGCCGATCCCACCACCGTCTTCTGTACCAACCGACTTGCGTCGATCCGTCAGACTGTCCAGTCCGACCCAGCCGAACATATCCGACTGCAATCATGCTCCACCCTGCATCACAACTTCTTGCACATCCGTACATGTCTTGGACGCTTTGTGTTTGCATGATCCTGTACGACACACTGTCCTCCACTTCACATAATCTCCAAGCCCTCCAAGCAATCTTGACAGAAAAAACTTCCATGCAAACCTGACCCGAAGAATTCTTTGCACAATTATTTTCCTCGCCACTATTTGCTAGTGCATCTCCACATACCCTTATAGCAGCAAAGAGAAACATCTTCCTGCCCAAAGGACACACACGCACGCTCGTCTCATGTGAAGTATGAACACTCGTGCCCTTTTTTTGTCCAAAACAAATCTCTCACATCTTGGCTTTTGCACGTGTAGCACCATCCGTCCTTGTTCATCGCGGCTAGCCCAGCCATGGGCCAGCGAGCGGCCATCCGCCCAGCCGCATCCGACTGGGCCTTGGGCCGCATTGCCCTGCTTGGGCTGCAGCCTCCACTGCCATGCTGCACGCGTACGACGCGTACGCTCGCCCGATCGATGCGCCGATGCACCGACCGATCGCTGTACGTCCCTGCTGCCGCAATGCGCACAGGCAAGCCCTCCGCTGATCCAATCTCGCCGAGTCCGCTTCCGATTGCTCTTTTTCAATCTCGACTCTGGCCACCAGGCAATGCTTCCGATCAACTAGCCAGCTGCTTCCAATTGCTTTATATGCGACGATCTCCGGTTGCTGCCGCACGTACGCCGTGCCTCCACAGCCGCCGGTCTTCATCGCTTTCCTCTAAATCAACTTCCGCGACATCTTCAAACCTTGCTCATGATACCACTTGTTAGAATAAATCCGAGGCATACCGTCGATCATCAGAGGACCAAGCAATCACACAAGCACGACACCGAGATTTGTTAACGAGGTTCACCAATATGGCTACATCTCCGGGGCCTGACTATGGGCGCTCCTCCCCATGACACCGCTACAATACCGCACCCGGTCGCCCTGGACACCGGCACATGCCGCCGGCTTCCCCTGCGTTCCGGTGCTATTATGTTGGCATAGGTTACATCGTGTGTCTAGCCCCACTATATATGAGAGGCCTAGGATACAAGTGTCCTACTTGGACACGACTACATATCCTATATAAACACAATACAACTCCTAGTCCAACTGTAACCTACCTTGTATACTCTATTCGACACAACTCTAACACAGGCTATCCACATCAGCGATCGACATGCAGCCATACACCTCAGCAAAAAATAATCCACCTAACAAATCAGTGATTTAATCTTTGCACACAATATCGGTTCCTCTTCGTCTTCTGAAACGTAGTCTGTCTACTCTTTAAGAGCCGGGGCGCACTCCCACGCAGTCCACCCAACACTTGGCCTCCAGCAGCAGCGCCCCTTCATCTCCTCTCGGGTCGTCTTCTTCATTCTTCGTCTGATGGTGATTCCCTAAGCAAGATGAAGGGCCGAGCCAAATTCCATCACTCCCCCAATCTCCGATATGTCATAATTAGTAGCTCACTACAAGCCGCCTCTACACCACGAAGCAGATGCAAATATAAGGTGGTAGACGCCCCAATATGTGCATAGTTGCAGATTAATTAGGTGAGTAGAGGTCCTTCACCCCATGTCTCTTGCTGAACTTTGCATCCACCTACCGTTCGTCCACTTTGATTCCGGTCAAAAGAATAGTCTTGCCAATACGTTGTGGGTAAAAATGTTAGATCGAGAATGTTCCAATATATCACTGCATCATGCCCTAAATCAAAGATGATGATCCCACCGTCGCTAGCCACGGCGGCGCCGCCTGATGACTTCGTGGAGGTCCTGGAGGTGCGTTGCGTGGGTGCAGAGAGAAGTTGGAGGAGGGAAGTGGGCTACCCTGACTGCGGCACGCCGGTTGCTTCGCGAAAACATTCCTTTAAGCTTACGCACCCGGGTACCTCTATCCTGAACGTCCATACTCATCGAGATTTGTGTCACATGGAACCGAAAAGATCAGCTGGCACGTTTTCTCGCAGAGGATTGCAAACGTAATGATCCGTGATCGGCCACCCGCAGAAAAGGGCAGCTACAGGGGAAACAGGGACAGCATCTACAGTCGTAACGTGACAAATTTTCTGCCGCTCTCTCTAGGAGCATGCTCGGCGGCGGGGGTAGCGGATTCTTTTGAGATCCAGAGGAGAAACGGATCTGTGAGGCCGCATCAGTTGCTGGAGAGGGCGGAGGAGGTCTGCGCACGCAGACCTGGACTTGCATCGTGGTGAGAAGTCTCCTGGACTTGCATCGTATGAGTAGTCTCCGGCGCCATCGGGTGTTGGCCGGTGTGAGGAGGTAAAGAGTCCCCATCGATTTGGGCTGAGCCCCTTATGCGGATGGGATTTAGGTATTGGGCGTGCTCCACCGCCTACTAGTTTCTATTTTATCTGGCCCTGCCCGTCCTGGAAGCTGTTCGTCCATGGCTATCGAAACTTCGGAAGACCAGCGGCGAAAAAAATCAAAGAAGAACGGATTCAGTATGCTTCTGGAAGAAATAATCAGCGATCAGATTTCAGCTCCGGTACGGCATGAGATGTGTAGATCGGGAAGAACTATTTGATGCGTACCCATTGGCGTCAATTTGTGCCGTATCGATCGGGCCGTGCTCCGTCGCCATGGGAATGGCCACTTGGACCTCCTCCATTGAACGAGTAGAATGAGAGTGAATTCAGGGATGCGGTGCAGCCTTGGTGGTCGGGGTCACGGGTGTGCGTCGGTTTTTTTTTTTTGGTGCACAAGAAAACAAACATACACATAGCCTAGTTCGAACAGGAACCCTGACTGCCATTGTAATGGATCCAGATAAACAATTCTAACTGTTGGGCATCTCGAGGTACAACATCTGAAACCAACAGCTGGGATAACGCGGCCCGAGTGCGTAGGCTCAAGAAACCCACATTCGGTTGCTTCGTCCTGAGCTCATGTCACCACACCGGTGGAAGGCAATGACCCTGCCGCACGGTGCCACGGACGCACTCGAGATAAGGCCATCGTGTGGCGCCTGCGGCGGGCTCCGGAGCATGCCGTTCGAGCTATCGCGCTGCGCCTCCCCGCTCCACGGCACCAAGCTGGCCGTCCTGTTAAACATCATTCTATGCCACGGTGTGTTATGAACCGTGTTGGCTAGATATGTGGCGTGTGTGTTGTAGTTAGGATAGGTTAGGTTGTTGTGATGAGATCTTGGTAGTTAGCTTAGCTTGGAGATCAATCCACACCTAACTTATCCCTAACCTCCTTTGTAATCTTTGCCGCATGTCTGGTCTATATAAACACGCAGCGCGCCCCTGCCTCGGCATGTGCTTCCAGCCTCTCGTTTCACATGGTATACAGAGCCTAGTTCTTCCACACATCTAGACCATGTCATCTTCTTCCTCCTCCCACGCCATGGCCATGCCCTCGCTCGCCTCCCTCGGCCACACCATCACGGAGAAGCTCACCCGTGACAATTTCCTGGTGTGGAAGGTCCAAGTTCTTCCGCACGTCAGGGCTGCGGCGATGATGGGCTACCTTGACGGCTCGATCAAGGAACCCGCTGCTGTCATCGTCACCGAGAAGGAGACCAATGGGAAGAAGGAGATCGCCGAGCTGCCCAATCCAGAGCATGCGATCTGGGTTACCCAAGATCAACAGGTCCTAACTTTTTTGCTCGCATCTCTATCCCGTGAAGTTCTGATGCAGGTGTCCAATCACACCACGGCCGCAGGCGTCTGGCAAGCCCTGGTCGAGAGCTTTTCTGCGCAGTCCCGAGCGCGCCAAATTCAGCTTCGCTCGGCGATCGGCAATGCCCGCAAGGGCGATCTCTCCGCCTCTGCTTACTTCACGAAGATGAAGGGGTTAGCAGATGAACTTGCTGCTGCGGGAAAACCCCTCGAGGAGGACGATATCGTCTCGCACATCCTCGAGGGCCTCATGCACGAGCCCGACTACAACGGGTTCGTCACCTCCATCTCCACGCGCGCTGCCACCGATCGGCCGATCGGTCTCAGCGAACTCTTCTCGCTGCTGCTCTCTGCGGAGGCCCGGATCACCGCCCAGCACGCCGCCTTCTCTGCTCACCACTCCGCCAATCTCGCCGCGAAGGGTGGTCGTGGCGGCTACGGCGGCGGACGCGGTGGTCGGGGTGGTGGACGCGGCGGCTACGGCGGGGGCAACTACCCCGACAACTCAGGCCACGGTGGCTACGGTGGTGGTGGCGGTGGTGCGTCGCGCCAGCAGAACGGTGACCGTGGTGACCGCGGTGACCGCGAACGCTGTCAGATCTGCAAGGAGGAAGGCCATGGTGCGTGGCGCTGCAAGAAGAGGTTTGATAAAGGCTTCAACAACAATGTACGTAATCCTGCAGGCAGCGGTGGTGGCGGACGCGGCGGTGGTGGGCGCGGTGGCGGCGGCGGTAGTAGTGGCAACCCACGCTCATCCAACTCTGCCCACTCCTACGGCGTGGATACCAACTGGTATCTCGACACCGGAGCCACAGATCACGTCACCGGTGAGTTGGAGAAGCTAGCAGTCCGTGATCGCTACACCGGCACCGACCAAATTCACATGGCAAGTGGGCAAGGTATGGACATAGCGCATATTGGTCATTCGGTATTATCTACTCCCTCTGGTTCCTTACATCTCAACAATATTCTTCATGCACCTAGTGCCGACCAAAGCCTCCTTTCTGCCTATAATCTTATGTGAGATAATGATGTGTTCATTGAACTTCATCCTGAATTCTTTCTTGTTAAGGATCAGGCTACCCGGAGAACAATTCTGTAAAACAAGAGTAGATGGGGCTTGTTCCCCATGACCGGATGGCAAAGTGCACCCCCACGCCAAGCCCTTGCTGCCATCAAGCCTTCCACCTCTCGGTGGCACAAGCGTCTAGGGCACCCTGCCCTTCCGGTAGTTCAAAAGATTCTACGTGATTTCAATCTTCCTGTTTCAAATAAACAAGACCACCTTCTGGTGTGTGATGCATGTCAAATGGCCAAGAGCCATCAGTTACCTTACTCTCGTTCAACTAGTGAATCCAGAGCTCCTTTAGAGCTGATTTTTTCAGATGTTTGGGGTCCTGGACCCGTCTCTGTAGGAAGACAGAAATATTATGTCAGTTTTATTGATGATTTTAGCAAGTTTAGTTGGATATATTTGCTCAAAAATAAATCTGATATCTTTGAGAAATTTCGCCTCTTCCAAGCTCATGTTGAACGTCTCTTTGATCGTAAAATCATTGCCATGCAAACCGATTGGGGTGGGGAGTACCAACGGTTGAGCTCATTCTTTGAACGCATCGGCATCACACACCACGTCTCTTGTCCACATGCTCATCAGCAGAACGGCTCCGCAGAACGAAAACATAGGCACATCGTAGAAGTTGGCCTCTCTTTACTTGCTCATGCTTTTATGCCTCTTAAATTTTGGGACGAAGCGTTTCTCACTGCGGTCTATCTTATTAACCGTATTCCCAGCAGAGTTATCAAGAACCAGACACCTCTAGAACGACTCTTTGGCATCAAGCCCAACTACTCTTTTCTACGTATTTTTGGGTGTGCCGTTTGGCCAAACTTGCGCCCTTTTAACAAGCACAAGCTTGAATTTAGGTCCAAGCAATGCGCCTTCCTAGGGTACAGTACCCTTCACAAGGGTTACAAATGCCTTGATATCTCTTCTGGTCGTGTGTATGTGTCCCGTGATGTCATTTTTGATGAGCAAGTTTTTCCCTTCGCAAGCCTCCACTCAAATGCCGGTGCTCAACTTCGCAAAGAGTTGCTTCTCTTGCCCTCTCATCTCCTGCCGTCTCCTTCTTTCGCTCAAGGGGGAGTTGATTTTACTGCTGATAATATGCTCTTGTCCAATGCTAATGACCCAGCTGAAAGTGTGCAGGAAACAGGGCAGCCAAGCATTGAAAACTTTGGCGAAAATTCTTATGATTTTATGCAGCACCCTGAGGAGTCTGATACAGCCACAGAAGATCCGGCGGCCTTGGGATCCGCGGCTGTAGCCACGCCAGGCGAATCGGTAGTGGGATCCGTGTCTGCAGCGGTGCCAGGCGAATCCTCGCCGGGGTCTGCGCCAACAGACAGGCGGCCAGGCGGGCGCCCTGTCCCGCTTTCCCTTGGTGGGCCAGCCAGGCGCACTACCGCGCTGTCCCCGACCTGGGAGGGCACGCGGTCTCCTGGTGGGTCGGCCAACCCGGTTGTGCGCAGCCCATCTGGCCCCCACGAGGCGCGGCGCTTGGACTCTGGCGCGGCGCGATCTTCCTCGAGGGATGTGGCCGCTCCAGAACTGCCAAGCGGCAGTTCGCCATCGGCTGCCGCATCGGATCAGCCTGGGTCGCCGCAAGAAGGAGATTCGGGATTCTCTGCGTCCGACTTCGCGGTCTCCTCCATGCAAAATCGTCTATAACTTCAGCAAGCTCAACCAGCTCAGCCGCCTCCTGCCCGATCACATACTCGGTCACAGAGTGGAATTGTCAAGCCCAAGGTATATAAAGATGGTTGTGTTCGTTGGGGCTCTTTTTGTGCCACAGGTGAACCCAAGAATCTGCATGATGCTCTTGCTGACTCCAAGTGGAAGCAGGCAATGGACGAAGAATTTTCAGCCCTCATAGCAAACAAGACATGGCACCTGGTTCCACCAGTCAAGGGAAGAAATGTGATCGATTGCAAGTGGGTGTACAAGGTAAAACGCAAGTCTGATATCACGATTGACGGGTACAAGGCACGTCTTGTGGCAAAGGGCTTTAAGCAAAGGTACGGGATTGATTACGAGGATACCTTTAGTCCTGTGGTAAAAGCTGCTACTATTAGGTTGATTCTTTCAGTTGCAATATCTAGAAACTGGTGCATGCGACAACTAGATGTAAAGAACGCGTTTTTGCACGGTGTTCTGGAAGAAGAGGTGTTTATGAGGCAGCCTCCTGGGTATGAAAATTCAGCTTTACCACGACATGTCTGCAAGCTTGACAAAGCAATCTATGGTTTGAAACAAGCACCCAGAGCCTGGTATTATCGCCTGTACTCCAAGTTACAGTCTCTTTGTTTTGCTGCTTCCAAGGGAGATACCTCACTATTTTTTTTATCATCGGCATGGAGTGACTATTTTTATGCTTATGTATGTTGATGATATTATTGTCACCAACTCCTCTGTTAGGGCAGTTGATGCTCTCCTTCAGGATTTGCGCATGGATTTTGCTCTCAAGGATTTGGGTAATCTTCATTTTTTTTCTTGGCATCGAGGTGAAGCATGTGGCTCGTGGAGTTATTCTGTCCCAAGAAAAATATGTACAAGATATCCTTGAGCGGGTCGGCATGAAAGGTTGCAAACCTTCTCCAACTCCGTTGTCCACTTCAGAGAAGTTGTCTCTTTATGATGGAGAGGCACTTGGAGCCGAGGACTCCACCAGGTACAGAAGTGTGGTAGGAGCATTGCAATATTTGACTTTAACCAGGCCAGATATATGTTTTTCAGTCAATAAAGTCTGCCAGTTTCTCCATGCACCCACTAGTACTCATTGGACAGCAGTTAAAAGAATCCTGTGTTACCTTCAAGCAACCAAGAGTCATGGTCTCAAGCTTGCCAAGCCAGACTCTACACTTGTTAGTGCTTTTTCGGATGCAGATTGGGCAGGTTGTCCTGATGATCGGCGGTCCACTAGAGGTTTTGCAGTGTTCTTTGGTGGCAATCTAATTTCTTGGAGTGCACGTAAGCAAGCCACTGTGTCCAAGTCAAGCACAGAAGCTGAGTACAAGGCCCTAGCAAACGCCACTGCTGAGATTATTTGGGTTCAAAATATGCTGACGGAATTGGGTATTCGCCATTTGCCTGCCGCCTCATTATGGTGTGACAATCTTGGAGCTACTTATCTCTCTGCTAATCCTGTTTTTCATGCTAGGACAAAGCACATTGAGATTGATTATCACTTTGTTCGTGAAAGAGATGCTAACAAGCTTTTGAATATTCAGTTTGTTCCTACTGGTGATCAAGTAGCAGATGGCTTCACTAAACCATTATCGCTGCGGCAGCTGGAGGTCTTTCGACGCAATCTCAACTTAGATAGTTGTGATTGAGGGGGGGTGTTAAACATCATTGTATGCCATGGTGTGTTATGAACCGTGTTGGCTAGGTATGTGGCGTGTGTGTTGTAGTTAGGATAGGTTAGGTTGTTGTGATGAGATCTTGGTAGTTAGCTTAGCTTGAAGATCAATCCACACCCAACCTATCCCTAACCTCCTTTGTAATCTTTGCCGCATGTCTAGCCTATATAAACACGCAGCGCGCCCCTGCCCCGGCATGCGCTTCCAGCCTCTCGTTTCACACGTCCTCCGGCGGACCTCTGGAATTACGTCATCTCATCCCCGCAGGCTGCCATCTTGCTGGTCACCATTGCATCTGTCCCACAGATTGTTGTTACTCGGCTGCTTGGGAGGTATATATCTCTGTAGGGTTTTTCTATTGTAGGTTCTAATTTTGATATTACATAATCAAAGAAATTGCAATTCAATTGAAAAACAAGCCACCGCTTCATATAATACATTGTTTCGTCTCACACCCGTTCAAGTATAGAACAGTGAGCCTTTCTCCCAGTCTTTTGATGATTTTTGATATGAAACTTTGTAGTGTGATGGGATCGACATTTGAATTTATACCTATGTTCCTGTGGCATTTACAAGTATACTGGTCGCTGAAATGCCAGGCTAGCTTCTTTTCCCATGAACAACTAATATATGGCATATTGTTGAAGATATATCATTCTTGCTCTAATCATATTGGTTACACAAAGTTTCTTTTGGTTATTTCTCATCTGTAGATTAGTAGGGGAGACGTGCGAAACAAAAAAGTGATATAGTATATTAAAACATTGTAGCTCGAATGAAGGTGACTGAAACGGAATCAATAGCTTTGATTATCTTCCTAATACTATTTTCTTGTGGATGATTCTTTTGGAAAATGTTGTACAATTTCTGTTCTATAAAATATTACATATGTGTTATTCTCAAAAAACATGATAAAACATTATCTAATTAGGACTCATTTTTACTGACAATGATGATAGCTCTATTTAACAATTTCATATGATCTTAAACATATTATCTATATAATTTGTGCTACTAATTCCTGCTGCAACGCGCGGGGAATCCACTAGTAACTTCTAATGCATGAACACCATTGCACTAGCCATCCGGACGAAATTCTTGCCATGGCAAACCACGCCCTAGAAACATTAAGGCCCTGTTTGATAGCTCTGTATTTTCTATGTATTTGAAGAATACTATAAAAAAATTCAAATACCATGGTTTTAATTACTGTGAGTTGTTTGGCTTACACAAAAAGTTGTAGTATTAATACTATAGTATTCCCAAAAACATAGTTTTTCCTCTGTCTAGAAAAAGACACTAAAACCTCTGAGCAGACGAGAAAAACAGGCCTGTCTCTATGTTCTTCCTCGTTTGCTTACAAGCCGCCGCTGCTCTCTTGTTGCTATAGGTAGTCTCTCCCTGGGTAATAGTGGACGGACAAAGAAATTGTGATGACAAAAACGGTGATGTATCTATAGAGTTTCGAGAGTGGCGTTTTGGCACATGGGAGCATATGCTCAAATTCATACAAAATGATTCTCGCGTACATCTTGACATGCTACGTGCACACAAACTCTTTTTGCGGAAAATTGATAACTTTTGTGTCACATGTAAAAAAGACAAAATTTAGTGTTAAAAAAGGCTTTTCATGAGACATTTTTTGTCTTTTTTACTCAAGGTGTATAAAATGTCGTTTTTTCACAAAACTAGCCGTGCGCACATACAATGTTGAGATGTACACGTCAAATTTGTGTTCGGAATTTTTTGACATTTTAAAATATATTTTTCAATGGGAGGAGCATATGCTCTCATGTGCCAAAGTGAATTTTCGCAGAGTTTCTCCTTTCTTACTTGATGTATCACGTGTCATGCTCATCATATGGTTGAAGAAATGCTTTCGAGGAACCATCAGTTGAATCCACTGCAACTCCGCACGGCGTCGAGCTTGGCCGCACGGTTCGAGTTTAAGCGTGTTCCGGACAGTGTGGTCCTAGCTCCATGCACAGCTCCGGATGCTCCTCGACAATAATGTCGTGTTGTGATAGTTCGATTGCCTCCTCCTCTTTGGTAAGCTACATGCCGGACTTTGGGCATGGTCGTTGACAGATTGGCAGTGGCCTTTGTGCATGGCCATTCAAAGTTTGTGCATGTGGGTGGCCTTTGTACATGGACGTTGAGTTTGCAACAGCTGGGTAGCTAAGGAAAAAGCCTCGCTAGCGAATTTACGTCGATATATACAGCACTATAGCTAAACAGCTCAAAGTATTCTCAATACTTCAAAAACTACAATATGTCAAAACTGTAGTAACTTATACCTACATGCTAAAATATTGTAGTTTTTTAATGCTGTGATTTTTTAATACCAAGGTTTTAGAATACTGTAGTTTTGCAAAAACTGTGTTGCCAAACTAGACCAACTAGGCGACAACTCAGTAATGCCCGGAATATGTTTCTTGGTAGCAGACCCAACATAATTTTAGTAAACCTTAAGCAATTAGGGTTAAGCTGGCTGTGAAGCTTGTATTATACACCTTGACCTCACCTTCTTGTAATCATTCTTCCCTATATGTTGTTATATAAGATAAGTCCCATAACTGACTGATTCAGATTGATTCCAATTACGATCACATCAATCTGTTATGGCTCAGACCCTCTTCGCGGTTGAATCCAAACCATAGTAGTGCTTAACTCAGTGTATTCTTATGTGAGCGGTGGGTTACATCACCCCTTTTTATCATGGGATCAAACCAAGGTTAAACATTCATATGGAACTCCCCTTTAGACGATTTCTATGTGCTTGCCCAACACCTTTTGTTTTATGGATCAATGCCAATTTCACCTGAGACCATTGTCTAGTCATACCTGACTGGACAATGTTCTCTCAAGTAACGTGCAAAAGTGTTTCCGTCCGTGGCCACCTGGGATCCCTCTACTGTATGTGGGGTTGAAGATCGGTCATAGTTAGCCATTTCACCCCAAACTGAAAGCGACAGTGTGCTACTTCATCAAAGAATTGAGTTGTACCATTAGTTTTTTTTTTAACGGAGACATAAGATTTGCTTCATCGAATAAATAAGAAGAGATAGAGTTTGTTACAACCGACCCCAATACGACATAAAAGATTACTCTTCCAAAATAAGAACCACCAAGCTTTTTGGCACCCGCGGTCACCCAAAGCCTTCCCTCATCCTTGATGAGGTTGAGCAAGATTATCGGAGGAGCGCTTTTGTGACGGAAGACCTTAGCATTGCGCTTGTTCCAAATTGCCCAAGTGACAAGCATCGTGAGAGAGGCTGTTGATTTTCTATTCGGGAAGCTATCACCGGCCGCTTACTCCACCAATCCTCAACAAAGTTGTCCAAATGCCAAGGGGGGGTATCGATTAGTCGAGGAGGAGGCACTCTTTAACCAAGTTCCAAAGCCTCGAGGTGAAACGACAACTGTAGAGCAAGTGAGCGCGGGATTCACGAACCCTTTTGCAAAGGGGGCACAACCCATAATTTGGCCAACCTCGCTTCTCTAGCCCATCCGTGCTCCGAGTCCTATTTTGGACGGGCAAAGGAACTTCGAAGTTCCCGTTTCATTAATCCCGCGGCAAAATTTTGAAGCCCAGCTGAAGTACTCAACTGACGGCCCTTGCACCGACCGGGTTTCATCGTTCAACGCCATTCCTGCAAACTTCCAACAGTCAAACCCCTCAACGCTCCTCCCTCCCTCCCACGTCCCTCACCCCTTGGACCGGACCGCCGCGCGCCCAGACCAATCTGACCAAGTCATGCATGCACGCACGCTCTCGGCCAATCCCAAACCGTCCAAATCCTCACCTCCACCACCATCAACAGCCCCCGTACCGGCCACGTCTCTTCGGGAAACCGCCGTCCCCCGCCCCACCCATGCACTCCACCGGCGCCACTTCCTCGTCTGGCTCCGACCCTATATAAGCTCCTCCCCGGCCTGACAGAGCTCACGAGAGACGCCAACCCATTCACAGCGAATCGCCCGCTCGCTGCACAACACTACTAGAGAGAAGAGGCGGTACTGCATCCAGCGACGCTCGACAGAGCAAGCAAGCCATGGCCGGCGTCCTGCTCTCGGCCGCCGTTGCCTGCGTCCTTCTCGCCGGCGCCGTGACCGCGTCGTCGTCGTCGTCGCCGCGTGTGTTCACCGTCGGCGGCGAAGAGAGGGGCTGGAGGCAGCCGGCGCCCGGCGAGGAGACCTACAACCACTGGGCCACCAAGAACCGCTTCCACGTCGGCGATTTCCTCCGTAAGCATCGACCAAGCACGTACATGCGGCGGCCGCGCTTACATTTTTACATGTGGTTGGACTAACGTTCGTTCGTACGTGTCGTTGGCTCGCAGATTTCAGGTACGAGAAGAACGACTCGGTGCTGGTGGTGACGCGCGACGACTACAAGCGCTGCGGCGCGGACAGGCCGGTGTTCCGCCTCGAGGGCGGCGAGGCGAGGTTCCGGCTCGAGCGGAGCGGCTTCCTCTACTTCATCAGCGGCGCGCCGGGCCACTGCGGCGCCGGCCAGAGGTTCACCGTGCGCGTCATGTCGCAGAGGGACAGCGGCGGCGCCTCCCCGACGGAGGCCCCCGCCATGTCTCCCGGCGGGTCCTTCAACTCCACGCCGGGGTCCGGATCAGGTTCCACGCGCATGCCGCCACGCGGGAACGCCGGCGACGGGAAGACCAGTGGCGCCGCGCCCATGCGCGCGCCCTTCGGTGACTATCACGCCGTTGGCACCGCTCTGGGAGTGGGTGCCGCCGTGCTGGTCTTTGCATGAGATGCTCGTTGCGTTGCATGCATTGTGCGTGTGCAAGCTGTTAGTCTCTTTCCAAGGTCGTGGACAGTCTAGAATCATTTGCTTAACTTGTTTGATTTGTTGTGCCCTCTGCGTGGTAGGCTGGTAGCATGTTGTGTTAATTAGCTATTACATAGTTAAACTATGATAGTTTGGTCGTGATTTGTTAACTTCTTGCGAATTTTGAAATTCTTGGTTATTTAAATTAGTTTGTTATTATAACTTGATTATGTACTTCACATGTTTTGGTGCCACCAAGAGATTGCAATGACGAAACTCTTAATTTTCTTTTTGATGGCCTCTCTAAACAGGAGAGTTCTACTGAAGTATAGGGAGTATGTAATTTTTCTAGCTTCTTACAAGCAACGTGTTGTTTTCATTTCTTGAACAATTGGATTATTGGAGCTGCATTCCGTGACCATACTACGCTCTTCTCGTTGAGAATTCCGTGTCCATATACGTTTACGTACTCCTGAAACCCGCCTTCTTTGGTCCCCTATTCATTTCTGCTAGCCGCCTCTTCCAGCCACCGTCTTCGACCCTCCGTCCACCGCCGCTTCGTTTCCCGCCGCATCGCCAATGGCCTCGCGGCTCCGGCTCGGCCAGCCCAGCCCGAACCCCGGCCCCAGCCCCGGCGAGGGGAAGATAGAAGAAGGAGAAGGGAGGAAGCCGGAGCCGCGGCGAGAGGTGACGGATCTGGGCGGCGGGAGCGAGGTGGTGCACATCCCGCGGTTCATGGCGCGGGAGAGGGCGTGGGAGCTGTTCGAACACCTCGACAAGCGCATCCCGTGGACGCGCCCCACCATCCGCGTCTTCGGCCGCTCCGTCGTCCAGGTCGGCGCCCCTCTCATGCCCCCCTTATTACCCCCATTTCTTGCGCCTCGTTCAGTCACAGTTAGGTCCCCTGCGTTTAACATTGGTTCCTAACCCTTCTCTCCAAATTTGGTGGCCGTGCTGTTATTTTGGGGAGGTGAAAAACAAATCTAAGTTTGAAGAAATATTAACTGGATTTTGAAATGGTAGGTTGGATCGTCAGTATGGGTCTGCACTTATCCATGCCTTGGGTGGTGAATGTGTCTTGTTTGGGGCAAGCAGTGCAACAAATTATTGTTTTTCTTTCTGGAGCACCTCAGTACAACAGTATGTAAAGCGTACCGATGCTAAATTATGTAGGACGATTAGCATATTTGGCATGTTGTTTGATTGTGCCTTGTGGTTTGGTACTTCCAAACCATTTAGAGAATGGGCATCACTCTGTCCCTGGCTGTAGACATATGGTCATTCTTGTAAGCCTGATTGACACTGAAACGAAAATTAGACTACGGACAATTTGGGATACAAAAGAACAGTCAGGATAAGTACGAGGAGCTGGCCTCATGCTAGTAATGCATTTTGTCAAGCTCTTTCTGCCATATCGAAGTTTTGATAGCCGAAGATAATTGCTGGATGCTCATCTAATTTGCTCGCTGGAGTGCAACATAGCTACGATGTATACAATGTCAGTTAACCATTGATGGTGCCATGGTGATGGTGTCTTGTCTTGGTGCCACCTTAACAAAGTGTCTGATGTGCTCCTCCTACCGTTACTAGTCGTCTAGCCTCATTGGTTCAATAACGGAATTCGCTCTAGTGACAACTAACAAGAAGCGCATTGGTCATATAACCCTCGTGAGGCTTCTAATCTAAGTATCTGATCCTTTTTGCTATTCTACAGCCCAGAGATACCTGCTATGTGGCAGATAAAGGGCTAGCAGATTTGAGGTACAGCGGCCATCAGCCTCATGCGCATTCTTGGGATGATTTCCCAGTGCTCAAGGATATCTTGAAAGAGGTAAGAGCTGGGCCAAGGTGACTTCTTGCATTGCTACCCTGTAATCAGCAGAAACCAGTTGGAATTGTTCTTATTTAAAAGGTAACATCCGGAGAGTATTCTCAGCGTTCAGCCTTCACAGCAGTTTTCTGACTCATACACATTGGTTAGGTCCATGAAGCCCTCCCAGGAAGCCACTTTAACAGCCTGCTGCTGAACAGATACAAGGGATGTTCAGACCATGTGTCGTGGCACGCCGATGACGAACCCCTCTACGGGCCTACCCCGGAGATCGCGTCCGTCACATTCGGGTGCGAACGTGAGTTCTTGCTGAGGAAGAAGCCTACCAACACACAATCACAAGGTACTTGCCACATCTTGCTACTAGATGAGAGCTATATCCCCTAAAAAAAAAACTAGAGGAGAGCTATAGGCTTTGTAGCCCGGACTAAAACTGGCTCATGCTGATCTTCATCCACCAGCTGCTGGTGAATCTGGGGAAACGGCTCGGAAGCGGCTCAAGGTCAGCGCCCCTCAGCAGCATTCATTCCTCCTGAAGCATGGCTCGTTGCTCGTGATGAGGGGCTACACCCAGCGGGACTGGCAGCACGCGGTGCCCAAGCGTGCGAGGGCGGCCTCGACGAGGATCAACCTGACTTTCCGGCATGTGTTGCCATGAACATGGCCAGTTCGCTTGGTCTCCCTCCAGTTTTGTGCCTGTGCCCATTGCGTGCAGTGTGTAGTGGGTTTCCTGATAATGCTTTGAACTCGCTTTATCCCCCTTCCCACCTCCTGTAATCTCTATCGAACTCTGTATTTCCGTTATGCCAAAGTAATGGAAGAGGGGAGTAGCCCAAAATGTGCAACCTGCTACATTCTTTCTGCGGACCAAATGAACTTGGCCTACATACATAATAACAGGATAAAAATGTGCAACCTGCAACATTTCTTCCTACGGACCAAATGAGTTTTCCAGTTGGGGTTGCTGGATGTGCAAACCGCACAGGTTGGGGTGGATGTGCTCTCTTTAGGCACATCCATAGCAAGATGTCAGGTGGACCATGTGAGAAGATGAAACTCACATCTCCTCATCTGTAGTAGTTATAGAAAATTAGTGACTACTGGTGCAGTATTTTCTTATAAAAATGGAAATTTGTTGGAAACTTAATCAAGCATTCTCGTTTAATACTACCTACAGGTTCAGCAAACAGAATTACAGCATGATCTCTTTAGCACAGTATGAAGTCCGAATCCAAACAACTAGTGCATCTCGCTACATATTCAAAATCTGTTTCTTCAAATAGGGGCCCAAAGAGAGGACCACCACACTGGTAGCAAAACAATCCCAAGACACTGATTTATTGTTGTACAACATTTCTACATGAGTTTTAAAGACACGGTTGCTATCTCCTGCAAAAGAATGGTAAATAAGATATGTTACACAACATCTGACCCTCGAGGATTCATTCGCCCATCGAACAATGCCATGGCGAAGTCGGCAACAAGTTCTAGCACCTAAATAACATTACAAAGCAAATCCTTCCTATCCAGCTGGCTCTTCTATACTAACCTGTTGCTATTGCAAAGAACATTTTTCTACATCACAACTGTCAGCTGCAAGGGTCAAATTAATGAGATATCCACATTCCACAGACGACTGTCTCTGATATCTGCATCCTAGGATCGACATGTCAACTGAGATAAAGCAAAGCCTATGTTGCTTGCGACGCGCGCTTTTTCCAGACACTCTGCAGATTCAACAGAAAGCAACAGAAGAGAATCAGAAAATTGAAAATATATCAGGGGTCCAGTCCGGGGTTGAAGAGGGTCGCGCTTACAAGAGTTTCATCGTCAGATTCCTCCTTGCAGCTCAAACTGTCGCCGTCAGGTTTTTTCTCTTCCAGCTCCATATCTTCTGCAGACTCATTCTCTGCTTTTCCTGTTTTTTCTTTCCCAGCTGAGCCAACTGCTACCTCTTTATCCTTCTCGCCATCTTTGGTAATAAAACAGTCACAAGCTAAGCTCAACTACGATGATGAAACGGCATGCATATTTTCATAAATGTAAACAAGCACATAAAACGGTCATACCTGATTTTACATCTTTGTCAGAATCTGAATGAACGAGAGAACTGGCTGAATCTGAATCATTAACGCCAGCTTCGCTGGTAGCTTCGATGGACTTGCTACCTCCTGATGTCTTTCTACGCTTGTTTTCCGGCGGCGCTTTTGGTTTTCCTTTCCTCTTTAGAGGTGAGGGCCTAAAGAAGATGGAACGATGAGAAAAATTGCAGCATGATCCTTAAGTCTGAGAGTTAGATATGAACTTACGTCTTTATTGACTTATGTTGGTTAGCTGGAACTTTCGTGCTGCTGGTAGATTTCATCTCCTGTGCTCTGTAAGGTATTACATTGGACCAGGTGAGAAAAATTGCAGCATGATCCTTAAGTCTGGGAGTCAGCTATGGACTTACGTCTTTACTGACTTATGTTGGTTAGCTGGAACTTTCGTGCTGCTGGTAGATTTCGTCTCCTGTGCTCTGTAAGGTGTTACATTGGTTCAGGTGGTGGATCGATGAGAAAAACTGCAGCACGATCCTTCAGTCTGAGAGTTAGATATGGACTTACGTCTTTATTGACTTATGTTGGTTAGCTGGAACTTTCGTGCTGCTGGTAGATTTCGTCGCTTGTGCTCTGTAAGGTGTTACATTGGATCAGGTGGTAAGCAAAGTAAATTACTTCATCTTGCAAAGCATCAATTTGATGAGATGTGCAATAAGTTCATAACATTTAATCTGGCTAGAAAGCTTTACATCTAACATTTTACATTGATAATCGATACTTTGTTAGGGCTAACAAGCAAAATATAGGCAGACAAAGTCATTTCTTAATTCCTAAAGAAGAAATTCTGGCTTACCGTCCTTGATTTGAACCTGCATGATCCTTCTTTTGCTGCTGCAAAACAATCAGTAGAACTATAATGAGTTGAACATTATCTTTAGGGCTACAGAGACAGTTTCTAGGAAAGAATCGACAATACTCTACCTTCATTGGTGAACCATTACTTTCAATCATTTTCCACTTTTCTTTAGCCATGTTAAGCTGCTCCATATCTCCGTCATCATATAAGACCTACACAGAGAAGCATATTCATATTTATATACCCAGCAGTCACAATATCTTACAAGCACAATCAACTATACAACTATTGCATGCTGTGATATTGAGTAGGATATGCAGAAGAACTAAAAGGTTGCTGTCATGGCCTTGTGAGAGTTGAACAGTATGTATCAATATGTCTATAAACAAGGCTAAGCAGAGAGGGGAAAATCTTCGAATTATAAGTACTCAGCTAATTTCATAGAATAGCCTGCATGATAAAATGCAAACCTTTTTTGTTTTTCATGATGGTACTCATAACAGGAAAAATGGATCAAACAGATACACCATACTGATAGAGATACTAATTAATACACCATTTTTTCATCTAAAATAAAAAATAAACCGTCTAATGGAAACTTACTGTATGTAGCTTCTTTGCTGAATCATAAGATTTCACGACACCTGGATAAAATCTGATGACAAAAATAACTTAAATTTGAAGCCCACCTTCAAAGATTAGATTATAAAAAATGTTCAGAATTACATAAAATAGGAAACTTACTCCTTATCCAAAGGCCACCAAACTTTTATTCTACATCCTACCAAGTCTTTACTGCTTGAGTCATGCGTTGAACACTGCAGGCATTAATTAATTCTTAGTACACACACTAGAAGGATACTCATACTTGCACTTGCACAAACTCGACTACCGCTAGCATGTGCATACTTCCTTCTAGTGACTTTATTCAACAATTCCTGCATAAACCTTGGAGATTACCTTCGCTAAACCAGAAACCAGTCTTGGCTTCTGTCTTTTGAAGGACCCATTTAGACTAGCCAGTTCAGCAGCTCTCATAGTATTGTCCTCATCAGCATACTTCTGGGGAAAATTCAATAGGAATTGGCAATTTAGAACCAGAAGTTTATCAATAGGTCCCGCAAATACATATTACATACCATAGAACAGAAAGAAATTACCTTTGCACTGCTACGCGAGACTTCAGTATGGGACTTAGCATCCTTTTTCCCTTTGGATACAGGGGTTTTGGTACTGGTAGGTGATGCTACCAAGTCTTTATCATTTGAGTCAGCTCTTCTTTTCTCCTTCAACTTGTTTTCTAAGGAATCACTGGGTTTTCCTTTGCTGGCAGAATGCACTAAAAGCTCGTCACCGTCTTTACTGCCTTTTCCTGAATGTGGTCTACTCTTAGAAACTGATCTTTTGCGTTTTGGTGTCGAAAAATCTACTGGCTTCTCGTTGCTCTCTTTCATATCCATCTGCGGCTTCTTTGGTTTGCTCTTCACCGACTCCCCCAAATTGTCCTGGTTATCTAAGTTTATTTCTCTTAACAAACCCAAGACATCATCATCTTTTCCAGTATTTACTGGAACAGATGCTGCCTTCTGTTTCCCCCCTGTCTTTTTTGCTCCTCGGGATTTAAGAATTTGGACAATTTTCCCTAGAGGGATCTCATTACCAAATTCATCAGTCTCATCTATGAGCATCTTATCTTCGGGAGATTGAACCTGAAGGACATAAGACCAAAGAGGAGTCAAGGTCCAGCAGATAATTGAAGTGGAATCCTAATATAGACATAGACGTGTGTTGTGAAGGACATAAGACCAAAGAGGAGTCAAGGTCCAGCAGACAATTGAAGTGGAATCCTAATATAGACATAGACGTGTGTTGTGTACCTCAGCAACATTTGCTGTCATAAGAGCCTCGAAATGGGACAGTACAGTCTCACATCCCAACCACTTCTGTTCATCATTCTCCTACAAAGTAACATATCAAGTATTACAATCGGAAGCCTATATTCAGAAGGCAAGAAACTTGCTATCTTGGTAACCATCGACGAGTTTATGTCCTGGTAACCATTGACAATTCTTAACAAACAGCATGCTTAATGATTTGTTAGAACACATACCACAGGGTTTTCATTTTGGTCATTCTGAACTGCTGCATAAAGTTGTGCAGGCAATGGAACCGTCTGATTTTCTGATACAGTTATCTGGTCCGGACATAACCTCTTTGCAGTAAGAATACCAAGATCACATATAGCATGTAGAGTCTGCAAACAACATATCTCGATTTTAGTCAACACCTATAGCAAGCAAATGGGTTACAGTACATGACAACAAATGTGATGAACACTTGCTTACCTTGGTCTTATTTGCATCGACCACGTCTTTTGAACATTTGATGCTTCTGAATATAGATAATGTTGTCATGAAGCTCTCCTTTTTCATACCAGGTACACTATACTGCAAACCTTCTTCTCCCAGGAGGGTTGAAAGAAGTAGATGCAATGGCCTGGAAGGAGCTCTTTCATAAATATGCATATGCAAGAGTAATTTTAACAAGAAAAGGCAAAAAAAAGACCATTCTTTTTAATTATTTTGTATCAAACAGTGTGCATACAGAAAAAAACTAGACTGCCAGGAGGCATTACATAATAGCCATAGGGACACTGTTAGAATCAAACCACAATAATTTTTATTACCACGCATGACTTATCAAATTTTACGGTTGACTATCAAATTCTCCAGGATGTAGTTAGAATGTCAATTTTTTAGTGAAACATTACATTTTGTGTGCACAAAATAGTCAGGGTGTGCGACGATCAAGCAGCCAAATGATATTACAATTATAGGAAGTGCAAGAAAATGATATCTTAGGAACTTAATGAACAATTATCATGTATCAGTAAATTGACCAAATGCATCAAGCAATGAAAATGTGTATTAAATGCATCAAGCAATGAAAATATGTATTATGGAAACTCACGATAACAAGTAGTAGTACAATAATACTGTAAGAGTTATTATAAAATACCAGAAAATTGGAGCAAATGCTTTGACATCCTCATATTCCTCAATGTTAGGGCATGAAGGATCATGAGCGAGGACATGAACCAGATATGGAATAATATATTCTGGGTAAGCTGTGAGCAAATTCACATCTGCTTGGACAGATAGTTGACGCATCTTAACTTGTTGGCATATTTGTGACACTTCGATCAGGTTGTGCTGGAACTGTGAAATGAAAAGATATACACATTAGAATCAGTGGATGGTGAACTCAATTGATCACTGTGTTTCGAGTATGAACCTCTTCGTACTGTGGTGTATGATAATCGTCTATGCCTATCAAGAAGGCGCAGGCATATTTTGCGTCCAAAGCCCTCTCCTTGATGTATTGATGTACTTTACTGAGAAACAACTTCCTCATTTGAGGGAAATCATCCTACAAATGAACGAAACTATAAATCTCCCAAGAGGATGCTGCATACAAGCAAACCAAATGAAAGTAAAAATGAAGAAATCAGCTAAGCTATATATTCCCAAAACATACCTGTGAAATCCTTAGAGTCAAATAAAACACATCAACAGGCACTTTATGGTCCCACTGTCTTGATAAGCGGAGAACAGCTTTCGCTGCAGCCAGCCTCAAATGGGCCTTATCACTAGCACTGCAAGTAATGGAGTAATAAGAAATAACCCAAATATAGCACAGAATGTATGCACTAAAATAGAAGGACAAGTCATTCATTGTACCTTGATATCATGTTTGGGGAAATATCACCATATGTAAGAATGCTCTTAAGGATGTCCATTAATTTTTCTATTCCAGGATGCACTTGAGCATCTTTGCAAGGTAGACAGCTCTTCACCAAAGTTTTAATGCCATAAATCTACAGAGAAAAATATCAGAAGTGAATAACAAGTAAAAAAAACATCGACAATTAGAGTAAAGCAGGCCATGAAAAGCATGATCTCACTCACCTTGAGCAAACAACTATGTGAACTATCACCCCATTCAGATTTGTCAGCGGAAACTTTAGCCATATCCTGGTGACACTTAAACGTTGCAATGAAATTTTGTAAAAAGGAAAGACAGAAATTTAAAGATAACAAGCCTTACATCACTGCAGTCAAGAATCTTTTTGGTTATGAAACTTATTATCTCTTCCCCCCTTGTTTCGAAAATTGGCATCGCTATCTGAGCTATACACCCCAAAGATTGCAAGATAGAAGGTAAATGAACTTTCTTCTCCTCCAACAAATCCACAAGCCTCTGCATAGTTACAAATGCTAGGCACAATACATCATAAATCTCAAAAATGTACAAAGAAGGGAATAGCAGGGCCGAATTCAGACCTTGTAAAGAACAGATAGTGCCATCAGACCATCATCTTTAGTTATAGCGGCTAAAGCGTGAACAGAGTATTTAGCCTGCTTCCTTGTGCCCTCTAAACATAGCCGCTCTAACAGAAGAGCAACAGAGCTGAAAATGGAAGGTATAATAACTTAGTTCCATAATCATGGTAAGTAGCTCCATAACTGTTCCAAAAAAGTGTAAAGTAGTGCACAAATGGAGAACTTTCAAGCAGCTACACCTTGATGAGGCCAGTTGTTCACGAATGTTACCACCAGCTTTGGACAAAACATGAGCAATACCCTCTTTAAGAACTTCATTATCCTCCTTCAGAAGTTCAATGATATCTTCTTCAAATCCAGATAAAAGTGAAGGGAAGAAACTAGATATTGCCTGCAATTAGTAAATGGCATGGGGTGAGGATCGTCTTTAAGAGTCTCAGGGCACAAAATGCATGCACAAAGGGTTGCAAATATATGAAGAGATGAGGTAGGATGGGCAGTTGGTTATATCTAGTATGGAAATTTCATCAGTGCAAATTTCATGACATATCCATCTGCCCAAGATCCTTTGCATCATGAAGCATGTTGCACCCCTTGGCATTTGATAGAATGCCACAACATGTTTGGAACAACAGAAGATAAAAGACAATTCTAACCACTATTTTGGATGTAACATTACATGCCTAGTCCATCATCCTACTTTTAGGCTAGCAGGTACCCAGCAATTTACATAGCCGTCCTGCGGGTACCTTTAACTAAAAGAGTAAAACCCATCAGATTACTACCGAATTGGCCTCACAACTTTACGACTAGAGAAAATCTGCTCAAAGGAAAAATTGTTTACTCCTCTTCTCTAAAATCAACAATAGTTCGTGCTTGAGTAGCAATATAATAGTAAGTCCATGCAAGCAACTATTCATGAAGTCTTTTTACTTCCATGATGGCAGAAAGAAGACGATCAAAATGTTGCATCAATAACAGAATTAGTTCTTCAGCAAAGTATACCGTCAGAAGATCCATGCATGATGAGATGAGTTTTGTATTCCCAATAGATTTTTGCTCAGAAGCTGCAGACAGGATCTCTTTGACATATTCCTTATTCACAAGTAGATACGAACATCGCATTGATAGTGTGCTGACAAAATCATACAGTTCATGTTTTTCACCAAGTGACTTGAGCAAATCAACCTGCAGATTACAAATAAAAATTCAAATTGTTTTATAGGATTTTCGGAAAACAAATCAACAAGACCTAGTTCCAATAAGCGATTTTGTCTACTTGGTAGTGAATATAATTACTGGTCAACCTAGAATGAAAATGACTAGGTATATAGTAGGTACCCGAATAGACCAAGCATTATTGAATGTTGTTGCGCAATCAAGCAAACTTGTGAACATTTTCCAGATATTTTCATCTTTCAGCTGATGAAGCATGTTCAAGTACTCCTCAGCCTTTACCGCATCACTGAACAAACGGGACATGCTCCGGAAACATCCCAAGATTCTTTTTTGCACATCAGCTGCATCTTCCTGCAATACAAGAAGAATAAATAAGGCAAGTATTTACCAAATAGTAGCTCTCTGGTGCTTTCCAATCTCAAGAATCACAAACCTGGCTTGTCTGTCGAAGGGACATGTACTTCAACATTTCTTGTTGTAGTCTGAAGTTGATCAAAATGCAACAAATCAGAACATTCAAAAAAGGAAAGAAAAGATAAGGGAGAGCAATTATCAAAAAATGATTTATGGACACATGGTCAAACCTTTGCTTCTGCAGAAGAATCTGTTCAAGAGCTTTCATCTCAACTTTATCAAAATGTGTGGCAGCAATTACCCAATGTTTCACTCTTTCCTTTGTCGGAAACTCTGGTGGAAATAATGAACCACATAGGACTGATTCAATTGACTCAGGCCTGCACCAAATAAACAAAACAACAAGGTGACATTATCTTAGGCTCACACTAGAACATCACCGATCACAGAGTGCAATAACGCACAATAGCCTAATACAATATGTTTGCATGAACAAAAAAAGGAACTGATTTCCATGAGGGATGCTAGATGTCGACACTAGCCAGGATGCAAACACATACATCAACAGAAATTTTCCTCGTGATTCTGTATGTTCTCAAAATACTCTCATAAGCATTTGTATCCAACGCTTATCTCATGTCAACCGCAAAGAACAAAATACCCAATACCATCAACCAGATCTCAAGAGAAGTAAAAAACTACAAGAGACAGAAAATATTGCACAAGTAATATCTAGAGTGTATCAGGAAAGGATTAGCGGGACATCCCAGACATGCCAAACATACACGGTAAGTCAGTGAGGGAGTATAAAACCAGTAGAACTGCTACATCTAGTCATTAGTTGAATAAAATATATCTTTCTGTTGCATGTTCATGAAACATTAACAACAAGCCTCAAAAATATTTAGTTTAGTGACATTACCTAAAATCTTTGTCATAAATGCATCTCAATATTTTTCCAGGTATCCACTCAAAATTATCAGAATTAGTCGAGCTATCAGAACCCTTTAGGCAATACAGCTTGTAGATATCAGCCAATCGCTCCATGGTGTAGCACTTCACTGGAAGCTGGATTTAAAAAAAAATACACCATACATCTCAGTAAATTATACAGAGTAAAACATGTGGAAAAAATGGAAGACGATGAAAAGGGCAACGAAAAGCTAACCGATTTATCACGGACACGCTCGGCTACTAGTTTGATAGTTTCAATTGGCACAGCACCAAATTCATGGCAAGCTACATCACAAACAGCAGCCACAACTTGTTTTCGTACATTTTCTTCGTAATCCAACAGTCTGTCACAAAGTGCCTCTGCCAAGGAGCCGACCATCAAAGAAAGAACAATGCGATGCTCCCTCAAATGATATGAACTGTTATTAGGGGGACATAGCTACTTACTGATAACCTCAGGAGCTTCAGGACGGGAATGGTTTGAGATTAGACATTTCTTTAAATGCTCAATCACAGAAAGACGTATTTCTACCACTCTGTCAGTCAATCTCTTCAGGAACTCAATGAAAAGAGACTTAAAAGATTCCAATACAGGGACTCCAGGTAAAGAAAAAAGTTCCCCAAGCAACTCAACTGATTTAGACCGCATTTCTACTTCATCTGCCTATAGAAATGAGAAAAATAAACATGAATTAGCAAGACAGAACAAACTAAGAAAATTAGTCACAAGATGCATGAAACTTTCGTTTTTATTTGATTTTATAGAAAAATATACTTTCTGTTCCAAAGTTATTACTCCCTCCAATCCATATTAGTTGTCGCTGAAATGGATGTATCTAGACATATTTCAATGCTAGATACATCCGTTTGAGCGACAACTAATTTAGATTGGAGGGAGTATTTTATAATGCAGAGTCACTCTGCATATAGGTAGTTCAGGGTCAAATTGATAATCGAAAGTATATCGTACCAGTAGTTCCCCAGTTATATAAGGCACCACCACTTTAAGAACCCTTGGAGCACACTGATACACATCAAATATGACCTCGTGGTGATCAATGTGGCCATTTGCAGAACTGTTGGCCCCAGCCAAGGATGATGTAAGAAACTTCTTTATGTATGGTTCGAGTTTTCCTGCAGATTGCTCTATAACACCCCGAGCCAGCTTACGTGCAGATAAAGAAATACCCTAGGAAACAAGAGTCGCAAAACTAATAGTTTACAGAAGGGCGCAAATAATAATCTACTAAATAGCCAAAAATGCCATAGAACTTAAATGCACTCACAGTTTTTTTACGGCCTAAAGCTGATAACAGTACATGTAGAAGGCTTTGATGTATAACCTCGCTCTCTTCTATAATAAGGGCCATAATTGTCTGCATTGATTTCACAACATTTGTTTCATGATTTTCACTGCATCAAACAAGTTTCAACAGTCAAAACACAATGGGTAAACAAAAAGGACCATAGCACACTTAACTTGTTCTGATCGCCCAATATATGTAGCAAGTATAATACTACCCATACTAGTATAATTAAATTGTAGCATGTACACACTACCACCCGGGGTTGCAAGATCTTATGTGTGTCACCTCTAGCCTACCCCAACTTGTTTGGGACTAAAGGCTTTGTTGTTGTTGTCGTACACACTATCACTCATATTAATATAATTATGTTGTAATATGTACTCCCTCCGGTCCTTTTTAGTTCGCATATAAGATTTGACTGAAGTCAAGCCTCGTAAAGTTTGACCAACTTTATAGAAAAAAGTACCAACATTCACAATCTAAAATCAATATTAATAGATGTGTCATGACTTAAAGTTTCATATTGTATAACTTTAGCATGGCAGATGTTGATATTTTTTCATATAAATACAGTCAAACTTTGTGAAGTTTGACTTCAGAGAATTCTACTCCCTCCTTTCCGGTTTATAGGGCTTATTTTAAAATTTTAGTTTTCCCATTTTATAAGGCTCAATTTGGTTATTCCCCATCACATGTTCAGACTTTAAGGTGCATTAAATCATTGCATGCAAGTATTAAGAGAAAACTGACCAATGCATGCACTTTATGCATGCATGCATTTCAATTAATGCATTGGTAAACATAATTTTTTTGAGGAAAACAAGGGCATTAATTGGGTGCTTTTGCAAACTACAAAAAATATTCCACCACTCATCATCTATCTTGGTTGGTGAGATTTTTGAATTGAGCCTTATAAACCGGAAATGAGGGAGTAATATGCAGAGTAAAAAGGACCGGAGGGAGTATAATATGTACACTCCATCAAAAACCAATATGATACGTCAAATGGCAGCAATAATAGTCAACCAGGAAATAAATGTTCTGTTTTAGGGTGACAAAAAAACATGTCCCAGGTATCTAGCACCTTGCATAGAATGAAATGAATGCTGCTTTGTAAATTAAGGCCAATTTTGCCGCATATGGGCCCACTGAATTTCTAAAGATGTCAAGGGAGCCCATTGCCCCATCTAGTCCACATATCATGGGAACCATCCAACATATGAGTGCTATATCAAGGCTGTTAACATGCCTGAGAGCATAAGGTGAGCGACCACTCTTACTAGCGCTCTTTAAAACACTGAGGTCTGAACAGCTGTGTCATGACTTACAAACATTCATGCTGCTATTATTTTATACCAGAAGTCTATCACGCAATTCAAGGCAAGACTCCATACAATCAAATTTTCTGACAAGTCATTTATAAAATTTATTGTCCTTGAGTTATCATTAGTCTTGGTTCATCATCATTAATATTACAAAGAGGACCTCCACACAAATCACACAATGAAAATGGTGTACTCCCTCCGATTCATATTACTTGTCACTCAAACGGATGTATCTAGCACTGAAATGCGTCTAGATACATCCGACTGGGCGACAAGTAATATGGATCGGAGGGAGTAATGTATTTCAGCCCACAAACTAGTGTATTCATGCAATGTAAACTTTCAAATAAGTCCATACAATTTATATCCTCAAAATATTATTAATCTTGGTCCTTCTGATTTAGAAGTACATAGAGGTCCTCCACACAAATCACACAGTGAAAAGTGTGCAAGTGTCTCTCAGCCTACAAACGAATGTACCCTTATAAACCATCACAAATAACCTTAACAGAAATTAAAACAATCAATTTGCAAAATAGCAAAAGTCATGATCCAGAAAGGACAGAACTAAATTCATTGTAGTGTTCTTCCATGTGAACCTAACAGTGTGAAACAGTGAACCAAAAATCATAGTGGTTACTTCTTACATGCTCATGCAAAGACTGGAAACTAGTCCATCTACGGTGGCATTACATAACACAAGGTATTTACCAGACCTAGCTTAGATGGCGTAGCAGAATTACCTGACGATTTCTAAAAAAGTTTGGAACATGTCTGTGATGAGATCATTGCATTCAAGGTCCAACATCACAACACATGCCCGGTATCTTGCAACTGTTTCCAGAATAGCAACTCTCCTGCTAAAGTAATGGCTATTAACATCAGCGAGTCCACCAAATGTACCAACAATCAGACGAAATATGGTCTGCAAGAAAGAAAAAAGAATACTCAAATACTGAACAAACATTGTAAGCTCAGTCAAAGTAATTTGATTCAGCACTTTTTGTGAGCACAGGGTTACCCTTAAAACATCATCACTATATGGAGCTTCAGGTGCAGTTATTCTTGTAATTTCACAGAAGCAGGTTGCCAAGAGAACTTTAACATCTTGATCCTGATGTTTCAGCAATTCTTTTCTGACAACTGCTGTTAGACATGGTTGGATAGCTTCCATCACCGACGACCCTGGTGACTGTTCTATTACATGTAGGCACTCCGCAGCTTGCTGCAATACAATTAGCATTAATAGCACACCCAAAAGTTACATAAGCAGAAAAGGAAAGATTTCAAGCAAACAGGTCATTATATCCAGACAGTACTGCAATACTGTCAGTCTGCTCCCTGTGACCCTTTGCTAGGAAAGAAATTAACAAGGCAGAAAATTAATTTCAGAACAATACTGCTCCATGTGATCCTGTGCTAGGATAGAAAGCGACAAGACAGACAATTAACTTCAAAACAATTGATATTTTCCATCATTGATGCCAAGTTACAGATTTCTTACGAAAAGATAAAAGGCCTATTTTTTAGCTTCAGTTTTGACCCCTGGACCAGCAAATTATGTTGTTTAAAAATTAAAACAAAAAAGTTCAAACCTTTGGAAATTCCTACGCCAATTACACAGATGTTATTTACTACCATAGATTTGGGCATAAAAAGTATAACAAATTAGGAATTACAAAAAACTGTCCGTATTTATATGTCTACTATCAACATCCTAAACCCTGACATAAAGATACCAACACCAGTACATGTAGAGCTCAGAAATTTGAAACTAGAAACAAAATTCGCTGGCCATTTTTCCTGACAGAGGCACTGATCAGCTCTAAAATAGGGAACAAAAAAGGCAACACAACTACTCCCTCCGTCTGAAAAAACTTGTCCCTCAAATTGATGTATCTAGGACTAACTTGATGCTAGATACATCCATTTGAGGGACAACCTTTTTCGGACGGAAGGAGTAGTACCTATGATGTTAAGAAAATATTTTTTATCAAATTTGATGCTACTCCCATTAGGCAACAAGGACAGATGTCAGGATTAAAAAATGTTCCATTGTTTGTTGGCTTTGGAAAGCTCTAAAGACAGAGACATTAAATTTGTTCTCAAAATACTGTAAGCAAATGTTTACAAGACAAAAAATACCATTTTAAGCACAGCATTCAGGGTTACAGGTGCAGACGGAACTAGCATATAAACTTATCGGAGGACTTCCATGCACCATGCCATAGACATCGAATGGTTCATGTGAACAACCAAATAAAAAAAATTACAGGACCAAAAGTCTGAGCTTTATAGTAGCACATTTCGATGGTCCAGTAGTATAACAGAAGTAACCGCTTAGTGCGCCAATCAGGCAGAGAAACCTGTTTGGACCACCGAAACCCGGCAAACCCTAATTCACAGACGTTCAGTTACACCCCCTCCCAGCTGAAATGAAAATAAATTCCGGCTGAAACAAGCAAAAATGCGCCATACATATCACAAACTAAAGCGGTGGCACAGCGTCCCTAGGAAATCTCACCAAAAAGGTAAGAATTTCCCTCCTCATTACCCAGCCCTAGCTGAAAAATTGCTCCTTTTGGACCCTCCTCGGCGCTCGGTGCAACATAAACCATCGGAATCCAGCAACGGGACCCCTAATTCGCAGGCGCAGCCGGAGGACATCCGCCTCACAAGCTCACGCCTTCCCGCCCTAAACCCTAAAACCTGCCGAATTGGCGCTAGGACCACAGATCCACCCCATCCGCGACGGAAGCGAAGCTGGCAACCAAAGAGTACGACTGTATGAGACTCGGGAGTCGGGAGTTGTCACCTCGAGGAGCTTGGCGAGCGCCTCGGCCTCGGCCGGCAGCTCGGAGCCGAGCTTGTCCCCGAGCTCCCTGAGCTGGCCCGCGACGGCAGCCATCCCCCGGCCACCTCACCCTTGACCCGCAGCGAATTGGCGCGCCGGCGAGCGCCTCGAGGCCGAAGCTGCTCCTGCTCCTCCTCCTCCCTCTGGGTCGAGCCTAGGGCCTAATCTGAGAGGGGACAAGGGTTTCGCGTTGCCTTTTTGGCTCTCGCTGTTTCGAAATTGGTGTGGGAGAGAGGCGGAGAGCTCGTGAGCGAAATGCCCAGTTTGGGGATCGGGTTTGGGTCTCTGCGCTGCGGTATCCTCCTCCTGCTACCACGCTCCCCTCCTACCGTTTAGTAGATGGAAGAAAAAACATGACGCGCCTCGCACGGACGCGTGTGCCTGGGGCGCGGGTCCTGCGCCGCGCATGGCCGGCCTGTCAGCGTGGTGCGTTCCGCCCGCCGACGGTGGAGGGGTGGTTACTCCGGCCTTCCGGGTGGTTTTACGACACAGTTTGTTAGGTTCGGGAGAGTGTGACTGCGACTGTGAGTGAGAGAGCCCTGTCTCGGCGCTCAGAACTTTGAGAAAAAAATCTTCTTTTTATCCTATAAAGACTGCAGCCTGGCATCGAACGATCAGTGTGTGTTTGCTTGGGCTGCATGATTACCCAAATTCGGACTCTCTCGACAAAATAATACCCTACGTTCTACTTTAATTGTATTTATTTGGAGAAAGTACAAATTACATGTTAATCTACCATGAGAACTTATGTGTATAAGAGTTGTCGTCTATGGGTCTAATCCCTCGACTTAGATACCAGGATACCTAGGGTTTACATAGGTGGGTTACATCTAAGGATAATCGTGTCGAAGACGACCTTAAGTCTTGAAGTACACGCCAAATCTTTGGAAGATATCCACCTTGGCGCTTTTGGGCCCTAAGAACGTGGCCCACCGGTTTGATCATCCTAGGGGTCCTCGGCCCGGCCCATATGGTCGGGAGCCAACGTGGTCAGTACCCCCTAGTCTAGGACAGCATTAGTAGCCCTGAACTAGTCTTTCAGTCAAGGATGTTCCTCGATACTTCTGAGTTGTACCTCGTCTTCAATATCCCAGCTGGTTCAATAAATCTTCATCTGTTATGGATGAGTTTCATGCATCGGGCATCCGAGGAACCCCTTAACATTTCCATGCTTACTTTCTTCCGAAAGATCCCTAGTGTATCCGAGGAGAGTCGTGGATCTGAGGATCATTTCCCGCGCAGGGCTGCCGGAGTACGACGATCTATGGGACCGGCGAGGATCCCTTTGCACTTCGGCTGGGGTAGTCAACGAGCACAGAGAGCAAATCCAACAGTATACGCGCGAGGTTTTCTCAGGTTCGGGCCGCCGTGGAGGCGTAAAACCCTATTCTTGTGTTTGGGTGGTTTGACTTGGGGCTCAAGTTACAAGCACAGCTTGCCAGAAAAATGTGAGCAAGGTGCAGCTATTGTGTAAGCGTGAGCAAGGAAACGTGAGCAAGGTGCAGCTACTATGTAAGCGTGAGCAAGGTGTCGACCCGTGCCAGGGTAGCTATGGGCCTCCTTTTATAGCCGAGAAGGGGTCATCATAGTGGGAACATGGTCATTACATGTATGTGAATAGTGGCCTCGATGCTATCCAACCTAATCATGCCGGACTAGGACAAGGGCATTTAGTGCATCGTGAGCTGGTGGCCATCCTTTTGGCAAAAAGTGTATCTCCTTCTACGCTGTCGACGTGGATGAGCCTATCTTCTTGACACATCCACTAGACGGGTGTCAATAAAAGTTGATCTGCATCCGACGTGCTGACACGCATCCTGTTGACTCCCCTCAGGCCGCCTGCCATCAGCTGGTCGATAAGGTGGAGGGGCCGAAGGGCGAGAGGGAGAACTTCCGGCAAGGAGCTTGTCGGGTCTTGGATTGACAGTGCAAAGCTTGCCGGCAACTGGAGTTTTGATCTTCAGTACTAACTTAGTACTTCTCGATCACCTGCCTGGAGGTCTTCTTTACGGTCTTGGTGCCCAAGTGTTGATACTTGGGTTGGGCTATCCTCCGGTAAGCCCTTGCCGTCCAAAGGGTTGCAACTGCTTGTGCATAAGTCTGGGTACTAAACGGCCCCTATTTTAGTACACCGACAGGAGCCCCCAGGCCTGGGTCGTAAACGCATGTGAGGCGTCATTGGGCTAGGCCCAAACAATGAACAAGCATGCATGGCAGAGAATGACTGTTGTAATCTTCTCTTTTACCACGCCCCCGCGATGTGCATTAAATGTAGAATGTGGGAGAGTGATACGTCTCCGTCGTATCTATAATTTTTTATTGTTTCATACCAATATTATACAACTTTCACATACTTTCGGCAACAATTTATATGATCTATTGGACTAACATATTGATCTAGTGCTCGGTGTCAGTTCCTATTTATTGCATGTTTTTTGTTTCACAGAATATCCATATCAAACGAAGTCCAAACGCGATAAAAATGGAGGGAGAATTATTTTGGAATATATGTGATTTTTGGGAGGTGGAATCAACGCAAACGGAGGCCCGCGACCTCCATAACACACAAGGGTGCGGCCTCCCCCCTAGCGCGCGGTGGTGCCTTGTGGGCCTCCCCCCTGGCGCGCGGTTGGGGCTTTTCTTCGGGCACAAGAAAGATAATTTATGGAAAAATCGTGTAAAAATTTCATCCCGATCGGAGTTATGTATTTCCAAGAATTTAAGAAACGGTGAAGGGCCAGAAAACAGGAACGCAAAACAGAAGAGAACAGAGAGATAGATCCAATCTTGGAGGGGATCTCGCCCCTCCGACGCCATGGAGGCCATGGACCAGAGGAGAAACCCTCCTCCCATCTAAGGGGGAGGCCAAGGAAGAAAAGGAAGGAGGGGGCTCTCTCCCCCTCTCTCCTGGTGGCGCCGGAGTGCCGTCGGGGAAAGGATCGTGATGGCGATCTACATCAACAACCTTGCTACCGTCAACACCAACTTTCTCCCCCTCTATGCAGTGGTGTAACCTCTCTATTCCCGTTGCAATTCTCTACTTAAACATGGTGATCAACACTATAGATGATTTCCCAATGATATGTGGTTATCCTATGATGTTTGAGTAGATCTGTTTTGTCATATGGGTTGATTGATGATCATGATTGGTTTGAGTTGTATATTTTATTTTGGTGATGTCCTAAGGTTCCCTTCATGTCACGCAAATATGAGGGATCCCCGCTGTAGGGTGTTGCAATACGTTCATGATTCGCTTATGGTGGGTGGCGTGAGTGACAGAAGCACAAACCCGAGTAAGGGGGTTGTTGCGTATGGGATAAAGAGGACTTGATACTTAATGGTATGGTTGGGTTTTACCTTAATTATCTTAGGTAGTTGCGGATGCTTGCTAGAGTTCCATCATAAGTGCGTATGATCCAAGTACGGAAAGTATGTTAGCTCATGCCTCTCCCTCATATAAAATTGCAACAATGCTTACCAGTTTAGTTATCGATCACTTGGGGACAAATGACTTTCTTGTGTGACAAAAGCTATCTACTTTTATTATCTTGCAATTTATTCGTAGTTTTATTCCCGCGAAGTACTTCTAGCTTTATACTTGTTCTAGATAAAGCAAACGTTAAGTGTGTGTAGAGTTGTATCGGTGGTCGATAGAACTTGAGGGAATATTTGTTCTGCCTTTAATTAGCTCCGCTTTGGGTTCGACACTCTTATTTATCAAAAAAGACTACAAACGATCCCCTATACTTGTGGGTTATCAATACCTTTTTCTGGCGCCGTTGCCGGGGAGCAATAGCATGGGGTGAATATTCTCGTGTGTGGTTGTATGCTTTATCACTAAGTAGTTTTTATTTTCTATTCGAAGTTGTTCTTTATCTTTAGTTATGGATATGGAACACGAAATACCAAAAAATTAGTTGTGCTTGCTACTCATGGAGATGGGGAACCTCCTAAAACCCTCGATGCTCGTTATGTGAAAAATATAAACACTCCTTTTGGTATCCTGAGAAAACCCCATTCAACTTGATAATGGGAGACACATTGGATCAACGTGAATACTTTAGGGATTATCGCTTGACTCAAAAAGGGAAACTGTTATGGGATCAAATTCATATGTTGCATTGGTATGCTCAGGATCTATGCTTGAGATATGATTATACTTTCTGCTCTAGGATGAAGGCTCCACACCTTCCCTTTTCATGCAAATTTAACGATAATGAAACCTTGGCTTCTTATGCTAATGGTAGATATTATTACTATGATGTGGAACGAGTAGAATAATTTGTTGCTTTTAAGGGTGCCTATGAAATTGAATCTCTGTTTGAAAAGTATGAAGATTATGATGATGTTGTTTATAAACCTGAAAATTTTGCTATGAGAATTATAAATACAATTACGATATTGATGTATTTCTTGAGAAAGTCTTCGTTGTCCAAGAAGAGACTAATATTTTGCAGGAAACTATGGAAGAAAAAATAGATGAAACGGTGAGCTCATTGGATGAAAAATATGATGAGGAGAGCGAAGAACAAAAGGAGGAAGAGCGGATTAGCTACCCATGCCCACCTTCTAATGAGAGTAACTCTTTAACTCATACATTGTTTAATTTCCCTTCGTGATTACCGAAGGATGAATGCTATGATGATTGCTATGATCCCGTTGATTCTTTTGAAATATCCCTTTTTGATGAACTTGATGCTTGCTATGCTTGTGGCCAAGATGCCAATATGAATTATGCCTACGGAGATGAACTTGTTATGGTTCCTTATGTTAAGAATGAAATTGTTGCTATTGCACCCACACATGATAGTCCTATTATCTTTTTGAATTCTCCCAACTACACTATATCAGAGAAGTTTGCTCTTATTAAGGATTCTATTGATGGGTTGCATTTTACTACTACAAATGATAATTTTGATGAATATATTATGCATGTGCTTGCTGGTCCTACTTGCAATTATTATGAGAGAGGAACTACATCTCCGTCTCTCTATGTTTCCAACACGATAAAGTTGCAAGACACTGCTTATACTATGTATTGGCCTTTACTTGATGTGCATTAATTGTTCTTTTATGACATGTCGATGCATAGGAAGAGAGTTAGACTTCATCATTGCATGATGTATGTTGCTTTGTGCTGACTACTCAATTATAAATCAGTGTTAATTAAAATTGGCTTTGAAATACCTTGGGATCTGCTAGATACATTACTTGAGCACTTTATGCCTAGCTTAATGGCCTTAAAGAAAACGTTGCCAGGAAGACAACCAGGAAGTTTTAGAGAGTCATTTTATTCTGTTGTGTGCTTTTATAAAGTTTAAAAACAAAAAAAATAGAGAGAAATTTAAAAGTTTACAAAAAAAGAAAAGTGAAAGTGAGAAAGACGAGCACGGTGGAAGCGGGAGCATGCCTTGAACTTTGTTCATGACAATGGAAACTTTGTGAATCTTGAATTACAGATACTTTTCAACAAAAATAATTACCCCCTTGTACAAATCCATTGTATTATAAAAATAGTGTGCCAAGATTTGCCTTTATGATGATTAGATTGCTTGTTGGTGTGTGCGGTGCAAAAAACAGAAACTTTGGTTGTAGTGCGTGATTTTACATTTTTACTGGAACGTCAAAAGTTTCTCAAATTTTTATACAGTACTTCTATGCAAAATGTTTATTTTGTCCTAAGTTTTCAAAAAAAATGGAGTTACAGAAGTATGGTCAATGTTCAGGTTGCTACAGACTGTCCTATTTTTTGATAGATTATGTTTTTGATGCATTGTTTTGCTTGTTTTGATGAAACTATCGATTGTATCAGTGGTATAAGCCATGGAGAAGTTATAATACAGTAGGGATAATGCAAAAACAAAATATTAATGGGTTTGCAACAGTACTTAAAGTAGTGATTTACATTATTATACTAACGGATCTCACCGAGCTTTCTATTAAGTTTTGTGTTCATGAAGTGTTCAAAGATCAAGGAGGTCTCGATATGAGGAGTATGCACCATGATGGTATGAGATAGTCCATGGTTTATTTATAGAACGCTCATTGCACTTCACTTATATCATTTGAGTATGGCCTTATAGAATGCTTCATGTGCTTCACTTATATCATTTGAAGTTTGGATTGCATGTTTCTCTTCACATGGAAAAATGTTATTTGTAGAATGATATTTTGCTTCACTCATATTTATTAGAGCATGGTCTTTTATAGAAAGAATTAAACTCTCGTGCTTCACTTATATCTATTCAGAGAGTCAACAGGAATTGGTCATTTGCATGGTTAGTCATAAAATCCTACATAAAACTTGTGGATCACTGAATATGGTATGTTTGGTTCCTTGCAATAGTTTTGCGATATAGAGATGATAATATGTGGGAGGTACTAGTAATGGTTGTGGTTAGTAGGAATATTGGTGTTAAGGTTTGTGATTCCCGAAGCATGCACGTGTAGTCTCTCGTTATGCAATGAAGTTGGAGCATGATTTATTATTGATTGTCTTCCTTATGAGTGGCGGTCGGGGACGAGTGATGGTCTTTTCCTACTAATCTATCCCCCTAGGGGCATGTGTAGTAGTACTTTGCTTCGAGGGCTAATAAAATTTTACAATAAGTATATGAGTTCTTTGTGGCTAATGTGAGTCCATGGATTATACACACTCTTACCTTTCCGCAATTTGCTAGCCTCTTCGGCACCGAGGATTGCCCTTTCTTACTTCGATAGTCGGTGCAAACTTCGCCGGTGCATCCAAACCCTATGATATGATACGCTCTATCACACATAAGCCTTATTATATCTTCCTCAAAACAGCCACCATACCTACCTATTATGGCATTTCCATAGCCATTTCGAGATATATTGCCATGCAACTTCCATCATCACATCATATACATGACTTGAGCATTCATTATCATATTGCTTTGCATGATCATAAGACAGCCATCATGATATTTCCATGGCTTGTTCGTTTTTTGATATCCTTGCTATGCTAGATCATTGCACATCCTGGTACACTGCAGAGGCATTCATATAGAGTGATACTTTGTTTTAGGTATCGAGTTGTAATATTGAGTTGTAAGTAAATAGAAGTGTGATGACCATCATTATTCATTATTATATTAGAGCATGTCCAAGTGAGGAAAGAATGATGGAGACTATGATTCCCCCACAAGTCGGGATGAGACTCCGGACGAAAATAAAAAAAGAGAAAAAAAGAAGAAAAAGGTGAGGCCAAAAAGAGCCCAAGAAAAGGGGGGGGGAGAAAAGAAAAAAGGAGAGAAAAGAGAGAAGGGGCATGCCAATTCCACAATTGTGCTTCAAAGTACACGGGTACAATGAGGTGCTATACAAACAATTTTTAACCCCTTTCCACGACAGCGTTTTGAACCGTCGCCAAGTGAGTGACTGCGATAGGGGGGTCCTTCCCACACGACCCAGAAATCGTCGGGGATAGGGCCACTAAACTATTTAGTAGGGGGGTCCTTGATGCATATAGTTGTCCCTACTAAACTATTTCTGATATCTCAAATATCTGAAACGCTCCATCCTTGCAACTCGTTTGTGCTCGCATTGCCATCATAGTCGGTATTCTGTGATGCTACGTTTACGATGTCAGGCCCATCACAAACGCTTCACAATTATAGAAGCAAACAATCACACACATTTACTTTTCCTCGACTGTATGTGATTCGATGTAAGAGCGCACACAGTTGTCGCTATAAAACTGCATGCGAAGCTTGAATACATCCCACACGATTCATCCGTCGTACCCGTGTCAGATGAAGACCTATCGCACGCCTTCTTCCATGACCAAACGTTTGTGATGCGCACAACATCACAAACATTCCATAATTACGAAGCGTGTGTGATAAGGTGACTATCGCAAACATTTAATAAGAAAAAACTGTGTGTGATGTTGTTGTTAATCGCACACGTTTTCTCTTGGCTGATCGTGTGTGCAGTAGGGATTGATCGCACACGTAGTGGATCCTAGAAACATGTCTGATCTCCACGTCTATCGCAAATGTTTCACTTTCGCAAACCGTGTATAGTGTAATCCCTAATTTAAAAATCACATGTTTTCAATTTGAAAGTAGGCTATCACTTATTTCATATCCAACCATGTTTATTACAAATATAGGTTCAACCACGAATGCATAATTCAATGCACAGGTACATATACTGAAGAACTACAAAAGCACCAAGTAAAGAATGATGAACCACAGTTGTTCTAAAGACTGTAAAGGGAGAGGCAAAGACATTCTAGTTGCTGGAGAAGGTGAAGCGAAATGCCCATATTGTGCCCTCCTCCATGTGTAATGCGTGCACGACTCTAGGCCAACCCCTTGTGATGGCTGCCCGTCCATCCTTCACTGTCTTCATTAGGACTTCTCGATGCTCATTATAGTCTGGATGAAATACTTTAACCTTCATTGCATGTCCACCAATCATGTACTTTGTGGGGTAATCTTGAGTGAACTGCTTCAGGAACCACTGTGAACGGAAAGGATTCAGACATTGTTGTCTAACAACTTATTATGGGTAGTAAAAAGAGAAGGCTGCAGGTTTGTAGTTACCATCTTACAGCCCATTGTTGTGTTGGATAGAGCATAAACAAATAATTTGCTTGCCACCATTCATATCTTTTCGCTAATAATCCTTACCAGTTTCCTCACTTGATGCTTGTTCATGAATATCTCATTGCCCCACGCAAAAAAGGGTCGATGCGTGGATCCTTCCCAAGGGCATATGTACCTACAAGCAACAAGTCAATATTAGAAGCTAACAAGTGTCTAGGCCTGGATCTATATGCACTTCATTATGGAATGACGGGGGGAGTATAAGCCGAGGGATGAAACTAACCTCGGTGGAAAATGGTGGCCACTCCCGTTATTGTCCTGCATAAGTAGTGGAAAGGCATGATGAGTACAACAACCTTAACATCAAACAAATATAGCAAAGGTAAACAACATCATCTCCAAATGATAGCTTGAATGTGTTGGTTTCAGCATGCTATTAAAGCAAATATAAAATGGAAGGCAATGTTACCGACAACAGTTAACAACCATCAAATATTGCAATTCACACTGGTATTGTTGAAAATGAATAGAACGTAGGTAATGCTTAAACATCACAGATAAATGTGTAAAACTAAAATAAAGGGCATGTGTTAACTACACCAGGCATAACTGGAACCAAATATAGCCGTTCAAACTGGTATTGATGCAATCGAGCGGCATAGTTCCGACTTACACATAATAAACATCACATTGTGAATGACTGAAATAATCAAGGCATAAATGATCAATATAACAACCAAATATAGCCATTGAAAACTGGACATAATCTCACTGCAACCAACCTAACAAGCAAAAACAGATAAACATGATATATGCTTGAAAACTGGACAAATGCTCACTGCAAGCAACCTAACAAGCAAATACAGATAAATAAGGCATCTGCTTGAAAACTAGACAAATTCTCACTGCAGCCAACCTAACAACTAAATACAAAGAAACAAGGCATCTACTTGATAACTGGACAAATACTCACTGCAACCAACCTAATAACCAAATACATATAAACAAGGCATCTGCTCGATAACTGGGAAAATGCTCACAACAACCAACCTAACAACCACATACAGATAAACAAGGCATTTACTCACTATAAACAACCAAATATAGACATTCGTGAAACTGAAGTGGACAATTCATACTTAAACATCACATAGCCATATTGAACAATACATTTTTGTATAACTGAAATAATTAAACATGGCACAATTAAAACACCGCACGGCAAATGCTACTACAACAAAGGGTATGGGGTGGCAAGCTAGAAAAGGTAAGATTTGCTGATAGGATGTTGCCTCACATGTCATGGACGGGATCCTTCCAGTTGGAGGAGCACATACCCATGGTACGCTCTCTGATGTCACAGATGGGTTGTTTCACCTTCGAAGAACCTTTGTGGGTGCCCTCCTCGTGGTCGTGGTCGATGACATCTGACTTGGCAATTAAGGATCCCAATCCGCCACAGTAGAACGTATCCTTCAGAAATGACAAAATGGGCTCGATGGCGTACAAGGATCGCAAATCCTTGACCGTGTGGTAGAGGAGATCAGCGGCAGGGCTGTCGAAGAGATCGACGACAGTTGAACCAGAGGGGCTGGGGTGGACCACGTAACCTGTGACATGGCCCGTGTGAAGCTGTCGCTGTCGACGAGCTTGATGTCGTAGCCAGCTTTCCCGAGATATAGTAATACGCTAGCCCGCTGACATGAAGCCTTCGGCATGGCAATGTAGTCAACATCTTCGCTAGCTTCCGCGATGAGGTGTTGCTCGGGGATCGACGGGTCGGCGTGAACGGCAGTCACCTCGCCAACGTCCGCTGGAGAGGCCATAATAAACCTCTTCTTGGCCGAACGCTCGTCGGGCTACCAGGGATAGGTGGTCGAGCTTAGGCTGCGACATTCTGGAGCAGGGGATGTGGATCTGGCAGGGAGGGACACCACATGCCTCATCTAAAAACTCAGGGGAGTGGGGTGACGGTATTGGAATCGCGCTGTAACCTAAACTTTATTATCTAAGCTAGGAGGAACGGGCAGACCGGCAGGGGTTGGCGGCGGTGGCGGCGGCGAGCTAGGGTTTGAGGGGGAGGGGCCGGGTGGGGGACTATGGAGGGGGGTGGTGTTAGAGGATACGCCACGGCTACTAATTTTTTAGTAATGATGGGTGGAGATGGTGGTGGACGAGGGAGGGCGACAGTTCAAATGTCTCGCCTATTGCAATTTTACTATAAGGTCGGTGTTGGAGGAGTGTGGACAACGGTTGAAGTACGAGGCTACTAAAATTTGGGAAATGAATTGATGCAGGGCTGGAGTACCCAAGATTGCGCATGGTCGAATAAGAATATGCGTGTATGATAATAAGGAAAAGTGGCGGAACCGCCGATTTTTGCAACGCTCAAGGCGGGTAGTTTGTTTTTAGATTTCTAGCTAGTTGGTCTATCGCACACGGTTCGTCCTAATTTTCATACGCAAACATGGAATTCAATCTAAATAAACTACCCACATTTAGCTTGCGCAGGTGGTGATTTTACAACGCACTTGCATCGCACACGGTTAAGCCAGTACCTCCACCTTTGCTCGCGCTTGCGTAGTCATGGTGATTTTACAGTGTACTTGCATTGCACACGGTTGAGCCAGTACCTCCACCTTTGCTCACGCTTGCGCAGTCGTGGTGATTCACATCGCACTTGCATCGCACATGGTTAAGACATTATACCCGTGTCCGTTGAGCGTCATCAGAGTCTTTGCAGCAAAAAACGTTAGAGAGGGTTAGAAGACAGCCACACCAGCATGTGGCCCAAATATATATGAGTGAAAAGGGTGGTCTATGATGTTCAAAATTCCAATGCAGAACTTTGACCGCGCGGGCCCACGGTTGGGTGCGTCGTCGAAGATCGATGAGAGGGGCCAGAAGTCAAAAACCACCTAGAAGTGGCCAAATATATATAGGAATATAAGGTGTGATGTTTAAAACTTTAAATACACAATGCACAACTTTGGTGGCACCTGCCTCGCAGACCCGAAAGCACCCTTGGATATATCTATAATGACATAATGTCGTAGCTAGCTAGGGTGCTTGACCCACCTCCCACTTCCTGTCAGCAGGGCGGATGCACGTAATGGTACTTTGGTCATACATGCATGTCGCCATGACCTACCATAAGACGAACCAATGAATCTATCATTTGATCAAACAACAACTGTTGTTGTCGATAAACCGCTTGGGACAATAGATTGAACCATCGTGAAAAATCGCACGAGAGGGACCACAAAACCAACACCGCTTGCATGCGGCCCAAAATGATGTACGTTGGAAAGGGTGATGTGTGTTTTCAATATAGAATAATGTACAATTTAGATGTGGTGCCTGCCTCTCATACAGACAACAACCATGAAGGCCGGGTAGTTAAGGACGAGATACACATGGTATGGTGTCCGTCGAACCCAACAATCCGAGCATGTGGGAGGGAATCCTGACAATGCATGAGCTCGAGCTTTGGTTGAACGACATGTGACAGTGACCGGCCCTAACATGAACTAGGAGGAATCCATTCATGGCCACATACCCCTCGTTATCGGTCAAAGGGATGATATATATACACTTGGGGAGCCCAAGATATGCATGTCGTCACAAAAAACCGCACAAGGGACACATGGTCGATCAGAAGACCTCGTATACACTGCATGCGGCTCGAAAATATGTACGGGTACGGTGGTGTGTGATGTGTTTAAATCCCGAATGCACAACTTCGATGGGCCACCAACTATATTACAAACCGAACACCGTACCCGACCCCAAGCCTGGTTCAATACGTACGACGTCGGTTTCCCAACTTTGAGGCGGCGGTGGTGGTGGGGGGGGGTGTCGTCCAATGCATGCGCTCAAACTTTATTTGGTCTAACATGGCACACATAGCAATAGGAAACCATCATGGTCAAATCCTTCTCGTATGTTGGGTCAAAGGGATAGATTGTGTGGGCCCCCTTGTTATCGGTCAAGGATAATATATATATACCTCGGGGAGCCCACAGATATGTGCGGTGTCTATAAACCGCACAAGGGAGACATGCTCGATCAGAACACCCGGCCCCTATACCCTGCGTGCGACCTGAAAAAATGTATGGGTATGGTGTGTGATTTGTTCAAATCCCGAAAGCACAAGTTCGATGGGGGACCAACTACATCAGTAACATTATAAACTGAACATCGTACCCCCCGCGGCCACGTTAAAGATGTACGATGTCGGGAACGCAACTTCGAGGTGGATGGGAGGGGTAGGGGCCGGGTGCCGTCCAACGCATGTGCTGAAACTTGATTTGCTCTCACATAGCACACAGAGCAAAGAGTAAACCCTTCTCGTGCGTTGAGTCAAAGGGATAATTTGTGTGGGCCTACAGATGTCGATCATTCTTTGATTTTTGAGAAAAAAAATAACCAATAAAACATAGTCTACAAATTAGCAAAACAAGGATCCCAAGGTTTGTATAATCGCCATGACAGGTCACTATAGAGTCGATCATTCTTTGATTTTTTAGAACAAAAAATAACCAATAACAAACATAATCTACAAAATAGCAAAACAAGGATCCCAAGGTTTATATAATCGCCATGACAGGTTACTATAGAGACATTTATCTCTATAATGACTGTGTCATAGCGTTTAATGAAGCTTGAGATATGCAACTTCCCACTGGGTCACCCATCCTTAGAGTGCTCCAGGCCGAGCATGCTTAACTTCTGTGTTCTATTCGACTAGGCTAGCGGATGGGAAGCCGCCCCTTGCTGATAGGAATTGCCTCCTTGCCTTTAAGGCATTTCACGCTGGTCACCCTATGGGACCTACTCCCTACTATCACACACATTTGTGCTTTTATAAACTGTGTGTGATATTTACATGGCCAGTGTGTCACCGCCTAGCCTTCAATGAGCACTGACACTGGCAGCGGGAAAATGATGGGAGAAGGGGCGGGAAACTGATGAGAGGAGTGGCGGGAAATGGTAGCGTGTTTGGATATATAACAGCATTAATATAGAAAACTTAGTAGAGAAGGAAGCGTGAGCTAGCACGACGCATGCACATAGTGCTTACCCATATACTGCATGTTCTGTCGAAAGGGATGAGGATTGCCATTCGATCTGGGAGCATCCAACGATGCATACATACGATCCATGGGGTTTGGGTTATGGCGAATCAAAACACACAACTCAGATCACACGTGCAGCAGGGGCATCGGCCACGGTTTTGTAGGCACACGACTTTCGTGAGTGAATTGTGTGCTATTTGAAAACATTTTGTGAGAAGAATCTCGGTTTTTAAATCCCCATAAATCCAAAACTCACCCAAAAATCGTGAAACTTGGCATGGTGTCATGACATGGCACATATATGTAGAGGAATTTGTTTTGTCCATTTTGGCGCAAGTTTTATTACAAGCCTCTTACAAACCGGAGCTTCTCTCAAAGAAGCCTCGTGGTTTCAATAGGGAAACGTGTCCCCCTTGTGGGCAAAACGATAATCACTGCCTCTTTTCGCCTTGTATTTTCTTCTACGGGCAACATGGAACGACAAGATATCCATGCTGAAATTTAAACTTATTCAGGGTTCGTTTGGCCTTTTTATACACTAATTGAGTTTCCTAGGCATTTAGTGCCCATAATTCAAATCTGAACTACAAATACATGCTCTAGTTCACCAAAATGGCTAGAAAAAATATACATGTGTCCTTGGGTGCATGTTTAGGTCCCATGCCAGGAATGGGAATGAATTACAACCCTACTGGCGTCCGGGCTCGTCCTCAAACATTTGGAATCTCAGTTTTAAATCCCCACAAATCCAAAACTCGCCAGAAAGTCATGAAAGTTGGCATGGTGTCACGTCATGGCACATATATGTCATGATAAAAACATTGTCCAATTTGGGTCAAGCTTTATTACAAACCTCTTACAATCCGGAGCCTGTCGCAAGAACCCTCGTGGTTTCGATAGGGAAACGTGTCCCCTTGTGGGCGAAACAATAATCGCTCCCTGTTCTAGCATTGTATTTTCTTCTACACGCAACATTGAACAATGAGAGATTCGCGCCGAACTTTGAAATTATTCAGGGTTTGTTTGACCTTTTTTATTCATCAACTGAGTTTTCTAGGCATTTAATGTCCATATTCAAATCCGAACTATAAATACATGCTCCAGTGCACCAAAATGGCTAGAAAAAATGTACACGTGTCCTTGGGGTGCATGTTTAGGTCCCATGGAAGGAATGAGAATTAATTCAACCGTCTCGGCGTCCTGGCTCGGCCACAAACATGATGAATCTCGGTATTTAGATCTCTGTAAATCCAAAACTCACTAGGAAGTCATGAAACTTGGCATGGAGTCATTACATGGCACATATATGTCGTGGTAAAATAATTGTCCAATTTGGTCCAAGCTATATTGCAAGTCTTGTACAAACCAAAGCTTCTCGCAACCCTCGTGGTTCCGGTAGGAAAACATGCCCCTCTTGTGGGTGAAACGATAATCACTTCCTCTTCTCGCCTTGAACTTTGTTTTCTACAGGCAACATAGAATAACAGGAGTGACGTGCTGAAATTTGAAAGTGTGCAGGGTTCGTTTGGCCATTTTATATATTAATTAAGTTTTCTAGGCATTTAATGTAGTCCATAATTCAAATTTGAACTACAAGCACATGCTCGAGTGAAGCAAAATGGGTGGAAAATCATACATGTGTCATTGGGTGCATGTTTAGGTCTCATTGAAGGAATGAGAATGAATTGCAAACTTCTTGTCATCCTAAAACATTGAGAATTTCGGTTTTTAAATCCCAGTAAATTGAAAACTCACCCAAAAAACATGAAACTTGGCATGGTTTCATGACATGACGCATATATGCCCTGGTAAAAAATTGCCCAGTTTGAGACAAGGTGCACACATTAATACCCAACGAAGTCCTTTTGAAACAAATAGCTGACACATTAATATCACAAACGGTTGCATTATATGAACCATGTGTTCCCGTAACCATTTAAGTGTGGCCACGAGTCCCTCTTTTCTTATGGGATAGTACTACGTCTGTCCTCGTTCATTGGTCATCTTTGTATTTTGTGCCAAAATTTAACCATACTTGATGGCGTGCGTGCAGCTGTTTGATTAGATGGGGCGAGCGCGAGAAGTCCGCCGTGCAGGCTCGACGGGACGCGTGTGAGCAGTCCGCCGTGCAGACTCGACAGGACACGTGCGAACAGCAAGGCCACCCATGCTCACTGGGAAGCGAGCTCTTTGACCTCCATCCACCAGCCGCCCGCCTCGCTCACAACTTCTCCATTAATGGCGGCCGAGCCATTGTTTAACACACGGTTAATTAAAGCACCCGGACAGAGGGTGTTTGCTTGTGATCCCATGGCCCCCCTCAATGTTAGCATTTGCTTTTTGTGTTTTCAACTCGTATTCCGGCCTAATTTAAAATGCCACATAGGGCAACGGATAATACGATGACAAATTTGCAAAGGCACGGATAATATTTGTCTTACATATTCTGGATAATTTAAAATGCCACATGCGGCAAAGCCCGGCAGACACGGGGGCAAGAGAAGAAGGAAATCACAGACAATGATCTAGGTCGCTACCGTCTCTACTCCTCGATGAATCGCTGGGCGACGGCATCCTCCAGCTCCTTCAATTCATCACGACTTTGCTTGAACGCAGCCACAGATTCCTCCACCTCCTGCTCACGCTCGATCCGGAGCTTTCTCAAGTCACCCATCAGTTCCTTGACGACTGCTATCGGCATCATCCCCGAGGCACTGCTCTTCTCATGAAGCATCTTCTAGCCGGCGGCCTCCTCCTCCTTCTCGGCGAGCGCCTTGAGGAGCTTCGCATAGTCACCAATGAGTTGGTTGATGAGGCCGGTCGCCTTCTCAACCGAGGCATCGCTGATCTCGAGAAGCTTCTTCAAGCCGTCAACCAGCTCTTGCTGCTAATGAGGCCAACGAGAATGTCATCGTCGCCGGCTAAGGACTTCAGCAACGCTAGCTCGTCGTGATCGCCGACGCGGTGAGTGCGCTTGTGAGAGCCCTCGCGTGCCCATGAGAACTCGTTCAAGGGCTCCGCGGCGCGCCGAGACATCTTTGCTGCGGCTGCCGCTTGGCGGGGGGACCTCTCTAGTGTTTCCGCGGCCTTGGTCTTTGCTGCCTGGTTATATGTCCACCCAAAACTCCTCCTACTGGTCATGGCGGAACAACTTGATAGGAAAGATGTGGGTGATGAAGAGAGGAACTATGAAGTAATTTTGAGTGGGTAGTTTTTATAGCTCGATGCTAAGTGTGAACACATATTAGTTGATAGGTGTGAACAGATTTGCAATTACTTATTGCGTTGCAACCGGCAATGCGACGAGAAATAAGGTGAAAATTTATTGATGGTTCTAGGCCTACAAAGCCCATTTCTGTTGTTCTGGATCATCACAAACAGTTCTTATGGATCAACCATATGCCACGCATCGAAAGCCCAAAACATGGGCCCACGTTCTCCGATGTACGTGTATGTGTCTGCCCACTATCATACATGGTCAAGATATCACCATCGTGTCCGATGGATGCACCGTCGCGGCTCCCACGGGGTGCCAGAAGGTTGACCATGTGGTTGCTCACCGTTGAGGCGGCCATGGCGCACTGTGCTCGCCGTTGAGGCGGCCATGGTGCGATTTGCTCGCGTCCGTCTGCGCGTTTTGGTCGCCATTGAGGCGGCCGCGGTGCACTCCGCTCTGGCGTCCCTACACGCGCTCGGCTCGCCGTTGAGGCAAATATACAATGGCAGCGGTTAATAATTGTCTTACATATTCAGGATAATTTAAAATGCCACATGTGGCAATGCCCATAACACTCACGACCTACATATGCATACAATTATAATAAAATATAGACTAAAAGGCTGAGTTGGTGGCCTTCTGACGATGGTCTTCTCGGATTCCATGATCAGCATAGCACCCTCCCATTCATTCCAAGTGTCCCGACCCGCCTGCGCCTACGGAGCTGCTGGCCCTGGGAGGCTCTTGGGGCTGTTGGGCCTCTTCTAGAAGAGCTTGACAGCATGCAATCGCCCGCATGATATCTCCGCGGAACCGCTCCATTTACATGTCTCTGGCCTGGTAGCAAATTTCGTCCATCACCTGCATCCTCAAGATACCACTTTGGCGATGTTCTACTTCGTCGGGGACATCAACTCCGCCAAGGATGCACTCGAGTCTGGCCACCATATCATCGGGATCGAGGTTGAAACGGCCGCCGTGGGCAATGATGAAGCGCATGCTGGCCGTGTCTTGACTGAATCGCAGAGGTCCTCCGCCCATTCCTTGAGGGGCATCAGGTTCTCAATGAGCACTGGTGACGGTGGCTCTTCGGGTGGGTCATCGATCATGCCGCCGAGCAGCTCTAGATCTTTTGCAGGGTGGATGGCAAACTGCTCATCACACCTCCTCTGCAATATGTCGATTGTGCGCCCAAGGACTGTCACACCTATATTGCTGCCGATGGACCATGGTGCCTACACCGGCTGATGAAGCTCTTGCTCCCCGACCTGCTCCGGCTCGTTCTCCTCGCCGAAGATGTAACACAGGTAGGGGTCGATGTTGAAGCTTTGGTCATTGCTTGGCATGCTTGGAATAACTAATGGTAGATGGGTGAGGACTAGATCTGCGCGGAGTGTCGCGACGGTGCATTGCCGGCTGGGTTATATGCAGCAATCCATTAGCTGGTGGCGAGAAACCAATGAGGGAAGAGGTGTGGATTTTACAATTCACCCATGTGGAGCGTTGGAAGCATTCGCTGGAGCACAGGAAGACTATGTGGAGCACACACACAACCCGAATACCGTATGCGGTGCCACGTGTTATTTATCACACACGTGTTAACATAAGGAAATGTATGTGTAACATACTAATCATCGAACACAAGTACTCGCAGACGCATCGTGTGCGATACTCCTAGCCACCGCAAGCAACTAGTTGGCATTTTTCAAAGTTTTTTGTACAAATAGAATCACACACGAACTAACTATAGTAACCGTCTGTGTTATAATTTCTCATCGCAAACAGTTCATCCGAGTGGGATGTTTGCTACATATCACACACATCTTGTTTACACGAATCATTTGTGTTCTTTTGGCTCATCGCAAATAGTTCATCTATGTGAACTATATGCCGCATATCACACACATCTTGTTAAGTTGAACCGTTTCTGTTCTCTTCCCTAATCAAAAATAGTTCGTCCGAGTGAACAATATGCCGTATATCACACACACCTTGATCTGGCTAACTGTTTCTGTTGCATTCCCTAATAGCAAATAGTTCATCGGAGCAAACTATATGCTGTATATCGCACACACATTGATATGGCTGCCCATTTCTATTGTTCTATCTAATCACAAATAGTTCATATGGATCAACCATATGCCCCGCATCACACATGTAACTAAAATCTGAACCGTGATTGATGTCTTCGCCATCACAAACGTTTTGCATCTTTTTTGACGGGTTTTTTACATCCCCGTTTACGATTAATGCATCGCACAAAATTTCATCAAAGGGTCTCTGATCGTAGTGTTGCGTTAGCAGCATCCTGCAGTAGTGGTATATAGCACCATGTTTTTCATATAGAGAGGCTCCTATGTAGTCACTTTCATATACTAGTGGGAATTTTCATTATAAAACTTGGCTTATATATATTCCGATGATGGGCTTCCTCAAATGCCCGAGGTCTTCATGAGCAAGCAAGTTGGATGCACACCCACTTAGTTTTCATGTTGAGCTTTCATACACTTATAGCTCTTAGTGCGTCCGTTGCATGGCAATCCCTACTCCTCGCATTGATACCAATTGATGGGCATCTCCATAGCCCGTTGATTAGCCGCATCGATGTGAGACTTTCTTACTTTTTTTTCTTCTCTATGTTTACCCCTATCCTCATACTCTATTCCACCCATAGTGCCATGTCCATGGCTAGCGCTCATGTATTGCATGGGAGTTGAAAAAGCTGAAGCATGTTTAAAAGTATGAACCAATTGCTCGGCTTGTCATCGGGGTTGTGCATGATAAATACTTTGTGTTAAGAATATGGAGCATGACAAGACTATATGATTTGGTAGGGATAGCGTTCTTTAGCATTGATATTTTGAAAGACATGATTTTTTGTTGGGATGCCTGAGTATTAATGTCTTTATGTCAAACTATAGAGTATTGCTTTGAATCACTCGTGTCTTAATATTCATGCCATGATTAGATATATGATCAAGATTCTGCTAGCTAGCATTCCACATAAAAAATTATCTTTTTTATCATTTACTTACTCAAGGACGAGTATGAATTAAGCTTGGGGATGTTGATACATCTCCGTCGTATCTATAATTTTTATTGTTTCATGCCAATATTATACAACTTTAACATACTTTTGGCAATAATTTATATGATTTATTGGACTAACATATTGATCCAGTGCCCAGTGTTAGTTCCAATTTGTTGCATGTTTTTTGTTTCGCGGAATATCCATATCAAACAAAGTCCAAACGTTATAAAAATTTACGGAGAATTATCTTGGAATATATGTGAATTTTGGGAGGTGGAATCAATGCAAACGAAGGCCCATGGCCTCCACAAGACACCAGGGCGTGACCCCCCTGGCACGTGGTGGTGCCTTGTGGGAACCCCGTAATTCGGTTGGGGCTCTTCTTTGGGGTGCAAGAAAGATAATTTATGGGAAAAATCATGTAGAAGTTTCAGCCCGATCGGAGTCATAGATCTCTGGGAATTTAAGAAATGGCGAAGGGCCAGAAAAGAGTAATGCGAAACAGAAGAGAACAGAGAGATAGATCCAATCTCGGAGGGGATCTTTCCCCTCTGCTGCCATGGAGGCCATGGATCAGAGGGGAAACCCTCCTCCCATCTAGGTGGGAGTCCAAGGAAGAAGAAGAAGGAGGGGCCTCTCTCCCTCTTTCTCCTGGTGGTGCCGGAGTGCCGCTGGGGCAACGATCATGATGGCGATATACATTAACAACCTTGCAACCGCCAACACCGACTTTCTCCCCCTATATGCAGGGTGTATCCTTTCTATTCCCGCTGCAATTCTCTATTTAGACATGCTCAACACTATGTGTTATTTCCCAATGATATGTGGTTATCCTATGATGTTTGAGTAGACCTGTTTTGTCCTATGGGTTGATTGATGATCATGATTGGTTTGAGTTGTATATTTTATTTTGGTGTTGTCTTATGATGCCCTCCATGTCGCGCAAACATGAGGGATCCCCACTGTAGGGTGTTGCAATACATTTCATGATTCGCTTATGGTGGGTGGCGTGAGTGACAGAAGCACATACCCGAGTAAGGGGGTTGTTGCGTATGGGAGAAAGAGGACTTGATACTTAATGCTATGGTTGGGTTTTACCTTAATGATCTTTGGTAGTCGTGGATGCTTGCTAGAGTTCCAATCATAAGTGCATATGATCCAAGTACATAAAGTATGTTAGCTCATGCTTCTCCCTCATATAAAATTGCAACAATGATTACCGGTTTAGTTATCGATCACCTAGGGACAAATGAATTTCTTGTGTGACAAAAGCTATCTACTTTTATTATCTTGCAATTTATTCATAGTTTCATTCCTGCAAAGTACTTCTAGTTTCATACTTGTTCTAGATAAAGCAAATGTTAGGCGTGCGTTGAGTTGTACCGATGGTCGATAGAACTTGAGGGGATATTCACTACAAAAAAAGACACATCCGTGACATTTTGGGATGAACGAATTTTTTCCTGTCATGCTTATGACACTTTTATGACGATAATTGTGACAAAACCCAGTATCATCATAGGTGTGGTGGGCTCCTACTTCTATGACAAAAAATCATGATAGAAAATGGGCTTTTCGTCCTGGGCGGACCATCGTTGGGGGTTGGATGATTAGTTCCCGATGGGGGTTGGATGAACAGGACCCCATGGTAGTAGAGGTCGTTGCCGCTGGATGAACAGGACTCCGATCGAGAGGAGGCCGCCACACACCAGAGCTAGTTGGGGGTGGATGAACAGAACCTCGTGGAGGGCTGGTTGAACAGGACCCCGTGTGGAGGGCTGGTTGAACAGTAGTCGGTGGAGGCTGGATGAACAGGACCCCGTGGTGAACAGTAGCTGGTGGAGGCTGGAGGAAGTCGACGGTGGATGAACAGTAGAAGGTGGAGGCTGGAGGAAGTCGATGATGGATGAACAGTAGCAGGTGGAGGCTGGAGAAAGTCGACGGTGGATGAACAATAGTAGGTGGAGGCTAGAGTGAGGTAGTAGACGATGGATGAACAGTAGCCCGTGGAGTCCCGTTTTGCGGTACGCTGATACGTCTCCATCATATCTATTGTTCCAAACTCTTTTGCCCTTGTTTTGGACTCTAATTTGTATGATTTGAATGGAACTAACCCAGACTGACGTTGTTTTCAGCAGAATTGCCATGGTGTTATTTTTGTGCAGAAATAAAAGTTCTGAGAATGACCTGAAACTTCACAGAGATCAGTTTTGGAATAAATAAAAAATATTGGCAAAAGAATTAACCGAAGGGGGCCCACACCCTGTCCACAAGGGTGGGGGCATGCTGCTACCTCTTGAGCATTGCGTTGGATTTCCTTGAAGAGGAAAGGATGATGCAGCAAAGTAGCGTAAGTATTTCCCTCAGTTTTTGAGAACCAAGGTATCAATCCAGTAGGAGGCTACGCGCGAGTCCCTCCTACCTGGACAAAACAAATAACTCCTCGCAACCAACGCGATAAGGGGTTGTCAATCCCTTCACGGTCACTTACGAGAGTGAGATCTGATAGATATGATAGAATAATATTTTTGGTATTTTTGTGATAAAGATGCAAAGTAAAATAAAAGCAAAGTAAAAAAGCAAAGGAAATAACTAAGTATTGGAAGATTAATATGATGAAGATAGACCCGGGGGCCATAGGTTTCACTAGTGGCTTCTCTCAAGAGCATAAGTATTTTACGGTGGGTGAACGAATTACTGTTGAGCAATTGACAGAATTGAGCATAGTTATGAGAATATCTAGGTATGATCATGTATATAGGCATCACGTCCGAGACAAGTAGACCGACTCCTGCCTGCATCTACTACTATTACTCCACTCATCGACCGCCATCCAGCATGCATCTAGAGTATTAAGTTCATGAAAACAGAGTAACGCCTTAAGCAAGATGACATGATGTAGAGGGATAAATTCATGCAATATGTTAAAAACCCCATCTTGTTATCCTCGATGGCAACAATACAATACGTGCCTTGCTGCCCCTACTGTCACTAGGAAAGGACACCGCAAGATTGAACCCAAAGCTAAGCACTTCTCCCATTGCAAGAAAGATCAATCTAGTAGGCCAAACCAAACTGATAATTCGAAGAGACTTGCAAAGATAACCAATCATACATAAAAGAATTCAGAGAAGATTCAAATATTGTTCATAGATAATCTTGATCATAAACCCACAATTCATCGGTCTCAACAAACACACCGCAAAAAGAAGATTACATCGAATAGATCTCCACAAGAGAGGGGGAGAACATTGTATTGAGATCCAAATGGAGAGAAGAAGCCATCTAGCTAATAAATATGGACCCGAAGGTCTGAGGTAAACTACTCACACTTCATCGGAGAGGCTATGGTGTTGATGTAGAAGCCCTCCGTGATGGATGCCCCCTCCGGCGGAGCTCCGGAACAGGCCCCAAGATGGGATCTCGTGGATACAGAAGGTTGCGACGGTGGAATTAGGTTTTTGGCTCCGTCTCTGATCGTTTCGGGGTACATAGGTATATATAGGAGGAAGGAGTACGTTGGTGGAGCAACAGGGGCCCACGAGGGTGGAGGGCGTGCCTTGGGGGGGGGGTAGGCGCCCCCCTACCTCGTGGCTTCCCTGTTGGTTGCTTGACATAGGGTCCAAGTCTCCTGGATCTTGTTTGTTCCAAAAATCACATTCCCGAAGGTTTCATTCCATTTGGACTCTGTTTGATATTCCTTTTCCTCGAAACCCTAAAATAGGCAAAAACAACAATTCTGGGCTGGGCCTCCGGTTAATAGGTTAGTCCCAAAAATAATATAAAAGTGGGTAATAAAGCCCAATAATGTCCAAAACAGTAGATAATATAGCATGGAGCAATCAAAAATTATAGATACGTTGGAGACGTATCAAGCATCCCAAGCTTAATTCCTGCTCGTCCTCGAGTAGGTAAATGATAAAAAAGATAATTTTTGATGCGAAGTGCTACTTGGCATAATTTTAATGTAATTCTTCTTAATTGTGGTATGAATATTCAGATCCGAAAGATTCAAGATAAAAGTTTAATATTGACATAAAAATAATAATACTTCAAGCATACTAACAAAGCAATCATGTCTTCTGAAAATAACATGGCCAAAGAAAGTTATCCCTACAAAATCATATAGTCTAGCTATGCTCTATCTTCACCACACAAAGTATTTAAATCATGCACAATCCCGATGACAAGCCAAGAAATTGTTTCATACTTTTGACATTCTCAAACTTTTTCAATCTTCACACAATACATGAGCGTGAGCCATGGATATAGCACTATATGTGGAATAGAATGGTGGTTGTGGAGAAGACAAAAAAGGGAGAAGATAATCTCACATCAACTAGGCGTATCAACGGGCTATGGAGATGCCCATCAATAGATATCAATGTGAGTGAGTAGGGATTGCCATGCAACGGATGCACTAGAGCTATAAGTATATGAAAGCTCAACAAAAGGCACTAAGTGGGTGTGCATCCAACTTTCTTGCTCATGAAGACCTAAGGCATTTTGAGGAAGCCCATCATTGGAATATCCAAGCCAAGTTCTATAATGAAAAATTCCCACTAGTATATGAAAGTGACGAAATGAGAGACTCTCTATCATGAATATCATAGTGCTACTTTGAAGCACAAGTGTGGTAAAGGATAGTAACATTGTCCCTTCTCTCTTTTTCTCTCATTTTTTGGTCCCTTTCTCTTCTTTTTATGGCCTCTTTTCTTTCCCCCTTTTTTATTTTTTCATTTTTAGTTCGGAGTCTCATCCCGACTTGTGGGGGAATCACAGTCTCCATCATCCTTTCCTCACTGGGACAATGCTCTAATAATGATGATCATCACACTTTTATTTTCTTACAACTCAACAATTACAACTCGATACTTAGAACAAAATATGACTCTATATGAATGCCTCCGGCGGTGTACCGGGATATGCAATGAATCAAGAGTGACATGTATGAAAGAATTATGAATGGTGGCTTTGCCACAAATACGATGTCAACTACATGATCATGCTAAGCAATATGACAATGATGGAGTGTGTCATAATAAACGGAATGGTGGAAAATTGCATGGCAATATATCTCGGAATGGCTATGGAAATGCCATAATAGGTAGGTATGGTGGCTGTTTTGAGGAAGGTATATGGTGGGTGTATGATACCGGCGAAAGGTGCGCGGTATTAGAGAGGCTAGCAATGGTGGAAGGAAGAAAAGTGCATATAATCCATGGACTCAACATTAGTCATAAAGAACTCATATACTTATTGCAAAAATCTACAAGTTATCAAAGCAAAGTATTACGCGCATGCTCCTAGGGGGATAGATTGGTAGTAAAAGACCATCGCTCGTCCCCGACCGCCACTCATAAGGAGGACAATCAAAAAATAAATCATGCTCCGACTTCATCACATAACGGTTCACCATATGTGCATGCTACGAGAATCACAAAATTTAACATAAGTATTTCTCAAATTCACAACTACTCAACTAGCACAACTTTAATATCACTATCTTCATATCTCAAAACAATTATCAAGCATCAAACTTCTCATAGCATTCAACACACTCATAAGAAAGTTTTTACTATTCTTGAATACCAAGCGTATTAGGATTATTTAAGCAAATTACCATGATATTTAAGGCTCTCAAAATAATCTAAGTGAAGCATGAGAGATCAATAGTTTCTATAAAACAATTCCACCACCGTGCTCAAAAAATATAAGTGAAGTACTAGAGCAAAACTATATAACTCAAATGATATAAGCGAAGCACATAGAGTATTCTAACAAATTCCAAACCATGTATGGCTCTCTCAAAAGGTGTGTACAGCAAGGATGATTGTGGTAAACTAAAAAGCAAAGACTCAAATCATACATGACGCTCCAAGCAAAACACATATCATGTGGTGGATTAAAATATAGCTCCAAGTAAAGTTACCGATAGAAGTAGACGAAAGAGGGGATGCCTTCCAGGGCATCCCCAAGCTTTGGCTTTTAGGTGTCCTCAGATTATCTTGGGCGTGCCATGGGCATCCACAAGCTTAGGCCCTTGCTACTCCTTGTTCCATAATCCATCAAATCTTTACCCAAAACTTGAAAACTTCACAACACAAAACTTAAAGTAGAAAATCTCGTGAGCTCCGTTAGCGAAAGAAAACAAAAGACCACTTCAAGGTACTGTAATGAACTCATTCTTTATTTATATTGGTGTTAAACCTACTGTATTCCAACTTCTCTATGGTTTATAAACTATTTTACTAGCCATAGATTCATCAAATAAGCAAACAACACACGAAAAACAGAATCTGTCAAAAACAGAACAGTCTGTAGTAATCTGTAGCTAGCTCAAGATATGGAACCCCAAAAATTCTAAAATAAATTGCTGTACGTGAGGAATTTATCTATTAATCATCTTCAAAAAGAATTAACTAAATAGCACTTTCCAAATAAAAATGGCAGCAGTTCTCGTGAGCGCTAAAGTTTCTGTTTTTTACAGCGAGATAACAAGACTTTCCCCAAGTCTTCCCAACGGTTCTACTTGGCACAAACACTAATTAAACACAAAAAACACAACCGAAACAGAGGCTAGGTAAATTATTTATTACTAAACAGGAGCAAAAAGCAAGGGATAAAAATAAAATTGGGTTGCCTCCCAACAAGCGCTATCGTTTAACGCCCCTAGTTAGGCATAAAAAGCAAGGATAGATCTAGGTATTGCCATCTTTGGTTGACAATCCATAAGTGGCTCCTATAATAGATTCATAAGGTAATTTAATTTTCTTTCTAGGAAAGTGTTCCATGCCTTTCCTTAACGGAAATTGGAATCTAATATTTCCTTCCTTCATATCAATAATTGCACCAATCGTTCTAAGGAAAGGTCTACCAAGAATAATAGGACATGAAGGATTGCAATCTATGTCAAGAATAATAAAATCTACGGGCACATAATTCCTCTTTGTGACAATAATAACATCATTGATTCTTCCCATTCGTTTCTTAATAGTGGAATCCGCAAGGTGCAAGTTTAAAGAGCAATCATCAAAATCACGAAAACCTAACAAATCACACAAAGTCTTTGGAATCGTGGAAACACTAGCACCCAAATCACATAAAGCATAGAACTCATGATCTTTAATCTTAATTTTAATAGTTGGTTCCCACTCATCATAAAGTTTTCTAGGGATAGAAACTTCCAACTCAAGTTTTTCTTCATAAGATTGCATCAAGGCATCAACGATATGTTTAGTAAACGCTTTATTTTGACTATAAGCATAAGGAGAATTTAGCACGGATTGCAACAAGGAAATACAATCAATCAAAGAGCAATTTTCATAATTAAATTCCTTGAAATCCAAAATAGTGGGTTTAGCAACATCTAGGGTTTTAATTTCTTGAATCCCACTTTCATCAAATTTAGCATCAAGATCTAAAAACTCCAAATTTTTGGAATGCCTTCTAGGTAATGTAACATCCCAAAATTATAAATTTTGGAATGTTATATTAAATAGATAGTCTTATTTGATTTGTGTGATTGATTGACTAAAAGTGAGTGAATTCGAAACTTTTTGAATGTTAAACAAGAGGGAATAAAAGGACTTTCCCAAACTTTCATTTTTTTGCATTTATGATCTCCCTGAATTCAAATTCTTTTCACCACAAAACCCTGGAGACAAGATGACATGACTTCTTCCATTTATTTAAATGAAAAGGGGTGTTGAAAATATTTGAATTTCATTTGTAAATATTTCCAGTTCTGAAACTTTAAGCAACTCAATGATTTTCATGAGAGAAGATAAAATGACTTCTTCAAAACATATGAAATATGAGTTGAGAGTTTCAAAGAAACTCAAATTTAAAATCCATTTGAAATTATTATTTTTCAATTTGGGTTATTTGAGTTTTATTCAAATTATTTTTTTCTCCAAAAACAAAATACATGGAAAATAGGGTAACATAATTCCCTATAATAGAAAATTGGAGAAAAATTAATTTGAAATCATTTTGGTATTTTAAAATGATTTTTAGTGGATTTTATTAGAGCAGGAGCACTGTTTGAATTATTTGAATTTTTGTAGAATTTATTTGGCGTTAGTAAAATGTTCAGATCATAGAAAATCTTTTTCTGAAATTTTGATATATTATATGCCTATATAATATTTTTTATTTCTATTTGTTTTTATTTGTTTTGTTTGTCTGAGAAAAAAATCTTTATAAAAAAACAAAAAAACTTTCCCCGACTGGGCCGGCCCAGCCCAGCGCCAGGCCAGCCCAGCCCGCGACCTCCGGACGAACTCCGTCGCCCACACGCCGGCCACCGTCGTGCCACCCCCAGACACCCGCCGCTGCCTTTGCTGCCCCTTCCCCACGCCTCCCTGCCTATATAAGGCGAGGTCGGGCCTCTCTCTCTCTCTCTCTCTCTTTGTGTGTCTCTCTCTCTCTCTCTCTCTCTGTCTCTCCCTCTCTCCCTCTCTCTCTCTCTCTCTCTCTCTCTCTCTCTCTCTCTCTCTCTCTCTCTCTCTCTCTCTCTCTCTCTGCCGCGCTGCGCCGCCCCTCTCGCATCTCGCTGCCGCTGCTGCAGATCGCCGCTACCGCCCGAGCCGATCCGAGCCACCGCCGCAGCTTTGGTTCGCCGCCGCCGCCTGCTGCTACCGTCGCCGCACGCGCGCCGCTGTCGCCTCACCCCGCTGCGCCGCAGCCGCACCTGAGCCCGCTGGAGCCGCTTCGCCGCCTCGCCTCGCCGTCGCTGGCAACTGCCGCCGCGGCCCGTTTTCGACGAAAACCGCTACCGACTGGTATAAAACCTACCCCAGTCCGATCCGTTTTTTTAAGTTTCGGTTTTGTTTTTAAAATCAGTTTTATTCATTAGTTAGGTTAATTAGTGAACGCTCGCTAGATTAGGTCTTCACAGCGAATGGTTTTCGTTCGTTAGCGTTCAGTAGCGAGCGTTCGCTCGATAGTTTTCTTTCTTTTTCTTTTTATTTCGGCCAGGGACCTATCTGTGATGATTTTATTTACAGATTAGTCCCTCTGTTTCAAACGATCGTTATTTTTTACTCGTTAGTCCAAATCCAACGAAACCAACGCCCACTTCTTCGTTACGATCTCCTCTATCCAGTAAAACAACTTAAACATGTTTTTGAAAGTTTTAAAATTTGAATCCAAACAGATTTGTATTCAAACTTCTTTTGTTCATAACTTGAGTTTTATAACTCCGTTTGAGTTGATTCTTTTTACAAATCGAAGCTCTTGACCTTAACTTTCTGATAAGGCCAAATACACATAATTTTGGTACTGTTAGAAATTGTTTTATGTTGCAAAGAGTTATTTGCTTGGTTTTGATACTTTCCGAATTGTTCTTCGATCTTCCCGATCTTTTGAGTGATTGCTTATGTGTGGTTACTATTGATTGCTTACGATAGATTGACCGGAGTGTGATGAGTAGACCTATCAAGAGTTATGAGTGTGAATCACCTTCATCAACATTGCAGGCAAGTTCACACTTTGATCATATCCCTTTCATACCCAGTTTTTATGCATTAGTTTCAACCCTCAAACATTGCTTGGTTAGGACTTGATAACATGTGGGTATCGGGAAGTAGTTGATGAGGTAGGAACCTATTGCCCTGCATTCAAGCCCTGGGAGTTACTTTTACGTTATGCTCATATTGCTATGCTATGGTCGTAGACGTGGATTGGTTTGAGAGTATCCATGACAGATGTGAGAGTTATTATTTAATTGTTAACTTAAGGTGGCTTCTTTAATACACATCTGGGTGGATTGGTTGGGGCACCCTAGAGCACCCAGTGGTTTGCCCGGGCACCTAGAGAACCGAGTGTTTGCCCAAGGGGATCTCGGAGGACCCGTGTGATCACCCTATGGAATGCCACCCAGGCTCAAAGGGATCATAAGATTATTCATGCTAGAAACTTCCATGTGCAGCCACAAGCTATTATGGGCTCTAACATAGTTGAGTAAGTTGCGTGAAGCTCTTAAAGAGATAGACTAGCAGGTAGTGGGTTGTAGGTGGTATAGTCTATCTGGAGTAGAGAGTTAATGCTTCTGAAAGAATGTGTCTCGGTCATCCATTTCTCAAACATCATGTAGTGCGAGAAATCCAACAGAGGAGATCGAGTCTTGTGGGGAAAAGTGCGCAAACCTCTGCAGAGTGTATAAACTAATCATGGTTAGCCGTGTGCCCGGTTATGGACATCTTGAGTATCTGGTTCTTGGATTATCATATTGATCTCATCACGTTACTTAAATAATTTGTTGGGTTATTAATGTTAATTTGGGATTGAGTTGGAGGAACCTTCTCAATATTTTCAACCAACTTTGTAGTTAAATAAAATACATTCCTTTGCAGTAGGGAAAAATTGGCTTTACGCAAAAACATTATAACCATAGAGCTTTTCCACCAGCCATATATGCATATAGTGATAGCTATTATTCATCATTATCCTATGGTGTGAATTTGCGAGTACATTCAATGTACTGACCCTCTGTGGCTGCAACGTATCATGTTGCAGGACTTCTTACGACGAGTAAGTGATACGTTAGGGTTACGATTTCTACACTCAACTTTGCCGTTGGTGTTGATGGGAATCCACAACCTTGTCACTTCCGCTATTTTGGAATGAGGTAATAGTATTTACGTTACTTTATACATGTGATTTACCTCTGTTATAAATCCTCGAGTACTATGTGTGTCAGCATACCGATCCAGGGATGACACTTAAGCACAGAGACTTGACCGTCTGAGGTCGGGTCGCTACAAGATGGTATCAGAGCACATGTTGACTGTAGGACGTGACCCCTTGAAACTGGCAATCCCATAGGAAATATTTTGTCTACAACTTTCTTTTCAAAAGGATCTTTTACCTCTCTTCTCTTCTGAGCTTATTCAAATATTCCCTTTTAGTGAGACTATACCCCTTTCCCTTTTTGACCACACAAAGATTCGGCTGATGAGACCACTCTGAGAAGGACAAGATATTGGACAACTAAGACCACTTCAGAATGAAGAGGATTTTACCGTGTATTATAATAATGGAAACCACAACGGTTGAAGACCGAAGACAAGGAGAATTTGAAGGCTCTGAAGAATTCCCATATTTGTATAACCTAGGAAGGCTACCCTTATGGAACTTGGCAAACTATGGAAGCTGTCAATACTGAGATCAAGGTGTATTGGAGAAAGACCGAAACAAGGAGCATGAGAAGCTCGAAGTTTTCGTTAAGAAAACCCTAAGGCAGGAGATATCAATTATGGAAGATAGCTCATGGCAATGACAAGGGCAGAAACACAGCTATCCCTGATGTTATCGCCCGTTGATGCTATTGTCACCGTGCTGAGTTAAGGATGCATTTCTTCGGAATGGATTGGATGGAAGAAGGCTGATGGAGCACCTATCAGCAAAAGATGAAGTTTTAACCTTAGCCGGTGTATCACCGGAATCTGGAGTAGTACATCAAGAATTCTAAGATGGACCTGCAGGAAGCCGTATATGACAAGAAGCATTTTGTGAAGAACTTAGGACCCAGAAGCTGAAGTAGCCAAATAGGAGGAGCAAAACCTCAAGATACCAGAGATTCATCAGGAACTGAAGGACATTAGGACATGGTTCATGCCAAGGATGTTGAAACCCAGAAGGTTGTAACGCAACCTGTAAGTGCATCTAGTGCCACCCCTAGTTGGTTTTGGAGTATTGATGACAAACCTGGTTGAGGGACTAATGTGTTTGTGAGAATTGCAGGATAACACAGGTAGTAGTCCCTCAATGATTTGGTTTTCCTACCGGAGATAACCCCTAAAAATGTATGAAGACATTGAAGACAAAGGTGGTATGTGAAGATATTCACATTGAAGACTATGACAAGAGAAGACATTGAGTGAAGACTATGGAGCGCAAAGACTTAGTTGTTTTGTTGTTTCCTTTCCTTCTTTGTTGAGTCATAGGAACCACCGTACTGTTAAGTGGGGTCCCAGTGAACCAGTCAGAATGACTGGAGTGATGCTTAACCAAAATCCTATGTCTTCGAGCGAAGACAATGAGAGCAAATCTTATCTAGAGCTGGATAAGTCAGCTTTGCTTGTAGCCCAAGTAAAGTTACCATGTGTGTTTTGAAATTTGACCGTTGGAACACGTGTCCGTTCCTTAGTGACCCAGGGTCATTTCAGACAAATCAGGTCGGGTTGCCTAGTGGCTATAAATAGCCCACCCCTTACACCATAAATTGGTTGGCTGCTCAGAGTAGTGCACGACTTTTGTTGTTTGAGAGCAACCCACCTCGGAGCCTTTGAGAGAGAAATCCTTGTGAGGACAAAGCCCTAAACACCCAGAGCCAAAGAGTGTTAGGCATCATTGAAGTCTTCCTATTTGTGTGATCTGAAGACTTATTACACTTGAGGACTATGAATCCTCAAGTCGGTTAGGCGTCGCGTTCTGAGCATCCAAGAGTCATTGTGGATCACCGGTGAACGAAGTCTGTGAAGGTTTGGAAGTCTAACTTGAAGACTTACCAGAGTGATTGGGCGAGGACTGGGTGTCCTTAGCTGAAGGGTAATAAGGTGAAGACGCGGTCTTCTGAGTTAAATCTCAGCCTCCCTAACCAGACGTACATTTGTCACAACAACTGGAACTAGTCCAACAAATCATTGTCTTCAACTAGCCATTGGTTTTACCATTCCCGTATCTTTATTTGCAGTTAGTCCTTGTGAAGTCACTGCCTATTTGCATTATCTTTTTGTCTTCACTGTGTGACTGCTTGTTCTGATTGGCTTCATACTATCTTCCATCCCGATCCATACTGCCTAGCTCCTATTAGTCTTTGTGCTTTCACTTCATTGAATACTTGACTATGGCTTGCCTAGTGTAGTCTACCTTCCGCTGCATGGTAATAGGTTTATTTCTATCGTTTGTCTTCAAAACTTCCATGTTTTGAAGACTTCCATAAAAATCGCCTATTCACCCCCTCTAGTCGATCACTAGCACTTTCAATTGGTATCAGAGCAAGGTACTCCCTTGTTTTGTGTGATTCGGTTTAACCACCTGGAGTTTTAGCTATGTCAACTACAGGGATAATCAAAGTCTTCGCTGCGTGCCCCATCTTTGATGGAACTGAATATCCCTACTGGAAGAATAAGATGCGCATGCATCTTGAAGCCATTGATGCCGACCTCTGGTATGTCGTCAAGAATGGCGTCCCCAAGGCTGGTGAAGGTGTCACCGCTGCTGATGTCAAGACGTTTGTTCAACTAGACTCCACTGCCAAGAACATCATCTGTGGTCATCTGACAAAAGGGCAGTATGGTCGTGTGAGTGCTTTGGAAACATCTAGGCTAGTCTGGGATGGCTCTCCAAGGTCAAAACGAAGGCGTCTCAACCCAGAGAGATCAAAGGATCAGTGTCCTCCGCAACCTCTTCAACTGCTTCAAGAGAAACGACAATGAGAATGTTCAGCTCACGTCTGATCGACTCACTGACATCACAAATGATCTTCAAGCTCTCGGTGCCACTGAGATCACCAAGCATGAAGTCGTCAAGACACTCCTGAGATCACTTGACAGCTCGTTTGACACCCTAGCCCTGATGATACAAGAACGCCATGATTTCAAGAGACTCGGTTCGTCTGACATACTTGAAAGGCTCAACACACATGAGTTTCAGCTTTATGAGAAAACAGACATCTACGGTCCCAACTATGGCCGAACTCGTGCCTTGAAGGCGAAAGCTGTTTCCTCATCTGAAGAAGAATCTGACTGCAGTTCTGATGATCCTGAAGACATTGGAAAGGAGTTTGCTATGCTTGTGAAGAAGTTCCAGAAATTCACCAAGAAGAAAGGCTTTCGAAAGTCCTCACGATCCAGCTCAAGGAATGATGAAGCTTTTGCTCATGACTACAAGAAGAGAACATGCCACAAGTGCAAAAAACCTGGTCACTACATCTCTAAGTGTCCGCAGTGGGACAATGAGAACAACAAGAAGAAGAAGAGCAAGGAATATGATTCTGACAACAACAAGAAGAAGAAATACTCAAAGTCTTCTTCCAAGTCTTCCTCAAAGTCTTCATCACACAAGAAGAGCTCATCTGGCAAGACTCGTGCGTTTGTTGGCAAGGAAATGGATTCAGAGGAGGAGTCTGCTTCTGAGGAGGCAGAGGTGGAGTCTGAGGAGGAGTCTGATGCTGGCGTTGCAAGTCTGGCTACAGCCTACGTTGCCAAGTCCACCTTCAACACTGAAGATAATGACTTCGTCACCGACGCCGATGCTAATGACAAGGACAACTCCGCTCCCACCTACTGCTTCATGGCACGCGGTGCCAATGGTATGACACCAGCTGCTTCAGAATGGATTATTGATAGTGGATTTACTAATCACATGACTGGCAAGCGAAGTCTTCTCATGGACTCAACCTTACGTCCATCTGACAAAAGTCACATCACATTTGCTGATACTGGTAAAAGCATGGTATTGGGTCTAGGTAGAGTTGCGATCTCAAAGGATCAGCACATGGATAAAGTGATGCTTATTGAATCCCTTGGTTTCAACTTGGATCAGCACATTGATCTAGTTGGATTCTCGGATGCTGATTATGCTGGTGGCAAGGTGGATCGCAAGTCTACATCAGGCACATGTCACTTTCTGGGAAGATCACTTGTGTGTTGGTCTTCAAAGAAGCAGAACTGTGTATCTCTCTCCACTGCTGAATCTGAGTACATTCCTGCTAGATCTTGCTGCGCTCAGCTTCTATGGATGAAGCAAACACTCAAAGACTATGGCATTCATCTGAAGCAAGTGCCACTCTACTGCGACAATGAAAGCGCCATCAAGATCGCCAACAACCCAGTTTAGCACTCGAAGACAAAGCACATTCAGATCCGTCATCACTTTCTCAGAGATCATGTCATGATGGAAGATATTGATATCATTCACGTCAGCACTGAAGAGCAACTGGCAGATATCTTCACAAAGCCCTTGGACGAGAAAAGGTTTTGCAAGTTGCGGTGTGAGCTAAATATCTTGGAATCCTCAAATGTCCTATGATCATGCACACATCCTAACACTTATGCATGTTGATGACTTAGATGTGCAAACACACGAAGTAACGTATATCTTCAACTAATGAAGACTTACACTCTAAGTGTGAATACATTAACGCGGAATTTGACTTCGGAGCGCCATGATAATTGTGCGCCGTGTCTGGGTCTAATACTTCCTATATGGTGGGTAACGCCACCACCAAACTTTTGTTTGGAATACTTTCTGTTGGCGTTACATTTGCAAAGTCTTCACATTTGGTTTGTCTTCAATGTTAACATGGCTTCATGTTTATCTTCAATATATTGATTTGGTTTCTGTCCTCTACAGCATTCACTTATAGCTATGTCTTCTATTTGAATCTTTTGAACTAAGTGAATGTGATCGGACCCTGACCTTTCTATGCTCCCGTCTCAAATCTATCTATCCAAATCATATGCATTCTATTGAAATTGTCGAATGTCTTCTCTGCGTCCTTGTCAGCAGAAGATACAGAGACAAACATTAATTTGTTTTCAATGCTCAATTCTTTTTACCTGAAACCCGGAGAAGCGGGAACGACCACCTGACAATCCAGGCGTACGTGGGAACGTGGAACAACCTCCGATGTGTTGCATGATCACCACATGTCCTTTAGATGTGAACCGCCAGGGGCACCTGCGTAATAACGTTGTGCCGTCCCTGTCCCTATAAATACACGCCTCACCCCAGTCATTATCTCTTCTTCCACTTCTCTCTCGCACAAACCCTAGCACCCCCGCTAGCCCTCGACGACGCCGGCGATGAAGTGCTTAGCTGTCGCGACCTCACCGATGCCGTCCTCACGCCGGCCGCGGACATCCTCTTCTCCGCCGTCGCCGTAGGTGTCCTCCATAGCCAAGTTAGGGCACGGAAGATCAAACTGCTCGGCCTCATCTCCTACTCTGTCTAGCAGTTCCTCGAGTGGTAAATAAAAACTCTTTTTACAGTCTTTTTGATTCGATAGATTCATCCTTTTCAACCACAAGTGATTTCTGTTCCTACAAAGTTGGATATATCCTGTTCTGCATCTCATAGCATGCCTAGTATGTTCACTTATGCTTCACAAAGTAGTTAGATTCCTCACTTGTACTTATTCGTACAAATCTGGAACCAACTCTCCACATATGAGTGAATGTCTTCGCACTATGAGGTCAATGTCTTCTAAACTGATTTATCTTCAAAATCTTCTAAGAATGCATATGACCTCTTCCCCTTCCCTCGCATCTCTAATGCTGTCACAGGTACATGTCCGTGGGAGAATCCCTTGGTTCTCATAGTCTACATTCATTTGCAGAGTTCTTACAATATCACATAAATTCTCCTGAAGCCAGTTCCTGTCTGACTAGCAGACGGAAGACTTTGACAGTGCTGAAGCCTTTCAGTCTAAACTTCATGGCAAAAGAGAAATCAGCAAGGAAGGGTGGCAGACAGCGCCATGGGGGTACATCAATGGACCTGCCCGAAGATCACTATGAACTATACAAAACTGACCCCGAAGAAAGCTATGGTCAGCGCAAGACACGAATCCAATGGATTCGAAGATACTGGGCCGAGCAATGGTTCAAGTACAGATTCTTCACCAAGGAGTATGCTTAAAAGAATGCTCTCATGCATCCTTGGGGAGATATTCTCTATAAAAATCTACAACCCAAGACCAGAACTGAAGCCATTGCTCAAGTACAGAACTGAAGCCTAGCCTACTAATGCCGACCCATCGTCATTGCTATGGTGTCGAGATGACAATCTGTTCAAGCGCAACTATCAGTCTACAAAGAACTCGGCCAAGGAAACCAAGAAGTCTTTGGGATTAGACTTCAACCCAGGCCCCTCTGCGCCACGTGCTGACAGCACACGTGAAGCCGAACCCAATCCTGTTGGGCCCTTATACAACTTAGAAGGTATCATCACTCACATTCAGGTTCAAGGGGCAGCCGTGGACCACTCTGCAGATGACGCTGATTCTGACAAAAAGCCTGCACCACCAAAGCCTGTGAAGCAAAATAAATGAAAGGCTTTAGAGCCCTCCTCTGCACCAAAGGTCTCACGGGCAAAGCCTCTGTCCACTGCACCTCCTGAAACCAGTGTGCATTCTGAAGATCTCTCTCGCATCCCCAAGTCTGACAAGTTGAAAAGGCCCATGCAACCAATGGGTGAAGCATTAACCCCTGCTGCTGTTTTGAGAAACGAGAATGACGCCATTGATCTGTCCAGCGACGACGATCTTGGCGATGACGCGCTTGAGCAATTGATAAAGAGCAAGCAAGAGGCAGAGATCTTCAATGATCTTCCCCTCTTTGATATGGAGATTCTGTACAAGTTTATTGATGAGTGGTTTGACAGCCCAGACCTCAGTTTTGATGATCTTCAGCTCCCAATTGGCCTCAGTGTCTCCTTCCATGGAGCCATTTCTCTTGAGCTGGATCTTGCCCAGAAGATTGTTGAGCTGAAGCACAAGATTGACTATGAAAAGGCTCAGTTCAAGAAGCACATGGCCAAGCTCAATGTTGAAGACATTCAGAACTTCAAGGTCATGATGCATGAGCTCAAGGAGGCATTCCACAAGAAACGAGAAGAAGCAAAAGGTTCTCGTGAGCACATGAAGAATCTTGCTGCCAAATGTGTTCAAGGCTACAATGAAGCTGAAAAGCGCAAGGCTTTGGGGTGACCAGGCATCGACCCTAGAATGGCTGCCAAGAAGAAGAAGAACCCAGCTGTGGCCGAACCAGAAGCATCAAGGCAGGAAGAACCTCACATTGTCTTCTCGGCCAGTATGACAGGCTCGAAGCCTAAGGTCCCCACAGTGGCTTCGGAGTTCAAGAAAACTAGAGCAACTGAAGCTGAAGCCAGAAAGTGCAAGACCAAAGCCACCACTAATGATGCTCCACCAACCAAGAAAAGAAAAACAAAGAAGAGAGACCGGGCTGCTTCCACAGAGCCCCTTGTTGTCGAGCCAATTTCTGTTGCTCGTCCTTTCTCTGCACATCAAGAACGTCGTTTGGTAGTTCATGAGCCTGCTTCCACAGAGGCTCCTGAAGCTGAAGAGAATCCAGCTGTTGACCCCACCGCAACTGAAGACATTGGTCATCAAGACAATGTAGAAGATGATGAAGTCCTTCCTCAGATCGAGCACAATTAGGTATCATCACCTGTTCTCACAAACAACGAACTCATCAGCATTGGTCGTCCATTGACGCCAATTGCTCAGGATGACTCATGGGCTGATCACCCTTAAGAATCCCCTCGTGATGAAGAAACACCAGTTACTCCCCCACCACAGGTCACCACTCTGATGATTGACAATGAAGACCTTGAGGCCCAACCAACTCCATCTCCAGAGGCGTCGCCAGCGTTTCGTAGGCTTCACAAAGGACCAAGGCCACATGTCACACTGTCAAGTGTTCCAGAAGGAGAAGAGCGCCAATCCGTTTCACGCGAAGTCTTTCATGAAGCCTCTCCTACTGCGAACATCCCTGAATCTAAAGCCAAAATGGCTGAAGATATTCCGGCTACATCAGCTGATGACCAAGAAGAAGAACCAAGAGATGAAGAAAGAGTTGCTACACCCCCGTCCAACCCTGAAGTTGTTCTCGAGGAGAACGTGTCCGACCCTCCAGCTCCTGAAGTGGAGGTTACCAATACTGATGCGGCTACCAACATCAACACTAAAGCCAATGACGTTGTCATGGCTGAAGCTAATGTGGCGCCTGAAGCTAATGTGGTGCCAGAAGTGAATGCACCTGAAGCCAATGCAGCACCCGAAGCAAATCCGCTGCCTGAAGCCAATGCCTCTGCTCTTGTACCTCCTCCAAGGCCACACACCATCGAGCAAGCATATGATCGTGGTCATCTTGTTATCGTCCGCTGGCCAATTCTGGTTCCTCCGCCTGCTCCCGGACCTCAATTTGACTATCATTTGGAGCACAGGCCTCAGGTCCAGAAGCCAAAGCCAAGGCTACCACGGTTCCCAGGTACTGCAATGTCACCAGGACCGTTTAATCTGAATGGATTCAAGGCACACAACACATTCTTTGACAGTGACAAGAATCCCTATAGAAGGTTAAGAATCTCCTCAGATCGATTCTGGAGTTATCAGCAGCGAAGCTACTATTCTTGTATCTTATACAATCAGGGGCGCATCTTCCCACATATGCGTCTTGATTGTGAAGCCATTGTTGGACTGCCATGCCTTGAAGAAGCCCTTGACTGCTTCCGTGATGCTGGTATGCTCAACTTTGTGACTGCCAAGGAACACTAGAATGAAGAACTTCTGCTTCAATTCTATGCTACCCTCCACATTCGTGGGTACAACAGGGATCCGAAGACTTGGATCCTTGAGTGGATGATGGGCGATGTCCATCATGAAGCTAAAGCCCAAGACATCATTGAGCTTACAACCCTGCCCACTCCTAGCGAATATTATGAACCAGGTTGTCAACAACACCAGAATGCTTTGGAGAGCATTTTCCAGAAGCCTGAGCCTAACATGAGCCTGAAAGTGCGTTATATCGACTAGAGGGGGGGGGGGTGAATAGGCGATTTTTATGAAAGTCTTCAAAACGTGGAAGTTATGAAGACAAACAGAATGGACAAGCCTATCACTATGCAGCGGAAGTTAGATTACACAAGGCAAGCCGTGGTCAAGTATACAATATAGTGAAAGCACAGTGACAAACAGCTTCAGTGTAATAAGGATCAGGTAGGAAGAAGTTATGAAGCCAAACAAATCATACAGTCAAGTTGTGAAGACAGAAGATAAAGCAAGCATGCAATGACTTCACAATGTGTAATGGTAAGTAAAGGGAGGTGAAGATGAAATCAGTGACACGCTGAAGACAATGATTTATTGGACCAGTTCTAGTTGCTGTGACAACTGTACGTCTGGTTGGAGCGGCTAGGTATTTAAACCAAAGGACACACAGTCCCGGACACCCAGTCCTGAACACACAGCTCAGGACACCCAGTCCTCACCATTTTCTCCTTGAGCTAAGGTCACACAGACCTCGCCCAATCACTCTGGTAAGTCTTCAAGGTAGACTCCCAAACCTTCACAGACTTCGTTCACCGGCAATCCACAATTTCTCTTGGATGCTCAGAACGCGACGCCTAACCGGCTGGAGGATGCACAATCCTCAAGTGTAATAAGTCTTCAGATCACTCAGACAAGAAGACTTAAGTGATGCCCAATTACTCTAGCTCTGGGTGGTTAGGGCTTTTCTCCTCGCTAGGGATCTTCTCTCAAAGGCTTCGAGGTGGGTTGCTCTCAAACGACAAAAGCCATGCACTGAAATCTGAGCAGCCAACCGTTTATGGTTGTAGGGGTGGACTATTTATAGCCACTTGGCAACCCGACCTGATTTGTCCGAAATGACCCTGGGTCACTAAGGAACTGACACGTGTACCAACAGTCAGATTTCAAACTCACACGGCAACTTTACTTGGGCCATAAGCAAAGCTGACTTGTCCGTCTCTGGACAAGATTTGCTCTCATAGTCTTCGCTCGAAGACATAGGATTTGAATTAGGCATCACTTCAGTCATCCTGACTGGTTCTCTTGGACCCCACTTAACAGTACGGTGGTTCCTATGACACAACATGAATGAAGTAAAACTACGAAGGATCTAAGTCTTCGAGTTCCATAAGCTTCATAGGGAGCCTTCACATGTCATTGTCTTCAACATGAATATCTTCATAAACCACCATTGTCTTCAATGTCTTCGTACATTTTTAGGGGTCATCTCTGGTAGCTAAACCGAATCAATGAGGGACTTCTACCTGTGTTATCCTGCAATTCTCACAAACACATTAGTCCCTCAACTAGGTTTGTCGTCAATACTCCAAAACCAACTAGGGGTGGCACTAGATGCACTTACAATCTCCCCCTTTTTGGTGATTGATGACAAACTAGTTGAAGTTTTCAACGGGGAATATAATTTGTGAAATTGTAAAGGAATTGTCTTCATAAGCTGCAAGGGCTCCCCCTGAAGATGTGCATATAAGTAATTTGCTTCTGGAACGCAAATGCACATGGCAGGTTGTACTTGTGGAAATCCACTTCAACTTATGATGACACTCCACCATGCATGTAAAAGTATATGAAGAGAATGACATGCATAATGAAAAATGGACGTCTGCGAAATGATATAAGTGCGGAAATTATCGTCGTACATGCGGAATTTATCTTCGCAAAAACATAGTGGCAAACAAGTAGCAGACGACCATCAAGTTTAAGTGTTACAACTCAAAGAACCAAATGTAGCAAAACGAGAGTTGTAAGCACGAAGCAAAATGTAGCAAAATATAAAGCACCCGCCCATATTATTGACCCGCTTGAAGACTATAAACATCATATGCTTCTCCCCCTTTTGTCAGTGATGACCAAAAAGGTTTGAAGACATAGAGTTTACTACGCGTTCCCAGGCGCAGCAGGGTCGGTGGAGGCATTTGGTGGTGCTGAAGAGCTTGGTGCAGGGTCGACACGCGCTGAAGAAGGTGGTGGTGATGTAGCGTCGTCGTCTTCCTCAATGATTCTTCCAGTCACGGTGGCAACAGAGGAAGAGAACTCTGAATCTTCAAGGGACGGAGTTCCGTGCAGCACAGCTCTTCTGGGGGGTGTTGAGTCAAACTTGAATCTCTCGCTGAAGCCATCTGCTTGAAGTTCAGCTTCAGTACACATCATGGTGAGGCCTTTCCAAGTGCGGCGACAGGTTTCATGAGCGACGAATGCATTCCTGGTGGCCAGATTTCTGATGCGATTGACGTCTTGCATGATACTTCTCATCTGCCTTTTGAGCCAGTCGTGATGCCTATCTTGCTTTTGGTGAAGAGCCACAAGAAGTTCTCGGTCATTGAGTGAACGGGCACGTTTCTTGGGTCTCTGTGCAGCTGTGCTGTCAGTGGCTTCAGTTGATGCAGGGGCACGTGTGGTGCCAGCCATTGGATACACTCTTGAGATGGCTTCAACACCTTCATCATTCTGAGTGAAGCTCTGGTGTTCTGCATTCTGAAGACTTAATGGTTGCTTGGCAGGCTCAGGATATATAGCTTCAGTAGAGGTGTCCATATCAGGTAAGAAGATTCTATGGTTGCGGGCAGAGGGCTGATAGGAGATAGCAGAGTGTAGCTTGATTAGCCTCATAACCCAAGGAGCATAAATCTTCAAACCAAAGAGATCTGAGCCAGACGCTGCAAGTTGGCGTATAAAGAGATCCTGTGTGTTGAAGCATTTGCCATGCAGGATACAGAAGATGAGAGTCTTCATGGCACCTTCAACCTTGGCATATGGAGAGTGCCCCTTAATGGGCCAGAGAGTCCGCCTGACGATGTGATATATAGTTCTGGGCAGGTACTCTAAGTCTTCAACGAAGAACTCAGTTGGATAAGGTGCATCAAGAGGCAATGGCTTCATCATTGAGAGCATCTGACTCATATTTGGCTCAGGTCGCTGGAATATGCTCTCAATTGATTCAGCATGGAGTTGGCAGCCTTCTTCGAAGAGTTCGCCAGGAGTGGGTAGGCCGGTAAGCTCAATGATATCGAATGCATTGGCTTCATGATGGACATTGCCGGTCATCCACTCCAGGACCCAAGTCTTCGGATCTTTGTTGTAGCCTTTGATATGCAGTGTGGCATAGAACTGGAGCAGAAGCTCTTCATTTCAGTGCTCTTCATTGGTGATAAACAGCAGCAGACCCACTTGCTTGAAGCAATCCAGTGCTTCTTCCAGACCAGGCAGACCAGCAACGGCTTCAACCTCAAGGCACTGGTGAGGAAAGATGCGGCCTTGGTTGTATAGGATGCATGAATAGTAGCTGCGTTGTGGGTAGCTCCAGAACCTATCTGATACAATCCGTTCCCTTGAATAAGGGTTCATGGAGCTGTTGAAGAACGTGTTATCTGCCCTGAAGCTATTGACATTAAAGGAGCCAGGAGCTGATGCAGGACCTGGGAACCTTGGCAGTCGTGGGATCGGCTTCTGGACCTGGGACCTGGGGCAGTCGTGGGTCGGGCTCCACAATTGCTTCAGTGTTGGTTGTGGCAGTCGCAATGTTTTCAGCCTCAACATGTGTAGTGAGAGGGACGGATTCAGGTGCGTTCTCCTTGAGAACTTCTTCTTGTTGGTTCGGGGGAGACGGAGCTTGAGGTTCTTCTTCATGCTCTTCGGCTGATGCAGCCAGAATGTCGTCAGCAGCCTGAGCCCTTGGCCCTTTGCGAAGCCTACGGAATGTAGGCGACGCCGATGGAGTTGCAGTGGGCTGGGGCTCATTCTCTTCCTCCTGCGGGCGATCTGCCCATGATGCATCTTGGGTGATTGGTGTCAATGGACGACCAATGCTGATCATTTCGCTTGTTTCAAGCTGAGGAAGGGCTGCATCACCTTGTACATTGTCTTGGAGACCAATGTCTTCAGCAGCGTTGGTGTCGGCTGCTGGAATGTCTTTAGCGTGCGGAGCCTCTGTGAAAGCAGGCTCATGCACGGTCAACTGACGATCTTCGTCAGGATAGCGGACGGAGAGGGGTTCGACTATCAAGGGCTCTGTGGGAGCAGCCCGAGATTTCTTGATCTTGCGCTTCTTGATGGTGGGGTCAGAAGGAGAGGCTTCAGGGTGTTTCCTCTTCCGAGCTTCAGCTTCGGCTGTCCGTGTCTTCTTGAGCTCTGAAGCGGTTGACTGGTGCTTTGGCTTCGAGCCAGTCTTAGCAGTGGGGAAGACAATCAGAATAGCTTCTTGCCTTGGTGCCTCTTGTTCAGCCACAGCGGGCTTCTTCTTTTTCTTCGCGGCCATCCTGGGGTCGATGCCGGGATGCCCAAGTGCCTTGCGCTTCTCGGCCTCATTGTAGGCCTGCACACAGCGATCAGCCAAAGTCTTCATTCGCTCCCGCGAACCCTGAGCTTCTGCACGTTTCTTCAAGAAGTTTTCCTTCAACTCGTGCAACATGACCTTGAAGTCCTTGACTTCTTGGACGCTGAGCTTGGCCATATTCTGCTTGAACTGAGCCTTTTCAAAATCAATCTTCTGCTTCAGTTCAACAATGCGCTGGGCAATTGCAAGTTCTGAAGCAATAGCGCCTTGGAAGGCGACGCTGAGGCCAATGGGCAGCTGCAGATCATCGAAGCTGATATTGGGTGTATCAAACCACTCATCGATGAAGTTTTGGAGGATTGCTGCATCAAACAGAGGCAGATTGTTGAAGATTTCAGCCTCCTCCTTGCTCTTGATGAGCTGCTCAAGAGCGTCATCGCCAAGATCTTCGTCACTGGACAGATCAATGGTCTCGCTGCGCAGAATGGTAGCAGCTGTGAGCTCTTTGCCAGTGTGTGGCTGAGGCTTCTTGGCTTCTTGGGGCTTGGAGACTCGTGATAAGTCTTCAGACTGCACACTTGCTTCAGGAGGTGCAGTTGCCAATGGCTTCGCTCTGGAGATTTTGGGAGAAGCGGCTAGCTTTGAAGCTTTTGGCTTCTTCGTCTGCTTCGGCTTTGGTGCAGCAGGAGCGTCATCAGACTCAGTGTCTGCTGGAGGGTCGTTCACGGCAGTCCCTTGGACTAGAATGCGAGTGATGAGGCCTGCGAGATTGGCATACGGCCCGATGATATTGGGATCGGCGTCGCGTGTGCCATCCGCCCTTGGTTCAGAGGGACCAGGGTTGAAGTCCAACCCGAGCTTCTTCTTGTTTTGCTTCGCAGAGTTCTGAGCAAATTGGAAGTTGCGCTTGAACAGATTGTCATTGCGACACCAGAGAAGTGATGACGGATGTGCTTCAGCTGGCTGTGGTCCTCTGACCATGCATGGATAGAAGCCTTGAGCAATGGCTTCGTCTCTGGACCGGGGTACGAGATTTTTGTATAATACGTCTCCCCACGGTCTCTTGATGGCGCACTTTTCTGCATATTCCTGAGTGACGAAGCGGTATTGGAACCACTGCTCTGCCCAATATCTTCGAATCCATTGGATTCGTGTCTTGCGCTGACCATAGCTCTCTTCAGGATCAGTTTTGTACATTTCTACCAATTCATCAGGCAGATCTTTGGACGTTTCACCACGTCTCTGTCTGCCTCCCTTCCTGGCTGCTGTTTCTGAAGCCATGAATCTTAACTTGGAAGGTTTCAAAACGTTCAAAGGCTTCAAAGGTTTTCTTTTGCTGGACCAACAGGAACTGGCTTCAGGAGAATTGATGTGACGCTGTAAGAACTCTGCAAATGAATGCAGACTATGAGAACCAAAAGATTCTCCCACGGACATGTACCTGTGACAGCATTAAGGTGCGAGGGAAGGGGAAGAGGTCATATGCATTCTCAGAAGATTTTGAAGATAAATCAGTTTAGAAGATATTGACCTCATCATGCGAAGACATTCACTTATAGAAAAGAAGTTGGTTCCAGATTTGTACGAACCCACAGATCAGTACAAGTGAGGAATCTAACTACTTCATGATGCACAAGTGAATATTCTAGGCAGGTTATGAGATGCGGATTGAGAGAGATGTAACTTGTGAGAGCAGAAACTTCTTATGGCAGTAGGTGACTGAACTATAGGATCAAAAGAGGCTGGAAAAAGAGGTTTTATTTACCACACTTGGAACTGCTAGACGGAGTGGGAGATGAGGCCGAGCAGTTCGATCCTCCGTGCCCTAACTTGGCGACGAAAGACACCTACGGCGACGGCGGAGAGAGTGATGTCCGCAGTCGGCGTGAAAACGGCGTCGGAGAGGTTGCGGCAGTGAAGCGCTTCGTCGCCGGCGTCGTCGAGAGCTAGCGGTTGCGCTAGGGTTCGTGCGAGGGTGGAAGAAGAGATAAAGACCGCAGTGAATCGTGTATTTATAGGGATAGAGGCGGCACTGCGCTATTACTCAGGTGCCCCTGGCGATTCGCATCTGAACAGCACGTGGCCATCATGCGGTATTTTGGGGGCAGTTCCACATCCCACGCACGCCTTGATTGTCGGGTGTCGTTCCTACTTCTCCGGATTTCTTGTTGATGAAATAACATTGAAAATGGTTTTAAAGTTTGTCTCTCTGTGTCTTCTGCTGACAAGGATGCAGTGAAGACATTCGACAGTTTCAATAGAATGCATACGACTTGGAGAGATAGAGTTTGAGGTAGGAAGCATGGAGAGGTTAGGGTCCGATCACATTCAGTTAGTTCAAAAGATTCAAACAAGAAGACATAGCTATAAGTGAATGCTGTAGAGGACAGAACACCAGTACATATATATATATATCTATATAATTAACGCAGTGAAGATAATCATGAAGACAAATTGAGATTGAAGCCAAACCAAATGTGAAGACATAGCAAATGTAACGCCATGAGTGAAACACTTCAAGCAGGAAATTTGGTGGTGGCGTTACCCACCGTATAGGAAGTATTAGACCTAGACACGGTGCACAATTATCGTGGCGCTCCAAAGTCAAATTCCATGTTAATGTATTCACACTTAGAATGTACGTCTTCATTGATTGAAGATATACGTTACTTCGTGTGTTGCACATCTAAGTCATCAACATGCATAAGTGTTAGGATGTGTGCCTGATCACAGGACATTTGAGGATTCCAAGATATTTAGCTCACATCGTAACTTGCAAAACCTCTTCTCATCCAAGGGCTTGGTGAAGATATCTGCCAATTGCTCTTCAGTGTTGACTTGTATGATATCAATATCTTCCTTCGCAACATGATCTCTGAGAAAATGATGACGAATTTCAATGTGCTTTGTCTTCGAGTGCTGAACTGGGTTGTTGGCGATCTTGATGGCGCTTTCATTGTCGCAGTAAAGTGGCACTTGCTTCAGATGAATGCCATAATCCTTGAGGGTTTGCTTCATCCATAAAAGCTAAGCGCAGCAGGATCCAGCAGCAATGTATTCAGATTCAGCAGTGGAGAGAGATACACAGTTCTGCTTCTTTAAAGACCAACATACAAGTGACCGGCCCAGAAAGTGACATGTGCCTGATGTGGACTTCCGATCAACCTTGTCACCAGCGTAATCAGCATCCGAAAATCCAACCAGATCAAACTCTGAGCCCTTTGGATACCATAACCCTAGAGTTGGGGTGTGAGCCAAATATCGAAGAATTCGCTTCACAGCTAAGTGATGCGACTCCTTTGGTGCCGCTTGGAATCGAGCACACATGCAAACACTAAGCATAATATCTGGCCTAGATGCACATAAATAAAGCAAAGAACCAATCATGGAGCGGTATACCTTTTGATCGAACTCTTTACCATTGTCGTCAGGACCCAGATGATGCTTGGCTGGCATTGGTGTTGTGAAACCTTTGCAGTCTTGCATATCGAACTTCTTCAGGCAATCTTTGAGATACTTCTCTTGAGATATGAAGATGCCATTGCGTTGTTGCCGTATCTGAAGACCGAGGAAGAATTTCAGCTCTCCCATCATAGACATCTGATATTGCTCTTGCATCATATAACCGAACTCCTCACTGTACTTCTGATTGGTGCAGCCGAAGATAATGTCATCCACATATATTTGGCACACAAACAGTTCACCATCATATGTCTTCGTGAAGAGAGTGGGATCTAGGGAACCAGGTATGAAGCCTTTGCTCTTCAGGAAGTATTTGAGTGTATCATACCAGGCCCGAGGGGCTTGTTTGAGGCCATATAGTACCTTATTGAGCTTGTAAACCATGTCAGGATGTTTTGGATCTTCAAACCCAGGTGGTTGTGCAACATACACTTCTTCTTAAATTTTGCCATTGAGAAAGGCACTCTTCACATCCATTTGATAAAGAATTATGTTGTGATGATTTGCATAGGCCAACAGTATACGGATGGCTTCAAGTCTGGCCATAGGAGCAAATGTTTCATCGAAGTCAATGCCTTCCACTTGAGTATATCCTTGAGCAACGAGACGAGCCTTGTTTCTGACGACTTGACCATGCTCATCTTGCTTGTTGCGGTATATCCATTTGGTGCCTATTATGTTATGCTTCCGTGGATCAGGACGCTTAACCAATTCCCATACACTGTTCAGCTCAAAGTGTTGAAGCTCTTCTTGCATAGCTTGAATCCACTCAGGTTCCATAAAAGCTTCTTCAACTTTCTTGGGTTCTGTGATTGAAACGAATGCGAAGTGTCCGCAGAAATTTGCCAGTTGAGTTGCCCTTGAACGAGTCAGTGGACCAGGTGCATTGATGCTATCAATTATTCTGTGAATCTGCACTTCATTGGCAACACGAGGATGTATGGGTCGAAGACTTTGCTCTTGCTGATCTATGTTGTCGTGGGGAGGAATATCTTCAGGATGAGCATTGTCTTCATGTGGATCAGGTGCTGAGATGATAAGTCCTTCTTCAGGTTGAGCTTCAGAAGGTATAATTTCTCCAGTTCCCATTAGCTTGATTGATTCACTGGCTGGAACTTCATCTAGCACATCTGGCAGTTGCTCTCTTTGTGACCCATTGGTCTCATCGAACCGCACAACCACTGTTTCAACCACTTTGTAGTGAAAGAGATTGAAGACTCTGTAGGAGTGCGAATCCTTTCCATATCCAAGCATAAAGCCCTCATGTGCTTTTGGAGCAAATTTTGAGGTGTGGTGAGGGTCCTTGATCCAGCATCTTGAGCCAAATACTCTGAAGTAACTGACATTTGGCTTCTTGCCAGTTAGAAGTTCATAAGATGTCTTGTTCAGAAGCTTGTGAAGATAGACACGGTTGATTGTATGGCATGCAGTGTCAATGGCTTCAGTCTAGAATTTTCTTGGAGTCTTGTACTCATCTAGCATTGTTCTGGCCATCTCAATGAGTGTTCTGTTCTTGCGTTCGACGATGCCATTCTGCTGTGGCGTGTACAGAGCTGAGAATTCATGAGTGATGCCCAATGTATCAAGATATGTGTCAAGGCCAGTGTTCTTGAATTCAGTGCCATTGTCACTTCTGATGTGCTTTATCTTGGCGCCATAATTGTTCATAGCCCGATTTGCGAAGCGTCTGAAGACATCCTGCACTTCAGTCTTGTAAAGGATTATGTGCACCCAAGTATATCTAGAGTAATCATCAACAATGACGAAGCCGTAGAGGCAAGCAGTAGTGGAAAAAGTTGAGTAGTGAGTGGGACCAAAGAGATCCATGTGAAGCAGTTCGAAGGGTCGAGTAGTGGTCATGATTGTCTTCGAAGGATGTTTTGCCCTTGTCATCTTCCCTGCTTCACAGGCACCACATAAGTGATCTTTCTTGAACTTGACGCCCTCGATGCCTATGACATGCTTCTTCTTCGCAAGGGTGTGGAGGTTCCTCATGCCAGCATGCCCAAGCCTCCGATGCCAAAGCCAACATTCTGAAGCCTTTGCGAGAAGACATACTGCAAGCTGTGGCCCTGCTGAGAAATCTACCACGTACAAATCATCTTTCCGATACCCTTCAAACACTAGAGACTTGTCAGATTCCATTAGTACCAGGCAACGATATTTTCCAAAGATTACAATCATGTTCAAATCGCAAAGCATTGAGACAGACATTAAGTTGAAGCCAAGGGATTCAACAAACATGACTTTATCCATGTGTTGATCCTTTGAGATTGCAACTCTACCTAGACCCAATACCTTACTTTTACCAGTGTCAGCCAATGTGATGTGGCTCTTGTCAGATGGACATAAGGTTGAGTCCATAAAGAGACTTCTTTTGCCAGTCATGTGATTTGTACACCCACTGTCAATAATCCATTCTGATGACTCTGAAGTCGCTGGTGTCGTACCCTACAGTGCAGTTAGGGGGATAGGCTTCACGAAGAGTATTGTGAAGCAAAAACATTTGACGAACCAGTGGGTTATGAAAACTTAGATCCAAGTTAGGACAAGTAGGGAGAGTAGCATGCGATTCAGGTACGAAATACATAGTGATGCCATTCGGGCATTTGATCTTGCGCCCCACAAGATTTTTAAGGTCCCCAGCAATAGCGTCAGAAGATTTTGGTTTTATGCTGGAGACCTTTCCCTGCAAAAGAGAGTTAAGCTTTCTTAACCACCCACATCTTCAAGGGTGGCTTAGAAGCAATAAGTCTAAGTGCAGCATCTGAGAATTTTGGCTTAGGAGCCCTGACAAACAGTCTAGCAGGCGGGCAATAGTACTCATAAGAATAGGCAGAATAGTTCTTGGTCATATGAGCATGGCGGTTTGAAGAACCGCTCTCATATGCCTGAGCATGGTTTCCCTGCAGAACATTTGCATTAGTGCGACTCAGGTGAGTCCTCTGCCTGTATGAAGCCTTTGGACCATATGAAGCCTTTGGTCTGAGGTTTGTCTTCTTCATGTGAGGTGTCATGAGGACATTCACAGGAAGATTCTCCAGACACGTTTTTGGAACCCAGATCTTCTTCATAGGCGGTCCATTCCTGCAGTTAGTACCAATGTACCTGGCAAATACTTCACCATTCTGATTTTTAAATAGTTTATAGTTTGCATCAAAGGATTCATCAATGATAATCGGATCAGCACAAGTGAAGCCAGATAGATTGGATGGATCTGCTGAGGATTCCTTTGCAGCAACCCATGTGGTTTTGGGGTACTGCTCAGGTTTCCAGTAAGATCCATCTGCATTAATTTTCCTCACGAACCCAACACCCTCTTTCCTAGGGTTTCGGTTCAGAATCTGCTTCTTGAGGACATCACATAATGTCTGATGTCCTTTGAGGCTTTTGTACATCCCTGTTTCAAGCAATGTCTTCAACCTAGCATTCTCATCAGCAATAGCAGTGGTATCCTCAGCAGAGGGGTTAGTTACCACTTCAACAGTTGAAGATATTGCAACAGCAGTAGCAGTGGAACATTCAGCAACAGAAGTAGCATTATCACACTCAATGCATTTAATGCATGGTGGTTCAAATCCTTCCTGAGCGGAACTGATTTGTTCGGCTCGAAGTGACTCGTTTTGCTTTTGAAGATCTTCATGATCCGCTCTCAACTTCTCAAGATCTTGCTTCTTTTGAAGATAATCATAGGAAAGCTTTTCATGAGTAGTTGAGAGAGTCTCAAGACGATCTTCGAGTTCCTGATACTTAACATGAAGATTTTTTATGTCTTCAATTAAGGATTCAGAACGAGTCATTTCAGCACCCAATAGATCATCGCTTCTGTCTAACCGTTTTTGAATATGTTCCATGGCCTTTTGTTGTTCAGTTGCGATTTTAGCAAGTGTTTTGTAGCTGGGTTTTGAATCACAATCAGAGTCATCGTCACTGGATGCTTGATAGTGAGTAGTGCGTGTGTTTACCTTGGCACCGCGTGCCATGAAGCAGTAGGTAGGAGTAGAGTCGTCCTTGTCATTTGCATCGGTGTTGGTGGTGAAGTCATTGTCTTCAGTGTTGAAGATGGACTTGGCGACGTAGGCTGTAGCCAGACTCGCAATGCCAGAATCAGACTCCTCCTCAGACTCCACCTCTGCCTCCTCAGAAGCGGACTCCTCCTCTGAATCCATTTCCTTGCCAACAAACGCACGAGTCTTGCCAGTTGAGCTCTTCTTGTGTGATGAAGACTTGGAGGAAGACTTGGAAGAAGACTTTGAGTATTTCTTCTTCTTGTGGTCGGAGTCATATTCCTTGCTCTTCTTCTTCTTTCTGCTCTCATTGTCCCACTGTGGACACTCAGAGATGAAGTGTCCAGTTTTCTTGCACTTGTGACATGTTTTCTTCTTGTAGTCATGAGCAGATGCTTCATCATTCCTTGAGATTGATCGTGAAGACTTTCTGAAGCCTTTCTTCTTGGTGAATTTCTGGAACTTCTTCACTAGCATTGCAAGTTCCCGTCCAATGTCTTCAGGATCATCAGAACAGCTGTCAGATTCATCTTCAAATGAGGACACCGCTTTTGCCTTCAAGGCACGAGTTCGCCCATAGTTTGGACCGTAGATATCTCTTTTCTCAGAAAGCTGAAACTCATGTGTGTTGAGCCCCCCAAGTATGTCAGACGGATCGAGTGTCTTGAAATCTGGACGTTCTTGAATCATCAGGGCTAGGATGTCAAACGAACTGTCAAGTGATCTCAGCAGCGTTTTGACGATTTCATGTTTGGTGATCTCAGTGGCGCCGAGGGCTTGAAGCTCATTTGTGATGTCAGTGAGCCGGTCAAATGTGTGTCAGACATTCTCATTGTCATTTTGCTTGAAGCGGTTGAAGAGATTGCGAAGAACGCTGATTCTCTGATCTCTCTGGGTTGAGATGCCTTCATTGACTTTGGAGAGCCAGTCCCAGACCAGCTTGGATGTCTTCAAGGCACTCACACGGCCGTACTGTCCCTTAGTCAGATGACCACAGATGATATTCTTGGCAGTAGAGTCCAGTTGAGTGAACTTCTTGACATCAGCAGCAGTGACACCTTCTCGAGCCTTGGGAACGCCGTTTTCGACGACATACCATAGGTCGACGTCAATGGCTTCAAGATGCATGCGCATCTTATTCTTCCAGTAGGGATATTCAGTTCCATCGAAGACGGGGCACACAACGGAGACTTTAATTATCCCTGCAGTCGACATAGCTAAAACTCCAGGTGGTTAAACCGAATCACACAGAATAAGGGAGCACCTTGCTCTGATACCAATTGAAAGTGCGTTATATCGACTAGAGGGGGGGGGGGGTGAATAGGCGATTTTTATGAAAGTCTTCAAAACGTGGAAGTTATGAAGACAAACAGAATGGACAAGCCTATCACTATGCAGCGGAAGTTAGATTACACAAGGCAAGCCGTGGTCAAGTATACAATATAGTGAAAGCACAGTGACAAACAGCTTCAGTGTAATAAGGATCAGGTAGGAAGAAGTTATGAAGCCAAACAAATCATACAGTCAAGTTGTGAAGACAGAAGATAAAGCAAGCATGCAATGACTTCACAATGTGTAATGGTAAGTAAAGGGAGGTGAAGATGAAATCAGTGACACGCTGAAGACAATGATTTATTGGACCAGTTCTAGTTGCTGTGACAACTGTACGTCTGGTTGGAGCGGCTAGGTATTTAAACCAAAGGACACACAGTCCCGGACACCCAGTCCTGAACACACAGCTCAGGACACCCAGTCCTCACCATTTTCTCCTTGAGCTAAGGTCACACAGACCTCGCCCAATCACTCTGGTAAGTCTTCAAGGTAGACTCCCAAACCTTCACAGACTTCGTTCACCGGCAATCCACAATTTCTCTTGGATGCTCAGAACGCGACGCCTAACCGGCTGGAGGATGCACAATCCTCAAGTGTAATAAGTCTTCAGATCACTCAGACAAGAAGACTTAAGTGATGCCCAATTACTCTAGCTCTGGGTGGTTAGGGCTTTTCTCCTCGCTAGGGATCTTCTCTCAAAGGCTTCGAGGTGGGTTGCTCTCAAACGACAAAAGCCATGCACTGAAATCTGAGCAGCCAACCGTTTATGGTTGTAGGGGTGGACTATTTATAGCCACTTGGCAACCCAACCTGATTTGTCCGAAATGACCCTGGGTCACTAAGGAACTGACACGTGTACCAACAGTCAGATTTCAAACTCACACGGCAACTTTACTTGGGCCATAAGCAAAGCTGACTTGTCCGTCTCTGGACAAGATTTGCTCTCATAGTCTTCGCTCGAAGACATAGGATTTGAATTAGGCATCACTTCAGTCATCCTGACTGGTTCTCTTGGACCCCACTTAACAGTACGGTGGTTCCTATGACACAACATGAATGAAGTAAAACTACGAAGGATCTAAGTCTTCGAGTTCCATAAGCTTCATAGGGAGCCTTCACATGTCATTGTCTTCAACATGAATATCTTCATAAACCACCATTGTCTTCAATGTCTTCGTACATTTTTAGGGGTCATCTCTGGTAGCTAAACCGAATCAATGAGGGACTTCTACCTGTGTTATCCTGCAATTCTCACAAACACATTAGTCCCTCAACTAGGTTTGTCGTCAATACTCCAAAACCAACTAGGGGTGGCACTAGATGCACTTACAATCTCCCCCTTTTTGGTGATTGATGACAAACTAGTTGAAGTTTTCAACGGGGAATATAATTTGTGAAATTGTAAAGGAATTGTCTTCATAAGCTGCAAGGGCTCCCCCTGAAGATGTGCATATAAGTAATTTGCTTCTGGAACGCAAATGCACATGGCAGGTTGTACTTGTGGAAATCCACTTCAACTTATGATGACACTCCACCATGCATGTAAAAGTATATGAAGAGAATGACATGCATAATGAAAAATGGACGTCTGCGAAATGATATAAGTGCGGAAATTATCGTCGTACATGCGGAATTTATCTTCGCAAAAACATAGTGGCAAACAAGTAGCAGACGACCATCAAGTTTAAGTGTTACAACTCAAAGAACCAAATGTAGCAAAACGAGAGTTGTAAGCACGAAGCAAAATGTAGCAAAATATAAAGCACCCGCCCATATTATTGACCCGCTTGAAGACTATAAACATCATATGCTTCTCCCCCTTTTGTCAGTGATGACCAAAAAGGTTTGAAGACATAGAGTTTACTACGCGTTCCCAGGCGCAGCAGGGTCGGTGGAGGCATTTGGTGGTGCTGAAGAGCTTGGTGCAGGGTCGACACGCGCTGAAGAAGGTGGTGGTGATGTAGCGTCGTCGTCTTCCTCAATGATTCTTCCAGTCACGGTGGCAACAGAGGAAGAGAACTCTGAATCTTCAAGGGACGGAGTTCCGTGCAGCACAGCTCTTCTGGGGGGTGTTGAGTCAAACTTGAATCTCTCGCTGAAGCCATCTGCTTGAAGTTCAGCTTCAGTACACATCATGGTGAGGCCTTTCCAAGTGCGGCGACAGGTTTCATGAGCGACGAATGCATTCTTGGTGGCCAGATTTCTGATGCGATTGACGTCTTGCATGATACTTCTCATCTGCCTTTTGAGCCAGTCGTGATGCCTATCTTGCTTTTGGTGAAGAGCCACAAGAAGTTCTCGGTCATTGAGTGAACGGGCACGTTTCTTGGGTCTCTGTGCAGCTGTGCTGCCAGTGGCTTCAGTTGATGCAGGGGCACGTGTGGTGCCAGCCATTGGATACACTCTTGAGATGGCTTCAACACCTTCATCATTCTGAGTGAAGCTCTGGTGTTCTACATTCTGAAGACTTAATGGTTGCTTGGCAGGCTCAGGATATATAGCTTCAGTAGAGGTGTCCATAAGGTAAGAAGATTCTATGGTTGCGGGCAGAGGGCTGATAGGAGATAGCAGAGTGTAGCTTGATTAGCCTCATAACCCAAGGAGCATAAATCTTCAAACCAAAGAGATCTGAGCCAGACGCTGCAAGTTGGCGTATAAAGAGATCCTGTGCGTTGAAGCATTTGCCATGCAGGATACAGAAGATGAGAGTCTTCATGGCACCTTCAACCTTGGCATATGGAGAGTGCCCCTTAATGGGCCAGAGAGTCCGCCTGACGATGTGATATATAGTTCTGGGCAGGTACTCTAAGTCTTCAACGAAGAACTCAGTTGGATAAGGTGCATCAAGAGGCAATGGCTTCATCATTGAGAGCATCTGACTCATATTTGGCTCAGGTCGCTGGAATATGCTCTCAATTGATTCAGCATGGAGTTGGCAGCCTTCTTCGAAGAGTTCGCCAGGAGTGGGTAGGCCGGTAAGCTCAATGATATCGAATGCATTGGCTTCATGATGGACATTGCCGGTCATCCACTCCAGGACCCAAGTCTTCGGATCTTTGTTGTAGCCTTTGATATGCAGTGTGGCAAAGAACTGGAGCAGAAGCTCTTCATTCCAGTGCTCTTCATTGGTGATAAACGGCAGCAGACCCACTTGCTTGAAGCAATCCAGTGCTTCTTCCAGACCAGGCAGACCAGCAACGGCTTCAACCTCAAGGCGCTGGTGAGGAAAGATGCGGCCTTGGTTGTATAGGATGCATGAATAGTAGCTGCGCTGTGGGTAGCTCCAGAACCTATCTGATACAATCCGTTCCCTTGAATAAGGGTTCATGGAGCTGTTGAAGAACGTGTTATCTGCCCTGAAGCTATTGACATTAAAGGAGCCAGGAGCTGATGCAGGACCTGGGAACCTTGGCAGTCGTGGGATCGGCTTCTGGACCTGGGGCCTGTGTGCAACATGATAGTTGAACTGTGGACCGGCAGCAGACTCAGGCACAGAAGGTTCAGATGCAGTAGCTTCAGTGTCTCTTGAAGCTGTTGGTTGGTCGGGCTCCACAATTGCTTCAGTGTTGGTTGTGGCAGTCGCAATGTTTTCAGCCTCAACATGTGTAGTGAGAGGGACGGATTCAGGTGCGTTCTCCTTGAGAACTTCTTCTTGTTGGTTCGGGGGAGACGGAGCTTGAGGTTCTTCTTCATGCTCTTCGGCTGATGCAGCCAGAATGTCGTCAGCAGCCTGAGCCCTTGGCCCTTTGCGAAGCCTACGGAATGTAGGCGACGCCGGTGGAGTTGCAGTGGGCTGGGGCTCATTCTCTTCCTCCTGCGGGCGATCTGCCCACGATGCATCTTGGGTGATTGGTGTCAATGGACGACCAATGCTGATCATTTCGCTTGTTTCAAGCTGAGGAAGGGCTGCATCACCTTGTACATTGTCTTGGAGACCAATGTCTTCAGCAGCGTTGGTGTCGGCTGCTGGAATGTCTTTAGCGTGCGGAGCCTCTGTGAAAGCAGGCTCATGCACGGTCAACTGACGATCTTCGTCAGGATAGCGGACGGAGAGGGGTTCGACTATCAAGGGCTCTGTGGGAGCAGCTCGAGATTTCTTGATCTTGCGCTTCTTGATGGTGGGGTCAGAAGGAGAGGCTTCAGGGTGTTTCCTCTTCCGAGCTTCAGCTTCGGCTGTCCGTGTCTTCTTGAGCTCTGAAGCGGTTGACTGGTGCTTTGGCTTCGAGCCAGTCTTAGCAGTGGGGAAGACAATCAGAATAGCTTCTTGCCTTGGTGCCTCTTGTTCAGCCACAGTGGGCTTCTTCTTTTTCTTCGCGGCCATCCTGGGGTCGATGCCGGGACGCCCAAGTGCCTTGTGCTTCTCGGCCTCATTGTAGGCCTGCACACAGCGATCAGCCAAAGTCTTCATTCGCTCCCGCGAACCCTGAGCTTCTGCACGTTTCTTCAAGAAGTTTTCCTTCAACTCGTGCAACATGACCTTGAAGTCCTTGACTTCTTGGACGCTGAGCTTGGCCATATTCTGCTTGAACTGAGCCTTTTCAAAATCAATCTTCTGCTTCAGTTCAACAATGCGCTGGGCAATTGCAAGTTCTGAAGCAATAGCGCCTTGGAAGGCGACGCTGAGGCCAATGGGCAGCTGCAGATCATCGAAGCTGATATTGGGTGTATCAAACCACTCATCGATGAAGTTGTGGAGGATTGCTGCATCAAACAGAGGCAGATTGTTGAAGATTTCAGCCTCCTCCTTGTTCTTGATGAGCTGCTCAAGAGCGTCATCGCCAAGATCTTCGTCACTAGACAGATCAATGGTCTCGCTGCGCAGAATGGTAGCAGCTGTGAGCTCTTTGCCAGTGTGTGGCTGAGGCTTCTTGGCTTCTTGGGGCTTGGAGACTCGTGATAAGTCTTCAGACTGCACACTTGCTTCAGGAGGTGCAGTTGCCAATGGCTTCGCTCTGGAGATTTTGGGAGAAGCGGCTAGCTTTGAAGCTTTTGGCTTCTTTGTCTGCTTCGGCTTTGGTGCAGCAGGAGCGTCATCAGACTCAGTGTCTGCTGGAGGGTCGTTCACGGCAGTCCCTTGGACTAGAATGCGAGTGATGAGGCCTGCGAGATTGGCATACGGCCCGATGATATTGGGATCGGCGTCGCGTGTGCCATCCGCCCTTGGTTCAGAGGGACCAGGGTTGAAGTCCAACCCGAGCTTCTTCTTGTTTTGCTTCGCAGAGTTCTGAGCAAATTGGAAGTTGCGCTTGAACAGATTGTCATCGCGACACCAGAGAAGTGATGACGGATGTGCTTCAGCTGGCTGTGGTCCTCTGACCATGCATGGATAGAAGCCTTGAGCAATGGCTTCGTCTCTGGACCGGGGTACGAGATTTTTGTATAATACGTCTCCCCACGGTCTCTTGATGGCGCACTTTTCTGCATATTCCTGAGTGACGAAGCGGTATTGGAACCACTGCTCTGCCCAATATCTTCGAATCCATTGGATTCGTGTCTTGCGCTGACCATAGCTCTCTTCAGGATCAGTTTTGTACATTTCTACCAATTCATCAGGCAGATCTTTGGACGTTTCACCACGTCTCTGTCTGCCTCCCTTCCTGGCTGCTGTTTCTGAAGCCATGAATCTTAACTTGGAAGGCTTCAAAACGTTCAAAGGCTTCAAAGGTTTTCTTTTGCTGGACCAACAGGAACTGGCTTCAGGAGAATTGATGTGACGCTGTAAGAACTCTGCAAATGAATGCAGACTATGAGAACCAAAAGATTCTCCCACGGACATGTACCTGTGACAGCATTAAGGTGCGAGGGAAGGGGAAGAGGTCATATGCATTCTCAGAAGATTTTGAAGATAAATCAGTTTAGAAGATATTGACCTCATCATGCGAAGACATTCACTTATAGAAAAGAAGTTGGTTCCAGATTTGTACGAACCCACAGATCAGTACAAGTGAGGAATCTAACTACTTCATGATGCACAAGTGAATATTCTAGGCAGGTTATGAGATGCGGATTGAGAGAGATGTAACTTGTGAGAGCAGAAACTTCTTATGGCAGTAGGTGACTGAACTATAGGATCAAAAGAGGCTGGAAAAAGAGGTTTTATTTACCACACTTGGAACTGCTAGACGGAGTGGGAGATGAGGCCGAGCAGTTCGATCCTCCGTGCCCTAACTTGGCGACGGAAGACACCTACGGCGACGGCGGAGAGAGTGATGTCCGCAGTCGGCGTGAAAACGGCGTCGGAGAGGTTGCGGCAGTGAAGCGCTTCGTCGCCGGCGTCGTCGAGAGCTAGCGGTTGCGCTAGGGTTCGTGCGAGGGTGGAAGAAGAGATAAAGACCGCAGTGAATCGTGTATTTATAGGGATAGAGGCGGCACTGCGCTATTACTCAGGTGCCCCTGGCGATTCGCATCTGAACAGCACGTGGCCATCATGCGGTATTTTGGGGGCAGTTCCACATCCCACGCACGCCTTGATTGTCGGGTGTCGTTCCTACTTCTTCGGATTTCTTGTTGATGAAATAACATTGAAAATGGTTTTAAAGTTTGTCTCTCTGTGTCTTCTGCTGACAAGGATGCAGTGAAGACATTCGACAGTTTCAATAGAATGCATACGACTTGGAGAGATAGACTTTGAGGTAGGAAGCATGGAGAGGTTAGGGTCCGATCACATTCAGTTAGTTCAAAAGATTCAAACAAGAAGACATAGCTATAAGTGAATGCTGTAGAGGACAGAACACCAGTACATATATATATATATATCTATATAATTAACGCAGTGAAGATAATCATGAAGACAAATTGAGATTGAAGCCAAACCAAATGTGAAGACATAGCAAATGTAACGCCATGAGTGAAACACTTCAAGCAGGAAATTTGGTGGTGGTGTTACCCACCGTATAGGAAGTATTAGACCTAGACACGGTGCACAATTATCGTGGCGCTCCAAAGTCAAATTCCATGTTAATGTATTCACACTTAGAATGTACGTCTTCATTGATTGAAGATATACGTTACTTCGTGTGTTGCACATCTAAGTCATCAACATGCATAAGTGTTAGGATGTGTGCCTGATCACAGGACATTTGAGGATTCCAAGATATTTAGCTCACATCGTAACTTGCAAAACCTCTTCTCATCCAAGGGCTTGGTGAAGATATCTGCCAATTGCTCTTCAGTGTTGACGTGTATGATATCAATATCTTCCTTCGCAACATGATCTCTGAGAAAATGATGACGAATTTCAATGTGCTTTGTCTTCGAGTGCTGAACTGGGTTGTTGGCGATCTTGATGGCGCTTTCATTGTCGCAGTAAAGTGGCACTTGCTTCAGATGAATGCCATAATCCTTGAGGGTTTGCTTCATCCATAGAAGCTAAGCGCAGCAGGATCCAGCAGCAATGTATTCAGATTCAGCAGTGGAGAGAGATACACAGTTCTGCTTCTTTAAAGACCAACATACAAGTGATCGGCCCAGAAAGTGACATGTGCCTGATGTGGACATCCGATCAACCTTGTCACCAGCGTAATCAGCATCCGAAAATCCAACCAGATCAAACTCTGAGCCCTTTGGATACCATAACCCTAGAGTTGGGGTGTGAGCCAAATATCGAAGAATTCGCTTCACAGCTAAGTGATGCGACTCCTTTGGTGCCGCTTGGAATCGAGCACACATGCAAACACTAAGCATAATATCTGGCCTAGATGCACATAAATAAAGCAAAGAACCAATCATGGAGCGGTATACCTTTTGATCGAACTCTTTACCATTGTCGTCAGGACCCAGATGATGCTTGGCTGGCATTGGTGTTGTGAAACCTTTGCAGTCTTGCATATTGAACTTCTTCAGGCAATCTTTGAGATACTTCTCTTGAGATATGAAGATGCCATTGCATTGTTGCCGTATCTGAAGACCGAGGAAGAATTTCAGCTCCCCCATCATAGACATCTGATATTGCTCTTGCATCATATATCCGAACTCCTCACTGTACTTCTGATTGGTGCAGCCGAAGATAATGTCATCCACATATATTTGGCACACAAACAGTTCACCATCATATGTCTTCGTGAAGAGAGTGGGATCTAGGGAACCAGGTATGAAGCCTTTGCTCTTCAGGAAGTATTTGAGTGTATCATACCAGGCCCGAGGGGCTTGTTTGAGGCCATATAGTGCCTTATTGAGCTTGTAAACCATGTCAGGATGTTTTGGATCTTCAAACCCAGGTGGTTGTGCAACATACACTTCTTCTTAAATTTTGCCATTGAGAAAGGCACTCTTCACATCCATTTGATAAAGAATTATGTTGTGATGATTTGCATAGGCCAACAGTATACGGATGGCTTCAAGTCTGGCCACAGGAGCAAATGTTTCATCGAAGTCAATGCCTTCCACTTGAGTATATCCTTGAGCAACGAGACGAGCCTTGTTTCTGACGACTTGACCATGCTCATCTTGCTTGTTGCGGTATATCCATTTGGTGCCTATTATGTTATGCTTCCGTGGATCAGGACGCTTAACCAATTCCCATACACTGTTCAGCTCAAACTGTTGAAGCTCTTCTTGCATAGCTTGAATCCACTCAGGTTCCATAAAAGCTTCTTCAACTTTCTTGGGTTCTGTGATTGAAACGAATGCGAAGTGTCCGCAGAAATTTGCCAGTTGAGTTGCCCTTGAACGAGTCAGTGGACTAGGTGCATTGATGCTATCAATTATTCTGTCAATCTGCACTTCATTGGCAACACGAGGATGTATGGGTCGAAGACTTTGCTCTTGCTGATCTATGTTGTCGTGGGGAGGAATATCTTCAGGCTGAGCATTGTCTTCATGTGGATCAGGTGCTGAGATGATAAGTCCTTCTTCAGGATGAGCTTCAGAAGGTATAATTTCTCCAGTTCCCATTAGCTTGATTGATTCACTGGCTGGAACTTCATCTAGCACATCTGGCAGTTGCTCTCTTTGTGACCCATTGGTCTCATCGAACCGCACAACCACTGTTTCAACCACTTTGTAGTGAAAGAGATTGAAGACTCTGTAGGAGTGCGAATCCTTTCCATATCCAAGCATAAAGCCCTCATGTGCTTTTGGAGCAAATTTTGAGGTGTGGTGAGGGTCCTTGATCCAGCATCTTGAGCCAAATACTCTGAAGTAACTGACATTTGGCTTCTTGCCAGTTAGAAGTTCATAAGATGTCTTGTTCAGAAGCTTGTGAAGATAGACACGGTTGATTGTATGGCATGCAGTGTCAATGGCTTCAGTCTAGAATTTTCTTGGAGTCTTGTACTCATCTAGCATTGTTCTGGCCATCTCAATGAGTGTTCTGTTCTTGCGTTCGACGATGCCATTCTGCTGTGGCGTGTACGGAGCTGAGAATTCATGAGTGATGCCCAATGTATCAAGATATGTGTCAAGGCCAATGTTCTTGAATTCAGTGCCATTATCACTTCTGATGTGCTTTATCTTGGCGCCATAATTGTTCATAGCCCGATTTGCGAAGCGTCTGAAGACATCCTGCACTTCAGTCTTGTAAAGGATTATGTGCACCCAAGTATATCTAGAGTAATCATCAACAATGACGAAGCCGTAGAGGCAAGCAGTAGTGGAAAAAGTTGAGTAGTGAGTGGGACCAAAGAGATCCATGTGAAGCAGTTCGAAGGGTCGAGTAGTGGTCATGATTGTCTTCGAAGGATGTTTTGCCCTTGTCATCTTCCCTGCTTCACAGGCACCGCATAAGTGATCTTTCTTGAACTTGACGCCCTCGATGCCTATGACATGCTTCTTCTTCGCAAGGGTGTGGAGGTTCCTCATGCCAGCATGCCCAAGCCTTCGATGCCAAAGCCAACATTCTGAAGCCTTTGCGAGAAGACATACTGCAAGCTGTGGCCCTGCTGAGAAATCTACCACGTACAAATCATCTTTCCGATACCCTTCAAACACTAGAGACTTGTCAGATTCCATTAGTACCAGGCAACGATATTTTCCAAAGATTACAATCATGTTCAAATCGCAAAGCATTGAGACAGACATTAAGTTGAAGCCAAGGGATTCAACAAACATGACTTTATCCATGTGTTGATCCTTTGAGATGGCAACTCTACCTAGACCCAATACCTTACTTTTACCAGTGTCAGCAAATGTGATGTGGCTCTTGTCAGATGGACATAAGGTTGAGTCCATAAAGAGACTTCTTTTGCCAGTCATGTGATTTGTACACCCACTGTCAATAATCCATTCTGATGACTCTGAAGTCGCTGGTGTCGTACCCTACAGTGCAGTTAGGAGGATAGGCTTCATGAAGAGTATTGTGAAGCAAAAACATTTGATGAACCAGTGGGTTATGAAAACTTAGATCCAAGTTAGGACAAGTAGGGAGAGTAGCATGCGATTCAGGTACGAAATACATAGTGATGCCATTCGGGCATTTGATCTTGCGCCCCACAAGATTTTTAAGGTCCCCAGCAATAGCGTCAGAAGATTTTGGTTTTCTGCTGGAGACCTTTCCCTGCAAAAGAGAGTTAAGCTTTCTTAACCACCCACATCTTCAAGGGTGGCTTAGAAGCAATAAGTCTAAGTGCAACATCTGAGAATTTTGGCTTAGGAGCCCTGACAAACAGTCTAGCAGGCGGGCAATAGTACTCATAAGAATAGGCAGAATAGTTCTTGGTCATATGAGCATGACGGTTTGAAGAACCGCTCTCATATGCCTGAGCATGGTTTCCCTGCAGAACATTTGCATTAGTGCGACTCAGGTGAGTCCTCTGCCTGTATGAAGCCTTTGGACCATATGAAGCCTTTGGTCTGAGGTTTGTCTTCTTCATGTGAGGTGTCATGAGGACATTCACAGGAAGATTCTCCAGACACGTTTTTGGAACCCAGATCTTCTTCATAGGCGGTCCATTCCTGCAGTTAGTACCAATGTACCTGGCAAATACTTCACCATTCTGATTTTTAAATAGTTTATAGTTTGCATCAAAGGATTCATCAATGATAATCGGATCAGCACAAGTGAAGCCAGATAGATTGGATGGATCTGCTGAGGATTCCTTTGCAGCAACCCATGTGGTTTTGGGGTACTGCTCAGGTTTCCAGTAAGATCCATCTGCATTAATTTTCCTCACGAACCCAACACCCTCTTTCCTAGGGTTTCGGTTCAGAATCTGCTTCTTGAGGACATCACATAATGTCTGATGTCCTTTGAGGCTTTTGTACATCCCTGTTTCAAGCAATGTCTTCAACCTAGCATTCTCATCAGCAATAGCAGTGGTATCCTCAGCAGAGGGGTTAGTTACCACTTCAACAGTTGAAGATATTGCAACAGCAGTAGAAGTGGAACATTCAGCAACAGAAGTAGCATTATCACACTCAATGCATTTAATGCATGGTGGTTCAAATCCTTCCTGAGCGGAACTGATTTGTTCGGCTCGAAGTGACTCGTTTTGCTTTTGAAGATCTTCATGATCCGCTCTCAACTTCTCAAGATCTTGCTTCTTTTGAAGATAATCATAGGAAAGCTTTTCATGAGTAGTTGAGAGAGTCTCAAGACGATCTTCGAGTTCCTGATACTTAACATGAAGATTTTTTATGTCTTCAATTAAGGATTCAGAACGAGTCATTTCAGCACCCAATAGATCATCGCTTCTGTCTAACCGTTTTTGAATATGTTCCATGGCCTTTTGTTGTTCAGTTGCGATTTTAGCAAGTGTTTTGTAGCTGGGTTTTGAATCACAATCAGAGTCATCGTCACTGGATGCTTGATAGTGAGTAGTGCGTGTGTTTACCTTGGCACCGCGTGCCATGAAGCAGTAGGTAGGAGTAGAGTCGTCCTTGTCATTTGCATCGGTGTTGGTGGTGAAGTCATTGTCTTTAGTGTTGAAGATGGACTTGGCGACGTAGGCTGTAGCCAGACTCGCAATGCCAGAATCAGACTCCTCCTCAGACTCCACCTCTGCCTCCTCAGAAGCGGACTCCTCCTCTGAATCCATTTCCTTGCCAACAAACGCACGAGTCTTGCCAGTTGAGCTCTTCTTGTGTGATGAAGACTTGGAGGAAGACTTGGAAGAAGACTTTGAGTATTTCTTCTTCTTGTGGTCGGAGTCATATTCCTTGCTCTTCTTCTTCTTTCTGCTCTCATTGTCCCACTGTGGACACTCAGAGATGAAGTGTCCAGTTTTCTTGCACTTGTGACATGTTTTCTTCTTGTAGTCATGAGCAGATGCTTCATCATTCCTTGAGATTGATCGTGAAGACTTTCTGAAGCCTTTCTTCTTGGTGAATTTCTGGAACTTCTTCACTAGCATTGCAAGTTCCCGTCCAATGTCTTCAGGATCATCAGAACAGCTGTCAGATTCATCTTCAAATGAGGACACCGCTTTTGCCTTCAAGGCACGAGTTCGCCCATAGTTTGGACCGTAGATATCTCTTTTCTCAGAAAGCTGAAACTCATGTGTGTTGAGCCTCCCAAGTATGTCAGACGGATCGAGTGTCTTGAAATCTGGACGTTCTTGAATCATCAGGGCTAGGATGTCAAACGAACTGTCAAGTGATCTCAGCAGCGTTTTGACGATTTCATGTTTGGTGATCTCAGTGGCGCCGAGGGCTTGAAGCTCATTTGTGATGTCAGTGAGCCGGTCTAATGTGTGTCAGACATTCTCATTGTCATTTTGCTTGAAGCGGTTGAAGAGATTGCGAAGAACGCTGATTCTCTGATCTCTCTGGGTTGAGATGCCTTCATTGACTTTGGAGAGCCAGTCCCAGACCAGCTTGGATGTCTTCAAGGCACTCACACGGTCGTACTGTCCCTTAGTCAGATGACCACAGATGATATTCTTGGCAGTAGAGTCCAGTTGAGTGAACTTCTTGACATCAGCAGCAGTGACACCTTCTCCAGCCTTGGGAACGCCGTTTTCGACGACATACCATAGGTCGACGTCAATGGCTTCAAGATGCATGCGCATCTTATTCTTCCAGTAGGGATATTCAGTTCCATCAAAGACGGGGCACACAACGGAGACTTTAATTATCCCTGCAGTCGACATAGCTAAAACTCCAGGTGGTTAAACCGAATCACACAGAATAAGGGAGCACCTTGCTCTGATACCAATTGAAAGTGCGTTATATCGACTAGAGGGGGGTGGGTGGGTGAATAGGCGATTTTTATGAAAGTATTCAAAACATGGAAGTTATGAAGACAAACAGAATGGACAAGCCTATCACTATGCAGCGGAAGTTAGATTACACAAGGCAAGCCGTGGTCAAGTATACAATATAGTGAAAGCACAGTGACAAACAGCTTCAGTGTAATAAGGATCAGGTAGGAAGAAGTTATGAAGCCAAACAAATCATACAGTCAAGTTGTGAAGACAGAAGATAAAGCAAGCATGCAATGACTTCACAATGTGTAATGGTAAGTAAAGGGAGGTGAAGATGAAATCAGTGACACGCTGAAGACAATGATTTGTTGGACCAGTTCCAGTTGCTGTGACAACTGTACATCTGGTTGGAGCGGCTAGGTATTTAAACCAAAGGACACACAGTCCCGGACACCCAGTCCTGAACACGCAGCTCAGGACACCCAGTCCTCACTGTTTTCTCCTTGAGCTAAGGTCACACAGACCTCGCCCAATCACTCTGGTAAGTCTTCAAGGTAGACTCCCAAACCTTCACAGACTTCGTTCACCGGCAATCCACAATTTCTCTTGGATGCTCAGAATGCGACGCCTAACCAGCTGGAGGATGCACAGTCCTCAAGTGTAATAAGTCTTCAGATCACTCAGACAAGAAGACTTAAGTGATGCCCAATTACTCTGGCTCTGGGTGGTTAGGGCTTTTCTCCTCGCTAGGGATTTTCTCTCAAAGGCTTCGAGGTGGGTTGCTCTCAAACGACAAAAGCCGTGCACTGAAATCTGAGCAGCCAACCGTTTATGGTTGTAGGGGTGGACTATTTATAGCCACTTGGCAACCCGACCTGATTTGTCCGAAATGACCCTGCGTCACTAAGGAACTGACACGTGTACCAACGGTCAGATTTCAAACTCACACGGCAACTTTACTTGGGCCATAAGCAAAGCTGACTTGTCCGTCTCTGGACAAGATTTGCTCTCATAGTCTTCGCTCGAAGACATAGGATTTGAATTAGGCATCACTTCAGTCATCCTGACTGGTTCTCTTGGACCCCACTTAACAGTACGGTGGTTCCTATGACACAACATGAATGAAGTAAAACTACGAAGGATCTAAGTCTTTGAGTTCCATAAGCTTCATAGGGAGTCTTCACATGTCATTGTCTTCAACATGAATATCTTCATAAACCACCATTGTCTTCAATGTCTTCATACATTTTTAGGGGTCATCTCTGGTAGCTAAACCGAATCAATGAGGGACTTCTACCTGTGTTATCCTGCAATTCTCACAAACACATTAGTCCCTCAACTAGGTTTGTCGTCAATACTCCAAAACCAACTAGGGGTGGCACTAGATGCACTTACAGAGCCAAATGCTGAGCATGATGAAGCCTCTGCCATGCGACGCTGAATACCCAACCGAATTCTTTGTTGAAGACCTAGAGTATCTGCCCCGCACCATTTACCATATCATCAGAAAAACTCTATGGCCTTTCAAAGGACATTCATCTACAGCGAAGCTTGAAGGAGCAATGAAGACTTTGGTTTTCTATATCTTCAATGGCATCAGCTTCAATGCTCAAGACTTCTTCATCAGGCAGTTGGCTGCATCTGGCTCCGACATCTTCGGTCTGAAGTTCTATGCTCCCTGGGTAATGCGCCTTATCAAGCTTCACTCTGCCTTCAACTATCAGCCGTCTGTGCGCAATCATCTCGTATTCTTGCCAGAGGTTGATCTATATGTTGAAGCCATTTACCCAGAGCCTGCAAAGGATCCAATTTATCTTCACAATGTTGACTGTCAAAGCTTCACCCAGCCCATTGAAGGAGTTCAAGCCGTCTCTCGTGTTTATCCCTTGGCTGGCAACACACGTGCCCCTCGCGCCCAAACTGAAGCCATTGGAAGCACCATTGCCCAAAGGCCTTAGAAGCGATCTCGTGTTCTTAATGACCGAGAGCTTCTAGTCGCTCTACATTAGAAACAGGATAAGCATCATGACTGGCTTAAGCGTCAGATGCAAAGCCTCTTGGTGGACGTCAATCACATTCGCAATCTTGCCACCAAGAATGCCTTTGTTACACATGAAACCTGTCGGACGTCCTGGAAGAGTTTGACATTACTCACTGCTGAAGCAAATCTTCAAGACGATGGATTCATAGAAAGATTCAAGTTTGACTCCACTCCTCCAAGGAATGCTCACTTGCGTCGAACTCCCTCACTTGAGGACTCTGACTATTCTTCCTCAGCTGCAACAGTGAATGCCATAGTCATGGATGATCAAGATGATGCCACTTCGCCACCTCCACCCTCAGCGCGTGTCGACACTGCACCAAGTTCTTCTGCACCACCAGACCTCAACGACGACCCTACTTCTTCGCCTACTCCTCATGGGAACAAGTAGAAGCTCTATGTCTTCAAACCTTTTTGGTCCTTACTGACAAAAGGGGGAGAAGCATATGAGTTGATAGTCTTCAAGCGGGTCCATATGGGTGGTTGCTATACTTTTTCCAAGTGCTTACAACTCTCGCTTTTGATACATTTGGTTTGTTTTTGAGTTGTAACACTTAAACTTGATGGTCGTCTGCTACCTTTTTGACACTATGTGATGCAATGATAAATTCCGCATGTGCGACGATAAATTCCGCACGAAGTCATTTTACAGACATCCATTCTTCATTATGCATGTCATTATCTTCGATATATCTGTTCATGCATGATGAATTGTCTTCTTGAGTAGAAGAGGAGCTCCGCAAGTACAACCTGCCATGTGCATTTGCATTCAAAAGAAAAATACTTATATGCACATCTTCAGGGGGAGCCTTCCTGCTACTTACGAAGACAATACTTAAATCCTTCACAATTTCACATATTTTTGTCCCTGTTGAAAACTTCAACCAGTTTGTCATCAATCACCAAAAAGGGGAGGTTGTAAGTGCATCTAGTGCCACCCCTAGTTGGTTTTGCAGTATTGACGACAAACCTGGTTGATGGACTAATGTGTTTGTGAGAATTGCAGCATAACACAGGTAGTAGTCCCTCAATGATTCGGTTTTCCTACCGGAGATGACCCCTAAAAATGTATGAAGACATTGAAGACAAAGGTGGTATGTGAAGATATTCACATTGAAGACTATGACAAGAGAAGACATTGAGTGAAGACTATGGAGCGCGAAGACTTAGTTGTTTTGTTGTTTCCTTTTCTTCTTTGTTGAGTCATAGGAACCACCGTACTATTAAGTGGGGTCCTAGTGAACCATTCAGAATGACTGAAGTGATGCTTAACCAAAATCCCATGTCTTCGAGCGAAGACAATGAGAGCAAATCTTATCTAGAGCTGGATAAGTCAGCTTTGCTTGTAGCCCAAGTAAAGTTGCCGTGTGTGTTTTGAAATCTGACTGTTGGAACACGTGTCAGTTCCTTAGTGACCCAGGGTCGTTTCGGACAAATCAGGTTGGGTTGCCTAGTGGCTATAAATAGCCCACCCCTTACACCATAAATTGGTTGGCTGCTCAGAGTTAGTGCACGGCTTTTGTCGTTTGAGAGCAACCCACCTCGGAGCCTTTGAGAGAGAAATCCTTGCGAGGACAAAGCCCTAAACACCCAGAGCCAAAGAGTGTTAGGCATCACTAAAGTCTTCCTGTCTGTGTGATCTAAAGACTTTTTACACTTGAGGACTGTGAATCCTCCAGCCGGTTAGGCACCGCGTTCTGAGCATCCAAGAGTCATTGTGGATCGCCGGTGAACGAAGTCTGTGAAGGTTTGGAAGTCTACCTTGAAGACTTACCAGAGTGATTGGGCGAGGACTGGGTGTCCTTAGCTCAAGGGGAATAAGGTGAAGACGCGGTCTTCTGAGTTAAATCTCATCCTCCCTAACCAGACGTATAGTTGTCACAGTAACTGGAACTGGTCCAACAAATCATTGTCTTCAATGAGCCACTGGTTTTACCATTCCCATCTCTTTATTTGCAGTTAGTCCTTGTGAAGTCGTTGCCTATTTGCATTATCTTTTTGTCTTCACTGTGTGACTGCTTGTTCTGATTGGCTTCATACTATCTTCCATCCTGATCCATACTGCCTAGCTGATATTAGTCTTTGTGCTTTCACTTCATTGAATACTTGAATATGGCTTGCCTAGTGTAGTCTACCTTCCCCTGCATGGTAATAGGTTTATTTCTATCGTTTGTCTTCGAAACTTCCATGTTTTGAAGACTTTCATAAAAATCGCCTATTCACCCCCTCTAGTCGATCACTAGCACTTTCACAACCCTTATAGGACGTCACGAGAGACTTCCGTTAATAGAGATGATCTGGCAAAAGGACTGGAGAAGGACAAGCATGATCGAAAGATGCCAACGGAGACATGAACAAGGCTTGAAAAGTTTGGCGACTTTGAAGATTTATTGACCTTTAGAAGACCAAACCCCTGTTTCATACCTACGTTAGATGTGAAGATTGTGAGCTGTCATTTGTTTGATGTTTTTTTGACAGGCACAAATAAAATCTGTCTTTTCAAAACTATTGTTTGCATTGTGTGCATCCCTCTCTATCTCTCTTATCACACCCCAAACCTGTGGACCCATTAGAGGATGAATGGAGATGAGCTCACCTTTTCTAGACTGATGAGTCAATTGGAGACGGACCGATGGATTCAGAACATGGAGGATCACATGAAGAATAACCCTATAATCGGAAAGGATATGACCTAGCATGCTCTTCAATGCTTTGAAAGAGGTGCTGCTACTTGGTGGAGGATGTACTAAACCATCAATGGAAGGCAAGGAGTAACCACTTGGAAAGAATTTAAGTTGACTTTGCCAAAGTCGCGGTTTGTGTCCCAGAAGTTGAACCCTTATGGAAATGATAGGAAGAAGCATTATGCATGCAAGCTTTGTGGAGAAATGGTACACACCCATAAAGAACACAAGGATGAATACCCAAATTGTGAAGGAAGTCACCCAGCTGAAGAATGCCCAACTAGGCAGATCACTTGTTCCTTGTGTGAAGGGACTACCCACTATCCTGCTCAGTGTCACATTTACCCCATGGTACGAAGAACCGTACAACAGAAGAAAGAAGTAAAGAAAGGAGCCCTTATGGAAATTTTAGAAGAAACCATGATGAAGGAATATGTCGGGGACACACCCAAAGAAGAACCAATTAAACCCCGCACCAAGTCATGCTATTCATGTGGAGAAGAAGGACACATCTCCCAGAATTGTTTGGATGGGGATCTAGTAGAATTCCCGACGGACGAAGTAGAGTATGACCCATAAGAAATAGAAGCCCTGATTGGAATGGAAAGGTCCAGGAAGAGAGGTAGGTTGGATTCCAGGAAGGACCTGCGTCATATCACCTGTTATAGGTGCAAGGAGTCAGGGCACTACCTTGGTAGTTGCCCAAAAAGGAAACCTCGAGACTTATCAGAAGTAATATGTTTTCGTTGTAATGGAGCAGGGCACTTTGCTAGAGAATGCCCCAAGGAGAAGGAGACTTATGCTAAATAGTTGAGTCTGTGAGAAGTATAGTAGTAGTAGTGAGAACATTTCTTTTTAATATGGAGGTGTTGAGTTGAGGCATGTAATGGAAAAGCAAGAGATTTTAATACCTTGAGAATCAATAAAGTTGGTATTGTGGGTGCTATTTGGATTTTATGAGTTGTTACTCTATGAAGAAAGATTTTGACCATTTTCGAGGATATGAGAAATATGGTCTATGGAAGAATTAGAGCATTTTAAGGGTGGTAGTACCCTGTGAGAACCCTTGACCCCTGGAATACCCCAGGAGTATGAAGAGATGAAGTACTATTGGATATAAAGGAGGTGTAATGTTGGAAATATGGAGCAATGGCAACTCCATGATGAGTTTGAGTAATCACGTCTTAGTCTTGTACAAATAGAAGGAAGGGAGACAATACAATTCGATGGATTTTAAGTATGCTAGGAAGCTGGAAGTTGGATGTTGGAATAACGATAAGTTGCCCAGAGGATGAGTTCAAGGTTTACAAGTGATGAGATGGGCCATAACCCACAAGACCCAGGACCTGCCAAGAAGCAAGCACAGTCTTGCTGAAGGAAAAACCCTGGAAGAAGTTGCAATTTTATCAACAGACGATCTTATAGGAGTTTACGCAAAACCTGAGAGTTGTGAAGAAACGATAGATGTTTGTTTGGATTGCAGAATCAATGGATTTATCCGAACTTGGTTGGTCGACAAGAGAAATTCTGCAATGCTTGTGAGGATGACCGAGTGTTAGAATACGAGATTCGCTAAACCGTATACAAGGTAATGATTTGGGTGCGGGATGGATTGATCACCATACCGACTTACTCTTTTTATTCACCTTGCTGTATGGGATGGTAAATCTGAGTGACTTGCCCATAGTAGAGAGACGATGATATTAAACCTTGTTTAAACCATAGAATGGTATGACAAATTCCCATGGTACACGACAGTTGTTGCCAACCTTAGGTCATACTGTGAGGTTCAATCCAGACCCATTTCCTGCAGGAGGAACCATAAATTGTTGACCACCATGAGATATCGATAGTTGTTTAGTATTGGCGCCAGACCCGTCAGCTATGAAGATCCAGTCACACAAGAACCATACCAAGATGAAATGACAGAAGAATTGAGGAAAAGGTTATGCCACTGCCTGAAGTGCCAGGGAAGGAATTATACTAAAAATCTGAGAAGACCGGCCCTGTCAAGAGTAAGGATGGAGTATATAAGTACTGATGGGACCGTAACGATGTTTCTAAGGGTGGTAGCACCCCAGACCCCCTGTGATGATCGATGGATTTTGAGAAGACCCCCAAACCCTAACCTATTTCTTTCTAGCCTCTCCGAATCTCGACGACGAGATTCATTTTAAGGGTGGTAGGTTTGTAACATCCCAAAATTCTAAATTTTGGAATGTTATATTAAATAGATAGTCTTATTTGATTAGTGTGATTGATTGACTGAAAGTGAGTGAATTCGAAACTTTCTGAAAGTTAAATGAGAGGGAATAAAAGGACTTTCCCAAACTTTCATTTTTTTGCATTTATGATCTCCATGAATTCAAATTCTTTTCACCACAAAACCCTGGAGAGAAGATGACATGACTTCTTCCATTTATTTAAATGAAAAGGGGTGTTGAAAATATTTGAATTTCATTTGAAAATATTTCCAGTTCTGAAACTTTAAGCAACTCAATGATTTTCATGAGAGAAGATAAAATGACTTCTTGAAAACATATGAAATATGAGTTGGGAGTTTCAAAGAAACTCAAATTTAAAATCCATTTGAAATTATTATTTTTCAATGTGGGTTATTCGAGTTTTATTCAAATTATTTTTTTCTCCAAAAACAAAATACATGAAAAATAGGGTAACATAATTCCCAACAATAGAAAATTGGAGAAAAATTAATTTGAAATCATGTTGGTATTTTTAAAATGATTTTTAGTGGGTTTTATTAGAGCAGGAGCACTGTTTGAATTATTTGAATTTTTGTAGAATTTATTTGGTGTTAGTAAAATGTTCATGTCGTAGAAAATCTTTTTCTGAAATTTTTGATATATTATATGCCTATATTATATTTTTATTTCTATTTGTTTTTATTTGTTTTGTTTGTCTAAGAAAAAAATCTTTATAAAAAAACAAAAAAAACTTTCCCCGAGTGGGCTGACCCAGCCTAGCGCCAGGCCAGGCCAGGCCAGCCCAGCCCGCTCCGAGTCGCCCCCGACCTCCGGACGAACTCCGTCGCCCACACGCTGGCCACCGTCGTGCCGCCCCCGGACACCCGCCGCCGCCTTTGCTGCCCCTTTCCCCATGCCTCCCCGCCTATATAAGGCGAGGTCGGGCCTCTCTCTCCCCCCCTCTCTCTCTCTCTCTCTCTCTCTCTCTCTCTCTCTCTCTCTCTCTCTCTCTCTCTCTCTCTCTCTTTCTCTCTCTCTCTCTCTCTCTGCCGCGTCGCGCCGCCCCTCTCACATCTCGCCGCCACTGCCGCCGATCGCCGCTGCCGCCCGAGCCGATCCGAGCCGCCGCCGCCGCTTTGGTTCGCCGCCACCGCCGCTTGCTGCTGCCGCTGCTACCGCCGCCGCCGCCGCATGCGCGCCGCTGTCGCCTCGCCCCGCTGCGCCGCACCCGCACCTGAGCCCGCCGAGCCGCTTCGCCGCCTCGCCTCGCCGTCACCGGCAACCGCCGCCACGGCCGGTTTTCAACGAAAACCGCTACCGACCGGTATAAAACCTACCCCAGTCCGATCCATTTTTTTAAGTTTCGGTTTTGTTTTTAAAATCGGCTCTATTCATTAGTTAGGTTAATTAGTGAACGTTCGCTAGATTAGGTCTTCACTGCGAACGATTTTCGTTCATTAGCGTTCAGTAGCGAGCGTTTGCTCGATAGTTTTGTTTCTTTTTCTTTTTATTTCGGCCAGGGACCTATTTGCGATGATTTTATTTACAGATTAGTCCCTTTGTTTCAAACGATCATTACTTTTTACTCGTTAGTCCAAATCCAACGAAACCAACGCCCACTTCTTCGTTACGATCTCCTCTATCCAGTAAAACAACTTAAACATGTTTTTGAAAGTTTTAAAATTTGAATTCAAATAGATTTGTATTCAAACTTCTTTTGTTCATAACTTGAGTTTTATAACTCCGTTTGAGTTGATTCTTTTTGCAAATCGAAGCTGTTGACCTAAACTTTATGATAAGGCCAAATACACATAATTTTGGTACTGTTAGAAATTGTTTTATGTTGCAAAGAGTTAATTGCTTGGTTTTGATGCTTTCCGAATTGTTCTTCGATCTTCCCGATCTTTTGAGTGATTGCTTATGTGTGGTTACTATTGATTGCTTACAATAGATTGACCGGAGTGTGACGAGTAGACCTATCAAGAGTTATGAGTGCGAATCACCTTCATCAACATTGCAGGCAAGTTCACACTTTGATCATATCCCTTTCATACCCAGTTTTTATGCATTAGTTTCAACCCTCAAACATTGCATAGTTAGGACTTGATAACATGTGGGTATCGGGACGTAGTTGATGAGGTAGGAACCTATTGCCCTGCATTCAAACCCCGGGAGTTACTTTTATGTTATGCTCATATTGCTATGCTATGGTCGTAGACGTGGATTGGTTGAAGAGAATTCATGACAGATGTGAGAGTTATTATTTAATACACATCTGGATGGATTGGTTGGGGCACCCTGGAGCACCTAGTGGTTTGCCCGGGCACCTGGAGAACCCAGTGTTTGCCCAAGGGGATCCCGGAGGACCCGTGTGATCACCCTATGGAATGCCACCCAGGCTCAAAGGGATCATAAGATTATTCATGCTAGAAACTTCCGTGTGCAGCCACAAGCTATTATGGGCTCTATCATAGTTGAGTAAGTTGCGTGAAGCTCTTGAAGAGATAGACTAGCAGGTAGTGGGTTGTAGGTGGTATAGTCTATCCGGAGTAGAGAGTTAATGCTTCTTAAAGACTGTGTCTCGATCATCCATTTCTCAAACATCATGTAGTGCGAGAAATCCAACGGAGGAGATCGAGTCTTGTGGGGAAAAGTGCGCAAACCTCTGCAGAGTGTATAAACTAATCATGGTTAGCCGTGTCCCCGGTTATGGACATCTTGAGTATCTGGTTCTTGGATTATCATATTGATCTCATCACATTACTTAAATAATTTGTTGGGTTATTAATGTTAATTTGGGATTGAGTTGGAGGAACCTTCTCAATATTTTCAACCAACTTTGTTGTTAAATAAAATATATTCCTTTGCAGTAGGGAAAAATTGGCTTTACGCAAAAACATTATAACCATAGAGCTTTTCCACCAGCCATATATGCATGTAGTGATAGTTATTATTCATCATTATCCTATGGTGTGAATTTGCCAGTACATTCAATGTACTGACCCTCTGTGGCTGCAATGTCTCATGTTGCAGGACTTCTTACGACGAGTAAGTGATACGTTAGGGTTACGATTTCTACACTCAACTTTGTCGTTGGTGTTGATGGGAATCCACAACCTTGTCACTTTCGCTATTTTGGATTGAGGTAATAGTATTTACGTTACTTTATACATGTGATTTACCTCTGTTATAAATCCTCGAGTACTATGTGTGTCAGCATATCGATCCAGGGATGACACTTAAGCACAGAGACTTGACCGTCTGAGGTCGAGTCGCTACAGGTAAAGGTGGATCATATTCAGTCCCATCATTATCAAGATTCATATTGCAAAACAAAGATTTAACTGGGGACACAACAATAACTTTTAGATCTTCATCTTTATTTTCATAGGAACTAGAAGAACACACTCTTATAAAGGCATCTTTCTTAGCACGCATCCTAGCGATTCTTTCTTTGCACTCATCAATGGAAATTCTCATGGCTTTGAGAGACTCGTTGATATGATGCTTATGAGGAATAGATCTAAGCTTTAAAGAATCAACATCAAGAGAAATTCTATCAATGTTCCTAGCCAAATCATCAACTTTAAGCAATTTCTCTTCAAGCAAAGCATTGAAATTCTTTTGCGAATTCATAAATTCCTTAACACTATTCTCAAATTCAGAGGGCATCTTATTGAAATTTCCATAAGAGTTGTTGTAGTAATTTCCATAATTATTAGAGGGATTACTAGGATAAGGCCTAGGATTAAAGTTTCCTCTATACGCGTTGTTACCAAAATTATTCCTACCAACAAAATTCACATCCATAGATTCATTATTGTTCTCAATCAAAGTAGACAAGGGCATATCATTAGGATCAGAAGAAACACTCTTACTAGCAAATAATTTCATAAGTTCATCCATCTTTCCACTCAAAACATTAATTTCTTCTATCGCATGCACCTTTTTATTATTAGATCTTTCAGTATGCCATTGATAATAATTAACCATAATATTATCTAGGAGTTTAGTAGCTTCTCCTAAAGTGATTTCCATAAAAGTGCCTCCCGCGGCCGAACCTAAAAGATTTCTAGAAGCAAAATTCAATCCGGCATAATTTTTTTGTATAATCATCCACAAATTCAAACCATGAGTAGGGCAATTACGTATCATTAATTTCATCCTCTCCCAAGCTTGTGCAACATGTTCATGATTAAGTTTCTTAAAATTCATAATATCGTTTCTAAGGGAGATGATCTTAGCGGGAGGAAAATACTTAGAGATAAAAGCATCTTTGCACTTGTTCCAAGAATCAATACTATTTTTAGGCAAAGACGAAAACCAAGCTTTAGCACGATCTCTAAGTGAAAAAGGAAATAGCTTCAACTTAACGATATCCTTGTCCACATCTTTCTTCTTTTGCATATCACACAAATCAACGAAGCTATTTAGATGGGTAGCGGCATCTTCACTAGGAAGGCCGGAAAACGGATCTTTCATGACAAGATTCAGCAAAGCGGCATTAATTTCACAAGATTCAGCATCGGTAAGAGGAGCAATCGGAGTGCTAATAAAATCATTGTTGTTGGTATTGGTAAAGTCACACAATTTAGTGTTATCTTGAGCCATCGTGACAAGCAAGCAATCCGGCACACAAGCAAACAAAAAGCAAGCAGGCAAAAAGAGGCAAATAGAGAAAGAGAGAGGGCGTATAAAATGGCAAGGGTGAAGTGGGGGAGAGGAAAACGAGAGGCAAATGGCAAATAATGTAATGTGGGAGATAAGGGTTGTGATGGGTACTTGGTATGTTGACTTTTGCGTAGACTCCCCGGCAACGGCGCCAGAAATCTTCTTATTCCTGGAAGACATATGATCATCATCATAAGTGAAATATCAAGGATTAGTCAAGGGCTCATGCCTTGCATGTATCCACATGGAGTTTTCTACTCCAAGTTTGAGGAATCAATAATGTTCAATTCACCTCTCAAACGACAAAATACTTTCTCATTAAGCGGTTTGGTAAATATATCCACCAATTGCTTATCGGTATGAACGTGCTTAAGATCAATATCTCCTTTAGCAACATGATCTCGAATGAAATGATGATGAACTTCAATATGCTTAGTTCAAGAATATTGCCCGGGATTGTGAGCAATCTTAATAGCACTTTCATTGTCACAAAGCAATGGAACATGTTTCACATATATGCCATGATCTTTAAGAGTTTGAGTCATCCAAAGTAATTGAGCACAACATGAACCGGCGGAAATGTATTCCACTTCAGTGGTGGATAAGGATGCCGAGTTTTGTTTCTTGGAGGACCAACACAAGAGTCTACCAAGAAATTGACAAGCACCCGAAGTGGACTTTCTATCAAGCTTGTCTCCGTCATAGTACGAATCGGAGTAGCCAACAAGATCAAAAGAGGACCTCTTAGGATACCAAATGCCAAAATTTGGTGTATAAATTAAGTATCTCACTATCCCTTTCACATCCTTAAGATGGCATTCTTTGGGGGCCACTTGATATCGTGCACACATGCACACACCTAGCATAATATCGAGATGGGAGGCACATAGATATAACAATGAACCAATCATAGAGCGGTAAACCTTTTGGTCAACCGGTTTGCCATCCTTAGTCAAGTCAAGATGTCCACTAGTAGGCATGGGTGTATTCACACCTTTGCATTATTGCATGTTGAACTTCTTGAATAAGTCCTTGGTATACTTTGTTTGGGAAACAAAGGTACCCTCCTTAGTTTGCTTGATTTGCAACCCAATAAAGAACTTGAGTTCACTCATCATAGACATCTCAAACTTCTCCGACATTAGCTTTCCAAACTTTTCACTAAAATGAGGGTTAGTCGAACCAAATATGATATCATCAACATAAATTTGGCACACAAATAATTTACCATTAACCCTTTTAGTAAAAAGAGTGGAATCAATTTTTCCAATCTCAAAGCCTTTTTCAATAAGAAACTTAGTCAAGCATTTATACGACGCTCTAGGAGCTTGATTAAGACCATAAAGAGCTTTGTGAAGTTTGTAAACATGGTCGGGTTTCTTAGGATTAACAAAGCCGGGAGGTTGCTTAACATAAACTTCCTCCTCAATTTCACTATTTAGAAAAGCACTTAATGTCCATTTGGTACAAGGTAATATCATGGCGATTTGCATAGGAAAGTAAGATGCGTATGGACTCAAGTCTAGCAATGGGGGCATATGTCTCACCATGGTACATGCCTTCGACTTGAGTGTAGCCTTGAGCGACGGGACGGGCCTTGTTGCGTACAACTTGTCCATCTTCATCTTTCTTATTATGAAACACCCATTTGGTATCGATGATGTTGTGGTTGTTGTCGGGCTTCTCAACTATTTTCCACGCTTCGTTCCTCTCAAAGTTGTGTAGCTCTTCGTGCATGGCAATTATCCAATCCGGATCTTCTAATGCTTCTTCGACCTTCATAGGTTCAATGCTAGAGATGAATGAATCATGTTCACAAAAATTAGCCAAATGAGTTTTAGAGCGAGTGATTCTCCCGGTTTGGATATCATTGAAGATTTGTTCGACGGGATGGTCTTGTGAAAATCTTACTCTAACTCGTGAGAGTTTTTGTTTGGGTCGGGGTGGAACATCTTCTTCATCATCTTGTTCTTCCTCTTGGCCTTCTTCGTTGTTGGTGTTGGTGTTGTTGTTCTCTTATCGAGGTGGAGAAGGTGGTTGATGAGGTTCATCTTGGTGTACTTCCTTGTTTTCTTCATCTTGACATGTCCCACTTGTGGATGCCTCTGTGTCAACTCTTGGTTCACCTTGTCATGAGGTAGAAGCTTCCACTTGGACGGACGAGTTACTCTCCTTCAACTCCGTTGGACGAATCTTGCCAATAGGCAAGTATTGGATTGCTTCCGAAGGGTCTTTGTCTCCTACATCAATTGGCAATTGCTCTACTTGCGAGCCGTTAGATTCATCAAACTTCACATCTACCATCTTTTCAGGCTTTCGGGTGAAATTGTTGTGGACACGGTAAGTATGAGAGTTTGAGCCATAACCAAGTAGGAAACCCTCATGAGATTTAGGAGCAAATTTAGAACGGCAATGCTTATCAAGAATATAGCACTTTGAGCCGAATACTCGAAAGTATCCAACTTGGGGCTTGTTACCGGTGAGAAGCTCGTATGCCGTCTTGCCGAGTAGCTTGTGAAGATATAAGTGACTTGTTGCATGACAAGATGTCTCAACCGCTTCAGCCCAAAAGTGTTTTGGTGTTTTGTACTCATCAAGCATCGTTCTCACTGTCTCAATAAGAGTCTGGTTCTTCCTCTCAACAACTCCTTTTTGTTGAGGCGTGTACGTAGCCAAGAATTCGTGTGAAATCCCTTCTTTGTCAAGAAAGGTATCCACATTTGCGTTCTTGAACTCCGTTTCGTTGTCGCTGCGAACCTTCTTGATCTTCACTTCAAATTGATTTTGGGCCTTCCTAGCGAAGTTTTTGAAGATCTTTTGGACCTGCAATTTATCATCAAGAAAGAACACCCACGTAAATCTTGAAAAATCATCGACTATGACTAGACCAAATGAGTTTCCACCGAGACTTTTATAGGCATTGGGACCAAAGAGATTCATATGAAGTAGCTCGAGCGGTCTTCCCGTGGTCATGATGTTCTTCACGGGGTGGCTTCCTCCAACCTGTTTTCCTGCTTGACAAGCACTCCACAGTCTATCCTTATCAAATATAACATCTTTCACTCCAAGGATATGATCACCTTTAATAAGCTTATCAAGATTTCGCATGCCCACGTGACCTAACCTTCTATTCCACAACCAACCTTTAGAAGATTTAACAATTAAGCAAGTTCTAGGTTGAGATTTTTTTAGCGAAATCAACAATGTATAGACCACCTCTACGTATACCGGTAAATACCATATTATGGTTATCTCTTCGAAACACTTGGCAATCTACTTTAGTAAATAGGACACTAAAGCAAAAGTTAGCTAGTCTAGCTACGAAAAGTAAATTATAGCCAAGAGATTCAACGAGCATAACATTTTGTATAGAGCTATCATGTGAGATGGCCACCTTACCAAGGCCAACCACCTTACCCTTTGAGTTATCACCAAAAGTGTCATATTTTTGAGGGCCGTCATTTTCAGCAAGCTCACGAAACATATCCTTGTCTCCTGTCATCTGATCGGTACATCCACTATCAAGAACCCATTCCTTTCCTCCAGCCATGTAGCCGCGAAGATTAGCCATAAGACCAAAATGTCCCATAGACTCATCGAGATCAAAGTCACTATCATCATCCTCATCATAGTATCCATGTTCAACATCGTCTTGTGATTGATCAATTCCTAGAGAGAGTGATTCATTAGATAAGTGGTCATCACAATGTTCATCTTTATGAATTCTAATGACTTCAAGATGATATTACTAATGATTCCAACGTCTCCTTTGGCACGCATAAGGTCACGAAGCTCAAATAAACAATCACCAAACTTTGGATCATTGGAATTCATCTTACTCAAAGCAATAGACTTGTGGAGAATCACATCTAGATTTCGCAAGGAATAGTTTGGAAATCATTCCTCAAGAAATCTCCATATGGTCTAAGCACAATCAAGAGTAGGCAAGCAACCAAACAAATTTCTAGGCAAACCTCTAGTAATAAGATTGATAGTTCTAAGGTTGCGGATCATGTCAATGGAATCATCAGGGTAGGATGCAAAGGATCAACAAGGGCTAGTAATGTACTTGTTCAAGTGATATTAATCAAAAATCTCAAGCATCTCATTTTTCCATTCATGAAAGAACTCTCCATCAAGTATAGGCACTCTACGTCTAAGACTCCCGAACTTAGACTCATCCTTCTTCCTCCAATGGTGATTAAACCAAAGAAATGGAGACCAAAGCTTTGATACCAATTGAAAGGATAGAGAAGAGGTGTCTAGAGGGGGTGATTAGAACCTCAACAAAGAAAAGTAGCATTTTTTAATTTCTTTAAGTTAAGGTGGAGTTTTAGCACAAGTTTAAACATTCATAATACATTTCAAGCAAGCATGGCAAGAGTATATGAGCAGTGTAAAGTAAAGCATGCAAGTTGCAGGAAAGTAAAGGGATGGGATTGGCGTGTGCAAACGCAATTGGAGACATGGAGATTTTTGGCGTGGTTTCGATAGGTGGTGCTATCATACATCCACGTTGATGGAGACTTCAACCCACGAAGGGTAATGGTTCCGCGAGTCCACGAAGGGCTCCACCCACGAAGGGTCCACGAAGAAGCAACCTTGTCTATCCCACCATGGCCATCGCCCACGAAGGACTTGCCTCACTTGGGTAGATCTTCACGAAGTAGGTGATCTCCTTGCCCTTACAAACTCCTTGGTTCAACTCCACAATCTTGACGGAGGCTCCCAAGTGACACCTAACCAATCTAGGAGACACCACTGTCCAAAAGGTAATAGATGGTGTGTTGATGATGAACTCCTTGCTCTTGTGCTTAAAATGATAGTCTCCCCAACACTCAACTCTCTCACACAGATTTGGATATGGTGGAAAGATGATTTGAGTGGAAAGCAACTTGGGCAAGGCTAGAGATCAAGATTCTTGTGGTTGGAATGGAATGTCTTGGTCTCAACACATGAGTAGGTGGTCCTCTCTTAGAAAATGAATGCTGGAAGTGTAAGCACATTCTGATGGCTCTCTCCATGAATGGAAGATGGGTGGATGGGTATATATAGCCTCCACACAAAATCTAGCTGTTACACACAATTCACCAAACTCGGTGGGACCGAATAGTGAAACTCGGTCAGACTGATTTAGTTCAAAATGTGAACTTTAGGATTTTCAGTGGGACCAATATGATCAACACGGTGGGGCCGATGTGCTAGGGTTAGGGTAAAACCTCAACTCGGTTTGACCGATTACACAAACCCAGTGAGACCGATTTTGGTAATAAGCAAAATAGAGCGTTGGTCAAGCAAACTCGTGGGAGCGATTTGCATATCTCGGTGAGATCGAGATAATTGCAACAGACAACAGAGAGTTTGCAAGCCCATCTTAGTGAAACTGAGATCCCATCGGTGAGACCGAACTAATTAGGGTTTCTGGCAGTGGCTATGTCAAGTGAACTCGGTGGCGCCGGATAGATCAAATTGGTGGGTGTCGGATTTCGGGTTCTGGCAAAACCCTTGAGGTTCGAACACTGGGGTGCGCACAAAGATCTCTCCCCCTCTCTAGCTCCTACGCTCTACGATCTCACGGCCTAGCTCGATGAACCCAAGGAACATGAGACACAAGATTTATACTGGTTCGGGCCACCGTTATGGTGTAATACCCTACTCTAGTGTGGTGTGGTGGATTGCCTTTTGGGCTGAGAATGAACAGTTACAAGGGAAGAATAGCCTCGCGAGGAGAGGTGTTCTTGAGTTGGTGTGCTTGTGTGGTTCGGGATGGTCTGGGTCTGAATCCCCTCTCCATGGTAGTGGCTAGTCATATTTATAGAGGCCCTGGTGCTCTTCCCAAATATTGAGCGGGAAGGGATTCCACTGTCGCTGTCAAAATCGGCAGATCTCGGGTAGGGGGTCCCGAACTTTGCGTCTAAGGTCGATGGTAACAGGAGACAAGGGACATGATGTTTACCCAGGTTCGGGCCCTCTCTATGGAAGTAATACCCTATATCCTGCTTGATTGATATTCATGAATATGAGTATTACAAAAGTTGATCTACCTCGAGATCGTAATGGCTAAACCCTAGAGGTCTAGCTTGTATGGCTATGATAATGAGTGTCGCCTATCCAGACTAAGTCCTCTGGTTTATATAGACACCAGGAGGATCTAGGGTTACACAAGGTCGGTTACAAAGAAAGGAATCTACATATCCGGTCGCCAAGCTTGCTTTCCACGCCAAGGAGAGTCCCATCCGGACACGGGTGCAGTCTTCGGTCTTCGTATCTTCAAAGCCCATCAGTCCAGCCCATGGCTAACAGGCCGGATGCCCGAGGACCCCTTAGTCCAACACTCCCTCAGTAGCCCCCGAACCAGGCTTCAACGACCAGGTGTTCGGCAGGCAGACTATCTACGGCATTGCAAGGCGGGTTCCTCCTCTGACGTCTTCCAAGTAATGTGTTCAGCTTTCAATTCAATGCCGCACCCCTCGGCTTCTGTGCTTTTATGACTTCGTCCCCCACGTGTCGGGCGAATGTGGACGCTCAGGGTATTTTTTTGTAAATAACACCCTAGCCTTGCAAGAAAGAGTGTCTATTTAAAGAGATTGGATCTCAGATCCTTTCGACACCACATGTAGAAAATCCTCAGATACTGCAAGGAAAAACTATTCCAACATGGACAACATTCCCAACTCCTCTTCCCGTTCCAACCCGGAGAGAGGCAAGTGGGAGCGGTGCTCCATGTCCCACAACCAATTGGTGAAGCTGCAAACATAGGGATTTCTCCCTCCTGTAGATATGGTCACTGTTCGAGCAGGATTGGCCTCCTTCAATGGCAAAACCCAGGCGGAGGATTCCCCCAATCCGCCTGCGGGAGAACGAGTGTGCTTCGTCCCCTATCTGCCGAGGTGCGTGGGATTTCCAATTCAGCCATTCCTCCGAGGGCTTCTGGAGTACTATGGCCTCCAACTACATAATTTTACCCCGACCTCCGTCCTGCACATTGCGGGTTATGTTGTTTTAAGCAAACTATTCCTGGGTTGCAAGGCCCATTCCAATTTGTGGAGAAGACTGTTCTGCTTCGTCCCTCGCAATCAAGGTGGCTCAATTTTTAAAGTGAGAGGAGCCGAAGTGTGGCGCATCGCCGGGACCGGATACCTGCCCGGCACACCGAAGAAAGCTCCCGAAGAGTGGTCCTCTGAATGGTTCTACATCGATGACGTCGCTCTACCTGAACCTGTCCGCATGGGCCTCCCCTAGTTTTCAAATGCTCAACTGAAGAAACGCCATAGCTGACGTCCTTGGAGCCTTGAGGAAGAGGATAGTGCGGAGGTCAGCCTGCTGCTAGGCAAGATTAAGGCGCTTGCCTAGTCCGGATTATCAATAGTTGAGGTAATGTCGATCTCTATAACGTGGGGGGTCGAACCACTCCAATACAGAGGGCGGCCCATTTGGCATTATAACAGGGAAGACGACGCCTCACGCTATGGTCGGAAGGGTCCGAAGACCCCCGCCGCCGTGGCCAAAATACTAGCCGAGCTGTATAAAGGGGAGAAGGAGGAGTTCACCCATCTCCAATATCGAGACGGATTTTCCATGTATAATCCTCCCAGCTAGGTAAGGTTCAGCTTCACTATTTTACTCTTGTCCCTGAATCATTCTAGATAGGCAACATCTTCTCTGCTCATAACAGGAATGGCGAAAAGCTGTCGAGGGGATCCATGACCCTGCCCCTCAGCCGGAGAATTGCAACCGGGATCTTGACCCCGGATATGAGGAAGATCCGGATATATTTGTGGAGCTTGAGGATGGAATATTCTATCAGATGAGCTACGATGGTACATATGTACCCATTATCACTGATTACCCCGGCCTCCTTCCTGATTCACATGTAAGTAATCCGAAGACACCTTATCCAAAAGAGTTTTCTCATTCCTCCTTACCAACCGCACTGTCCTGTGCTTAGAAGTGGAGGCGCTCGGCGCGCTGTGCTGCCCCAGGGTCATCTCCGAAGAGAACTTCCCCCACACCAGGCAAGCCATCAAAGAGGAAGGCAAACAAAGATACGGCCGAGCCTTCATCAAAGAGGTATGAATTCGCAAATATGCACTTTGGTAGTCACATCCAACTGTGACCTTTCCGTTTACCCTGTATCAGGAAAAAGGTGTGCCAGACTATACCCGGGGGTCCGGCCGGTCATACTTCCCGCAGCCAGGATTCAAATCCTGCCGTGAAGATGGGGGCTGATGCGGGGGTGACGCCGGATTGTCCTCCAGGTGAGCACTGCGTTGGATTTCCTTGAAGAGGAAAGGATGATGCAGCAAAGTAGCGTAAGTATTTCCCTCAGTTTTTGAGAACCAAGGTATCAATCCAGTAGGAGGCTACGCGCGAGTCCCTCGTACCTGCATAAAACAAATAACTCCTCGCAACCAACGCGATAAGGGGTTGTCAATCCCTTCACGGTCACTTACGAGAGTGAGATCTAATAGATATGATAGAATAATATTTTTGGTATTTTCGTGATAAAGATGCAAAGTAAAATAAAAGCAAAGTAAAAAGCAAAGGAAATAACTGAGTATTGGAAGATTAATATGATGAAGATAGACCCAGGGGCCATAGGTTTCACTAGTGGCTTCTCTCAAGAGCATAAGTATTTTACGGTGGGTGAACGAATTACTATGGAGAAATTGACAGAATTGAGCATAGTTATGAGAATAACTAGGTCTGATCATGTATATAGGCATCATGTTCGAGACAAGTAGACCGACTCCTGCCTGCATCTACTACTATTACTCCACTCATCGACCGCTATCCAGCATGCATCTAGAGTATTAAGTTCATGAAAACAGAGTAACACCTTAAGCAAGATGACACGATGTATTGGGATAAATTCATGCAATATGATAAAAACCCCATCTTGTTATCCTCGATGGCAACAATACAATACGTGCCTTGCTGCCCCTATTGTCACTGGGAAAGGACACCGCAAGATTGAACACAAAGCTAAGCACTTCTCCCATTGCAAGAAATATCAAGAGTAAAATGCATCACAAGTCCTAAAACTATCATAGGTGTGTCAGTTTAGTCCTATAACTTTCAAACTGCACTTTTGGGTCCTAAAACTATCGAAAGTATGTCAGTTTAGTCCTATAACTTCGAAACTGCACTTTTGGGTCCTAAAACTATTGGAGGTGTGTCATATTTAGTCCCATAACTTCAAAATTGCAGTTTTGGGTCTGAAAACTATGTATGTTTGTTCATCTGAGGTCCTAATCTTGCATGGCCACCATCCATGGTGCATTTTTTTTCAAATGAGCCCTTTGTATGTGTTTATATCCCCCAAAGTGGTACATACACTTCCATGTTGCAGTGTGTCCTGCAACCTGCATGCCCACCACCTCCATGGCCATGAGCTGCACGGTAGCCTCCCTGAGAGGTTTGGCGTGACCGTCGGGGAGACCTCGAGCTAGTCGGCATGAAGGACGACATCCCTCTCCCTCGACGAGGCCACCGGGGAGATCCCGAGCCAATTGGGATGGAGTACGCCATCCCACCTCTCTCTCTCTCTCTGTTTGATGATATCATCGTTGCCCCGACACCCTTGTCATAGAGTTGGCCGTGCAGGCTGTTGTTTGGGCACGAGCATGGTCATAGGTGGTGAGCTGTTGGGCGACACAGAGGAGTGCGCGGAAACTGCAAAGCTGGCGCAAAGGTCATCGAGAGTGACACAACCCTAGCAGTAGCCATAGGTGGGTAGCAATTGGACGTTGTGCGACATGTCGTTCTGCTGCTGTTGGGGGAGGCTGAGATGACTGGTCTACTCTCCTCGCTGGAGCTCAAACCATCATTCCACTGATGGCCTCTGTACCGTCGCCTCTGAGCATTCTGTGCGTGGGAGAAGATGAGCGCGTGAGAATGAGGCAAGACAATGCTCTAGTTTTTTTTTGCATATTTACCTGGTGGGCCCATTGGGTCAGGTCAACGTGGCTACAATCCAAGCATTTCCATGTGACTCATTGGTGGGTCAATGCTAACCATGCAAGCTTAGGACCTAAGAGGAAGAAACTTACATAGTTTTGGGACCCACAACTACTGTTTCAAAGTTATAGGACTAAACTGACACACCTTTGATAGTTTTAGGACCCAAAAGTGCAGTTTCAAAGTTATAGGACTAAACTGACACACCTCTGATAGTTTTAGGACCCAAAAGTGCAGTTTCAAAGTTATAGGACTAAACTGACACACCTCCGATAGTTTTAGGACTTATGATGCATTTTACTCAAATATCAATCTAGTAGGCCAAACCAAACTGATAATTCGAAGAGACTTGCAAAGATAACCAATCATACATAAAAGAATTCAGAGAAGATTCAAATATTGTTCATAGATAATCTTGATCATAAACCCACAATTCATCGGTCTCAACAAACACACCGCAAAAAGAAGATTACATCGAATAGATCTCTACAAGAGAGGGGGAGAACATTGTATTGAGATCCAAAAAGAGAGAAGAAGCCATCTAGCTAATAACTATGGACCCGAAGGTCTAAGGTAAACTACTCACACTTCATCGGAGAGGCTATGGTGTTGATGTAGAAGCCCTCCGTGATGGATGCCCCCTTCGGCGAAGCTCCGAAACAGGCCCCAAGATGGGATCTCGTGGATACAGAAGGTTGCGACGGTGGAATTAGGTTTTTGGTTCCGTCTCTGATCGTTTGGGGGTACGTAGGTATATATAGGAGGAAGGAGTACGTCGGTGGAGCAACAGGGGGCCCACGAGGGTGGAGGGCGTGCCTGGGGGGGGGGGGGGGTAGGCGCGCCCCTACCTCGTGGCTTCCCTGTTGGTTGCTTGACGTAGGGTCCAAGTCTCTTGGATCTTGTTTGTTCCAAAAATCACGTTCCCGAAGGTTTCATTCCATTTGGACTCTGTTTGATATTCCTTTTCTTCGAAACCCTAAAATAGGCAAAAACAGCAATTCGGGGCTGGGCCTCCGGTTAATAGGTTAGTACCAAAAGTAATATAAAAGTGGATAATAAAGCCCAATAATGTCCAAAACAGTAGATACTATAGCATCGAGCAATCAAAAATTATAGATATGTTGGAGACGTATCACACGCCCACCCCCCTAGGGCGCGCCCTCTATCCTTATGGGTCCCCTAGGGCGCAGACTTGGAGACCGTTTTGGGCTCTGAAGAGGGGAAATCGTCGCCATCGTCATCATCAACCATCCTCCATCACAAATTTCATGATACTCACCGCCGTGCGTGAGTAATCCCATCGTAGGCTTGCTGCACGGTGATGGGTTGGATGAGATTTACCATGTAATCGAGTTAGTTTTGTTAGGGTTTGATCCCTAGTATCCACTATGTTCTAAGATTGATGTTGCTATGACTTTGCTATGCCTAATGCTTGTCACTAGGGCCCGAGTGCCATGATTTCAGATCTGAACCTATTATGTTTTCATGAATATATTTGTGTTCTTGATCCTATCTTGCAAGTTATAGTCACCTACTACGTGTTATGATCCGGCAACCCCGGAGTGACAATAGTCGGGACACTTCCCGGTGATGACCGTAGTTTGAGGAGTTCATGTATTCACTAAGTGCTAATGCTTTGGTCTGGTACTCTATTAAAAGGAGGCCTTAATATCCCTTAGTTTCAATAGGACCCCGCTGCCATGGGAGGGTAGGACAAAAGATGTCATGCAAGTTCTTTTCCATAAGCACGTATGACTATATTCGGAATACATGCCTACATTATATTGATGAATTGGAGCTAGTTCCGTGTCACGCTATGTTATAACTATTGCATGATGAGTGCCATCCGACATAATTATCCATCATTGATCCATTGCCTACGAGCTTTTCACATATTGATCTTTGCTACGTTACTTTGTCGGTGTCACTATTACGATTGCTACCAAACTTCTATTGTTACTTTTGCCACTGTTACTGTTACTTCCATACTACTTTGCTACTAAATATTTTGCTACAGATATTAAGTCTTTCAGGTGTGGTTGAATTGACAACTCAGCTGCTAATACATGAGAATATTCTTTGGCTCCCCTTGTGTCGAATCAATAAATTTGGGTTGAATACTCTACCCTCGAAAGCTGTTGCGATCCCCTATACTTGTGGGTTATCAAGACCTTTTTCTGGTGTCGTTGTCGGGGAGCATAGCTCTATTCTTTGAGTCACTTGGGATTTATATCTGTTGATCACTATGAAGAATCTAAAAGACAACAAAACCAAGACCCATCCCTCAACTACGAGGGGAGGTAAGGAACTACCATCTAGCTCTGCACTTGATTCTCCTTCTGTTTTGAGTAAACTTGCGACGCCTACACCTGCTATTGATTCAGATATGTTGCATGTTATGGATGAGTCCACTTCTGCTATGCATGATGCTTATGATGAAGCTACTTCTCTGCTTGATAATACCGTGCCACTAGGTGAATTTCTTGATGAACAACTTGCTAGGGTTAGAGAGAATAAAATTACTAAAACTGATGATATTATTGAAACTGAAGATTATGATCCTCCCCCTAGATATGAATTGCTTGTTGTACCTGAGGGTTATGTTATGGATGAGGAAATTGCTAGAGACTTCTTTACTTGCAATGATAGAGAAGATCTTAAAAAACTGTTAGCTAAGCTGAAAGAAAAATCTTTGAATGCTAGAATGAAATATGATCCCACTTTTGCCACTTCACCTATCTTTGTTACTGATAAGGATTATGAATTCTTTTTCTTCCTGAGTTAATTACTTTGGTTGAATCTGATCCTTTCTATGGTTATGAATCTGAAACTGTTGTGGCACATCTTACTAAATTGGATGATATATCCACCCTATTTGCTCATGAGGAAAAAATTGCTATTACTATATTCTTAAGTTGTTTCCTTTTTCATTAAAGGGTGATGCTAAGTTATGGTTTAATTCTCTTGCTCCTGGTTGTGTGCATAGTCCCCAGGATATGATTTACTACTTCTCTGCAAAATATTTCTCTGCTCATAAGAAACAAGTTTCCTTAAGGGAAATATTTAACTTTGTGCAAATTGAAGAAGAGAGTCTCCCGCAAGCTTGGGGGAGGCTTCTCCAATTACTCAATGCTTTGCCTGATCATCCTCTCAAGAAAAATGAAATACTTGATATCTTTTATAATGGACTAACCGATGCTTCCAGAGACCACCTATATAGTTGTGTTGGTTGTGTTTTCAGGGAAAGAACTGTTGAGCAAGCTGAATTGCTATTGAATTATATATTGAGTAATGATAATGATTGTACACTTCTTGAACCAACCCCTAAGAGAACTCCGAAGAAAAGGGGTATTCTATTTCTCAGTCCTGAAGGTATGCAAGAGGCAAAGAAATCTAGGAAAGAGAAAGGTATTAAAGTTGAAGATGTTAAGAATCTACCACCTATTGAAGAAATACATGGTCTTGATAACCCGACACGGGTAGTAGAGGTAAACTCTCTCCATAGATTTGATGAAGGTGATATTCCTCATAATAAGTCTGCTAGTCAATGCTTGGATGAGTTTGATAATTTTATTGTTAAATAAGAAAACTTCAATGCCTATGTTAGTAGACAATTGAAACGTAATGCATACATGCTTGACCATTTGGGTGATTATATGAGAAGAACTGTTAGTGATCTTAAGATTATTAGTAAGCATGCTTCCATGGTTACAACTCAAGTAGAACAAGTACTTAAGGCAGAGGATGAATTGCTTCATGAGTTGAATAGTAAAAACAATGATAATGTTGTTAGGGTTATGTCTAGAGGTGGTAAAATGACCCAGGAACCTTTGTATCCCGAGGGCCATCCTAAGAGAGTTGAGTAAGATTCTTGGAGAACTAATACTGATGCACCTAGTCCTTCTAATAAAAAGAAAAAGAAAACTGATAGGACTTTGCATGCTTCTAGTGAACCTGTTATAGATACATCTGAGAATCCCAATGATATTTCAATTTCTGATGCTGAGACACAATCTGGCGATGAACATGAACCTAGTGATAATGCTAATAATGATGTTCATGTTGATGCTCAACCTAGTAATAATAATGATGTAGAGATTGAACCTGCTATTGATCTTGATAACTGATGGTAGCTGAAACTACGTCGATATTTCCCTGGAGAGGGAGGGATGATGTAGCACAACGACGGTAGGTATTTCCCTCGGTTATGAAACCAAGGTATCGAACGAGTAGGAGAACCAAGCAACACAACATAAGCAGCACCCGCACACAAATAACAACACCTCGCAACCCACGTGTTAAAGAGGTTGTCAATCCCTTCTGAGGTACAGCGCCTCAAGATAGGCAAACAGACATGAGGTAAATTGTAGTAGATTGATAGATCGAACGACAAATAAAATAAATTGGAGCAAGGTAATTTTGGATTTTTGTTTTAATATATCTGAATAAAAATGCAAAGGAAAAGTAGATCGTAAGGCAAATATATGAGAAAGAAGACCCGGGGCCGTAGGTTTCACTAGTGGCTTCTCTCGAGAAAAATAGCAAACGGTGGGTAAACAAATTACTATTAAGCAATTGATAGAACTTCAAATAATTATGACAATATCCAGGCAATGATCATTACATAGGCATCACGTCCAAGATTAGTAGACCGACTCCTGCTTGCATCTACTACTATTACTCCACACATCAACCGCTATCCAGCATGCATCTAGTGTATTAAGTTCATGGAAAAATGGAGTAATGCAATAAGAACGATGACATGATGTAGACAAGATCCATTTATCTATATGCGGTAGATATAAATCTCGTCTTTTTATCCTTAGTAGCAACGATACATACGTGTCGGTTCCCTTTCTGTCACTAGGATCAAGCATCGTAAGATTGAACCCACTACCGGGCACCTCTTCCCATTGAAAGATAAATAGATCAAGTTGGCCAGACAAAACCCAAATATCGGAGAAGAAATACGAGGCTGTAAGAGATCATGCATAAAAGAGATCAAAGAAACTCAAATACTTTCATGGATATAAAAACATAGATCTGATCATTAACTCGAAGTTCATCGATCCCAACAAACACACCGCAAAAAGAGTTACATCATATGAATCTCCAAGGGACCATTATATTGAGGATCAAGAGAGAGAGAGAGAGATGAAGCCATCTTGATACTAACTACGGACCCGAAGGTCTACAAAGAACTACTCACGCATCATCGGAGAGGCACCAATGGAAGTGGTGAACCCCTCCGTGATGGTGTCTAGATTGGATCTGCTGATTCTGGACTTTGCGGCGGTTGGATGAATATTTCGTCGACTCCCCTAGGGTTCTGGTATTTTTGGGGTATTTATAGAGCAAAGAGGCGGTCCGGGAGGCACCCGAGGTGGGCACAACCCACCGAGGCGCGCCATGGCCTCCTGGCGCGCCCTGGTGGGTTGTGCCCCCTCGGGGCACCCCAAGGTGCAACCAGGGCCCATTTCCTTCCTTCTGGCCCATAAAAAATCTCCGTAAAGTTTCGTGGCATTTGGACTCCGTTTGATATTGATTTTCTGTGATGTAAAAAACATGGAAAAAGCAGCAACTGGCACTTGGCACTATGTCAATAGGTTAGTACCAAAAAATGATATAAAATGATTATAAAACATCCAAGATTGATAATAAAACAGCATGGAACAATAAAAAATTATAGATACGTTGGAGATGTATCAACATCCCCAAGCTTAACTCCTACTCGTCCTCGAGTAGGTAAGTGATAAAAACAGAATTTTTGATGTGGAGTGCTGTTCATCAAGTCATATCATATTCTTTTCTTTATAGCATGGATATTTGGACTTTTATGTGATTCAAAGCAATAGTCTAGTTTTGACATAATAATTAGATACTCAAGCATATCAACAAGGAACCATGTCTTTCAAAATATCAATGCTAAAATAAGTTATCCCTAGTCCATCATGCTCAAACATTGACCCATTCATGAAACACACTCGAATATTAACTAGACCCAATACTCGAGCACGATCATATTGCCTCCTAGTTGGTGCTTTTATGAGAGAAGATGGAGACTCAAATTTCAAAAAAAATTGCATAAAGTAAAAGATAGGCCCTTCGCAGAGGGAAGTAGGGATTTGTAGAGGTGCCAGAGCTCAAAGTGAAAATTTTGAGATAAAAACATTTTGGGAGATGTATCCATCCCACCAACGAAAACGACTTAGAGTTCCCAATACTTCCCATGCTTAGATATATCATAGGCGGTTCCTAAATATAAAATAAAGTTTATTCCTTTTTCCACCATAACTTTCACTTTCCATGGCTAACCGTATCCACGGGTGCCCTTCATACCAACACTTTCCAAGGAATTTATTATTTGACAACATAAAGTAAATTCATTTCTTTTTGCATTTCAGGACTGGGCATCCCTAATACCTTTGCCTTACTCTCGTGCAATGACAAGTGAATAAACACTCATCTTGAGAATAACACATCTAGCATGGAAAATATTAGCCACCTTTCACCGCCTCGCGAGCGAAACAAACACACAAAAGAGAAGTTTATTTTGAAAATTAGAGATGGCACATGCAAATTTGCTTAGAATGGCAAAAGAATACCACATATAGGTAGATATAGTGGGCTCATGTGGCAAAACTAGTTTAAAGGGTTTTGGATGCACAAGTAGAGGTCATACTTGGTGCAAAATGAAGGCTAGCAAAGAGATTGAGAAGCGACCAACCAAGAAACGAATAATCTCATAAGCAAGCATTAAGCATAATTGACGAATAATGCACCACAAGTAGGATATAATTTTCATTGCATGATTATTGACTTTCGCGCATGCATAGGGAATCACAAACCTTAACACCAATATTCTTACTAGAGCACAATTACTCATCAACATAACTCACATATCACATCATCATATCTCAAAACTATTACTAAGAATCAAGTTTATTTTGTCCAATGATCTTCATGACATTTTCTTTTACTTTATCCTTATTGGATATCTATCACTTTGGGACTTACTTTTATATGTTGCTTTTCATAAGCTCAAACAAATATAAGTGAAGATTATGAGCATAACAAATTTTCTTTCTCTCAAAATAATTTAAGTGAAGCAAGAGAGAATTTCTTCAATTTTTTACTAACTCTCAAACAAATATAAGTGAAGCAAGAGAGCATTTCTTCAAAAAAAACAAAGCACACCGTGCTCAAAACGGTATAAGTGAAGCACTAGAGCAAGTCCTGGCTCATAAAAGATTTAAGTGAAGCATAGAGAGCAATTCTAACAAGTCATGACATAATTTTGGCTCTCTTAAATAGGTGTGTCCAGCAAGGATTGATGACTTAAAACACAAAATAAAACAATAAAAGACAGCTGGTCCGCGACGAGTGGCTTGCCCGGCACCTGGGTCAGGAAAAGCCAAAATCTATGGCAGCCCTCACGACACTCATGACCCGCTTTTGCGCAGGAGAAGACAGCTGGCTAGCTCGCAGTAACAACTTATCAAAGAACCCTGGTAACTCGGATACCAAGGACAAAAGTGGCAGGACACGTCGGAATAAGCAAAAACGCCGCGTTAGCAGCGACAGCAATGAAGACACGGTAGTCAATGCTGGATTCAAAGGCTATAAATCCGGTCAGCGGAAAAAGCCATTCAAAAAGAATACTCAGGGCCCGTCCAGTTTGGACCGAATACTCGACCGCTTGTGCCAGATACATGGCACCCCCGAAAGGCCAGCTAATCACACTAACATGGATTGTTGGGTGTTCAAGCAGGCAGGCAAGTTAAGAGCCGAAAACAAAGACAAGGGGCTGCACAGCGATGACGAGGAGGAGCCCAAGCCACCGAACAACAATGGACAGAAGGGCTTTCCCCCACAAGTGCGGACGGTGAACATGGTATACGCAACCCACATTCCCAAGAGGGAGCGGAAGCATGCGCTACGGGACGTATACGTGATGGAGCCAGTCGCCCCAAAGTTCAACCCATGGTCCTCCTGCCCGATCACTTTTGATCAAAGGGACCATCCCACTAGCATCTGTCATGGCGGCTTCGCCGCATTGGTTCTCGACCCAATCATCGACGGATTTCATCTCACAAGGGTCCTCATGGACGGCGGCAGTAGCCTGAACCTGCTTTATCAGGATATAGTGCAGAAAATGGGCATAGATCCCTCAAGGATTAAGCCCACAAAAACGACCTTTAAAGGCGTTATACCAGGTGTAGAAGCCAACTGTACAGGCTCAGTAACACTTGACGTGGTCTTCGGATCCCCGGATAATTTCCGAAGCGAAGAGTTAATCTTCGATATAGTCCCGTTTCGCAGTGGCTATCACGCCCTGCTCGAATGAACCGCATTCGCAAAGTTCAATGCGGTGCCGCACTATGCATATCTCAAGCTCAAGATGCCAGGCCCTCGAGGAGTAATAACGGTCAACGGAAACACCGAACACTCCCTCCGTACGGAGGAGCACACGGCGGCTCTTGCAGCGGAAGTACAAAGTAGCCTTCTTAGGCAATTCTCCAGTCCGGCCGTTAAAAAGCCAGACACTGCCAAGCGCGCCCGGAGTAACCCACAGTAGGACCGCCTGGCACACTCTAAGCAAGCGTAGCAATGCGGCCCCAACCCCAGCTCTCGTGACATAGCGAAACCAGTACCTCGCGTACATAACTACGCCCCTGAAATACCATGGGCACAGGGGAAGGGGCACAATAACGGCACGCCCAAAATACGGCTTAAAACATACTAGGGGCTGCCAGATTCTTTTTTTTTTAATTTTTTCTTACTTTCAGGACTCCATACTTCGGACGACCTGTTCGGCAATTCAACTGCCGCACAAACGATGCAAGATCCAGGGAGGTAGACAAGCCATGCCGCATTATGGAACTCCCAGGTGGTCTCTGTTACGAGCGGTATACCTGTTTTAAATACAATTCTGCGGCCTGCCCCTGGTCAAGACATACTAAATAGTCCAATATCTTTTGCTTATCGCAACACTTGTATCGTTCTGCTCTGATAGCAGCCTTTCTATAAACAATGCATAGCTTTCTGTCTATTTTTTGCATTATCATCTTTTCATATATATGTTTATGACATGTTGCACCCGTACACCGTGGTACGGCAAAATACGCCAGGGGCTTTAGTACCCATAAATATGGCGTGAGAAGTCCGTACACTTTCACAAGTGCGGCACCCCAAACTTATAGCACTATATGCATCGGCTCCGAATCATGATTTGGGTCAATAGTTGGGTTTGCCCGGCTCCTATGTTTTGGTGCCTTACGTTCTGCTATATCAGCTAAGGTAGCACTAGGAGAACCACTGCGATTGTGCCCCGGTTGAGCTCGGTTAAGCACCTCAGTGGAGAAAGCTAAAACTGACTGTCATGATGTGGCGAGAGACCGGTCGCTGTTCGAGAGGTTTTTCGAGTCCCTAAAGGCTTATGCCACTTCGAGCGAGGAGCTGGCTTTGTTCGGCCAAGGCGTGGATAGCGCCCCGAACTCGGTCTTCCGAACTAGGGGCTTCACCGAAATTTAAAATTATAGAGTTCTATGGCTAAGTGAGAGTGTTCAAGCATTATAATCCGATTGCCTGGTTCGTTGTGCTGAGCGCCTCCCTCGAAGGACCCAACTATGGGAAAAAGAGCGCTCAGGTTTATCCCGAACACCCCAGCACTAGTGGCAAGGGGGCAGAAGCCGACGACTGGCCATCTCTCAATTTTTTGATAAATGACCGCACAAAAAGTAATATTTTAAATTCAACAAGCATTGCTTGGCGCATATGAACAAGTTTTCAGCGCACAGGATAAACACGAGCGAGTTCATTCAAAAATTACATCCTTGGTACATTCATCCGCCACAAGGCGGGCACCCGCAAGAACATCCTTATAGTAGTTCTCGGGCTTGCGATGCTCCTTCCCCGACGGCGGCCCGTCCCTCACAAGCTTCTCACCGTCCAGCTTACCCCAGTGCACCTTTGCACGGGCAAGGGCCCTACGGGCACCTTCGATGCAGACGGAGCACTTGATGACCTCGAGCCTTGGACAGGCCTCCACCAGTCGCCGCACCAGCCCAAAGTAGCTCCCAGGTAGGGCCTTCCGGGCCACAGCCGAACTATGAAGCCCTTCATGGCCTGTTCGGCCGCCTTGTGGAGCTCGACCAGCTGTTTCAGCTGGTCGCTCAAGGGCACAGGGTGTCCGGCCTCAGCATACTGAGACCAGGACACCTTCTCCGTCGAGCTGCCCTCTTCGGATCGGTAGAATGCGGCGGCGGCGGGTACGCTGCGGGGAAGATCTGCGAATGCCCCTGGAGAGCTCCGGATTCGGGTAAGTAACATGTACTTTACTTTTATACTTCTGCTTTGCATAAAGAATGCCTTAACCGCCGCTATCTTTTTCATCTCCTCCAACTCTTGGAGGGCCTTTTGGGCTTCGGCCTTGGCAGACTTGGCAGTCTCAAGGGCCGCCGCGAGCTCGGACGCTTGCGTCTTGGACTCAAGCTCCAAACTCTCATGTTTTTTCATGAGAGCCTGAAGCTCCTGCCGCACCTCGCCGACCTGGGCCACAAGTTTCTCTCGCTCGGTGCACTCCGCGGCCGTTTTCTTTTCGGCCTCGGACAGCGCCTGCTTGAGGGTCGCCACCTCAGTCGTGGCCCCTACAATAAGCAGTACAAATCCTGTTATTTTTTGCAATCATGTCTTTTTATAGGCACTTTTTCTGTAAGGTATTTCTTACCTTCTTTCTCCTCGAGCTGCCGTTTGGCAAGGCCGAGCTCTTGCTCGGTCCGCTCGAGGCCCTGTTTCAGGGCACCCACCTCCGCAGTCAGTGCGGCGGTGGCTAGCAGCGAAGCCTGCATACGCATATTGACTCTTTGTTGTTAGACTCCTGTGAAATTTAATAGATCCTCTATTCGGCTTTTCTTTCCGAACGCCAAACAGAGCATCAGGGGCTACTGTCTATGCGGTTATATTTTTACATATTTTTTACTTACCTCGAAGCCTGTTAGAAGGCTAGCGCAAGCTTCACTCAGTCCGCTCTTGGCGGACTGAACCTTCTGGATCACCGTACTCATAATAGTACGGTGCTCCTCGTTGATGGAGGCGCCGTCAAGCACCTCCAGCAGATTGTCCGGCACCTCCGGTTGGACGGAGGCTGCCGGCTCAGAAGGCTTACTCCTCTTGGAAGGAGTTCGCCTACCGCGGTCCGGAACTGTTGTAGATTCCGGTGCGGTGTCCGGCTCAAAGCCGAACTTGGAGCCCTCGGGGGTCTTGTCCCCTTCACTCCTGGAGTCCGGGAGGTTGCCTTGCGGCTCCTCCGGGACCACCTCCTCCTGCCCTGGGGCTTGTCGCAACGCCACTTCGGCATCGTCCACAGTGCGGGGGGAGACAACGGGCAGAATTGAGTTCACGTCCGATGAGTCCAGGGAGCCGCCCGACGATTCGTCGACTTCGGCCCGGGACAGACTGCATAATTACATTCGACATTAGGGAAAGCTGTGCAACAAAGGAACATCATGAGTTACTCTGATATCCGAACTTACGATTTCGCCGGACGCTTGGCCCTGTTTGGCCACTCCTCTTTGCCCTCTTCGGCATCGGGGGCCTAGTCCGGCGGAGGGGTCCTCCGTTTCCTAGACCCCTCGGCCTCCCCCGTTGGGGGGGCCTTCCTCTTCTCTCCTCCCTCCGCTGGGGGGGGGGAGAGTTTTCTTCTTCCTCCTCCTCGTTTTCATGGGAGGAGGGCGTCTCGGACTCGTCAGATGACGAGTCCGACACCACCACGTTGCGGGCACTCTTTCGAGTCCCCGTGGTCTTCTTCTTCTTGGCCTTCTTCTCCGGCACCACATAAGGCACCGGAGCCAGCAGCTTCACTAGTAGAGCTGGAGCTGGGTCTTTGGGCAGCGGAGCCGGATAGTTAATCGGTCCGGATATCGCCCGCCAAGCCTGACAAAGGTAAGGGAGTTTAGATCCCGCATAGAGTCAAACTATGAAAAAGCTTAACATCCTGTAAAAGGTGTAGATGGCTTACCTCGCTAGTGTGACGCTGCGAGTTGTATCCGCGGTCCTCGAAAGCGGATGCGGGAGCCTCGGCGCCCTTGAATAGCATCTTCCAGGCGTCTTCGTACATCGTGTCGAAGAGCCTGCTGAGGGTTTGATGCTGCGCTGGGTCAAACTCCCATAGATTAAAATCCCGTTGTTGGCACGGGAGGATCCGGCGAACGAGCATAACTTGGATTACATTAACAAGCCGGATTGGGTTGTTCACCAGGGACTGGATGCATGTTTGCAATCCGGTCACCTCTTTTTCATCACCCCACGACAGGCCCGTCTCTTTCCAGGACACAAGCCGCGTGGGGGGTCCGGATCGGAACTCGGGGGCTGCGGTCCATTTCGGATCGCGCGGCTCGGTGATGTAAAACCACCCGGATTGCCATCCCTTTAGGGTGTCCACAAAAGAGCCCTCGAACCATAGGACGTTGGCCATCTTGCCCGCCATGGCGCCTCCGCACTCCGCCTGGCTGCCGCGCACCACCTTGGGCTTGACATTGAAGGTCTTGAGCCAGAGGCCGAAATGAGGGCGGACGCGGAGAAAAGCCTCGCACACGACGATAAACGCCGAGATGTTGAGGATGAAGTTCGGGGCCAGATTGTGGAAATCCATGCTGTAGTAGAACATGAGCCCCCGGACAAATGGGTGAAGTGGAAAACCCAGTCCGCGGAGGAAGTGGGGAAGAAATACTACCCTCTCATGGGGCCTTGGGGTGGGGAGAAGCTGCCCCTTTTCGGGAAGCCGGTGCGCGATGTCCTTGGACAGGTATCCGACCTTCCTTAGCTTCTTGACTTGGCCCTCCGTGGCGGAGGAGACCATCCAATTGCCTCCCGCTCCGGACATTGCTGGAGAAGGTTGAGGTGGGAAGTGCGGGCTTGGGCGCTGGAGCTCGGGTGCGCAGGAGATGGATAGGCAAAGGAGGAAGAAGGCGTAGGTAAAAAGGTGGATCCTTATCCCCTTATATGGGCGGATGCGGTTGTGCGTCCCCACCTGCCTAGTAAAACTCGCTTGCCTCCCAAGCACCGTGATAAGTGGCGCGGTTGGGTTACCCACGTTCGTATTGATGAGAATCCCGTAAAAGGGGGGTACACGATCTCTGCTTTGACAAGACGTGCCAAGGAAACCGCCTCGCAAAACATGCTAAGGTGGAGAAGTAAAAACGATTCGAGTAAAGGATTTGGCCGTAGTGTGATGACGCACTGCGGAATACGTTAGCAGATTTGATTTGTATTAATATTATTCTCTCTATGGCAATATGTGGAAGCTTATTTTGCAGAGCCGGACACTACTCTTGGTGTTTACAATCTTCTATGAAGGACTTGGAGGAGGAACCCGCCTTGCAATGACGAAGACAATTTGCGCGTTGGACTCGTCGTCATTGAAGCCTGGTTCAGGGGCTACTGAGGGAGTCCTGGATTAGGGGGTGTTCAGGTAGCCGGACTATACCTTCAGCCAGACTCTTGGACTATGAAGATACAAGATTGAAGACTTCGTCCCGTGTCCGGATGGGACTTTCCTTGGCATGGAAGGCAAGCTTGGTGATGCGGATATTCAAGATCTCCTACCATTGTAACTGACTCTATGTAACCCTAACCCTATCCGGTGTCTATATAAACCGGAGGGTTGTAGTCCGTAGGACATCAACTCCATATACAACAATCATACCATAGGCTAGCTTCTAGGGTTTAGCCTCCTTGATCTCGCGGTAGATCTACTCTTGTACTACCCATATCATCAATATTAATCAAGCAGGACATAGGGTTTTACCTCCATCGAGAGGGCCCGAACCTGGGTAAAACATCGTGTTCCTTGCCTCCTATTACCATCCGGCCTAGACGCACAGTTCGGGACCCCCTACCCGAGATCCGCCGGTTTTGACACCGACACATATCATACAAGACGCTCCAAGCAAAACACATATCATGTGACGAATAAAAATATAGTCTCGAGTAAAATACTGATAGTTGTTGGAAGAAAGCGGGGATGCTACTCGGGGGCATCCCCAAGCTTAGATGGTTGCTCATTCTTGGATAATAGCTTGGGATGCCGGGGCATCCCCAAGCTTAGGCTCTTACATCCTTCCTTCATCCATCGTAAGATAACCCAAAACTTGAAAACTTCAATCACACAAAACTCAACAAAGCCTTCGTGAGATCCGTTAGTATAAGAATAATAAACCACTACTATAAGTGTTGTATCAAACCAATTCATATTTTGTTTTTGTATTATATCTATTGTATTCCAACTTTTCTATGGCAAAAACTCATCAAATAAAATCATAGAGCCATCAAAATAAGCACACAACACAAAGAAAACATAATCTGTCAAAACAGAATAGTCTGTAGCAATCTGACTATTTTGAATACTTCTATAACTCCAAAAATTGTGAAAAATTAGGACGATGTGATATATTTGTATATTGATCTACTAAAGTTGGAATGGGTATTTTATCGATCTCAGGTAAAAAATGAAAATTAGTTTCGTGAGTGTAAAAGTTTCTGTTTTTTCAACAAGATCAAACAACTATTGGCCAAGAAGATCCTAAAGGATTTACTTGGCACAATGTAACGCCCCGAGACCGATGTGCTAGTTGTCGTGCAGTTATTCGCCGTCGTTGCCATGTCATTTGCTTGCGTGTTGCATCTTATCTTGTCATCATGTGCATTGCATCATCTTGTTTTAAAACTTGCATCTGTTCCGGTCTCATCGTTCTCTCTGTTGTTCGTTCTAAGCCCAGCCACACTTGCACGCGCCCGCGGCATGTCTGAAATATTATTTTATAAGTGGCCGGGAAATGTTCTCGGAATGGGATGAAAGTTGGTGTGTGGTCTTATTATAGTGTAGATAGACCGCCTGTCAAGTTTCATCGCATTCGGAGTTCGTTTGATAGCCCAACTGTTAAACTATAGCGGCATTATAGTCGGTCTAACGTCGGACGTTTTCGGTCTCCGAAAACAGTCGTCGGGTCTCTCTCTTCTCTTCTCTCAGCTCGAGACCGTCTACACAGCCCACTACTCACCAGCAGGCCCTACCTAACCTCTCTCGGCAGCCTGCAGCCCTCCTCGCGCGCGCGTCCGAAAGTTGTCCCGGACCCGACCCGGACTATCGTTACCATTGTGTCCGGAACATCCCCAAACATCTACAAAACGCCACCGTTTTCTTATTTGGACTTCCTAGCTATTTTATTCGCGATCGTTTGATTGCGATCGTAGGGACGTGATAGCCCCTACCCAATTCCTAGTTGCTATTTATAGCAGATGAAACCCTACCTAAACTAGCCAAACCCTAACTTCTAGGCACTTGTCCCTGCCGCCGCCGCACTTTTCCCCAAATCCCCATCGGGATCTCACCCACAGCCAACGAGCTTCATCTCCTCCCGATCCATTCATCCAGTTGATCCCCCTCCTCATTTTGCAAACCAGGCCAACCACCGAGCCCCTCTTCCCGACACGCAGCCACCCCGCAGCCGTCCTCCTCGCCCGAGCCTCCTTCCAGGGCAGCTAAGGACCGAACCAGTACAGCCGCGCTTGAGCGCTCCCGAGGCCGAGCTCCTCCAATGTCGCGCCGCCCCGGCGAACTTGCCAGTTGGCGACCCCGTCCTCAGGCCGACCCCGTCGCTCCTCTTCCTCGCCTGTCTCTCTCTCCCTGACCCTCTCTCTGCCCTTGGACAGGCACCCTGCCGGAGTGCCGTACCTCGCCGCCCTATCGCCCCTTCCCCGCTGTCTGCCGGCGTCCTACTTCTCTGGAGCCGCAGTGCCTTCCCTTGCTTCACGAACGAGATGAGCCGCGCGCCACTGCCTCCGTGGAGCTCCCACGAAGATCCTCGCCATCGTTCCGCGCCAGATCCGGCCGGGGGCCGCTGGATCTCGCCGCCTCCGCCATGAACCCGTCCATCCCCGACCTCCTGTGCGCGCCGCCGCGGCCTCTGCATCATCTGTATCAAGCAGGCGGTCGCCTGCTCGAGCCTCTGTCTCGCTCGCCCGCGTTGACCTCAGCCTGCCAAGGCCCAGCGCCAGGACGTTCTCCAGCTAGACCCCGCCATGGCCCGGAGCTGCCAGGCCCATTCGGTCATCCAGCGGCCTGCCTCCTCTGCGCCATGGATCGCACCAATGGGCCAGATCCGCGCCGCCCTCGCTGGCCTTCCTCTTCACCAGCGGGCCAAGCCCATGGGTGAGAAGCCCTCAAGATCCCCTGTTCCATTGGGCCAGCCTGCAGATTCAGCCCGAGTGTTTTTTTCCTGTCCAGCAATTTTCCAATTTATTCCAGAGAGTGCAGTTTTACAGAAAAGTCCTTCATCATCATGCATTTAATATCTCACAAACCGTGCATTGGATTAAAACAAACTTAATATGAAAGTTGCTTAGAATGTCTAGTTTAATAATATGCAACTTTCATCCATGTTTAAAATGTCTAAAATGATGTTTGTTTAAATTTTCTCCTATGCCATGGTAAAATGATTTATGTCATAACTAAATAACCGTAACTCCGAATTTAATAATCTTTATATGTAAATGGGGTAGAAAAATGCCTAGCTTAACATGGTGTACTTGTTTTGCATGCCTAACAACTCTAAACTTATGTTTAGGGCAGAACAGTACCAAACCTAAATTATGCACATGAGGAGTTTCTGGACTTGTTGTTTTGTTGTTCCGGCCTCATTTAAACTTGCCTAGATTAGATAGTTTCATCATGTTTCCCCTCTTGACATGCTTAACAACATTTAATATTGCTAGGTACATAACCGAGAGTGAACTAAATAATTGATGTGGTGTTTCGTCAATATGCAACTCGTTGCATATTGAGCTCCACTTAATTTATAGTTTTGTTTGTGCCCTTTGCCATGCCATGCTTCATTAAACCGGACATGCATCATAATTGTTGGTGCATCATGCCATGCTTATGTGGTGGTTGTTTACTATGTTGTTTACTATATTGTTTGCTTCTTTCCAGTGTGCTTCTTCGGGTTGGTTCCGATAACATCGTGTTTGTGAGGACCCGTTCGCCTACGTCTGTTTGTCTTCTTCATGGACTCGTTCTTCTTCCTTGCGGGATTTTAGGCAAGATGATCATACCCTCGAAATCACTTCTATCTTTGCTTGCTAGTTGCTCGCTCTTTTGCTATGCCTATGCTGCGATACCTACCACTTGCTTATCATGCCTCCCATATTGTTGAACCAAGCCTCTAACCCACCTTGTCCTAGCAAACTGTTGTTTGGCTATGTTACCGCTTTGCTCAGCCCCTCTTATAGCGTTGTTAGTTGCAGGTGAAGATTGAAGTTTGTTCCTTGTTGGAACATGGAGATGTTGTTCCTTGTTGGGACATGTTCACTTGTTGGGATATCACAATATATCTTATTTAATTAATGCATCTATATACTTAGTAAAGGGTGGAAGGCTCGGCCTTATGCCTGGTGTTTTGTTCCACTCTTGCCGCCCTAGTTTCCGTCATATCGGTGTTATGTTCCCGGATTTTGCGTACCTTACGCGGTTGGGCTATTATGGGAACCCCTTGACAGTTCGCCTTAAGTAAAGCTCCTCCAGCAATGCCCAACATTGGTTTTACCATTCGCCACCTAGCCTTTTCTTTCCCTTGGGTTCTGCAGACTCAAGGGTCATCATTATTTTAACCCCTCGGGCCAGTGCTCCTCTGAGTGTTGGTCCAACTTGCCAGCCGCCGGTGGCCACCAGGGGCAACTCTGGGCTGGCCTACCTGTAGGACCTTGAAGTGGGTGTGTCTAGAGGGGGGGTGAATAGACACTTCATGCCAAAGTAGCAATTTTTAAGCTTTTTCGGTTTGAGTGGAGTTTAAGCATAATTTCAACACTCACAATACATATCAAGCAAGTATGCAAAGTGTATATAGGCAGCGGAAAGTAAAGCATGCAACTTGCAAGAATGTAAAGGGAAGGGTTTGGAGAATTCAAACGCAATCGGAGACACGGATGTTTTTCCCGTGGTTCGGATAGGTGGTGCTATCCTACATCCGCGTTGATGGAGACTTCAACCCACGAAGGGTAACGGTTGCGCGAGTCCACGGAGGGCTCCACCCACGAAGGGTCCACGAAGAAGCAACCTTGTCTATCCCACCATGGCCATCGTCCACGAAGGACTTGCCTCACTAGCGGTAGATCTTCACGAAGTAGGCGATCTCCTTGCCCTTACAAACTCCTTGGTTCAACTCCACAATCTTGTCGGAGGCTCCCAAGTGACACCTAGCCAATCTAGGAGACACCACTCTCCAAGAAGTAACAAATGGTGTGTTGATGATGAACTCCTTGCTCTTGTGCTTCAAATGATAGTCTCCCCAACACTCAACTCTCTCTCATAGGATTTGGATCTGGTGGAAAGAAGATTTGAGTGGAAAGCAACTTGGGGAAGGCTAGAGATCAAGATTCATATGGTAGGAATGGAATATCTTGGCCTCAACACATGAGTAGGTAGTTCTCTCTCAGAAATAGGATGCTGGAAGTGTAGGCTTAGTCTGATGGCTCTCTCCACGAGTGAAGAGGAGGTGGAGGGGTATTTATAGCCTCCACACAAAATCCAACTGTTACACACAATTTACCAATCTCGGTGGGACCGAATCAGAAAACTCGGTCGGACCGAGATAGTAAACCTAGTGACCGTTAGGAATTTCGGTGGGACCGATTGGAACAACTCGGTGGGACCGATGTGCTAGGGTTAGGGAAAATCCAAAACTCGGTGGGACCGATTTGGGTAATAAGCTAAATAGAGAGTTGGCCAAGCAAACTCGGTGGGACCGATTGCGTATCTCGGTTGGACTGAAGATATTGCAACAGGTAACAGAGAGTTTGCAAGCCCATCTCGGTGATACCGAGATCCCATCGGTGAGACCGAATTGCTAGGGTTTGGCAGTGGCAAATGACAAGTGAAACTCGGTGGCGCCGGATAGATAGAATCGGTATGACCGAGTTTGGCTTAGGGTTTAGGTCATTTGTGGATATGGAAAAGTAGCTGAGGATTTTGGAGCATATCATTAAGCACTTGAGCAAGAGGCTCATTAAGCAACACCTCATCCCTCCTTGATAGTATTGGCTTTTCCTATGGACTCAATGTGATCTTGGATCACTAAAATGTAAAATGAAGAGTCTTGAACTTCAAGCTTTAGCCAATCCTTTGTCCTTAGTGTCTTGGAGACCTTCCCACACCCTTTAGTTCATGCCACTCCATTGTTGAACTTATCTGAAACATACTAGATGAAAACGTTAGTCCAACAAGAGATATGTTGTCATCAATTATCAAAACTACCTAGGGAGCACTTGTGCTTTCAATCTCCCCCTTTTTGGTAATTGATGGCAACATACATCAAAGCTTTAGATAAAGATACAAAGAATAGTAAGTAAAGCTTTGGAAGGACATGTAACAAACATGGGCTCCCCCTACATGTATGCAATCATGTGAATATAAAATATAGAAGCATGTGAGAGCATAATCATGACAGAGTAGGCAATGTGTTACATGTATCTTGGCCATATGCATCAGAGCAAAAGATTATTAAGGAAAATACCTTCATGCTCATGAGTCCTTCTTGCAAACAGTATGTACATAGGCAAGAATTCCTCATACTCATGATTTTGATGCATACACTTACCTTGTAGTCTTAAGTTGGCTTAGGATGGAATGAACCTGCACAAACAAGGTTAGATAACACAGGTACATCCACTAGCCAGAGCAAACAAAAGAAACCACAAGAATACCAAGACTGGGATGACATGTAGAGAGTAAGTACTAGGTACTACATTGAATTCAACATGTCCCCAAGAATAAAGATATGTAATGAATTTGACTGATTTCTTTCCCATGGGTGTCTTGCTCCCCCTGAATCTTTCATGGGATATTGGGAGAAGATAGGGAACAGAAAATCAGAGCTGAAAGATACAAATGAATATGTCTTTCCCCCTAAAAAGACATGTGACATCTCTCCTCTTGAACATCAAGCATCTGGGATCCTTGAGTATTGTCTCTCCCCCTAGAGATCTCTTTCTCCCCCTTAATACATTATCTGGGACGTTTGGGATCCTTGAGACTTTCTGTCCCCCTTTAGTGCTTTGATGTGATCTCTCTCTCTCCCCGAAGATAGGCTTTGATGTGATCTCTCTCTCCCCCTTTGACATCAATTTCCAAGAAGGTTTTTCTGGAATCCGTCGAATAGGGTTGGTCCTTGAGACTCAGCATAAAGCAAAGAATGAAATTGAGACAAGATTCATTGAGTGAAGCTGGATCAGAAGAAATATAGATTATGTGACAAACTGTTTTTCCTGTTGCGAAATCGGTGGCACTGAGTGGTATGTTTCGGTGGTACCGAAGGGATTCGGTTGGACCGAAAATTACAAATCAGTGAAACCGAGTTCATGACAGAGAGAACACTTGTCAGCTCAGCTCACTAGTCTAATAAGATCTCACAAAGATTTGCAATGAATTAAATGCAGAAAATGCAGAACAAAAACAAAAGGAAAAGAGAAGAGACTGAAAGATCTAGATGAAAAAGAGAAGGCAACAAATACACAAGCATGAGACAAATGCAATAACACAAAGAAAGAACACAAGAGAACTTCATCTAGAGTTGGGCGGTGACATAGTCACCTATTTTAGAGTATATTGACTTAGGAGTCAAGTGAGAACACTTGATCATAGGTCATACTCATCGTTTAAGCTCAAAATGGGGTTACCATTTTTCGTTTAAGCATCTTGATATATTCACATCTTGTTGAGTTGCTTTGACTTCATGTCTTGGAGTAAAGCTTCTCTAAGATGGAATAACATACCTTGGGTGGTGGTGTGGTTCTTACTCATGTAGTTGAACTTGTGTGGGTGCTCAAGGTTGATGTAGCTCATCGAGAGTTGGGAGCACCACTTGGAGTGTGAGTCCACCTACCTACATGGATTAGTTCTTGCAAGGAAGAGCACTTGTGTATCCAAAAATGACAATCATGAAGCTCAACATAGAATTTGTCAAAGGATATGTTTGAATGGTTCTGTGCTTCCTTGTCTTCAACCATCATTGTGTAGAGTCTTGGTGATGTAAAGATTGCTCAAGATGTGAGTGAGTCGCAATCTCATGAAATTTGATTCAACCAAGCACCTACATGGGTTAGACAACATGCAAGGTACAAATATATCCAAGACATAAGATAGTCATCATAAGCTCATGTCTTGCATGTATCCAATGGAGTTCCTACTCCAAGTTTGAAGCATCAATGATGTTAAATTCTCCTCTCAACCTGCAAAACACTTTCTCATCAAGTGGTTTAGTGAATATATCTGCTAATTGCTTATCAGTGCGAACATGCTTAAGATTTATGTCACCCTTAGCAACATGATCTCGAATGAAATGATGACGAACTTCAATATGCTTAGTTCGAGAATGTTGTACAGGATTATGACCAATTTTGATAGCACTTTCATTGTCACAAAGCAGTGGAACATGTTTCACATAGATCCCATAATCTTTAAGAGTTTGGGTCATCCAAAGTAATTGAGCACAACATGAACCAGCGGCAATGTATTCCGCTTCGGCGGTGGATAAGGATACTGAGTTTTGTTTCTTGGAAGACCAAGACACAAGGGATCTACCAAGAAATTGACAAGTACCCGAAGTTGACTTTCTATCAACCTTATCTCCGGCATAATCCGAGTCGGAATAGCCAACAAGATCAAAAGAAGACCTCTTAGGGTACCAAATGCCAAAATTTGGTGTATGAATTAAGTATCTAACTATCCTTTTTACAGCCTTAAGATGACATTCTTTAGGGGCAGCTTGATATCTTGCACACATGCACACACTTAGCATAATATCGGGACGTGAAGCACATAGGTATAACAATGAACCAATCATAGAGCGATAAACCTTTTGATCAACCGGTTCACCATCTTTGGTCAAATCATTATGTCCACTAGTAGGCATGGGTGTAGACATACCTTTGCATTCTTGCATATTGAACTTCTTGAATAAGTCCTTGGTGTACTTTGTTTGAGAGAAAAATGTACCTTCCTTAGTTTGCTTGATTTGCAAACCGAGAAAGAATTTGAGTTCACTCATCATAGACATCTCAAACTTTTCTGACATTAGCTTTCCAAACTTTTCACTAAAGAGAGGGTTAGTTGAACCAAATATGATATCATCAACATAAATTTGGCATACAAATAGTTCTCCATTAACCCTTTTAGTAAAAAGAGTAGAATCAATTTTACCAATTTCAAAACCACTTGCAATAAGGAACTTGGTCAAGCATTTATACCATGCTCTAGGAGCTTGTTTAAGACCATAAAGAGCTTTGTGAAGTTTGTAAACATGATTAGGTTTCTTAGGATTTACAAAGCCGGGAGGTTGTTTGACATAAACTTCCTCCTCTATTTCACCATTTAGAAAATCACTTTTAATGTCCATTTGGTACAAGGTGATGTTATGGTGATTAGCATAGGCAAGTAAGATGCGAATGGACTCAAGTCTAGCAACGGGAGCATATGTCTCACCATAGTCCATACCTTCGACTTGTGTGTACCCTTGGGCGACGAGACGTGCTTTGTTGCGAACCACTTGTCCATCTTCATCTTGCTTGTTGCGAAACACCCATTTGGTACCAATGATGTTGTGGTTGTCGTCGGGCTTCTCAACCAATGTCCAAACTTGGTTTCTCTCAAAGTTGTGTAGCTCTTCATGCATGGCGTTTATCCAATCCGGATCTTCCAATGCTTCTTCAACCTTCATAGGTTCAATGCTAGAGATGAATGAATAGTTTTCACAAAAGTTAGCTAAACGAGTTTTTGAGCGAGTGATTCTCCCGGTTTGTATATCATTGAAGATTTGCTCGACGGGATGATCTTTGGCAATTCTTGCTCGAACTCGTGAGAGCTTTTGCTTGGGTCTTCGTTGAACATTTTCTTCATCTTGTTCTTCTTCTTGGCCTTCTTCATTGTTGACGTTGTCATTGTCTTGTCGTGGTGGAGAAGGAGGTTGTTGATGTTCGTCTTGATGCATTTCCTTGTCTTCTTCATCTTGGTGTGTCCCACTTGTGGATGCTTCCGTATCAATTCTTGGTTCACCTTGTTGTGAAGTAGAAGCCTCCACTTGGATGGATGAAGTACTCTCCTTCACCTCCGTTGGACAAACTTTGCCTATGGGCAAGTCTTGGATTGCTTCTGAAGGGTCTTTGTCTCCTACATCAATTGGCAATTGCTCTACTTGTGAGCCATTAGATTCATCAAACTTCACATCTACCGTCTCTTCAACCTTTCGGGTGAAATTGTTGTAGACACGGTAAGTGTGAGAGTTTGAGCCATAACCAAGTAGGAAACCTTCATGAGATTTAGGAGCAAACTTTGAATGACGATGCTTATCAAGAATGTAGCACTTTGAGCCGAATACTCGAAAGTATCCAACTTGGGGTTTGTTACCGGTGAGGAGCTCGTATGCCATCTTGCCGAGTAGCTTGTGAAGATACAAGCGATTTGTTGCGTGACAAGCTGTCTCAACCGCTTCTGCCCAAAAGTGCTTCGGCGTCTTGTATTCATCAAGCATTGTTCTTGCCATTTCGATGAGCGTCCGGTTCTTCCTCTCGACACTCCATTTTGTTGAGGTGTGTACGTAGCCAAGAACTCGTGTGAAATCCCTTCTTCGTCAAGAAAGGTGTCCACATTTACGTTCTTAAACTCCGTTTCGTTGTCACTCCGAACCTTCTTGATCTTCACGTCAAACTGATTTTGGGCCTTCCTAGCGAAGTTTTTGAAGATCTTCTGGACCTGCGACTTGTCATTAAGAAAGAACACCCACGTAAATCTTGAAAAATCATCAACTATAACTAGACCAAAAGATTTTCCACCGAGACTCTTGTAGGCGTTGGGACCAAAAAGATCCATATGAAATAGCTCGAGTGGCCTCCTTGTGGTCAAGATGTTCTTCACGGGATGTCTTCCTCCAACCTGTTTACCTGCTTGACAAGCACTGCAAAGTCTATCCTTATCAAATATGACATCGTTAACTCCAAGGATATGATTTCCTTTAATAAGCTTGTCAAGATTTCTCATGACAACGTGACCTAGTCGTCTATGCCACAACCAACCTTTTGAGGATTTAGCAATAAAGCAAGTTTTAGGTTGTGCCTTTTTAGAGAAGTCGACAATGTAAAGGTCACCTCTACGCATACCGGTAAAGACCATTTTATGATTGTCTCGAGGAAACACTTGGCAATCTACCTCAGTAAATAGGACATTTAAACCGAAATCAGCAAGTCTAGATACTGAAAGTAAGTTGTAGCCGAGAGATTCAACGAGCATGACATTTTGAATGGAACTATCATGTGAGATGGCCACCTTACCAAGGCCAACTACTTTGCCCTTTGAATTATCACCAAAGGTGACATATTTTCGAGGGCCGTCATTTTCAGCAAGCTCACGGAACATCTCTTCATCTCCGGTCATATGATCAGTACATCCACTATCAAGAACCCATTCCTTTCCTCTTGATCCATATCCCCGAAGATTTGCCGTAAGACCAAAGTGTCTCATTGCATCATCAAGATTGAAGTCACTATCATCATCATCATCATCATAGTATCCATGTTCACCATGATCTTGTGACTCATCATTTCCTAGAGAGGGTAATTCATTAGATAAATGATCATCAAAATGGTCACTTTTATGAATTCTTATAGCTTCGAATAAAATATCACTAATGATTCCAACATCTCCCTTAGCTCGCTTGAGATTGGCAAGCTCAAGTAGACAATCACCAAAGTTAGGATCACTAGAGTTCATCTTACTCAAGGCAATAGATTTATGGAGAATTTTATCCAAATTTTTTAAGGAATGGCCGGGAAATCGTTCCTCAAGAAATTTCCATATAGTATAAGCACAATTAAGAGTAGGCAAACTAGCAATCAAGTTTTTGGGCAATCCTCTAATGATGAGCTCAATAGTTCTAAGATTGCGAATCATGTCAATATCTTCATCTAGGGTAGGATGCAAAGGATCAATGTGAGGTACACAAGGGCTAGCAATATACTTGTTCAAATGATATTGGTTGAAGATTACAAGCATCTCATGTTTCCACTCATGAAAATATTCTCCATCAAGAATAGGCACTCTATGTCTAAGACTCCCTAAAGTAGACACATCCATCTTCCTCCAATGGTGATTAAACCAAGGCAATGGAGACCAAAGCTCTGATACCACTTGTAGGACCTTGAAGTGGGTGTGTCTAGAGGGGGGTGAATGGACACTTCATGCCAAAGTAGCAATTTTTAAGCTTTTTCGGTTTGAGTGGAGTTTAAGCATAATTTCAACACTCACAATACATATCAAGCAAGTATGCAAAGTGTATATAGGCAGCGGAAAGTAAAGCATGCAACTTGCAAGAATGTAAAGGGAAGGGTTTGGAGAATTCAAACGCAATCGGAGACACGGATGTTTTTCCCGTGGTTCGGATAGGTGGTGCTATCCTACATCCACGTTGATGGAGACTTCAACCCACGAAGGGTAACAGTTGCGCGAGTCCACGGAGGGCTCCACCCACGAAGGGTCCACGAAGAAGCAACCTTGTTTATCCCACCATGGCCATCGTCCACGAAGGACTTGCCTCACTAGCGGTAGATCTTCACGAAGTAGGCGATCTCCTTGCCCATACAAACTCCTTGGTTCAACTCCACAATCTTGTCGGAGGCTCCCAAGTGACACCTTGCCAATCTAGGAGACACCACTCTCCAAGAAGTAACAAATGGTGTGTTGATGATGAACTCCTTGCTCTTGTGCTTCAAATGATAGTCTCCCCAACACTCAACTCTCTCTCATAGGATTTGGATCTGGTGGAAAGAAGATTTGAGTGGAAAGCAACTTGGGGAAGGCTAGAGATCAAGATTCATATGGTAGGAATGGAATATCTTGGCCTCAACACATGAGTAGGTAGTTCTCTCTTAGAAATAGGATGCTGGAAGTGTAGGCTTAGTCTGATGGCTCTCTCCACGAGTGAAGAGGAGGTGGAGGGGTATTTATAGCCTCCACACAAAATCCAACTGTTACACACAATTTACCAATCTCGGTGGGACCGAATCAGAAAACTCGGTCGGACCGAGATAGTAAACCTAGTGACCGTTAGGAATTTCGGTGGGACCGATTGGAACAACTCGGTGGGACCGATGTGCTAGGGTTAGGGAAAATCCAAAACTCGGTTTGACCGATTACTCAAACTCGGTGAGACCGATTTGGGTAATAAGCGAAACATAGAGTTGGCCAAGCAAACTCGGTGGGACCGATTGCGTATCTCGGTTGGACCGAAGATATTGCAACAGGTAACAGAGAGTTTGCAAGCCCATCTCGGTCATACCGAGATCCCATCGGTGAGACCGAATTGCTAGGGTTTGGCAGTGGCAAATGACAAGTGAAACTCGGTGGCGCCGGATAGATAGAATCGGTATGACCGAGTTTGGCTTAGGGTTTAGGTCATTTGTGGATATGGGAAAGTAGCTGAGGATTTTGGAGCATATCATTAAGCACTTGAGCAAGAGGCTCATTAAGCAACACCTCATCCCTCCTTGATAGTATTGGCTTTTCCTATGGACTCAATGTGATCTTGGATCACTAAAATGTAAAATGAAGAGTCTTGAACTTCAAGCTTTAGCCAATCCTTTGTCCTTAGTGTCTTGGAGACCTTCCCACACCCTTTAGTTCATGGCACTCCAACAAGAGATATGTTGTCATCAATTATCAGAACCACCTAGGGAGCACTTGTGCTTTCACTACCAGAAGTTTAGACAATCCGGTGTGCCCTGAGAAAGAGATATGTGCAGCTCCTATTGGGATTTGTCGGCACATTCGGGCGGTGTTGCTGGTTTAGTTTTACCCTGTCGAAATGTCTTGTTGTACCGGGATACCGAGTCTGATCGGAACGTCTCGGGTGGAGGTCTATTCCTTCGTTGACCGTGAGAGCTTGTGATCGGCTAAGTTGGGACACCCCTGCAGGGATTTGAACTTTCGAAAGCCGTGCCCGTGGTTATGGGCAGATGGGAATTTGTTAACGTCCGATTGTAGAAAACCTGAAGTTGACCTTAATTAAAATGAATCAACTGCGTGTGTAACCGTGATGGTCTCTTTTCGGCGGAGTCCGGGAAGTGAACACGGTTGTTGGAGTTATGCTTGACGTAGGTAGTCCAGGATCACTTCTTGATCATACTTTTATCAACCGTGCTTTGCCTTCTCTTCTCGCTCTCATTTGCGTATGTTATCCACCATATATGCTAGTCGCTTGCTGCAGCTCCACCTCATACCTTTTATCTTACCCATAAGCTTAAATAGTCTTGATCGCGAGGGTGCGAGATTGCTGAGTCCCCGTGGCTCACAGATACTTCCAAAACCAGCCTGCAGGTGCCGATGAGACTGTGCAGATGACGCAACCAATCTTAGGAGAATCTCGATGAAGATCTTGTCCTTTGTGTTGTTTTGTTCTAGTTGATCAGTAGTGGAGCCCAGTCGGGTCGATCGGGGACCTTTGTCGCATTTGGGGTTCTTCTTTTGTTTTGGTTCCATAGTCGGACCTTGTTTGTATCTGAGTGATGTAATGCTTTATTCATGTAATTGTGTGAAGTGGCGATTGTAAGCCAACTATGTATCTTTTCCCTTATGTATTACATGGGTTGTGTGAAGATTACCTCACTTGCGACATATGCCTTCAATGCGATTATGTCTCTAAGTCATGCCTCGACACGTGGGAGCTATAGTCGCATCGAGGGTGTTACACACAAACACTAATTTAAACACAAAAAACACAATCATAATAGTAGAATAATTTTTCTAACACTCAAAAATAGGAAGCAAAAAGCAAAAATAAATTTCATTCATTGGGTTGCCTCCCAACAAGCGCTATAGTTTTACGCCCCTAGCTAGGCATTGAGATTTCATTGATGCTCACATGAAAGATAATAACTGAAACTCAAAGAGCGCATCATAAAACATGTGGAAAACACATTTAATTCTAACATACTTCCTATGCATAGGAATTTTATTGGCAAACAAATCGTCAAGACAACAAGTATCTAGCATATGCAAAGGAGAGGGATAAAACATTGAAAATCTCAACATAACGAGAGGTAATTTAGTAACATGAAAATTTCCACAACCATATTTTCCTCTCTCGTAATAATTACATGTGGGATCATATTTAAATTCAAGAATATAGCTATCACATAACATATTCTCTATATGACCCACATGCATGCAACATTGACACTCTTCCAAAATAGTGGGATTTAAATAAAGTCATGACCTCTCCAAACCCACTTTCATCAACAAATTCATAAGATTGAACATTCTCCAAATATGTGGGATTATGTTTAGCTAAAGTTGACACTCTTCCAAACCCACTTTCAATATTATCGCAAAAATATTCATCATGAGGCTTAAATAAATTTTCAAGATCATAAGAAACATTGTCACCCTAATCAGGATCATTGCAGTAAGTAGCAGACATGACAAAACCAGCATCCCCAAGCTTGGGGTTTTGCATATTATTAGCACAATTGACATTAATAGAATTTATAGTAAAATTATTGCAATCATGCTTTTCATTCAAGGAGCTATCATGAATCACTTCATAAATTTCTTCATCACAATTTTCAGATTCACGATTCTCAAGCAAAACTTCATAAAGATGATATAGTGCACTCAACTCACTAGCAATTGGTTCATTATGGTTGGATCTTTTAAAAAGATTAGCAAGTGGATGGGGATGCATATCAATAGATTTTTAGCAAGCGAAGATGCAAGCATATAGAAGGCACATGGCAACACAAGCAAACAAAAGATCTGACGAGAAAAAGGCGAACGAAAAAGAGGGCGAATAGAAAGGCAAAATTTTGTGAAGTTGGGGAGAGGAAAACGAGAGGCAAATGGCAAATAATGTAAATTGCAAGAAGATGAGATTTGCGATTAGGAACCTGGTTATGTTGAAGATCCTCCCCAGCAACGGTGCCAGAAATTGGCACGTGGCCGGGAGACTATCTTGACTTGATCCTCCCCGGCAACGGCGCCAGAAATTCTCCTTGATGGTAGTTGGAACTACGTCGGTATTTCCCTGGAGAGGTAGGGATGATGTAGCACAGCGATGGTAGGTATTTCCCTCAGTTATTAAATGATACGTCTCCAACGTATCTATAATTTTTGATTGTTCCATGCTATTATATTATCTGTTTTGGATGTTTATGGGCTTTAATATACTCTTTTATATTATTTTTGGGAATAACCTATTAACCGAAGGCCCAGTGCAAATTGTTGTTTTTGCCTATTTCAGTGTTTCAGAGAAAAGGAATATCAAACGGAATCCAAACGGAACGAAACCTTCGCGAGGATCTTTCTTGGAACAAACGCAATCCAGGAGACTTGGAGTGGAAGTCAGGACACTTTTATATTATTTTGGGACTAACCTATTAACTCAGAGCCCAGTGCCAGTTTCTGTTTTTTCCTTGTTTTAGAGTATCACAGAGAAGGAAAATCAAACGGACTCCAAATGACCTGAAACTTCACGGAACTTATTTTTGGACCAGAAGAAGCCCACGGAGTATCGGAGTTGGACCAGGAGAGTCCCGGGCTGCCCACGAGGGTGGGTGGGGGGGCGGGCGCCCACCCCCTGGGCGCGCCCCCTGCCTCGTGGACAGCCCGAAGGTCCACCGACGTACTTTTTCCTCCCATATATACCCATATACCCTAAAAACTTCGGGAAGCACAATAGATCGGGAGTTTCGCCGCCAGAAGCCTCCGTAGCCACCGAAAACCAATCTAGACCCATTTCGGCACCCTGTCGGAGGGGGAAATCCCTCTCTAGTGGCCATCTTCATCATCCCGGTGCTCTCCATGACGAGGAGGGAGTAGTTCTCCCTCGAGGCCGAGGGTATGTACCAGTAGCTATGTGTTCTCTCTCTCTCTCTCGTGTTCTTGATGTATCACAAGCTTTGCTATTATATTTGGGTCCTATGATGTTTCTTTCCTCCTCTACTCTCTTGTAATGGATTGAGTTTTCCCTTTGAAGTTATCTTATCGGATTGAGTCTTTAAGGATTTGAGAACACTTGATGTATGTCTTGCGTGGGATACCTGTGGTGACAATGGGGTATTCTATGATCCACTTGATGTATGTTTTGGTGATCAACTTGCGGGTTCCGTGACCTTGGGAATCTATGCATAGGGGTTGGCACACGTTTTCTTCTTGACTTTCTGGTAGAAACTATGGGGCACCCTTTGAGGTTCTATGTGTTGGTTGAATAGATGAATCTGAGATTGTGTGATGCATATCGTATAATCATACCCACGGATACTTGAGGTGACATTGGAGTATCTAGGTGACATTAGGGTTTTGATTGATTTGTGTCTTAAGGTGTTATTCTAGTACGAACTCTAGGGCTGTTTGTGACACTTCTAGGAATAGCCCAACGGATTGATTTGAAAGAATAACTTTGAGGTGGTTCCGTACCCTACCATAATCTCTTCATTTGTTCTCCATTATTAGTGACTTTGGAGTGACTCTTTGTTGCATGTTGAGGGATAGTTATATGATCCAATTATGTTATTACTGTTGAGGGAACTTTTTGTAACACCCGGAGAATTATGCTACAGTAATATCATGCCTAATGATACTATGTCATCATAATTATTTTGATACTCCTCGCTTTGCTTCAAACCAAACTCAAATCCAAGTTTGAATGCCAAGTCAAGTTATAATTTTTATAAAACCGTAAATTAAAAATGTTCCTTAGGTTGGAAATATTCACTACATAATTTTCATTCATTAAACAATTATTTTTGGAGATGTTTAAAAATACCCATGGATTTTAAACAGTGGTCCAACGACACCTTTTTAGCCCTTTTAAAATACAATCGTAATTGATATTAACTCCAATTGACCCAAACGTTTTGTGCAGCCCAGAATATAGTGCTTGGGTTATGTGCAAAGTTACATGGTCCAAAAAAATCATTTGATAGTAGAACCTATTTAAAAACAGGAGCTAATAAATAGAAAAGAAACTAATAAAAAGGAAGGAGACCAGGTGGACCTAAACTAATGGGCACTATGGCCCAGTTAGCAAAGAGGTCGGCCCAACCCACCTCATCTCCTCTCCCTCCCCACGCTACAGGAAACAGGGGGAGGCCGTGGCGGACATCCACGCCTCCCTGGCCGGCAATGCCGCCGTGGCGGCCATCCCATGGTTCCCCGTCGTGCTTAAGGCCACCCCTCGCTGTCGGCGTTCTGAGAACGGGGGTCCCCAGACTTGCCTGCCTGCGGCCTGCGGCGTGGCTCAAAGGGGGGCCCAGCACGGTCCATCTTCATCAACACAAGACTCAAGACCCTCGCGAGGGGCCAAGCCTCGCGGGGCGGACGACACGGAGCTTCCTCAGGCACGGCCTCGTCAGGCTGGCTTGCGAGGAGGCGGAGAGATCAAGGCGGGGTACCTCGCGAGGTGCCCGTGACGCAAGCCATGACGACTCAGGGCGCCAGGCGGGTGCCAGGCCGCGCAGCGTCCTCCTTTCCTCTTTAGTGCAAAGGGGGCAAGCGCAGCCGCGGAGTACCGAGGCATCAGGCAAATGTTGCCATTTCGGTGCAACGAGACTAAGACCAGGAGGACTACGAGACGGAGGTCACCGTGGAGCCCAAGACGGCGTCATCACCAGAGCTTTGCGCAGGTAAAGACTGCTTTTGTCAGGATAGTTGATACTTGATGTCCCCCTTCAAATTAGCCCGTCATTGTTGGCTCCCTTCCCGCTCGATATTTGGGAAGAGGACCAGGGCCTCTATAAATAGGACCAGCCGCCCACATAGCAAGCGGTTCGGTTCGGGTTGGAAAGTTAGTTGCTGGCAAGAGAGAGTAAGGCAGCTAGAGTGAGAGCGAGAGAGGGAGAGAGAAAGGTGGTTGAACTCCTCCCAGCAGTTCACCCCCAGCCAAGAACAGACCCTCGCGTGGCTGTTCTTCCTTGTATTGTTCATCATCATCAGCCCCAAGAGGCAATCCACCCACCACACACTGGAGTAGGGTATTACACCACAACGGTGGCCCGAACCAGTATAAACCTTGTGTCTCTTGTGCAGTTCTTTCGGTAGTCTAGATCTTTGCGAGACGGGGAGGTAGAAGGCGTAATCTCCGCGCGCACTCCAGTGTTCGAACCTTAAGGGTGCCGGAACCTGAAATCCGACACTCGCCCTCCTGCAACCCCAACCAAACCCTAGCGCCCATTTCCCCTCTCCAGTTCTGCCCCACTCTAGAACTCCACCGACGCCGCTGTTACCGTCGACCTGGCGGCCATCGTCGCCCCCACGCCGAGCTGGGAGGTCCAGCGGAACCGTCGTCTTCTACTTCGTCTTCCTCGCCACGAGCTCAAGCCCGGAGCCACGGCATCGGCCGGTTCGACACCATATCCTTCCTCGGTCATCGCCGTCATTCTTCGTCGATCCGTCGCCTCTGCAGCTCCTAAGTCACCAACAGGCCTCCGTGTGCCTCTGTGGTGAGCTCCTCGACCGATTCCCCTCGTTTTCCCCTTCGATCCGAGCCGTTCTACCCCACTGTTCGCCGTGGACCGAGCCCCCGAGAGCTTCCATGTACGTGTGCGTGCGTTCTCTAAGCTGCTGCTGCTCCTTACACGCTGGTACTGCTGCCGCTCCTGTGCAACGCTGCTACTGCTCCTCACCGCGCCCGCGTCCCGCGCGTGCTGACCTCGCGCCTCTGCGAGCCGGCGCTCGTGCCCGCGCCCGCTCACCCCGCCGCTGGCCGCGCTCACCGCGTCCCGCAACCACGCCTCGTACGCGTCGCTCCTGCATCGCCCGCGCTCCGACCGTAACCTGCCTGCGTGAAGCCGCGGCCCCTGCTGCCCAGGGCCGCGCCTTGCCCCTGCCTCCCCCGCACGTCCAAGCCGCCCCACGACCGCGCCCCAGCCTCGGGCTCCGTCGTGCCGGGCCGCGTCGGCGCCGCCCCTTGCCGCCGCGGTCCCGCTGTCGCACAGCCACGCGCAGGCCACCCCGGCCCCGTCCCCAGTCACGGCCGCCCCATCCTCGCACCCGACCAATCCCGCCGCCGCTCGCCCCGCTGCCGCCGCTTCTTCCTACTACTACTGCAGCTGCTCCCTCCGCTGCCCGCTGCAGCTGCTCTACGGCCGCCACCGCTCGCCGGCGTCACCCCCCGCTCCCTGCACGCCCGCCTCTTCCCCTGCGCCCCGCCGTTGCGTGGCCTCGCCCTCCGTCCGCCCCGCCTCACAGCCGCGTCGCCTGCTGCCGCCGCGCTCCGCCCACGCCGCTGCTGTGCGCTGCTGCTGCGCCACCGACCGCCGCCTGGCCGCGCCCACCCGGGGCCACGCCCTGCCGTGCCCCGCCGCCGTGGCTTCCTGGCCGTGGCCATGGCCGGCCGGTTCTAACGCACGGCTGTGCGTGTGGCCAATAAGGCCACTGCCACATGGGGCCAGGCCCTTGTCAAATTAGGGCCATTAGATTAGTACCAACACCCACATCCTAACAGTCACAGACAGGCGGCCCCCACTTTTGAATTACTCCTTTTAGTTAAATTCTAGCCAATGACATGTGGGCTCATTGACTTTGTTGACCAGTCAACAGTCAACTGTTGACTACTGATTGGGCAGTCAACACGGACCCACTGTCAGCCCCACAACGCCCACTGCTGGGTATACTTCTGGGTGTGTCTAGCCCTTTTCTTTCTATATTATTTGAATTAAATATATTTCAGAAAACCTTTTAATCTTTGGAAAATCATAGAAATTAAACCATAGCTGGGATTGTCAGTGTATAAAAAGAGGGGTACACTTTTTGTATCCCTATAAACTGTGCACGGGCAGTCTGAGCCACGTGCACCACCACACCAAGCAAGGCGAGGGAGGTGAGCCAGAATAAGACCGAAGCTCAAGAGAACTAGAACGACGCCAATGCCAAGACCACGAAGAGCAAAGGGGACGAAGCGGACTCCCCCGGCAAGATCCTTGCCGGGAGACAGTTCTAGCAGCCCCGGCAAGACCCTTGCCGCGGCGACTCGTCCCGCGCCTACGGAGCAAGTCACTCTTGAGTCCACTGCCCCCAAAGGGCAAGGATTCGGGAGACATCCCCGTGGCGACATGCAGATCTTTGTGAAGACATTCAAGATCAGATACGCACGAAGGAGACGACAACCCTTGACGGGATCCCAGCCAAGGAAGACCACAAGGCCCCCGGCAAGCGCCTTGCCGGGGATGACAGCGGGCGCCTCGGCAAGACCCTTGCCGGGGCCCCGGTAAGGCCCTTGCCGAGGACACCCGCAGGGCCACCATCAGCCCCACGCCGACTAAACCTCCACCACCGCATGCATGCAGCTGCCGACCCAACCAGCTGGGCAGGCACCTGCGTGGCGGCATGCAGATCTTCGTGAAGACCCACCACTGCGCCACCTCAGCTGCCTGCCTACCTACGTGGCATCTCAGGTATCGCTGGCCAGGGCGCGTGTCGACATAAGAAGGAGCGGTGATGGACGAGACAGATCTCTCCCCCGTCCCCGATAAAGCAAGGACACCTAAGCAAGACGCATTAAATGCGCCTTGTCATGTAATGCGAGGGATAACCTCGCATCACTGTACCCTTTCCACCTCCTGTGTGCCACTGTGGCATCCCCTTTTTCTATAAAAGGAGTCCCGAGGCGACCAGGAGGAGGATTCGGCTTTTTGGAGCCCCTCACGCCCCATAGCTAGCTCAAGAACATAGATATACAATCCACCAAAGCAGGAGTAGGGTTTTACGCATCCTCGCGGCCCGAACCTGGATAAACAAACCGTGTGCTACCTATTAGATCCGCTCTTCCCACGACTCCGCGCCCCGCTAACCGTAGTAGGGATTCTTGTGATCCCATAGGTGTCGTTCCGCACCGACATCTTTGGCGCGCCAGGTAGGGGGCGTAGTTGTGAGAATCGGCTTTAGCAGTTAGTTCGGCGCTTCTTCATCATCATGGCGCCCAAGAAGAAGACGATGGTGGCGGTTGGCCAGTCGGAAGCCGGACAGCCCGTCCCGACGCGCGCGAGCAGTGGACCGGTCGCAGAGAGGACCCGGGGCGCTGCTCGCGAACACCAACACCATCCCAGCAGTCGGAGTTTGGGAGGTGGCGATGTTTGTGCGCCTGGTAACGGGCCACACGTCGCCAAATCCAAAGGCGGAGCCAAGTCCTTCGCGGGTGGAGCGGGGCCTTCCAAGGTCATCGCTGCCCCGCCCGAAGGCGACGCGAGGGCCTCCAAGACTCCCACGCCGGCGTCAACAGCGCGCTCCTCCCAGGCAGCGCGCAACGAACGGCGTAATCACGCCGAAGATCCCGGGCGTCGCCGCGGGAAGAGCCCCGAGCGCCACTCCCGGGACGTAGAAGACTTGCCCACTCACCGAGGCGCTGGTGAAAACGGCATGCGACCATAGGGTCGTGATAGAGCTCCTTCTAACATGGTCTGAAGTCGAAGCGCGTCGCGATCCTTGCAGGTTTCGCTGCCACCGACGCCAGCAGAGGCCCTGGCGCGCGCGCAGTTGCTCCTCGACTTTCCTCCCACTACGGGGAAACTCGACGAATGGAGAGTCACTATCTGAAGCCTTGTTGCGGTGGCCAACAAAGACGAACCAAGTCTGGTGGGGCCCCCGGGACGACGCTCCGATGGAGTCCCACGGACCAGTGGCGGAAAAGCCGGTGGCGCCGCGACCATGGTGCATTCACCTCTTCCCCATCCGGTACCGTGCACGCCGGCTCGTCGCGACGTCGCGGGCGACGCCATCTCCATAGCATCGTCTGACCCACGGACCCACCGTGACCAGCGCCATGTTCTTCGGGAACGAGCCCATGAAGACGCTCGAACCACTATCGAGCGCCAGCGCGGAGCGCGCCACCAGTCAGACAGGCAAGCAGGGCCTGCTGTGAACCACCTGGCCCCGGAGAGCCCTGGAGGCCTACCTTACAAGATAGGCTGTCCGACTTTTACCCGTGAGCTGCGGCAGTTCCAGTGGCCCACTCACCGCACCTTCAAACCTGATGTTGGCGAAAAGTACAGCGGCAAGACTCACCCGTCTGAGTTCCTTAGCATCTACACCATCGCGATGCAAGCCGCCGGAGCCCGCGACGATAAGGTGCTTGAGAATTACTTTCCATTGGCTCTTAAACCCAACGCCATGTCGTGGTTGATGCACTTGCCGGTAGACTCTATTTCCTCCTGGTCGGATTTGTGCCATGAGTTTGTGGGCGCCTTTACTGGGGGTCACCAAGCCCATGGCCAAGCAAGCGACCTGCATGTCATTCCCTAGAAGGGAGGCGAGAGTCTGTGCAAGTATATACAGAGGTTCAGCTGGGTACAGTACAATATCCCTGATGTTCACCCTGCCGCCATCATCAGCGCGTTCCATCAGAACGTGCGTAACCACAAGATGCGCGAAGAACTGGCAATGAACAAGGTGAAAGATGTGGCAGAACTCTATGTTCTTGCTGACAAATGTGCCCGAGCTGAAGAGGGAAGGAAGTACCCCGGCGAAGATGCTGGCGTGGAAACCGACTCCTCAGATGAGGATACTGCCGCCCCGGCGAAGAAAGGCCGGCGCCGCAACAGGAAGCGCAAAGGTAAAGCTGTGCTTGCCGTTGAGGGATCTGGCGACTCCGGCTCCGCCAAGAAAACCAAGGCAGATGACCCCGGCAAGGAAATTGCCGGATGTGTCGCCTGCCGGGCCTTGGCGGCTGGTGAGAAGCCAGGAAACTCCGACAAGCAATACTGCAAAGATCCATCGCACCAAGGGCCATGATCTCCAGAACTGCCGACAGGTTGAGCTCCTTGCTGAGAAGCAGAGGGCTGAATATGAGAGGCGGGACAAGGAGAAAGGCCAGGACGGTGCTGAGGGGTCTGGCAAGAAGCGTGATGGCCAGGCGGGCCGTCGCGGCAAAGATAAACAGCGGGAGAGGCCCGCCCGGGGCCGTGACAAAAAGCCAGAAGACGATGATCACGAAGAGGACGATGAGTATGGTGACCAAGGATTTCAGAAAGCTACAGAGGCCATGTGCGTCGATGGCGGCGCCTCGCTGCATACCTCTCACCGCCATCTTAAACAGTGGGCGCGTGAGATTACAGCGGCGGAACCGTCGTTTGATGCCCAAAGGCTGCTGAAGTGGTCTAGCACACCTATCATTTTTGACACCGAGGATCACCCTGATCACACTACTGCAGTCGGGTGCTTGCCATTGTTGGTTTCACCAACAATACGCAACCTCAAGGTGACAAAGATGCTAGTCGATGGCGGGGCCAGTATGAACTTAATCTCGCCTGCCGTGATCGAGAAATTGCAGATTCCTGATGAAGACCTCGAAGAGACGGGCATGTTTCAGGGGGTCAACCCGGGAAGAAGTCAACCTAAGGGAAAGGTCACGTTGCCCGTGACTTTTGGGAGTGATCTGAACTACAGGACAGAAAGGATTGTGTTCGACGTTGCCAAGATCCCCTTGCCTTACAACGGGATCCTTGGCCGCCCAGCGCTGGCCAAGTTCATGGCGGCGTCACATTATGCCTACAACACCCTGAAGATGCCGGGGCCTGTGACGATCATCACCGTCCCATCAGACAAGAAGGATGCACTAATTTGCGCCGACCAACTCTACCAACAAGCAGTTGCAGCAGCTGCCACTGCTAAGGCGCTTGCTCCTGCCGCTAGAGCCCCGGGAAGGCAAAAGAAGAAGACCGGTGAGACCCCAGGCACCCACTCCGGCAAGCGCACCTCTTCGGAGTGTAGCGCTCCCGTCGAGGACGTGCCAGAGAGCTCCGCCAACAGAAACAAGAAGTCCAGGGCCACACCGCCGGGAACCAAGAAGGTTTCTGTCAAGGAGGACGGCACGGGAGGAGCTTTTACCATAAGCTCCACCCTTGATGACAAATAGGAAGACGCGCTCGTCACCTTCCTGCGGGCGAATGTCGATGTGTTTGCATGGCAAGCATCCGACATCCCGGCGTTCCCAGGAAGGTGATTGAGCACCACCTTACTGTCTGTCCTCATGCGCGGCCCGTCAAGCAGAAGGTCAGAAAGCAAGCTTTGGAATGACAAGAGTTCATCACAGAGGAGATCCGGAAACTGGAAGCAGCGGGTTTGGTAAGAGGAGTGCTCCATCCAACGTGGTTGGCCAATCCGGTGGTAGTGCGCAAGGCAAATGGGAAGTGGAGGCTGTGTATTGATTACACAGATATTAATAAGGCTTGTCCCAAAGACCCCTTCCCGTTGTAGCGCATCGACCAGATTGTTGACTCCACAGCTGGGTGTGATCTGTTGTCATTCCTCGATGCCTACTCCGGCTACCACCAGATCTTCATGACAAGGGAGGATGAAGAGAAAACGGCATTCATCACTCCATGTGGTACGTATTGCTTTATATGGATGCCTTTCGGGTTGAAGAGTGCTGGTTCAATGTTTGCTAGGGCGGTCCAGATTGGTTTTGAACCCCAGCTCCATAGAAATATGGAAGCTTATATGGATGATATAGTGGTCAAAACCAAGAACAGGGCAACCCTCATATCAGATTTACAAGAAACATTTGCAAACCTATGCAAGATCAATCTCAAGCTGAACCCTGAGAAGTGCGTCTTCAGCGTCCCGTCTGGCAAGCTTCTCGGGTTCTTTGTGTCACAACATGGGATAGAGGCCAATCCGGACAAGATCAAAGCTATAGAGCGGATTGAAGCACCCAAGCGAGTCAAGGATGTGCGTCGGCTTGCTGGTTGCGTTGCTGCCATGAGCAGATTCATTTCCAAGTCCGTCGAGCGCACCCTTCCCTTTTTCAAGATTTTGAAAAAGGCGGGCCCGATGGAGTGGACGCCAGAAGCCGAAGCAGCATTGCAAGATTTGAAGAGGTACCTCTCCTCCGCGCCAATACTAGTTGCGCCTAGTCCATAGGAACCGTTGCTTCTGTACCTGGCGGCAACGAACCAGGTGGTCAGTGCCGCACTAGTGATGCAGAGAGAAATTGATGATGAGGTAATAGCAGCGACGAAGCCCGATGCCACCGGTGCCGAGACGACACAGCCGGTTGGAGTGCCGCCAAGGAAGAAGATGATGCAGCACCCGGTCTACTTTGTTAGCTCCCTTCTGCTGGGGGCTAGATCAAGGTACTCCGGTGTGCAGAAACTGCTCTTCGGCCTTCTTATGGCCTCGAGGAAGCTGCGTCACTACTTCCAGGCGCACGAAATCACTGTCGTCACTCGCCTCCCCCTGCAACGGATATTGCACAATCCAGACGCAACGGGAAGGATCGTAGAGTGGGCACTAGAACTGTCCAGCTTTGGCCTCAAGTTTGAGAATACCTCGATGATTCAAAGTTGAGTCCTGGCGGAGTTCGTTGCAGAATGGACCGCGACGCCTGACGAAGAAACCCAAGAGACTGCTCTCCCCGGCAAGGAGGCAAGTTACGACTGGATCATGTACTTTGATGGAGCTTTCTCCTTATAGGGCACCGGGGCTGGCGTACTGCTTGTCGCGCCCACCGGAGAGCACCTCAAGTACGTGATCCGGATGCACTTCCCTAGGGAGGTGTCAACAAACAATACGGCTGAGTACGAAGGGCTGCTTGCCGGTCTTAGGATCGCGGCGGACCTCAGAATCAAGAAACTCGTCGTCAGAGGCGACTCGCAACTTGTCGTCAAGCAAGTCAACAAGGATTACCAGAGCCCGTTGATGAAGGCCTACGTCGATGAAGTGAGAAAGCTAGAAGAACGTTTTGATGGTATACAGGCAGAATACATTCCCCGAGCGGAGAATGATATCGCCGATTACCTGTCAAAACGCGCTGCCCTCAAGCTACCTGTGGAACCAGGTACCTTTGTGCTTCAGCTATCTCAGCCATCCGTTGATCCATCAACAGAGCAAAACAAGAGAAGGAAATCAGGGCCCAGCAAGTACTTTCCCACCGAGCTCCGCGGAGCCGCCGGCAAGGATGTTGCTGGAGATACTGAGCCCGCCACGGGACGGCGAGCTCCGGCGGAGCATCCAACTCTTGCCGTCGAGACAACCGCTCCTGTAGCGGAGGAAATGCCTTTAGTCCTTGCCGTCGAGCCCCAGGCTCCAGTGTGGGCACATCATACTGTCCGATTCCTCCAAACAGGGAACTTCCTGAGGAGCAGGAAGAAGCGGAAAAAGTAGCCCATCGCTCTACTATGTACCAGTTCGTCAATGACGTCCTGTACAGAAAGAGGCTGAATGGCGTGAAATTGAAGTGTATCCCTCAGGAGGAAGGACTGGGGCTGTTGGCGGGGATACATGGAGGCATATGTGGATCCCACATTGGGTCAAGGGCCCTTGCCGACAAAGCGTTTCGGCAAGGCTTCTTCTAGCCCACCACCCTCCAGGATGCGACGACACTAGTCACTAGGTGTGAAGCGTGTCAGTTCCATTCAAAGAAGCTTCATCAGCCAGCTCAAGCCCTTCAAACCATTCCTCTCTCCTGGCCCTTCTCGATCTGGGGGCTCGACATACTGGGCCCTTTCCCCCGCGCTGTCGGGGGCTTTGAGTACTTGTACGTCGCAATCGACAAGTTTTCAAAGTGGCCAGAAGTGGAAGCAGTGAGGAAGGTCACAACACAGTCAGCCGTCAAATTCTTCAAGGGACTAGTGTGCCGTTTTGGTGTACCCAATAGGGTCATCAACGACAACGGTACACAGTTCACAAGCCGCACCTTCATGCAATATACCCAAGACCTCGGCAGCAAAGTCTGTTTCGCTTCCGTTGCTCACCCACGAAGCAATGGTCAAGCTGAGAGGGCAAACGCTGAAGTACTGCGAGGCTTAAGGACAAAGACCTTTGACAGGCTGCGCAAGAGTGGAAGTGAAAGTGCAACTATCCCTAGGTGGTTTTGGTAATTCATAACAACATATAGCTCATTGAGCTAATGCTATTCCAAGATGATTATTTCAGGAAAGCTCAATGATTGGCATGGCATGGATGTGAAAGTGGAACCCTCAAAATGCTAAGGACAAAGGATTGGCTCAAGCTCAAAAGCTCAAGACTCTTCATTTTATATTTTAGTGATCCAAGATCACATTGAGTCTTAAGGAAAAGCCAATACTATCAAGGAGGGATGAGGTGTTGCTTAATGAGCCTCTTGCTTCATGTGCTTAGTGATATGCTCCAAAATCCTCAACCACTTTCCCATATCCACAAATGACCTAAACCCTAAGCCAAACTCGGTCATACCGATTCTTTCTATCCGGCGCCACCGAGTTTCATTTGTCATAAGCCACTGCCAAACCCTAGCAATTCGGTTCTACCGATAGGGATCTCAGTCTCACCGAGATGGGGTTGCAAACTCTCTGTTTCCCTTTCGTTTAACTTTTCGGTCTCACCGAAAGAGCGGATCGGTCCCACCGAGATTGCAATGTAAACTCTGTGTTTCCCTTTTGTAACTTTTCGGTCTCACCGGAAGAGCAAATCGGTCCCACCGAGTTTGCCTGACCAACTCTCTGGTTAGCTAATTACCAAAATCGGTCTCACCGAGTTTGTGTAATCGGTCTCACCGAGATTACGTTATGCCCAAACCCTAACCATATCGGTCCTACCGAGTTGCATGTCAGTCCCACCGAAAATCTCTAACGGTCACTAGGTTTACCTTTTCGGTCCGACCGAGTTTGTTGATTTGGTCCCACCGAGATTGGTAGATTGTGTGTAACGGTTGGATTTTGTGTGGAGGCTATATATACCTCTCCACCTCCTCTTCATTCGTGGAGAGAGCCATCAGAACACATACACAATTCCAACTCATATGTTCTAGAGAGAACCACCTACTCATGTGTTGAGACCAAGATATTCCATTCCTACCATATGAATCTTGATCTCTAGCCTTCCCCAAGTTGCTTTCCACTCAAACCTTCTTTCCACTAGATTCAAATCCTATGAGAGAGAGTTGAGTGTTGGGGAGACTATCATTTGAAGCACAAGAGCAAGGAGTTCATCATCAACACACCATTTGTTACTTCTTGGAGAGTGGTGTCTCCTAGATTGGCTAGGTGTCACTTGGGAGCCTCCGACAAGATTGTGGAGTTGAACCAAGGAGTTTGTAAGGGCAAGGAGATCGCCTACTTCGTGAAGATCTACCGCTAGTGAGGCAAGTCCTTCATGGGCGATGGCCATGGTAGGATAGACAAGGTTGCTACTTCGTGGACCCTTCGTGGGTGGAGCCCTCCATGGACTCGCGCAACCGTTACCCTTCGTGGGTTGAAGTCTCCATCAACGTGGATGTAGGATAGCACCACCTATCCGAACCACGGGAAAACATCCGTGTCTCCAATTGCGTTTGAATTCTCCAAACCCTTCCCTTTACATTCTTGCAAGTTGCATGCTTTACTTTCCGCTGCCAATATACTCTTTGCATGCTTGCTTGAATTGTGTGATGATTGCTTGACTTGTCCTAAAATAGCTAAAATCTGCCAAGAACTAAAATTGGGAAAAGGTTAAGTTTTTATTTGGTCAAGTAGTCTAATCACCCCCCCTCTAGACATACTTTCGATCCTACAAGAAGGCGCTGGATTGATGAATTGCCGGCGGTTCTTTGGTCAATCAGAACGACACCAAATCGAGCCACCGACCAGACACCCTTTGCCCTGGTATACGGGGCAGAAGCAGTTCTCCCCACGGAACTCATATACGGGTCACCTCGAGTACTCGCTTATGACGAGCTTGAGCAAGAGCAATTGCGGCAATATGACGCAACGCTTCTTGAGGAAGATCGTCTTCGGGCGGCTGTGAGAGCAGCGCGCTACCAGCAAGCCTTACGCCGCTACCATAGCCGCAAGGCTGATGCCCGAAGCTTTGAGGAAGGCGACCTTGTTCTTCGGCACGTTCAATCGGCCAAGAATTCCAACAAGTTGACGCCGAAGTGGGAAGGCCCTTATCGGGTAATACGAGTCACCAGGCCCGGTGCAGTCCGCCTGGAGACCGAAGATGCCGTTTCGGTGAGTAACTCCTGGAACATTGAGCATCTTTGCAAGTTTTACCCGTGAGGCGCGGCTTGCCGGGCCCCCCGGCAAGCCACCTTTTGTACGAGCCTTGCCGATGACGCATGTAACCCTTTGTACAAAGCCAGGCGCAGACCCTGAGCATGAGTAAATGAAGCGCTGGCGCCCTAAGTTATAGCATGCATGCTAGGTCGAGTCTCGTCCTTGGTTAGGGTTGATAGTGCTTAGCGGTGACTAACCCCTAGCTTAGAGGTCGGGTGTGCGTCTCTTTGTCTTTCTTTTGTCTTCTTTGGTTCACAGGACACACAGATATCCATGCCGAACCACTTGGGGAGAAAAAAAGAGGAACATACCAGCATCTAGCCCCCGGCAAGCCAGTATTGCCGGGGGCTGCAAGAGCTAAGATTCACCCACGGCGAACCAGGGTTGCCGGGGACTGCAGCTTTAGATAAGTTCTTCATCCCTTATCATGCATTCCATTATGGACTGAGGTATGTGAAACTTCGTTTTCCCCTAAGCTACCGTGCTCCCCTAACTCTAGGCCCTAGGGCTCGTTCCTGGGGCCAAGTTTGGTCGTAGTCGCGACAGCGAAAGGATGAAACAAGGAGCCTAAACCCGCCTCATCCCTGCCTCCGCCAAAGGCGTGAGGAAGGTCGAGCGAAGTGGGGAGATGGCAAGGCCTGCTGCCGGGCAAGAAAATGTTTATCTTGAAGATACCAAGGATTTATTCCTTGTCGTGGGTTCCACCCGCAAACAAATGACCCGACAAGCATCCCTTTTTCATTAAAAACATTCCACTCAGGTACAGTCCATAGGGAATGAAAAACATGAATGATGGGATTACAAGTTTTAAATTCAACAAAGGCCCGAAGGCTTACAAACTAAAAAGAGATAAGGTACCTGTAATACCTTTCTTGTCCCTCTCCTCAGGAGGCAGGTCAAGGAGGCGAAAGGGACAAAAGGAGCACCTAGGCGAGCTACGGGTGGCAGAAGACACCAAGAGAACATCTTGGTGGCCGTCCAAAGGCTGGATGGTGATGGCAGCGCCGGAAGCAGAGCTCGAAGACGAGGCGGCAGGACGTCAGCATGTGTCGAATGCATCGGTGCCCGCGTACTCCGACTTGACGGCCTTGCCGCCCGCCCTCTTCCTCTTCCGCAGCCTCCCAACGCTAGCCGCCCAAGGAGACGACCCCGAGAAGTTCAGGGAGCCGGCGACACGGATGATGGGGTCGCCGGTGCCGCACGGAGCGGCACCCGACACCTAATTGGACCCGTCATCCTGCCGCCTACTACCCTCGTCGTCGCTGCCGTTGTCCTCCTCGTCACTCCCGCCCGAGGAGGAGTCTTCACTATCAGAAGAGCTCTCCACGCAGCACCTTGCACGGGTCCCAAAGCACCCGAAGACCTTGACGGAGAGAAGGCCACCCTGCATCAGCTTAAAATGGAGAGTGAGCCCCTCCGTCAAGCGGTGGATATGAGCGAACGTCTTCCATCCCCGACGGAGATACATCACGTGAGGGGCGGGGAAGTTGACGCGGGCCCGCGTGCCACTGATCCCGCAGCCCCTCATGTGCAGCCACAACGACTCCGGCGGATCCAGCTCCATCTCCCGTGCAAATGGAGTCGGGAGACGAAGGCGATGGCGTGGCGGCCGGTGCAGCCTGACGAAGAACTCACAAGGGTCATCCCCAACGCGGCCCTCCATTGGAGGAGGAGCTGCTGGCAGAGGCGAGGCCGGCGCGCCACCCCATCCTCCTCTTCCCCGAGCGCCCCGGCCTCGCCCCCTCCCCCTTCCCCTTGCGGCTGGCTCTGCCACCGCGGGCGCAGGAGAAGGAGGGACGCGTTGTCGAGTGGCGACCCTCGCCGCCACTGTCGAAGGACCAGGATTCCCTCTCTCCATGACGGATGGAATGGAGGAGCAGAAGCTGAAGGAAGAAGAAGATGAAAGAATGCGGGACGCCATCCCCCTCCCGCTCTTTATAAAGGATCGGGGTTGGGGCTCGGCCGCCCCGCTCGGCCAATCAAGATACGGAAGGCACAGGGAGCCAGGACCGACCCGCCGCCCCAACCAGCGACGGCCCGGTTTCCCGCCTCGACCGTTCGCCACCCCAGGCGCATGGGAGACACATGGCGGACGTGCAGAACCGAGGGGACGGGTGAGACGACCACTCCCACCCCGTGTTCGTGGGGAGTGGACGCCTTGAAGACCGCGCCTCAGCCCCATTCAGTAAATGGGCCGCGCCTCCACGCGTCCCTCCATTTATGGGGAAGGCATGAACCGCCCCTCCACTATGATGTGACACATTCCTGCGGGAACCAACCCCACGCATTCCGCCCATGTCACGTGCACCTCCCCACGCCGCGCCACACGCGGGAGTCGTGGGAAGCGCAACACACGAAGAATCTTACCGCGGTAAAAACCGCCCCGCCTGCCCGCGCACCGTTTTTGTGCCTAGCCCAACAATGCGATGCGCTTATGTGTGGCCCAGGCCCCGGGGCTCCTGTCGGTGTACAAAAAGAGGGGTACAATTTTTGTACCCCTATAAACTGTGCACGGGCAGTCTGAGCCACGGGCACCACCACACCAAGCAAGGCGAGGGAGGTGAGCTAGGGTAAGACCGAAGCTCAAGAGAACTAGAACGACGCCAAGGCCAAGACCACGAAGAGCAAAGGGGATGATGCGGACTCCCCCGGCAAGATCCTTGCTGGGAGACAGTTCTAGCAGCCCCGGCAAGACCCTTGCCGCGATGACTCGTCCCGCACCTACGGAGCAAGTCACCCTTGAGTCCACTGCCCCCAAAGGGCAAGGATTCGGGAGACATCCCCGTGGCGACTTGCAGATCTTTGTGAAGACATTCAAGATCAGATACGCACTAAGGAGACGACAACCCTTGGCGGGATCCCAGCCGAGGAAGACCACAAGGCCCCCGGCAAGCGCCTTGCCGGGGATGACAGCGGGCGCCTCGGCAAGACCCTTGCCGGGGCCCCGGCAAGGCCCTTGCCGAGGACACCCGCAGGGCCACCATCAGGCCCACGCCGACTAAACCTCCACCACCACATGCATGCAGCTGCCGACCCAACCAGCTGGGCAGGCACCTGCGTGGCGGCATGCAGATCTTCGTGAAGACCCACCACTGTGCCACCTCAGCTGCCTGCCTACCTACGTGGCATCTCATGCATCGCTGGCCAGGGCGCGTGTCGACACAAGAAGGAGCGGCGACGGAGGAGACAGATCTCTCCCCTGTCCCCGATAAAGCAAGGACACCTAAGCAAGACGCATTAAATGCGCCTTGTCATGTAATGCGAGGGATAACCTCGCATCACTGTACCCTTTCCACCTCCTGTGTGCCATTGTGGCATCCGTTTTTTCTATAAAAGGAGGCCCGAGGCGACCAGGAGGAGGATTCGGCTTTTTGGAGCCCCTCACGCCCCATAGCTAGCTCAAGAACACAGATATACAATCCACCAAAGCAGGAGTAGGGTTTTACGCATCCTCGCGGCCCGAACCTGGATAAACAAACCGCGTGCTACCTGTTAGATCCGCTCTTCCCACGACCCCGCGCCCCGCTAACCGTAGTAGGGATTCTTGTGATCCCATAGGTGTCGTTCTGCACCGACACGGATGAAAATGGTTTCTACATGAAAGTTGCTCAAAACGACGAGACGAATCCGAATACACCCTCCATTTGTCTATCACATGTCCCTAGCATAACGAACGTTGAACTTTTCCCCTCCGATTCATCTGTCTGACAGACATCCGGAACCGGGAAAACTTTCCCGGATGTTTCCCCCTTCGTCAGTATCGCCTACTGCCGCATTAGAACACATGTAGCACCGCTTATTGTCTTGGTATGCATATGTTTGCTCTGCATTTACTGTTTCTTCCCCCTCTTCTCTCCGGTAGACCCCGAGACCGCTGCTGATGCCCCTGTGATCGACTACGTCGACGACGACCCCCCTCCTTGCCAGAGCAACCAGGCAAGCAAACCCCCCTTGAGCATTCCGATATCACCCATTTCTTTTCCTCTCATGCTTGCATTAGAACTGCTACTGCTTTTTGTATGATCCTACTCTGATGCATAGCCTGTTTTTGTTACCTGCTTTCATACCTTACCTGCTTATCCTAAACTGCTTAGTATAGGTTGGTTAGCGATGCATCAGTGACCCCCACCTTGTCCCAGTTGCCTCGCTTTATGTTTGATGACTTGAACAACGTGATCGACGTGCAGGCCCCGACACCGCACATCACCCCCTAGTTGTACGACTCTACAGAGTTACCATCGAGTGCCGAGGGTGAAACCTCTTACATCACTCCTGATGAGATCTCTATAGTGGAGCTATACGGTCGAGGTCATCGAGGGTGATTTCCTCCTTAACCACTTCCATTACCGCTCTGTCATGCAACCCCTCAAGTGTGAACCTCGAGGGTGGATCCTCTTACGTTCACCTTGATGATAACATCGAGTGGGATTCACCGGGGGTGATTCCTCGGGTTTTCCCCTTGGTGTTAGACACACAGTTACTATGGTTATTATGACTTTACACTGCGCCATGTTACTAAAGACGGGTTGACCCTAAGGGGTACCCGCGCGAGCTTAATAGCGAGTGATGTGGAGTCGGGTTGACCTGGAAGGTGCCCGTGAGATACTTACGAGGCATGGCCGGGCATTCTTAGCCCTTGCCGCAAGTACTCGAGACGGGGCGACGGGGTCACATCGATCGTGAGTCTCTGCTCTTTACCGCGTGCTCCTAATCCACTATGATTTGGATATTTGATCCGAGGGGCCTCTGGCCTGATAGCACTAACCATCACGTGGGCATAGTATGGGCGTTCTGTGTCGTATGCATCAGCCGAAGTTTAATAGATGTCAGCGACTGAGCGGCGTGCGCCGGGTTGGACTGCGTAAGCGCCTGCCTTGTTGAAGGAGGTAGCTAGGTCTGCTCACCGGCCGCCCACGCAACGTGCAGGAGTTCCCGGGGAGATGGCCCATGACCCCTGGGGGCATAGGTTTAGTCCGACGTGCTGGCCTCTCTATTAAGCCTAGGTCGGGTTGCGGCGTATTGTTGGCCAAGGCCGGGTATGACCCAGGAAAGTGTGTCCGGCTGGAGTTAATCGAGCGTGGTGGGTAAGTTGGTGCACCCATGCAGGGATGAAAACATCTATCGATAGCCTGTCCTACGGTAACGGACACTTGGAGTTGTATCCCAATCGATACAGCTAGAACTGGATACTTGAGATGAGACATGGAGATGAGACTTGGATATGAGATGATAACTGGATAGTATGGCTCTGGGATTGCTTTCTTGCAGGGAGTCGAGAAAGGATCTCTGGCCGAGGTTGATAGCATTACTGCTACTTTACTTTATGCTACTCTACTCCCTCCTGTTGCTGCAATATGGTGGTTTCCAGAAGATGCTATTGATCGATGGGACTAGGCCTTTCCTCTATTCTGGCATTCTGCAGTTTAGTCCATAGATACAACCCTTTTCCTTTGATACAGATTCATATTTAGTTTAGATCTGATGTAAGTCTTGCGAGTACTTTGGATGAGTACTCACGGTTGCTTTGCTACTTCTTTTCCCCCATACCCGATTGTTGTGACCAGATGACGGATCCCAGGAGCCAGACGACGCCACTGATGACTGATACTACCCGGAGGATGCCTACTACTACTTGAAGACCGCAGACGACTAGGAGTAGTTAGGAGGCTCCCAGGTAGGAGGCCTTGCCTTTTCGATCGATGTTGTTTTTGTGCTAGCCTTCTTAAGGCAATCTTGTCTAACTTATGTCTGTACTCAGATATTGTTGCTTCCGCTGACTCTTGTGTATTCGAGCTTATGTATTCGAGCCTCGAGGCCCCTGGCTTGTAATATAAAGCTTGTACTATTTCAATTTGTGTTTAGAGTTGTGTTGTGATATCTCCCCGTGAGTACTTGATCTTGACCGTACACATTTGCGTGTATGATTAGTGTACGATTGAATCGAGGGCGTCACACTTGCACTAGCGAAAGTATGAACCCTAGGCCTTGTTTCAACGCATTGCAATACCGTTTACGCTCACTTTTATCATTAGTTACCTTGCTGTTTTTATATTTTCAGATTACAAAAACCTTTATCTACCATCCATATACCACTTGTATCACCATCTCTTCACCGAACTAGTGCACCTATACAATTTACCATTGTATTGGGTGTGTTGGGGACACAAGAGACTCTTTGTTATTTGGTTGCAGGGTTGCTTGAGAGAGACCATATTCATCCTATGCCTCCTACAGATTGATAAACCTTAGGTCATCCACTTGAGGGAAATTTGCTACTGTCCTACAAACCTCTGCACTTGGAGGCCCAACAATGTCTACAAGAAGAAGGTTGTGTAGTAGACATCAAGCTCTTTTCTGGCACTGTTGCCGGGGAGGTGAGTGCTTGAAGGTATATCTTTAGATCTTGCAATCGAGTCTTTTAGTTTCTTGTTTTATCACTAGTTTAGTTTATAAAAGAAAATTACAAAAAAATGGAATTAAGTTTGCCTCATACGCTTCATCTTTTTAATATCTTTCGTGAGTATGATGGAAAGGAAAATTGTGCCAAAGTGTTAGAGGAAGAATGCATTAAAATGTTTGGCACTAAATCTTTGAATGATGAGCATGATTGCAATGTTGTTAGTATGAACTCCTTGAATATCCATGATGCTAATGATATGCAAAGCCACAAGCTTGGGGAAGCTATGTTTGATGAATATGATATTTTTTGTCCCCCAAGCTTTGATGAGCAAATTTATTATGATGAAAGGATGCCTCCTATTTATGATGATTATTGTGATGACTTGTATGCTATAAAGAATAATGATATCCATGAAACTTGTCATCATGATTTTAGTTTTCAATTGTATTATGCCTCACATGATAATTATTTTGTTGGGTTTACTCCCGCTATTCCGAAGTAGAAGAATCTTGCTTATGTGGAGAGTAGTAAATTTTCTATGCTTGTAGATCATGAAAAGAATGCTTTAGGTGCTGGTTATATTATTGAATTCATTCATGATGCTACTGAAAATTTTTATGATGGAGGAACACATGCTTGTAGGAATTGCAATAATATCATTGTTGAGGAAATCGTTAACTGGTAGCTTCTCGATTGGCTAGCGAGTAGGGGATTAATCGGCTAATCGGTAAGTTAATCGTCCATTTAATCAATTAATCAGACGATTTTTTGGTTTATCGGCTACTCGGTGACCCTATGAGTAGGGATTAATCGGCACGTTAACTGGTTAATCGGATGAATTCTTGAACAGGGAATAATATCAAGTTTCCTCTCTATGTACTTAAAGTTTTGAAGATATGCTTGTTTTGCCTTCCTATGCAAGTTGATTCTTGTTCCCACAAGTTGTTTGCTCACAAAATCCCTATGCATAGGAAGCGGGTTAGACTTAAATGTTCTATTCATATTCTTCGTGATGCTCTCTTTATGTTTCAATTCTTATCTTTTATGTGAGCATCATTGAAATCATCATGCCTAGCTAGGGGCGTTAAACGATAGCGCTTGTTGGGAGGTAACCCAATTTTATTTTTGTTCCTTGCTTTTTGATCCTGTTTAGAAATAAATAATTTATCTAGCCTCTGTTATGATTGAGTTTTTATGTTTTAGTTAGTGTTTGTGCCAAGTAGAATCGTTGGGATGACTTGGGGAAAGTCTTGTTGATCTTGCTGTAAAAACAGAAAGTTTAGTGCTCACGAGAATTGGTGGCATTTTTTAGTGGAGAGTGATATTTAGTTAATTATTTTTGAAGATGATTAATAGACAAATTACTCAGGTCCACCAATTTATTTGAGAATTTTATGAGTTCCATAAGTATACGTTTGATACAGATTACTACAGACTGTTCTGTTTTTGACAGATTCTGTTTTTCATGTGTTGTTTACTTATTTTGATGAATCTATGGCTAGTAAAATAGTTTATAAACCATAGTGAAGTTGGAATACAGTATATTTAACAAAAATATAAATAAATAATGAGTTAATTACAGTACCTTGAAGTGGTGTTTTGTTTTCTTTCGCTAACGGAGCTCATGAGTTTTCTGTTAAGTTTTGTGTTGTGAAGTTTTCAAGTTTTGGGTAAAGATTCGATGTACTATAGAATACGGAGTGGAAAGAGACTAAGCTTGGGGATGCCCAAGGCACCCCAAGGTAATATTCAAGGACAACCAAGATCCTAAGCTTGGGGATGCCCCGGAAGGCATCCCCTCTTTCGTCTTCGTTCATCGGTAACTTTACTTGGAGCTATATTTTTATTTACCACATGATATGTGTTTTGCTTGGAGCGTCAATTTATTTTGTTAGGATTTGCTTGCTGTTTGAATAAAATACCAAGATCTGAAATTATTTAATTTTAGAGAGTCTTCATATAGTTGCATAATTATTCGACTACTCATTGATCTTCACTTATATCTTTCGGAGTAGTTTGTTGTTGCTCTAGAGCTTCACTTATATCTTTTTAGAGCACGGCGGTGGTTTTATTTTGAAGAAATAGATGAACTCTCATGCTTCACTTATATCATTTTGAGACTCTCTAAACAGCATGGTAATTTGCTTTGGTTATGAATTTAGTCCTAATATGATGGGCATCCAAGAGGGATATAATAAAAACTTTCATACGAAGTGCATTGAATATCATATACCCAGCATATACCTTTGAGGGAGTCCTGGATTAGGGGGTCTCCGGACAGCCGGACTATATCCTTTGGCCGGACTATTGGACTATGAAGATACAAGATTGAAGACTTCGTCCCGTGTCCGGATGGGACTCTACTTGGCGTGGAAGGCAAGCTAGGCAATACAGATATGTATATCTCCTCCCTTGTAACTGACCTTGTGTAACCCTAGCCCCCTCCGGTGTCTATATAAACCAGTGGGTTTAGTCCATAGGACACCAGACAATCATACCATAGGCTAGCTTCTAGGGTTTAGCCTCTACGATCTCGTGGTAGATCAACTCTTGTAATACTCATATCATCAAGAATAATCAAGAAGGACGTAGGGTATTACCTCCATCAAGAGGGCCCGAACCTGGGTAAACATCGTGTCCCCTGCCTCCTGTTACCATCCACCTTAGACGCACAGTTCATGACCCCCTACCCGAGATCCACTAGTTTTGACACCGACATTGGTGCTTTCATTGAGAGTTCCGCTGTGCCGTCACCGTAAGGCTCGATGGCCCCTTCGATCATCAGTAATGATGCAGTCCAGGGTGAGGTTTTCCTCCCCGGACAGATCTTCATATTCGGCGGCTTCACACTGCGGGCCAATTCGCTTGGCCATCTGGAGCAGATCGAGAGCTATGCCCCTAGCCATCAGGTCAGATTTGGAAACTTGAACTACACGACCGACATCCGCGGAGACTTGATCTTCGACGGATTCGAGCCCATGCCAGATGCGTCGCACAATCACGACGAGCATGACGTAACTCTGCCGTTGGACAATGTTCGGGAGATCGCATCTGCAACTACTCCGGCCATCAATCCGGAGCAAGTCGCGCCATCCAAGAGCGGAGGGATAGACACCACCATGGAGGCCGCACTCTCAGTGGCGATAGAGCCAGATACTGACTTCACCCCTTATGAGAGCTGCGTCGCTGAACCACTGGATTCTTCTCCGGCCACGGGCTCCGAGCCGCCTGCATCCACACCCATCGAATCTGACTGGGCGCCAATCATGGAGTTCACCTCCGCGGATATCTTTCAGCACTCACCTTTCGACGATGTGCTAAATTCATTAAGGTCTCTCTCCCTGTCAGGAGAACCTTGGCCGAACTATGTCCGGCTAGAATGGGATGCGGACGACGAAGAAATTCGCTGCCCACCCACCACCCACTTAGTAGCCACTGTCGATGACTTAACTGACATGCTCGACTTTGACTTCGAAGACTTCGATGGCATGGACGACGATGCAGGAGACGAACAGGAACCACCGCCCACAGGGCGCTGGACCGCCACCTCAGCATATGATATATACATGGTGGACACCCCCAAAGAAGGCAATGGCGATGAGACAGTGGTGGATGACCCCTCCAAGAATCAACCCAAGCGCCGACATCAGCGGCGCCGCTCTAAGTCCCGCCACAACAAAAAAAGTGATACCGGCACATGAGATAATAACACTCTAGATAGTGCCGAAGACAACAACAATCCCCTCCAGCACGATGTAGAGCCGGAGGACGAACATGCTAGCCCTCCAGAGCGGGCAGCAGATAGAGAACCGGAGGAGGACAATTACATGCCTCTCTCTGAAGACAAGGTGAGCCTCGGCGATGAAGAATTTATTGTGCCTGAGGACCCCGTCGAGCAAGAGCGCTTCAAGCGCCGGCTTATGGCCACGGCAAATAGCTTGAAGAAAAAGTAGCAACAGCTTCAAGCTGATCAAGACTTGCTAGCAGACAGGTGGACCGAAGTCCTTGCAGCCGATGAGTATGAACTCGAGCGCCCCTCCAAGAGTTACCCAAAACGTAGGTTGATACCTCACCTCGAGGAGGAAGCATTGAAACCTCATTCACCAGTGTATGATGCGGCTGACCAGCCACCGCGTGGCCGAGCCAGAGAGGCGTTTCAGCCTGCACCCTGCCGCCACTCAATCAAAAATACTAAGGCCCGGGACAACACAAGGGACCTGCGAGACGTATTGGACAGTAAGGCAAAAATCACAAGGTCAATATACGGGTCACGGACACGCGCGCCAACATGGGACGATGATCGTCGCGTCGGATACACCAAGAGTAAATCCGGCCGGGCCGAATACAACAGACAAGATTCACATGAACTACGTCGGGATATAGCCCGGCACAGAGGCCCCGCACACCCCCTATGCTTCACTGATGAAGTTATGAATCACGAATTCCCGGAGGGTTTCAAACCCGTAAATATCGAATCATACGATGGCACAACAGATCCCGCTGTATGGATTGAGGATTTCCTCCTTCACATCCACATGGCTCGCGGTGATGATCTACATGCCATCAAGTACCTCCCACTAAAACTCAAAGGGCCAGCTCGGCATAGGCTGAACAGCTTGCCAGCAGAGTCCGTCGGCAGTTGGGAGGATCTGGAAGACGCATTTATTGACAACTTCCAGGGCACTTATGTGCGGCCACCGGATGCTGATGACTTGAGCCACATAACCCAACAGCCAGGGGAATCGGCCAGACAATTCTGGACACGGTTCCTGACTAAGAAAAACCAAATTGTAGACTGTCCGGATGCAGAGGCCCTAGCGTCATTCAAGCATAACATCTGCGACGAGTGGCTCGCCCGCCACCTCAGTGAGGAGAAGCCGAAATCTATGTCAGCCCTCACAACACTGATGACCCGCATTTGCGCGGGTGAGGATAACTGGCTGGCTCACAGCAACAACACATCAAGGAATCCTGACACCTCGGATACCAAAGGTGTTAACGGTAGGCAACGTCATAATAGACCAAAGCGCCGCAATAACGGCGATAACATGGAAGATATGGTAGTCAACGCCGGATTTAGAGGCTCTAGATCCGGTCATCGGAAAAAGCCATTTAAAAGAAATACTCCGGCTCCGTCCAGTTTGGATCGCATACTGGATCGCTCGTGTTAAATCCATGGCACCCCGACAAGCCAGCCAATCACACCAACAGAGAATGCTGGGTGTTCAAGCAGGCCAACAAGTTAAATGCCGAAAACAAGGACAAGGGGCTGCATAGCGATGACGAGGAGGAGCCCCGGCCGCCGAACACAGGAGGACAGAAGGGGTTTCCCCCACAAGTGAAGACGGTGAACATGATATACGCAACCCACATTCCCAAGAGGGAGCGGAAGCGTGCACTAAGGGACTTCTATGCGATGGAGCCTGTCGCCCCAAAGTTCAACCCATGGTCTGCTTGCTCGATCACCTTCGATCGCAGGGACCACCCCACTAGCATCCGTCATGGCGGATCCGCCGCACTGGTCCTAGACCCCATCATTGACGAATTTCACCTCACTCGAGTCCTTATGGACGGCGGCAGCAGCCTGAACCTGCTCTATCAGGATACAATTCGAAAAATGGGTATCAATCCCTCAAGGATCAAACCCAGCAAAACCACCTTTAAAGGCGTCATCCCAGGTGTAGAGGCCCATTGCACAGGCTCAATCACACTGGAAGTGGTCTTCGGATCACCAAACAACTTCCGAAGCGAAGAGTTAATCTTCGATATCGTCCCGTTTCGCAGTGGCTATCATGCACTGCCCGGACGGACAACATTTGCAAAATTTAATGAAGTGCCACATTATGCATACCTCAAGCTCAAGATGCCAGGACCCAGGGGGGTCATAACAGTAAATGAAAACACAGAACACTCGCTCCACATGGAAGAGCACACTGCGGCCCTTGCAGCAGAAGCACAAAGTAGCCTTTTAAGGCAGACCACTCATTCGGCGTCACAGCCACCGGACACCTTCAAGCGAGTCCGGAACAAGCTGCAACAGGATCGCCTGGCACGATCAGAGCTCGCCTAGCAATTCGGCCCCCCGTCCCAGTCCCAGTCAAGCGACGAAATCCGTGCCGTGCGTACATAACTACGCACTGAAAATACCATGGACATAGGCGGGGGCATGATCAAGACACGCCCCGCAATGTGGCTTAACCGCCCTAGGGGCCGTATACCTTTATCATTCCTTTTCTCTTTCAGGGCCTAACTCTCTAGAAGCCCTTTCCAGCAGTATAATTGCCGGACACATTTCGGAAGCAACAACCAAGACGACAAGAAGCTAAGATGAACACGGGAACCCCCAGGTGGTCTCTAATAATAATTGATATACCCGTTTTTTACTATCTATGCGCAGCTTGCCCTGGGACAGGACATTTTGAATTGTCCTACTTTCTGCTTATTACACTACTTGTACCAGTACGCTTCAACGTATTATTTAAATAACAATGCATATCATTAATCTATCATTGCATTATTTAAGTTTTTTTCTCTTTCTCTTATATGTCCATCCGCACCCGCACGTTCGGGTACGGTCAGTTAGCCAGGGGCTCTCGTTTACCCCATAATACGGCGCAAGAAGTCCGAACACTTTCGACAGTGCGGCACCCCGAACTTATAGCATTATATGCATCAGCTCCGAATCATGTCTTTGGTCAAATGTTGGGTTCGCCTGGCTCCCATGCTTTGGTACCTTACGTTCCGCTATATCGGCTAAGGTAGCGGTGGGAGAACTACTGCGATTGTGTCCCGGTTCTTCCGGGCGTGCACCTCAGTAGAGAAAGCCGAAAACTGACTATCATGATAAGGCGAGAGACTCGTCGCTGTTCGAGAGGTCTCAAGTCCTTAAAGACTTTTTCCGCTTTGGGCGAGGAGTCGGCCTTGTCTGGCTTAGGCGTGTATAGCGCCCCAAATTCGGCCCTCTGAATACCAGGGGCTTCGCCAAAATTTAAGATTATAGACTTCTATGGCTAAGTGAGAGTGATAAAGCATTATAGTCCGATTGCCTGGTTCATTGTGCTGAACACCTCCCTTGAAGGACCCAAAATTGGGGTAAGGAGTGCTCAGTTTTATCCCGAACACCCCAGTACTAGTTACATGGGGGCAGAAGCCGACGACTGGCCAACTCTAAGATTTTATAAACGGCCGCACAGAAGGTAACATTTTAAATTAAGAAAGCGTCGCATGGCGCAAATGAACTCGTTTCATATTAGAGGATCACATGAGCATGTTCATTCAAAAATTACATCCTTGGTACACTCATCCGCCGTTAGGCGGGAACCCTTCAGGACACTCTCATAATAATTCTCAGGGTAGCGATCCTCCTTGCCCTTCGGCAGCTCCTCCACTAGCTTCTCGGTGTCGAGCTTCGCCCAGTGCACCTTCGCCTGGGCAAAAGCCCTGCATGCACCCTTGATGCAGACAGACCGCTTTATGACTTCAAGCCGTGGGGAGGCTTCCACAAGCCACCTCACCAAAATGAAGTAGCTGCCGGACAGGGGCTCGCCAGGCCACATCCGGACTATAAGGCCCCTCATGGCCTGTTCGGCTGCGTTGTAAAGCTCGACCAGCTGCTTCAGCTGGACGCTCAAGGGCACGGGGTGTTCGGTCCCAGTATACTGAGACCAGAACAACTTCTCCGTCAAGCTCCCCTCCTCAGCTCGGTAAAACTCCGCAGCATCCAGTACACTGCGGGGAAGATCTGCAAGCGCTCCTGGAGAGCTCCGAACTCGGGTAAGAAAAAGGAAAGTCTCCTTCACGTGCTTGCTTTGCATAACGAATGCCTTACCCGCCGCTATCTTCTTCATCGCATCAATCTCCTGCAGGGCCTTGTGGGCTTCAGCCTTGGTGCTCTGGACGCTTTCAAGCGCCTGCGCGAGCTCGGATTCTCGCGTCTTAGAGTCAAGCTCCAAGGACTCGTGCTTTTTGGCGAGAGCCTCGAGCTCTTGCTGCACCTCGCCTACTCGGGCTTCTTGCTTCTCCCGTTCAATGCGCTCCTTGGCCGCTTTGTCTTCGGCCTCGGACAACGCCTTCCTTAGGGTCACCACTTCGGTCATGGCCCCTGGAAAACCCATGATGATCCTATTACTTTACACCTGAACTTCTTTTTAAATATATACACAAAGGTATTGCTCACCTTTGTTCTCCTCGAGCTACCTCTTGGTAAGGTCGAGCTCGGTCTCGGACCGCTCCAGGTCCTGCTTCAGTGCAGAGACCTCCACAGTACGTGCGGTAGCGGCCAATAGCGAAACCTGCACATACACATAGATACATTCTGATTAGACTCTCGAGTCATCATTTGATCCTCTATTCGGCTTTTCTTGTTGAACGCCGAACAAAGCATCAAGGGCTACTATCTATGCGGTAATATTTTCTTATATATGTATATTTTGATTACTTACCTCAAAGCCTGTTAGGAGGCTAGCGCAAGCTTCGGTCAACCCGTTTTTGGCGGACTGAACCTTCTCGACCACCGCACTAATGATAGTGCGGTGCTCTTCATCGATGGAAGCGCTGCGAAGCGCTACCAGCAAGTTGTCCGGTGCCTCTGGATGGACAGAGGACACCAGCATGGATGGTTGGCCCCCCTTAACGGGGGACCGCCTACCGAAGTCCGGAACCATCGAAGGTTCCGACGCAGTGTTCGGCTGGGGCCCGATCTCGGAGCCCGTAGGAGCCTCGCTCCCTTGGTACCCAGGGTCCGGGAAGTCACCTCGAGGCGCCCCCAGGACCACCTCCCCTTTTGAGACAACACCTTAGTGTTGTCCGTACGGCGAGGGGTGGAAGCGGTCGGGAAAGAACCACTGTTCATATCCGACGAGTCCAAAGAGCCGCTCGACGAGGATACGTCGAGATGAGCTCGGGACAGACTGCATAATCATGTTCGGCATGAGGAGAGGCAGTGCAGTAAAACATATCATGAAGTACTATGGTGTCCGGACACTTACGACTTCGCCAGGGGCTTGACCCTGGGTAGCCACTCGTCGCCGCCGTCGGCGGCCGTCGTGGCGTAGTCCGGAGGGAGGGTCCTTCCCTTCTTGGACCCTTCGCCCTCCCCGGATGGGTCGGTCTTCCTTTTTTTGTCTCCCCCGGCTGGGGGGGGGAGAACTTTTCTCCTCCCCAACCTCGTTTCCATGGGAGGAGTGCGCGTCGGAGTCATCGGACGATGAGTCCGATACAACCTTGCGTTGGAGACCCTTTCGGGTCCCCGCGGCCTTCTTCTTGGCCTTCTTTGCCGGCACCTCGTAAGGTGCTAGAGTCAGCATCTTCATTAGAAGAGCGTCTGCAGGATCTTCGGGCAGAGGGGCTGGGTAATCAAGCTGCTCCGCTGTCTTTATCCAGTCCTGTTAATGACATGGAAGCTTGGATCTTGCACATAACTAAACCGGGGCAAATAAATACCCTGAGAGATATAAAAGCCTACCGGATTGGCGCGGAGCTTTGCGTTGAGTCCGTGGTCCTCGGTGAGGGAGGGAAGAATCTTGGCGCTCTTGAACAACACCCTCTAGACGTCCTCGTGCGTCGTGTCATAGAGCTCTCGCAGCGTCTGGTGCTTGGCCGAATCGAACTCCCACAAATCAAATGCCCGTCGTTGACACGAAAGGATCTGACAGAAGAGCATAACCTGGACCATGTTGACAAGCTTGATTTTCTTGTTCGTCATGTTCTGGATGCAGGTCTAGAGTCCGGCCAGCTCTACCAAAGAACCCTAGGACAAGCCCTTCTCTTTCCAGGAGGTGAGCCACGTGGGGACTCCAGATCAAAATTTGGGGGCCGCCACCTAGTTGGAGTCGCGCGGCTCGGTGATGTAGAACCACCCCGATTTCCACCCCTTTATGGTCTCCACGTAGGAGCCTTCAAGGCAGGTGATGTTAGGCATCTTCCCCACCATGGCGTCTCCGCACTGTGCCTGCTGGCCGACCACCACCTTCGGTTTGACATTAAAAGTATTCAACCACAGGCCAAAATGGGGCTTGATGCGGAGGAAGGCCTCACACACGACGATAAACGCCGGGATATTGAGGATGAAATTGGGAGCCAGATCGTGAAAATCCAGCCCGTAGTAGAACATGAGCCCGCAGACAAACGAGTGGAGGGGAAATCCCAGTCCGCAGACGAAGTGGGTAAGAAAAACTACCCTCTCATGGGGTTCGGGCATAGGGACGATCTGCCCTGCATCTGGCAGCCGGTGCGCGATGTCCGCGGCCAGATATCCGGCTTCCCGTAACTTTTTGATGTTCTCCTCCGTGATGGAGGAGACTATCCACTTGCCTCCTGCTCCGGACATGCTTGGAGTGGTTTGAGAAGAAGAACACGAGCTTGGGCGCTAGAGCTCGAGTGTGCGGGAATGGGTAAGCAAGGAGGAAGAAGGCATGGGTGAAAAGTGTAAATCCTTGTGCCTTTATAAGGGCGGAAGAGGCGATGTGTCTCCCCACTTGCCTGGTAAAACCGCTTATTCCCCAAGCGCCGTAATTGATGGCGCGGTTGGTTTACCCATGTCCGTATTGATGAGAATCCCGTGATAAGGGGAACACGACCTCTGCTTTGACAAGATGTCTCAAGAAAACCACCTCGCGATATGTGCGGTGCTGGTTGAGAAAAACGGTTCGAATAATGACCGGGCCGTGGCGTGATGTCATGCTGTCAAAACGTGTCAGCAGATTAGATTGGTGGAAATATTATTCTCTCTATGGTGATATGTGGAACTTGTTTTGCAGGACTGAACACTATCCTTGTGTTCAAACTCTTCCATGGAGTATTCGGAGGAGGAACCCGCCTTGCAATGCCGAAGACAATACTGCGCGCCGAACTCATCGTCATTGAAGCCTGGTTCAGGGGCTACTGAGGGAGTCCTGGATTAGGGGGTCTCTGGACAGCTGGACTATATCCTTTGACCGGACTGTTGGACTTTGAAGATACAAGATTGAAGACTTCGTCCCGTGTCCGGATGGGACTCTACTTGGCGTGGAAGGCAAGCTAGGCAATATGGATATGTATATCTCCTCCCTTGTAACTGACCTTGTGTAACCCTAGCCCCCTCCGGTGTCTATATAAACCGGAGGGTTTAGTCCGTAGGACAATAGACAATCATACCATAGGCTAGCTTCTAGGGTTTAGCCTCTACGATCTCGTGGTAGATCAACTCTTGTAATACTCATATCATCAAGAACAATCAAGCAGGACGTAGGGTATTACCTCCATCAAGAGGGCCCGAACCTGGGTAAACATTGTGTCCCCTGCCTCCTGTTACCATCCGCCTTAGACGCACAGTTCGGGACCCCCTACCCGAGATCTGCTGGTTTTGACACTGACAACCTTCCTCAGAACAACCACCATACCTACCTATTATGGTATTTCCATAGCCATTCCGAGATATATTGCCTTGCAACTTTCCACCGCTTCTTTTATTATGACATGTTCCATCGTTGTCATATTGCTTTGCATGATCATGTAGTTGACATTGTATTTGTGGCAAAGCCACCATTCATAATTCTTCCATACATGTCACTCTTGATTCATTGCACATCCCAGTACACTGCCAGAGGCATTCATATAAAGTCATACTTTGTTCTAGTATCGAGTTGTAATCTTTGAGTTGTAAATAAATAGAAGTGTGATGATCATCATTAATAGAGCATTGTCCCAAAAAAGGCCAGATAAAAAATAAAGGCCAAATAAAAAAAGAAAATAAAAAGGGGCAATGCTACTATCCTTTTACCACACTTGTGCTTCAAAGTAGCACCATGATCTTCATGATAGAGAGTCTCTTATGTTGTCACTTTCATATACTAGTGGGAATTTTTCATTATAGAACTTGGCTTGTATATTCCCACAATGGGCTTCCTCAAATGCCCTAGGTCTTCGTGAGCAAGCAAGTTGGATGCACACCCACTAGTTTCTTTTGTTGAGCTTTCATATACTTATAGCTCTAGTGCATCCATTGCATTGCAATCCCTACTCACTCACATTGATATCTATTAATGGGCATCTCCATAGCCTGTTGATACGCCTAGTTGATGTGAGACTATCTTCTCCCTTTTTGTCTTCTCCACAACCACCATTCTATTCCACCTATAGTGCTATGTCCATGGCTCACGCTCATGTATTGCGTGAAGATTGAAAAAGTTTGATGACATCAAAAGTATGAAACAATTGCTTGGCTTGTCATCGGGGTTGTGCATGATTTAAATACGTTGTGTGGTGAAGATGGAGAATATCTAGACTATATGATTTTATAGGGATAACTTTCTTTAGCCATGTTATTTTGAGAAGACATGATTGCTTAGTTAGTATGCTTGAACTATTATTATTTTTATGTCAATATTAAACTTGTCAGGACACCGATTCTAAGTCACATCGATCTAGCCGGTAACACCTCATATCACTTTGCGGCCTCACGCACGGTATTCCCACGGGTGTCGCCTTACCATGGCCCAGGACCGTTTGCGCCTTTTGGCTCACGTATATGATAGTGTTGCTAGCATCCATATGACAGAGAACCCGGGCCGACATGACTAGTCGTGAACCCAAAGTGGCACTAACTTACGTGGACAGGCATACATGAATCAACATCAAGCATCTCGGTCAGCAGCGTGCGAATCCGGGCTGTAGCACTGGGCTAACACGACTCCGGTGAACCGGGCTGTAGCAGGCTAGGCAGGACTCCGGATGTCACCGCGTGACATTTCCCCGAGGGGACAGACACAAGAACGAAGTGAATCACATGCCGGCCAGTCAACTATTCCGAAGCAGTAGTGCTGGGCTAGCAGGACTCCGGTGAACCGGGCTGTAGCAGACTACTATGGCTCATGGAAGCACAAGACTACATTTCCCCATAAGAGAGGCTACCAAGGATGAACAACTAGGTTGTCGGATCCCACACATACCAAGCATTTCAATGATACACACAATATGCTCGATATGTGTAAATACAACATGGCATCACAACATAACTCTATGACTCAAGTATTTATTCATTAGACTCTGAGGAGCCAAGTATTACAAACATGGGTCTCATGACCCAACATATAGAGCATACAAGTAGCAAGCACATGCGGAAGCTTAACTTGTCTGAGTACAGACAACTACAAATGAAGAAGGCTCAGAAGCCTGACTAACTACAAGACCCTCCCAAGGGTACAAGATCGTAGCTGAGGTAACAAGCTAAACATCGAAGTCCACGTGGAACTACTAGCGAGACTGAAGTCTCTCTGCAAAACATAAATTAAGCAAACGTGAGTACAAATGTACCCATCAAGACTTACATAAGAACTAACTACATATGCATCAGTATCAACAAAGGGGGTGGTGGAGTTTAACTGCAGCAAGCCAGCTTTGACTCAGTGGCTAACCTGAACTACGACTGCAAGTAACTCTTTTGAGGTGGCGCACACGAGTCCACAAATTCACCATACCAATACGCCACTATGGATCCGCTCCCGTCTCCCTGCGAGAATGCCATCCATAGCACTCACGCTTATCTTGTGATTTTTAGAGTATCCACTTTCACTTGTCTATGAACTATGCAAGGGGTCCAAGTTTCCATATCCGAGGAATCCGAATATTCGAATAGATAATGATAACCCTGCAGGGGTGTACTTCTTCACACACGCTCTCGCCACTTACCACCATGTACACGCCGTGTATCTTGGCAACCTTCAAGCGGAAGCCTGGCGAGGGAGTCGGCCATGACCTGACTAACCAACAAGTCTCTAGTCCATGTTTATCGCCTATTCGGGTTCCATCCGCAAGGAGATCCGGCCGAGGTGTCGCTCACGGCCCCAAACGATGTGTGCAGGGTTCCCAAGCCCACCATCCGGGTGCCACTTGGTACACCGTGCCACTGTGCCTAGTCTGTCCCAAGCCCACCTGTACCGGGTGCCACTTGGTAGACTACTAACACTACCTACAAACACCAGAAACTAGTTGCAGCTCCTGGACAGAGATCAGGTTGATTAATAAGTCGAGATAGCTTGGAGCGCCCGGAGCCCAATGTGTGGTAGTAACTGTTCATGAATCACAAACACAGAACTCAGTTCCTGAGGATGGCTGCAATGAGACAACCCACCATGTACTCCTACATGGCCTCTCACCACTACCTTTACCAAATCGTGTTCACACACTTAGCTCTCAACAGTAGGACATGTTCACCACATTCCAATTTATCCCCGATGAATCGGACCTGACTCAACTCTAAGCAGTAGCAGGCATGACAACAAGCATGAATGAGTAGGCACATCAGGGCTCAAACAATTCCTACTCATGCTAGTGGGTTTCATCTATTTACTATGGCAATGACAGGTCATGCAGGGGAAAGGGGTTCAACTACCGCAACATGTAACAGTTGAATCGTTGTTGTCCTAATGCAGTAAAAGAGAGCAGGAGCGAGAGAGAGTGGGATTGTATCAAAATGAACAAGGGGTTTTTGCTTGCCTGACACTTCTGAAGATAATATAGTTCTCCGTCGGTGTCATCGATCACATCGTCGAAGCAACATCTATCGAGAGGGGGAAAATACCGGCAACAGAGAAAGAAACACAATCAATGCAATGCACAATATGATGCATGATCATGACATGGCAATATGATGTGATTTGGGCTAATGCAACAAAAATTCATTTTAATTGAAGTGGAATTCAAAACTACATCAAATTCCAACTCCAAACCTATTATGAAATTTGCCCTAATCATGTTTCATCCTAAACAGTGAGGTTAACTTGCTAAAACATGCATGAAAATGGTACAGATGGATAGATTGGATTTTTCTGATCATTTCTCATATATAAATTATTTCATTTGGAGTTACGGTTGAATTTATATGAATTTTTGAAGTCTATACTATTTTCTAGAATTTCTAATTATTTTCTGATTTATTTTAATTCCAGTAAAAGCTTTACTGCGTCAGCACTATGTCAAGGTGATGTTAGCAGGTCAACTAGACGGGTCCTAGTCAAACCTGACCAGTGGGGTCCACTGGTCAGTGACACAATGCTGTCCAGGGTCAATGACAGGTGGGCCCGGTCAACGGCCACGTCAGCAAGGTCAACCTGACATGTGGGCCCAGTGGATTAGTCTAAGTTAAACAGGGAATAAAAGCCGGGGATTAATTAGGGTGTGGGCCCTTCCGTCAGTGGCACAAGGTTAAGCTAACCGCGGGGTTATTGGATCCGGCTTGCCTGCTCCCGCCCTATGCTCCCATCCGTGCTCCCACTTCATCCTACGGTTGTCTTTTTCTCTTTTTTCTTTCTAATCTAATCATCTCCCCCTAATTTTAAGGGGTGGGGCCGGGCCTTATTTTGTTCCAATCAAATCATGCCACGTATGCAGGAGCACGGATGGGTGCACACGGGGGGAGCTGGCAAGTCTCGTCCGGGGTTATTGGCTAAACTAACCTGCCACGTCACCTAACCGGCGTTTAACCACCGGCACTAACAGAAAACGGCGGCGCTCCTCGTCCGGCCATCTCCGGCGACGGGAGCTTGCGTGGCTGGGCTCTACGGACGCGTTGCGGTGAGGCGCATCTAGTGGAGCACGCGGGGTGAGCTGGGGTGGTCAGTGGCAACGACGATAGCGAGCTGGGCGGCCGCCGGAGCTCGGGCATCGACGAAAGCGACGACGCAACGCGGGGAGAAGCTAGCAGTTAGCACCTACATGTTCCTCGCATGCGCACGAGGCCAATGGACATATGCATGGGACCAAAAGGTCACCGGAAGGACGCTGGCATCGAGCTCGTGTGGCCGAGCGTCTCAGCTCCGGTGGAGGAGGCGGCTAGAGAAAGGGGTTGACCGCAGGGAGAGGGGGAAAATGCTTAGGGGCTCACTGCGGTGCCGTAGGGATGGCCAGCGTGCTCGGGGCAGCTCGGACGACGTCGAATTGTCGATGGTTGTCATCGGATCTCGTGGAAGAAGACGAAGGCGAGGATGACAGCACGGGGCTCCCGGTGTCACGTGTCTTGGTGATGAGGAAGACGGCGATCGGCGGCGACGGCAACACTCGGGTGTGCATGAGAGATCGAGGCAGAGGAGGAGGAGGAGCACGGGGAGAGTGAGAGAGAGACCAGGGAGGTGCGTGGCGACGCGAGGGAGGTCCAGGCAGGCAGGGAGAGAGGAGGTGGCCGAACGTGTGCACGTGCACGCGGAACACACACCCTCCTGCCTACTGGCAGGAGGTTGAAGACGGTGCGACGGCTGGGCTGGGCCAGCTACAGTGCTGGGCTGAGGTAAGTGGCCAGGTACTGTCTCTCTCTCTCTCTCTCTCTCTCTCTCTTTTCCATTTTTGTTTCAGTTTTTCTATTACTTTTATTCTGTTTTGAATTAGTAAAAATACTAATTCATTTTGAAAAATCTTGAAAATGATTGTGGCATATGTTTGGATTATTTCTAACAACCTTAAAATACTTTCAATATTATCTGGACATTTAAAATTATTTATAGGATTTAAATGTCCAAATGCAAATACTTATGATTTAATTCAAAAATCCATAAATGACCTAGAAAGGTGTGCACCATTTTTGTCAGAGGTTCTAGACCAATCCAAAAATGATGAACTTTTCTAAAGAGCATTCTGGGTTCTTGAAAATGTTTTTAAGTTGAACCTATTTGATTTAATTTTGGTGCTAGGGTTTGTCATCCCCATGTCCACTTTAATTGAATAATAAACATGATGCATGGATGCTTTAAGGCAACTAATGGCAAGCAAATTCTAGGGCTGTGACAACTCACCCCCACTAAACAAGAATCTCGTCCCAAGATTCAAGACGTGAGGTAAGACGACAGAGGGGACACAGTTCTTCATGATCCAATTGCCCTTCTCGAAGATGTTGATTCATTGCTCCAATTGATCTTGACGTCTTTGCTTTCGAGATCTTCATCCAACATGATGATGACGGAAAGAAACTCTACCGAAATCGATCTTCTCGAAGATCGAGCAACTCATGATCAACTTATGGAATGAGACGTGGAGAAGATCTCTTGAGCTGGGACACAAAACATACATCATGGGCAATGGAAATAAGTAGATGACAAGGGTTCACTTTGGTAGGCAACAAATCCACGCTTGAGTAAGATGGTGCATGGTTTCAAAGTAGCGAGGAGATAGTTACCACGATTTCATAATGTGACACCTTAGGGAGGTGACTCATAGAGCTATTCCCTTAACTGGCAAAAAGAATTACTTTTGATACAAAGATCAATTAAACTCTTTATACCAGCCTGAGGTAATCACAATCGATTGTTGGAAGGGGTTCGAAAGAATGGCATACTCCGACTAGGATGGATGATGTGGACTACCTTGTTGAAGAAAACACAATGGATGATTTGCTTATCATCAGAGATGGATGGGACCCATGGTAAGTCCACTTTTGAAGATGATCCTGAACAACAACTACTGAGGTGCAAGCTGGGAACAAAATGCAAATGTTGGAAATGTTCCAACCATCATATCCGCCTGAGATTCAGATCTGGTTGATGACATCATATTTCAGACAATATGCCTGGAAAAGAAGGGTTGCAACACAAATCGACAAGATGACGTTGCAAGATTCTCAGGGAATGAACTACGATAGCAAGCTCCAAAACATGAGCAGGTTTTGCTACAACATGTGAACACGTTGTCCCAGACAAGCATGACCACACAATAGTCTTATAATAAAACACTACTGAGTTTAGGTTGGGAACCATCATTGAAGGTATCGAAGTCCTTGTATAAGCCCCGGGTCTTAAGAAGGAACTTCTTTTCCTTGTACAAATCAATCAGTGGCTTGGTATGCTAGGGAATACATATGGAATGAAGGTTGCAAGTCTCCAAACCACAGAATACTTCGCACATATGCATGACTGAGTTGGGATGATTCCAAAGGAAGCAAAAACAAGCTTTCTTGAATTCACGGCGGCAACTTACATTAAATGCACGTGAATTAGGGAAAGCCACTTCTTTCATCCAACATATTCTTTATGAACGGGGAACGAAGATAATGTTTACAAAAGTTTCCAACACTGGCTTAATGTTCAACATGAATCATGCAGAAGATAAAATGCTGCTGATGGGCTCAACAACAAATCATACAGATTTCCATGAAGATGGATTTCCACAACTATGTGAACAAAGCAATAGTATTGGTCAGAACAAAAGATATAATGGTGTATGCTCGAGGATCAACCCCGAGTAAGACAACATTAAGAATATCGTTGGTTCTGATTTGATTTAATGATAACCCATACTCAAATCAAAGATTGGATAAGATGATAGGTCCATTAACTGATCACGAAGGTCAATCGATGAAAATTCCAGCTTCCTTCAACACACATACAAGATATCCCTTAGTGATGAGCTAGGTCGGACATGCTTTTATCTTCCAACTCTCCAAGTTGTTGTTTATCCTAACCAACTAGCTCAGGGGTATGCAACACAGATTCTTGGAGAAGGGTTGGTTACAAGAAACCAACTTGATCACGAGCTCAACATAGCGGTCAGGGGACAACCTGGTGATACCTCCAAGAAGATATTTGGAAAATCACAACCCACCGATATTTTATTAATCTCGAGAACAATCTTGATTTTCAGGGCAAGATGATATGATCAACATAGCAAGGCTTTGACAAAAACCTAACTCATTGATCAAAGGGTGCACCAGAAATAAGGACTAGGTAGCACAACCAATCTTAGGATGATGATTCAATAACCAGCACGCTAAGAGTGAGAGTTTGTCCATTTACTACCAAGGAATGGAGTTGCTAGGGGTATTGATTTCACACATCATAGTTCAGTTGTTGGCATTCCAGTCATAACAACACGGAGACCGAGAAATGAATAATGATGGCGAGAAGTATCACTGTATCAAGAATTCATAAGACGATGTGCAATTCCCATGACATTCTTGACATAAGATGGTAATGCTCCAAGGTAGAACAGATCAAAGGCTGGATTGGCAATTTGATCTGCGGAATACAATTGCTTTGACCCAATCCTAGATATGGATGAGGTACTAGAGTTTGTTTCGCCTAGTCATTCTGGAATAGAATGGCTTGACGGACCACAAGAGTAATAGGTATCGATGAACGAATGCACACTTACTCCTGACTATCAATTCATAGGCGATGGTCGGAATACAAATGAAGAGGGACAACTCAAGAGGACTGTCGGTGTCAAAACCGGCGGATCTCGGGTAGGGGGTCCCGAACTATGCGTCTAGGCCGGATGGTAACAGGAGGCAAGGGACACGAAGTTTTACCCAGGTTCGGGCCCTCTTGATGGAGGTAAAACCCTACGTCATGCTTGATTAATATTGAAGATATGGGTGTTACAAGAGTAGATCTACCACGAGATCAGAGAGGCTAAACCCTAGAAGCTAGCCTACGGTATGACTGTATGTTGTGATTGTTGTCCTATGGACTAAAACCCTTCGGTTTATATAGACACCGAAGAGGGTTAGGGTTACACAAGGTCGGTTACAAAGGAGGAGATATCCATATACGTATTGCCTAGCTTGCCTTCCACGCTAAGTAGAGTCCCATCCGGACACGAGATGAAGTCTTCAATCTTGTATCTTCATAGTCTAACAGTCCGACCAATGGAAATAGTCCGGCTGTCCGGAGACCCCCTAATCCAGGAATCCCTCAGTAGCCCCTGAACCGGACTTCAATGACAATGAGTCTGGCGCGCAGTTGTCTTCGGCATTGCAAGGCAGGTTCCTTCTCCTAATACATTATAGAAGAAGTTGAATACGAGGATAGTGTCCGACCCTGCAAAATAAGTTCCACAGTCCACCGCAGAGAGAATAATTTTTCCTCAGATCTAATTTGCTGGCTTGTTTTGACAGCATGACGTCATGTCATGGCCCGGTGATTATTCGAACCATTTCTCTTAACCAGCTCCACTCATAACGCGAGGCGGTTTCCTGACACGTCTTGCCGAAGGGAAGATCGTGTTCCCCTAATTACGGGATTCTCATTAATGCAGTTCGTGGGTAACCCAACCATGTCTAGGACTCCTAGATTATAGGTAAGTCCTAAACGGCTACGGAGAGGACGCTTGATATTCACCCTCTCTTTATAAGGGGACAATGTTTTCGCTTTTTCCCTCCCGTGCTCAATCAAACCCTTCCCCCGCCTCGAGTTCTAACACCCAAAGCCCAGGTCAGGTGCTCCGGATCTTCAACCATGTCCGGATTCAGCCATTAAAGCCGATGGACACCCTCCTCCATTACGGAAGAGGACATTAAGAAGTTGAGGGAGGCCAGATATCTGACAGCCGAGGTGTCGCATCGGCTGCCTGCTCGAGGGCAGGTCATCCCTACTCCCGAACCCACCGAGAACGTTGTGTTCGTCTCCCACTTCCTCCGAGGTCTAGGCCTCACTCTGGATCCTTTTGTCAGGGGCTTGATGTTCTATTACGGGTTAGATTTCCACGGTCTAGCCCCGGACTCCTTTCTCCACATCACGACATTTATTGTCGTGTGTGAGGCCTTCCTCCTCGTTACCCCGCACTTTGGCCTGTGGCTTAAGACCTTTGAAGTAAAGTCGAAGATGATCGAGGGGCAACAAGCCGCGTGCAGAGGTGCATCAATAGGCAAGATGGCATGAGCTCCATGGCCGAGAGGTTCCTTTCCAGAGGTGCCCGAATTATGGCAACATGAGTGGTTTTATGTCACGGCTCCCATAAGTGCCAAGTGGGCGGCTGCCCCCGCTTTCCGCTCGGGCCCCCCACCACGACTGATGTCAAGGATTAGCAGGGGTCTGAGCTGGGGTCCAGCCAAGGACATGCCTATGCTGCAGAGCCGCATCCGAGATCTCTTCGAGGGAGATTTCAATTTGGTTTCGGTAATACAAGTTATGCTGGTTCGCCAAGTCCAGCCTTGCAAATGCCGGCCCCTGCGCTTGTGGGAGTTCAACCCAGAGGGACCACGTGCCATTCAAAGTTTCCTCAGCCTGACGCACGAGGAGATGTACAAGTCATTCTTCGGACCTCAAGTGGAATGTCTGGATATCACCGAGGACGTGGGGCTGAGCAGTAACCGCGCCGCCGAACAAGTAAGAAACCCCCTAGCCGAACACACTGTCTTTTATTCGAGGTTATTTTTGAGAGTTCGCCTTTTGACCAGGACTGGCTAACGAAGGTGAAGATGATTCGGTGTTTGGCCCCCCTCCCTGAGGGTTTGGAAAATCCAGTATTGGAGAAGATGCTCGAGGTCGCACCTTGCCCGGAGCCCTTGAAGGAAGATACCAAGGGGGATAATACGGGCGAATGCGGGCCCCCATCGCTACCCGCTCCGACCGAGGGAACGAGCGTTTCCACAAAGGAGGACGACGGGAGAAAAAGGACTACTTCCGAGGATCCGGAAGCCGAAGCCTCCAAACGGGAGAAGAAGTCTCCGGCAGAGGGTCCTGCCTCGGGGGGTGCTTTTGCCGCACAAAGTCCGCGAGGGGATCAGCCCTCCAACGAGTCGTAAGTGATCCAAAATATTTTAATAGTAAGAGTATGCTATCTTTTTCCTTTGAGAAAACAACCACCGCATATATCTTGCAATTCGAGCCTCAACCCCTCTCAAATGAGTTCGTCTTCGGGGGATCTTCTTTCGGAGATTATGGAGAGGGAAACGCCTCCCTCGGACTCCTCCACTCCAGAAGCAGGCGACCCCGAAGTGTCATTGCGGAGGGGCTCTCCGGATCCGGTGAGGCCAGAAGATAGTCCCGTAGACCCCAGAAGTCCCCAGTGTCCGGCTCCCGAAGAGAGCATACGAAAAAGTCCGGCACCGCCTGGTGTGCGGTCGGATGTTCTGAGGGAGTTGGTGGGGCGAGCGGCCATCTCAGAAGAGCACCATATGTTGATGGGCACGGTGATGGAGAGAATCTCGTCCGCTGAAAGCGGATTACATGAAGCCTTTATGAGTCTACTGACAGGCTTTGAGGTATGTGAGATAATATGCGATAGTACTGCACATGTTAGGTGTGCCCTGTGTAGATAGTAGCCCCTGAGACTCTAGTTGTCGTCGAGATCGGTGGCGAACAAAGGATCGTACTCCCATGCAATAACCAGACTGCCTCTATGTGCAGGTGGTGGAAGCTCCGGTGGCTAGCCGGACTAATGAGTTTGCCCAATTAAAACGGCAACTGGATGCGGCAGACGCTGACATCGAGCTTGTTAACAAGAGGCTTGACGAGGCACAGGGTAAGTGTTATCATCCGGTGAACGCCACATAGTAAGAGTAGCATAATGCCAGTATCTTTAATATGCTATGACTGCAGATAGAGCTGCCACCATGGAAGCCTTGCGGGCGGAACTTGCCCGAGCCAAGGAACAAGCGAGGATTAGTAATGCGGCTGCTTTGAAGGCAGCCGAAGAGCTGAAAGCCGAGAAGGCCGCACATTGCGGGAGCCAGGAGAAGATGGCCAAGATGGCCGTAGAGATAAAAGACACTGCCGACCGTTGCCGGGTCCTTGAGAAAGAAAATCGAGCGAAGGCAACGGACCTTGAGAAGGCCGCGGCAGCAGACAAAGACACCCATTCTGCTATGAGGGCGAAGAAGGAGGAGCTGCAGGAAGCCAGGCATATTGCGGCTGGGAAACCCTTCATGTTACGGAGGAAGTTCGAAGATCCACGGTATGCCCCTCTGGATCGGCTGTGGAGCTCGGCAGATGCGTATATGGATTTGGCGGCGAGCGCTGCCGATGCGGCCAAGTACTTCCAAGGTCAGACAGATCGTGAAGTGGACAAGCTGTTCTGTACGCAATTCCATGTTCCAGAGCGTCCGCTTTCATTGACTGACCAGCTAGCCGAATGGGCCGAACTGAATAGGTTGTTCGGACTCGCCGTGATGTCTGTTGTGGATCAGCTATGGCCGGAAGGGCCTAAGCCGAACAGCTATTTCAGCTTAGTGCAGCAGTTCCTTGATGCGGTGCCACGCATTAATGAAATGTAGAGGTCGGCATGCATAGAAGGCTCGCGTATGGCCCTTGCCCGTGTTAAAGCATACTGGGCGGAGATGGACGCTACCACTGTTGCATCACAGGGTTCGGCCATAGGCCGCGTGGCTGCCGAACACTATTTCGAGGAAGTTCTCGAGGGTGCTCATTTAATAGAGACCCAGTGCTCGAAAAATATTATGTTTGAGTGATATGTATTCTCATAGTAAACATAATGCTTTTATGAAGTTTTTATAAGGCTACGTTTATACTTTTGCCTGAAAGTAGTATGATGCCTCCTGTGCGGCCGTTTATATATACATGTGCGTAACCTGAAAGATTGCAGCCGTCGGCTTCAACCCCCACGCATATAATGTGGAGGTGCTCTCAAAAAATGCATGTTCACACTTAACCCAACGTCTTAGTCCTGATAAGGAGGTGATAGCGCAGCGAGCGAGGCAACCGGACTATAATGCTTTAACACTTTCACTTAGCCATAGGAGTTTGACAGTGGGGCTACTAGATAGCCCCTGGTGGCTCCGCACTCTCCCGATCGCGGAGTGCGTATATGCCTGGCCGGAAAACGGCCCTTCGTTAAGGCGGAGGAATTGTAGCATTCCGATAGGTCATCGAGTGGTTGACCAGTCTCACGCTATATCATGACAGTCATTTTTCGGCTTTCTCTACTGAGGCGCTCGTCCGGATGAACCAAGGCACAATTGCAGTAGTTCTCCTAGTGTTACCTTAGCCGGTAAAGCGGAACGTAAGGCACCAAAACACAGGAGCCGGGCAAACCCAACATTTGACCAAAGACAATGATTCGGAGCTGATGCATATAAGGCCGAACTCGCGACGCCGAACACTCCCTAAGGTATTCGGTCTTTATGGTATAAACCGAGCCGAAATAGTGCCGCTTGTAAGAGGCCCCTTGTGTCCAGGTACGTGCATTATTCTGACGTGGCCACATGCCAAGACATCAGCATCCTTCTCAATGGTGCTGAGAATGCGGTGGATATGTATCAACAAGAGACAGTAAAAAAGGTTTATGCAGGGTCTTAATCTAAAAAGAATCCTTGGAGCGGGTCCCTGCTGCACGTCTGCGCCTGTATCTCTGTTGTGCCCTACCCTGGACGGGTGTAGCACGATGATTATCTGTAAAAGAGAGGAGCTTAGGTAAAAAAGCTGTCGTGCAAAAAGTAGTTTTTAAATAAACCATGTATAATTCAAGGTGAATATGAATTGCCACTTGTGTGCGCATGCTGAGCCCCTTGTATTTGTAATAGGGGTGTGATCATTGATCCGGTATAAATTGCATATAGCTGCACCGGACTCGTCTAACCGTGTCCAAGGTCGTGACGACCTACTAGATGTTTTAGTTGGTGAGGCCGTTTTTAGTGTGCGGCTTTCAAGGCAGCCGCACGCTCTTCGGTGCGCAGAAATCGCTTAACATTTCCGTTCACTGTAATGATGCCACGTGGACCGGGCATCTTGAGTGTGAGGGAAGCGTAGTGTGGTATTGCATTAAAGCGAGTGAAAGCTTCGCGTCCGAGTAGTGCTTGATAGCCACTTTGGAACGGAGCGATGTGGAAGGTTAGATGTTCGCTATGGAAGTTATCGGGGAGGCCGAATATAACTTTTAGTAGCAGGGAGCCCGTGCAACGAGCCCCTAGGCCTGGCATTACTCCTTTAAAGGTAATATTGCTATGGCAAATTTTTGTTGGGTCTATCCCCATTTCGCGGATTGTATCCTAGTATATCAGATTTAGACTGCCACCACCATCCATCAGGACTCATGCGAAGTGGTATCCGTCAATTATTGGGTCTAATACCAGGGCAGCCCACCCTGCATGCCGGATACTTGCTGAGTAATCACGATGGTCGAAAGTGATCGGTTGAGACGACCAGTGGCAGGACTCCGCGGTGATAGGCCTTCGGGCGTATTTTTCTGGGAGTGCTGTTTTGTTTCTTCCATTGATCGCATGCAACACGTTTACTATTTTGACTTCTGGTGGAAATTTCTTTTATTCCCCAGTGTCCCCCTTGAGAGGCTCATCCTCATCTTCACTTGGTGTATCCTCCCCGTTGTGTATGGCATTGAGCTTGCCGGACTGCTTGAAGACCCAACATTCTCTGTGGGTATGATTGGCTGGTTTGCTAGGGGTGCTATGGACCTGACATATTTGGTCCAGAATTTTATTCAGGCTGGAGAGCTCGTCTCTGGCGCCTTTAGAGGGCAGCTTCTGACCTGGCCGAGAGCTTTTGAATCCGGCGTTTACTGTCGTGTTCTTCATGTTATCTCCTTTGTTCCGGCATTTGTTATTGCTGTTGCGCCGTGATTTCCCGTTTCCATCTCTAACTTCAGATGTACTGGGTCGCTGGTGATGCATCTGGCTAGCCAGCTGTCCTCACCCACGCAAAAGCTGGTCATGAGGCTTGTTAATGCTGCCATCGTTCTCGGCTTTTCTTGGCCGAGGTGTCGGGCAAGCCATTCATCACGGACGTTGTGCTTAAAAGCTGCCAAGGCTTCGGCGTCCGGACAGTCGACAATTTGGTTCTTTTTAGTAAGAAACTTGTTCCAAAGCTTTCGGGCTGACTCTCCGGGCTGTTGAGTTATATGACTCAAATCATCCGCATCCGGAGGTCGGACATAAGTCCCTTGAAAGTTTTCCCGAAAAGCGTCTTCGAGCTCTGCCCAGCTTCCAATGGAGTTTTCGGGGAGGCCTTTGAGCGAGTGACGGGCTGGCCCTTTGAGTTTGAGTGGTAAGTACTTGATGGCGTGGAGATCATCTCCTCGAGCCATATGGATGTGGAGGATATAGTCCTCGATCCAGATCCCTGGGTCTGTTCTTCAGTCATATGCCTCTATGTTTACAGGTTTGAATCCCTTTGGAAATTTATGATCCAGCACCTCATCGGTGAAACATAGGGGGTGTGCGGCACCCCTGTATCAGGGTGTACCGCGTTCTTCGGATGTTATATCGTATGCTGGGGCGTGCTTGCGTGGTCCATAGATGGAGCTAGTTGCGCTGTTCTTTTGGTGCAAGCCCCCGTGTGAATCGCGTATTGTCTTGTGAGTGGCATTGTTGGCCGCTCTATGTTGGCTGTGAGGTGGTCTATCCGACTAGGTGGCTGTTTTGATTTTTGGTTGCGAGGGGTCTGAGGCCTCCTCATCGAATTCAGGCAGCAACTTCCGCTTTGGGTAGCTCTTGGTGGGGCGATTGTCGCTGTACTTCGCTGTACTTCGCTGCTGTGTTGAGTACTTTACTCCATCTGATTTGGAGTGTGTCCTGCGCAGCCTTGAACCTTTCCTTCTACTTTTTAGGCTCCTCGCGGTGGCAACAAGCCTTTAACGGGCATTCTGTTGCTCCGGGTGCCTGTCCGGCGTTGTGTCGTCTGGACTATTATCTTTGACAGAATTGGTTTGTTCAGTTTGATTCTCTATATTGCCATGGTCCGGCAGTTATTCGCCCTGCTCCAACGCTGGGTCTGTGTGATCTTTATTTCTGGCGAGGCGGGATTTGGGGCGGCGCTTGTGCCACCGCGTTGACTGCTTCTCGAGGGAACAAGCCTTCGGTGCGTCCTTCCATTCCTCGTCATCGTCTTCTTTTGGTGCGTCCACCATGTATACATCATACGACGAGGTGGCTTTCCAGTGCCCTATAGGTGCTGGCTCATGTTCGTCTCCTACATCGCCGTCCGTACCGTCGATGTCTTCGGAGTCGAAGTCGAGCATGTTGGTTAAATCATCGACAGTGGCTACAAAGTGGGTGGTGGGTGGGTGTCGAATTTCTTCGTCGTCCGTATCCCAGTCCTATTGGCCATAATCCGGCCAGGGCTCTCCTGACAAAGAGAGAGACCTTAGTGAATTCAGAATGTCACCGAAGCGCGAGTGCTGAAAGATATCTACAGCGGTGAATTCCATGATCGGCGCCCAGTCGGATTCGATTGGCAGGGGCGCGGATGGTTCGGGGTCCGGAGGAGAGTCCGGCACCTTGGAGTCACTGGCTGCGGAGAGGATTATGCTGGTGTTCGGCTCGATCGCCATTGAGACTGCAGCCATTGAGGTGGTGTCTAGCCACCCGTCCTCGTTAGCGCAGCTGGCTCCGAGCTAAGTGTCGGAGCTGATGCGGGCGCGGCCTCTGGGGTACCGTCCGATGGCAGAGCTAGGTCACACCCATCGCGACAGTGTGGCGCGCCCGACTGTGGCTCGAATCCGTCGAAGATCAAGTCCCCACGGATGTTGGCCGTGTAATTCAAACTTCCAAATCTGACCTCATGGCCAGGGGCGTAGCTTTCAATCTGCTCCAGATGGCAAGCGAATTAGCCCGCAGTGCAAAGCCACCGAATACGAAGATCTGTCCGGGGAGAAAAGTCTCACCCTGGACCGCATCGCTATCGATGATAGTAGGAGCCATCAAGCCTAACGGCAACGACACAGAGGAACTCTCAATGAAAGCACCAATGTCGGTGTCAAAACCGACGGATCTCGGGTAGGGGGTCCCGAACTGTGCGTCTAGACCGGATGGTAACAGGAGGCAAGGGAAACGAAGTTTTACCCAGGTTCGGGCCCTCTTGATGTTGGTAAAACCCTACGTCCTGCTTGATTAATATTGAAGATATGGTTGTTACAAGAGTAGATCTACCACGAGATCAGAGAGGCTAAACCCTAGAAGCTAGCCTACGGTATGATTGTATGTTGTGATTGTTGTCCTATGGACTAAAACCCTTCGGTTTATATAGACACTGAAGAGGGTTAGGGTTACACAAGGTCGGTTACAAAGGAGGATATATCCATATATGTATTGCCTAGCTTGCCTTCCACGCCAAGTAGAGTCCCATCCGGACACGAGACGAAGTCTTCAATCTTGTATCCTCATAGTCTAACAGTCCGGCCAATGGAAATAGTCCGGCTGTCCGAAGACCCCCTAATCCAGGACTCCCTCAAGGACATATATCTTTCTGAGTTGTGGATGCATAGATTAATATGTCGAACCAAGTTCAACAGGTTTCTTCCAGATAACCCATGCAGAAAGGTAGAACTGGCAAGATCACAATTATGAATGGAGAACTCCTCAAGAATACTATGATTGTGATATTTTGGTTCAAAGAACTTCTGCCTTAATGGTTCATGGTATTTGGAAGAAAGAAATACCACGGACCTCGAGGACTAACACCAGGTTACTAATATCTTAAGGGAACTAGCAAACACTATCAACATGAAGTAATTAGGGTGAATCTTGGGTCAGGAACCCAGGAGTGGAATACCTACTACTAGATGGCATCACGGGATGCTTTCGAAAATAATGGCCAGAATCATCACACTGGGAATACAAAGCATTGCTAGATTAATGGGTGGTTCTCTAGGATGCCTAGGTTCATAATAATAGCTCTATCATATAAGTCGAGGCAATGGATTGCGTCAACTTACTGACTAGCGTGGTTAATCTGGCTCAAAGGAACACCGGGAACGGGAAGGAAGGATTTGCAAATGCATCCGACTATTTAGAGACCTGGGATGACTCGGACAACATAATGGCTGTAAATGCTCAAAAAGATTTGAGACAACCTGCAAAAAATGGTGTCATAACCACTCAACATCACAAACTCAAGGTTCTGAGGCCAGCTATGAACATATGGAAGTAGTAGGAACTGAACTGAGGCTTGAACTCAACAATCCTAGGCAACTACGGTTTAGTAACACATCATCCTAAGAGATAGAAGAGAAGCCTAGTTCTTAACCCCGTAGAAAAGATAAGATAGCTCAGATCAGAAGGTCATGAGGATAAGGAGTAAAAAGAGCCTTACGTTCCCATCCACAATCAATTCCCTTATATAACTAAAGCATTTCTAGACACGACTTCGACCAACTTGGCTTGGTAATCCTACAGGCAGTCAGGCTCTGATACCAAAGCTGTCAGGACCCCGATTCTAAGTCACATCGATCTAGCCGGTAACACCTCATATTACTTTGCAGCCTCACGCACGGCATTCCCACGGGTGTCTCCTTACCATGGCCCGGGACCGTTTGCGCCTTTTGGCTCACGTATATGATAGTGTCGCTAGCATCCATATGACAGAGAACCTGGGCCGACATGACTAGTCATGAACCCAAAGTGGCACTAACTTACGGGGACAGGCATACATGAATCAACATCGAGCATGTCGGTCAGCAGCGCGCGAATCCGGGCTGTAGCACTGGGCTAACAGGACTCCGGTGAACCGGGCTGTAGCAGGCTAGGCAGGACTCCAGATGTCACCGCGTGACATTTCCCCGAGGGGACAGACACATGAACGAAGTGAGTCACATGCCGGCCAGTCAACTGTTCCGGAGCAGTAGTGCTGGGCTAGCAGGACTTCGGTGAACTGGGCTGTAGCAGACTACTATGGCTCATGGAAGCACAAGACTACATTTCCCCATAAGAGAGGCTACCAAGGATGAACAACTAGGTTGTCGGATCCCACACATACCAAGCATTTCAATCATACACACAATATGCTTGATATGTGTAAATACAACATGGCATCACAACATAACTCTACGACTCAAGTATTTATTCATTAGACTTTGAGGAGCCAAGTATTACAAACATGGGTCTCATGACCCAACATACAGAGCATACAAGTAGCAAGCACATGCGGAAGCTTAACTTGTCTGAGTACAAGCAACTACAAATGAAGAAGGCTCAGAAGCCTGACTAACTACAAGACCCTCCCAAGGGTACAAGATCGTAGCTGAGGTAACAAGCTAAACGTCGAAGTCCACGTGGAACTACTAGCGAGACTGAAGTCTCTCTGCAAAACATAAATTAAGCAAATGTGAGTACAAATGTACCCATCAAGACTTACATAAGAACTAACTACATATGCACCGGTATCAACAAAGGGGGTGGTGGAGTTTAACTGCAGCAAGCCAGCTTTGACTCAGTGGCTAACCTGAACTACGACTGCAAGTAACTCTTTTGAGGTGGCGCACACGAGTCCACAAATTCACCATACCAATACGCCACTATGGATCCGCTCCCGTCTCCCTGCGAGAACGCCATCCATAGCACTCACGCTTATCTTGTGATTTTTAGAGTATCCACTTTCACTTGTCTATGAACTATGCAAGGGGTCCAAGTTTCCATATCCGAGGAATCCGACTATTCGAATAGATAATGATAACCCTGCAGGGGTGTACTTCTTCACACACGCTCTCGCCACTTACCACCATGTACACGCCGTGTATCTTGGCAACCTTCAAGCGGAAGCCTGGCGAGGGAGTCGGCCATGACCTGACTAACCAACAAGTCTCTAGTCCATGTTTATCGCCTATTCGGGTTCCATCCGCAAGGAGATCCGGCCGGGGTGTCGCTCACGACCCCAAACGATGTGTGCAGGGTTCCCAAGCCCACCATCCGGGTGCCACTTGGTACACCGTGCCACTGTGCCTAGTCTGTCCCAAGCCCACCTGTACCGGGTGCCACTTGGTAGACTACTAACACTACCTACAAACACCAGAAACTAGTTGCAACTCCTGGACAGAGGTCAGGTTGATTAATAAGTCGAGAGAGCTTGGAGCGCCCGGAGCCCAATGTGTGGTAGTAACTGTTCATGGATCACAAACACAGAACTTAGTTCCTGAGGACGGCTGCAATGAGACAACCCACCATGTACTCCTACATGGCCTCTCACCACTACCTTTACCAAATCGTGTTCACACACTTAGCTCTCAACAGTAGGACATGTTCACCACATTCCAATTCATCCCCGATGAATAGGACCTGACTCAACTCTAAGCAGTAGCAGGCATGACAACAAGCATGAATGAGTAGGCACATCAAGGCTCAAACAATTCCTACTCATGCTAGTGGGTTTCATCTATTTACTGTGGCAATTACAGGTCATGCAGGGGAAAGGGGTTCAACTACCGCAACATGTAACAGTTGAATCGTTGTTGTCCTAATGTTGTAAAAGAGAGCAGGAGCGAGAGAGAGCGGTATTGTATCGGAATGAACAAGGGGGGTTTTTCTTGCCTGACACTTCTGAAGATAATATAGTTCTCCATCGGTGTCATCGATCACATCGTCGAAGCAACGTCTATCGAGAGGGGGCAAATACCGGCAATAGAGACAGAAACACAATCAATGCAATGCACAGTATGATGCATGATCATGACATGGCAATATGATGTGATTTGGGCTAATGCAACAAAAATTCATTTTAATTGAAGTGGAATTCAAAACTACATCAAATTCCAACTCCAAACCTATTATGAAATTTTCCCTAATCATGTTTCATCCTAAACAATGAGGTTAACTTGCTCAAACATGCATGAAAATGATACAGATGGACAGATTGGATTTTTCTGATCATTTTTCATACATAAATTATTTCATTTGGAGTTACGGTTAGATTTATATGAATTTTTGAAGTCTATACTATTTTCTGGAATTTCTAATTATTTTCTAATTTATTTTAATTCCAGAAAAAGCTTTATTGCGTCAGCACTATGTCAAGGTGATGTCAGCAGGTCAACTAGACGGGTCCTGGTCAAACCTGACCAGTAGGGTCCACTTGTCAGTGACACAATGCTGTCCAGGGTCAATGACAGGTGGGCCCGGTCAACGGCCACGTCAGCAAGTGTCAGATTTCGGGTTCCGGCAGACCCTTAAGGTTCGAACACTGGGGTGCGCGCGGAAATCACACCTTCTACCTCCCCGTCTCGCAAAGATCTAAACTACTAAAAGGATCACACAAGAGACACAAGTTTTATACTGGTTCGGGCCACCATTGTGGTGTAATACCCTACTCCAATGTGTGGTGGATGGATTTCCTCTTGGGGCTGATGATGAAGAACAATACAAGGAAGAACAGCCTCGCGAGGGTCTGTCCTTGGCTGGGGCAACGAACTACTGGAGGAGTTCGGTCACCTTCTCCCTCTCTCTACTTGCTAGTCGGGCCAACTAACTCGGCGAACCGAATCGCTTCCAAGACCAGCCGATCGAACCCCCTGCTACGTGGGTGGCCGGTCCTATTTATAGGGGCCCTGGTCCTCTTCCCAAATATCGAGCGTGAAGGGAGCCAACAATGGCGGTCTAATTTGAAGGGGGACATCAAGTACTCTTATCCTGACTAAAGGTGATCTTCGCCTGCGAAAGACTCTGCGGTGACGCCGTGCTGGGCTCCATGGTGACCTCCGTCTCGTAGTCCGCTTGGTCCTGGTTTCGTTGCACAGAAATGGCAACCTTTGCCTGATGCCTCGGTACTCCGCGGCTGCGCTTGCCCCCTTTGCACCAAAGAGGAAAGAAGGACGCTGCACGCGCTGGCGCCCGCCTGACACCCTCGTTCGTCATGGCTTGCGTCATGGGTACCTCGCGAGGCACCCCGCCTTGATATCTCCGTCTCCTCGCGAGCCAGCCTGAGGAGGCTGTGCTTGAGGATGCATCGTGTCGGCCGCCTCGCGAGGCTTGGCCCCTCGCGAGGGTCTTGAGTCTTGTGCTTGATGAAGATGGGCCATGTTGGGCCCCCATTCGAGCCACGCTGCAGGCCGCAGGCAGGCAAGTCTAGGGACCCCCGTTCCCAGAACGCCGACAGTAGCCCCCGGGCCCAAGGCGCACGCGGGCCTGGCCGTGCCGAGAGGCGAAAGGGCAAGGGCGAAGCGCCGCGGGCCCTAACGGCATGCGGCCTTGGGCGCCGCGTGGCGGTTGATGGGACTTGGGCGGCACTGTTCCCCCCATGCCCCCTTATTCTGCGCCCTGTCAGGCGGACTTGTGGTTGCACACAGCCGCTCCCCTTCTTGTTGCTCGGGTGTCTCCTGCTCTTCCTTCCTTCGCACGCCGGCTCCCGCCTCCAATCCAATCTCAAATCTTCCCCCTCCTTCCCACCGCCATGACTCCGACAAGGAAGGAGAGAGAGGTGAAATCCACGCCTCCATCTTGTGTGCCGCCATCGGTGGCCCCCGCCGTCGGCCAGTCGACCGTACTCAACCAAGAGTGCCTGGGCAAGGACAGCTTGGCCCTGGCCTCCATCTTCAACGAGTGCGGGAGGACGACGGCTTGGCCCGTGTCCCACTTCTCCATCAACAAGATAGCAACCGAGGTTCCATGTTTCACCAACGCCTTGTGGACCGGCCTGGTTCCCCCCTTCTCAGATTTCTTCAATTCCGTGCTCTCCCATTATCAGATCCACTTGATGCATCTAAGTCCTGAGTCCATCACCCTTCTTTCGGTCTTCGCCTTCGTTTGCGAGGCCATGGTGGGCATCCCTCCTTCGGTGGCCTTGCTGCGCCGCTTCTTCTCACTGCGTCTTGTCGACCCTTCCCAACGCTGGGCATGCGTGAGCTTTGCTGCCGAGCCTGCGACCGAGGCCTCTGAGATTGACTTCAAACTCCCCTAGCCCGCGGTTGGGTTCCGCGAGCGGTGGTTGTACGTGGATGCAGGGGTACCCAGCCCCCTGCTATCGGAGCCGACCTCGCCTGCTGTCCCCAATTTGGGTTGGGGTCAGGAGACGCTCAAGAGCCCCCGGCTCGTCTTCGTCTGGAGCCGCTTCACGATCCTGAGGAAGCTTGGCGTGACAGCGCCCAAAGTGGTGAAGGAGTTTCTGTTGTGCCGCGTCGCTCCCTTGCAGCGCCACTTTCGCCGGATGTGGGCTTTCCGTGGGCGCGAGGATAACATGAGGCTCCAGGAGGAGGACCTGGCTCCAGCGGTGCTGAAGTCGACGCTCTTGTCCTTAGCCGGTGACCTCAACCCCGGCAACGTCCGGCAGGGAGGGGCCCTGCTGTATCTCTGCCAGAGCAGGGCCGACTTCGTGAAGCAGATGCCTGTCTTTGATGAATGGGGGCTACGCCCGGCCGGCCTCCAGTGACCTCGCGAGAACCCGATGGTGGTGACTGCCCTTCCAACTGGCCAAGGCGGCTCCTCCTCAAGTGGCAGAGCAGGGAGGCAGGAGGCGCCTGACGCCGAGGGTGCCCCTGATGAGGTGGCAGCGCTGGGTGGCGCTCGCGAGGGGACAGCTCCTGAGGCCCGCGCCGCTGCGGCTGAAGGTGGCAAGCAGCCGCTCCCGGAACCTGGGGCTGAGGCCTCGGAGGCCCCAGTCGCGTCTTCTGGCGAGGCAATGGAAGGCAGGTGCCAGGCAGGCGCCCCTGACGCGGATCGCTCTGATGCACCGCCCCCGCGGCGGGATGACCCTTGCGCTCTTCTCTTGGGCCGCTTCCGCGTGGACTTTGAGGCCCTACGGAGGAAGAGGGAGGCCCTAGGTGATGACTTCCCTTGTCGCGTGCTAAAGCACAGGAAGTACTTCGCCACTGACGAGTAAGTCCTCTTTCTCTCTGGCTCCTGATCCCCTTGCTGCTTCCGCTGATCCTTGTTCTGCAGGCCCCTCCCAACTGAGCTCGCGGAAATCGCCAAGGTGCCGCCTCCCTTAGCTTCGTCCCCTCTACTGTCTTCAAGTGCTCCGAGCAGCTCTGCCCTGGTGGTGAGGGCGTCTGAAGGGGCGGACCATCCCGAGGTGCACTGTGGCCCGTCATTCCCCACGATCTTCCTCCACGGGCCCTCTCGGGGAATAGCCGGCTTGCCGTGGGCTTCTCGTCTGGTTGGGGACCACGACTGGTTGAGGCACCTCCTGCGCCCCTCATCTGGAGACGGGCTGGCTCTAGGCCGGGCTTCCAGCGCGGCGTGCCCGACCATCGCGACGGCGCCAGCCCCCAGCCCCCTGCCCGGAGGAGGAACAATGATTCGCGGACCCCGGTGCTTGCTTGCGGCAGATGATGGTGTGGAAGATGTGCTTGAGCGCGCCCGGGAGCGCCGCGCCTACCGCCAAGGGTTCCTTCGAAGAGCTGCCGACGCGGTGAACTTGCTTGGAGAGGAGCTCGCCGACGAAGACGCGCGCCTGGAGGCCGAGGGCCTGCGCCTGGCTGCAGGGAGGCGCGAGCTGGAGGCCGCAATCGCCCTCGCGTACCATCAGCGGGATCTTGATGACGAAGAGGCGAAGGCGACGCTGGAGGCCTCTCGAGCGGCCCGATCCCAGGCCGCCGAGGAGGCCCGGAGAGCTGACCGGTGGCGAGAGGCAGTGGAGGAGCGGGCTCGCGAGCTCCTGGCCCGGTGCCACTCACTAGAGGAGCAAGTGGAGCTGCATGAGCTGGCCCTTGCGTCGATGCGGGTGGCCTCCGGTGACCCAGCCGAGCTCCAGAGGCGCGAAGAAGCGTTGACGCTGGAAGCCGACGAAGGTACTCGCTAGTACGAGCGACTGGAGACGAGGGAGCGCCTAGTGACGCAGGCAGAAGATGATGTCGCCGCGCGGGAAGCGCGTGTCCTGGAGGAGGTTTGTCTTCGGGTGGTGACGGCATGCCAAGGCCTCGAGCGAGAGTTCGAGGGGAAGCTGGGGATGATCCGGGTCGAAGCCGAGGGCAGAACCGTAGCCCTGAGGGCTCAACGCGATGAGGCGACGCGGATGGTCGACGCCTCCCTGGCTGCTCTCGAGGCAGCACAAAAGGAGTTGGCTACCTCCCAGGCCGAGGTGCTCCGTCTTCGCCAGCGGATGGAGGAGGTCGAGGCCGTCGAGCGCCAAAACGCTGACGAAATACGCCAGCGGCGGGTCCTGGAGCACGCGCACGGCCCCATGCTCACCACGCTCAGGGTGAGGGCTAACGCAGCCTTGGGCAACATCTGCGAGGCAGCCGTCGGCGAGCCGCACACGATTAACTATGCCGGCAACCTGCAGTTCTTCACCGCCATGGTAACGCAGCTGGACGCTCGGTCGGTCAGGGCCGACAGGTTGGTGGAGGAGAGGAGCCGCGCCCTGCTCGGGCGCGCCTTTTCCCACATCTTCAGCCATCTCCGGAACATGGATCCCCACTTCGACTTTGATGCCGCCATCGCCCTGGTTCCCCAGGCCGTCCGAGGCGACCTGGCGGAATGGGTGGAGAACAACGTGGATGCTCTCGTCCGAGCCTTCACTTCGGATGACGACAACGTGGTCGTGGCTGCCGACGAAGGCCGCGTGGTGGATGGCCCCGACGCCGCTGGTGGTGGCGCAGACGAAGAGGGCGGATTCAGTGATGCCAACGACAGCTCGGGAGGCGCCCCCGAGGATGCGCTGGGGGGTTTTTCAGACTGACCATGTACTTTTCCTGTCTTTCGCCCTGCATGAATAGAACTCAGGTGTTTGGCCTGACGGTCGTGAGAGCATTTTGGGAGGGGAGGCCCCTCATATAAAAACTTGTGTCCAGCGTATCAGTAGTAGTCAAATTGCGCGCGCGCTTGACAGCGGGCTGGTTTACCTTTGCCCCACGCTGGCCCTGAGGCGGCCTGCAGGAGGGCGCGACGCCTTGGGTGCTCTCTAGTTGGGTCCTCAAGATGTGGGATTGTTGCTGATGAAAAACTTCACAGGCGTTGGCCTTCTTCACGGGCTCTGGGCCTTCTCCTGAGCGTAATGACTTCACAGGCACTCGCCTTACTTCACAGGCTCTAGGCCTTTTCCTTAGCGTGAGAGCTTCACAGGCACTCGCCTTGCTTCACAGGCTCTGGGCCTTTTCCTTAGCACGAGGGCTTCACAGGCACTCACCTTGCTTCACAGGCTCTGGGCCTTTTCCTTAGCGCGAGGGCTTCACAGGCACTCGCCTTGCTTCACAGGCTCCGGGCCTTTTCCTTAGCGCGAGGGCTTCACAGGCACTCACCTTGCTTCATAGGCTCTGGGCCTTTTCCTTAGCGCGAGGGCTTCACAGGCACTCTCCTTGCTTCACAGGCTCCGGGCCTTTTCCTTAGCACGAGGGCTTCATAGGCACTCGCCTTGCTTCACAGGCTCTGGGCCTTTTCCTTAGCGCGAGGGCTTCACAGGCACTCGCCTTGCTTCACAGGCTCTGGGCTTTTTCCTTAGCGCGAGGGCTTCATAGGCACTCGCCTTGCTTCACAAGCTCTGGGCCTTTTCCTTAGCGCGAGGGCTTCACATGCACTCGCCTTGCTTCACAGGCTCTGGGCCTTTTTAAACAGGGCAACCTCCACAGGCACCCAAAAATCCTCCCGAGGGGGAGTAACAGCGGCAGTCTGGGTTGTGCACGAGCCAGGCCTGACCCGACTCGTGAGGGGCTCGCGAGGGGAGGCAGCTGTGGCGGAGCGGTAACCAGAACGCGAGAAATGGCTCGAGCAAGAATAAGCACCCCTTCCCCGAACACACGCAAACCTCAAATTCGAATCCAACTTAAATCCAACGGGGGAAAGCAACTGCCAAAGGGAAAGGCAACGAAAAGCAGACAAAAAGCCGCGTTCGGCACCTAATCTAGTCTTGGACGTCTTCTCACCAGCGCGGAGCTAAGTGCTGTCCACTTGGCATGGGAGGGAGCCCCAGGGCCTGAGGCCGGCACCCCTGAGACTCCGGGGCATGTACAGCCCCACTCATTATTACGTGAGAGTGTCACGGGGCGGCGAGCTTCATAGGCACTGGGCCTTCTTCACAGGTACCGGCCTTGCTTCATATCGCCATACGAGGGCCCCGCCTTGCGCCACACTCTAGTGCCATCAGCAACGACCGGAACCCAGGACGCCGCCTGATGGGGTAGAGCGGTCGCCAGCGGCTCCCCCGACGACCACGGGTCCTCCGCCAGGGGCAGGCCCTGAGGCACCTCCCCAGCAGAGGGCCTACCTCCTAAGAACGCCTTGCTCCGAACACCGCGGTGGTGATGTAGGGTCTCGACCCCCCTCCCGCAGCCCCCTGCGCCCTCCTCCCGAGGGGTAAGAGACTGTGGGAGCGGGGCAGGTGCTTGCCGCGGCGACCTGCACCTCCTGTGATCCATAGTTAGCATATACCTGCCCCTGAAGAGTTGGCGGTGCCCGATAGTCGTTGCCTCCAGCGTGGCCAGCGGGTTCGTCCATGGGCTCCTGGAAGGGTTCAACTTCTACTGCCTCGTCCCCCCAGCTTGGGCCGAGGAGCGAGCCTTGCCTGCTCTCGCGAGGGTGTCCTTGGTCCAGCATGAGGGGCACGTATTCCTCCGTCGTCGTCATCCCGAATGCCACGCCGTGATGCCCCGCACGCCACGCGGTCCCACCTGCCGTGCCTATCGCGGGGTGGCAGCGCGGCAGCCCTCCAGGGCTGCGGGTCGCGTCGAGTCCTTCTTTGCGGGCCGGGGGCGGAGGCAGCGCCGCTGCCGGTCCGGTGCTGACAGCTTCGCTGGCGTCGGAGTAGCCTTGGAGTCCGTGGGCGCGCGCGGAGCCCCCGCGTGGGCCGCCCTGGGCCTGAGATGGGAGCTGGGTAGAGAAGGGGTGAGCCCCCGAGGCGGCGAAGCCCAGGAGCTCCGCCACCCACTCCAGCAGCACGTCGTGGCCGCCCTCCAGCAGTCTGCACCGCAGCAGCTCCCGTGCCACCGTGAGCGCGGCCCTTGAATTCGCCTGCTCCCGGCGGGTGTATGACGTGGTGGTCGCGGCGTGGTTGGAGGCCCTTGCCGCCGACCGCGCTTGTCACGGTGTCAGGGTTGCGGAAGCCTGCCCGCGTCGCTCGCGGCCCGCAGCGCCCTGCGGGCCGCGAGCTGCCTGGGGCACGGGGTCGCCCGAGGCGGGCGGCTCCGCGTAGGTGGGCCACGCCGCCCATGGACCTTGGTTGCCCGCCTGGCCGCCGGACATGGTGATGACGATGCGATGCGAGGCGGAGCGGGGTGGTGGAAGACAGATCCCGGCGCACCCCTACCTGGCGCGCCAAGTGTCGGATTTCGGGTTCTGGCAGACCCTTAAGGTTCGAACACTGGGGTGCACGCGGAAATCACACCTTCTACCTCCCCGTCTCGCAAAGATCTAAACTACTAAAAGGATCACACAAGAGACACAAGATTTATACTGGTTCGGGCCACCATTGTGGTGTAATACCCTACTCCAGTGTGTGGTGGATGGATTGCCTCTTGGGGCTGATGATGAAGAACAATACAAGGAAGAACAACCTTGCGAGAGTCTGTTCTTGGCTGGGGCGACGAACTACTGGAGGAGTTCGGTCACCTTCTCTCTCTCTCTCTACTTGCTAGTCGGGCCAATTAACTCTGCGAACCGAATCCCTTCCAAGACCAGCCGATCGAAACCCCTGCTACGTGGGTGGCCGGTCCTATTTATAGGGGCCCTGGTCCTCTTCCCAAATATTGAGCGGGAAGGGAGCCAACAATGGCGGGCTAATTTGAAGGGGGACAACAAGTACTCTTATCCGGACTAAAGGTGGTCTTCGCGTGCGAAAGACTCTGCGGTGACGTCGTGCTGGGCTCCATGGTGACCTCCGTCTCGTAGTCCGCTTGGTCCTGGTCTCGTTGCACCGAAATGGCAACATTTGCCTGATGCCTCGGTACTCCGCGGCTGCGCTTGCCCCCTTTGCACCAAAGAGGAAAGAAGGACGCCGCGCGCGCTGGCGCCCGCCTGGCACCCTCGTTCGTCATGGCTTGCATCACGGGTACCTCGCGAGGCACCCCGCCTTGATATCTCCGTCTCCTCGCGAGCCAGCCTGAGGAGGTTGCGCCTGAGGATGCGCCGTGTCGGCCGCCTCGCGAGGCTTGGCCCCTCGCGAGGGTCTTGAGTCTTGTGCTTGATGAAGATGCGCCATGTTGGGCCCCCATTCGAGCCACGCCATAGGCCACAGGTAGGCAAGTCTGGGGACCCCCGTTCCCAGAACACCGACAGCAAGGTCAACCTGACATGTGGGCCCAGTGGATTAGTCTAAGTTAAACAGGGAATAAAAGCCAGGATTAATTAGGGTGTGGGGCCGTTCTGTTAGTGGCACAAGGTTAAGCTAACCGTGGGGTTATTGGCTAAACTAACCTGCCATGTCACCTAACCGGCGTTTAACCACCAGCGCTAATAGAACGCGACGGCGCTCCTCGTCTGGCCATCTCCGGCGACGAGAGCTTGCGTGGCTGGGCTCTACGACCGCGTTGCGCTGAGGAGCATCTAGTGGAGCACGCGGGGCCAGCTGGGGTGGTTAGTGGCAGCGATGGTAGCGAGCTATGCGGCCGCCGGAGCTCGGTCATCGACGAAACCGACGATGCAGCTCGCAGAGAAGCTAGCAGTTAGCACCTACGTGTTCCTCGCATGCGCATGAGGCCAACAGACATATGCACGAGACCAAAAGGTCACCAGAAGGACGCTGGCGGCGAGCTCGTGCAGCGGAGCGTCTCGGCTCCGGTGGAGGAGGCGGCTAGAGAAAGGGGTTGACCGCGGGGTGAGGGGGAAAATTCTCAGGGGCTCACTGTGGTGCCATAGGGATGGACAGCGTGCTCGGGGCAGCTCGGACGGCGTCGAATCATTGACGGTTGTCATCGGATCCCGTGGAAGAAGACGAAGGCGAGGACGACAGCACGGGGCTCCCCTGCGTCATGTGTCTTGGCGATGAGGAAGAAGGCGTCGCGGCGGAGCCTATGGGCATGTTGGCAGGGGGTGCGGTGGCCGGTGGCCACAGCTACGGTGATCGGCGGCGACGGCAACGCTTGGGTGTGCGTGAGAGATCGAGACAGAGGAGGGGGAGGAGCACGGGGAGAGTGAGAGAGAGACCAGGGAGGTGCGTGGTGATGCGAGGGAGGTCCAGGCAGGCAGGGAGAGAGGAGGTGGCCGCAACGCGTGCACGCGCGCGCGGAACACACGCCCTCCTGCCTACTGGCAGGAGGTTGAAGACGGTGCGGCGACTGGGCTGGGCCAGCTATAGTGCTGGGCTGAGGTAAGTGGCCAGGTACTATCTCTCTCTCTCTCTCTCTTTTCCATTTCTGTTTCAGTTTTTCTATTACTTTTATTCTTTTTTGAATTAGTAAAAATACTAATTCATTTTGAAAAATCTTGAAAATGATTGTGGCATATGTTTGGATCATTTCCAACAACCTTAAAATACTTTCAAGATTATCTAGACATTTAAAATTATTTATAGGATTTAAATGTCCAAATGCAAATACTTATGATTTAATTCAAAAATCCATAAATGACCTAGAAATGTGTGCACCATTTTTGTCAGAGGTTCTAGACCAATTCCAAAATGATGAACTTTTCTAAAGAGCATTCTAGGTTCTTGAAAATGTTTTTAAGTTGAACCTATTTGATTTAATTTTGGTGCTAGGGTTTGTCATCCCCATTTCCACTTTAATTGAAAAATAAACATGATGCATGGATGCTTTAAGGCAACTAATGGAAAGCAAATTCTAGGGCTGTGACAAAAGTTTTGTCTTGAATCTTATGGATCTGAACATTCATGCCAAAATGAAGAGAATTACTTAGAGAAATATGTTAGGTAGCATTCCACGTCAAAAATTCTGTTTTTATCATTTACGTACTCGAGGACGAGCAAGAATTAAGCTTGGGGATGCTGATTCGTCTCCAATGTATCTATAATTTTTGATTGTTCCATGCTATTATATTATCTGTTTTGGATGTTTATGGGCTTTATTATACACTTTTATATTATTTTTGGGACTAACCTATTAACCCAGAGCCTAGTGCCAGTTTCTGTTTTTCCTTGTTTTAGAGTATCGCAGAAAAGGAAAATCAAATGGAGTCCAATTGACCTGAAACTTCATAGAACTTGTTTTTGGACCAGAAGAAGCGCACGGAGTATCGGAGTTGGAACAGGAGAGTCCCGGGCTGCCCACAAGGGTGGGGGGCGCGCCCAGGGGGTGGGCGCGCCCCCTGCCTTGTGGACAGCCCGGAGGTCCACCGACTTTTTTTCCTCCCATATATACTCATATACCCTAAAAACTTTGGGGAGCATAATAGATTGGGAGTTCCGCCGCCAGAAGCCTTCGTAGCCACCGAAAATGAATCTAGACCCATTCCGGCACCTTGCCGGAGGGGGAAATCCCTCTCCGGTGGCCATCTTCATCACCCCGGTGCTCTCATGACGAGGAGGGAGTAGTTCTCCCTCGGGGCTGAGGGTATGTACCAATAGCTATGTGTTTGATCTCTCTCTTTCTCTCTCGTGTTCTTGAGGTGATATGATCTTGATGTATCGCGAGTTTTGCTATTATATTTGGATCCTATGATGTTTCTTCCCCCCTCTACTCTCTTGTAATGGATTGAGTTTTCCTTTGAAGTTATCTTGTCAGGTTGAGTATTTAAGGATTTGAGAACACTTGATGTATGTCTTGCGTGGGATACCTGTGGTGACAATGGGGTATTCTATGATCCACTTGATGTATGTTTTGGTGATCAACTTGCGGGTTCCGTGACCTTGGGAATCTATGCATAGGGGTTGTCACACGTTTTCGTCTTGACTCTCCGGTAGAAACTTTGGGGCACCCTTTGAGGTTCTATGTGTTGGTTGAATACATGAATCTGAGATTGTGTGATGCATATCGTATAATCATACCCACGGATACTTGAGGTGACATTGGAGTATCTAGGTGACATTAGGGTTTTGATTGATTTGTGTCTTAAGGTGTTATTCTAGTATGAACTCTAGGGCTGTTTGTGACACTTATAGGAATAGCCCAACGGATTGATTGGAAAAAATAACTTTAAGGTGGTTTCATACCCTACCATAATCTCTTCGTTTGTTCTCCGTTATTAGTGACTTTGGAGTGACTCTTTGTTGCATGTTTAGGGATAGTTATATGATCCAATTATGTTATTATTGTTGAGGGAACTTGCACTAGCGAAAGTATGAACCCTAGGCCTTGTTTCAACGCATTGCAATACCGTTTACGCTCACTTTTATCATTAGTTACCTTGCTGTTTTTATATTTTCAGATTACAAAAACCTTTATCTACCATCCATATACCACTTGTATCACCATCTCTTCGCCGAACTAGTGCACCTATACAATTTACCATTGTATTGGGTGTGTTGGGGACATAAGAGACTCTTTGTTATTTGGTTGACGGGTTGCTTGAGAGAGACCATCTTCATCCTACGCCTCCTATGGATTGATAAACCTTTGGTCATCCACTTGAGGGAAATTTGCTACTATCCTACAAACCTCTGCACTTGGAGGCCCAACAACGTCTCCAAGAAGAAGGTTGTGTAGTAGACATCAAGCTCTTTTTTGGCACCGTTGCCGGGGAGGTGAGTGCTTGAAGGTATATCTTTAGATCTTGCAATCGAGTCTTTTAGTTTCTTGTTTCTTGTTTTAGGATGATATCCAGGCAATGATCATTACATAGGCATCATGTCCAAGATTAGTAAACCGACTCCTGCGTGCATCTACTACTATTACTCCACACATTGACCTTTATCCAGCATGCATCTAGTGTATTAAGTTCATGGAAAAACGGAGTAATGCAATAAGAACAATGACATGATGTAGGCAAGATCCGTTTATCTATATGGTGGTAGATATAGATCTTGTCTTTTTATCCTTCGTAGCAATGATACATATGTGTCGGTTCCCTTTCTTTCACTGGGATCAAGCACCGTAAGATCGAACCCACTACCGGGCACCTCTTCCCATTGCAAGATAAATAGATCAAGTTGGCCAGACAAAACCCAAATATCAGAGAAGAAATACAAGTCTATAAGAGATCATGCATAAAAGAGATCAAAGAAACTCAAATACTTTCATGGATATACAAACATATATCTGATCATAATCTCAAAGTTCATCGATCCCAACAAACACACCGCAAAAGAGTTACATCATATGGATCTCCAAGAGACCATTGTATTGAGGATCAACAGAGAGAGAGATGAAGCCATCTAGCTACTAACTACGGACCCGAAGGTCTACAAAGAACTACTCACACATCATCGGAGAGGCACCAATGGAAGTGGTGAACCCCTTCGTGATGGTGTCTAGATTGGATCAGGTAATTCTAGAATTTGCGGTGGCTGGATGAATATTTCATCGACTCCCCTAGGGTTCTGGTATTTTTGGGGTATTTATAGAGAAAAGAGGCAGTCTCGGGGGCACCCGAGGTGGGCACAACCCATCAGGGCGCGCCAGGGTTGTGCCCCCCTCGGGGCACCCCCCAGATGCAACCAGTGCCCATTACCTTCCTTCTGGCCCATAAAAAATCTCCGTAAAGTTTTCTGGCATTTGGATTTCGTTTGATATTGATTTTCTGCGATGTAAAAAACATGAAAAAAACAACTACTGGCACTTGGCACTATGTCAATAGGTTAGTACCAAAAAATGATATAAATTACTATAAAATGATTATAAAACATCCAAGATTGATAATAAAACAACATGGAACAATCAAAAATTATAGATACGTTGGAGACGTATCAATAACCCACAATCAAAGAATCAACTTATGATAAGAGAGATTTCGTTGCTAGGAAGCATGGTAAAGAAAGAGAACCAAGTGTTCAGAAACCCATGCCCATTCCTCCTAAGCCATCCAAGAAAAAGGATGATGAGGATTTTGAGCGCTTTGCTGAAATGATTAGACCTATCTTTTTGCGTATGCGTTTGACTGATATGCTGAAAATGTCTCCTTATGCTAAGTATATGAAAGATATTGTTACTTATAAAAGAAAGATACCGGAAGCTGAAATTTCCACCATGCTTGCTAATTATACTTTTAAGGGTGGAATACCAAAGAAACTTGGAGATCCAGGAGTACCAACTATACCATGCTCCATTGAAAGAAACTATGTTGAAACTGCTTTATGTGATCTTGGAGCCGGTGTTAGTGTTATGCCTTTCTCTTTATATCGTAGACTTGAATTGAATAAGTTGACACCTACTGAAATCTCTTTGCAAATGGATGATAAATCAACTGCTATACCCATCGGTATTTGTGAGGATGTGCCTGTTGTGGTTGCAAACGTTACTATGTTAACGGACTTTGTTATTCTTAATATTCCCGAGGACGACAGTATGTCGATCATCCTTGGTAGACCCTTTTTGAATACTATAGGGGCTGTTATTGATTGCAACAAAGGCAATGCCACTTTTCATGTTAATGGTAATGAGCATACAATACACTTTTCGAAGAAACAACCTCAAGTTCATAGTATCAATTCTATTGGAAAATTTTCAACTATTACTATTGGAGGTTTTGAATTCCCCCTTCCTACTGTCAAAAAGAAATATGATATTCTTATTTTTGGGGACATGCATATCCCCGTTGAGGTAAGCTAGTGTTATTCAAAAATTCTCCGGTTCCATGTCATTCGGAAGAAGTTTGTTAATAAGACTTGATCAACCTTGTTAATGGATTCCTTTTGATGAGCATGAGATGGATGAATTTAGAAGGCACAACTCTCTGTACCCATCTTTTACTTTCTGTTATTTAGATTAAATAAAGAAAAAAAATAGTATTTCTATCTGTTTTTCTGAATTATCCGTGCAATAAAAAATGTCCCGAAAATAAGAGTTCTCCAAATGCCATGAAAATTTAGTATGATTTTTTATAGAATATTTGAGAATTTCTGGCACTAAGAACACACCAGGGGACCTCACCAGTGGGACACAAGGGCGGAGGGCGCGCCCCCTACCTTGTGGGTCCCACGTGGGTCCCCTCCACTTATTCCAGCACCCATCCACTTCGTGTTCCTCCAGAAAAAATCATCGTATAGCTCAAACTCGTGTTCTTGCTCATTTTTTGCTGCCATTTTCGATCTCCTTGCTTAAAGCTCCATTCACAAAACTTCTTTGGGGATTGTTCTTCGGTATGTGGCTCCTCCAATGGTCCAATTAGTTTTTGTTCTAGTCCTTTATTTATTGAAATTTTTTGCTGGTGTGGTGACCTTGTTCTTGAGCTTGCATGTCAAATTTATATGGTCCAAAGTAGTTTTGATGCATGATATAGGCTCTAGGCACTTGTGGGAGTAGTTGCTATCAATTTTGTTGAGTTTGGTTCACTTTTATTTTGAGTCACTAAAAATTTCAGAATTTTTTTAGAGGAAGAAAAATGTCTAGGAAATTGTACCAATGTGGTTCTTCGAGGAAGCAAGCACCGTGGCTCGCGATACATGAGCCGGACCTCGAACCACCAAGGGAAGCTCAAGTGCGGCCTTGTGAATGGCCGTTAGATGAATCCATGGTTCATGCAGGTTTCAAGGGTGAGTTTTATGCATATGTAAAAAATGCCGGCCTTGAGGACTTCGTGTCAGACAAGTGCCTACAATACTATTACCTCACCGATTCCTTTGTGCGGAGGTTTGAATTTTCATCTAAACGCAATACCCATACTATTTTATTTGATCTTTGTGATGAATCATATACCTTGGAACTAGAAGATTTTTGTGATGCATGCAAATTCCACAGTGGGGTATTCTTAGTGAGCCTCATAAATCTGAATACAATGATTTCCTTGCTAGCATCATTGTGGGAGAAACTAGAAATACCACACAAGCTACCATAGGGAGGATTCACTTTCCTACCATACGTTATTTTGCTCTCTTTATAGGTATATGCATTAACGGTAAGCATGAGCATTGCCACCTTTCCGTTCTAGATCTTAGTGTCCTCAAGAGTGCGGTGTTAGGTGATAAACGATATAACTTGGGGGCCATTATTGCGAGGAGGTTACATCTTAATGCTAAAGATGGAGATTTATTTGGTGGGATCTATGCAACTCATTTAGCTAATTATCTTGGACTACCCATTAGAGGGCATGACATTGAGTTGCCACATGCTTTTCTAGATTATGATGCTATGGTGTGCTATCGGTTTCTTGAGAGGAACGAATAGTCCCTCCAGTACCGACTAATCTTTGACAGACGGCGTGCCGCCCATGTTACCCTTCCTGCTCCTGCCTTCTTTAACTTTCAGGTAAATGGGAGATATTTTATAACTAGAGAGGAGGCAAACGAGTATGAGAGAACAGCGGAGGTTGCTCGCCTCTAGGAGGCAGCTCGCCAAGCGGTAGCTGCCGCATCACAATACGATCCCAACCATGATTTCGGATATCATCCAGGCCAGTGGTGGCCCTAGACCAACTTAGGCCAAAAGCCTAAGCTTGGGGGAGTACGTATTTCTCACCGACATTACATTCATGTTCACACACTCATTTCAGTTGTCGGTGTTCATACTTTTTCATTGTATTATCCATGTTAGTTTACTTCTTTTTTCTCGCTTTCTTCTTGTGTGTTTGAAAAACCCTTAAGAACAAAAAAATAGATGTAGTTTAGTTTAACTTGCATGCTTAGTAGTAGTATTAAAAGAAAACCCAAAAAGATTTCTCATTCTTCTTTTGCTTGTTGGGAGCTTTCCCATGTAAATAGTTTTTCTCGTTCTGTTTTTACTTTCTTCAGAAAAACAAAAACTCCAAAACATTTCAGCGTGTTCCTTTGAATTTCTTTTCTTTTCTTTGGGAGTCGAGAGGAGAGGATCACGATGAAAATGTTGAGTGGCTCTCATTTGCACTATTGTTGAGCTAACAAAGAGCCCATATTACCTTGTCTTCTCCTTTGAATAAATGTTTGCAGATTCCAGCTTAGTCCAATGCACGTGCATTATTATTATTATTATCCACACCGTTCAGTCATGCATGTGAAAGGCAATAATGACGATATATGATGAAATGATTGAGATGAGGAAAAGCTGGTATGAACTCGACCTATCTTGTTTCTGTAAATATGATTAGTTCATCATTCCCGATTCAGCCTATTATGAATGAAACATGTTTGCAATGACACTTAGAGATTATAGCTACTCATGCCATGCTTAATCAGCTAGGAGTTTATAATGGTTTACCTTGCATGCCAACATGCTTTTAATGGTTGTGATGTGGTATGATAGGATGGTATCCTCCTTTGAATGATTCAAGTGGCTTGACTTGGCACATGTTCACGCATGTAGTTGAAACAACATCAACATAGCCTCTACGATATTTATGTTCATGGTGATTTATATCCTACTCATGCTTGTACTCAATGTTGATTAATCTCAATGCATGTTTATGACTGTTGTCGCTCTCTAGTTGGCCGCTTCTCAGTGTTTTTCTAGCCTTCACTTGTACTAAGCGGGAATACTGCTTGTGCATCCACTTCCATAAACCCAAAGTTGTTCCATATGATTCCACCATACAAACCTATATGCAGTATTTACCTGCCGTTCCAAGTAAATTTGCATGTGCCAAACTCTAAACCTTCAAATGATAATATGTTTCATGTACCAACTAGGGCTGTCAATATCTTCCATTCTAGGTGGGTTATTCTCATGATGAGTGGACTCCACTCATCATTCATGAGAAAATGGCTGGTAACCGGGATGCCTAGTCCCATGCTCAAATCAAATCAAAATAATTGCAAACAAAACTCCCCCAGGACTGTTCTTAGTTGGACGGTACCCGTTGTTTCGGACCAGCCATGGAATATGCTTGTTGGTGATGGGGGAGTATAAACTTTACCATTCTGTTTGGGAACCGCCTATAATGTATCTAGTATGGAAGATACCAAGATCTCTTGGTTGTTATGTTGACAATGAAAGCATGCCGCTCAAAATATTATTTATCTCTACTTTAAAAACTCGAGCTCTGGCACCTCTGAAAAGCCCTGCTTCCCTCTGCGAAGGGCCTATCTATTTACTTTTATTTTCGAGTCATCATCTTCTTATAAAAAGCACCAGTTAGAGAGCACCACTATCATTTGTATGCATCGTTATTAATTTATATTGAGTATGACTGTGACTGGATCTCTTTTACCATGAATTACAATGTCTAGCCAGTCCTTGATCTTCAGGGGTGCTCTGCATTTATGTTTTGTGGTCACAAAAAGGGCTAGCGATATACCATCTTGTTATATCATATCATGATTGTTTTGAAAAAGTGCTATCATCCAAGATTTATTATTATTGCTCGCTAGTTGATTATGCCATTGATATGAGTAAATGTGAGACCTAAATGTTATTGTGAATATGGTTAGTTCATGATCTTTGCTGAAAACTTGAGTGCTGGCTTTACATATTTGCAACAACAAGATCAAACAGAGTTTGTAAAAGGTTTTCTTTATCACTTTCAGTTTGTCAACTGAATTTCTTGAGGACAAGCAATGGGTTAAGCTTGGGGGAGTTGATACGTCTCCATCGTATCTAGTTTTCCAAACTCTTTTGCCCTTGTTTTGGACTCTAATTTGTATGATTTGAATGGAACTAACCCGAACTGACACTGTTTTCAGTAGAATTGCCATGGTGCTATTTTTGTGCAGAAATAAAAGTTCTCGGAATGACCTGAAACTTCATGGAGATCAGTTTTGGAATAAATAAAAATATTGGCGAAAGAATCAACTGAAGGGGGCGCACACCCTGTCCACAAGGGTGGGGGGCACGCCCTCTGTCCTTGTGGCCCCCCTGGACCTCCACCAACCTCAACTCCAACTCCATATATTCACGTTCGGGGAGAAAAAAATCAGAGAGAAGGATTCATTGCATTTTACGATACGGAGCCGCTGCCACATCCTGTCTTCCTTGGGAGGGCAGATCTGGAGTCCGTTTTGGGCTCCAGAGAGGGGAAATCGTCGCCATCGTCATCATCAACCATCCTCCATCACCAATTTCATGATGCTCACCGTCGTGCGTGAGTAATCCCATCATAGGCTTGCTGGACGGTGATGGGTTGGATGAGATTTACCATGTAATTGAGTTAGTTTTGTTAGGGTTTGATCCCTAGTATCCACTATGTTCTAAGATTGATGTTGCTATGACTTTGCTATGCCTAATGCTTGTCACTAGGGCGCGAGTGCCATGAACCTATTATGTTTTCATGAATATATTTGTGTTCTTGATCCTATCTTGCAAGTTATAGTCACATACTACGTGTTATGATCTGACAACCCCGAAGTGACAGTAGTCGGGACACTTCTCGATGATGACCGTAGTTTGAGGAGTTCATGTATTCACTAAGTGCTAATGCTTTGGTCCGGTACTCTATTGAAAGGAGGCCTTAATATCCCTTAGTTTCCAATAGGACCCCGCTGCCATGGGAGGGTAGGACAAAAGATGTCATGCAAGTTCTTTTCCATAAGCAGGTATGACTATATATGGAATACATGCCTACATTATATTGATGAATTGGAGCTAGTTCTATGTCACCTTAGGTTATAAGTGTTGCATGATGAATGCCAGCCGACATAATTATCTATCACTGATCAATTGCCTACGAGCTTTTCACATATTGATCTTTGCTACGTTACTTTGCCGTTGTCACTGTTACGATTGCTACCAAACTGCTACTGTTACTTTTGCCACCGTTACCGTTACTTCCATACTACTTCGCTACTAAATATTTTGCTGCAGATATTAGTCTTTCAAGTGTGGTTGAATTTACAATTCAGCTGCTAATACTTGAGAATATTCTTTGGCTCCCCTTGCGTCGAATCAATAAATTTGGGTTGAATACTCTTCCCACGAAAACTGTTGCGATCCCCTACCCTTAAAAAGGTTGTTTCCTCCGTTCTGGGGTACGCCAGACCCTTCCCGATGAACAGGACCCCGTTTCGACCGTACGCGGTTGAACATAAGGCCATTTTGCACCATTTTACAGTACACCAGACCCTGTCCCGGTTGTTCCTTCCAAGCCGGTTGGCTCCCGATGAACATGACACGTTTTGACCCAGTGGCTTGGCTCCCGATGAATAGGATGCATTCCGACTTAGTGGCTTCGCTCCTGATGAACATGACGCTGTTTCCTCCATTCCGACCCAGCCAGTTAGCTACCGATGAATAGGACAACATCTCCATTGCCTCTCCATGTACACGAGTGAAAGATCATGGATGTCACCTAGAGGGGGGGGGGAAGAGGCACTTTAAACTAACTACGGTTTAGGCTTGAACAAATGCAGAATAAACCTAGCGATTAATTTGTCAAGCACAAAACCTACAACAACTAGGCTCACCTATGTGCACCAACAACTTATGCTAAGCAAGATAAACTACTAGGTGATAGCAAGATATATGACAAGAAACAATATGGCTATCACAAAGTAAAGTGCATAAGTAAAGGGCTCGGGTAAGAGATAATCGAGGCATGCAGAGACGATGATGTATCCCGAAGTTCACACCCTTGCGGATGCTAATATCCTTTTGGAGTGCTGTGGAGGCACAATGCTCCCCAAGAAGCCACTAGGGCCACCGTAATCTCCTCATGCCCTCGCACAATGCAAGTTGCCGTGATTCCACTAAGGGACCTGAGGGAGTCCTAGATTAGGGGGTGTCCGGATGGCCGGACTATACCTTCAGCCGGACTCCTGGACTATGAAGATACAAGATTGAAGACTTCGTCCCGTGTCCGGAATGGACTTTCCTTGGCGTGGAAGGCAAGCTTGGCGATACGGATATGTAGATATCCTACCATTGTAACCGACTCTATGTAACCCTAACCCTATCCGGTGTCTATATAAACCGGAGGGTTTTAGTCCGTAGGACAACATACACAACAACAATCATACCATAGGCTAGCTTCTAGGGTTTAGCCTCTCCGATCTTGTGGTAGATCCACTCTTGTACTACCCATATCATCAATATTAATCAAGCAGGACGTAGGGTTTTACCTCCATCGGAGGGCTCGAACCTGGGTACAACTTCGTGTCCCTTGCCTCCTGTTACCATCCGGCCTAGACGCACAGTTCGGGACCCCCTACCCGAGATCCGCCGGTTTTGACACCAACATTGGTGCTTTCATTGAGAGTTCCCCTGTGTCATCGCCGTCAGGCTTGATGGCTCCTACGATCATCAATGGCGATGAAGTCCAGGGTGAGACCTTCCTCCCCGGACAGATCTTCGTCTTCGGCGGCTTCGCACTACGTGCCAATTCACTTGGCCATCTGGAGTAGATCGAAAGCTATGCCCCTGGCTGTCAGGTCAGATTTGGAAGCTTAAACTACACGGCTGACATCCGCGGGGACTTGATCTTCGACGGATTCGAGCCATTGCCGAGCGCGCCGCACTGTCACGACGAGCATGATCTAGCTCTGCCGCCGAACAGCGCCCTGGAGTCCGCACCCGCATCGGCTTTGACCCTTAATTCGGAGCCAACTGTGCCGATCGAGGATGGGTGGTTGGACGCCGCCTCGGGGGTTGCGATCCCAACGGCGATCGAGCCGAACACCAGCCCCGCACTCCATGAGACTCGTGACTCCAAGGAGCCGGACTCCTCTTCGGACTCCGAACCCTCCGCGCCCCTGCCGATCGAATCCGATTGGGCGCTGATCATGGAGTTTACTGCCGCGGACATCTTTTAGCACTCGCCTTTTGGCGATATTCTGAAGACACTGAAGTCTCTCTCTTTATCAGGAGAGCCCTGGCCGGACTACGGTCAGCAAGGTTGGGATTCGGACGATGAAGAAATTCAAAGCCCACCCACCACCCACTTTGTAGCCATTGTCGACGACTTAACCGACATGCTTGACTTCGACTCCGAAGACATCGACAATATGGACGCCGATGAAGGAGACGATGAAGAACCAGCGCCCATCAGGCCCTGGAAAGCCACCTCGTCATATGACATATACACGGTGGACACCCCAGAAGAAGGAGATGGCGATGGAACAGCGGAGGATGACCCCTCCAAGAAACAGCCTAAGCGCCGGTGTCAGTGGCTCCGCTCAAAATCCCGCCAAAACAAGTATGGTGATTCCAGCACGAGAGATAATAATACTCCGGAAAGTGCCGAAGAAAACCCCCTCCAACAAGATTTAGCACAGGAGGATGGAGAAACCAGCCCTCATGAGAGAGCGACAGACAGAGAGGTTGAGGACGATAATTATATGCCTCCCTCCGAAGACGAGGCAAGCCTCGACGACGACGAATTCGTCATGCCAGAGGATGCCGTCGAGCAAGAGCGTTTTCAACGCAGGCTTATGGTCACGGCAAGAAGCCTCAAGAAAAAACAGCAACAACTTAAAGCTGATCAAGATTTGCTAGTCGACAGATGGACTGAAGTCCTTGCGGCCGAAGAGCATAAACTGGAACGCCCCTCCAAGAGCTACCCAAAGCGCAGGTTGCTACCCCAATTAGTGGAGGAAGCACTTGATGCGGCCGACCGGCCACCTCGTGGCCGTGACAAAGAGGCCTCTCGGCCCTCCGCTCAAGCCGCACACCATACCAAGGCACGGGAATATGCGCCGGACTTACGAGACATGTTGGAGGACAAGGCAAGGCAAACAAGATCGATCTACGGATCACGTGGGTGCCCCACGGCTCGAGACGGTAACCGTCACGCCGGCCACAAATTCGGCAGGGCCGAACACAGCAGACAAAGCTCATTGGAGCTACGTCATGATATAGCCCAGTACAGAGGCGCCGCACACCCACTATGCTTCATAGACGAAGTAATGGATCATCAAATCCCCGAGGGTTTCAAACCCGTAAACATCGAATCATATGATGGAACAATAGATCCTACGGTATGGATCGAGGATTATCTCCTTCATATCCACATGGCCCGCGGCGATGATTTCCACGCCATCAAATACCTCCCACTCAAGCTTAAAGGACCAGCTCGACATTGGCTTAACAGCTTGCCAATAGGATCAATCAGTTGTTTGGAGGACCTGGAAGCCGCATTCCTCGACAATTTCCAGGGCAGTTATGTGCGACCCCCAGACGCCGATGACCTAAGTCACGTAATTCAGCAGCCAGATGAATCGGCCAGGCAATTCTGGACACGGTTCCTAACAAAGAAAAATCAAATAGTCGACTGTCCGGACGCTGAGGCCCTAGCAGCCTTCAAGCACAATATCCATGACGAGTGGCTTGCCCGGCACCTTGGACAGGAAAAGCCGAAGTCTATGGTAGCACTCACGACACTCATGACCCGCTCTTGCGTGGGAGAAGACAGCTGGCTTGCTCGTAGCAACAATATGACCAAGAACCCTGGTAATTCGGATACCAGGGATAGTAGTGGCAGGTCGCGTCGCAACAAGCAGAAGCGCCGCATTAACGGCGACAAAACTGAGGATACGATAGTTAATGCCGGATTCAGAGGCTCTAAATCCGGTCAGCAGAAAAAGCCATTCAAAAGGAATCATAGGGGCCCGTCCAGTTTGGACCGAATACTCGACCGCTTATGCCAGATACATGGCACCCCCGAAAAGCCGGCCAATCACACCAACAGGGATTGTTGGGTGTTCAAGCGGGCAGGCAAGTTAAATGCCGAAAATGAAGACAAGGGGCTGCATAGTGATGACGACGAGGAGCCCCGGCCGCCGAACAACAGTGGACAGAAGGGTTTTCCCCCACAAGTGCGGACGGTGAACATGATATATGCAACCCACGTCCCCAAAAGGGAGCGGAAGCGCGCGTTAAGGGATGTATACGCGGTAGAGCCAGTCGCCCCAAAGTTCAACCCATGGTCCTCCTGCCCGATCACCTTTGATCGAAGGGACCATCCCACTAGCATCCGTCACGACGGATTCGCCGCATTGGTTCTAGACCCAATTATTGACGGATTTCATCTCACTAGAGTCCTTATGGACGGCGGCAGCAGCCTGAACCCGCTTTACCAGGATACAGTGCGGGAAATAGGCATAGATCCCTCGAGGATTAAGCCCACCAAAACGACCTTTAAAGGCGTAATACCAGGTGTAGAGGCCAACTGTACAGGCTCAATCACACTTGAAGTGGTCTTCGGATCTCCGGATAATTTCTGAAGCAAGGAGTTAATCTTCGACATAGTCCCATTCCGCAGTGGCTATCACGCACTGCTCAGGTGAACCGCATTTGCCAAGTTCAATGTGGTACCGCACTACGCATACCTTAAGCTCAAGATGCCAGGCCCTCAAGGAGTAATTACGGTCAATGGAAACACCGAACGCTCCCTCCGAACGGAGGAGCACACGGCGGCCCTTGCAGCAGAAGTACAAAGCAGCCTCTCTAGGCAGTTCTCCAGTCCGGCCATTAAACGATCGGACACCATCAAGCGCGCCCGGAGTAACCTACAACAAGACCGCCTGGCACGACCCGAGTAGGCGTAGCAATGTGGCCCCAACCCCAGCCCTCGCAAAAAAGCGATACCAGTACTTCGCGTACATAATTACGCTCTAGAAATACCATGGGTACAGGGGGAGGGGCACCATCACGGCACGCCCGAAACATGGCTTAAACCGCACCAGGGGCTGCCGATTTTTTAATTTTCTCTTACTTTCAGGACTCCACTCTTCGGAAGGCCTGTTCGGCAGTTCAATTGCCGCACAAACAATGCAAGAACCAGGGAAGCAGACAAGCCACGCCACATTACGGAACTCCCAGGTGGTCTCTATCACGAGCAGTATACCTGTTTCGCATACTATTCCGCAGCTTGCCCCTGGAACGGACATGTTACATAGTCCAACCTTTTGCTTATCGCATTATTTGTATCGTTCTGCTTTGATCGCAGCCCTCTTTAATAAACCATGCATTGCTTTTGTCTATTTTTGCATTACTCTTTTTAAATATATGTTCCTTAACGACATGTTGCACCCGTACACTTTGGTACGTCCGAAATACACCAGGGGCTTTAGTACCCCTCAACATGGTGTGAGGAGTCCGAACACTTTAACAAGTGCGGCACCCCGAACTTATAGCATTATATGCATCGGCTCCAAATCATGTCTTGGGTCAATAGTTGGGTTTGCCCGGCACCTATGTTTTCGTGCCTTACGTTCCGCTATATCGGCTAAGGTAGCACTAGGAGAACCACTGCGATTGTGCCCCAGTTGAGCTGGGTCGAGCACCTCATTGGAGAAAGCTAAAACTGACTGTCATGATGAAGCGAGAGCTGGTCGCTGTTCGAGAGGTTTTTCGATTCCTTAAAGACTTATGCCGCTTAGGGCAAGGAGTCGGCTCCATCTGGCCAAGGCGTGGATAGCGCCCCGAACTCGGTCTTCTGAATACCAAGGGCTTCGCCGAAATTTTAAATTATAGAATTCTATGGCTAAGTGAGAGTGTTCACGCATTATAGTCCGATTGCCTTGTTCGTTGGGCTGAGCGCCTCCCTCAAAGGACCCAAACATGGGAAAAAGAGCGCTCGGGTCTATCCCCGAACACCCCAGCACTAGCGGCACGGGGGCAGAAGCCGACGACTCGCCATCTCTCAGAATTGTTATACAGCCGCACAGAAGGTAACATTTTAAATCCAAACAACATTGCTTAGCACATATGAACAAGTTTTCAGCGCCCAGGACAAAACGAGCGAGTTTTACTCAAAAATTACATCCCTAGAACATTCATCCGCCACAAGGCGGGCACCCTTCAGAACATCCTTATAATAATTCTCGGGCTTGCGATGCTCTTTCCCCGATGGTCGCCCGTCCTTCACAAGCTTCTCAGCATCCAGCTTGCCCCAGTGCACCTTAGCACGGGCAAGGGCCCTACGGGCACCTTCAATGCAGACGGAGCGCATGATGACTTCGAGCCTCGGACAGGCCTCCACCAGCCGCCGCACCAGCCCGAAATAGCTCCCAGGCAGAGCCTCTCCAGGCCACAGCCGAACTATGAGGCCCCTCATGGCCGGTTCGGCCACCTTGTGGAGCTTGACCAGTTGCTTCAGCTGGTCGCTCTGGGGCACGGGGTGTCCGGCCTCAGCATACTGAGACCAAAACACCTTCTCTGTCGAGCTGCCCTCCTCGGCTCGATAGAATGCGGCGGCATCAGACACACTCCGGGGAAGATCTGCGAACGCTCCTGGAGAGCTCCGGATTCGGGTAAGTAACAAGTAACTCACGTTTATGTGCTTACTTTGCATAAAGAATGCCTTACCCGCTGCTATCTTCTTCACCTCATCCAACTCCTGGAGGGTCTTCTGGGATTCGGCCTTGGCAGACTTGGCATTTTCAATAGCCACTGCGAGCTCGGACGCTCGCGTCTTTGAGTCAAGCTCCAAACTCTCACGTTTTTCCATGAGAGCCTAGAGCTCTTGCCGTACCTTGCCAACCTCGACCTCACACTTCTCCCGCTCGATGCGCTCCGTGGCCGCCCTCTTCTCGGCCTCGACCAGCGGTTGCTTAAGGGTCGCCACCTCAGATGTGGCCCCTACAATAGCCACGATAATCCTGTCATTTTTTGCAATTGCACCTATATATATATATATATTTAAACAAGGTATTTCTTACCTTCATTGTCCTCGAGCTGCTTCTTGGCACGCCCGAGCTCTTGCTCGGACCGCTCGAGGTTCTGCTTTAGCGTGTCCACTTCCGGAGTAAATGCGGCGGACGCCAGTAGGGAAGCCTGCCCACGCATATTGACTCCTTTTTGTTAGACTCCTGCTAATTTTATTTGATCCTCTATTCGTCTTTTCTTCTCGAACGCCAAACAAAGCATCAGGGGCTACTATCTATGCGGTAATATTATTTACACATTCTTTACTTACCTCAAAGCCTGTTAAAAGGCTAGTACAAGCTTCAGTCAGTCTGCTCTTGGCGGACTGAACCTTCTGGACCACCACACTCATAATGGTGCGGTGCTCCTCGTCAATGGAGGCGCCTTGGAGCGCCTCCAACAGATTGTCCAGCGCCCCCGGTTGGACGGGGGTCACCGGCACGGTGGGCTTGCTCCTCTTGGAAGGAGGTCCCCCGCCGGACTCTGGAACCTTTGAAGGTTCCGGAGCGGTGTCCGGCCTAGAGCCGGACTTGGAGCCCTGGGGGGTTTCATCCCCTTTACTCCCGGAGTCCGGGAGGTCGCCTCGCGGCGCCTCCAGGACCACCTCCTCCCAGATTGGAACCTGTTGGGACAATGCTTCGGTGTCGTCCGTAGGGCGGGGGGAGGAAGCCGTCGGAAGCGAGTTCACATCCGACGAGTCTAGTGAGCCGCTCGATGATGCGTCAAGCCGTTCATTGGGTGGGCTGCATAAACATATTCGACATAAGGGAAAGCTGTGCAATAAACAAATACTATGAATTACTCTGGTATCCGGATACTTACGATTTCGCCAGGGGCTTGGCCCTAGGCGACCACTCCTCTTCGCCGTCGTCGGCGTCGGTGGAGTAGTCCGGAGGAAGGGTTTTCCCCTTCTTGGACCCTTCGGCCTCCCCAGTTGGGGCGGCCTTCCTTTTCTTCCCTTCCCCCGCTGGAAGGGGAGGGGTCTCTTCTTCCTCCTCCCCGTCTTCATGGGAGGAGTGCGTCTTGGATTCGTCGGATGGTGAATCCGACACCTCCGGGCGTCGGGTACTCTTTCGAGTCCCTGTGGCCTTCTTCTTGGCCTTCTTCTCCGGCACCACATAGGGTGCTGGAACCAGCAGCTTCGCCAAGTGAGCGTCCGCTGGGCCGTCGGGCAAAGGTGTCGGACAGTTGATCTGTCCGGACTTCGCCTGCCAATCCTGTCAAAGGTAAGGGAGCTTACATCCCGCACAGAGTTAAACTATGAAAAACTAGTGCCCTGTGAAAGGTACAAAAAACTTACCGCGCTAGCGTGACGCTGCGCGCTGAATCCGCGATCCTCGGTAGCGGATGCGGGGGCCTCAGCGCCTTTGGAAAGCACCTTCCAGGCATCTTCGTACATCGTGTCGAAGAGCCTGCTCAGAGTTTGGTGCTGCGCCGGGTTGAACTCCCACAGATTGAAGGCCCGTTGTTGACACGGGAGGCTCAGACGGATGAGCATAACCTAGACTACGTTGACAAGCTTGAGCTGCTTGTTCACCAGGGATTGGATGCATGTTTGCAGTCTGGTCACCTCTCTTTTGCTGCCCCACGACAGGCCGGTCTCTTTCCAGGACGTGAGCCGCGTTGGGGGTCCGGACCGGAACCCGGGGGCTGCGACCCACTTTGAGTTGCGCGGCTCGGTGATGTAAAACCACCCCAATTGCCACCCCTTCAGGGTCTCCACAAAGGAGCCATCGAGCCATAAGACGTTGGGCATCTTGCCCACCATGGCGCCTCCGCACTCCGCCTGGTTGCCGCACACCACCTTCGGCTTGACAGTGAAAGTCTTGGGCCATAGGCCGAAATGGGGGCGGATGCGGAGGAAAGCCTCGCACATGACGATAAACACCGAGATGTTGAGGACAAAGTTCTGGGCCAGATCGTGGAAATCCAGGCCATAGTAGAACATGAGCCCCCGGACAAATGGGTGAAGAGGGAAACCTAGTCCGCGGAGGAAATGGGGGAGGAACACCACCCTCTCATGGGGCCTAGGGGTGGGGATGAGCTGCCCCTTTTCGGGAAGCCGGTGTGCAATGTTGTTAGACAAGTATCCGGCCTTCCTTAGTCTTTTGATGTGTCCCTCCGTGACGGAGGAGACCATCCACTTGCCTCCCGCTCCGGACATGGCTGGAGAAGGTTGAGGTGGGGAGTGCGGACTTGGGCGCTGGAGCTCGAGTGTGCGAGAATGGATAAGCAGGGGAGGAAGAAGGCGTAGGTGAAAAGGTGGATCCTTATCCCCTTATATGGGTGGACGCAACTACGTGTCCCCACCAGCCTGGTAAAACTCGCTTATCTCCCAAGCGCCATAATCAATGGCGCGGTTGGGTTACCCACGCCCGTATTGATGAGAATCCCGGAATAAGGGGACACGATCTCTGCTTTAACAAGACGTGCCAAGGAAACCGCCTCGCATGACGCGCTGAGGTGGGATAATGAAACGACTCGGATAAAGGCTTGGCCGTGGTGTGTCACACTACGGAATACGTCAGCAGATTAGATTTGTGTAAATATTATTCTCTCTATGGCAATATGTGGAAACTTATTTTGCAGAGCCGGACACTATCTTTGTGTTCAAAATCTTCTATGAAGTACTTGGAGGAGGAACCCGCCTTGCAATGCCGAAGACAATCTGCACACCGGACTCGTCGTCATTGAAGCCTGGTTCAGGGGCTACTAAGGGAGTCCTGGATTAGGGGGTGTCCGGATGGCCGGACTATACCTTCAGCCGGACTCCTGGACTATGAAGATACAAGATTGAAGACTTCGTCCCGTGTCCGGAAGGGACTTTCCTTGGCGTGGAAGGCAAGCTTGGCGATACGGATATGTAGATCTCCTACCATTGTAACCGACTCTATGTAACCCTAACCCTATACGGTGTCTATATAAACCGGAGGGTTTTAGTCCATAGGACAACATACACAACAACAATCATACCATAGGCTAGCTTCTAGGGTTTAGGCTCTCTGATCTCGTGGTAGATCATCAATATTAATCAAGCAGGACGTAGGGTTTTACCTCCATCGAGAGGGCCCGAACCTGGGTAAAACTTCGTGTCCCTTGCCTCCTGTTACCATCCGGCCTAGACGCACAGTTCGGGACCCCCTACCCGAGATCCGCCGATTTTGACACCGACAGGACCCTTGAGGGCAGACACCGAACCTGTACAAGTGCCAACCCTTGGGGGCGGTCACTGAACCCGTACACTTTGGCAACCCTTGGGGCGGTCACCGGAACCCATCAAATTGCTCGGGGCGATCTCCACAACTTAATTGGAGACCCCGATGCTTGCCCAGAGCTTTACACCACTATGACTGAGCTCCGACCACCCAAGAGGAACAAGCTCAAGGGTACCAAGCACCCAAGAGTAATAAGCTTCTCGACTTGTAACATCCACGCATCACTGTGGAGAACTCAAACCAATGCACAAATACGATGGCAAGGGCACACGGAGTGCCCAAGTCCTTCTCTCTCAAATCCAACCAAAGCAACTAATGCTAGGGAGGAAAGTGAGAGGAAGAACAAGAAGGAGAACACCAAGAACTCCAAGATCTAGATCCAAGTGGTTCCCCTCACACAGAGGAGAAAGTGATTGGTGGAAATGTTGATCCAGATCTCCTCTCTCTTTTCCCTCAAAAACTAGCAAGAATCCATGGAGGAATTGAGAGTGAGCTAGCTCAAAGAAGGTCAACAATGGGGGAAAAACACGAGCTCAAAGGATAAGGTTCATTGGGGACGAAGACCCCCTTTTATAGGTGGGAAAAAACCAACCGTTATGCTCACAGCCCGCACAGAGTGGTACTACTGCTAGGGGGTGGAAGCCCTTTGAAAAACAACAATGAGGAGGAAAAAGGCCGTTAGAACCGCCGGAGCGGTACTACCGCTCATCCTCACAGTACTACTGCTAGGGGTAGCGGTACTACCGCTAAGTGTAGCGATACTACTGCTTGCGAGCGGTACTAAAAAATACATCCGTGCCTACCACTGCTGGACTTATGATGACTTTTTGGTCTGGAGCGAAAGTAGCCATGGAAGTAGCCCGGTAGTACCGTTCCCAAGAGCGGTAGTAAAAAATTACATCCCCTCCAAGCAGTAGTACCACTGCAGCCTTCTTAAGGACACCAAAACTGACACAACTTCTGCAAACGGACTCCGAATTCAACAAAATCAAGTTTGTTGGAAAGATAAAGACAAGGGCTAACACAATCTTGATAAAAATAAAAACAAGAAGGAAATTAGAAAAGGCCCAAGAGAAAATGGTGAGAACCTTTCCTTGAATAAGACTGGTAAAACCTCCAACACCGAAAACGCAGTACAAGAAGCATGAGAACTCCGTTTTCGATGAACTCGAGCTTTTCATCAAGATGACCATAAGCTATTAGACTCACAAAGAGAAAAAAACAAGAACCAATAAAGATGATGCAAGGATGCAATGGTTTGAGCTCTCTACGAACGATACGATGAAGCTACTCATCAAGAGTCCCCCCTGATAGTACGACAATCGATCCTATAATCCGGTCTCCCAACTACCACCATGAGACCGGTAAAATAGAAAACCTATCAAGGGCAAACCTTTGCCTTGCACAAATTCCACTTGAGCTAGATGTAGGCGATCTTGACTTCCTCAATTTGGACCACCTTTCTTGATTGCGTTGGCTTGGTGAAGACTAGTAGATTGCTCCCCCAAACTCCACTATGGGTGAGCCACTCTTCGGCACATCTTCACAAGTCCATTGTCACCACAATGGACGACAAGCTTCAAGAACTTGATCTCTTTGTGATGCATCACTTGAACTTGGACACATCAACCTAACCCCACAAAGAACTCTCACGAAGACCATGGATTAGTACACAAAGTGTAATTGACGATGCTTACCATACCATGGGATCACTTGATCCCTCTCGGTACATCTTCTACGCTTTGTGTGTCGATCAAATTGATTCACTCTTTGACTTAGTCTTGATCAACCTCTCACAAGACCAATCTTTAGGTAATTCCGTGAATAGCACCTTGGTCGACACAAACTCTCCTTGAAACGGACACATGTACTCCAAGAAAAGCCTATGGACAAAACCTTCAAATATAAATCAAGGCTACCATTAGTTCATAGAGATTGTCATCAATTACCAAAACCAAACATGGGGGCACCGCATGTTCTTTCAATCGCCCCCATTTTGGTAATTGGTGATAATCACTTTCAAGAGAGTTTATACAAGGAATTATGCATCACCATGCAATGCAACAACCAATAATGCATGCATATGAGGTGCAACCGCTTAGGAACACAACCAAAGCAAGAAAAGATGACTCTCTAAACTTCTCCACAGAACTCTCTGAAACTTCTCCCCCATTGGCATCGATTGCCAAAATGGGAGAAAAGCTTAGAAGGCCAGTATAAATTGTGTTGCTCCATAAATTGTGTATTTCTCCACAAGAGAGTGGAATGCAATACACATATCCAACGGTAAATACTTGGAGGAAGACAAACTATATTGAGGCACAAAGATTGCAAAAGAATGATATGCCACAAAGACATGACAAAGAGAGAGACAAGCAATCAAGCAATCAAAAGATACCAATTGAAGCAAGCTATCAAAAGATACCAATTGAACCAACTAGAGCAAAGATCCTACGAGCCACATGAATAAAAGATATTATGATATGAGCAAAGGAGTGTTCTAGAGAAACTAGAGAAGGTCCCCATGATTTGTTCATAATTTAGTTTTGTAATTGGATAGAACAAGCACAAAATAGGATCGTCACTACCCCAAGATCAATAGAATCTCACGACAAGTGCAAGAGAGCAACAGAGTGTTCTAAAGACACTAGTGAAGCTCCCCATGATTTGTGCACTCCTTAGAATATTTGCATTAGGATACCAAGTGCACAAAAATAGGATCATCACTCCTCAAAAATCAATAGAAACTCACAACAAGTGCAAGTGGACATGTAGGAAACAAAGCCTAGCACTTGCAACAAACAAATGGTTGAGCAACAAATAAATGAGGCAACTTAAGAGTAGGCTCAACCAAAATGATGATGTGTGTGTGTGTGTCATGGCAAAGCACTTGAGAAGACTAATGTAAGGGTGAGCATTAAGCATCAACATAGTCTTGAATAGTGGAGATACAAGGTGCATGACATGTCCTTCCCACACACACCAAGCAAATGGGTTCACAAGCACACTAAATATGCACAATGAATAACCAACACTTGTGACAACCCATGGTGAAGAAAGAAAATGATAGCTTTGTCAAGAGGAGGAATACCAATCGAAATGGCAAAAGCCTCATCAGGACAAGCAAGATAATAAAAATATCTTCACCACAACAAAGTGCATCTGATGCAACGATATAAGATCCGCACTCAAGATAAATCCTTTCACATAACCACCAAGGAAAGGTGGACGTGAAAGGATAAGGATATCAACTATAGATGTAACTTCTCTCAAGTGTATAAGATTCTAGGTAGATGAAAATCATGATGATATCAATCCACAAAGAAGGATATACACACGAAATAGTTACAAAAAGGAAAGAATAAGATATCCACAAGGAAGTCATAAATATACCAATAAGAAATTTGCTTGAGAGCATAGCACATGGATAGATATGGTCTTATTGTATATAAATGAATTCCAACCACATGGACATTAAAGACATCACAACTAGCAACAAGAGATCATTGTTGGGATGCTTTGAGAAAGGAAGCAAGTATCACAAGAAAGAATGAATAACATGCCATGATACAACCTACACAAGGTTGATGCAAGAAAATTGTGCATGAAGTATATGAAGATACTTGTTACCGAGTTAACATTGGAAGGATGTAGTAGATACAAATTGAAGGTAGATAGTAGTTGATTGAACATCCTAGCTTGACTCCAATAAGCACATGGTGACAACACCTTCCTTGTGAGTGAGTCGAGCATCCAATGCATCACCAATTGTTCCTAGAATAACAACACAAACAAAATGGTACCCAAACTCATTGTGACCAAAGAGTTAGAGAACCAACAATATACAAGACAAACTCCACATAAATATGTGCATATAGATATGAAAAAGAATTTCATGAACATCTCATCCAATTTGAGACTTGGTGGAGTTTCCCCTATATATTAGGTCAAAGAAAGAAAGAAAGCATGCCAAAGAAACTACATGAAGTTAATATGCATGCTCAAGACTTTAAAGAACCAATACCAATTGACAAAGAAATACCAAGTGAAGAAAAGATACCAAATGAATAAATCAACACTTGGAGGATACCAGTTGGAGAACGTAGTATTTCAAAAAATTTACCTACGATCACGCAAGATCTTTCTAGGAGAAGCATAGCAATGAGCGGGGAGAGTGTGTCCACGTACCCTCGTAGACCAAAAGCGGAAGCGTTTAGTAACGCGTTGATGTAGTCGAACGTCTTCACGATCCAACCAATCCAATTACCAAACGCATGGCACCTCCGAGATCTGCACACATTCATCTCGGTGATGTCCCTCAAACTCTTGACCCAGTTGAGGCTGAGGGAGAGTTTCGTCAACATGACGGCATGGTGATGGTGATGATGAAGTTACCGGCGCAGGGCTTCGCCTACGCACTATGACAATATGGCCGAGGTGTAAAACTGTGGAGGGGGGCACCGCACATGGCTAAGAGATAGTCTGCTGTGCCTTTGGGGTGCCCCTGCCCCCGTATATAAAGGAGGGGAGGAGGAGGCCGGCCAACAAGGGGGGCGCCAGGGAGAGGGGAGTCCTACTAGGACTCCAGTCCTAGTAGGATTCGGCCCCACCCCCTTTTTTTCCTTCTACCAGATGGGGAAAAGGGAAGGAGAGGGAGTTGGAGAAGGAAAGGGGGGTGGCGCCCCCTTCCCAAGTCCAATTCGGCCTCCTCCCTTGTGGGGGGCGCACCAGCCCCTTGTGGGCTGGTTAGCCTCCCTACTATGGCCCATAAGGCCCATATCTTTCCCCGGGGGGTTCCGGTAACCTCCCGGTACTCCGAAAAAGTGCCCGAACCACTCGGAACCATTCCGATGTCCAAATGAAACCTTCCAATATATGAATCTTTACCTCTCGACCAATTCGAGACTCCTCGTCATGTCCGTGATCTCATCTGGGACTCCGGACAACCTTCGGTCATCAAATCACATAAACTCATAATACAAATTGTCGTCAAACGTTAAGCGTGCGGACCCTACGGGTTTGAGAACTATGTAGACATGACCGAGACACATCTCCGGTCAATAAACAATAGCGGAACCTGGATGCTCATATTGGCTCTTACATATTCTATGAAGATCTTCATCGGTCAAATCGCATAACAACATACGTTATTCCCTTTGTCATCGGTATGTTACTTGCCTGAGATTCGATCGTCGGTATCATCATACCTAGTTAAATCTCGTTACCAGAAAGTCTCTTTACTCGTTCCGTAATGCATCATCCCACAACTAACTCATTAGTCACATTGCTTGCAAGGCTTATAGTGACGTGCATTACCGAGAGGGCCCAAAGATACCTCTCCGACAATCGGAGTGACAAATCCTAATCTTGATGTATGCCAACTCAACAAACACCATCGGAGACACCTATGGAGCATCTTTATGATCACCCAGTTACGTTGTGACGTTTGATAGCACACTAAGTGTTCCTCCGGTATTCAGGAGTTGCATAATCTCATAGTCATAGGAACATGTATAAGTCATGAAGAAAGCAATATCAATAAACTAAACGATCATTATGCTAAGCTAATGGATGGGTCTTGTCCATTGCATCATTCTCTAATGATGTGATCCCGTTCATCAAATGACAACACATGTCTATGGCTAGGAAACTTAACCATCTTTGATTAATGAGCTAGTGAAGTAGATGCATACTGGGGACACTCTGTTTGTCTATGTATTCACACATGTACTAAGTTTCCGGTTAATACAATTCTAGCATGAATAGTAAACATTTATCATGATATAAGGAAATATAAATAACAACTTTATTTTTGCCTCTAGGGCATATTTCCTCCAGTCTCCCACTTGCACTAGAGTCAATAATCTAGTTTACATCGTCATGTGATTTCACACCAATAGTTCACATCTTTATGTGATTAACACCCAAAGAGTGATCATGTTTTGCTTGTGAGAGAAGTTTAGTCAACGGGTCTGCCAGATTCAGAGCCGTATGTATTTTGGAAATTTTCTATGTCTACAATGCTCTACATGGAGCTACTCTAGCTAATCGCTCCCACTTTCAATATGTATCTAGATTGAGACTTAGAGTCATCCATATTAGTGTCAAAGCTTGCATCGACGTAACCCTTTACGACGAACTTTTTGTCACTTAAATAACCGAGAAACATGTCCTTATCCCACTAAGGATAATTTTGACCGCTGTCCAGTGATCCACTCCTAGATCACTATTGTACCCTCTTACCAAACTCATGGTGAGGTACACAATAGGTCTGGTACACAGCAGAGCATACTTTATAGAACCTATGACTGAGGCATAGGGAATTACTTTTCATTCTCTTTCTATTTTATGTCGTGGTCGAGTTTTGAGTCTTTACTCAACTTCACACCTTGCAACACAGGCAAGGACTCCTTCTTTGACTGTTCCATTTTGAACTACTTCAAAAACTTGTCAAGGCATGTACTCATTTGTAAAAAAATTACCAAGCATCTTGATCTATCTCTATAGATCTTGATGCTTAATCTGTAAGTAGCTTCACCGAGGTCTTTCTTTGAAAAGATCCTTTCAAACACTCCTTTATGCTTTCCAGAAAATTCTACATTATTTCCGATCAATAATATGTCATTCACATATATTTATCAGAAATGTTGTAGTGCTCCCACTCACTTTATTGTAAATACAGGCTTCACCGCAAGTCTATAAAAAACCATATGCTTTTATCACACTATCAAAGAGTATATTCCAACTCCAAGATGCTTGCACCAGTCCATAAATGGATCGCTGGAGCTTGCACACTTTGTTAGCACCTTTTGGATTGACAAAACCTTCTGGTTGCATCATATACAACTCTTCTTTAAGATATCCATTAAGGAATGCAACTTTGACATCCATTTGCCAATTTTCAAAATCATAAAATGCGGCAATTGCTAACATGATTAGGACGGACTTAAGCATCGCTACGGGTGAGAAGGTCTCATCGTAGTCAACTCCTTGAACTTGTCGAAAACCTTTTCACAACAAGTCGAGCTTTGTAAACAGCAACATTTCCGTCAGAGTCAGTCTTCTTCTTGAAGATCCATTTATTCTCTATGGCTTGCCGATCATCGGGCAAGTCAACCAAAGTACACACTTTGTTCTCATATATGGATCCCATCTCTGATTTCATGGCCTCAAGCCATTTCGCGGAATCTAGGCTCATCATCGCTTCCTCATAGTTCGTAGGTTCGGCACGGTCCAGTAACATGACTTCCAGAACAGGATTACCATACCACTCAGGTGCGGATCTTACTCTGGTTGACCTAGGAGGTTTGGTAGTAACTTGATCAGAAGTTTCATGATCATCATCGTTAGCTTCCTCACTAATTGGTGTAGGAATCACTGGAACTGATTTCTGTGATGAACTAGTTTCCAATAAGGGAGTAGGTACAATTACCTCATCAAGTTCTACTTTCCTCCCACTCACTTCTTTCGATAGAAACTCCTTCTCTAGAAAGGATCCATTCTTAGCAACGAATATCTTGCATTAGGATTTGTGATAGAAGATGTACCCAACAGTCTCCTTTGGGTATCCTATGAAGACACATTTCTTTGATTTGGGTTTGAGCTTATCAGTGTCGGATTTCGGGTTCCGGCAGAACCTTAAGGTTCGAACACTAGGGTGCGCGCGGAAATCTCACCTTCAACCTCTCCGTCTCAAGGGGACCTAAACTACTAAAAGAACTGCACGAAAGACACAAGATTTATACTGGTTTGGGCCACCGATGTCGTGTAATACCCTACTCCAGTGTGTGGTGGATGGATTGCCTCCCGGGGCTGGTGAGGATGAACAATACAAGGACGAACAGCCTCGCGAGGGTCTGTTCTTGGCTGTGGTGATGAACTGCTATGAAGAGCTCAGTCACCCTCTCTCTCTCTCTTTCTCTCTCTCAGATCCCGGACTGAACAACCAGGAATCGAACCACCGAAAACCCGAACCAGAATCGAACCCCCTGCTATGTGGGTGGCTAGTCCTATTTATAGAGGCCCTGGCCCTCTCCCCAAATATCGAGCGGAAAGGGATCCAACAATGGCGGGCTAATTTGAAGGGGGACAATGAGTACATCTATCCTGACAAAAGCAGTCTTCGCCTGCCAAAGGCTCTGGTGATGACGCCGCGCTGGGCTCCATGGTGACCTCCGTCTCGTAGTCCTCCTGGTCCTGGTCTACTTGCACCGAAGTGGCAACCTTTGCCTGATGCCTCGGTACTCCGCTGCTACGCTTTCCCCCTTTGCACCAAAGAGGAAAGAGGGACGCTGCGCGCGCTGGCACCTGCCTGGTGCCCCGTGTCGTCATGGCTTGCATCATAGGTACCTCGCGAGGTACCCCGCCTTGAACTCTCCGCCTCCTGGCGAGCCAGCCTGACGAGGCTATGCCTGAGGATGCGCCGTGTCATTCGCCTCGCGAGGCTTGGCCCCTCGCGAGGGTCTTGAGCCTCGTGTTGATGAAGATGGGCCGCGCTGGGCCCTCACTTGAGCCACGCCGCAGGCCGCAGGAAGGCAAGTCTGGGGACCCCCGTTCCCAGAACACCGACAGTAGCCCCTGGGCCCAAGGCGCGCATGGACTTGGCCATGCCGAGAGGCAAAAGGGCAAGGGCGAAGCACCGCGGGCCCTAACAGCCTGCGGCCTTGGACGCCGCGTGGCAATCGATTGGACGTGGGCGACTCTGCTTCCCCATGACGCCTTGGTGATCGTGCGAGTTGGACAAGTCCCTGCATGCAGAACGTGTTATGATTACCTGTGATCGTGGAGACCGGGGGTTGGCCTTCGCCGGCTATAAGTACGGCACCGCTTGTGCCCGTCCAGTCCATCTCCTCTTGCTCTCTCCTCCGCCTCAGCTCTTGCTCCGTCTTGGTGTGATGGCTCCGATTCGCCGATTCTCTGCGGCGGAGAAGGGAAAGGCTCCTTGAGAAGGGCCAGACCCTCTCCCGCCGAAGAAGCGACTCGCCCATTGCAGCCGGGACGATGGGGACCATCCGGTGGTGGCGAGGCCCCGGGGCGAGCGGGCTCCGCCGGGGTTCCTGCTGCCCTTGTACGCCCACGTCGAGGGCCCCGGAGGTGTTGATGACGATCCCCGCGGTCAGCGCCGTCGTCGACGCCGTCGGGTTATGAAGGCGTGGGTGGTTCCTCCTGGAGTCCATGCCGAGGGCTCCTCCCATGAGTTCGTGCTCCATGTCGTCACTCCTCTTTAGTCCTGGATCTGCCTTCCTCCCTTCTTCGCCTCCATGGTTCTTCCAGGGGGGCCTATGGAGCTCCAGCTACAGCACGCCGACTGCGGCGCCCCCGCGACCGAGGCCGAGGTCGTCATTGCTGCCCCGGGCGCGGTCTACATGTCCCGCGGCTGGAGGGAGATTGCCCGGGTCTGTAGGGAAAGAGGCGTCTTCACGGTCCACCTGGAGTATGACGGCGCGGCGGTGATGTTCCTCAAGGTCTTCGACGCGATCGGGCGCCGGCTGGAGTGATGCCGCGGGAGAGGCGACTAGGACCTAGCCCTGGTGAGGGCTAGGCCCGTCGACCGCCCCCTTAGCAGTGGCGCCCGAGGGTCCAGCGGCTCCAGCGGAGGCTACGTGACTCCGGAGACGAGCGACGATAGCTACGAGCCCCCGAGTCGCCGTCGCTCCAGGAGCAGGGCGGACGCGTCACACCGTCGCCAACCCTGATCTGGATGGAGTTGGCGCCGGTGCCTGACGGCCCACTGTTGATGACGGCGTCTCCCGCAGTAGCTCATGTATTTAGCATCCCTTAGGATTCGTTCCTTGCGAGGAATCAGAATGCGCCCCGTGGGGGCTTGTAAGGTGTCTGTAGTCCTGTTTGTTAATATGTATGAACTTTTGACGTGGATCCGAGCGGGCTGCTAACTCCGTCATAGCTTAGTACTCCCTTTCGAACCTCGCGAGGGCCTGGTGCTCTACGCCGACAGGTCCCAGTCCCAAGAAGGCGTCAGCCGTCGCTGGTATGCCAGGTCGCGATGCCGGGGTCAAGGCCAGGAGGTGAGCGACCCGAGGTCCGGTAAGAGCCCATGAGTCGCGATGCTCAGGAGGTCCCCTTTGGCGCCCAAGCGGCTATCACTTAGTGAGAAAGGGAAGCAACGTCGCTAGTACGGAGTTGCTTTAGGTGCGGGGGTAGTGCTGAAGTAGCCAGTGCCGCGGGTGGTAACTTATCTTGAGGATCAGGGGCCATTCCAGGTGTGCCGTTGGGTCCGTGTGTGGATAGGAGCGGAGACGCTCGGCAAGGTCCTTGCGAGGCCCCTTCTTCCCCGCCTCTGCTCCCCTTTCTGCTCTACATCCTCGGGTCCCGGGCCTCAAGCTTGTCTCAGCCGTCGCTGGTATGCCAAGTCGCGATGCCGTGGACAAGGCCAGAGGGTGAGGGCTGGAGAGCCAGTAAGAGCCCTGAGTCGCTATGCTCAGGCACCCCCCTTTAACGTGCAAGCGGTTCGCGCGGGCAAGGGCGAAAGAAACCTCATGAGGGCTCGGCTTGCGCGGTTCCCTCCAGGGATCCTGCAGGGTCATCACAAAAAGAAGATGGTGTTGCCACGGCGGCCATTAGTCGATTGTTAGTCACTCAAGAGCTTGCTGGCTGAGGTAAGCGAGGCGTATCTGGGCAACCGTGAGCCAGCGCGAGACTCCCGAGGCCCTACCTCTGGGCAGGTTGCGCCCGGCACTGGGCCGTATCTTGAGATGTGTCCCTGTAAAATTTGGTTAGATGCCGGTACTCTACTTCCTCGGGTCTCGGCCCTCGAGCTTGTCTCAGCCGTCGCTGGTATGCCAGGTCGCGATGCCATGGACAAGGCCAGAGGGTGAGGGCTGGAGAGCCAGTAAGAGCCCTGAGTCGCGATGCTCAGGCGCCCCCCCCTTTAACGTGCAAGTGGCCGACATGAGAAGAGAAAATGCTGCGGACGGGCACCATGCAGCTAAGGGTGATAGGCAATGCATAGTTGGAAATAAACGCTAGGGGGATACACGCCGCTGGGTCTGGCCCGAACAGCTTGGGGATGATGCAGCCCGAGGGGCGCCCCCAACAAGGCAAACTAACGACAGACAGGTAAATGCAGATACATGCCGCGGGGACGGACCCACGCGGCCTAGGAGTGATGCAACCCTGGGGGGTGCTCCCAGCTGAGAACGGAACTTGAAAGATGTCACCTGAGGATGTCGTCGGCGTAGTGGCGTCGGTGCGGCAGACTTGGAGGGCTGCAGAAGCCGATCCTCACGAGCCCCGAGGCCCCGGGGCCTCGGGAGGCTCCGGAGGCGCTGGTGACCCCTCGCGAGCTACCTCCATCTCCTCCAAGGCCGCGGAACGCCTGTCTTCCAGAGCCTCCACGATGCCCCTCATGAGGCGCTGGTACGCCGCAGCCATGCTCGACAGGCCGTAAGGCATGCGAACATAGCTGTGGGGTGGACCTCCGCAGCGCCCCACTTGCGAGGGCCAGAGGCGCTCCATTGTGGCGATCTGATTAAGCCCTGGTACGTCGACGCAGACGCGCAGTCCACCATCCTTGCCTTGATGTGGGGCCACGGCTGGCAAGCGGTGGCAACCTCTCATGATCCAAATCTCCTGTAGCTCTTGAATGGCCTCGTCAATGAACTCTTGCTGGTCTGATCTTCCTCGCCTGGCTCCCTCCTGAGGGAAACATGCTGCGAAGCATGCCTCCACATGGTGCCCAAGCGCCTCCCTCGCGACCCTGGCTAGGTCGGTGGCCCTCCAGGTGAGAGCCCCCGAGCCCTGCCTGAGGAGGGCGCCAGGCGCGCTTTCCTATGCGATGGATGGAGGGCCCTCCTGAGGAGGCACGGGCCCTGAGGGGCCTGCCTCCTGAGGGGCGGAGCCTGATGACGTCTTCTTCTTCTTGGGGTGGTCTCAGGAAGCCTCCTGCTTCCGCGATCTGGGTCTTCTAGCGACGCGGCCTGAAAGGCTCGCTCCAGGGAACACACTGCATCTCACTCTTCACAGGGCACCGTGATGATGCCGCCACTTCCTGGCATCTTGAGGACGTTGTAGCCGTGGTGGGTCACGGCCATGAACTTGGCCAGCACTGGGTACCCGAGGATGGCGTTGTACGGCAGGCGGATGTGGGCGACGTCGAAGTCGATGAGCTCAGTGCGGTAGTTGCTGCGGGCCCCGAAGGTGACAGGGAGGCGGACCTGCCCGATCGGGATTGTGGAACCGTCAGTGATCCCGGAGAAAGGCCTGGTTGGCTGAAGCTGGTCATAGGGCACTTGGAGGTTGTTGAATGTTTCCACGGACAGGACGTTGAGCCCTGCCTTGCCATCGATGAGGGTCTTGGTGACCTGCACGTTGCTGATGACCGGGGAGCAGAGCATCGGGAGGACTCCTGCAGTGGCCGCACACTTGAGCTGGTCTGCCGAGCTGAACGTGATGGGGCATGCCGACCACCTGAGGGGGCGCGTTGCTTCGAGCTTGGGGAGAACTGCATTCACTTCGCGCACAAACTGCTTGAAGATACGTTAGGAGGCAGGGGCTTGAGCTTCGCCCAGGATTCAGGCGATCGCGCGCGGCTCCTGGAAGCCCCCAGCCCCCTCGTCATGATGGCGGTCTTCATTCCTTCTTGGTGGAGGCGGCAGCGGAGGTAGGCCTGCATTGCCATGAGGGCGGTCCTCACAAGGCTGGTCTCTCCAGTCCCCCTCGCGAGGCAGGTCCCGCCAGCGGTCCTCGCGAGGCTGGTCGCGCCACCCCTGGCGCGGGCCACGGTCTTCCCAGCGCCCTGGGTTTCTTCCTCCTCCTCGGCCATAGCCCCGGTCAGCACGGTCAGGGCGACGGCCGATCCTTCCTTCTCGCACGGCGCGGAGCTCTTGACATTCGTTGGTGTTGTGGGTGTGGAGGTCATGGTACACACAGTAACGGCTGCCCCTGGAGGGTTCGGGCAGATCCTTGCCCCGCTTGGTGTCTGGTTCTGCCGCGAGTACGGCAGCCCCCTTGCGCTTCACGTCCTTGGCCTTGGGCTTCTTCTCTTCTAGGTCTGCGGCAGACAGCTCGAGGAGGGAGAGACGTCCCTCCTCAGCCCTGGCGCACTTGTTCGCCAAGTTGAACAGCTCCAGGGAGGTGTAGAGGTCTTCGTGCATCGCCAGCTCCTCCTTCATCTTGACGTCACGCATGCCGTCAGAGAAGGCGGAGATGATGGCCTCCTCTGACACCCTGGGGATCTTGAGGTGCGCGCTGTTGAAGCGCTGGATGTACTTTTGCAGGGTCTCTCCGGGTTGTTGCTTGATGCGGCGCATGTTGCTCACGGCGGGCGGCCGGTCGCGAGTACCTTGGAAGTTGGCGATGAAGCGGGCGCGCATCTGGTCCCAGGAGGAGATCGTGCCTGGAGCCAGATTCAGGAGCCAGGTTCGAGCTCCTTCCTTGAGCGCCATGGGGAACCAGTTCGCCATGACCTTTTCATCCCCGCCGGCAGCCTCGATACCTAGCTCATAGAGCTGGAGGAATTCCGTGGGGTCAGTTGTGCCGTCGTAGCGAGGAGGCAGGTCGGGCTTGAACTTGCCGGGCCACGCGACGCTGCGCAGCTCAGTGGTGTAGGCGTGGCAGCCCGCGGTGGCCATGAAAGGCGTCGGTTGGTGGAGAGCTTGGTCTTGAGGGTCCCCTCGCGCTGCAGCTAGGAGCAGGGCGGGGTCTTGTCGTGCTGGAGCTGGAGCGGGGTCGCGGCGTGCCGGAGCAGGGAGCGCCCTGGCAGCCCCCTGCGGGCAAGGGATTTCTTGGCAGCTTCGCTCTTGTTGCGATGGCGCCTGGCGGAGCGGGTTCCGCCCAGGGGCCAGTTGCCTTGGAGCCACGACATCTTCTTGGAGAGGAGGCGGCTGGTGCGCCTCCGGAGCTTCGTTGCCCGCGCGGGGCAGAGTGCGACGCAGAGGGACGGACGGCGCGGAAGAGCCCCCTGCAGCGCGGACAAGCTCGGCGACCCGGTCGAGCCATTCTTCGTAGACGTCATCGACCGGACGGTAGTGCGGAGCTCGTTTGCCGTGAGGAGCGCAGCTCGAGCCTCCAAGGGTGCGCGGAGCGCGCGGGACGAAGAACCGGCTGGAGCGATTGATGGAGTGGCGGTGCGGCCATCTTGCCGCACGGACGGGTGTTGAGACGATGCCTGCTGCTCGCCCCCCGCCGGGCCGGTGGCGGCGTTGATGGCGGGCGACGGGGAACGACAAGGACGCCCTCCAACGGGGGACGTCTGGGCGACGCGAGAAGCGATGGCGGCCCGGCGCTCGGCGCGGGCTCGACGAGCGTCTGACATGGATGCGATGGTCGGAGGAGAGCGGAGCGGTGGAAGACGAATTCCGGCGCACCCCTACCTGGTGCACCAAATGTCGGATTTCGGGTTCCGGCAGACCCTTAAGGTTCGAACACTTGGGTGCGCGCGGAAATCTCGCCTTCAACCTCTCCGTCTCAAGGGGACCTAAACTACTAAAAGAACTGCACGAAAGACACAAGATTTATACTGGTTCAGGCCACCGATGTGGTGTAATACCCTACTCCAGTGTGTGGTGGATGGATTGCCTCCCGGGGCTAGTGAGGATGAACAATACAAGGACGAACAGCCTCACGAGGGTCTGTTCTTGGCTGTGGTGATGAACTGCTATGAAGAGCTCAGTCACCCTCTCTCTCTCTTTCTCTCTCTCAGATCCCGGACTGAATGACCAGGAATCGAACCACCGAAAACCCGAACTGAAATCGAACCCCCTGCTATGTGGGTGGCTAGTCCTATTTATAGAGGCCCTGGCCCTCTCCCCAAATATTGAGCGGGAAGGGATCCAACAATGGCGGGCTAATTTGAAGGGGGACAACGAGTACATCTATCCTGACAAAAGCAGTCTTCGCCTGCCAAAGGCTCTGGTGATGACGCCGCGCTGGGCTCCATGGTGACCTCCGTCTCGTAGATCTCCTGGTCCTGGTCTCGTTGCACCGAAGTGGCAACCTTTGCCTAATGCCTCGGTCTCCGCTGATACGCTTGCCCCCTTTGCACCAAAGAGGAAAGAGGGCCGCTGCGCGCGCTGGCACCCGCCTGGTGCCCCGTGTCGTCATGGCTTGCGTCATAGGTACCTCGCGAGGTACCCCGCCTTGAACTCTCCGCCTCCTCGCGAGCCAGCCTGACGAGGCTGTACCTGAGGATGCGCCGTGTCGTCCGCCTCGCGAGGCTTGGCCCCTCGCGAGGGTCTTGAGCCTCGTGTTGATGAAGATGGGCCGCGCTGGGCCCCCACTTGAGCCACGCCGCAGGCCGCAGGCAGGCAAGTCTGGGGACCCCCGTTCCCATAACGTTGACAATCAGGCTGAAACTTTTTCACATAAGCATCGCAACCCCAAACTTTAAGAAACGACAACTTAGGTTTCTAGCTAAACCACAATTCATATGGTGTCATCTCAACAGATTTTTAGACGGTGCCCTATTTAACGTGAATGGAGATGTCTCTAATGCATAACACCAAAACGATAGTGGTAAATTGGTAAGAGACATCATAGATCGCACCATATCTAATAAACTACGGTTATGATGTTCGGACACACCATTACGCCGTGGTGTTCTAGGTGGCATGAGTTGCGAAACTATTCTAGATTGTTTCAAATGAAGACTAAATTCATAACTCAAATATTCATCTGCACGATCAGATCATAGAAATTTTATTTTCTTGTTACGATGATTTTCCACTTCACTCTGAAACTCTTTGAACTTTTCAAATGTTTCATACTTATGTTTCATCAAGTACATATACCTATATCTGCTCAAATCATCTATGAAGGTCAGAAAATAACGATACCTACCGCGAGCCTCAACACTCATCGGACCGCATACATCAGTATGTATTATTTACAATAAGTCAGTTGCTCGCTCAATTGTTCCAGAGAACGGAGTCTTTGTCATCTTGCCCATGAGGCATGGTTCACAAGCATTAAGTGATTCATAATCAAGTGATTCCAAAAGTCCATCAACATGGAGTTTCTTCATGCGCTTTACACCAATATGACCTAAACGGCAGTGCCACATATAAGTTGCATTATCATCATTAACTTTGCATCTTTTGTCTTCAATATTATGAATATGTGTATCACTACAATCGAGATTCAATAAACTATTTATATTGAGTGTATGACCATTGAAGGTTTTATTCATGTAAATAGAACAATAATTATTCTTTGACTTAAATGAATGACCGTATTGCAATAAACATGATCCAATCATATTCAATGTCAACGCAAGCACCGAATAACATTTATTTTAGGTTCAACACTAATCCCAAAGGTAAAGGGAGTGTGCGATGGTGATCTTCTCAAGCTTGGAATCACTTCCAACTCACATCATCACCTCGCCCTTAACTAGTCTGTGTTTATTTCGCAACTCCCATTTCGAGTTACTACTCTTTGCAACTGAACCAGTATCAAATACTGAGGGGTTTCTATAAACACTAGTAAAGTACACATCAATAACATGTATATCAAATATACCTTTGTTCACTTTTCCATCATTCTTATCCGCCAAGTATCTAGGGAAGTTCCACCCCCAGTGACCACTTCCTTTGCAGTAGAAGCACTCAGTTTCAGGCTTGGGTCTAGCTTTGGGCTTCTTCATGGGAGTGGCAACTTACTCGCCATTCTTCTTGAAGTTTCCTTTCTTTCCCTTGCCCTTTTACTTGAAACTAGTGGTCTTTTCAACCATCAACACTTGATGTTTTTCCTGATTTCTACCTTCACTGATTTCAGCATCGCGAAGAGCTCGGGAATTGTCTTTTTCATCCCTTGCATATTATAGTTCATCACGAACTTCTAGTAACTTGGTGATAGTGACTAGAGAACTTTGTAAATCACTATCTTATATGGAAGATTAACTCCCACTTGATTCAAGCGATTGTAGTACTCAGACATTCCGAGCACATGCTCACTGGTTGAGCTATTCTCCTCCATCTTGTAGGCAAAATATTTGTCAGAGGTCTCATACCTCTCGACTCGGGCATGAGTCTGAAATACAAATTTCAGCTCTTGGAACATCTTATATGCTCTGTGTCGTTCAAAATGTTTTTGAAGTCCCGGTTCTAAGCCGTAAAGCATGGTGCACTAAACTATCAAGTAGTCATCATACCGAGCTTTCCAAACGTTCATAACGTCTGCATCTGCTCCTGCAATAGGTCCGTCACCTAGCGTTGCATCAAGGACATAATACTTCTGTGCAGCAGTGAGGATAATCCTCAGATCACGGAGCTAGTCTGCATCATTGCTACTAACGTCTTTCAACTTATTTTTCTCTAGGAACATATCAAAAATAAAATAGGGGAGCTATATGCGAGCTATTGATCTACAACAACATAGATATGCAAAATACTATCAGGTACTAAGTTCATGATAAATTAAAGTTCAATTAATCATATTACTTAAGAACTCCCACTTAGATAGACATCCCTCTAATCATCTAAGTGATCACGTGATCCATATCAACTAAACCATGTCCGATCATCACCTTAGATGGAGAAGTTTTTAGTGGTGAACATCACTATGTTGATCATATCTACTATATGATTCACGCTTGACCTTTTGGTCTTAGTGTTCTGAGGCCATATCTGCATATGCTAGGCTCGTCAAGTTTAACCCGAGTCTTCTGTGTGTGCAAAACTGGCTTGCACCTGCTGTATGTGAACGTAGAGCTTATCACACCCGATCATCACGTGGTGTCTCGACATGACGAACTGTAGCAATGGTGCATACTCAGGGAGAATACTTGTACCTTGAAATTTAGTGAGAGATCATCTTATAATGCTACCGCCGTACTAAGCAAAATAAGATGCATAAAGGATAAACATCACATGCAATCAAATAAGTTATATGATATGGCCATCATCATCTTGCGCCTTTGATCTCCATCTCCAAAGCACCGTCATGATCACCATTGTCACTGGCTTGACACCTTGATCTCCATCGAAGCATCATTGTCGTCTCGCCAACTATTGCTTCTACGACTATCGCGACCGCTTAGTGATAAAGTAAAGCAATTACATGGCGATTGCATTTCATAGAACAAAGCGACAACCATATGGCTCCTGCCAGTTGCCGATAACTGTGACAAAACATGATAATCTCATACAACAATTTATATATCATCACGTCTTGACCATATCACATCACAGCAAGCCATACAAAAACAAGTTAGACGTCCTCTACTTTTTTGTTGCAAGTTCTACGTGGCTGCTACAGGCTTCTAGCAAGAACCGTTTGTCGGCGTTCTGGGAATGGGGGTCCCTAGACCTGCCTTCCTGCGGCCCATCTTCACCAACAAAGCATCCAAGACCCTCACGAGGGTCCAAGCCTCGCGAGGCGGACGGCGCAAGACCTCCTCCCGAGTGGCCTAGTCAGGCAGGCTCGCGAGGGGCGGAGATAGGCGAGGCAAACCTCACGAGGCTCTCGTGACATGAGCCATGATGATCGACACCAGGCGGGCGCCAGCGCGCGTAGCGTCCTTGTTTCCTCTTTGGTGCAAAGGAGGCAAGCGCAGCCGCAGAGTACCGAGGCATCAGGAAAAGTTTGCCATTTCGATGCAACAAGACAAAGACCATGGACTGCAATACGGAGGTCATCGTGGAGCCCAAGACGACGTCACCACCAGAGCTTTGTGCAGGCGAAGACTACTTTTGTCAGGATGGCTCGTACTAGCTGTCCCCCTTCAAATTTTCCCGCCGTTGTTGGCTCCCTTCCCGCTCGATATTTGGGAAGAGGACCAGGGCCTATATAAATAGGACTAGCCACCATAGTGGATGGGTGTCGGTGTCAAAACCTTCGGATCTCGGGTAGGGGGTCCCAAACTGTGCGTCTAGGCCGGATGGTAACAGGAGGCAGGGGACACAATGTTTTACCCAGGTTTGGGCCCTCTTGATGGAGGTCAAACCCAACGTCCTGCTTGATTGATATTGATGATATGGGTAGTACAGGAGTAGATCTACCACGAGATCAGAGAGGCTAAACCCTAGAAGCTAGCCTATGGTATGATTGTATGTTGTGGTTGTTGTCCTACGGACTAAAACCCTTCGGTTTATATAGACACCGGAGAGGGTTAGGGTTACACAAGGTCGGTTACAAAGGAGGATATATCCATATCCGTATTGCCTAGCTTGCCTTCCACGCGAAGTAGAGTCCCATCCGGACACGAGACGAAGTCTTCAATCTTGTATCTTCATAGTCTAACAGTCCGACCAAAGGATATAGTCCGGCTGTCCGGAGACTCCCTAATCTAGGACTCCCTCAGTAGCCCCTGAACCAGGCTTCAATGACGATGAGTCCGGCGCGCAGTATTGTCTTCGGCATTGCAAGGCGGGTTCCTTCTCTGAATACATCACAGAAGAATTTGAATACGAGGATAGTGTCCGACCCTGCAAAATAAGTTCCATATTCCACCGTAGAGAGAATAATATTTTCGCAGATCTAATTTGCTGGCTTGTTTTGGCAGCATGATGTTATGCCATGGCCCGGTGATTATTCGAACCGTTTCCTTTAACCAGCCCCGCACATAACGCGAGGCATCTTTTCGACACGTCTTGTCAAAGCATAGATCGTGTCCCCTTATTACGGGATTCTCATCCATACGGGCGTGGGTAACCCAACCACGCCATCAATTACGGCGCTTGGGGGATAAGCGAGTTTTACCAGGCAAGTGGGGACGCTTAGCTTCGTCCACCCATATAAAGGGAGAAGGATTCACCTTTCTATCCACTCCTTCTTCCTCCTTCGCTCATCCATTTTCACACACTTGAACTCTAGCGCCCAAGTCCGCTCGTCCCACCTCAACCTTCTCCAACCATGTCCGGAGCGGGAGGCAGGTGGATGGTCTCCTCCGTCACGGAGGGAGACATCAAGAAGCTGCGCGGAGCCGGATACTTAGCCATGAACATCGCGCATCGGCTGCCCGCTCCGGGGCAGATCGTCCCTACCCCGGAACCTCACGAGAGGGTAGTTTTCCTTCACCACTTCCTCTGCGGACTAGGGTTTCCCCTCCATCCATTCGTCTGTGGTCTCATGTTCTACTATGGCTGGACTTTCATGATCTGGCCCCGAACTTCATCCGCAACATTTTGGCATTCATCGTTGTGTGTGAGGCTTTCCTCCGCATCCGGCCCCACTTCGGCCTGTGGTTAAAGACCTTTAATATCAAGCCGAAGGTAGTACGAGGTCAACAAGCCGAATGCGACGGAGCCATGGTGGGCAAGATGCCCAACGTCATATGGCTCGAAGGCTCCTTCGTGGAGACAATAAAGCGATGGCAATCGACATGGTTGTACATCACCGAGCCGCGGACGCCAAATGGGCGGCAGCCCCTGAGTTTCAATCTGGATTCCCAACATGGCTCACTTCCTGGAAAGAGAAGGGCGTGTCGTGGGGTTCATCGGTGGAGCTGGATGGACTCCAGAAATGTATCCGGAGCATGGCGAGCAAGAAGCTCAAGCTTGTCAACATAGTCCAAGTTATGCTCATCCGCCAGATCCTCCCGTGTCAACAATGGGATTTTACCTTGTGGGACTTCGACCCGGCCAAGCACCAGACTCTGAGCGAGCTCTTTGATATGACGCACAAGGACGTCTGGAAGGTACTGTTCAACGGCGCCGAGGTCCCCCCTTCTCTCGCCGAGGACCGCAGACTAAGCGCAAAGCGCCTAGCGCGTTCGGTGAGTTCAATACGTCCCGTATGATATTTATTTTCCCTAGCTTAATTATGCGATGGGTCTAATCTCCATGCCTTTCATAGGACTGGGTGGAGATGTCGAGGCAGATTAACTGTCTGGCCCCTTTTCCCGAAGATACTGCGGGCGCTCTCCTGACGGAGATGCTGGCTCCGGCTCCTTACAAGGTGCCGGAGAAGACCAAGAAGGCCAAGGGAACCCGAAAGCGTTCCCGGCGCTAGGTGTTATCAGACTCATCGTCCGATAATTCTAGGGCACACTCTTCCCTCGAAGACGAGGAGGAAGAAGACGATGCTCCCCCTCCAGGCGGGGGAGACAAGAAAAGGAAGGCCGCCCCAAGTGGGGAGGCCGAAGGGTCCAAGAAGGGAAGGACTCTCCTTCCGGACAGTTCCACCGCCACCGATGAAGGCGAAGACGAGTGGTTGCCCAGGGCCAAGCCCCCGGGGAGATCGTAAGTATTTGGATACCAGAGTGACTCATAGAATTCCTTTGTCGCGTTGTTTTCCCTAACACCGAACATAATTATGCAGGCCGCCACGAGCCAATATCGAGGTATCATCGGACTGCTCCCTGGGCTCGTCGGACATGGACAACGATCCAGTCCCGACCGCCACCTCCCCTCATCCTGCCGACGATGCTGAGGTGCTATCTCAAGAGTGTAGGATCAAAAGTATGTCTAGAGGGGGGATGATTAGACTACTTGACTAAATAAAAACTTGACCTTTTCCCAATTTTAGTTCTTGGCAGATTTTAGCTATTTTAGGACAAGTCAAGCAATCATCACATAATTCAAGCAAGCATGCAAAGAGTATATTGGCAGCGGAAAGTAAAGCATGCAACTTGCAAGAATGTAAAGGGAAGGGTTTGGAGAATTCAAACGCAATTGGAGACACGAATGTTTTTCCCGTGGTTCGGATAGGTGGTGCTATCCTACATCCACATTGATGGAGACTTCAACCCACGAAGGGTAACAGTTGCGCGAGTCCACGGAGGGCTCCACCCACGAAGGGTCCACGAAGTAGCAACCTTGTCTATCCCACCATGGCTATCGCCCATGAAGGACCTGCCTCACTAGCGGTAGATCTTCACGAAGTAGGCGATCTCCTTGCCCTTACAAACTCCTTGGTTCAACTCCACAATCTTGTCGGAGGCTCCCAAGTGACACCTAGCCAATCTAGGAGACATCACTCTCCAAGAAGTAACAAACGGTGTGTTGATGATGAACTCCTTGCTCTTGTGCTTCAAATGATAGTCTCCCCAACACTCAACTCTCTCTCATAGGATTTGGATCTGATGGAAAGAAGATTTGAGTGGAAAGCAACTTGGGGAAGGCTAGAGATCAAGATTCATATGGTAGGAATGGAATGTCTTGGTCTCAACACATGAGTAGGTGGTTCTCTCTCAGAACATATGAGTTGGAATGGTGTATGTGTTCTGATGGCCCTCTCAACGAGTGAAGAGGAGGTGGAGGGGTATATAGAGCCTCCACACAAAATCCAACCATTACACACAATTTACCAATCTCGGTGGGACCGAATCAACAAACTCGGTCGGACCGAAAAGGTAAACCTAGTGACCGTTAGAGATTTTCGGTGGGACTGACATGCAACTCGGTAGAACCGATTCTATTAGGGTTTGGGCATAACGTAATCTCGGTGAGACCGATTACACAAACTCGGTGAGACCGATTTTGGTAATTAGCTAACCAGAGCGTTGGTCAGGCAAACTCGGTGGGACCGATTTGCTCTTTTGGTGAGACCGAAAAGTTACAAAAGGGAAACACAGAGTTTACATTGCAATCTCGGTGGGACCAATTCGCTCTTTCGGTGAGACCGAAAAGTTACGAAAGGGAAACAGAGAGTTTGCAACCCCATCTCGGTGAGACCGAGATCCCTATCGGCAGGACCGAATTGCTAGGGTTTGGCAGTGGCTTATGACATATGAAACTCGGTGGCGCCGGATAGATAGAATCGGTATGACCGAGTTTGGCTTAGGGTTTAGGTCATTTGTGGATATGGGAAAGTAGCTGAGGATTTTGGAGCATATCATTAAGCACATGAAGCAACACCTCATCCCTCCTTGATAGTATTGGCTTTTCCTAAAGACTCAATGTGATCATGGATCACTACAAATATAAAATGAAGAGTCTTGAGCTTTTGAGCTTGAGCCAATCCTTTGTCCTTAGCATTTTGAGGGTTCCACTTTGACATCCATGCCATGCCAATCATTGAGCTTTCCTGAAATAATCATCTTGGAATAGCATTAGCTCAATGACCTATATGTTGTTATGAATTACGAAAACCACCTAGGGATAGTTGCACTTTCAATCTCCCCCTTTTTGGTAATTGATGACAACATATAGATCAAAGCTTCGACAAATGATAATAAGCATGAAATATATCGTCGCTTTGAGAAGTATGTGAAAAGTAAGAGCCCCCCCTAAATTTGTGCATATTTAAAATTTGCTTTGCACTGCAAATGCACAAAGAGTTAGAGTCATGGGTTACTCTTCCATGTCACATACATCTTGGTGGAGCGCTTAAAATGATTAGAATGAAATGCATGCACTCATCACCAAGAATAGTGAGTGATCACATAAGATAGATAGGATAAAATAGCATTAAGCAAACATTAAGTGTAGCTTATGATCAAACACATGATCATCGATGTCTCACACAGATAATGACATAGTATCTCACACAAAAGCAAACGAAGGTCGAGAAACCACCAAATAAAACAAGAGAGAATAAAAGCAACACTCTCTCTCTAAGCCTATGATCTATACATTTTCTCCCCCTTTGGCAACAAGTTACCAAAAAGTTCCTAGAAAATGCATAGTGCTAAGTCGACACTCAGGCTTGATCTTTAGGTGGTGGTGGAGTCCGGATCACTCCAAGGACGAAGGCTTCCGTAGATGCTGAAGTAGACGCTGGAGCTGAAGTAGATGCTGGAGTTGGAGCTGATGCTGCGGCTAGAGCTCAGGCGGTTTCCCTCGTGTCAGGAACTGGCACTACAGACGACCTCGGAGCTCGGGGCACTCTGGCAAAGGCATCAGTTGTAGTCTTGCCTCTCCTCTCCTGCATGTCATCCCGGAGCTGCTCCACTGCAGACTGAATCTCTGTCACTTTGACATCCAAGTCATAGAACTTTTGTTCCATGATCCTCTCTAAGCTTGCCTGGTTTTGAGTTCGGGTGGCTAGTCCTTGCTCAATCCGTAGGGTGGATGCAATTAAGTAACAAGCTGCTCTTGTTTGGTTTTCAGGAAATACTCAGAAGCCTCCGCTTGAGTAGGCATCTTGGCAGCTTTCTCCTTCCTAGCCTTCTCCTTCTTGGCTTGTGCTTGGGCAGATGATGGCTCATTCTCAGTCATGACCACTTGGTTATCTTCAAAGTCCGGACGGATAGGCAGGTGTTCCTTGTCCAAGAGGTATATGCCTGTGCCCATCTTGGAGTTGATGAGCTCCTGAATCTGTGGGGTATATCCACAGCTCCTCTTCTGGTCTGCTGCTGTCCTCTTAATGGTCTCTACCATTAGGCTCGTCACCTTGAATTTCTGAGGCACATCAAAGATATGAAGCAAGTTGATCGCGTGGCCTCTGATCATCTTGTGATCTCCAGACTTGGGCAATAAGGTGTGCCTTAGTATCCAGTTAATAGTGGGCAGCCCTGATAGAAGATAATGTATTGATCCAAACTTGAAAGTGTCAAGTGCTTCATTTGGAATCTCCTTGTACATGTTGGACATAGAGTTGTGGTCCATCTTCTTCTTAGCATAAATGTCCAAGTCATCTGCTTGCTCCTCTGGGGCATTTATCAGCCGAGCCCATTCAGCAACTATGGACGGGTACCTCATACCCTCTGACATCCAAGTTATCCTACCATCTGGAAAAAAATGGGCTGTGGAGTAGAACTGCATGATGAGTTCCTCATTCCACTTTGTGATCTTCTGCCCAACAAAGTCCTCTACTCCACATGCCTTGAAGCTGTCCTGCACTCCAGGGAAGTACTCCTCGTTATCCTTGATGTATTGCCAATCGAGCCATCTCATGTCACAGACAATGGGCTTCTTGTCTAACAGCACTGTCTCATAGAAGTTTTGCTGCTCCTTGGTATGAAACCTGTAGTCCACTGCAGTCCTTCTCCTTGAAGCATACGGGTCTGCTTCTCTCCACTTCCGGAGCCCTGAATCTCTCCTGAGTTTCATATCCTCAGCCACAGGATGAGCATCGTTGTGGTCTGGGATCTTGGGCTTGAGCTTTCTGAGGACATTATCTTCCTCTTCTTCTGCAGCTTTAGGCACTGGGCCTTGTTCTTTTCAGCAGCTGGGATGCTTCTTGTATTCCTCTTTGGCTTGGGCTTTGGAGCAGGCTTGGCCTTGGAAGCAGCTCCCCCTGACCTTATGGGAACACCCATCAGCTTGGGTGCTTTTGGTGCTGGTGCAGCCACCTCTTCTTCTTCCTCCTCATCTTCCATGATGGAAGCTTTGCCAATCACTCTGGCTAAAGTTTTCTTCACCCTTTCTTTCCTCTTCTTGCCCTCAGCAGCAACTGGCTCAATGGGAGTGGGCTTCTCAGTTGAAGCTCTGGCCTTGGACATAGGCTGCCTGCCTGCTGGCCTTTTGAACTTCAACCCTGGCTTTGTACCTTGTGCTGGCTCAACTCTCTTTGAGGTTGCTTCCTCTTCTGCCACATAATCCTCATCTTCTGAGTCTGAGGTTCTCTTTTTTCTCTGTCGTGTGGCAGCCTTAGGTAGATTGCTAGGGGTGCTCCTGCTGCCATCATCTGAGGAACTTGAGGGACTAGTGCCCTCACTGAGCTGCACTTGCTGTTCTGACAGGTTCTGGCTATCACTTTGGTCTGACATGATGCAAACTCTGACTGCTGACCCTGTGAATAGGTTATAGATGAGATAGAGTAGATGAGCATCACAAAATGCAGAGATTTTTGCAAAAGAATAATCCAAAAACTTAGTTTTAGTTTCCCACTAAAAGCATCTCGGATCTACCGATTTTTAAATTCGGTGATACCGAAGCAGTTTTGGAACCTAAACTAGTGAACTCGTTCAGACCGAGTCACAGTTCGGTGGCACCGAGACTGCTAGGGTTTCACAGAATTCCAAAATCGATCATACCGATAAGTAATTCTCGGTCAGACCGAGTCTCACTTGTGCAATGGCATAAGCCAAATCGGTGGGACCGAGTTTTTCAACTCGGTGGGTCCGAGATGGTTTCGGAGGAAACCTAACCCTAAAATTTCCGAATTAAACCTAATCTACGAGTTCATTGACTAGATAGGAGTTTATCAAACATGGCAAGAATCATGATGATCACAAATGTGCTAGGAATCGGATTGGAGAATAGCACAAAGATCGAGTCCATACCCTAGTGCGGCGGAGACTCGCTACGGCGGCAACGGCGGGGTAGAATTCTCGTTGACGGTGACGGAGACCAGCGACAGGAGGCTGCTGGTGGCGAGGAGACGATCCGGAGACCAAGTTGGCAAAGCAGGCTATCGCATGGGCGAAGGGGTTCGGAGAAATTTCCAAATTTTGCCCGTGACTATATATAGCCCGACCCTGTCGGTGTGACCGAGTGGAACAACTCGGTGGCACCGAGATGCATAACTACGAGCAGTTACTGCAACTCGGTGTGACCGAAAAGTTCAAATCGTTTGCACCAAGATAAAAAACCTAGATCAACTTAATGATCTTGATAGGACCGAAAGTGGGGAATCGGTCAGACCGAGAATCACAAAGAGGTTTTGGAAGTTTAAGTCTATGACGAATCGGGGACTCCGAGCGCTCCTCACACAGAGTGGTTCGAATCTGACTTGATCAAATTTTCTGATGTAGCATGAATAGATTTTGAGACGAGAAAAGCATAGATAGCTATAGGAGGTTCTTAGGCATTCTTGTCCATCCACTTGGCAGAAAGAAATAAAGCCAAACAATCAAAACAACAAGTGGATTTCCTCGAATGAGTAAAATATGCAACCAACTTGCTCACACAATAAGATGGCAACTGAAATATGTGACAAAGCATGCACAACCAATTCTAGCATCTATCAAGCAATTTGCGATGACTAGGTCATCTATATATGAGTATATTGACTTAGGAGTCAAGTGAGAACACTTGATCATAGGTCATACTCATCGTTTAAGCTCAAGTGGGGTTACCACTTTTACATAAAGCATTGTTGTGTTCACATCTTTAGAGTTTCTCTAGCTCAAGTCTTAGCGTAAAGCTCCCCCTAGATGTGATATCCCCCCTAAGAGGGATGAACTAACCTTTGGTTTTGTCGATGATGACTTCATGTAGATGTTGAAGATGTGGATGCTCAATGTTGATGTAGATCACTTGGAGCTATCCATTTGAGTGAATTGCACTTTCAATACCTACATGGGTTAGTCCCATAAGGAACAAACAAGGATATCCATAGACATAGAGTGATGCACACACAAGATGATGTCCATGAAAACTTTTAGGTTACCTTGTCCCTTGTCTTACCAACAAGAGGGTTTGTGACTCCTTGAACTAGTGCAAGATGTGGAAGTTGATTGCACTTGTTCTTGCCAAAATGATAAGAGTGAAGTATGTTGGCGGAGTCACCCTCAAGAACTCTCTAGTTCTTCTTCTTTTGGATCCACATCATCTTGATGGGAATCCTTGGAGTTGTAGTCGTACTAGACGAAGTGGAACTTCAAGTAGTCTTGGGAATCCACTTGACTTAGGTCTTAGGAGCTTTTTCAAATGCATCAATTTCCTCTTGAAGCTTGTCCTTGCCTTTTTGCTTGTAGTCTTGTGGTGGAAGATCATCTTGAGCTTGTGTCCCCTTGAAGGAAGTATCATACTTCTCTTGTTGAGGAACAAACTTTGTCTTGGGGTATTAATCTTCTTCCCACTCAACTCCATTGGCATTGAACTTTCGTTCAAAACCAACACCTTGATTCTTCCGGTGCATTCCTTGCTTGCGCACAATTTCCTCGAATTGCTTACTCCCGGCAAGGCTTTTGTACACTCCTTTCTCTACAATTCCCTTCAATAAGCTATTTTCTTGCTCAAGTGTAACTTGGCTAAGAGAATCATTAGTGGAATCAAGAGAACTACTAGAAGCAACAATATTGGATTTAGCATGATCATTGTTACTACTAGAGGAAGAATCTTTCCTGTTCTTGTTACTAGACTTGACTTGAGGCATGTAAGTGGATAAGAGTAAACGCTTGGCAATGTAAGAAGAACTTTTCTTGCGGATATCATCATTGATTGCTTTTAAAAACTCATGCTCTTGCTCAAGATTGAGCTTTTCAAAGCGTAACTTCTCATGAGCTCTTAAAAGTTCTCGATGATCTTCGAAGATAGTTTCATGAGCTAACTTAAGAGTGTTTAGTTCTTTAGTTAGAGCCTCAATCTTCTCCTTATCATTGTCATTCGTTTTATCTTGATTAGCATGATTAATTGATGTTTCATCATAGTATTCATCACTAGAGTTGTCAACAAGCAAATCATCATCACCTAGCAAGTCATCTTCATCACTATTAAAATCAACATACTCGGGGTGTGTTACCTTAGGACCTTTGGCCATGAAACATCTTCCAATTCCTTCATTTGGTGAATCAAATATGTCGTAGGAGTTGGATGACACAAGTGCTAGACCGGCAACACCTTCATCTTGAGTATCTTCGAAGTCGAAGTGATAACTTCTCTCGGAGTGGCTGTCAGAGTCGGAGCCGGATACCCATTCACCAACATGAGCTTGATGTCTTCATTTTGTGTAGCTCCTTGATGATTTTTCCTTCCTTTCCGAATCCTTGCTTCTCTGTGAGTACCTTCGTTCATAACGATCATCTCTACTCCTTCTCTCTCTTGGTGGTGAATCTTTGCTTCTTCTTTTTGGAGAATCTTCTCTTCTCTTGTAGGGAGCCATACACTCATTGGAATGGTGTCCGGGTCTTCCACAATTGTAGCAGTTTCGCTCTCGACTAGAAGATCTTTTGTCATTGTAGGACCTTGACTTGAAGCTTCTATCTTTGTTTCTGCTCTTATAGAACTTGTTGAAGTTCTTCACCATTAAGCTCAATTCTTCGTTGAAGTTTTGTCTCTCACTTGATGATGTGGGGGCTTCACATGACGCTTCGTAGGCACCACTTGATTTGTTGTGAAGTTCCTCTTTATCCTTAAGTGACATCTCATGAGGAACCATTCTTCCAATCACTTCTATTGGCTTGAGATCTTTGTAGTTGGGCATCATTTGGATCAACGTGCACACGGTGTCATATTTTCCATCCAAGGCTCTTAGGATCTTCTTGATGATGAATCTATCGGTCATCTCTTCACTTCCTAAGCCGGCAATCTCATTCGTGATGAGAGCAAGCCTAGAGTACATTTCAGCGACACCTTCACCATCCTTCATCTTGAACTTGTCAAGTTGACTTTGAAGCACATCCAACTTGGATTCCTTGACGGAGTCGGTACCTTCGTGCATATCAATCAAGGTGTCCCAAATTTCCTTTGCATTCTTAAGACGGCTGATTTTGTTGAATTTCTCGGGGCATAATCCGTTGAAGAGAATATCACAAGCTTGAGCATTGTATTGCAACATCTTCAACTCATCCGCGGTAGCTTCACGGTTCGGTTCTCTCCCATCAAAGAAGTCACCTTGCAAACCAACACACACAATAGCCCAAACGGCGGGGTTATGTCCAAGAATATGCATTTTCATTTTATGCTTCCAACTAGAAAAATTAGTACCATAAAAGTAAGGACCTCTACGGTGATAATTTCCCTCGCTAGACGCCATACTCTCCTAGGTTGTGAAACCAAGGCTATGACCACCAAAAGCTATGGAGATCAAAGCAAATGGAGACCAAGTCTCTGATACCACTTGTAGGATCGAAAGTATGTCTAGAGGGGGGGGGGTGATTAGACTACTTGACCAAATAAAAACTTGACCTTTTCCCAATTTTAGTTCTTGGCAGATTTTAGCTATTTTAGGACAAGTCAAGCAATCATCACATAATTCAAGCAGGCATGCAAAGAGTATATTGGCAGCGGAAAGTAAAGCATGCAACTTGCAAGAATGTAAAGGAAGGGTTTGGAGAATTCAAACGCAATTGGAGACATGGATGTGTTTCCCGTGGTTCGGATAGGTGGTGCTATCCTACATCCACGTTGATGGAGACTTCAACCCATGAAGGGTAACGGTTGCGCGAGTCCACGGAGGGCTCCACCCAGGAAGGGTCAACGAAGTAGCAACCTTGTCTATCCCACCATGGCCATCGCCCACGAAGGACTTGCCTCACTAGCGGTAGATCTTCACGAAGTAGGCTATCTCCTCGCCCTTACAAACTCCTTGGTTCAACTCCAAAATCTTGTCGGAGGCTCCCAAGTGACACCTAGCCAATCTAGGAGACACCACTCTCCAAGAAGTAACAAACGGTGTGTTGATGATGAACTCCTTGCTCTTGTGCTTCAAATGATAGTCTCCCCAACACTCAACTCTCCCTCATAGGATTTGGATCTGATGGAAAGAAGATTTGAGTGGAAAGCAACTTGGGGTAGGCTAGAGATCAAGATTCATATGGTAGGAATGGAATGCCTTGGTCTCAACACATGAGTAGGTGGTTCTCTCTCAGAACATATGAGTTGGAATGGTGTATGTGTTCTGATGGCCCTCTCAATGAGTGAAGAGGAGGTGGAGGGGTATATATAGCCTCCACACAAAATCCAACCGTTACACACAATTTACCAATCTCGGTGGGACCGAATCAACAAACTCGGTCGGACCGAAAAGGTAAACCTAGTGACCGTTAGAGATTTTTGGTGGGACTGACATGCAACTCGGTAGGACCGATTCTGTTAGGGTTTGGGCATAACGTAATCTCGGTGAGACCGATTACACAAACTCGATGAGACCGATTTTGGTAATTAGCTAACCAGAGAGTTGGTCAGGCAAACTCGGTGGGACCGATTTGCTCTTTTGGTGAGACCGAAAAGTTACAAAAGGGAAACACAGAGTTTACATTGCAATCTCGGTGGGACCAATTTTCTCTTTCGGTAAGACCAAAAAGTTACGAAAGGGAAACAGAGAGTTTGCAACCCCATCTCGGTGAGACCGAGATCCCTATCGGCAGGACCGAATTGCTAGGGTTTGGCAGTGGCTTATGACATATGAAACTCGGTGGCGCCGGATAGATAGAATTGGTATGACCGAGTTTAGCTTAGGGTTTAGGTCATTTGTGGATATGGGAAAGTAGCTGAGGATTTTGGAGCATATCATTAAGCACATGAAGCAAGAGGCTCATTAAGCAACACCTCATCCCTCCTTGATAGTATTGGCTTTTCCTAAAGACTCAATGTGATCTTGGATCACTAAAAATATAAAGTGAAGAGTCTTGAGCTTTTGAGCTTGAACCAATCCTTTGTCCTTAGCATTTTGAGGGTTCCACTGTCACATCCATGCCATGCCAATCATTGAGCTTTCCTGAAATAATCATCTTGGAATAGCATTAGCTCAATGAGCTATATGTTGTTATGAATTACCAAAACCACATAGGGATAGTTGCACTTTCAAAGAGGCACCGGACCAAGGGGAGACAGCCCTGTAGGTGCCTCAAGGCGACCTTCCGGACTCCAGGAACCGAGGGGACGGGGCCCCTGAGAGCTCCGAGTTCGGCCCTCAGCCGAACACCGTGCCGGAACCTCCAGCGGTTCCAGGCTCGGGCAGGCGGCCTCCTTCTAAGAGGGGCAAGACGCTTGTGCCAGTGACCTCTATCCATCTAGAGGCGCCGGACAATCTGCTGGAAGCGCTTCACAACGCTTCCATCGACGAGGAGCACTGCACTATCATGAGTGCGGTGATCCAGAAGGTTCAGTCCGCCAAGAGCGGATTGACTGAAGCCTGTGCCAGCCTTCTAACAGGCTTTGAGGTAAGTGTTTTAAAATGTAGTAGAAATATTACCGCATAGACAGTAGCCCCTGATGCTTTGTTCGGTGTTCACAAAGAAAAGCCGAACAGAGGATCAAATAATATCGCAGGAGTCTAATATAAGTATGTCAATATGCATATGCAGGCTTTGCTGTTGGCGTCCGCCGCACTGACTGTGGAGGTCGCCGTACTGAAGCAGGACCTCGAGGGGTCCAGGAAAGAGCTCGGCCTTGCCAAGAGGCAACTCAAGGAGAACAAGGGTAAGTAATACCCTGTCTATAGATATGTATATATAAAAGAAGACGCGATTGCAAAATGACAGGGTCAACGTATATTTGCCAGGGGCCACGACCAAGGTGGCGACCCTGAAGCAAGCGCTAACCAAGGCCGAGGATGTAGTGGCCAAGGAGCACACCTAGCGAGAGAAGCACGAGGCTCGGGTGGGCGAGGTGCAGGAAGAGCTCCAGGCTCTCGTGGCGAAGCACGAGGCGTTGGATCTTGACTCAAAGACGTGGGAGTCTCAGCTTGCCGCGGCCCTCGAGAGCGCAAGAAGTGCCAAGGCCGAAGCCCAAAAGGCCCTCCAGGAGATCAACGCAATGAAGAAGATAGCGGCGATTAAGGCTTTCTATATGCAAAGCAAGCATGTAAAAGTAAATTACCGATTACTTACCCGAATCCGGAGCTCTCGAGGAGCATTCGCGGATTTGCCCCACAGCATGTCCGATGCCGCACAATTTTACCAGCCTGAGGATGGAAGCTCAACGGAGAAGCTGTTCTGGTCTCAGTATGCTGAGGCGGAACACCCGGTGCCAATGAGTGACCAGCTGAAGCAGCTGGTCGAGCTACATAAGGCGGCCGATCGGGCCATGAAGAGCTTTATAGTCCGGCTGTGGCCTGGCGACGCCCTTCCGAACAGCTTCTTCGGCCTGGTGAGGCGGCTTGTGGATGCCTGCCCGCGGCTGGAGGTCGTCACGTGATCTGTCTGTATTGAAGGTGCACGCCGGGCTTTCGCCCGTGTGAAATTGCAGTGGGTCAAGCTAGACACCGTGAAGCTGATCAAGGAGGGGCCGCCGGAGGGCAAGGAGCACCGCCACCCCGAGATGTACTACGAGGGTGTTCTGCCGGGTGCCCGTCTCATCGCGGATGAGTGTTAAAAAGATGTAATATTTGAATGAGACTTGCTCGTTTTATCTTGTATTTATGAAAACTTGTTTCATATGCGCTATGCAACGCTTGTTTGAATTTAAAGTATTACCTTTTTTTTGCTGTTTATCCAATCTGAGAGATGGCTAGTCCTTGGCTTCTGCCCCCATGCCACGAGTGCTGGGGTGTTCGGGATAAACCTGAGCACTCTTGTTCCCATGTTTGGGTCCTTCGAGGGAGGTGCTCAGCACAGTGAACAAGGCAACCGGACTAATAATGCTTTATCACTCTCACTTAGCCATAGAATTCTATAATTTTAAATTTCGGCGAAGCCCCTGGTATTCGGAAGGCCGAATTTGGGGCGCGATACACACCTTTAAGATGGACAGGGCCGGCCCCTCGCTCTAAGCGGCAAAAGTCTTTAGGGACTCGAAAACCTCGCCGAACAATGACCAGTCTCTCGCCTTATCATGACAGTCAGTTTTAGCTTTCTCTACTGAGGTGCTGAACCCAGCAGAACCGGGGCACAATCGCAGTAGTTCTCCTAGCGCTACCTTAGCGGATAGAGCGGAACGTAAGGTACCAAAACATAGGAGATGGGCAAACCCAACATTTGACCAAAGACATGATTCGGAGCTGATGCATAGAATGCTATAAGTTCGGGGTGCCGCACTTGTGAAAGTGTTCGGACTTGTCACACCGTATTGTGAGGTACGTAAGCCCCTGGTGTATTAGCCGTACCAAGGTGTACGGTTGCAAGGCGTCACTAATGAACACACACACACACACACACATATATATAACAAGAATGCAATAATAGTCGTAATGTCATGTATTGTATATTAAAAAATTGTGTTAAAGCAGAGTGATACAGATAGTGCGATAAGCAAAGAGTAGGACTATGTCCCCTCCAAGGTCAAGCTGAGGAATGATATGAAATCGAATATTTCGCTCGTTACTGTAATCAACCTGGGAATTCCGTGGTATGACGTAGCTCTCTGCCTCCTTGGTTGCTGCATCATGTTTTCAGCAATAGTGCTGCCAGACAGTGTTTCCAGAGATTAAGGTCCTGAAAAGAAAAGAAAAAATAACCGAACGGGAAGCCCCTAGTGCGGTTTAAGCCGCGTCTTGGGGTGTGCCGCAGTTGTGCCCCCTCCCCACCTGTGCCCATGGTATTTTTAATGCGTAATTATGTACGCGCGGCACGAGTTTCGCCGTTGGGCTAGGATTGGGGTGGCCGCCGTATTGCTACACGAGCTTAGATCGCGCCAGGTGGTCTATTTGCCGATTGCTCCGAGCGCGCTTGAAGGTGTCCGGGCTTTGAAGCGCCGAACTGGTTGATTGCCTTGAGAGGCTGCTTTGTGCTTCTGCTACGAGGGCCGCGGTGTGCTCCTCTGTTTGGAGGGAGCGCTCTGTGTTTCCATTTACTGTAATAACTCCGCGAGGTCCTAGCATCTTGAGCTTGAGGTATGCATAATGCAGTACCGCATTGAATCTAGCAAATGCAGTTCGCTCGAGCAGCACGTGATAACCACTGCGAAACGAGACTATATCGAAGATTAACTCTTCGCTTCGGAAGTTATCCGGGGATCCGAAGACCACTTCCAGTGTAATTGAGCCTGTGCAATGGGCATCCACACCGGGAATGACACCTTTAAAGGTCGTTTTTGTGGGTTTGATCCTTGAGGGGTCTATACCCATTTTGTGCATTGTGTCCTGATAAAGCAGGTTCAGGCTGCTGCCGCCATCCATAAGGACTCGAGTGAGGTGGAATCCATCAATGATTGGGTCTAGGACCAGTGCGGCAAATCCGCCATGACGGATACTAGTGGGGTGGTCCCTGCGATCAAAGGTAATCGGACAGGAGGACCAAGGGTTGAACTTTGGGGCGACTGGCTCCAACTCATATACGTCCCTGAGCGCACGCTTCCGCTCCCTCTTGGGGATGTGGGTCATGTATATCATGTTCACCGTCTGCACTTGCGGGGGAAACCTCTTCTGCCCTCCGGTGTGTGGCTGCCGGGGCTCCTCCTCGTCATCGCTATGCGGCCCCTTGTCCTTGTTTTCGGCAATTAACTTGCCGGCCTGCTTGAACACCCAACAAGCCCTGTTGTTGTGATTGGATGGCTTGTCTGGGGTGCCGTGTATTTGACACGAGCGATCGAGTATACGGTCCAACCTGGACGGACCCAGCGTACTTTGTTTGAATGGCTTTTTCTGCTGACTGGGTTTAGAGCCTTTGAATCCAGCATTGACTGCCGTATCCTCAGTATTTTCGCTGTTAAATGGGGCGCTTATGTTTGTTGCGACGTGACCTTCTATTGCCGTCCTTGGTATCTGAGGTACCATGGTTCTTTGATATGTTATTACTGCAAGCCAGCCAGCTATCTTCTCCCGCACAAAAGCGGGTCATGAGCGTCGTGAGAGCTGCCATAGATTTCAGCTTTTCCTGACCAAGGTGCCGGGCTAGCCAGTCGTCTCGGATGTTGTGTTTGAAAGCCGCTAAGGCCACCGCATCCGGACAGTCGACGATTTGATTTTTTTTTGTAAGGAACCGAGTCCAGAATTGCCTGGCCGACTCTTCTGGCTGCTGAATTATGTGGCTCAAGTCATCGGCGTCTGGTGGTCGCACATAAGTGCCCTGAAAGTTGTCGAGGAATGCGGCTTCCAGATCTTCCCAATAGCTAGTGGAGTCCGCTGGCAAGCTGTTAAGCCAATGCCGCGCTGGTCCTTTGAGCTTTAGTAGGAGGTATTTGATGGCATGTAAGTCATCACCATGGGCCATGTGGGTGTGGAGGAGGAAATCCTCAATCCATACTGCAGGATCTGTTGTGCCGTCGTATGATTCAATATTTACAAGTTTGAAACCTTCTGGGAATTGATGTTCCATTACTTCGTCTGTGAAGCATAAGGGGTGTGAGGTGCCTCTGTATTGGGCTATATCGCAACGCAGCTCGAATGGGTCTTGCCCGCTCTGTTCGGCCCGGCCGGATTTTCTTTTACTGTATCCGACGTGACGTTTATCGTCTCGTAGAGTGGTGCGCCATCGTGATCCATAGATCGATCTTGCATGTTTTGCTTTGTCCTCCAATATGTCTCGCAGGTCTGGCGTATCTCCCCATGCCTTTTTATTTGAATGGCATCGGGGTGGAGGCTGAGCTTTTGGCTGGAATGCCTCTCTATCGCAGCCACGAGGTGGCTGATCAGCCATATCATACGCTTCTTCCTCTAGTTGGGGTAGTAACCTGCACTTTGGGTAATTCTTGGAGGGGCGCTCGAGTTTATATTCCTCAGCCGCGAGGACTCCAGTCCATCTGTCAGCTAGCAGATCTTGATCAGCTTGAAGCTGCTGCTGCTTTTTCTTCAGGCTATTTGCCGTGGCCATAAGCTGGCGCTTGAAGCGCTCTTGTTCGATGGGATCCTCTGGTACGACGAATTCACCGTCACCGAGGCTTGCCTCGTCTTCGGAGGGGGGCATGTAATTGTCATCCTCCTCCTCTCCGTCTGCCGCTCTCTCAGGAGAGCTGGCTCCTTCATCCTCCTGCTCTAAATCTTGCTGGAGGGGATTGTTGTTATCTTCGGCACTATCCGGAGTGTTATTATCTCCTGTGCCGGTATCACCACTTTTGCTTTGGCGGGACTTAGAGCGGCACCGCTGACGTCGGTGCTTGGGTTGCTTCTTGGAGGGGTCATCCTCCACTGTATCATTGCCATTGCCTTTGTTGGGTGTATCCACCATGTATATGTCATATGACGAGGTGGCTTTCCAGTGCCCTATAGGCGCTGGTTCATGTTCGTCTCCTACATCGTCGTCCATACCGTCGATGTCTTCGGAGTCGAAGCCGAGCATGTCGGTTAAATCATCGACAGTGGCTACAAAGTGGGTGGTGGGTGGGCGTCGAATTTCCTCGTCATCCGGATCCCAATCCTGTTGGCCATAGTCCGGCCAGGGCTCTCCTGACAAAGAGAGAGACCTTAGTGAATTCAGAATGTCGCCGAAGGGCGAGTGCTGAAAGATATCCGCGGCGGTGAATTCCATGATCGGCGCCCAATCAGATTCGATTGGCAGGGGAGCGGATGGTTCGGAGTCCGGAAAAGAGTCCGACACCTTGGAGTCGCGGGCTGCGCAGAGGGTTAGGCTAGTGTTCGGCTCAATCGCCGCTGAGACTGCAGCCCATGAGGCGGTGTCTAACCACCCGTCCTCGATTGGCGCAGTTGGCTCCGAGCTAAGGGTCGGAGCTGATGCGGGCGCGGCCTCTGGGGTACTGTTCGGTAGCAGAGCTAGGTCATACCCATCGTGATAGTGCGGCGCGCCCGGCTGTGGCTCGAATCCGTCGAAGATCAAGTCTCCGCGGATGTCGGTCGTGTATTTCATACTTCCAAACCTGACCTGATGGCCAGGGGCGTAGCTTTCAATCTGTTCCAGATGGCCAAGCGAATTAGCCCGCAGTGCAAAGTCGCCGAATACGAAGATCTATCCAGGGAGAAAAGTCTCACCCTGGACCGCATCGCTATCGATGATAGTAGGAGCCATCAAGCCTAACGGCGACGACACAGAGGAACTCTCAATGAAAGCACCAATGTCGGTGTCAAAACCGGCGGATCGCGGGAAGGGGGTCCCGAACTATGCGTCTAGGCCGGATGGTAACAGGAGGCAGGGGACACAATGTTTTACCCAGGTTCGGTCCCTCTTGATGGAGGTAAAACCCTACTTCCTGCTTGATTGATATCGATGATATGGGTAGTACAAGAGTAGATCTACCACGAGATCAGAGAGGCTAAACCCTAGAAGCTAGCCTATGGTATGATTGTATGTTGTGGTTGTTGTCCTATGGACTAAAACCCTTCGGTTTATATAGACACCAGAGAGGGTTAGGTTTACACAAGGTCGGTTACAAAGGAGGAGATATCCATATCTGTATTGCCTAGCTTGCCTTCCATGCCAAGTAGAGTCCCATCGGGACACGAGACAAAGTCTTCAAACTTGTATCTTCATAGTCTAACAGTCCGGCCAAAGGATATAGTCCGGTTGTCCGGAGACCCCCTAATCCAGGACTCCCTAAATAGGGATCATCTCATCTTAGCTTGAGGGAACCTACACACCACACGTTCATACGCACAAGAACACCTCAATCTCAGGAGGTTGTTGTTCCCTTGTATTGTTCATCATCAGCCCAAGAGGCAATCCACCACCACCACACTGGAGTAGGGTATTACACCACAACGGTGGCCCGAACAAGTATAAACCCCGTGTCTTTCTGTGTTGTGAGTCCATCGAGTTCGTCCGTGAGACCTAGCGAGCTAGAGCGTAGATCGGTAGGAGGGAAAGACTTCACGCGCACCCCAGTGTTCGAACCTTAAGGGTTAGACGGAGCCCCACATCCGACATTTGGCGCGCCAGGTAGGGGTGCGCCGGAGCTTCTTCTCCGCCAATCAGCTCTCCAATGTTCACCGGCTACGATGTCTGGCGACCCAAGGGCCGGATCCGACCGCTGGGCAGCCTGGCCGCCCCGGACGACGCCGCCTACCCATGAAGATCTCGACCCCGCACCCCAAGTGGCGCGGGCGCCACCGAGCTCCACCGGGCATGGACAACGCAGCCAGGCATCATCCACCCTCACCCTGTGGCAAGCACGAGCCGCGGCGAGAGCAGCGAGTCACGTAGCAACAACAACACCGCACTCACGGCGGGAGCAAGCGAACATGCGGGCGGCACTCACAGTGGCAAGGGAGCTGCTGCGATGCAGGCTGATGGAGAGCAGCCGGGACACGCTGCTTGAGCATGTTGCTGAGCTGCTGGACGCAACAGTGTCGGGAGAGCCACCCTTCTGCTATCGACTCCCCCAGGCCACTACAAGGTCACGCGGCGAGCCTCACCACAACTGCGCGCCATCGACTACACCCGGGGGCTTCGTCAACATCAGCACGGCTGGCGGCGTAGGGGGATCCACCCCCATGGTCCCGGTCGGATGCCATATTATCATCCCCAGGACGCCATCATGGGCAGAGCAACATGGAGCATTGGGCACCACAGCGAGGTGTTTGGGGTGACGGCCCCGGAGGCCTACGTGCCCCGCATGATGGACCAAGGGTACACACTAGAGGACGACATCAGCTCATTCATTGGAGAAGATTGGGGAGAAGGGGCGCTAGGAGTCGAAGCCTTCTAAGAGCCAGCTGAGAACCACAACGATCACGCCGGCGACGGCAACTACAGGGTACTGCTAACCTCTCAGGAACAGGCTTATGCTAACCATGGGCTGTAGATGAATCAGGTTGCAGCATCGATCAGCGACCCTGGCACGGGGGACACTCGTTTCAACAAGGGAGACACGCTGGGGGCCGTCGGGAGGGAGCCAGGAGCAAGGCCCCTCTCCAAGGCACACGAAACCAGGGGATACCCGGAGGTAGGCCCTCTGCCGGGTAGCTTCAACGACCCTTCCCCCGGCAGAGGACCCGTGGTCGCCGAGGGAACCGCTGGCATCCTCTTTCCCTCCTTTGTGTCATCCTGTTCTATGGTTGGCTCAAAGGAGGTCAAGAGTGGCGCAAGGCGGGCCCCTCGTCTGGCGATATGAAGCAAGGCTGGTACCTGTGAAGAAGGCCCGGTGCCTGTGAAGCTCGCCGCCCGTGACATCTCACGTAATAATGAGTTGGGGCTGTAAACGCCCCAGAGTCTCAAGAGCGCCGGCCTCAGGCCCTGGGGCTCCCTCCCACGCCTAGTGGACGGCACTTAGCTCTACGCTGGTGAGAAGACTTGAAGACCCGAAGACTAGACTAGGTGCTGGACGCGGCCTTTTGCTTTGGATCTCTCTTTCTGTGGCTTTGCTTTCTGATTCTGGACTTAAGTTGAAGCTGAATTTTTATCGATGCGTGCGGGGAGTGCCTTTTCTCGTTCGAGCCGTTTCTCGCTTTCTGGATTTTGTTTGGTTTGGGACTCACGTCCATCGCCTTTCCCTCGCAAAGCTCCTCGTGAGCCGGACTCGCAAAGCACGCGCTATCACTACGCCTGGTGCTCACCCCTTGCGGCCCCCCCTCAAACGGGGCGATAAGATCCGCAGGATTCTCAGGAACTCATTGCCTCACGACCCAGCCCTAAGTTGGTGCTGACTAAGGTAAACCATGACGGGAGACTCACCCTTAGCTTCATGAGCTCACGAGGACACATACTCACATCGCATAGGAAAGTAAAAACTACGATTTGCTTACACGAGGGGCTCCCCCTCTCAAAATGCTCTTACAAGTTCTCCAAGGGCCACGCCCGAGTTTTGCGTGCAGAATAAAACAACAAGAGAATATGGGATCATCCAGAGACATCCCTTGCTGCATCGTCCATGGACGTGTCACTCGCATCATCATCATCTCTGTCGGAATCGCCGTCGCCGTCGGCGACACCCCCATCGTCGTCGTTAACCACGTCACCTTCGTCTGCGACGACCACCACCCCATCATTCTCCGACGTGAAGGCCCTGACCAACGCATCGACATGGTCCTCTACCCAATGCGCCAGGTCGCCCCGGACGGCCATGGGTACAGGGGCAATGGAGGCATCGAAGTCGAAGTTGGGGTCGGCGTTCAGAAGGTGGTTGAGGACACGAGAGAAGGTGCACTGAAGCAGGCCACGACCCCTCTCCTCCACAAGCTGCCGAGCTCTCGCATACTGAGCCTCCAGGCGCGTCACCACCTCGGTGAAGAAGGTCAGGTGGCTGGCATAGTCACTTGAGTGAGGGGTCAGGGTGTTCTTGTTGCAGATGTAACCTAGGGTGGTGTTGGCCTTGTTCCGAAGGTCTTGAAGCATAGGAGCGTGCTCGCGCTCTAGCGTCCGGCGTTGAAGCACTTCCTCCCTGTTTTGCTGCGCGACGGCCTCGGAATCATCAACTCGTTTCCAAAGGGAAGATAGCTCGGCGCGGGCGGAGGCCAAGTCCGCCTGCGCCGTGACCAAGGCGACAGCTGTGGCCTCCGCACGCCTCTCAGCCTCATCCAACCTGGACCTAAGGGCGGCGGCCCTGCCCGCACCTTCCTGACCAGCGAGCTTCAGCTTCAAGTCGTACCTGCCCTCCAGATCTGTGTGAACCTCGGCCACCCGGCGATTGATCTCCTCCTTGACTCTGGCCTCGCGGGCCCCGACGGCATCTTCATCTTGAGAGACTTGACGCTCCCTCGTCTCCAGTCGCTCGAGCTCGAGGCTGCGCTCCACGGCTTCTAGGGCCAGCGTCTCCTCGCGTTGCCAGACCTCCTCTTCCTCCATAGGCGTCCCCCTCATCGACGCAAGGGCGGCCCCGCGTGCCTCGGCCTGCTGCTCAAGGGACACACTCCAGGCCTGGAGCTCCCACGCGCGCTCCTCCGCAGCCTCGCGGCGGCAATCGGCCTCATGAGCTTCTTCCAAAGCTTGCGAGTGGGACTCATTGGCAATCTTGAGGGACGCCTCAGCCTTCGCGTTCTCGAGGTCGCGATGATAATGAACGAGGTTGATGGCCACTCGCAACTTACGCCGCTCCTCCATCAACTGAAGACCTTCAGCCTCAAGACGCGAGTCGACCCCAGCAAGCTCTTCACCAAGGCGGTTCATCGTGCCCATCGCCTCCTGGAAGAGCTCGTGGTGAACCACGCTGTTCTCGCGCTTGAGCTCGACCGCTCGGCCCACCTCGACCTCCACCTCGGGGGCTACGGGTGGAGCATCAAGTGGCGCACCACCTCCTAGTTGGGGGCTGGCACAGCCCCAGGCGCCAGCTGACCCTCGCGAGGGGCCCGAACCGTACAAGGACCGCTGCTTGAAGAAGACTCCAGGATCGAGGCTAGCCAGCTACCAACCGTGACCAAGGGAGGAGCCATTGGCACGACTGCTGCACTTCGAGCAAGGCCGCAAAGAAAGAACGGCGAAGGCACAAGCTCGGGGTGCATTGATGATAGACCAACTCCCCTGGCCGACCCCACGACGTGGGTAGCGTCTGAGCCTGTAGCACGGGAGCTTGGCAGGCGCGATGGGACGAGAGGGAGCTGCTTCTCTGGAGATTTCACGGCCTTAGCAGAAGGGGACCTGAGGGGACAATTGTCAGGAAAGGAAGGCGACACATAGAAGATCACCAAGATAAGGTACTTACTCGTCGATAGCGACGTACTTCCGTCGCTTCAACGGCCCGAAGATGTTGCTGCCTCTTGGGGATCCCTTCCTCTTGCGGAGCTCCTCGAAGTCCACACAAAGGTGACCGAAGCGCTGGACGTGATGGCCGGAGCGCGGCGGAGCCAAAGAAGAACCAAGAGGGATGGCTTCAGGGGAGCCCGGCTACAGCGAACAGCCCGGCTCTTTCTCGCCGCGACCTCCCGAGGCTCCTGGAGCCTCGGCCTCGGGAGCCGCATGCCGCATCCCATCAGGGACCGACACATTAGGAGGGGCATCGCAAGATCCCGAGGACGATGCCCCCGGATCACCGCTCGGCATGTGCCCCTCAACATCTGAGCAGCCGGCCACCGTCGCCGCTGGCTCCCTCGCACCGTCACCTAGGGCAAGCTCGGCACCGGCGGCGAAGATGGGGACCACGATGACGGGATTCTCATGGCGCCCCACCAAGCCAATTGGGTGCAACCTCCACTCATGAAAGGAAGGCATGTCCGTGGCAAAGGTGACCTTGTTCTCGTAGCGGTACAACATGCAGCTTTTCTTGGGCATCTCGTCGGGCAGAGGGACACCAGATAGGACCATGAGCACTGTTTGCCGCGCAGCAAGAGGGAGCCCCTCCTCCTGAACCCTCATATTGTCCTGTCTGCTGAGAAAGTCCCACATCGGGCGAGAATGGCGCTGAAGCGGAGCAACTCGATGCCTGACGAACTCCCTCACCACCATGGGCGCAGTCACGCCAAGGTCCTTCAACCACCTCAGCCTAGCCCAGACGGGGCAAGGCAGGGGCTCGTGAGCTTCTGATGGCCCCAGCCGGAGTTTGGAATGGCAGGCCCCACCGGAGCTTGGAGTAGAGGGTTGAGCACGCCGGCATCAACAAACACCCATCGCGTGCGGAACTCGCTCGCGGATGAAGGGAGCTCGAAGTCGATCCCCATGCCTGCTGTCGCAGCCACAACCTGGAAGCCCGCACACCCTAAGCTCTGCCGGGCACCGGTGAGATGCAGCGAGAAGAAGTGGCGGAGGAGTTCCACGGAGGGGGTGATGCCCACCATGGCCTCACACACAAAAGCAAAGACGACAAGAAGTTCACAGATTGAGGGTTGAGATGGAGCATGTCGATCTGATAGTGCTCGAGCACTGCGTTGAAGAAGGCGGAGAAGGGAGGAAGCAGGCCATCCCAGAGGGCATCAATGAAGATCGGAACCTCGGTGACTGCTCGAGCCATGCTGAAGCGAGACGCAGGCCAGGCCGGCGTCTCTCCCCACTCGTTGAAGTTGGAGGCGAGCATGGGGCGCACCTTGCCCATGGCCTCGTTGTTGAGCACCTGAGGCCGGCCAAGCGCCGGCTCGAAGGATGTATGCGCAGTTGGCGAGGACAAGGGTTTCTTCCCCTTCCCGGCCAGTTTCGGCGCCATGGCGGTGAAGCGGGCGGAGCGCAAGTTGGATTGAGAAGGCGGAGCAGGACGTCGAAGGAACATGGAGATTTGAAGGGCCGGGCACGGAGTGGGAAGAATAACTGTGCAAGAAGCGGGGCCGCATAGCCAGGTGGATTCAAGGGCAGCGTGGGGAAGCGAAGATGCCCACGTCCAATCAACCGCTATGCGTCAACCGAGGCCGCAGGCTTTTGGGGCCCGCGGTACTCCGAACTTGACCCTTGGCTTCGCCGTGAAGCCAAGGCCGAGTGCACCTTGGGCCCGGGGGCTACTGTCGGTGTTCTGGGAATGGGGGTCCCTAGACCTTCCTGCCTGCGGCCGACGGCGTGGCCAAGAAGCAGGCCGTACGGCCCATCTTCACCAACAAAGCATCCAAGACCCTCGCGAGGGTCCAAGCCTCGCGAGGCGGATGATGCAAGACCTCCTCCCGAGCGGCCTAGTCAGGCAGGCTCGCGAGGGGCGGAGATATCAAGGCGAGGCAAACCTCACGAGGCTCTCGTGACGTGAGCCATGACGATTGACACCAGGCGGGCGCCAGCACACGCAGCGTCCTTGTTTCCTCTTTGGTGCAAAGGAGGGAAGCGCAGCCGCGGAGTACCGAGGCATCAGGCAAAGGTTGCCATTTTGGTGCAACAAGACCAAGACCATGGACTGCAAGACGGAGGTTATCGTGGAGCCCAAGACGACGTCACCACTAGAGCTTGGCGCAGGCGAAGACTACTTTTGTCAGGATGGCTCGTACTAGCTGTCACCCTTCAAATTTTCCCGCCGTTGTTGGCTCCCTTCCCGCTCGATATTTGGGAAGAGGACCAGGGCCTCTATAAATAGCGCTAGCCACTATAGTGGATGGGGATCATCTCATCTTAGCTTGAGGGAACCTACACACCACAAGTTCATACACACAAGAACACCTCAACCACAGGAGGATGTTCTTCCCTTGTATTGTTCATCATCAGCCCAAGAGGCAATCCACCACCACCACACTAGAGTAGGGTATTACACCACGACGGTGGCCCGAACCAGTATAAACCCCGTGTCTTTCTATATTGTGAGTTCGTCGAGTTCATCCACAAGACCTAGCGAGCTAGAGCGTACATCGGTAGGAGGGAAAGACTTCGCGCACACCCCAGTGTTGGAACCATAAGGGTTAGCCGGAGCCCCACATCCGACACCGTTCTTACCTACGCATCAAAAAACACAATGATTTTTCGTCAAGTGTGTTGTTCTAACCTTCAACAAGGATCGGGCGTAGTCACACTCGATTCGACTAAAGTTGTAGAAACTGTCGGATTTTGGGTTCCGGTAGACCCTTAAGGTTCTAACACTTGGGTGCGCGCGGAAATCTCACCTTCAACCTCTCCGTCTCAATGGGATCTAAACTACTAAAAGAACTGCACAAAATACACAAGATTTATACTGGTTCGGGCCACCGATGTGGTGTAATACCCTACTCCAGTGTGTGGTGGATGGATTGCCTCCTTGGGCTGGTGAGGATGAACAATACAAGGAAGAACAGCCTCGCGAGGGTCTATTCCTGGCTGAGGTGATGAACTGTTGTGAAGAGTTCAGTCACCCTCTTTCTCTCTCTCTCTACTTGTGAACCAAACGAACCGACCGACCCCTTGCTATGTGGGTGGCTAGTCCTGTTTATAGAGGCCCTGGTCCTCTCCCCAAAAATTGAGCGGGAAGGGATCCAACAATGGCGGGCTAATTTGAAGGGGGACAGCGAGTACATCTATCCTGACAAAAGCAGTCTTCGCTTGCCAAAGGCTCTGGTGAGGACGCCGCGCGAGGCTCCATGGTGACCTCCGTCTCGTAGTCCTCCTGGCCTTGGTCTCGTTGCAACGAAGTGGCAACCTTTGCCTGATGCCTCGGTACTCCGCTGATACGCTTGCTCCCTTTGCACCAAAGAGGAAAGAGGGGCGTTGCGCGCGCTGGCACCCGCCTGGTGCCCCGTGTCGTCATGGCTTGCGTCATGGGCACCTCGCGAGGTACCCCGCCTTGAACTCTCCGCCTCCTCGCGAGCCAGCCTGACGAGGCTGTGCCTGAGGATGCGCCGTGTCGTCCACCTCGCGAGGCTTGGCCCCTCGCGAGGGTCTTGAGCCCCGTGTTGATGAGGATGGGCCGTGCTAGGCCCCCACTTGAGCCACGCGGCAGGCCGCAGTTAGGCAAGTCTAGGGACCCCCATTCCCAGAACGCCGACAGTAGCCCCCGGGCCCAAGGCGTGCATGGGCTTGGCCGCGCCGAGAGGCGAAAGGGAAAGGGCGAAGCGCTGCGGGCCCTAACAGCCTGCGGCCTTGGATGCCGCATGGCGGTTGATTGGACGTGGCGCCTCCGCTTCCCCACGACGCCTTGGTGATCGTGCGAGTTGGACAAGTCCCTGCATGCAGAACGTGTTATGATTACCTGTGATCATGGAGACCAGCGGTTGGCCGTCGCCGGCTATAAGTACGGCACCGCTCGTGCCCGTCAAGTCCATCTTCTCTTGCTCTCTCCTGCACCTCAGTTCTTGCTCCGTCTTGGTGCGATGGCTCCATCGAGGAGGTACTCGGCCGCAGAGAAGGGGAAGGCCCTCCAGGTCGGTCCTGCCTCTCCCCCACCCAAGCGTGGTCGCGGGCGCCCCCGGAAGCACCCGGTGGCCGCCCCGGCAGTTCCCAGCGGCCGTGGGGGGGGGAGGGGGGCACCCAGCACGGCGGCGGGCAAGCCGCCGCAGCCGGAGGGTGCGCCTGGGTTGCGCGCTCCCCCAGGCCACGCTTTCGCGCCGGGCAGGCGCCGCCGGAATTCGTTGTTTGGTCGGCGGAGCTAGCTCGCGCCCGGCTACCGCTCCCTCGCTTCCTCCTTGGCGAACTCCCGGCCGGCGCTCCTGGCGGCCTCTGGCTCCAGGCAGAGGGCTGCTGCAGCAGGTCCTCGTGGGTCGCGCTGGAGGTCTCCGCCAGCGGGGGCTTGGTCTTGACTCGCGGCAGGCAGGCGTTTGCCCGCGCTCGCGGCCTGGAGCGTCGATGCACTCTGCACTTCAGGTTCGATGGCGACACCACCCTCTACGTGAGGGTGTTTGGGGAAGACGGTCGTCGCGCGGGGTGCTGCCCTGAGGACGGTGACCGCGTCCGCGGGCCCCGCTCCAATGGTGATGGGCGAGATAGCGCCCAAGCGGGCGGCGGTGTCAGCGACTCCCCCAGCCTCGTGAGCTCTTCCTCAAGCGACTCCTCCAGTGGTGGCAGCAGTCCTCCCCCGCGCCGTCGGATCTGCCTAGGAGGTGGTGGTTCGTCCGCCCGCCGTCGTGCCCCGGCGTAGCGCGAGAGGGGGTCCGCCCAAGGCCCCGGGGCGGCCTGTGTCACCGCCGTGGGCCGATGCGGGAGGGGCGGCACCAGGCTCGTCTTTTTCCTTTCTCCTTTGTTCCCTGTGTAAGACAGAACAGTTGCATGGAGCCCCCTGGGGGCGTGTTGGGAAATGTTGCCGCTTCAGCTATTACCTTGATCTCATTTTTATACTTCCTGATTTCACGCCTGTGCGTAGATAGCTTTCGACCCCTGCTGGGGAGTGGGGCGACCGACCCAGGCCCTGTGCGCGCGTCATGGTACCCAAGGGGCACGGACTAGGAGGGGTGCTCCTGTAATGCGCCAGGGCCGTGAAACCCTCCTGGGGCTAGGGCAGAAACCCTCGCGAGGGCACCTGAGCACCATCCCTCGCGAGGTTGTTCACGAGAGAAACAAAAGCGAGGGGCGAAAATCGACGAACCATAAATCAGCAACAACGATAACTCCAATAAGACTCCAAATGCAAACGAACACGTCAACTGCGGAAAGCAAATGGGAAAGCCGTGTCCGGCACCTAATCTAGTCTTCGACGTCTTCTCACCAGCGCGGAGCTAAGTGCTTCCACTGGGCGTGGGAGGGAGCCCCAGGGCCTGAGGCCGGCGCTCCTGAGACTCCGGGGCGTGTACAGCCCCACTCATTATTACGTGAGAGTGCCACGGGGCGGCGAGCTTCACAGGCATTGGCCTTGCTTCACAGGCTCCGGGCCTTTCCAAAAAGAGATGATCTTCACAGGCACTCACCTTGCTTCACAGGCTCTGGGCCTTTCCAAAACGCGATAGCTTCACAGGCACTTGCCTTGCTTCATAGGCTCCGGGCCTTTCCAAAAAGAGATGATCTTCACAGGCACTCGCCTTGCTTCACAGGCTCTGGGCCTTTCCAAAACGTGATAGCTTCACAGGCACTCGCCTTGCTTCACAGGCTCCGGGCCTTTCCAAAAAGAGATGATCTTCACAGGCACTCGCCTTGCTTCACAGGCTTTGGGCCTTTCCAAAACGCGATAGCTCCATAGGCACCCGCCTTGCTTCACAGGCTCCGGGCCTTTTCAGGGGTAGAACCTTCGGAGGTGCTGGATGTTCCACGCATTCTGGATTGGCACTCCCTCCTCAGTCTCCAAGCGCGCGGAGCCGGGCCTCGAGAGTCCTGGGGCGGATGTTGCGGCAGTGATATCGCCGCAGCGCCTGCTGATACCTCGCTGCTCGCAGCGCAGCTTCCCGTTGTCGTTCCTCCCCCAACACGAGGTCCGTCCCCCGCATGGCGTCCTTCTGTGCCTCGTCGAACGCCAGGACCCGCGCGGAGCAACGTCTGACCTCGTGAGAGAGGACGGCCTCCGCTCCATAGACAAGGAAGAATGGGGTCTCCCCAGTTGGCTTGGTCGCGGTGTTGCGGATGGACCACAGCACGGATTGAAGCTTGTCGTACCAACCTCGGCCGCAGGCCTCCAGCTTCTTCTTGAACGTCCTGGTCTTGAGGCCTCTCAGGACCTCCGCGTTGGCTCGTTCGGCCTGGCCGTTGCTTCATGGGTGCGCCACGGAAGCGTAGCATATCTGCGTTCCAAGGTTAGCACAATATGTTTTGAAGAGGTTACTGGTGAACTACGAACCGTTGTCTGTGATGATGCGGTTCGGCACCCCGAACCGGCTCACGATGCCGCTGATGAACTTGACCGCGGAGCCCGCGGGGATGGTGCGAACGGCCTCCACTTCAGCCCACTTGGTGAACTTGTCCACGTCGACGTAGAGGTAGCGGTAGCCCCCTGGCGCCCGAGGAAACGGGCCCAGGATGTCCAGCCCCCAGACTGCGAACGAGCATGAAAGGGGTATAGTCTACTGGCCTCCGGCCGGCTGGTGGATTTGCTTGGCGTGGAACTGGCAGACCTCACAAGCTCTCACCAGCTCTACAGCGTCATTGAGTGCGGTAGGCCAATAAAACCCACTGCGGAATGCCTTGCCGACGAGGGTCCGTGATGATGAGTGGTGCCTGCAGTCTCCGCCATGTATGTCCTCCAGTAGTTCCTTTCCTTGCTCCCTGGAAATGCAACGCAGGAGTACATCGTTTGGCCGCTTTCGGTAGAGTTCTCCGTCTCTGATGCAGTACGTAGTGGCCTGCCGCGCCACTCGCTCCGCTTCCTCCTCTTTCTCAGGCATGGTCCCTTGCATCAAGTAAGTCCGGAGCTCGGTGATCCAGCACTCCTCCTGAGGTTCCATCGTTAGGAGCAGGCATGCTCCTGAGACCGGGGCTCCTGAGACAGGTGGCAGGGGGAGCTCCTCCCGAGGCTGAGTCGTGTTTGATAGTGACGGCAAGGCTGAGGGCTTGAAGAGCCTCTCCTCGAAGACGCCAGGCTCCTGAGGTAGCCGCCTAGATGCCCGCTTGGCGATGTCGTTGGCCTCCTGATTGGTTCCACGGGGCACATGCTACAACTCCAACCCCCCGGAACTGCTTCTCCATCCTGCGGACCTCCGCAAGGTAAGCTTCCATGTGCTCGTCTTTCGGCTTGTACACCTTGTTGGAGAAGTTCACAAGGAGCTGTGAATCACCCTTGATGGTAAGGCGCTTCACCCCCAGGGCTGCCGCGGCCTTCAGGCCTGCTATTAGACCCTCGTATTCTGCTATGTTGTTGGAGACCTTTTCACCTCATTGGAAGCAGAGCTGTACGGCATAGTAGAGCTTGTCCTGAGTGGGCGATATAAGCACCGCTCCAGCCCCAGCACCATGTCTGGAGAACGCCCCGTCAAAGTGCATGACCCAGCCTTCTGGTGCCTCGCTCCCCGGGAAGAGGGACCAATCCTCGTCGGCCTTGAGGCCTGGTGCCTCTGTCCACTCTTCCACAAAATCCGCCAATGCTGCTCCTTTGATGACCCTGGTTGTGCTGAACTCAAGCGGAAACGCCTGCAGCTCTATGTTCCATTCAGCGACCCTTCCGGCTGAGTTAGGGCTCCTGAGCACCCTCTCCAAGGGGTATGACGAGATGACTTTGATGGGGTGAGCCTGGAAGTAGTGACGCAGCTTGCGCGAGGCTACCAGTAGCGCAAGGAGGAGCTTCTGAGGCATTGGGTACCGGGCCCTCGCGTCCCGTAGCACCGTGCTAACAAAGTAAACTGGGTGCTCGACAAGGCTGGGTGCATCTAGGGTTGCTGCGCCCTCGGGAGGTAAGGGCGCCTCACGGGGCATCGTGGCCTCGGGAGGTGGAGCATCTGGTCGGGCGGCCTCTCCTGCCCCCGGTGCAGTCCTCGGCAGCGGACCCTCCTCAGCTGCGGTTGCGGCTTTTGCAGTCTTTCCTTGTTCCCGTTTTGTCCTGCCTCGGGCTGCGGCTGCAGCCTTGACTTGGCGCTCCTCCCTAACCGCCACCAGGGCTGCGCTGGCGGAGTAGGGTGTGGCGGCGAGGTACAGCAGCAGGGGCTCCTAAGGGCGCGGAGCCACCATGACTGGGGGACTGGTCAGGTATCTCTTGAGATCTTGAAACGCCTTATCTGCTTCTTCAGTCCACTCAAAGGCCCCTTTCTTCTTCATCAGCTGGAAGAAAGGCAGCGCTCGCTCCCCTAGTTTGGAGATGAAGCGCCCTAGCGCGGTCACGTGCCCCGTGAGCTTCTACATTTCTCTGAGGGTCTTTGGCGGGCTGATGTCCTCGACTGCTTTGACCTTCTCGGGGTTGGCCTCGATGCCACGATGGGACACGAGGAACCCCAAGAGCTTGCCCGAGGGGATGCCAAACACACATTTCTTCGGGTTGAGCCACAGGTTTACTGCATCGAGGCTCGCGAAGGTCTCCTCCAGGTCTTGTATCAGGGTCTTGGCCTCCCGAGACTTCACCACTATGTCATCGACGTAGGCCTCGACATTCCTTCCTAGCTGCTGAACCAGGGTGATGTGCATCGGTCGCTGAAAGGTTGCCCCCGCGTTACATTGCCCGAATGGCATGCACGTGTAGCAGTATACCCCGCATGGGGTCAAGAAAGCAGTCTTCTTGACATCTTCCACGGCCATCTTGATCTGGTGATACCCAGAGAAGGCATCCAGGAAGCATAACAGGTCGCACTCCGCAGTGGAATCGACAATCTTGTCGATACGGTGGAGCGGGAACAGATCTTGCGGGCATGCCTTGTTGAGGTTGGTGAAGTCAACACACATGCGTTCTTTCCCCCCCTTCTTGGGCACAACGACAGGGTTGGCTAACCAGTCCGGGTATCGGACCTCGCGAATGACCCCTGCAGCCTCTAGCTTGCGGGTCTCTTGGGTGATGAAAGCTTGCTTCTCCGTGGACTGCCGCCTGACCTTCTGCTTCACGGGGCGTACATTTGGGCATACGTTGAGGTGGTGCTCGATGACACTTCTGGGGATCCCCGCCAGCTGATCCGGCTCCCAAGCAAATACCTTCTTATTCGAGCGCAGGAACTTGACCAAGGCCTCCTCCTGCTCGGTCTCTAGGTTGGCGCCTATGGCGAAAGTGGCGCCGGAGGACCCGTCCTCGTCGACGGGGATCTGCTTGGTCTCTGCTTTGTCCTGGGTTAACAGCTGCTTCTTCTTGGCGGGCGCAGCCCTCTTGGGCTCTGGGGCCTCCGCGTTGGCGGGCCATGCCGACGCCGCTATCTTGAAGGCGAGCTCGAGCACTCGCAATGCGTCCCCGATGTCCCCGCGCACAGTGAGGGTACCATCGCTCCCGGGCATCTTCATGAGGTTGTACGCCGGATGTGTGGCAGCCATGAACTGGGCCAGTGCCGGGTAGCCGAGGATGGCGTTGTAAGGAAGGCCGATGGGGGCGGTGTCGAAGTCGACCGTCTCCGTGCGGAAGTTGTCGTAGGTGCCGAAGGTCACCGGGAGCCGGATCTGCCCCAGGGAGTCGGATGATCCGCCCCCGACACCCGAGAAGGATCGGCTGGGTCGCAGCCGCTCCCGGGGTATGCGGAAGAGGTCGAAAGTCTCGATCGAAAGCAAGCTGAGGTCCGCGCCACCGTCAACGAGGGTCCGGGTGACGGCCACCTGGCAGATGGTGGGGGTGCACAACAAGGGGAGCGCGCCTGAGCTGACCGGGTTGGTGGGGTGGTCCTCCGAGCTGAAGGTCAGATCGACCTCGCTCGCCACCCGGTCCAGGGGAGCCCCCTGCCGCGTGGCAGCGGTGCTAACCCGGCGGGCAAAAGGCTTGACGTGGCGACTTGTGGGCGGCGCCTACGAGCCGCCCAGGAGGGCCGCAACGACCGGAGGCACCAGTGCCGCGGTGCAGTTGCTCTATCGCGTAGGCCAACGCTGGGGTGGTGCTTGTAGCTCGTTACCCGCCGAGCCAGTGGCGGTGTTGACGGCGGGCGGCGGGGGACAACGAGGGTGCCCACCGGCGAGGGCCGCCGGGGTGGCGCGAGCCCGGCTGGCGTCGCGCATGGTTGCAGCGGCCAAAGGAGGGCGGAGCGGTGGAAGACGGATCCCGGCGCACCCCTACCTGGCGCGCAAAATGTCGGATTTCAGGTTCCGGCAGACCCTTAAGGTTCGAACACTGGGGTGCGCGCGGAAATCTCACCTTCAACCTCTCCGTCTCAATGTGATCTAAACTACTAAAAGAACTGCATGAAAGACACAAGATTTATACTGGTTCGAGCCACCGATGTGGTGTAATACCCTACTCCAGTGTGTGGTGGATGGATTGCCTCCTGGGGCTGGTGAGGATGAACAATACAAGGAAGAACAGCCTCGCGAGGGTCTGTTCCTGGCTGAGGTGATGAACTATTGTGAAGAGTTCAGTCACCCTCTTTCTCTCTCTCTCTCTACTTGTGAACCAAACGAACCGACCGACCCCTTGCTATGTGGGTGGCTAGTCCTATTTATAGAGGCCCTGGTCCTCTCCCCAAATATTGAGCGGGAAGGGATCCAACAATGGTGGGCTAATTTGAAGGGGGACAGCGAGTCCATCTATCCTGACAAAAGCAATCTTTGCCTGCCAAAGGCTCTGGTGATGACGCCGCGCTGGGCTCCATGGTGACCTCCGTCCTGTAGTCCTCCTGGCCTTGGTCTCGTTGCACCGAAGTGGCAACCTTTGCCTGATACCTCGGTAATCTGCTGATACGCTTGCTCCCTTTGCACCAAAGAGGAAAGAGGGGCGCTGCGCGCGCTGGCACCCGCCCGGTGCCCCGTGTCGTCATGGCTTGCGTCATGGGCACCTCGCGAGGTACCCCGCCTTGAACTCTCCGCCTCCTCGCGAGCCAGCCTGACGAGGCTGTGCCTGAGGATGCGCCGTGTCGTCCGCCTCGCAAGGCTTGGCCCCTCGCGAGGGTCTTGAGCCTCATGTTGATGAGGATGGGCCGTGCTGCGCCCCCACTTGAGCCATGCCGCAGGCCGCAGGCAGGCAAGTCCGGGGACCCCCATTCCCAGAATGCCGACAGAAACGAACACTCACTAGCCACCTGTGTGCGAAGCACGTTGGTAGAACCCGTCTCATGAAAGCGGACATGTAATGTCGGTCCGGGCCGCCTCATCCAACAATACCGCCAAATCAAAGTATGACATGCTGGTAAGCAGTATGAATATTATCACCCACAACTCTTTGTGTTCTACTTGTGCATATAACATCTACGCATAAACCTGGCTCTAATACCACTATTGGGGAACGTAGTATTTCAAAAAATTTACCTACAATCATGTAAGATCTATCTAGGAGAAGCATAGCATCCAGCGGGGAGAGTGTGTCCACGTACCCTCGTAGACCGAAAGCGGAAGCGTTTAGTAACACGGTTGATGTAGTCGAATGTCTTTGTGATCCAACCGATCCAAGTACCGAACGCACGACACCTCCGCGATTTGCACACGTTCATCTCGGTGACGTCCCTCGAACCCTTGATCTACTTGAGGCCGAGGGAGAGTTTCATCAACATGGCGGCGTGTGACGGTGATGATGAAGTTACCGGCGCAGGGCTTCGCCTAAGCACTATGACAATATGACCGAGGTGTAAAACTGTGGAGGGGGGCACCGCACACAGCTAAGAGATTGTCTGTTGTGCCTTTGGGGTGCCCCCTGCCCCCGTATATAAAGGAGGGGAGGAGGAGGCCGGTCAACAAGGGGCGCGCCAGGGAGAGAGGAGTCCTACTAGGACTCCGGTCCTAGTAGAATTTGGCCCCACCCTTTTTTCCCTTCTAACAGAGGGGGAAAAGGGGAAGGAGAGGGAGTAGGAGAAGGAAAGCGGGGTGGCGCCCCCTTCCCAAGTCCAATTCAGCCTCCTCCCTTGTGGGGGGAGCACCAGCCCCTTCTGGGCTGGTTAGCGTCCCTCCTATGGCCCATAAGGCCCATATCTTTCCCCGGGGGGTTCCGGTAACCTCCCGGTACTCCGAAAAAATGCCTGAACCACTTGGAACCATTCCGATGCCCAAATGCAACCTTTCAATATAAGAATCTTTACCTCTCAACAATTTCAAGACTCATCGTCATGTCCGTGATCTCATCCGGGACTCCGAACAACCTTCAGTCATCAAATCACATAAACTCATAATAAAAATCGTCATCGAACGTTAAGCATGCGGACCCTATGGGTTTGAGAACTATACAGACATGACCGAGACACATCTCCGGTCAACAACCAATAGCGGAACCTGGATGATCATATTGGCTCCTAAAAGGATTGAGAAGAGGTGTCTAGAGGGCGGGTGAATAGACTCTTAGCAAGAAAAGTGGAAGTGGAGTTTTGGCACAAGTTCTAACGTTCACAATACAAGTCAAGCAAGCATGACAAGAGTATATGAGTAGCGGAAAGTAAATCATGCAAGTTGCAAGAATGTAAATGTCGGATTTCGGGTTCCGGCAGACCCTTAAGGTTCGAACACTGGGGTGCGCACGGAGATTACGGCTTCTACCTCTCCGTCTCGCAAAGATCTAGACTACTGAAAGAACTGCACAAGAGACACAAGGTTTATACTGGTTCAGGCCACCGTTGTGGTGTAATACCCTACTCCAGTGTGTGGTGGGTGGATTGCCTCTTGGGGCTGATGCTGATGAACAATACAAGGAAGAACAGCCTCGCGAGGGTCTGTTCTTGGCTGGGGTGATGAACTGCTGGGAGGAGTACAGCCATCTTTCTCTCTCTCTCTCCCACTCACTGCCTTACTCTTACTCGCCAGCCACCAACCTTTCTCACCACCACCATGCTCTGTGGGCGGCTGGTCCTATTTATAGAGGCCCTGGTCCTCTTCCCAAATATCGAGTGGGAAGGGAGCCAACAATGGCGGGCTAATTTGAAAGGGGACAGCCAGTATCAACTATCCTGACAAAAGCAGTCTTCGCCTGCGCAAAGCTCTGGTGATGACGCCGTATTGGGCTCCACGATGACCTCCGTGTCGTAGTTCTCCTGGTCTTGGTCTTGTTGCACTGAAATGGCAACCTTTACCTGATGCCTCGGTACTCCGCGGCTGCGCTTGCCCCCTTTGCACCAAAGAGGAAAGGAGGACGTTGTGCGGGCTGGCACCCGCCTGGCGCCCTGAGTCATCATGGCTTGCGTCACGGGCACCTCGCGAGGTACCCCGCCTTGATCTCTCCGCCTCCTCGCGAGTCAGCCTGACGAGGCCGTGCCTGAGGAAGCTCCGTGTCGTCCGCCCCGCGAGGCTTGGCCCCTCGCGAGGGTCTTGAGTCTTGTGTTGATGAAGATGGGCCGTGCTGGGCCCCCTTTGAGCCACGCCACAGGCCGCAGGCAGGCAAGTCTAGGGACCCCCGTTCCCAGAACGCTGACAGTAGCCACCGGGCCCAAGGCGCACCCGGAATTGGCCGTGCTGAGAGGCGAAAGGGAAAAGGCGAAGCACCGCGGGCCTTAACAGCCTGCGGCCTTGGGCGTCGCGTGGCGGTTGATGGGACGTGGGTGTCTCCACTTCCCCATGATGCCTTGGTGATCGCGCAAGTTGGACAAGTCCCTGCATGCAAATCATGTCATGATTACCTGTGATCATGGAGGCCAGCGGTTGGCCTTCACCGGCTATAAGTATGGAACTGCGCGTGCCCTTCCAGTCCATCCCTCCTTGCTTCTCCTTCTTCCCGATCCTTGCTCCGTCTTGCCGCGATGGCTCCGATTCGCCGGTTCTCTGCAACGGAGAAGGGAAAGGCTCCTCAAGAGGGGCCAGACCCGCTCCCGCCGAAGAAACGGTTCGCCCTTTGTGGCCGGGACAAGGAGGACCGTCAGGTGGTGTCGAGGCCTCGGTGCGAGCGGGCTCCGCCGGGGTTCCCGCTTCCCTTTTATGCCCACGTCGAGGGCCTCGAAGGGGTCGATGCCGATCCCCACGGTCAGCGCCATCGTCGGCGCCGTCAGGCCACGAAGGTGTGGGTTGTTCCTCCTGGGTCCACGCCAAGGGCTCCTCCCAAGATTTGTGCTCCACGTCACCATTCCTCTCCAGTCTTGGATCCGTCTGCCTCCCTTCTTCGCCTCCATCATCCTGCCGGAGGAGCCCCTGGAGCTCTGGCTGCAGCATGCCGGCTGCAGCACCCTCGCGACCGAGGCAGAGGTCGCAGTCATTGCCCCGGGCGAGGTCTACATGACTCGTGGCTGGAGAGAGATCGCCCGGGTTTGCAGGGTTAGGGGCGTCTTCGCGGTCCACTTGGAGTATGATAGCGCTTCGGTGATGTTCTTCAAGGTCTTCGACGCGAACGGGCGCCGGCTGGAGTGTTGCCCCGGGAGAGGTGGCCAGGACCTCGCCATGGTGAGGGATAGGCCCGTTGACCGCTCCCTTGGCGGCTCTGCAGGCGACGGAGGCGCCGGAGGATCCAGCGACCCCGGCGAGATCTTCGCGACTCCGGAGACGAGTGATGACAGCTATGAGCCCCCGAGCCGGCGCCGCTCCTGGAGCAGGGCGGGCTCGTCTGGCCGTTGCCGACTCTGATCTGGATGGGGTTGGCGCCGGCGCTTGACGGCCCACTGTTGATGATGGCATCTTTTGCAGGAGCGCGTGTAGTTAGCATCCCTTAGGATCCGTTCCCTGCGAGGAATCAAAATGCGCCCCATGGGGGCTTGTAAGGTGCATGTAGTCCTGTTTGTTAATACATAACCCTTGCTGCAGAGCTGTGCGAGTTGCTGATTCCGTCTTAGCTCAGTTCTCCCTTTCGAACCTTGCGAGGGCTTGGTGCTCTGCGCCGATAGGTCCCATTCCCAAGGCGGCGTCAGCCGTCGCTAGTATGCCAGGTCACGATGCCGTGGTCAAGGCCAGGAGGTGAGCGACCCGGGGTCCGGTAAGAGCCCCTGAGTCACGATGCTCAGGAGGTCCCCTTTGGCGCCCAAGCAGCCGTCGCTCGGCGAGAAAGGAGAGCGGCATCGGTGACACGGAATTGCATTAGGTGCGGGGGTAGTGCTACGACAGCTGGTGCTTTCGGGCGGTGACTTATCTCGAGAGTCAGGGATTGTTCCTGGTGTGTCGTCAGGTCTGCGCGTTGATAGGAGCGGAATCGCTCGGCGAGGTCCTCGCGTGCCCCTTCTCTCCCGCCTTTGCTCCCCTTTCTGCTCTACGTCCTCGGGTCCCGGCCCTCGAGCTAGTCTCAGCCGTCGCTGGTATGCCAGGTCACGATGCTGTGGTCAAGGCCAGAGGGTGAGGGCTGGAGAGCCAGTAGGAGCCCTGAGTCGCGATGCTTAGGCACCCCCCTTTTAACGTGCAAGCGGTTCGCGCGGACGAGAGTGAAAGGAACACCACAAGGGCCTTGCCTGGTGCAACTCCCTTAGGGGATCCTGTAAACTCATCGTAGAAGGAAGAAAAGGTTGCCATGACAACTATCAGTCTGCCGTTAGTTGCTTCCGAGGGGAGGTGAGGCACTGGAGGCTTGACGAGGTGGCGCCATGCGGGGCTACCGCGGCCAGAGCTCAGCCATCCAGGTTTGTCGGCGTTGCTGGGACGGACCCATGCGCAAGCGTCGTGCCGTTGTGGGAGCAATTTCGTCAGTTGGCGTCAGTTGAGCAGGCAACTAGATCAAACACGTTAGCCGCGAAGGAGGGGATTCATTCAAACAGATGCTGGGAAGGTAGACATCGCTGGGTCGGGCCCGAGCGACTTGGGGATGATGCAGCCCGAGGGGCGCCCCCAACAAAGCAAGCTAGTGACACGGAATAAAAAGGATACATACCGCAGGGATGGACCCAGGCGGCCTGGGAACGATGCAGCCCTGGGCGGGCGCTCCTAGCTAGAAATGAAACTTGAAAGATGTCACCTGGAGGTGTCGAGGGCGAAGGGGTGTTGGTGCAGCAGACTCGGTAGGCTGCGGAAGCCGATCCTCACGAGCCCCCAGGCCCAGGGGCCTCAGGAGGCTCCAGAGGCACTGGTAGCTCTTCACGAATCATCTCCATATCCACCAAGGCTGCGGAACGCCTGTCTTCTTGAGCCTCCATGATGCCCCTCATGAGGCGCTCGCACGTAGCAACCACGCTCGGCAGGCCGTAAGGCATGCGAACGTAGCTGTGGAGTGGACCCCCGCAGCGCCCCACTCGCGAGGGCCAGAGGCGCTCCATCGTAGCGACTTGGTTGAGCCCTGGTACGTCGATGCAGACGCGCAGCCCACCATCCTCGCCTGGATGGGGAGCCACAGCCGGTAGACGGCGGCAACCTCTCATGATTCTTGATTCCTGTAGTTCTTGAATGGCCTTGTCGACGAACTCCTGCGGGTCTAACCTTCCTTGCCTTGCTCCTTCTTGAGGGAAACGTGCTTCGAAACACGCCTCCATGTGGTGCCCAAGCGCCTCCCTCGTGGCCTTGGCCAGGTCGGTGGCCCTCCAGGGGAGAGCCCCCGAGCCCTGCCTGAGGAGGGCGCCAGGCGCGCTTTCCTATGCGATGGAAGGAGGTTCCCCCTGGGCAGATGCGGGCCCTGAGGGGCCCGCCTCTCGAGGGGCCGGTCCGGACAATGTCTTCTTCTTCTTGGGGGTGGTCTCGGGAAGCCTCCTGCTTCCGCGATCCGGGTCTTCCAGTGACGCGGCCTGAAAGGCTCGCTCCAGGGAACACACTGCATCCTTCTCTTCACAGGGCACCGTGATGACTCCGCCACTTCCTGGCTTCTTGAGGACGTTGTAGCCATGGTGAGTCACGACCATGAATTTGGCCAGCGCTGGGTACCCGAGGATGGCGTTGTATGGCAGGCGGATGTGGGCGACGTCGAAGTCGATGAGCTCGGTGCGGTAGTTGTCGCGTTCCCCGAAGGTGACAGGGAGGCGGACCTGCCCAATCGGGACCGTGGAGCCGTCGGTGACTCCAGAGAAGGGCTTGGTTGGCTGAAGCTGGTCGTAGGGCACTTGGAGATTGTTGAGCGTTTCCACGGACAGGACGTTGAGCCCTGCCCCACCATCGATGAGGGTCTTGGTGACTAGTACATTGCTGACAACTGGGGAGCAAAGCATCGGGAGGACTCCGGCTGTGGCCGCGCACTTGAGTTGATTCGCTGAGCTGAATGTGATGGTGCATGCCGACCACCTAAGAGGGCGTGTTGCTTCAAGCCTGGGAGGACTGCGTTCACTTCGCGGGCAAACTGCTTGAAGATGCGTTGGGAGGCTGGGGCTTGAGCTCCGCCCAGGATGCAAGCGATTACGCGTGGCTCCTGGAAGCCCCCAGCCCCTTCATCTTGATGGCGGTCCTCGTTCCTCCTTGGCTGAGGCGGCAGTGGGGGGAGGCCTGCGTTGCCCTGTGTGTGATCCTCACAAGGCTGATCCCTCCAGTCCCCCTCGCGAGGCAGGTCTCGCTAGCGATCCTCGCGCGGTTGATCGCGCCACCCTTGGCGCGGGCCGCGGTCTTCCCAGCGTCCTGCGTTTCTTCCTCCGCCTCGGCCGTAGCCCCGATCGGCGCGGTTGGGATGACGGCCGATCCTTCCTTCTCGCACGGCACGGAGTTCTTGGCATTTGTTGGTGTTGTGGGTGTGGAGGTCGTGGTACACACAGTACCGACTGCCCCTGGAGGACTCAGGCAGACCGTTTCCCCGCTTGGTGTCTGGTTCTGTCGCGAGCACGACAGCCCCCTTGCTTCACGTCCTTGGCCTTGGGCTTCTTCTCCTCTGGGTCTGCGGCAGGCAGCTCTAGGAGGGAGAGGCATCCCTCCTCAGCCCTGGCGCACTTGGTCGCCAAGTTGAATAGCTCCAGGGAGGTGCACAGATCTTCATGCATCGCCAGCTCCTCCTTCATCTTGACGTCGCGCACACCATCGGAGAAGGCCGAGATGATGGCCTCCTCGGACACCTTGGGGATCTTGAGGCGCGTGCTGTTGAAGTGCTGGATGTACTTTTGCAGGGTCTCTCCAGTTGTTGCTTGATGCGACGCATGTCGCTCACGGCGGGTGGCCGGTCGCGAGTACCTTGGAAGTTGGCGATGAAGCGGGTGCGCATCTGGTCCCAGGAAGAGATCGTGCCTGGAGCCAGGTGCGAGCTCCTTCCTTGAGCGCTATGGGGAACTAGTTTGCCATGACCTTTTCATCCCCGCTGGCAGCTTCGATGCCCAGCTCATAGAGCTGGTGGAACTCTGCAGGGTCAGTCGTGCCATCGTAATGAGGAGGCAGGTCTGGCTTGAACTTGCCGGGCCACGCGATGCTACACAGCTCGGTGGTGTAGGCACGACAGCCTGCGGTGGCCACGAAAGGCTTCGGCTGGTGGAGAGCTTGGTCTTGAGGGTCCCCACGCGCTGCAGCTAGGAGCAGCGCAGGGTCTTGGCGTGCCGGAGCTGGAGCAGGGTCGCGGCATGCCGGAGCAGGGAGCACCCGGGCAGCTCCTTGCGGGCGAGGGACTTCTTGGCAGCTCCGTTCTTGCTGCGCTAGCACCTGACGGAGCGGGTTCCGCCCAGGGGCCACGCGCCTTGGAGCCATGGCGTCTTCTTGGAGAGGAGGCGGCTGTTGCACCTTCGGAGCTTCATTGCCCGCACGAGGCGGGGTGTGGCACAGCGGAACGGACGGCGTGGAAGAGCCCCCTGCAGCGCGGACAAGCTCGGCGACGCGGTCGAGCCACTCTTCATAGACGTCATCGACGGGACGGTAGCGCAGGAGCTTGTTTGCCGTGAGGAGCGCAGCTCGAGCCTCCAAGGGGGCGCGGAGCGCGCGGGACGAAGAACCAGCTGGTGCGAGCGATGGAGTAGCAGTGTGGCCGTCTTGCCACACGGATGGATGCTGAGACGACGCTTGCTTCTCGCCCCCCGCCGGGCCAGTGGCGGCGTTGATGACGGGCGACGGGGAACGACGAGGACGTCCGCCGACGGGCGCCGTCTGGGTGACGCGGGAAGCGATGGCGGCCCGGCGCTCGGCGCGGGCCCGACGAGCGTCGGACATGGATGCGACGGTCGGAGGAGAACGAGGCGGTGGAAGACGAATTCCGGCGCACCCCTACCTGGTGCGCCAAATGTCGGATTTCGGGTTCCGGCAGACCCTTAAGGTTCGAACACTGGGGTGCGCGCAGAGATTACGCCTTCTACCTCTTTGTCTCGCAAAGATCTAGACTACTGAAAGAACTTCACAAGAGACACAAGGTTTATACTGGTTCAGGCCACCGTTGTGGTGTAATACCCTACTCCAGTGTGTGGTGGGTGGATTGCCTCTTGGGGCTGATGCTGATGAACAATACAAGGAAGAACAGCCTCACAAGGGTCTGTTCGTGGCTGGGGTGATGAACTGCTGGGAGGAGTTCAGCCACCTTTCTCTCTATCTCTCTCTCTCACTCACTGCCTTACTCTTACTCGCCGGCCACCAACCTTTCTCACCACCCCCTTGCTCTGTGGGTGGCTGGTCCTATTTATAGAGGCCCTGGTCCTCTTCCCAAATATCGAGCAGGAAGGGAGCCAACAATGGCGGGCTAATTTGAAAGGGGACATAAAGTATCAACTATCCTGACAAAAGCAGTCTTCGCTTGCGCAAAGCTCTGGTGATGACACCGTCTTGGGCTCCACGGTGACCTCCGTCTTGTAGTCCTCCTGGTCTTGGTCTCATTGCACCGAAATGGCAACCTTTGCCTGATGACTCGGTACTCCGCGGCTACGCTTGCCCCCTTTGCACCAAAGAGGAAAGGAGGACGCTGCGCGGGCTGGCACCCGCCTGGCGCCCTGAGTCGTCATGGCTTGCGTCACGGGCACCTCGCGAGGTACCCCGCCTTGATCTCTCTGCCTCCTCGCGAGCTAGCCTAACGAGGCCGTGCCTGAGGAAGCTCCGTGTCGTCCGCCCCGCGAGGCTTGGCCCCTCGTGAGGGTCTTGAGTCTTGTGTTGATGAAGATGGGCCGTGCTGGGCCCCCTTTGAGCCACGGCACAGGCCGCAGGCAGGCAAGTCTGGGGACCCCCATTCCCAGAACGCTGACAGTAAAGGGATGGGATTGGAGTGTGCAAACACAATTGGAGACATGGAGATTTTTGGCGTGGTTCCGATAGGTGGTGCTATTGTACATCCACGTTGATGGAGACTTCAACCCACGAAGGGTAACGGTTGCGCGAGTCCACGGAGGGCTCCACCCATGAGGGGTCCACGAAGAAGCAACCTTGTCTATCCCACCATGGCCATCGCCCACGAAGGACTTGCCTGACTAGGGTAGATCTTCACGAAGTAGGCGATCTCCTTGCCCGTACAAACTCCTTGGTTCAACTCCACAATCTTGACGGAGGCTCCCAAGTGACACCTAACCAATCTAGGAGACACCACTCTCCAAAAGGTAATAGATGGTGTGTTGATGATGAAATCCTTGCTATTTTGCTTCAAATGATAGTCTCCCCAACACTCAACTCCCTCTCATAGGATTGGATTTGGTAGAAAGATGATTTGAGTGGAAAGCAACATGGGGAAGGCTAGAGTTCAAGATTTATGTGGTTGGAATGGAATATCTTGACCTCAACACAAGTGTAGGTCGTTCTCTCTATCAGAAAATGTATGTTGGAAGTGTAGGCATGTTCTGATGGCTCTCTCCACAAATGAAGAGTGGGTGGAGGGGTATATATAGCCTCCACACAAAATCTAACCATTACACATAAATCACCAAACTCGGTGGGACCGAATTATAAAATCGGTCGGACCCATTTGGTTCATAATGTGACCCTTAGGCATTTCGGTAGGACCGACATGATCAACTCGGTGGGACCGATGTGCTAGGGTTAGGGTAAAGCCTTATCTCGGTTGGACCGATTACACAAACTCGATGGGACTGATTTTGTTAATAAGCTAAACAGAGAGTTGGCCAAGCAAACTCAGTGGACCGATTTCATATTTCGATGAGACCGAAATTAATGCAATAGGGAACAGAGAGTTTGCAAGCCCATCTCGGTGAGACCGAGATCCCATCGGTGAGACCGAATTGATTAGGGTTTCTGGCAGTGGCTATGTTAAGTGAACTCGGTGGCATCGTATAGAAAGTTTCGGTGGGGCCAAGTTTGACTTTTGGTTTGGGACAAATGCGGATGTGAGAAAGTGGTTGAGGGCTTTGGAGCATATCACTAAGCACTTTGAGCAAGCAAGCCATTAAGCAACATGTCATCCCCTCCTAATAGTATTGGCTTTCCGATGGACTCAATGTGATCTTGGATCACTAAAATAAAAAATATAGAGTCCTGAGCTTTGAGCTTGAGCCAATCCTTTGTCCTTATCATCTCGAAGGGGTTCCACATCCTCTAGTCCATGCCACTCCATTGTTGAACTTATCTGAAACATACTAGATGAAAGCATTAGTCCAACAAGAGATATGTTGACATTAATTACCAAAATCACCCAGGGAGCACTTGTGCTTTCAGCTCCTACATATTCTACGAAGATCTTTATTGGTCAAACCCCATAACAACATACGTTGTTCCCTTTTTCATCGGTATGTTACTTGCCCGAGATTCGATCGTCGGTATCATCATACCTAGTTCAATCTCGTTACCGGAAAGTCTCTTTACTCGTTCCATAATGCATCATTCAGAAACTAACTCATTAGTCACACTGCTTGCAAGGCTGATAGTGATGTGCATTGATAACCCACAAGTATAGGGGATCACAACAGTTTTCGAGGGTAGAGCATTCAACCCAAATTTATTGATTCGACACAAGGAGAGCCAAAGAATATTCTTAAGTATTAGCAGTTGAGCTTTCAATTCAACCACACCTGAAAGACTTAATATCGCCAACAAAGTATTTAGTAGCAAAGTAGTATCGATGTAAGGATAACGGTGGCAAAAGTAACAGTAGTAGTTTTTGTAGCAATCGTAATAGTGGCATAGAAAAAGTAACTAAGCAAAGATCAATATGTGAAAAGCTCATAGGCAATGGATAAATGATGGATAATTATGTCGGATGCGATTCCTCATGCAACAGTTATAACATAGGGTGACACAGAACTAGCTCCAGTTCATCAATGTAATGTAGGCATGTATTCCGAATATAGTCATACGTGCTTATGGAAAAGAACTTGCATGTCATCTTTTGTCCTACCCTCCCGTGGCAGCGAGGTCCTATCGGAAACTAAGGGATATCAAGGCCTCCTTTCAATAGACTACCGGACTAAAGCATTAACACTTTGTGAATAAATGAGCTCCTCAAACTACGGTCATGACCGGGAGTGGTCCCGATTTTTGTCACTTCGGGGTTACCGGATCATAACACATAGTAGGTGACTATTGACTTGCAAGATAGGATCAAGAACTCACATATATTCATGAAAACATAATAGGTTCATATCTGAAATCATGGCACTCGGGCCCTAGTGACAAGCATTAAGCATAGCAAAGTCGCAGCAACATCAATATTAGAACATAATGGATACTAGGGATCAAACCCTAACAAAACTAACTCGATTACATGGTAAATATCATCCAACCCATCACCGTCCAGCAAGCCTACGATGAGATTACTCACGCACAGTGGTGAGCATCATGAAATTGGTGACAGAGGATGGTTGATGATGATGATGGCGACTGATTCCCCTCTTCGGAGCCCTGAACGGACTCCAGATCAGCCCTCCTGAGGAAGATTTGGGCTTGGCGGCAGCTCCGTATCATAAAACGCGAGGAATCCTTCTGCCTTATTTTTCTCTCCCCGAAAATGAATATATGGAGTTGGGGTTGAGGTCGGTGGAGTCCCAGGGACAGTGTGTGGGCCCCCTGATGCTGATTCTTTTGCCAGTATTGTTCATTAATTCCAAAACGTGTCTCCATGGAGTTTTAGGTCATTCCAAGAACTTTTATTTCTGCACAAAAATAACACCATGGCAGTTCTGCTAAAAACAGCGTCAGTCTGGGTTAGTTCCATTCAAATCATGCAAGTTAGAGTCCAAAACAAGGGCAAAAGTGTTTGGAAAAGTAGATACCTTGGATACGTATGATGCATTACCGAGAGGGCCTAGAGATACCTCTCCAACAATCGGAGTGACAAATCCTAATATGGATCTATGCCAACTCAACAAACACCATCGAAGACACCTGTAGAGCATCATTATGATCACCCAGTTATGTTGTGACGTTTGATAGCACACTAAGTGTTCCTCCGGTATTCGTGAGTTGCATAATCTCATAGTCATAGGAACATGTATAACTCACGAAGAAAGCAATAGCAATAAACTAAACGATCATTATGCTAAGCTAACAGATGGGTCTTGTCCATCACATCATTCTCTAATGATGTGATCCTGTTCATCAAATGACAACACATGTCTATGGCTAGGAAACTTAACCATCTTTGATTAACGAGCTAGTCAAGTAGAGGCATACTAGGGACACTATGTTTGTCTATGTATTCACACATTTAATAAGTTTCCGGTTAATACAATTCTAGCATGAATAATAAACATTTATCATGATATAAGGAAATATAAATAACAACTTTATTATTGCCTCTAGGACATATTTCCTTCAATATCAACTGACAGATACATCAAGGAATGAGATATCCATTGATACACGCAAAAAAAAGATGTCAAACTCCCAAAAGAGAGAATGGTTCCAAACAAACCAAGTGGTCTACAATGTTTCATGATGGCACAAAGTACCAAAAATAAACCATTTGCATTCCACGAACACACACTTGATAACGATCACAAGGTGAGCGTTCTAAGAAAAATAGGATAGCTCCCCCAAGCATTGTGCATTATAGAGAATTTGCATTTGAATACAAAAAGGACAAGATGGGAACACCACTTTCACTATATCTATACAAACACTAGACAAGCTCAAGGAAATAACAAGATCCACAAGTGGTATGGAATACAATGGGAGGTGACATAATCCTAGGCAAGAGATAAGGCAAATAAAAGCAAAAGGCCAATGTAAAGATGATCAATAATTTCTACCACACATAAGTGAGTACCAATTGTCAAAAGACAAGAAGTATTTGGAAATAATTCCCATTGGTAGATAGCAAGGATATCCAACATCATCTTCACACCAAACACAAGCAAATTGCAATTTGTAGAGCTAACATGCCACCTAAGAACAAGATAATTTACAATATCAATTCTAGGTGATAATATCTCAAATGTACACATTTTCTAGGCTTGTAATATGGACATAGCATATTAATCCCCCATAATGTGTTACCAATAAAAACTTAACAAGAGGCAATAAGAGGATCTAACAAGAGATAATTAATGGACTATTTAGAATTTGAATTTCTCATGAGAAGACATACCACATAGCGACAAGATAATCTTGTAATATCAATACTAGATGGTATTCCTCATGTACACACATTTATAGGATTATGACATGCACAAAGCACATCACTCCCCCACAATGGGATATTACATTAATCTGTCACAAGATCCAACTAAGATACAAACAAGATGCACAAAGGCTCAACGTACGACACACATGTACATGATGTGCAAAACAACATATAAGCAATTTGGAGACATAACATATACAAACACATTGGATATAGTATAGAAACTTGATAACCCAAAATATGCAAAGGGGCAAGTAACTTTCAATGTAAACAATTGAAGTACAAGTTACTGGAAGGAGGCACATTGGATATAGTATAGAAACTTGATAACCCAATTGACTTGGCTTGAGACAATAAGAATGATGAAGTCCCCTTAATTCTTCATAATGTACCCAAGTCTCCAATGCCCTCCAACAACACCTATTGATCAAGTTTGAGCTTGTTGGTTCCCAACCAAGTTGGGTCCTAAGAGGTTAGTCACGATAGGCTTGGCAACCCAAATGGTTCTTTGCTTGAAACCACTTTGAGTACCAAGAAACTTGGAAAACACATTGCCAACCTTATCCTTCCCAAGAGAATAGATATCATCAATAATAATTAGGTTGGATAAGTTACCACTAGTGCATGAGGAAGCAAGGTGACCTTTCTCACGACATAGGTAGCAACGTCTACTCTTCACTTTCTTCTCACTTGATTTCTCAACTTGAGAAGCATTAGCTTGATTTTTCTTGGGAAGAGGCCTTTCTTCAACTTGAGGTTGAGCATGAGAATGAACTTGTGGCCGCTTCCCTTGTTGCTTGTCACTAATGGCCTTCTTCTTCAATGGGCAATATCTAACATGATGCCCTTCAATCTTGCACTTGAAGAAAATAATCTTGGCCGAATTCTTGACTTGTTTTTGGCCCTTCTTCTTGTTCATCTTGGACTTATTCTTCTTATTGGAGTTGAATCCAAGTCCACCTTTGTCATTGGGAGATTTTTGCACACTCAAGATATTGTTGAGTGTGGACTTCCCTTCATGATACATTTCCAGGTCTTTCTTTAATGAAGTGACTTGGGCCTTGAGCTCTTTTATTTCCTCTATATGGTTAGTCTCAACACAAGTACTAGAGGAAGTATAAACTTCATCATTAGAGCAACAAGGCAAGGAGAGAAATTCATCACAAGATGTACTAACATTATGTGTAGATGAATTACAAGGACTAGCACATGGCAATATAGCATTTTGACTTGAAGTAGTGCTAGTATCCACATGAGTCTCACTAGATGTTACCTTATCAATCATGGCCTCATGAGCTATATTTAGAACATTATGGGATACTATAAGATCATCATGAGAGCTGGAGAGCTTTTCATGGCTTTCTTTCAATTTCCCATAAGTGCTAGATAGCAACTCAAGTTGAGCCAGTAGCTCAACATTCTCCTTCAAAATGGATGCTTCACAAGTAATAGAGTTAGTAGCACAAGCATCATCATTAACAACAAGAGGAGAGGTCAACTTGGCGAGCTCTTTTAAATAAGAAGCTTCAAGTTGAGCATGAGAATCGGTGATTTTGATGAGCTCACCCTTGATGACCCTTGAGCCATTTTCGAGGTGCTCAAAATCCTCAAGGAGTTTACCATGAGCAACTTCAGGCTTAGCATTTTTAGTTTCGAAATCATTTGCCACCTCAAGTGCTCTATCATGAGATTCCTTTATTCTAGATAATTCTAGAGCAAAGGTCTCCTCAAGCGATTCCTTGGTGGTTGCTCAAGTTCAAGAGCTTGAGAGAGGTCCGCGATCTCATTAGCGTAATCACGCTCATGACCTTCCATTTTATCAATGGTGACCTCGTGCTCCTTGAGATGAGATTCCAACTCCTCAATGTATTTCTTGCCCTCAATTGCAATAGACATGATTTCCATGAAGTTGGAACAAGCAATTCTATTCTTATGAAGAGCTTTAAAAACCATTTCTCCCTTCATTTTTAAGGAAGCAACAGTATTGTTCTCTTCATCATTATCCTCATCATCATTAGCATTAACATCATCATGAAGAGACATATTGGGGTTCAAAGTAGGAGATACCTTTGAAGCCTTAGACATAATGCAAAAAGCAATAGATGATGATGTAGGATCCCTTGAAGCACCATTTAAGACCACATCTTGTTCCATGGAGTGTTGAGTTTCCTCTACATTGTTAGCACAACAACTTGAGGAAATAGATACATTTTTATCATGGCAACAAGACATAGCAAGCATATCATCATGAGATTTGAGCAAGCAATTTATACATGATAGGCAAGGACTACCAACATAAGCATGTGAAACATGTAAGGTGCTCGAAGTGTTAAAGTCCAAAGAAGGACTGAGGGAGTCCTGGATTAGGGGGTCTCCGGATAGCCGGACTATATCCTTCGGTCGGACTGTTGGACTATGAAGATACGAGATTGAAGACTTCGTCCCATGTCCGGATGGGACTCTACTTTGCGTGGAAGGCAAGCTAGGCAATACGGATATGTATATCTCCTCCTTTGTAACCGACCTTGTGTAACCCTAGCCCCCTCCGGTGTCTATATAAACTGGAGGGTTTAGTTCGTAGGACAACATACAATCATACCATAGGCTAGCTTCTAGGGTTTAGCCTCTGTGATCTCCTGGTAGATCAACTCTTGTAATACTCATATCATCAAGAACAATCAAGCAGGACGTAGGGTATTACCTCCATCTAGAGGGCCCGAACCTGGGTAAACATCGTGTCCCCTGCCTCCTGTTACCATCCGCCTTAGACACACAGTTCGGGACCCCCTACCCGAGATCCGCCGGTTTTGACACCGACATTGGTACTATCATTGAGAGTTCCACTATGTCGTCACCATAAGGCTTGATGGCTTCTTCGATCATCGATAGCGATGCGGTCCAGGGTGAGGCTTTCCTCCCCAGACAGATCTTCGTATTCGGCGGCTTCGCACTGCGGGCCAATTCGCTTGGCCATCTGGAGCAGATCGAGAGCTACGCCCCTGGCCATCAGGCCAGGTTAGGAAACTTAAACTACACCGCCAACATCCGTGGAGACTTCATCTTCGACGGATTCGAGCCCATGTCGGGTACGCCGCACATTCATCACGAGCATGACGTAACTCTGCCGTCGGACAATGTTCGGGAGATCGCATCCGCAACCACTCCAGCCGTTAATCCGGAGCAAATCGCGCCGTCCGAGAGCGAAGGGATAGACCCCGCCATGGAGGCCGCCCTCTCAGTGGCGATAGAGCCAGATACTGACTTCACCCCTTACAAGAGCCGTGTCGCCGAACCACTGGGTTCATCTCTGGCCACGGACTACGAGCCGCTCACATCCGTGCCCGTCGAATCCGACTGGGCGCCGATCATGGAGTTCACCTCCGCGGATATCTTTAAGCACCCACCCTTCGGCGACGTGCTAAATTCATTAAGGTCTCTCTCCCTGTCAGGAGAACCTTGGCCGAACTATGTCCGGCTAGAATGGGATGCAGACGACGAAGAAATTCGCTGCCCACCCACCACCCACTAAGTAGCCACTGTCGACGACTTAACCGACATGCTCGACTTCGACTCCGAAGACTTGGACGGTATGGACGACGAAGCCAAAGACGAACAGGAACCACCGCCCTCAAGGTGCTGGACCGCCACCTCATCATATGATATATACATGGTGGACACCCCCAAAGAAGGCAATGGCGACGGGACAACGGAGGATGACCGCTCCGAGAAGCAACCCAAGAGCCAACGTCAGCGGCTCCGCTCTAAGTCCCGCCACAGCAAGAGCAGTGACACTCGCACAGGAGATAATAACACTCCGGATAGCGCCAAAGACAACAACAATCCCCTCCAACACGATGTAGAGCTGGAGGACGAACAAGCTAGCCCCCCTAGAGCAGGCAGCAGATGGAGAACCGGAGGAGGACAATTACATGCCTCTCTCCGAAGATGAGGTGAGCCTCGGCAACGACAAGTTTATCGTGCCTGAGGACCCCGTCGAGCAAGAGCGCTTCAAGCGTCGGCTTATGGCCACGACAAATAGCCTGAAGAAAAAGCAGCAATAGCTTCAAGCTGATCAAGACTTTCTAGCAGATAGGTGGACCGAAGTCCTTGTGGCCAAGGAGCATGAACTCGAGCGCCCGTCCAAGAGTTACCCAAAACTCGAGGAGGAAGCATTGAAACCTCATTCACCAGAGTACGATGCGGCTGACCGGCCACTATGTGGCCGAGCCAGAGAGGCGTTTCAGCCTAAAGTTCAGCTCGCACCCTCTCGCCACTCAATAAAAAATACTAAGGCCCGGGGTAACACAGAGGACTTGCGAGACATATTGAACAATAAGGAAAAAATCGCAAGGTCAATATACGGGACACGAGCACGCGCGCCAACACGGGACGATGATCGTCGCGTCGATACACCAAGAGTAAATCTGGCCGGGCCGAATACAGCAGACAAGACTCATACGAACTGCGTCGGGATATAGCCCGGTACGGAGGCACCGCACACCCCCTATGCTTCACTGATGAAGTTATGAATCATGAATTCCCGGAGGGTTTCAAACCCGTAAACATTGAATCATCCGATGGCACAACAGATCCCGCTGTATGGATTTAGGATTTCCTCCTTCACATCAACATGGCTCGCAGTAAAGATCTACATGCCATCAAGTTCCTCCCACTAAAACTCAAAGGACCAGCTCGGCATTGGCTGAACAGCTTGCCAGCAGATTCCGTCGGCAGTTGGGAGGATCTGGAAGGCGCATTCCTTGACAACTTCCAGGGCACTTATGTGCGGCCACCGGATGCTGATGACTTGAGCCTCATAACCCAACAGCCAGCGGAATCAGCCAGACAATTCTGGACACGATTCCTGACTAAGAAAAACCAAATTGTAGACTGTCCGGATGCAGAGGCCCTAGCGGCATTCAAGCATAACATCCACGACGAGTGGCTCGCCCGCCACCTTGGCCAGGAGAAGCCGAAATTTATGGCAGCCCTCACAACACTCATGACCCGATTTTGTGCGGGCGAGGACAGCTGGTTGGCTTGCAGCAACAACACATTGAGGAATCCGGATACCTCGGATACCAAAGATGTTAACGGTAGGCAGCGTCGTAACAAACCAAAGCGCCACAATAATGGCGATAACACCAAAGATACAGAAAAATTACACATCACAAACAGGAACTCACGGTGACCCAACTCACTAGAGAAGAGAAAGTTACAGAAAAATTACAGTTGCTGCTGCTGTGAATCAAATAAACTTGCATGTGAGAAACCTAAACAAGCCATATCCAAATGACAACGGGAAGGCATCAATGCAAATTAAGGTTCGCATCAGAAACATGAAAAAATAGCTGTGCAGGGGTTCTATGGATCCAAAAAAACTTGCATATCAGAATCCTACAGTAACAGTCAACACATATCTAGTCAATACGTATGTGGATACCACCGTCGATCTACTAGCTATGCAAAGTTCCAGGGGTCAAGATATGCTTTCACATTCAGAAACACAGGAAACCTAACAGTAGGAATGCAGATATCACCAACGACCAGCATGACTAGAGTCCTACTAATCTAGATATGCTTGCACATCAGAAACATTCAAAAATCAAAATTTAACAGAAGTGACATGTTGCTGTGCAGAATTAGTCACTTGACTATCATAATTAAGGAGGGGAAGGTAGATCTAATGAGGTGCAGCTCACCTTAGCAGCAGGTTGGATTCAATGGAGCTTGGAGGGGAGGAGACGATGCCGACACCGTGCGGGAAGTGACGGCGCTGCGCGGGTTTCTCCTCTCCTCTCCTCCTCGAGAGGAGTGTGGCGGGCTGCTGCAATGGAGAAGGGGCTAGGCATGGTCAGACTGGATTGGATCTTGTAGCATAGAATCATCACAAACGAGGGAGGGGGCAGCAATGCAACCAACCTAGGGTTAGGATGGATAGAAGCAAGCAGCCGAGGGGGGAGGGGGCAGCTCAGCTGGCTTGGCGTCGAGGGAGAGGAGGAGCCGCTCTGCTTGCTTGGCATCGAAGGGGAGGAGAAGCCCCTCCGCTTGCGTCGAGGCGGTGGTTGGAGACATCGGGCGTCGAGGCGCAGGGGCGCAGGGGCAAGGGGCGGCGTCGAGGCGTCGGGGCAAGGGGCGGCGTCGAGGCGTCGGGGCAAGGGGCGGCGTCGAGGCAGCGGGGCAGCGGCGTCGGGGCGGCGTTGAGGCGGCGTCGGGAGAGGAGAGGGGAAGGGGATCGAGGGAGAGAGAGGGGATCGATAGGTTTGGGCCGGGAGGAAGTATGGATGGGCAGGGGCGGCACAATACTAATGGCGCACCACCCCTTGGTGCGCCATAAGTACATTCATGCTAATGGCGCACCTCACCCTGGTGCGCCATTAGTATTTTGCTCGACCCAACAGGTTATCTACCACCTGAGCTGATCCACATCAAGTCCCCTCTACTAGCTCAACTGGTCAGCAGCCAGTTCTCACACCAGGAGGTCCTGGGTTCGATTCCCAGGCTCCACCATTTTTTTATGCATTAAAATGATGTTTGATACTTATTTGTGTTTAAATATGTTCAATTCGTTTAAATCATAACAGTAATATTTTTTTATAATACAGTAATAATTTTTTAAATAATATCATCAAACAGTAATGCTGATGGAGCGGGGGAGGGTGCGCGGGGTGCGGGGGGTCGGCGGCGGCGGTTGAGTAGGGGAATCGAGGGTGCGGGGGGCCGCCGGCGGCGGTTGAGTAGGGGAATCGAGGGTGCGGGGGGCCGGCGGCGGCGGGTGGTGGACCGGGGGGTGCTCGGCAGCGAGGAGGACCGGATCTGGCGAGGTGGGATAGCGATCGAGATGGAGGGGGATCAAGATCGAGTGTCCATGAGATTTAAAAATATTCATGATAGTTCAAAAAGTGCCCATGAAATACAATCGAGAAATGAAGGCTCCGATTTAAATACAATCGATCTTAGCTAGCTATCTGTTCACAATCTTCTTGCCCTTCTTTTTTGCAAATCGAGTTCTTCTGTGGAACGGACATCCTTTAGGTAGGGTGGTCCTGCTTCTTCTTGTGGTGTATGCTGCTACTTCATCATCGTCGTCATGTTCGATCCTCGGGTCGCCGTACTTGTCGAAGTCTTGCTGATTGGCTACTCCATCCATTCTGATGATCTTCCTTTTGCCTCTCCTCACGACAACACGACTAGGCTTTGACGGGTCGGTAATGAAGAAGCATTGGTCCACTTGGGAAGCCAGTACCCATGGCTCATTTTTCGCGGTGACGTTTGCGCCCGCGGTCTTGGATTTGGCTTCGGGTATAACCATGGTGGTGAAATACCGGTCTTCTTTTAGGACGCTCTTGGCCCATCTGACACAGAACATCGGGACCTTCTCTCCAGCATAGCTCAGCTCCCAGATCTCCTCGATCCTTCCGTAGTATCTGTCCTTGTCGTTACCGGTGTAGGATTCCATCGTTACCCCGGAGTTCTGATAACCATCGCTCTTCATGTCCTTGGCCTCGGTGTAGAATGTGTAGCCGTTGATATCGTACGCCTCATAGGTCATCAGGTTGTGCTCGGCGCCCTGTGACAAGGCGAATATGAGTTGTTCTTCCGCGGAAGAATCCTCATGTAAAGGGTACGACAGAAGCTTCTGCTTGAACCAACGCGTGAAACATGAGTTGTGCTCGGTCATTGTACGTCTTCTTAATAAAGGTTTTGTGCTGTACCACCCAAGGATCGACCACGTCTATGTGTTGTAGCGCGACTAGGTTTGCTCTTTCAAAGTCGGCGAGTCGACCCTCGAAGTCGACATGCATTTCGCGACAACCCTCACGGTGACCCCATCCAGCGAGCCTGCCGAGGTGCCTGTTCACGGGCAGACCAACGGGGTTCTCGATGCCTAGATAATTCATGCAGTAGGAGATGCACTCTTCGGTCAGAAAGCCCCTGGCTATGCTTCCCTCTGGATGTGACATGTTGCGAACGTATCCTTTGATGACACCATTCATCCTTTCGAACGGCATCATGCTGTGCAGGAACGTCGGCCCGAGTTGGATGATATCGTCCACGATATGGACCAGCAGATGCACCATAACGTCGAAGAATGCGGGCGGGAAGTACATCTCAAGCTCGCATAGTATCACCACGATCTCTTCCTGTAGCCTTCTGAGTTGCCTCACGCCAACAGACTTCCGAGAGATGACGTCAAAAAAATTGCATAGGCCAAATAGGGTTTCACGGACGTGCGCGTCCATGATCCCACGGATTGCAACTGGAAGTATCTGCGTCGTCAGCACATGACAGTCGTGAGACTTCATCCCGCTGAATTTCTGCTTCGCTGGGTCTAGGTATCTGCTTATCTTCCCCGCGTAACCGTAAGGAAGTTTTACTCCTATGAGGCAGGTGAAAAACTGCTCGATCTCCTCCTGACTAAGAGTGAAGCACGCGGGAGGGTAGTCATTTCCGGTCTTCTTGGCCTTCTTGCCTTTGTGACGACTTTCCGTGTCATGCTTCGCCTCATCATCATCATCATCATCATGATCATCATATATAGTGTGAAGCTCCTGCCTGATGCCCATTGATTTCAAGTCTGCCCTGCTTTCGGCCCATCTTTGGTCCTCTCTGGCATCTTGAGCAGGGTACCAAGCAGACTCTCGCACACGTTCTTCATGATATGCATGACATCAAGGCTGTGAGGCACACGGTGGATCTTCCAGTATGGCAAGTCCCAGAAAACAGACCTCGTTTTCCATACCTTCAGCAGCGGCTCTGGCGCCTTTCGCTTTTTTCCTGGCTCTGACGCCTTTTGCTTCTTTCCCGGTAGTGGGCAGTCTTTCCAATTTTTCAACAGCTCGTCTATTTCCTCGCCGCTCCTCGTACGCGGGCGTCCTCGGGGTTCGGTTTCACCATCGAACAGATCCTTGCGTTTTCTCCACGGGTCATCGTCGCGAAGCCACCTTTGATGTCCCATGAACACGGTTTTCGAAGACCCGGGATCTCTATCTAGCTGGCGATACGTTGTGTCATCCATGCACCTGGCGCATCCAGAAAATCCGTGGACCACCTGCCCCGCGACATAACCGTAACCGAGATAGTCGTGCTCCGTCGTGAGCAGCGCGGCTCTCATAGGGAAATATTCTTTCTCTGCGGCGTCCCACGTATTGGCTGGAGTTTTCCACAGCGTGTCAAGCTCCTCTTTTAGCAGCCCCAGATACAGATTGATGTCGTTCCCTGGTTGTTTCGGTCCTTCAATTAGCATACTCATGTGAATGTACTTCCTCTTCATGCACAACCAGGGGGAAGGTTGTACATCCACACAAACACAGGCCAGGTGCTATGTGTGCTTCTCTGGCTGCCAAACGGATTGACTCCATCGGTGCTCGCGCCCAGCACGATGTTCCTTGGATCGTTCCCAAATTCTGGGTCTTTGAAGTTCAACACTTGCCACTGGCTCGCATCCTTAGGGTGACTCAGCATCTTGTCTTTTTTATCTATCTCCGGATCATTTGCGTCATCTTCTCGCTTCTTCTCCTCCCTATCCGCGTGCCAACGCAGGAGCTTTGCTACCTTAGGGTCCGCAAAATACCGCTGCAGACGAGGAGTGATCGGAAAGTACCACACCACTTTTCGAGGAGCTTTCCTCCTCTTCTTGTATCGAGTGACGCCGCACACCGGACATATGGTAGACTCCGCGTGCTTGTCCCGATAAATGATGCAATTGTTCATGCACACATGGTCTTTCACGTGCGGTAAATCCAGAGGACACACGATTTTCTTCGCCTCCTCCAAACTGGTCGGGCACTTGTTCCCCTTGGGAAGACGTTCGTGCCAGAATGACATGTTCTCGTCGAAGCATGCGTCGGTCATTTTGTGTTTTACCTTCATCTCCAGAGCCATGAGCGTTACTTTCAGGCGGGTATCCTCGGGCCTGCATCCTTCATACAATGGAGTGACCGCGTCTAACTCAAGTTGATCCATCTTGGCTTTCTCTCGGGCGGCAGCTCTTGCGTTATCCGTCTGCTTGAGAAGCAGCTCTTGAATATGAGGGTCCTGCACCCAGCCCATCGATGGTCCAGCGTCATCTGCTCCGGCATCTTCCTCATCATCATGTCCTGCATCTTCTACATGATGACTGTGTACAGCATCACCGTCGTGATCATCTCCTGGGGATTCTTCGTCTTCTCGCCCGCCCGAGCCGTGGTGGTTGTCTTGCTGCCCTTCCTCATTTCTTGCCCGGCCCCCATGAACGACTTCGTAGTCATCTTCATCACCTTGCCACCGATAGCCATCCATGAAACCACGCAAGAGCAGGTGGTCCCGCACCTGCCCGGATTCCGGGTCCGCAATAAGGCTCTTCAGCTTGCATCTTCAACACGGACATCTTATCTCTGTCTCGTTCTTTTGAAGCATCTCGGCCTTCGCGGACCTCAAAAACCTATTCACGATGCCTTCGGTCATCATGCGGACCATGGTCTCCTGCGGGGTAGAGCAAAACGATATTTTAGAACCAAGAAAAAATTTGGCATGACTTCCCCTAAAAATAGGACCAAAAAGAATGCTTAATGCCAAAATTCTCGCCGAAACGGAAATGAATCAACATTCCGGCAAAATATTGGCAACTATCGCATTTCAAATACCGGTACACCTCCAAACACAAACACATATGCAACACCACGAACATACATATAGCTTCCCCCATTACTTACCTATCAAAACAAGGTAATTTAACCACTTAAATTGAATGAATCTATGGTGGAAATGAGGTGAAAAAGAGGAGGCACCCGAGACAAGGAGGAGGTGGAGAGAATGAAGTGGGGAGAAAGTGAGTGTGGGTAGGAGAGGCTCCCCAAAATATCTTGTTGCTGCCCACTTACTAATGGCGCACCACTCGAAATGCGCCATTAGTAATCTAGGTTACTAGTGGCGCACCTTCTGGTGGTGCGCCATTATTAGTTTTGCAAAAAAAAAATTTACTAATGGCGCACTGCCCTCCAGTGCGCCATTACTAGTTTGAACTAGTAATGGCGCACGGTGGAACAGTGCGCCATTAGTAGTTTTGCAAAAAAAGGAATAAAAAATATAATAAAAAAACAACATTAGTGGCGCACTATCCCACAGGTGCGCCATTACTAGTTACAACTAGTAATGGCGCACCCTCTCTGGATGTGCCATTAGTATGTTTGGACAGGCGCACTAGTTCAAATTTTTTTTTTGATACTAATGGCGCACCATGGGCAAGGTGCGCCATTAGTAGTTTCAACTCTAATGGCGTACCAGATTCTGGTGCACCATTAGTATATACTAATGGCGCATCCCTTGTCAAGTGCGCCATTACTGTCAATCCCATCTATAGCCCTTTTTCTAGTAGTGTCCCGTTTACCCAATTATACGTCGCAAGAAGTCTGAACACTTTCGACAGTGCGGCACCCCGAACTTATAGAATTATATGCATCAGCTCCGAATCATGTCTTTGGTGAAATGTTGGGTTGCCCGGCTCCCATGCTTTTGTACCTTACGTTCTGCTATATCGGCTAAGGTAGCGGTGGGAGAACTACTGCGATTGTGTCCCGGTTCTTTCAAACGAGCACCTTAGTAGAGAAAGCCGAAAACTGACTGTCATGATAAGGCGAGAGACTGGTCGCTGTTCGAGAGGTCTCAAGTCCTTAAAGACTTTTTCCACTTTGGGCGAGGAGTCGGCCTTGTCCAGCTTAGGCGTGTATAGCGCCCCAAATTCGGCGCACCGAATACCAGGGGCTTCGCCAAAATTTAAAATTATAGACTTCTATGGCTAAGTGAGAGTGATAACGCATTATTGTCCGATTGCCTGGTTCGTTGCGCTGAACACCTACCTTGAAGGACTCAAAATTGGGGTAATGAGTGCTCAGGTTTATCCTGAACACCCCAGTACTAGTTACATGGGGGCAGAAGCCGACGACTGGTCAACTCTCAGATTTTATAAACGGCCGAACAGAAGGTAATATTTTAAATTAAGAAAGCGTCGCATGACGCAAATGAACTCATTTCATATTACAGGATTACATAAGCATGTTCATTCAAAACTTACATCCTTGGCACACTCATCTGCCACTAGGCGGGAACCCTTCAGGACACTCTCATAATAATTCTCGGGGCAGAGATGCTCCTTGCCCTCCGGCGGCCCCTCCTTCAGCAGCTTCATGGTGTCCAGCTTCACCTAGGCAAAAGCCCTGCGTGCACCCTCGATGCAGATGGACCTCTTGATAACTTCAAGCCATGGGCAAGCTTCCACAAGCCGCCTCACCAGACCGAAGTAGCTACTGGACAGGGGCTCGCCAGGCCACATCCAGATTATAAGGCCCTTCATGGCCTGTTCGGCCGCCTTATGAAGCTCGACCAACTGCTTCAGCTGGTCGCTCAAGGGTACGGGGTGTTCGGTCCCAGTATACTGAGACTAGAACAACTTCTCCGTCGAGCTCCCCTCCTCAGCCCGGTAAAACTCCACAGCATCCAGTACACTGCGGGGAAGATCTGCAAACGCTCCTGGAGAGCTCCGAACTCGGGTAAGAAAAGGGAAAGTCTCCTTCACGTTCTTGCTTTGCACAATGAATGCCTTACCCACTACTATCTTCTTCACCACGTCAATCTCCTGGAGGGCCTTGTGTGCTTCGGCCTTGGCGCTCCGGATGCTTTCAAGCGCCTGCGCAAGCTCAGACTCTCGCGTCTTAGAGTCAAGCTCCAAGGACTCGTGCTTTTTTGCGAGAGCCTCGAGCTCTTGTTGCACCTCGCCTACCCAGGCTTCTTGCTTCTCCCGCTCAATACGCTCCTTGGCCGCTTTGTCTTCGGCCTCAGACAACGCTTTCCTCAGGGTCGTCACTTTGGTCGTGGCCCCTGGCAAACCCATGACGATCCTATTATTTTATAACTGAATTTATTTTTATTTATATAGATAGGGGTATTTCTTACCTTTGCTCTCTTCAAGCTGCCTCTTGGTAAGGCCGAGCTCGTCCTCGGACAGCTTCAGGTCCTGCTTCAGCACAGAGACCTCCGCAGTATGTGCGGCAGCGACCAACAGTGAAGCCTGCACATACACATAGACATACTTTAATTAGACTCCTGAGTTATCATTTGATCCTCTATTTGGCTTTTCTTCGCGAATGCCGAACAGAGCATCAGGGGCTACTATCTATGCATTAATATTTTCTTATATTTTGATTGCTTACCTCAAAGCCTGTTAGGAGGCTGGCGCAAGCTTCGGTCAGTCCGTTTTTGGCAGACTGAACCTTCTCGACCACCGCACTCATGATAGTGCGGTGCTCTTCATCGATGGAAGCACCGCGAAGCGCTTCCAGCAAGTTGTCCGGTGCCTCTGGTTGGACAGAGGACACCGGCACGGATGGTTGGCCCCCCTTAATGGGGGACCGCCTGCCGGAGTCGGGAACCATCGACGGTTCCGGCGCAGTGTTCGGCCGAGGGCCGAACTCGGAGCCCATAGGAGCCTCGCTCCCTTGGTACCCAGGGTCTGCGAAGTCGCCTCGAGGCGCCCCCAGGACCACCTCCCCTTGGCTGGGTGCCTTTTGAGACAACACCTCGGCGTTGTCCGTAAGGCGAGGGGTGGTAGTGGTCGGGAGAGAACCGCTGTTCATATCCGACGAGTCCAGAGAGCCGCTCGACAAGGATACGTCGAGACGAGCTCGGGACAGACTGCATAATCATGTTTGGCATGAGGAGAGGCAGTGTAATAAAGCATACCATGAAGTACTATGGCGCCCAGACACTTACGATTTCACCAGGGGCTTGACCCTGGGTAGGCACTCATCGCCACAGTCGGCGGCCGTCCTGGCGCAGTCCGGAGGGAGGGTCCTTCCCTTCTTGGACCCTTCGGCCTCCCCGGTTGGGCTGGCCTTCCTTTTCTTGTCCCTCGGGCTGGGGGGGGGGAGAACTTTCCTCTTCCTCCTCCTCGTCTTCATGGGAGGGGTGCGCGTCGGAGTCATTGGACAATGAGTCCGATACAACCTTGCGCCGGGGACCCTTTCGGGTCCCTGCGGCCTTCTTCTTTGTCTTCTTCGCCGGCACCTCGTAAGGTGCCAGAGTCAGCATCTCCATTAGGAGAGCGCCTGCAGGATCTTCGGGCAGGGGGGCTGGGCAATCAAGCTGCTTCGTTGTCTTTATCCAGTCCTGTTAGTGGCAAAGAAGCTTAGATCCTGGATATGACTAAAGCGGGGAAAGTAAATACCCTGAGAGATATAAAAACTTACCGGATTGGCGCGGCATTTTGCGCTGAGTCCGCGGTCCTCGGTGAGGGAAGGAGGAATCTCGGCGCCCTTGAACAGCACCCTCCATACGTCCTCGTGTGTCGTGTCATAGAGCTCTCGCAGCGTCTGGTGCTTGGCCGAGTCAAACTCCCACAAATTGAATGCCCGTCGTTGACACGGGAGGATCCGGTGGAAGAGCATGACCTGGACCACGTTGACGAGCTTGATTTTCTTGCTCGTCATGTTCCGGATACAGGTCTGGAGTCCGGTCAACTCTACCGAAGAACCCCAGGATAGGCCCTTCTCTTTCGAGGAGGTGAGCCGCGTGGGGATTCCGGATCGAAATTTGGGGGCCGCCACCCAGTTGGAGTCGCGCGGCTCGGTGATGTAGAACCACCCCGATTGCCACCCCTTTATGGTATCCACATAGGTGGCCTCAAGCCAGGTGACATTAGGCATCTTGCCCACCATGGCGCCTCCGCACTCTGCTTGCTGGCCGCCCACCACCTTCGGTTTAACATTGAAGGTGTTCAGCCATAGGCCGAAGTGGGGCCTGATGCAGAGGAAGGCCTCACACACGACGATAAAAGCTGAGATGTTGAGGATTAAATTGGGGCCAGATCATGAAAATCTAGCCCATAGTAGAACATGAGCCCACGGACATATGGGTGGAGGGAAAATCCCAGTCCGTGGACAAAATGGGTATGAAAAACTACCCTCTCATGGGGTTCGGGCATTGGGATGATCTGCCCCGCATTTGGCAGCCGGTGCGCGATGTCCGCGGCCAGATATCCGGCTTCCCATAACTTTTTGATGTTCTCCTCCACTTGCCTGGTTGTCTGGACATGCTTGGAGTGGTTTGAGAAGAAGAACGCGAGCTTGGGCGCTAGAGCTCGAGTGTGCGGGAATGGGTAAGCAAGGAGGAAGAAGGCGTGGGTGAAAAGAGTGAATCCTTGTCCCTTTATTAGGGCGGAAGAGGCGATGCGTCTCCCCACTTGCCTGGTAAAGAAGTGGCGCATGCGCATTTAGCTTCATTTATTTATTTACTTATTTATGTTTAGGGGACCATGACCATGTACCTGGGCCAGATTCATGTGAGAGCTTCCCTTCCAGTTAATTATGGGCTCCTCTTTTGGGCCTTCATCACTGGGCTGCATGTTATTGACAAGTGGTAAATGTATTCCGTACCAAAAATAGTATGCGCTATGTAGAGGGCACTAAAGGACCGTGCAACTACTTCCAAAACATTGTGGTTGTCGTTCTAACAACACATTTATTCAACCAACAGACAAAATATACTACTGATTGTACATTGAAAATAGCAGCAGCAACAACCAGGGCCGGGGGTGCAACAAAAGCAGTAAGCATGCCAGAAGAGTAAAGACGCAGCTCTCTCTACCAAACCAAACATCAGCCATCATTACAAAAGGGATGCCAAAAAAGAACAAGTCTATGCATCAAACTAAATAAAGATCCTACTACACCAAGTGTACGCATCTAACTAACTAGCTCAGTTAGGCGTTACAATTTATTAAGCCGTGGAGATTTGCTGATGGATTGAACCAGATGGTGCCTGACGGGGAAAACTCTAGCCAGCAGGTCGAAGTCATATATTTGCGACCCTCTCTCCTACTTTGGGCTGCAGAGCGTGGTGGCACATATCAGGTATGGTGCATGGAGAGACGCATGGTACGCTGTGTGCAAACAGTTTTGCCTGTTGAACGACACCGCACTGCCATCATGATCCTTACTATCGGTTATCTCCTGGTTAATCGGATAATTCAGTCCGAGAAACATAGAGCTTGTAACAAGGCTACTTAGCAGCCTCCAATCAGAAATTCCTGAAGGCCTAGAGAAGCTGGGATCCTGCTCAATGACCTTGCAGTGACTGTGATTGTATTCAGTGAAACAACACGTCTGGTACATGCGAACGATCATCAATCATTTTCCCTTGTCTGATCAAGCCAGGAACACGTCTGGTAGAAGGAGTCCACAACGTAAGTGAAGCCCTTGTGTTCGATGGCTTCAGAGAGCCATGTAGGATGTATGATCCTGTGATGGACGTGCAGATTTATCCACTTACTGCAGTGATCTATCATATAGGAGAGGCCGCGGTTGAAGAATGCAATTGGCCTAAAGTCTTTATAATTCGCAAATCTTTTGGGCACTTGGCAGATTACAACCTTGAGCAAATCAAACTTGGTATCCTGTTGGCTACTGTAAGATTCCGAGTATTCTGGTCCATGGTGCCAAAGGAGTGAAGTGTTAATGGAAGGAAGGGGGATCAATCACTGGGTGTAGACCTCCATGAGCATTTAGCTGCCGCGACCGTTGATGAGCACCATCCAAGACGTGTTCATCCCGACCCAGTACATATTGTTAATGTAGTAAAGGGAGACGGTGATCGAATCACAGTCGAGGGGGTTGATGCTCGCCACCCTACGATCGTTATGCTGCATGACATGTCGTTTCTGAAGATCAGGCGGCATCAGCAAGCAGGGAGCTGGCTTAAAAAGCTTCGACCAGAGGGCTTTGAGTAAACGGTACATCCCCGGCGAGCATGCGGTGAGCGGCATGGTACTGAGATTGTCCACATGCGAAACAATGAGCTTGATTACCTTTGTGGGGAGCGAATTCCAGCCACTCTTTCGGCAGACGTTGCTCGGTTCTGCCATTGTTAGTGCTTGGTTTTTGGAAGAGGGGGGAGGCACCTAGCGGGGATGGAAGATTGGACGATTATGTGCGGACGAGGATGGAGAAGCGAATATGTGTCGCGGGAAGTGGACATGTGATGATGACAATGTAGCAGCAGTACGCCGCTTGACTTACGAGATGCATCCCAACAACGTAGGGTCATATCGATGCCAGACAACATGCTTGAGTGATCACAGTACTAGTACAATAAACTACAATACCTACTACTATGCCCTAGTTTTTTTGCATATAGTGGAGTAGGACTCTGCTCTACTACTAGCACCGGAGGAGTAGTATATTGTAAAATAGTTACAAACTTCAATGCACGAGCATGGAGCGATTACGAACCACCATCGGTGCTAACTCCAATCCCCAGCAAACGTTCACTGGGAGACATGGCAGTTGCAAATGCCCGCGACATAGTTACAGTACATGTGTAAGGGTGGCGGTTTTGTCAAATACTATGGCTTAAAAATAGGCCACCGTCGGATGGAAATCTGACGGTTATGTGGGATTCGCCAGGATTGGGCTCGTGGCGAACAATTGCCAGATATCATTACTAAAAAAGGTTAAAACACCCAGGGTTATAACTTGCATCGGCTGACCACTAACGCCCGCGACGCAGTTACAGTACTAACGTAGTTGTAAAATGGTCAAATAACGTGTCTATGTGGTGTTTGGAATTATATGCAAACTAGCAAGATGCTCATGCATTGCTCGGAACATCAAGATGCATTTTTTACAAAACACCTGTTGTGATTGACCGATGCAGGAGTAATCCCATGTGTAAAAACTAATGATATCTCGATAATTTCATCAGAAAAAGGTATCTCGATAATTTCATCGAAAAAAAGATATCTCGAGAAAGATGAGAGAAAAGGTGAGGAGGAATGGGGCGTGGTGGTGACTGGTGGTCGGACTGGGCGAAGGCATGGGGATGGACGGCGCCGGCAACGGCCACCATGCTAGATTTTTCTAGGGACTTCCTTTTTTAATTGCTCAGTAATGAGGTTGTGGGACAAAAGGATGAACGAGGCAAGGCCTTATTTGCAAATGTGAAGAGGGCTATGGGTATCGTTTTTCAAAATTGCCATAATTTCCTTCTTATCCGTCAGATATAGACCGGACGGCCTATTGCAGGATGGCAGGCACACCGTCATCACCAACTCTGTTTTTATCTAGGGAGTACTAGTAAGGACACCATCTACTGCTTCGTGTGCTACTCCTACGCTCCATTCTGCGGGCGCAATGTCCCCTACCGCCACTCCCTCCCGAACTCCATTCGATGGGTGCAACGTCCCCTACAGCCACTCCTGTTTCATGGACGGCCTGGTCGATGCCTGCAAGGTTCCCTACGTCTACAAGAGTTTCGGCTGCGAGAGTTACGTCGACCATCACTTGCTGGCAGAGCATAGTTCCAGATGCGCGCACACGCCCTGCTACTGCTATGAGTTCACGACGCCGTTTGAGGGCTCGGCGAGCCTCGTGCATCACCTCATGGCACCGTCTGTCAATCACTACTGTCCCCCAGCAGTAAACATCAAGTATGAGACGTGCTACCCATTTGCCGTGCCGGAGTCACTGGAGGATCACTGTCGCCTACTAGTCGTGGAGGAGGACGACATTCCTATTGTGTTGCCTTGACACTTGATGGATAGATTGTGGACTTTTCTTGATTTTTCTACTATGTATGTAGTATTGGTTGCAAAGCACTTTATGTCCATGTATATTGTCTAGATCTATAAACAATTGTGGATCTTAGTAGTTCTTTTCTATTGATAATCTAAACCACCCAATATCTATTGTTTTGATAATACAATATACTGTTATTACTATGCTAACATTGACTCCACAAATATGCTTAATGACTGCTCCCTCTGTCCAGAATTACTTGTCGCATATATGAATAAAAATGAATGTATCTAGAACTAAAATACATCTAGGTACATCTATTTCTCTGATAAGTATTTCTGGGTGGAGGGAGTATTAATTATGACCTATATATTAGCCATGCTGCAACGTTCATATCTTAGCCTTATATTTGGATACAATTTATTGCTTGCATTAATCATCGGCTATGCCATAAATTTTGCATCCTCCTCATGGCTTTAAATTCTGATGGTCATAGCTACTTTGCTGAATGAGTTTGATATCTCAGTAGGAACAAAACAGATTCGTGTACTTTTTCACCTACGGAAGTTCTAAGGAAGACGACTACTGAAGTCAAAGGTATTTCTTGAATCTGTTCATCTAGTAATGTTTATATGAAGCGAACATCGGGCTTGCGTGAGACAGAGGCGTCAAGACTCAAGAGTAGGGATCCAAATTTTGAAATTTCAAAGCCGCCCATGTTCGCTCGCTCGCCCCACTGCGGGTGACGGACGACCCCTAGCCCCCTCCCCATACTCCTCTCATACTGCCTCCGCCAACGTGGTCCACCGTGGCCTTGCTTGCGTGGTGCTGGCTACGACCGGCAGCTCTTTCCCCACACACTCGGCAGGGCTCCTTCTGGCGGTAGTGTGGCTCGGCCAGCGGCGGTCTGGATCGGCGGGGTGGTTCCCACGGTCCTCGGGTGCCTTAGGGGCAGTGCCGTGGCCGTTGGCTACGGGATGGCACGATGGTGCGGGTGATCGGCCGATGGTGCCCCCTAGGCCCAGATATGGGCCCTTTGGGCCCCATTTGGGTTCGGGTATGCCTGCGGCTCTCTACATGGCAGCAAGGCTCCCTGGAGGTGGAGGTGGGGCGACGATGGTCTCCTGGTGGCGGCGTTGGCAACCGGCATGCTGCAACATGGTAGGAGGACTTTGCGAGCCCATCTAGGCCAGGCCGGGCAAGTAGGGGCCCGGTTTGTCCCAGTTGCCGCGTCTGATCGGTTTTTGCATCGGTGATGGAGGTAGTCCACTCCCGCTTGGCTGATTTGTTGGTGGCCCGGGTCCGTTGTTCCCTCTTAATTACTTCCTCTAGGCCCCGTGTCGGTGGCTCCAGTTTGGCGATGAGGTTGATTCAAGGCCGTGGTGGCGCATGCTGGTGGACGACATGATTGGTGGAGAACTCAGATTCTCCGGGGTGGTGGGGATTTTGGGTCAGGAGAAATCCATTTCGGTTCCTTTTATGTGCGGTTTTAACTGCTACCTTCCATTCTACATATATAGGGGAATAACATTCTTTTTTATGATAACAGATTTCCATGGACGGAGAGTGGCTGCAGTACAATAGTGGTGTGCACAATGAGGTTTGACCTCTTCATGACAAGCAAACACAACCACCTATTCCAGGACAACCATAGTGGTGAGATGGATGGTCTGCTTGAAGCCACTACTGTCGTGGGCAACACTGATGATGCCTACGTTGTTGCTGCAAACCACATCAACAATGATGGAGAGACCCATAGTGAGCAGAGAATGGCCACAAGGCGTGCCAATTATCACCGTGTGCATAGTGAACAAATCCTACAACTTGAATCGTACAATACATACTCAATCAATGTTTCTTACCTAGTGAAGATATGTACTAATCCATTTTCATTAACATGATCTGTAGTGTGTTCCAGGACTGCCCTTATCCAGATGAGAAACTTCAGAAGGACCTTAGCGAGAGGATTGGCATGAGTGCCCAGCAGGTCAAGTTTTGGTTCCAAAACAAACGCACCTTTAGTAAGGTACATACCATTCTTTCACACAATTAGTTACATATGGGTCACCTACGATATGCAGTTATATGCACACTTTGCTGTTAAATAGTACAAACTCCACTTAACATTGTAGCATTGTTCGTCATTGGATCTTACAATATACTATTGTATTTACCTCGTGAACATGGTATCATACTCTAGTAACCACTAATTAAAATGACGCATACCTGAAATTAATAAATGCAGGGCAAGATGCAGCGGTGGGAAACCCAAAATCGTTGGGTAGAAAATGAGGGGCTAAAAACTGAACATCAAGCCATCATGTTGGCTATGCAAAACAAGACTTGCCTCAAATGCAGAGGGGTGATGGTACAAACTCAGGATACCTCAGAGCGCCAACTCCTATACACAGAGAATATGAGGCTCAAGGAAGAACTCCTACATGCCACCGCCTATCTTAAAGAAGGTCTTCGCCGAAATGGCATGTCGCTCCCATGGGCCTGCAACTAACCATACCATCTTCGATCTTATCCAATGTTAATTCTTCTGCATGAACTATAGTTTTACTTAGTTCCTCAGCTAGCAAATAACGCGACATGTTGCATGTGTATGTACATGACTTGTTTGCTTGTTTATTTATTTCCATAGGCTCTCATGGTTGCTACGTGGGATGGCAGAAGATATGGCAATCATGGCAGCAATGTAGGGGCAGTAGGATGAGCGGCTTTGGGATGGCATTGCCGTGAAGCTCGGTCCAATGCTCATCTTTGTCTCTTTGAGTTTGTAACAAAACATATCAAGTAGATGCCAATAAATAGAGAGAAAGGCACAAGAGCAAATACTTCGAGATCAAGGCATCCAAGGACGGTGAGTTTGTTTAATACATTGCAATGCTCTTGTCTGGTCTCGGCATTGACCAAGATGTGCTTTGGATGACATATCCATTTAAAAATTCAAGTAGTTCCTATCCATAATTTCCCATGGTAAGTGCATGTGGTCACCTCGCTTGAGACAATCATGGACCTCAAGACCCTCTAAATGGAGAAGCTCATAGGCCCGTTCCTTGCCGTTCAGCAGAGCTATGTCATATGGATGGAAACCTTTGATCAAGAGAATTTTTGCTACAAATGGAGAAAGAGTGGTAGGCATGATAGGGACATTGCAATCACCTTGATGAACAATCCTGAGATAGAGACAATCGAAAGGGAAAGGTGCCAAGATGCCATCTCGTGAGATTAGTTGCCAAAAAAGTCATAGTGGTGGCAACATTGATAACACGAGCAAAGTTGAGTCACCGTGCAAGGGTTGGTGCCGCAACAAATTTCGTCTATGCCCCACCTGGTGAAAGAATACACAAACCTCACAACGAACGACACGGCGAGACCAACCTGCTGGCTCAGGAGGACGCGCCACACTAGTTATGGCGATGACCGGGGACAATGCACTCATGTTAGAGGCTTAGAGCTGGTGCGCATGGGCCCTCAAGAGAGGATGGGAGGCCCCTTGAACCTTCATATCTTCTATGGCTTATATGGAAACAAGTCGCAAAAAAATGGAGATTAGCCATTGAAAATTGCAACATTTTAATGATTATTTTTGTCTGGTGCGAGCACCGGTGTGTACCTTGGTATGACCTGGTTTGGCCAAACTAGCGCTCTACTTGCACTTTGTCCTTTGACAGTGGTGGATAGCTCGACATAGGGAGCGATGGTTCCTCAGCAAAATGCAAGATGCTTCAACGTATATGAAAAGATGTTGCATTTCATTTTCGAAAGAAATATATGTTGCATCATAGTTACCATTATAATCAAAGCTATAAAATCCATGGAATGGTACCAGTGTGCCAAATATTCCAAGCTGCAAGAGGATGAATCAAGTCCACAATGGATTAAGAAATTATTTGCATTTACTATTTTCCAACATGGTTTACATATGTTTTCTTTGTAAAGTTACGACATTTCAAGCTGCAACTTGTCTTGATGCTCATAAAATTTCTGACAAAGTGAATCAAACTTTCGAAACTTTAGCATAAAACCAACTTTCCAAATGCATCTGGAGATGTGCAAAAAGTAGAGGTAAGAAATAAAAGAAAGTAAAATGATAGCAGGACATCATGTATATTAGCTTTGGTCGATATAATGTTGGATATATTTTGCATTAACCCACAATCGTAATAGATAAGGGCGGATATCACATTACATATGCTTAGAGGAAGATATAGTAGTGCACCATATCTTAATTAACCTCCTTCATCAATGTGACCCATTTTTTCACAAATAGGAGTAAGAAATCAGTCATATATGAAGTAGAATTTGTCTTGTGGAAATTTCCTTGTCGCATTCAATCTAAATGAAGAGCAAACCTATGTGCATGTAAAGTAGTAGGCCCAACATAGTAAGTAAGCTGCAATACAATGATATCTCAACAAAATATTGACCTTTTCAAGCTACATCTTGTCTAGTTGCTCATAAAATTTCTGACAAAGTGAAGCAAACTTTTAAAATTTTAACATAAAACCAGTTTACCAAATGTACCCAGAGATGTGCAGAAAGGAGAGGTTAGAAAGAAAGGAAAGTACAACGGTAAGTCTACTTTTCAGCATAGTCTATATGATAACCGCCACTATGAAAGTTCAAGCCCCCTGCAGCCAACTTTTACAATATAGTACTGATCTGAACACTTTTATATTTCTTGATAAAGGGAGTTCATATGAGGTAATAGCCAAAAAATAACCGATGTTATCTATGATTTTGATGATGTTAGAAAATTATATGGATATATATATATATACTTTATCTGTCTAGAATATATATACCACCAGTTTATGTAATTTCTAAATTAGGTGAAAGAGACATAGTTTATGTGTAAGTACCAAACTGACCTTCACAGTTCACACAGACTTTCCGGTTAAATAAAAGAAACTTATTACTATGTAGAAAATACTAACTTAATTTTGCTTCCAACAAAGATCTCAGAGCCAACAAGTACAACTTGTTGCATCGATAAGCATTTCGTTCCCATGGACCCAGCTAAATGAGGGCACACCAAGAAACACCAAAAAAACACAGTAGGACGCTTGTTTAGTATCTACAACTTATACCCATGATACTCATCATAGTTAGTATAATTGCCTACATATCATCCCTATTCTCCCACAAGAAATAATTATGATGACACATATTATCTTCTTCTCCTTCCTACATTTGATTTGTAGCACGTAAAAAGCATCGTTGTCCACCATTCAAAGTTCTGGTTGTTAATTTTGCATCATACAGTGTGGCAAACTGGGTTCAATATTTTTTTGCATCATTTCCTGGTAGTCTCAGTTGTATCAATATTCCCTGCCAAAGAATCATTATGGTTAGAAGCAAGAAATACATACAGTTATATATTCTACAATGCCATAGAAAATGCACATAAGAGAAAGAAACCTGGTTGTGCCCAAAAACAAAGTTTCCATCTCTTCCTTGGGATAGTCAAAGATAGTACATATGAATGATATGGTAGCAAATTGATCAATGCTAACTGTTATGTTTTCCTCATCTGTATGGAAAAAACCTTGACACCATACATCACAAAAGGAAATCTTCTGAGAACTCAGTCATAACTAAAGAAGGGATCTCAACATAGAAACAAACCTTGGTGTCTTTGGATCTTAATGCGGGAATCAATCTCTTCCAGTCTTTTCTCTCGATCGACGATCTAAGAAATACCAGCACATGAACATCCCATATACATGGATGGAAAGGAGGGGGAGGTGGCGTTGAAAAGGGAATCAGAAGTCACAAGTACAACCACGACCTGGTCTTGGTATGGAGCCTTGGACAGGCAAAGAATACACGGGTGTCCACGAGATAAAGGAGGCGGAAATAGAAAGGATGGGCTCCTCGCCGCTGCCCCTGAATGAAGCATCTGGGGATGCGTCCTACACGACATTCTCCTCTACACCTATGTAGCATCAGGAGGAGTGGCTGGGGCTTCTATGTAGTGGCGATGGGGTAGGGATGGAGCGGCTGCTTTCGGTGACTTAGTCAAGGTAGGGGCGACGTGGTCGGGGGACGATGTTCGGCGGCGCTATAGAGGTCAGAGCGAGTGGATTGTGCGCTGGCTTTGTGGTCGCAGTGCGGGGCGATGGCTTTCGGCATCACGGTAAGGCCTCATTTGGTTTCACAGGATACCGGGGGATCCCTGCCTATTTCTCGGGCTGAGAAACCACGGACCATTTTGTTCTCGAGCGATCCTGCAACAGATTTGGAGGCCCACGAGACCAGGGCAGCCCTGCCCTTTCCACGACCTTTCCCTTGGGCAAGGCTTCCACTCCTGATGAGATAGGGGAGGAAACCCTCGTCGCTCCATCTCACGAACGAGAGGCAGTGGCAACAAGATCAAGCGACCCCCTCCTTCCCGGCGCCCTCTTGTATCCAATGCTCCGCCCTTCTCCGGCAACTGGATGCAAGTCATCCCCTCCCTTCACCTCCGTTGCACTGCTATTCGATGGCTTGCTGTAGGTCTCTACTGTTCCATGGCTTCCTGTAGGTGAGGCGTGCATAAGACCCCCAAAATGGTCATGCGAATCTTCCATCTGGTTTTGATTTTGTAAAGAATATTTCGACCAGGGCTTCTCTTCCCTGGAACAATCTCCCCTAGAAACCAAACATAGCTTAAAGAAGAGTCGGGACTGGCGAGCGGATGCTCGGTACGGCAAGGAACGCGACGGTGTCAGGGGGCAGAGGAGGGATGGACGATGGCGATGCGATGCCCTCCGCTCGAGAAACCCTACAAGGAGAATGGGGTTGTGCAAGTGAGAGGAGACTCGGGCTGGGCTGGGCTTGCTGGTTGTATGTGCGACAGATCGGGTGGGCTAGTTGGGCTGCAAAACACGGCCTAGTTTAATAGAGCCCTTTGTTTCTGCTTCTAGAGTAGCAGTTCACCAATTTTGAGAAAAAGTTTAAAAAAATGAAAAAAAATCATCAAATTTGAAAAATAAGTTAATCCATTAAAGGTTCATCAATTCTACAAGAAAGTTTAAAAAAAAAATAGTTCATGGATTTTGAAAAAAAGTTCCTCTATTTGAAGAAAACAATTACGAATTTGGAAAAAGAAAAGACAAAGAAAACATTAAAAATTAAAAAGAGGAATTAAGAAATGGATGATAAACATGTATGTTATCAAACCTAGTGAGGTGGTTGGGTTGGTTAGATGTTGATCACTCGTAACCCGCGAAGCTGGGTTAGAATCCTAGCTCTTGCAGAATTTTTGCAATTTTATATTTAAAAAATACAAGAAAAATAAAGTATGGGCCGGCCCGCGAGTAGCTCCTACAGGCGCCGGTTAGCAAAAACAGTAGAAACTGGCGCCTACAGCGCTAAATAGGAACTTCCGCTGCGCTGTATCGACGTAGCGCACACCCCACCGAACTGCCCACTCAGCGTATCGACCGGCCCATTTTTTGCATTATGTTCCCAAAACGGGGGTTTTATGTTTTCTCAACTGGCCTTTTCTTTTCATTATTTTATTTTTCCTTTTTAGTTTGTTTTCATTTTTCTTTTATTTCCTTTTCCTTCTTTTCTTATTTTTTCTTTTCTCCTTTTCTTTTCTGTTTTCCTTATTTTATTTTATTTTCTTCTTATTTTCTTTTTCACTTTTTTGCCTTTTTCTTGTAAATTTTGTGAAGATTTTTTTGTTAATCGAATTCAAAAAAACTTCAACCATGTAAAATAATGTTCAACAATTCAAAAATGTTCATCAAAATCAAAAAATGTTCGACCATGGAAAATAATGTTTAACAATTCAAAAAGTGTTCATTGAATTTGAAAATTGTTCATCAAAATTAAAATTTTGTTCATTGACATAAAAAAATGTTCATCGAATTCTAATTTTCTATACATTATTTCCATAAAATGTTTATCAACTTTAGATTTTGTTCATTGAATTCAAACTCATGGTGAGGTATACAATAGGTCTGGTACACACCATAGCATACTTTATAGAACCTATGACTGAGGCATAGGGAATGACTTTTCATTCTCTTTCTATTTTCTGCCGTGGTCGGGTTTTGAGGCTTTACTCAACTTCATACCTTGCAACACATGCAAGAAGTCCTTCTTTGACTATTCCATTTTGAACTACTTCAAAAACTTGTCAAGGTATGTACTCATTTGAAAACAAAATATCAAGCGTCTTGATCTATCTCCATAGATCTTGATGCTTAATCTGTAAGCAGCTTCACCGAGGTCTTTCTTTGAAAAGATCCTTTCAAACACTCCTTTATGCTTTCAAAAAAATTCTACATTATTTCGGATCAATAATATGTCATTCACATATATTTATCAGAAATGTTGTATTGCTCCCACTCACTTTATTGTAAATACAGGCTTCACCGCAAGTCTGTAAAAAACCATATGCTTTGATCACACTATCAAAGAGTATATTCCAACTCCGAGATGCTTGAACCAGTCCATAAATGGATCGCTGGAGCTTGCACACTTTGTTAGCACCTTTTGGATTGACAAAACCTTCTGGTTGAATCATATACAACTCTTCTTTAAGATATCCATTAAGGAATGCAACTTTGACATCCATTTTCCAATTTTCATAATCATAAAATGCGGCAATTTCTAACATGATTAGGACGGACTTAAGCATCGCTATGGGTGAGAAGGTCTCATCGTAGTCAACTCCTTGAACTTGTCGAAAACCTTTTCGCAACAATTCGAGCTTTATAAACAACAACATTACCGTCAGATTCGGTCTTCTTCTTGAAGATCCATTTATTCTCTATGGCTTGCCGATCATCAGGCAAGTCAACCAAAGTCCACACTTTGTTCTCATATATGGATCCCATCTCAGATTTCATGGCCTCAAGCCATTTCGTGGAATCTGGGCTCATCATCGCTTCCTCATAGTTCGTAGGTTCAGCATGGTCCAGTAACATGACTTCTAGAACAGGATTACCATACCACTCAGGTGCGGATCTTACTCTGGTTGACCTACGAGGTTTGGTGGTAACTTGATCAGAAGTTTCATGATCATCATCATTAGCTTCCTCACTAATTGGTGTAGGAATCACTGAAACTGATTTCTGTGATGAACTAGTTTCCAATAAGGGAGCATGTACTATTACCTCATCAAGTTTTACTTTCCTCCCACTCACTTCTTTCGAGAGAAACTCCTTCTCTAGAAAGGATCCATTCTTAGCAATGAATATCTTGCCTTAGGATATGTGATAGAAGGTGTACCCAACAGTCTCCTTTGGGTATCCTATGAAGACACATTTCTCTGATTTGGCTTTGAGCTTATCAGGCTGAAACTTTTTCACATAAGAACCGCAAGGCCAAACTTTAAGAAATGTCAGCTTAGGTTTCTAGCTAAACCACAATTAATATGGTGTCATCTCAATGGATTTTTAGATGGTGCCCTATTTAGCATGAATGGAGCTGTCTCTAATGCATAACCCCAAAACGATAGTGGTAAATTGGTAAGAGACATCATAGATCGCACCATATCTAATAAAGTACGATTACGATGTTCGGACACACCATTACGCTGTGGTGTTCCAGGTGGCGTGAGTTGCAAAACTATTCTCCATTGTTTCATATGAAGACTAAATTCATAACTCAAATATCCATCTCCACGATCAGATCATAGAAACTTTATTTTCTTGTTACGATGATTTTCCACTTCATTCTGAAACTCTTTGAACTTTTCAAATGTTCCAAACTTATGTTTCATCAAGTAGATATACCTATAACTTCTCAAATCATCTGTGTAGGTCAGAAAATAATGATACCCGCCGCGAGCCTCAACACTCATCGGATCCCATACATCAGTATGTATTATTTACAATAAGTCAGTTGCTCCCTCCATTGTTCCGGAGAACGGAGTCTTAGTCATCTTGCCCATGAGGCATGGTTCACAAGCATAAAGTGATTCATAATCAAGTGATTCCAAAAGTCCATCAACATGGAGTTTCTTCATGCGCTTTACACCAATATGACCTAAACGGCAGTGCCACATATAAGTTGCATTATCATCATTAACTTTGCATCTTTTGGCTTCAATATTATGAATATGTGTATCACTACGATCGAGATTCAATAAACCATTTATATTGAGTGTATGACCATTGAAGGTTTTATTCATGTAAATAGAACAACAATTATTCTTTGACTTAAATGAATAATTGTATTGCAATAAACGTGATCCAACCATATTCATGCTCAACGCAAACACCAAATAACATTTATTTTATGTTCAACACTAATCCAGAAGGTAAAGGGAGTCTGCGATGGTGATCTTATGAACCTTGGAATCTACTAGTTTGTGTTTATTTTGCAACTCCCATTTCGAGTTACTACTCTTAGCAACTGAACCAGTATCAAATACTGAGGGGTTGCTATAAACACTAGTAAAGTACACATCAATAACATGTATATCAAATATACCTTTGTTCACTTCGCCATCATTCTTATCCGACAAGTATCTAGGGCAGTTCCACTTCCAGTGACCATTTCCTTTGCAGTAGAAGCACTCAGTTTCAGGCTTGGGTCTAGCTTTGGGCTTCTTCATGGGAGTGGCTACTTACTTGCCATTCTTCTTGAAGTTTCCTTTCTTTCCCTTGCCATTTTACTTGAAACTAGTGGTCTTGTCAACCATCAACACTTGATGTTTTTCTTGATTTCTACCTTCACTGATTTCAGCATCATGAAGAGCTAGGGAATTGTCTTGTTCATCCCTTGCATATTATAGTTCATCAAGAAGTTCTAGTAACACTACAAAAAAGACACATCCGTGACATTTTGGGCCGAACAAATTTTTTATCTATCATACATATGACACTTCTATGACGATAATTGCGACAAAACCCGGTATCATCATAGATGTGGTGGGCTCCTACTTCCAGAACAAAGAATCATGACAGAAAATGGGATTTTTGTCCTGGGTGGGCCGGAGACGCAACTGCATGACATTCTTTGGGCCGTCCATGACGGAAAAAACCGTGGTAGAAGCGAGGGCGAGGAAAATTTTGGGGAGTTCCCGGTTACGGTGGGAGGTCGGGGGCCGAGCGACGCACGCTTCTCTCGTACACGTACGCGCGTGTGTGCGAGGCGTTGGTTGAGCGAGGCATTGGCTCTAACTGAACCTGAGCAAGGCATTGGGCTCTAACTGAACCCGAGGGATTGCACTGCAGGCTACGCGTTACTGAACCTGAGCGATTGATCGATGGCTGTTATCTGAACCCGATCGACTCCTGCTAATTGAAGCCGATCGATGCTGCCTATGGATGAACAGTGAGCGTTGCAGGGGGGGGGGTTGGATGAACAGTTCCCGGTGGGGGTGGATGAACAGGACCCCATGGTGTTGCCTCTGGATGAACAGGACCCCGATCGATCGAGCCGGTTGGGGCTGGATGAACTGGACCCCGTGGAGGGCTGGATGAACAGGACAACCCCGTGGAGGGCAGGATGAATAGTAGACGGTGGAGGGCAGGATGAACAGTAGCCCGTGGAGGGGTGGTTGAACAGGAGCCCGTGGAGAGGGCTGGTTGCACAGTAGCTGGTGGAGTAGCGCGCGGTGGAGGCTAGATGAACAGGAGCCCGTGGATGAACAGTCGCAGGTGGAGGCTGGAGGAGGTCGACGATGGATGAATAGTAGCTTGTGGAGGCTGGAGGGGGTCAACGGTGGAGATGAACAGTAGCACGTGGAGTCCCGTTTTGCGGTACGCCACACCCCTCCCGATGAACATGACCCCCATTTCGACCGTAGCGCTCCAACACAAGTTCGTTTCGTCCGTTTTGTGGTATGCCAAACCCCTCTCGATCAACAGGACCCCCGTTACGACCATAGGTGGTCCATTTCCTCCGTTTTGCAGTACGCTAGACCCCTCATGATGAACAAGATCCCGTTTCGAAAGTAGTCGGTCGAACACAAGGCCATTTCCTCCGTTCTGCGGTACGCCAGGCCTCGTTTCCATCGCCTGTTCCGTCCAAGCCCTCCCGATGAACACGACGCATTCCGTTGCCTCCCCATGAACACAACGCATTCCATTGCCTCTCGATGAACACGACGACGATGTTGTTTCTTCGTTCTGACCCAGCCATGTACACGAGCCCTGGCCGTACGTATGCGCGAGTAGGCATTCGAGACCCCGCCCGTATGTACACATACGTGGCCGTATTTTCTTTCTTACACCCTGGCCGCCTCTACTACGACACGTGCGCGCCTCTACATCCACCAGTATATATATGTACGTACACGTTCGTCACCAGAATGACAACGCTACGTACGCTTCGACCAGGTGGGTCCTGACTGTCAGGCACTTCCTTGCGTGCGAAGATGTAGCTGGTGGGTCCCCGCAGTCAGGGGGGTGAAATACGGTGGCCCGTCTGGTGGGTCCCCGCTGTCAGGTGGAGGAATAATTATTTTGCACGTAATAAGGAGGCACTTCCTTGCTGCGGCCGTGGACCCAGCTGTCAGCCTCTCCACATACGATCCACGTCCGATGGAAGCCGTTCCTTGACCACGTTGACCATGCCGCGTTGAGAGCACCATGGCAGTGGACAACAACGAGGCCTAGGAAGGGGATGACGCGGAGCCGGGGAAGACACGATAGTGGATGCCCACGCGTAGAGGAGTACGAGGGTTCACTGGTTCGCTGCGGTGTGAGGCTGCTGTCGCCGCAGAATAACAGGGGGTGTGGGTGAGTAGAGGGATGGCCTGGCCAGGGGTGGGAGTAGTAGGGGGCGGTGAGGCCTCCGCCGCATCGCAGTCGGCCACGGGAGGCAGGAGCACGAGGCACGACCGGCGCTTGTTTGGGCGGCTGGAGCAAGAAGACCAGAGGTTGAAGAAGCACTACGGCCGTTGGACGGACATCGTACGGTCACTGGAGCTAGAATCATGCATATTGACTAAGTTGACATAGCCCTCCATCCGCATCAACTTAGTAGGCCCACAAGTCAGCCTGCCACTATACTGGGTCCCAGCTAACAGGGGGAGTATTCATTTTTTTATGCGTAATAAGGAGGCACTTCCTTGCATGCGAAGATATAGCTGGTGGGTCCGAGCTGTCAGCGGCGGTAACGTTTTTTTTCGCGAAATACGGAGGCCCTTTCGGTGGGTCCCTGATGTGAGGTGGAGGAATCATTATTTTGCGCGCAATAAGGAGGCATTTCCTTGCGTGCAGCCGTGCACCCAGCTGTCGGCCTCTCCACGTAAAGTCCACTTCAGATGCATGTTGGTCGTTGACCATGTTGACCAGGCCGCGTCGAGAGCACCAGGGCGGTGGACGACGGCGAGGTCTAGGAAGGGAACGACACGGAGGCAGGGAAGACTCGGTAGTTGTTTACCACGCGGATGGGAGTACGACTGCACGAGGGTTTACTGGTTCGTCTGCCATCGCCGGAGAATGACAGCTAGTGTGGCTGAGTAGAGGGATGGCTAGGCAAGCGATGGGAGTACGGTGGGGCGGTGAGGCCTGCGCAGTAGCAGAGCCGACCGCGGGAAGGAGGGAGTAGGCAGTCCTGCCGGTGCCTGTTTGAGCGGCTGGAGCAGGAAGAGCAGAGATTGAAGAAGCACGACGGCTGTTGGATGGCTATCCAACAGTCACTGCTTGTGCATCAACCTTTTTTTATGAAAGCCTCAAATCTGTGGAAAACAGCATACATCCCATCTGCCATTATTTCTAATAATTTACAGCCCATTTGCTAATTATTAAGGTTTTTTTGGAGCCCATATTCTTTTTGTTAGCATTACAGCCCATATTGTGGCCACGGTTAAAAAATTATACGAAATTTTGCATATTTCGGTGCGGTCCGAACTGTTTTTTAATCCCGAAATTTTGACTCACATTCAAACTGATTTTAAAAATAAAGGTATATCAATATAAAATCCAACAAATTCTCCACGCATAAAAATTAATGTAATTTCAAATCTCGAAATGAAAAAAAGATATTTGAAACTAATTGCCGGTTAGATGTGTTTTAAAAATGTACAACCCATTTCTCATTACAGATGGGCCATTTTCTCGGCGAGCCGAATGAAAGCTCTCCTCGTCTTGAAAGATTTGAAGCCCAACAGGCCTGACAAAGCGACTTACTTGGCAAATCACAAAAAAACTGGGCTGTGGCCGTGGACCCAGCTGTCAGCCTCTCCACGTATAGTAATCTTCTGATGGAATCTCGTTGACCACGTTGACCACGCCGCGCCGAGAGCACCAAGGCGGTGGACGACGGCGAGGCCTAGGAAGGGGACGACGCGGAGCCGGGGAAGACACGGCAGTGGATGCCCACGCGGAGAGGAGTACGAGGGTTCACTGGTTCGGCTGCGGTGTGAGGCTGCCGTCGCCGCAGGGCCTGGCTAGCGGTGGGAGTAGTAGGGGGCGATGAGGCCCCATCGGCAGCACAGCCGGCCACTCGAGGCAGGAGTAGGCGGTCTCCCCGGCGCTGGTTTGGGCGGCTGGTGCAAGAAGAGCAGCAATTGAAGAAGCAACAGGACCGTTTGATTCAAATCCAACGGTTACTGCTGCTAGAATCATTTGTTGACTAAGTTGACAAGCCCTGCATACGCGTCAACTTAGTAGGCCCACAGGTCAGCCTCCCAACCGGTGCGCCCCAGATGTCAGTGGGAGGAATCATTTTTTTTCGCGTAATAAGGAAGCAATTGATTGCGTGTGGCCAGGCCAGCGGAGGGAGTAGGGTGGGTCGGGGAAGCCTGCGCGGCATCACAGCGGGCAACAAGAGGACGGAGCAGGCAGTCCCGCCGGCGCTAGTGTAGGCGGGTGGAGCAGGAAGATCAGAGATTGAAGAAGCACGTTGGCCGTTGGATGGACATCCAACACTAACTGCTGCTAGAATCGTGTGTTCACTGACAAAGCCTTGCGTAAACAAGTCAGACTCGAAATCTGTGGCGTGTACAGCCCATTTGCTATTATTTTTATAATGTTTTACACATTTTCTAATTCATATGGAATTTATTGCAGCCTGTTTTCCATTTCTAGAATTGCTGGCCATTTTCTGGTCAGTACCAGGGTCAAAAAATTAAGTAAATATGTGGGAAATTTTGAAAATTCGCAAATTTTTGCTGGGGAACGAAATATTCTTAATCCAAAAATTAATATCCATACTAAAACAAATTTAAAAATAAATTAGTACTATGTCATGTTAAATCCAATGAAATACATATAAGATATCAGTGAAGTACAAAAACAAAAAAAGAAACTTATATCCCATTTGCTATAATTTTTTTTGGAATTTTCAACCCCTTTTGATATTACTTTTAACAGACATTGACCATACTCTTAAGCCAGGCCGGAATGCATCCCTCCTCATCTTGAAAGATTTGCAGCCCAGTAATTCGGAGAAAACAAATAGGCCTAGCTTGGGTATTCTTCAAAAAGAAATATTGGGCTACCTATTTTCCCAAAGAACTGGTGCATGAGCATTTAGCTTTATTTATTTATTTACTTATTTATGTTTAGGGGGCCATGAGCATGTACCTGGGCCGGATTCATGTGAGATCCTCCCTTCCAGTTAATTATGGGCTTCTCTATTGGGCCTTCATCAGTGGGATGCATGTTATCAACAAGTGGAAAATGTGTTCCAAGTTTCAAAAAAAATGTGTTCCGTATGATAAATAGTATGCACTACGTACAGTACGGGGCACTAAAGGATCAAACCGGGAAACGACTTCCAAAACATTGTGTTTGTCGTTCTAACAACACATTTATTCAACCAACAGATGAAATATACTACTGATTGTACATTGAAAAAAGAAGCAGCAGCAACCAGGGCTAGGGGTGCAACAAAAGCAGTAAGCAGGCCAGACGAGTGAAGACGCAGCTCTCTCTTCCAAACCAAACATCAACCATAATTAGAAAAGGGCTACCAAAAAAGAACAAGTGTCTGGATCAAACTAAATAAGGATCCTACTACACCAAGTGTACGCATCTAACTAACTGGCTCAGTTAGACATTACTATTTTTTTTTGAAACGGAGGCAAAAGAATTGCCTCGTCGATTAATTAAAAAGAAGAGAATTGCCCGGTTAATCTACGGAAAACCAGGCTAAAACCAAAGACGTTACTATTTATTAAGCTGCAGTGGAGTCACACATGGAGAGGAGTGGGAAACTTCACTGGTTCGGGTGCGCGGCAGCACAGCCGCGGTGCCGCCCACGGGAGACACGAGCAAGAACAGAGGTTGAAGAAGGAGCATGGCTGTTGGATTAACATCCAATGGTCCAGCTGCTAGAAAAATTTGTTGACTAAGTTGACAAAGTCGTGCGTACACGTCCGCTTAGTAGGCCAACAAGTCAGTGACCAAATCTGACGGGTCCCAGCTGTCAACGGGATGAATAATTTTTTTCGCAAAACGAGGAGGCACTTCCTTCCATGCGACGATACAGCCGGCGGGTCCCAGCTGTCAGGTGGAGGAAACATTTTTTCAGCTTAATAAGGAGGAACTTTCCTTGCGTGTGACCATGGACCTCGTGGGTCCCAGCCGTCAGGCTCTCCATGTAAAGTCCTCTTCCGAAGACTCTCGTTTGTTGACCACGCCGCACCGAACGCAGCGAGGCGGTGGACGACGGTGAGGCCTCGGACGGGAACGACTCGGAGATGGGAAAACGCGGCAGTGGAGTCACAGATTGAGAGGAGCAGGAGGGTTATAACTGGTTCTGTTGCGGTGTGGGGCTGTAGTCTGTGGAGAATAATAGGAGGTGTCGAGGGGTGGAGGGATAGCCTGGCCGGCGGTGGGGTAGCGCTTCGCAGCGATGCGTGTTAAGCAGAGCTGCTAGCCGCCGGAGGCCGGACCAGGCGGTCCCGGCGACGCTGGAGGAAGAACATGAGAGATTGAAGGTGCATGCCGGCCGTTGGATATAAATCCAATGGCTGTGGATGACACAATCATTTGTTGACCAAGTTGACAACGCCCTGCGTAGGCTTCGACCTATTGGCCCACATGTCAGCCTGCAAAAATGTGGCATATATTTAACCCATGTTTTCTAGAATATACAGTCCATTTGCTGGGCTGGGTGAACAAATAATTTCACATCAGTCAGGCCCATTTATATTTTCTAAGAAATCCCAGCCCATTTGCACTTCCTTGAAATACACGTATTAGGTCAGCTCGTTATATATACTCCCTCCGTCCGGAAATACTTGTCATCAAAATGGATAAAAGGGATGTATCTAGATGTATTTTAGTTTTAGATACGTCCCTTTTTGTCCATTTTGATGACAAGTATTTTCGGACGAAGGGAGTATAATGTTATGTTAGAAAGAGCAATTAATATCAAAGAATAAACCGGAGAGACACATTATATATATATAATTAAGAAATTAGCGAGTTATTGCTCAAAATAAAAATGAGCGCGTTATTATTAAATTGGTCCTTAAAATCTTCGCAAGCTTTTGTACGCACTCACCAGGATTTTCCTTGCTTGTGAGTCAAAAAAAACCAGGATTTTCCTTGCCAAGTTCCGTTAAACATTTACTTTTATAAGTTGGGATGTTTTTATAATGTATATATAAGTCTCTATAAAATATACGATAATAGTAATAATATAAATATATATAATGTGGTTAGAAGGGAAAACATAAATTGGACACAACATTACTTTTATAAGAGACCTGCGTTTTATACCCCACAGTAGGCATACTAACAAGTTAACACACAAATACAACAGAAAAGATAAACATTCATATCAAACTCAGGTTCACAGGACACGTTCATATCCATAGCCAACATTCACAATCAACAACTCAAAAGATTCATATATACACAAGCTCAGCATATCTATGCATCCAAATGATTGATAGATCACACGACAATATTCATACATAATTTACAAAAAGATTCAGATATACACATGTTCGGTATGCCTATGCATCCAAATGATTGAGATCACAGCCAATATGATCCATGGACGAACTTTAATTACCTAGAGTACAGACTGGTAAATGGTGTTCAATCGGAGGTACTTCTTGCTAAAATTAGTTCTTGTACGAGTAAACTTTCGAGTACATAAGAGGCCACATAGACAATCTGAACTTTGCTTGTAGGTTTATCCTCAAATAGTGGCCTCGTGCCGAGGGAGGTTTGAGCAACTTGGCCACTACTTTCATCCAACCAGTTTACTGGGTCATCTTGGTCTTGTATCTCGCCAAAATTCTACATTGAAGACGAGAAAGGAGGCGGTTGAGAAAATGAACCACCCATATTTTTTGTGCAGTTCAACTGAAATGGAGCATCCTTGGCGTGCAGACTGATTAAGTGCCAGATGAATATACGCATCAACCAACTTGTCTGGAATCTTTAGACTCCATGCCATATAGTTCGCTACCATATGTGCCCATAACCAAAAGGCACAAGCTGGGATCAAAGACTGGACTACGTTTTTCTGGGCTATGCACCAAGCAATATTTTTGGCGTTCACTCTCCTAACACTTGGAGTTTGACAATTGCTTGACGCCAGTTGATACTCGAATGAATATAGGCACTTCTTGTCAACATCGATGCTTGTCTGAGTGAACTTTAGAGTACATAGAGCAGCATAAGAACCTGTCCATCTGATCATTTTGTGCAGTTCTACTGAAATCACCCGATGTAATGATTTACCTGCGAGTTCAGGCTCCAAATTACTCCTTTATGAAATCGGCAAACGGTAGCACAATACCAAATTACCAATACATATGACAGGCACAATAATTAGGATAAAGACCAGTACCAACCTGTGTGAGGTAGCATATCAATTACTATTTCCTTTGACTGGAAGCCGAGATAAGCCAAGCGACTGACAGCAAAGAAAGAAAGCATGCGGATTTTAGCGACTGACAGGAAAGGACAGAAGCTGTCGAGGCAATGAAGCACCCAAAGTTTTTGTGCAGTTCCACCAAAATTGAGCATCCCTGTTGGCACATATATTAAGAGAGTGAGATTACTGTAATAGTGGGACTAGTTTATGAAACATACACTAACAAATAGAAGCACCCTCATTATCTTAATGGGTAAAGTTAGCAACATAGTAGGCTTGCTTAAAGAGAGGTATTAGTTTATTTAATCAATGCCAATTAGCTCAACTCAACACTCAAAGCATTGCCATTTATCATAGGTTGCAAAACTTTAACGTGCAAAGATAAAGGAGTTTCTCATGATAGTAGCACGATACAAATAGAGATGACAGCAAACTAATATGGATGAAGGCCTTAGGCCCGTACCAACCTGAGAAAAAAGCTTATTCATGTGTCCCATAAGAGATGATAAAGCACTCACTGGAATCACACAATAGTATATATTCTTGTGCAATTCAAATGTATGGTTGAAATCACTCTTGTTTACCAGTGCTGAGATTATATCGAAAGATTATCAAGAACTTCCAGCAGAGTTAAAGCACTGGCTGGGATACAATTCATTGTATTGTCATGTGTAGTTCCATTTAATGTATGATTGACACAACATGATAGCACAAGTAGGAACAAGGTGAAACCTTCATTAGCTTAGTGAGAAAGGATAGGAACACATTAGCATATTACTCAACTAGTAGCATCAAATTCATGATGGACAATACGCAAAACATTGCCTCATTGAACCAATGGCAATAAATTGACATGCAAAACAATAGCACTATTATGTCACGACACTAGTAATATTCCCTCCCTGCTCCACCACATGATTCACCTCCATAGACAAACATACACACGTACATGATTCAGCATAGGGTCCTACTAAAGATTTGTTTAACTCCAACAGGAAAATTAGGCAGTAATAAATTAGTGGTACTTAAGTACTCCTTATTAATTAAGTGAGACGTCAGAAGTGGAAGGTCTCCCTGGAGGATCGTCTCACATGTAAGGTAGTCGTTGCCGGAGCCCTTGAATGGCCTCGACTGAGGCCTCTGGCTTCAGCAAGATCGCCTTGGCACTGTTTATTCTTCTTCTTCTTCCTCTTCATGCTATGTTTCTCTTTCTCCTCACTAGTTGGTGAAACCAAGTACATGATTGGCCTTCTAATTCAGAATTGGTTTTGTCAGTCAGGGAGTACAAGTGTACTAGTAAAAACCAGCATTATTTTCTCATGGCAGTCAAAAAATAGAGATGAACACATGCATTAAATATCATTCTTACCTAAAGGAAGGTTATGGCGCGAATATAGATGATGAGGATTGGAACACAGATCTCCCTTTGTGCAGTTCCACCAAAATGAATCAACTATTCCATTCTGACATTCCAGTTAAACAACACAAAAGTCACTTCTTTTAAGAAGAGTTTTGTGAAGTGCACCAAAAGGTCACAACAGCAACCAGGTGAATTGGATATCCCTGTTTGCACAAAAAGGCACAGAGGAAACAGTCAGAGTCTCAAACAATTACAGGCAAAAACATTTGGCTAAACTTTTCATGGCTTATAACAGTGGCATGGCTTCATTTTTACCAGGGACATTAGATTAAGAACAGCTAAGGTTGCGTTCGGTTCACAGGTTTGGTGCAGGATTTTCGTAGGAACACAATTCCTACGGTATTCTTTCCCTTCCAACCGTTCGAAACACGGGAAAGGTGAATAGTGTTTCATAGGAAAGCTGGTCTGGTAGTACTGATTCCATAGGATTAGAAACATCCACACGTTGCTCATTTTTTGGGCGGAAGCCCGAGGCAGGCGCTCGCTGCCATGTGTTAGACAGGTTGCTGTGCTGTGTTGCCGGAATAAGAGAATCAACCTATGTGTGGTACGTGAGGTGAGGACAAGAGTAGTCACTGTGCAGCTGAAGAAACAAATAACATCTCATACTGCCAAGCATGCTACTCTAAAAAAACAAATCTGTACATTTCGTAGTCCATCCGAACACATTCTCTTGAGAGTTTCCTTCGGTTCGCTGTTCCATAGATTTATACCTACATTCCTTTCCTATTCCTCTATTTTCATCAAGACCTATGTTTTCTGCCCCTTTATTCCGAACGGAGCCTAAATATTTGGTAAAAGGGCATGGGACAGTCGGTGCACCAGCAGTCTAGCACAATGTACGTTACCAGGGGCATAAAGTGGTGATTCATAGTTTGTTGCCCCGACAAACAAACATCCAAGAAACATATCTGGGTTGGTCCCATTTTTGTTCAGTCTAGCCATCTACTCCTATGTGTGGATAGCAAATCTAGTCCTGGTCATACCACTGTGTACAACGTTACCCCTATATTTCCCTTTTCGACCAAGAGACCGGTTGGATGACCAGTCTGTACTACTTTCACCCCCTTTCCTTCTTGTTTGTACCAAGTCCGATGTACATACTAAATTCCCCCACCCCCACTTTATTTCTTGTTTGAACCAAGTACTCCTTCTGTCCGGAATTACTTGTCATCAAAATGGATGCGTCTAGAACTAAAATACATCTAGATACATCCATTTCAATGACAAGTATTTTCGGATAGAGGGAGTACAAGATTTGACTCCATGAAGTAGCTTTACCTCTAACAATAGAAGGAAAAATATATGTGATGTTGGACCATCCGATCGAGAGGGGCTGAGAGGTAGAAAATGATGCACATGCAGGGACATAGCGAGCTGGGGAAGTAGAGCTAAGGCGGTTTCGAACGAAGATATACCTGAAGGTCGTTGGGATGTGGATAGGTGGGCAGCGGGAGGACGGATCCGCCCACAGGAAACGACCAAGGGATCGGAGGACCTCCCGCGCCAGCGCTCGGCCAGAGATAACGATGCGGCCGGCAGTGGGTCTTCTCCCTCGCTGTCGATGATGGCCTAAACACTGCCCCTCCTCCCCTTCACCGGCGGAGGGGGATACGTTCGGATCTGTAACCAGCGGTGAGGATAGAAAGCCAGTGTTTTTTGAAGGTTGAAAGACAGTGTTACTACCCCTATCTTGTTTAAATCTGGAGAGGATGAGAGTGTGTGAATAGAGCAACCCTAGCAAGCAAGCGCGGAGGCTCCAGCCTATATATACGTAGTGAGCAACCCTAGCAAGCAAGCAACCCCTATCTTCGTCAACTCATACAAGACCGAGAAATTTGATTACTACAACGCCCTCTCCCTCGCGGACTGAGCTCCGGTGCCTTAACTGCACCTACCATTGGCTGCATGACAGGAGGGCCAACCACCTGTTGGGCCCACCTATCATAGACGCAAAGGCAGGAGAAGTAAGTTGAAGCTTTCGTTATCCCTCCCGCACGAGGTGGACGGACATGCAGCCGTGGATTCGATACTGTAGAAGTAGGAGTAACATCATTATTGTTCGTCTTCTCGAAGAGGCGAAGAGCCAAGCGCAACCCGAACGTGGCAGTTGCAAACGCTTGCGTGGTGCGGTTCCTTGGAGTACTAGCCAGGCTCTTGCATGAGAAAAAATTGCTATTGTTTAACAATTAAACTCCATTATCCATTGGTTGATACTCATTCTGCATAGGTCCACGCGCTTAGCACCGTTTCCTCCTGGGGTCACCAATGTTTATTTGCTAATTAATAGCATTGCATGCAATGAACTAGCCATTGCAAGTCATTAAAAGCATGCACACCTCTCATCTTTTATTGGTTGATATGTCAAGAAACAAGAAACAAGGTAGAAGTTAATGCACCGTGCCTAAGTGTTTTGGGACTATTTGGTTTTCGTAAGATGACTTACACACCTAGATGGAGGGAGTAGTATAGCCCTGTAAACCGGAAAGGAGTATTTGGCTTTCTAGAGATTTCAATAAGTGACTAGACTACACCGTGTGCAGTACTCCCTCCCTTCCGGTTTATAGGGCTCAAATCTCAAATCGCATGAACCAAGGCATTTTGCGATTGGAGGAATGTGTCTCGTACTTTACAAAACTACCCTAATTAAACTCATGCATTAATTACGTAGTTCTCTCGTTTTCCTCTCCACCTTGGTCGCAGTGCACAATATTGAGCACTACTATATGACTAGCCGCTCTATCTACATGCGGGACATTTCAAAGCATCCGGGCCCACGTGCCATCCACCAAATCACAGCGAGGTGCTACAGTCGAGACTCACCTGTAACCCCGGTGTGGCCGTCATGACCCGTCATATCACAAAACCCACACCTTTACCAGCAGTGGTAAGGTGGCCTCCAAGTTGGACTGGACGAAGCAACCATCATTTCAATGGAATGCTCGTTCAAGCCCTTTCTTCCCTTTCTTGAAGAAAACCTCACTCCAGGCTACTCACTTATGCCATTTTACTTCTCTACCGATGAAGGAAAGGTGGGCGAATCAGTTATGCTGCTATATTTTCATTCCAAGAATCTTCTTTTTGCGAAGCACCGACCGATTCTCACATCCTATTCTTTTCCCGTTTTCATTGCGATTGTGGTTTCCTTTCGATTGCTTTTTGTTTGTTAGTTCATTGATGGATCCTGGAGCACTAGGCAAAGAGTTGCTGGGGGACAACCCACTGGAGACAGCGATCTCCAGGAAACGAGCACTGACCAACGAGTTGACCATGTTGGCGGGCCAACCCATGGAGATGAAGAACTCCAAGAAACAAGCATTGCCCAAAGAGTTGAGGACGTTGGCGGACGAACTCCTCAAAGGAAGTTGGAAGAATAACAAGGGCCCCACCGTGCCTACCCCAGGAACTCTGGTTGCCACCTATGTGAGGCTCAAGACCGAGTTTGAGGAGATAGTCGCCGTTGAGAAGCAGTATTCCCCTGGCAAGGTGATGGCCCCCATCGAGGACGAAGAGATGGCCCCCGGAGGGATGAGATCCCCCAGTGAGCTGCACAAGGTAAAAAATAATGGCTTATTACCATAGTTGTGGTTTTTGATTATTTGCAATGTGCTTGCTAATATGTTAGGGTTGTGCAGGTGCTGGTGGACGTCCTTGATGATTCCGATGTCGTGGCCCGTCCTGTTGGCATCGCCCCGGAGATCTATTTCCGATGCCGTTGTCCATCCTGTGGACATCGCCCCAGAGATCAATTCCAATGTCACGGTCAGTCCTGCGGACATCGCCCCAGAAATCGATTCCCATGCCGCTGTCCGTGCTATGGTCATTACCCGAGAGATCGATGACAAGAAATAGTTGGTCGCGCTAATCCTTCAGGGTAGTTTGCATTGCCCTATGTTTAATTACCAGAACTATGCGTGTTATCAAACCATCTTAGGGCTAGTGCACTGTCTTGTGTGGGCGGATCCTACTACTTTTGTTTGATAGTGAATCATGCAATGAATCATGCGAACCCTCTCCGAGTTATGGAAACAGATGTATCCGCACCAGCTTTTGATGTAATATATGGCATGATTAGATGTAAGTTTGAACTGTTTATCATATCAGTAGGGATTGTTTGATGATTCTTGGTGTTAGTAGGCTAGCTACTATGTGAGCTATAATACTTGCAAAACACTCACCGAAGAGAAACGTTGGGACTGATGAGCTCATGATACGCTTATACTTATCCCTCGTCGATCGACCAATAGCCCTAGCTCCTAAAATTGTAGGCTTAGCAATCGATGACCTAGGCGGGCTAGTTTGGCCTAGTGGGTTTCAGTGATATGACGTGCAACACAAAATCATAACAGTGCAGAGATGTACTCCCTCTGTTCCAAAATATATGACCTAGGCGGGCTAGTTTGGCCTAGTGGGTTTCAGTGATATGACGTGGTACAGTGCTGTCCAGTCTTCGCGTGTGGTAGCAGTATTGTGGGTACAGTAAGTTTTCTTGAAGAGGCGGAATTCAACGAAGGCATGATGGTTCCTTCGTCCAAACAACTTACAATGGGAAAGGTTGGGCCTGCGATACGACCGGGGTAGACCAGGATAATTTTGTGCATGGCAGGTGGACCAGGATGGTCGACGTCCCACATGTCGGCGAATGAAAGTATTCTTTCCGATATAGAGGACAAGCAACGAGTATTCATTGTTTATTTTTGATGAAAAGCTATTGTCTCCACTGTTACGATGGAGGAGTGTGAAACACGGCAGCCCAGTGAACTTGGCATGTGCACCACTCCCTCCTTCCTCATGTAATGCCCAGGTTACAACTTTTTCTCACTTTCTCTCTATCTATTTCCTCTCAAATGTTTTTTACCTTTCTTTTTTTAAGACACAATTGTTTTATGCCTTTTTTAGAATTATTTTTTATACCTAGGAGCACGTGTAGAGACGGGCTCTTGCAGAGCCCACTCCTTGACTTTGTCAATGCCTCTCTCTCCTCCACATAAGGAGTACTACTTGCTATGCATGCATGCGGCGGGCAGATGGCTGTTGGGGAATGTAGTAATTTCAAAAAAATTCCTACGCACACGCAAGATCATGGTGATGCATAGCAACGAGGGGGAGAGTCTGATCTACGTACCCTTGTAGATCGCAACGGAAGCGTTGACACAACGTAGAGGAAGTAGTCGTACGTCTTCTTCCCGATCCGACCGATCCAAGCACCGTTACTCCTGCACCTCCGAGTTCTTAGCACACGTACAGCTTGATGACGATCCCCGGGCTCCGATCCAGCAAAGCTTCGGGGAGGAGTTCCGCCAGCACGACGGCGTGGTGACGATCTTGATGTTCTACTGTCGCAGGGCTTCGCCTAAGCACCGCTACAATACGACCGAGGTGGAATATGGTGGCAGGGGGCACCGCACACGGCTAAGGAACGATCACGTGGATTAACTTGTGTGTCTATGGGGTGCCCCCTACCTCAGTATATAAAGGATGGAGGAGGAGGAGGCCGGCCAAGGCTATTGGTGCGGCCAGGATGGGAGTCCTACTAGGACTCCAAGTCCTAGTAGGAGTCTGTCAAGAGGGGAGGAAGGGAGAAGGAAGTGGAGGAGTAGGAAAGGTGGCCGGCCCCCTTTTCCCTAGTACAATTCGGACTAGAGGGGGGGGGGCGCAGCAGCCTTTTTCCTCTTCCCACTAAAGCCCATCAAGGCCCATTACTTCTCCCGTAACTACCCGGTACTCCGAAAAATACCCGAATCACTCGGAACCTTTCCGATGTCCGAATATAGTCGTCCAATATATCGATCTTTACGTCTCGACCATTTCGAGACACCTCGTCATGTCCCCGGTCTCATCCGGGACTCCGAACTCCTTCGGTACATCAAAACTCATAAACTCATAATATAACTGTCATCGAAACCTTAAGCGTGCGGACCCTACGGTTCGAGAACAATGTAGACATGACCGAGACACGTCTCCGGTCAATAACCAATAGCGGGACCTGGATGCCCATATTGGCTCCTACATATTCTACGAAGATCTTTATCGGTCAGACCGCATAACAACATACGTTGTTCCCTTTGTCATCGGTATGTTACTTGCCCGAGATTCGATCATCGGTATCCAATACCTAGTTCAATCTCGTTACCGGCAAGTCTCTTTACTCGTTCCGTAATACAATATCCCGCAACTAACTCATTAGTTGCAATGCTTGCAAGGCTTTAAGTGATGTGCATTACCGAGAGGGCCCAGAGATACCTCTCCGACAATCGGAGTGACAAATCCTAATCTCGAAATACGCCAACCCAACATCTACCTTTGGAGACACCTGTAGTACTCCTTTATAATCACCCAGTTACGTTGTGAAGTTTGGTAGTACGCAAAGTGTTCCTCCGGTAAACGGGAGTTGCATAATCTCATAGTCATAGGAACATGTATAAGTCATGAAGAAAGCAATAGCAACATACTAAACGATCGGGTGCTAAGCTAATGGAATGGGTCATGTCAATCAGATCATTCATCTAATGATGTGATCCCATTAATCAAATAACAACTCTTTGTCCATGGTTAGGAAACATAACCATCTTTGATTAACGAGCTAGTCAAGTAGAGGCATACTAGTGACACTCTGTTTGTCTATGTATTCACACATGTATTATGTTTCCGGTTAATACAATTCTAGCATGAATAATAAATATTTATCATGATATAAGGAAATAAATAATAACTTTATTATTGCCTCTAGGGCATATTTCCTTCAGTCTCCCACTTGCACTAGAGTCAATAATCTAGGTCACATCACCATGTGATTAACATCGATAGTTCACATCATCATGTGATTAACACCCATAGTTCACATCGCCATGTGACCAACACCCAAAGGGTTTACTAGATTCAGTAATCTAGTTCACATCGCTATGTGATTAACACCCAAAGAGTACTAAGGTGTGATCATGTTTTGCTTGTGAGAGAATCTTAGTCAACGGGTCTGCCACATTCAGATCCACATGTATTTTGCAAATTTCTATGTCAACAATGCTCTGCATGGAGCTACTCTAGCTAATTGCTCCCACTTTCAATATGTATCTAGACCGAGACTTAGAGTCATCTAGATTAGTGTCAAAACTTGCATCGGCATAACCCTTTACGACGAACCTTTTTATCTTGTCCATAATCGAGAAACATATCCTTATTTCACTAAGGATAATTCTGACCGCTGTCCAGTGATCTACTCCTAGATCACTATTGTACTCCCTTGCCAAATCAGTGCAGGGTATACAATAGATCTGGTATACAGCATGACATACTTTATAGAACCTATGGCCAAGGCATAGGGAATGACTTTCATTCTCTTTCTATCTTCTGCCGTGGTCGGGATTTGAGTCTTACTCAACTTCACACCTTATAATACAGGCAAGAACTCTTTCTTTGACTGCTCCATTTTGAACTACTTCAAAATCTTGTCAAGGTATGTGCTCATTGAAATAACTTATCAAGCGTCTTGATCTATCTCTATAGATCTTGAAGCTCAATATGTAAGCAGCTTCACCGAAGTCTTTCTTTGAAAAACTCCTTTCAAACACTCCTTTATGCTTTACAGAATAATTCTACATTATTTCCGATCAACAATATGTCATTCACATATACTTATCAGAAATGTTGTAGTGCTCCCACTCACTTTCTTGTAAATACAGGCTTCACCGCAAGTTTGTATAAAACTATATGCTTTGATCAACTCATCAAAGCGTATATTCCAACTCCGAGATGCTTGCACCAGTCCACAGATGGATCGCTGGAGCTTGCACATTTTGTTAGCACCTTTCGGATTGACAAAACCTTCTGTTGCATCATATACAACTCTTCTTTAAGAAATCCATTAAGGAATGCAGTTTTGTTTATCCATTTGCCAGATTTCATAAAATGCGGCAATTACTAACATGATTCGGACAGACTCAAGCATAGATACGAGTGAGAAGCTCTCATCGTAGTCAACACCTTGAACTTGTCGAAAACCTTTTGCGACAATTCTAGCTTTGTAGATAGTAACACTACTATCAGCATACGTCTTCCTCTTGAAGATCCATTTATTCTCAATTGCTTGCCGATCATCGGGCAAGTCAACCAAAGTCCAAACTTTGTTCTCATACATGGATCATATCTCAGATTTCATGGCCTCAAACCATTTCACGGAATCTGGGCTCATCATCGCTTCCTCATAGTTCGTAGGTTCGTCATGGTCAAGTAACATGACCTCCAGAATAGGATTACCGTACCACTCTGGTGCGGATCTCACTCTGGTTTACCTACGAGATTCGGTAGTAACTTGATCTGAAGTTACATGATCATCATCATTAGCTTCCTCACTAATTGGTGTAGTAGTCACAAGAATAGATTTTTGTGATGAACTACTTTCCAATAAGGTAGAAGGTACAATTACCTTATCAAGTTTTCTACTTTCCTCCCACTTACTTCTTTCAAGAGAAACTCCTTCTCGAGAAAGGATCCATTATAAGCAACGAATGTCTTGCCTTAGGATCTATGATAGAAGGTGTACCCAACAGTCTCCTTTGGGTATCCTATGAAGACATATTTCTCCGATTTGGGTTTGAGCTTATCAGGATGAAACTTTTTCTCATAAGCATCGCAAGCCCAAACTTCAAGAAACGACAACTTTGGTTTCTTGCCAAACCATAGTTCATAAGGCGTCGTCTCGACGGATATAGATGGTGCCCCTTTTTTAACGTGAATGCAGCTGTCTCTAATGCATGACCCCAAAAACGATAGTGGTAAATCGGTAAGAAACATCATAGATTGCACTATATCCAATAAAGTACGGTTATGACGTTCGGACACACCATTATGCTGTGGTGTGCCAGGTGGCGTGAGTAGTGAAACTATTTCACATTGTTTTAACTGAAGACCAAACTCGTAACTCAAATACTCTTTTCCACGATCAGATCGTAGAAACTTTATTTTGTTGTTACGATGATTTTCCACTTCACTCTGAAATTATATGAACTTTTCAAATGTATCAGACTTCTATTTCATTAAGTAGATATACCCATATCTGCTCAAATCATCTGTGAAGGTCAGAAAATAATGATACCCGCTGCAAGCCTTAAATATTCATCGGACCACATACATCAGTATGTATGATTTCCAACAAATCTGTTGCTTGCTCCATTGTTCCGGAGAAAGACGTTTTAGTCATCTTGCCCAAAAGGCATGGTTCGCAAGCATCAAGTGATTCATAATCAAGTGATTCCGAAAGCCCATCAGCATGGAGTTTCTTCATGCGCTTTATACCAATATGACCTAAACGGCAGTGCCACAAATAAGTTGCACTATCATTATTAACTTTGCATCTTTTGGTTTCAATATTATGAATATGTGTATCACTACGATCGAGATCCAACGAACTTGTTCATTGGGTGTACGACCATCGAAGGTTTTATTCATGTAAACAGAACAACAATTATTCTCTGACTTTAATGAATAACCGTATTGCAATAAACATGATCAAATCATATTCATGCTCAATGCAAAAACCAAATAACACTTATTTAAGTTCAACACTAATCCCAAAAGTATAGGGGAGTGTGCAATGATGATCATATCAATCTTGGAACTACTTCCAACACACATCGTCACTTCACCCTTAACTAGTCTCTGTTTATTCTGCAACTCCTGTTTCGAGTTACTACTCTTAGCAACTGAACCAATATCAAATACTGAGGGGTTGCTATAAACACTAGTAAAGCACACATCAATAACATGTATATCAAATATACTTTTGTTCACTTTGCCATCCTTCTTATCCGCCAAATACTTGGGGCAGTTCCGCTTCCAGTGACCAGTCCCTTTCGAGTAGAAGCACTTAGTCGCAGGCTTAGGACCAGACTTGGGCTTCTTCACTTGAGCAGAAACTTGCTTGCCGTTCTTCTTGAAGTTCCCCTTCTTCCCTTTTGCCCTTTTCTTCAAACTAGTGGTCTTGTCAACCATCAACACTTGATGTTTTTCTTGATTTCTACCTTCATCGATTTCAGCATCACGAAGAGCTTGGGAATCGTTTCCGTTATCCCTTGCATATCATAGTTCATCACGAAGTTCTACTAACTTGGTGATGGTGACTAGAGAATTCTGTCAATCACTATCTTATCTGGAAGATTAACTCCCACTTGATTCAAGCGATTGTAGTACCCAGACAATCTGAGCACATGCTCACTAGTTGAGCGATTCTCCTCCATCTTTTAGCTATAGAACTTGTTGGAGACTTCATATCTCTCAACTCGGATATTTGCTTGAAATATTAACTTCAACTACTGGAACATCTCATATGGTCCATGACGTTCAAAACTTCTTTGAAGTCCCGATTCTAAGCCATTAAGCATGGTGCACTAAACTATCAAGTAGTCATCATATTGAGCTAGCCAAATGTTCATAACGTCTGCATCTGCTCCTGCAATAGGTCTGTCACCTAGCGCTGCATCAAGGACATAATTTTTCTGTGCAGCAATGAGGATAAACCTCAGATCACAGATCCAATCCGTATCATTGCTACTAACATCTTTCACCACAATTTTCTCTAGGAACATATCAAAATAAACATATGAAGGCAACAACGCGAGCTATTGATCTTCAACATAGATATGCTAATACTACCAGGACTAAGTTCATGATAAATCAAAGTTCAATTAATCATATTACTTAAGAACTCCCACTTAGATTGACATCCCTCTAATCCTCTAAGTGATCACGTGATCCAAATCAACTAAACCATAACCGATCATCACGTGAGATGGAGTAGTTTTCAATGGTGAACATCGTTATGTTGATCATATCTACTATATGATTCACGCTCGACCTTTCGGTCTCCGTGTTCCGAGGCCATATCTGCATATGCTAGGCTCGTCAAGTTTAACCTGAGTATTCTGCGTGTGCAAAACTGGCTTGCACCCGTTGTAGATGGACGTAGAGCTTATCACACCCGATCATCACGTGGTGTCTGGGCACGACGAACTTTGGCAACGGTGCATACTCAGGGACAACACTTCTTGATAATTTAGTGAGAGATCATCTTATAATGCTACCATCAATCAAAGCAAGATAAGATGCATAAAAAGATAAACATCACATGAAATCAAAATATGTGACATGATATGTCCATCATCATCTTGTGCCTTTGATCTCCATCTTCAAAGCATCGTCATGATTTCCATCGTCACCGGCATGACATCATGATCTCCATCATCTTGATCTATATCAATATGTCGTCACATGGTCGTCTCGCCAACTATTGCTCTTGCATCTATTGCTATCGCATAGCGATAAAGTAAAGCAATTATTGGGCGCTTGCATCTTATGCAATAGACAGACAACCATAAGGCTTTTGCCAGTTGCCGATAACTTCAACAAAACATGATCATCTTATACAACAACTTATAACTCATCACGTTTTGACCATATCACATCACAACATGCCCTGCAAAAACAAGTTAGACGTCCTCTACTTTGTTGTTGCAAATTTTACGTGGCTGCTACGGGCTTAGCAAGAACCAATCTTACCTACGCATCAAAACCACAACGATAGTTTGTCAAATAGATTCCGTTTTAACCTTCACAGGGACCGGACGTAGCCACACTCGGTTCAACTAAAGTTGGAGAAACAGTCACCCGCAAGTCACCTATGTGCAAAGCACATCGGGGAAACCGGTCTCGCGTAAGCGTACGCGTAATGTCGGTCCGGGCCGCTTCATCCAACAATACCGCCGAACCAAAGTATGACATGCTGGTAGGCAGTATGACTTATATCGCCCACAACTCACTTGTGTTCTACTCGTGCATATAACATCAAACCATAAAACCTAGGCTCTGATACCACTATTGGGGAACGTAGTAATTTCAAAAAATTTCCTACGCACACGCAAGATCATGGTGATGCATAGCAACGAGGGGGAGAGTCTGATCTACGTACCCTTGTAGATCGCAACGGAAGCGTTGACACAATGTAGAGGAAGTAGTCGTACGTCTTCTTCCCGATCCGACCGATCCAAGCACCGTTACTCCGGCACCTCCGAGTTCTTAGCACACGTACAGCTCGATGGCGATCCCCGGGCTCCGATCCAGGAAAGCTTCGGGGAGGAGTTCCGCCAGCACGATGGCGTGGTGACGATCTTGATGTTCTACTGTCGCAGGGCTTCGCCTAAGCACCGCTACAATACGACCGAGGTGGAATATGGTGGCAGGGGGCACCGCACATGGCTAAGGAACGATCACGTGGATCAACTTGTGTGTATATGGGGTGCCCCCTGCCTTAGTATATAAAGGATGGAGGAGGAGGAGGCCGGCCAAGGCTATTGGTGCGGCCAGGATGGGAGTCCTACTAGGACTCCAAGTCCTAGTAGGAGTCCATCAAGAGGGGAGGAAGGGAGAAGGAAGTGGAGGAGTAGGAAAGGTGGCCGGCCCCCTTTTCCCAAGTCCAATTCGGACTAGAGGGGAGGGGGGGGTGCAGCAGCCTTTTTCCTCTTCCCACTAAAGCCCATCAAGGCCCATTACTTCTCCCGTAACTACCCGGTACTCCGAAAAATACCCGAATCACTCGGAACCTTTCCGATGTCCGAATATAGTCATCCAATATATCGATCTTTACGTCTCGACCATTTCGAGACTCCTCGTCATGTCCCCGGTCTCATCCGGGACTCCGAACTCCTTCAGTACATCAAAACTCATAAACTCATAATATAACTGTCATCGAAACCTTAAGCGTGCGGACCCTACGGTTCGAGAACAATGTAGACATGACCGAGACACGTCTCTGGTCAATAACCAATAGCGCGACCTGGATGCCCATATTGGCTCCTATATATTCTACGAAGATCTTTATCGGTCAGACCGCATAACAACATACGTTGTTCCCTTTGTCATCGGTATGTTACTTTCTCGAGATTCGATCGTCGGTATCCAATACCTATTTCAATCTCATTACCGGCAAGTCTCTTTACTCGTTTCGTAATACAACATCCCGCAACTAACTCATTAGTTGCAATGCTTGCAAGGCTTTAAGTGATGTGCATTACAGAGAGGGCCCGGGATACCTCTCCGACAATCGGAGTGACAAATCCTAATCTCGAAATACGCCAACCCAAAATCTACCTTTGGAGACACCTGTAGTACTCCTTTATAATCACCCAGTCACGTTGTGACGTTTGGTAGTACCCAAAGTGTTCCTCCGGTAAACGGGAGTTGCATAATCTCATAGTCATAGGGACATGTATAAGTCATGAAGAAAGCAATAGCAACATACTAAACGATCGGGTGCTAAGCTAATGGAATGGGTCATGTCAATCAGATCATTCATCTAATGATGTGATCCCATTAATCAAATAACAACTCTTTGTCCATGGTTAGGAAACATAACCATCTTTGATTAACGAGCTAGTCAAGTAGAGGCATACTAGTGACACTCTGTTTGTCTATGTATTCACACATGTATTATGTTTCCGGTTAATACAATTCTAGCATGAATAATAAATATTTATCATGATATAAGGAAATAAATAATAACTTTATTATTGCCTCTAGGGCATATTTCCTTCAATGGCGTCTTGAGGGGCCAGGGCGGTGAGAGCGAGCTCCGGAAGCGGTCCGGACTCTAGCATAATTTTGGTTTTTACAGTATTTCTTTCTCCATTGACAGGTAGGCCCACGTAGATAGATAAAGAACACGAGCTGATGAGCCGCATACGGACTGCTTGACTGGTCAACCAGACAAATATGGAGCTATACACTAAGCCATTGACCGTATAATCACCATATCTCGTATACAATGATCAAAGTGAGCTATCAAGACAAGTTCAATGATCGCCAATGCATTTTACTCGGTAATAAATGACCAGGATTGAAGGGGAATCCAAATTTGCTTCGTCTTCTGTCCTTGAGCTCTTGACAAACCAATGCACTATATGGTTGTCCGGCCACTCCACCCCAGAGCTCTCACCAAGCATTGTTCATGCCACTGCACCGCATACTAACCGGAAAGGCAGCGATGGCATCCCGCCACGCCAAGTTCCTCACCGCCCACGACCGCACACAAAATGGTAGGGAAGCGATGGCATCCCGCCGTGCCGAGTTCATCGCCGCTCACGACCTTACAACTATGTGGGAGGAATTTGAAGATGCCAAGGCCGAATGGGCGTAGAGCAAGAGGCGGCCAAAGCCGTGCAGAGGGAGCGGAAAAGTCATAAAGCACTCAAGAAAAGAGAGGCCCGCCACCGCAAGAAAGAAAAGGACGCATGCGCTGCTGCGGAGAGGTCGGCGGAGATCCAAGCACGGTGAGGTGTCGCCGACAAAGCCGGGAAGGAGAACGACGGCGTCTGGCCAGCATGTGAGAAGTAGTAGTACTAGTTGTTAGTGTGTGTGTGTGTCTGAGTACGAGCATGTACAAGTACTACTAGTTACTACTGCAGTTTTTAGAGCAAATTACCATTAGCCTAGACTAAATGGAAAAATTCCTATCCTAAGCATCAAATGGCATCTCTTTCTCCATAGGAATTGAGATGCATGTCATCTCACTTCCTATGATTTTCATATTCCTATCCTATGAACGAAAGGAGGCCTCTGTTGGAGTAACTACTATAGCTAGCAGTACTGCTGGCACAGTAGTTTTCTTCAAGAAGCGGAATTCAACGAAGTCATGATGGTTCCTTCGTCCAAGCACCTTCAAAGTGGGAAGTGGCCTGTGATTTGACAGCTCATTAGTCATTGTTACTGTGGCGCGACGACCTGGGTGACTCCCTTGGAGTTCTGCGTGCATGGCAAGTGGACCAGGATGGTCGACGTCCCACATGTTGGTGAACGGAAGTATTCTTTCTGATATCGAGGAGCAAGGAAACCGTGTGGTATAGTATCACTGTTGATTGGTTCGCAAAAAAAATAGTATCACTACCGATTTATAATTATTTTTTATTTCTGATGAATGCTAGCGTTTCAACTCTTATGATGAAGGGTGCCAAACACGGCACGTGCTGGATGTCCCACACGTCAGTGAAAGGAGTGGGACATGAACAGCGTGGTAGAGCCCAGCGTAAAAAACAGCGTGGTAGAGCGTCTCCACTTCTTCCAGTTTTGGGTCGGAGACCACACGTAGTAGTACTTAGTGGTATGAACGATACAAAGTGCGACCTGGAGACAAAGACACGTCTAGTTGGAAGGTCTCAGGGCTTACACGTAAACAAATATAAAAGTTAATATGTGCCTCCAACTAATATAGTAGTAGTAGAGTACTTAGCCACGTACTCCATAACATCAGCGTGCATTGCACGTACAACATTTAGTGGTAGTACGTAGTAAGAGACAAATGCCGCCCAAGAGTTCCCTTCTCGACCAACTTTTGGGTGTTTGGTAGAGTGTATGGAGGGTGCATGAGTCCACACTAGTTTAGCACAAATACACTAGAAGCATGCATGAAGAGAGCATGCATGAAGAGGGGTGTTGAGTTGAGCATGCATAAAGAGGGAACAACTATGCTGAGACGAGAACGCAACCAAACACACCCTATATGCCATGCATGTTCATACCATTTGTGCCTTTCTACTTCACTTACTGCGCTACATTACTCAGGTTCGTACGTCCACTCCTGGGTACATGTTCGTCTTGTAGTTCCAGTCCCACGTGTTCTTCATATAGATGGAACGATCCTTGCATAACACGTGCACCTTGATGCTAGATGTCTCGCGTGTTGGCAAAAGGATGAACAAAGCTCATGTAAAAAAATAGAGTGGAAGAACATAGATTCTGGACGACCGAGAAGGAGCAAGGAATCTTTTGGTGGAGCGTCTGCACTCATAATATTTAATATTATTCAGCGATATAAAATTAACCAATCATCTCCAGAGTGGACTAGAAGAGTACGAAACACGGCAGCCCAGTGTAGTATCATACTAGTACATGGCTAACCCACACTATCACCATATTTCTTGTCTTCCATGCGACACCTATATCTAGTAATCCAGCAGCCTGTATCGCTTCTCCCTCCTCGTCTCTATCAAAGTTCAGCGGGCTGGCGTTTCTGCCGTCTATTGAGGTCGGTTAACTATCACATGTTAGCGACATGCCAAGAGTATTCTAAAAAAATTCCTTTCACGTTCCGTTTCCAAAAAGAAAAAAATTCCTTTCACGTACGAATTTGCCTGTATGCTTTGAGCAACTTGCATGTCCTATACTGCTCCTATTTGATACTCTAACTTAGCTAGAGGTTAGACTAACTCATGACTAACCCTGAATTGACTGTAGCTAAAGAGGTGTTTGGGTGACAGGGTTAGATTGACAATAAATGCACTTCATGGAGAGAGAAAAGTGATTTTTCAGCGGTCCCAATGAGAACTATCTCCAGTTAGCACCTCTTGGGTGGGATAGTTTTTTTGTTGGGTTCGGTGCAACTTGCTCCAAATTAAACCCTCATGCTTGGATAGTTTAGGGCTATTTGAGCCCCAACTAGCTCAAACTAACTCTAACCCATGGATCCAAAGAGGGCCTATGGCCAGTTTCGAGGCGGAGCAGTTGCGTGCAACGGGAAGCGGCGCTCTCTCGGCCATCGCGCCACTTCAAAAGCCGGCGCCAGTGAGAGGTCGCCTCCGCTCTGGCCGGGCATTAATGCGGCACTGAAGCTCCAGGGCAACACTGACCGTTTCACGCGGGAAGCGCGCACTGGCAAGGGAGTATAGGTTTTGAACCGTTTCAGGTGTAGTACTGGTAGTTTGCAAAACTACTCAATTATTGCACTCAGTTTCCTAAGAAATTGTGGTAAAAAAACATTACTCCACAACCTGTCTCCTTCCTCTTCCATCGCCCACGCACGTTCGCGGGAAGCGACCGGTCAACCCTTAGATAGGAGTGCTAGCACAAAAAGATGCATGCATGACCACTAAAATTTCCATATTAAAGCGCCGCTCCGGCGGGAGTATGGCGTATGTTCTTACCTTCAGCCGGCCCATGGCTACCGGGCGACGGCGACCAGAGAAGAGGCGGCGGGAGGGGAATGAATGCATCTACTATTTGGGTTCGCCTTCCGGCTTAAATAAATGCGCAGCATCACATGTACCCGCGGGTGCACAAATTGTAACATACGTGTCTGCTTAAGTGGGCGTCACGTAACTGGTGTGTGTGTGAGATTCTGAGAGACAGAGTGCGTGTGTGCGACTCTACTCTTCCGAGATGTACTCGACCTTTTGCATCGGTATATAAGTATAATGGTATTTACTTTAGCTAGTGATTTTCTAGGATCGAAAGTATGTCTAGAGGGGGGGGGGGTGATTAGACTACTTGACCAAATAAAAACTTAACCTTTTCCCAATTTTAGTTCTTGGCAGATTTGAGCTATTTTAGGACAAGTCAAGTAATCATCACACAATTCAAGCAAGCATGCAAAGAGTATATTGGCAGCGGAAAGTAAAGCATGCAACTTGCAAGAATGTAAAGGGAAGGGTTTAGAGAATTCAAACGCAATTGGAGACACGGATGTTTTTCCCGTGGTTCGGATAGGTGGTGCTATCCTACATCCACGTTGATGGAGACTTCAACCCACGAAGGGTAACGGCTGCGCGAGTCCACGGAGGGCTCCACCCACGAAGGGTCCACGAAGAAGCAACCTTGTCTATCCCACCATGGCCATCGCCCGCGAAGGACTTGCCTCACTAGCGGTAGATCTTCACGAAGTAGGCGATCTCCTTGCCCTTACAAACTCCTTGGTTCAACTCCATAATCTTGTCGGAGGCTCCCAAGTGACACCTAGCCAATCTAGGAGAGACCACTCTCCAAGAAGTAACAAATGGTGTGTTGATGATGAACTCCTTGCTCTTGTGCTTCAAATGATAGTCTCCCCAACACTCAACTCTCTCTCATAGGATTTGGATCTGGTGGAAAGAAGATTTGAGTGGAAAGCAACTTGGGGAAGGCTAGAGATCAAGATTCATATGGTAGGAATGGAATATCTTGGTCTCAACACATGAGTAGGTGGTTCTCTCTCAGAACATATGAGTTGGAAGTGTAGCTATGTTCTGATGGCTCTCTCCATGAATGAAGAGGAGGTGGAGGGGTATATATAGCCTCCACACAAAATCCAACCGTTACACACAGTTTTCCAATCTCAGTGGGACCGAATCAACAAACTCGGTCAGACCGAAATAGTAAACCTAGTGACCGTTAGAGATTTTCGGTGGGACTGACATGCAACTCGGTAGGACCAATTTTGTTAGGGTTAGGGCATAATGTAATCTCGGTGAGACCGATTACACAAACTCGGTGAGACCGATTTTGGTAATTAGCTAACCAGAGAGTTGGTCAGGCAAACTCGGTGGGACCGATTTTCTCTTTTGGTGAGACCGAAAAGTTACAAAAAGGAAACAGAGAGTTTACATTGCAATCTCGGTGGGACCGATCCGCTCTTTTGGTGAGACCGAAAAGTTACGAAAGGGAAACAGAGAGTTTTCAATCCCATCTCGGTGAGACCGAGATCCCTATCGGTAGAACCGAATTGCCAGGGTTTGGCAGTGGCTTATGACAAGTGAAACTCGGTGGCGCCGGATAGAAAGAATCGGTAGGGCCGAGTTTGGCTTAGGGTTTAGGTCAAATGTGGATATGGGAAAGTAGTTGAGGGTTTTGGAGCATATCACTAAGCACATGAAGCAAGAGGCTCATTAAGCAACACCTCATCCCTCCTTGATAGTATTGGCTTTTCCTAAAGACTCAATGTGATCTTGGATCACTAAAATATAAAATGAAGAGTCTTGAGCTTTTGAGCTTGAGCCAATCCTTTGTCCTTAGCATTTTGAGGGTTCCACTTTCACCATCCATGCCATGCCAATCATTGAGCTTTCCTGAAATAATCATCTTGGAATAGCATTAGCTCAATGAGCTATATGTTGTTATGAATTACCAAAACCACCTAGGGATAGTTGCACTTTCAATCTCCCCCTTTTTGGTAATTGATGACAACATATAGATCAAAGCTTCGACAAATGATAATAAGAATGAATTACATCGTTCCTTTAAGAAGTATGTGATAAGTAAGAGCTCCCCCTAAATTTATGCATATTTAAAATTTGCTTTGGACTGCAAATGCACAAGAAGTTAGAATTATGGGTTACTCTTCCATGTCACATACATCTTGGTGGAGCGCTTAAAATGATAAGAATGAAATACATGCACTCATCACCAAGAAAAGTGAATGATCACATAAGATAGATAAGATAATAGCATTCACCAAGCATTAAGTGTAGCTTATGATCAAACACATGATCATCAATGTCTCACAAGCATATCAAAGTATCTCCACCAAAAGCAAACAAGGTTTAAAAAACCACCAAATAAAGCAAGCGAGAAAAGCAACACTCTCTCTCTCTCTCGAAGCCTATGATCTATACATTTTCTCCCCCTTTGGCAACAAGTTACCAAAAAGTTCCTAGAAAATGCATAGTGCTAAATCGACACTCAGGCTTGATCTTCAGGTGGTGGTGGAGTCCGGATCACTCCAAGGATGAAGGCTTCCGTAGACGCGGTTGGAGTTGGAGCTGAAGTAGATGCTGGAGCAGGTTGGGCTGGTGCTGCGGCTGGAGCTGACGCGGTTGCTCTTGTGTCAGGAACTGGCACTGCATACGACCTCGGACCTCGTGGCACTCTGGCAAATGCATCAGTGGTTGTCTTCCCTTTCCTCTCCTGCATGTCATCTTGGAGCTGCTCCACTACAGTCTGAATCTCTGTCACCTTGATATCCAAGTCATAGAACTTTTGTTCCACGATTCTCTCTAGGCTTGCCTGGTTCTGAGTTAGGGTGGCCAGTCCTTTCTCAATCCGCAGGGTGGATGCAATCAAGTAACTGAGCTGCTCTTGCTTGTTCTTCGAGAAGTACTCAGATGCCTCCTCTTGAGTTGGCATCTTGGCAGCTTTCTCCTTTATTGCCTTCTCCTTCTTGGCTTGTGCATGGGCTGAAGATGGTTCATCTTTGGTCATCACAACTTGGCTGTCCTCGAAATCTAGATAGATAGGCAAATGTTCCTTGTCCAACAAGTATGTGTCTATGCCCATTCTTGAGTTAATCAACATCTGGATCTGAGGGGCATATCCGCAGCTCCTCTTCTGATCTGCTGCAGTCCTCTTGATAGTCTCTACCATGAGGCTCATGACCTTGAATTTCTGAGGCACATCAAAGATATGTAGCAAGTTAATGGCATGACCTCTGATCATCCTGTGATCTCCAGACTTGGGCAAAAGTGTGTGCCTAAGGATCCAGTTGATGGTTGGCAGCCCTGACAGAAGATAATGCACAGACCCAAACTTGAAAGTATCAAGTGCCTCGTTTGGACTTTCCTTGTACATATTTGACATAGAGTTATGATCCATCTTCTTCTTGGAATAGACATGCAAGTCATCTTCATTTTCCTCTGGGGCATTGATAAGCTGTGCCCACTCAGCAACTGTTGATTGGTACCTCGTACCTTCAGACATCCAAACAATCCTCCCATCTGGATAAAAATGTGCTGTGGAGTAGAACTGCATGATAAGCTCTTCATTCCACTTTGTGAGCTTCTGCCCAACAAAGTCCTCTACTCCACATGCCTTGAAGCTGTCCTGCACTCCAGGGTAGTGCTCTTCATTTTCCTTGATATATTCCCAGTTGACCCATCTCATATCACATACGATTGGCTTCTTATCTAGAAGCACTATCTCATAAAAGTCCTGTTGTTCCTTAGTGTGGAACCTGTAGTCAACAGTAGTTCTTCTCCATGAAGCATATGGATCTGCTTCTCTCCACTTCCTCAGCCCTGAGTCTCTTCTGAGCTTCATGACCTTAGCCACAGTATGAGCATCATTGTGGTCTGGGATCTTGGGCTTGAGCTTTCTCAGAACATGTTCTTCATCATCTTCTTCAGCAGCTTCAGGCACTGGGGCCTTGTTCTTCTCAGCAGCTGGGATGCTCCTCGTATTTCTCTTTGGGGCAGACTTGGGCTTGGAGGCAGCTTTGGGTGCTTCTTTGGGCTTGGATGCAGCAGCCCCTGTCCTGATAGCATCACCCATAAGCTTAGGTGCCTTAGGTGCTGGTGCAGCAACCTCTTCTTCTTCCATGATGGAAGCCTTTCCAAGCACTTTGGCTACGGTCTTCTTGACCCTTTCCTTCCTTTTCTTTCCTTCTGCAGCAGCCTCTTTGGGTTCAGGCTTTTCAGGAATTTGAGTTGAGGCTCTGGCCTTTGGCATAGGCTGCCTGCCTGCTGGCCTTTTGACCTTCATCCCTGGCTTTATGCTCTATGCTGGGCCATATTCTTTCTTGAGCACAACTCTCTTGGAAGTTGCTTCCTCTTCTGCCACATAGTCTTCATCCTCTGAATCTGAAGTTCTCTTCTTCCTCTGTCTTGTGGCAGCTTTTGGCAGATTGCTAGGGGTGCTCCTGCTGCCATCATCCGAAGAACTGGAGGGACTAGTGCCGTCACTCATGTGCACTTGCTGCTCTGACAAATTCTGGCTATCACTTTGGTCTGACATGATGAACAAGCTGACTGCTGACCCTGTGAATAGTTTATAGGTGAGCTAGAGTGGATGAGCATCACAAAATGCAGAGGTTTTTGCAAAAGAATGATTCAAAAACTTAGTTTTAGTTTCCCACTGAAATCATCTCAGATCTAGCGATTTTTAAACTCGGTGATATCGAAGCAGTTTTTGGAACCTAAACTAGTGAACTCAGTCAGACCGAGTCACAGTTCGGTGGCACCGAGACTGCTAGGGTTTCACAAAGTTTCAAAATCGGTCACACCGATTAGTGATACTCGGTCAGACCGAGTCTCACTTGTGCAATGGCATAAGCCAAATCGGTGGGACCGAGTTTTTCAACTCGGTGGGTCCAAGATGGTTTCGGCGGAAACCTAACCCTAAAATTTTCGAATCAAACCTAATCTACGAGTTCATTGACTGGATAGAAGTTTATCAAACGTGGCAAGAATCATTATGATCACAATGTGCTAGGAATCGGATTGGGGAATAGCACAAAGATCGAGTCCATACCCTAGTTCGGCGGAGACTCGCTACGGCGGCAACGGCGGGGTTGATTCCCGTTGACGGCGATGTAGACCAGCGACTGGAGGCGGCTGGCGGCGAGGAGACGATCCGGAGACCACGTTGGCAGAGCGAGCTATCGCGCGGGCGAAGGGGTTCGGAGAAATTTCCAAATTTTTGCCCGTGACTATATATAGCCCGACCCTGTCGGTGTGACCGAGTGGAACAACTCGGTGGCACCGAGATGCAAAACTGTAAATAGTTGTTGCAACTCGGTGTGACCGAATGGTTCAAATCGGTTGCACCGAGATCAAAAACATAGATCAACTTAATGATCTCGGTAGGACCGAAAGTAGGATATCGGTCAGACCGAGAATCACAAAGAGGTTTTGGAAATTTAAGTCTATGACAAATCGGGGACTCCGAGTGCTCCTCACACAGAGTGGTTCGAATCTGACTTGATCAAATTTTGTGATGTAGCATGAATAGAGTTTGAGACGAGAAAAGCATAGATAGCTAGAGAAGGTTCTTAGGCATTCTTGTCCATCCGCTTGGCAAAAGGAAATAAAACCAAAAAATCAAAACAACAAGTGGATGTCCTCGAATGAGTAAAATATGCAACCAACATGCTCACACAATAAGATGGCAATTGAAATATGTGACAAAGCATGCACAACCAATTCTAGCATCTATCAAGCAATTTGCGATGACTAGGTCATCTATATTTGAGTATATTGACTTAGGAGTCAAGTGAGAACACTTGATCATAGGTCATACTCATCGTTTAAGCTCAAGTGGGGTTACCACTTTTACATAAAGCATTGTTGTGTTCACATCTTTAGAGTTGCTTTAGCTCAAGTCTTAGAGTAAAGCTCCCCCTAGATGTGATATCCCCCCTAAGAGGGATGAACTAACCTTGGGTTTTGTCGATGATGACTTCATGTAGATGTTGAAGATGTGGATGCTCAATGTTGATGTAGATCACTTGGAGCTATCCATTTGAGTGAATTGCACTTTCAATACCTACATGGGTTAGTCCCACAAGGAACAAACAAGGATATCCATAGACATAGAGTGATGCACACACAAGATGATGTCCATGAAAACTTTTAGATTACCTTGTCCCTTGTGTTACCAACAAGAGGGTTTGTGACTCCTTGAACTAGTGCAAGATGTGGAAGTTGATTGCACTTGTTCTTGCCAAAATGATAAGAGTGAAGTATGTTGGCGGAGTCACCCTCAAGAACTCTCTAGTTCTTCTTCTTTTGGATCCACACCATCTTGATGGGAATCCTTGGAGTTGTAGTCATACATGATGAAGTGGAACTTGAAGTGGTCTTGGGAATCCACTTGACTAAGGTCTTAGGAGCTTCTTCAAATGCATCAATTTCCTCTTGAAGCTTGTCCTTGCCTTTTTGCTTGTAGTCTCGTGGTGGAAGATCATCTTGAGCTTGTGTCCCCTTGAAGGAAGTATCATACTTCTCTTGTTGAGGAACAAACTTTGTCTTAAGGTATTGATCTTCTTCCCACTCAACTCCATTGGCATTGAACTTTCGTTCAAAACCAACACCTTGATTCTTCCAGTGCATTCCTTGCTTGCGCACAATTTCCTCGAATTGCTTACTCCCGGCAAGGCTTTTGTACACTCCTTTCACTACAATTCCCTTCAATAAGCTATTTTCTTGCTCAAGTGTAACTTGGCTAAGAGAATCATTAGTGGAATCAAGAGAATTACTAGAAGCAACAATATTGGATTTAGCATGATCATTGTTACTACTAGAGGAAGAATCTTTCTTGTTCTTGTTACTAGACTTGACTTGAGGCATGTAAGTGGATAAGAGTAAACGCTTGGCAATGTAAGAAGAACTTTTCTTGCGGAGATCATCATTGATTGCCTTTAAAAACTCATGCTCTTGCTCAAGATTGAGCTTTTCAAAGCGTAACTTCTCATGAGCTCTTAAAAGTTCTCGACGATCTTCGAAGATAGTTTCATGAGCTAACTTAAGAGTTTTTAGTTCTTTAGTTAGAGCCTCAATCTTCTCCTTCTCATTGTGATTCGTTCTATCTTGATTAGCATGATTAATTGACGTTTCACCATAGTATTCATCACTAGAGTTGTCAACAAGTAAATCATCATCACCTAACAAGTCATCTTCATCACTATTAAAATCAACATACTCGGGGTGTGTTACCTTAGGACCTTTGGCCATGAAGCATCTCCCAATTCCTTCATTTGGTGAGTCAAATATGTCGTAGGAGTTGGTTGACACAAGTGCTAGACCGGCAACACCTTCATCATGAGTATATTCGGAATCGGAGTGATAACTTCTCTCGGAGTGGTCGTCGGAGTCGGAGCCGGATACCCATTCACCAACATGAGCTTGATGTCTTCGTTTTGTGTAGCTCCTTGATGATTTTCCTTCCTTTCTGAATCCTTGCTTCTCTGTGAGTATCTTCGTTCATAACGATCATCTCTACTCCTTCTCTCTCTTGGTGGTGATTCTTCTCTTTTGCTTCTTCTTTTTGGAGAGTCTTCTCTTCTCTTGTAGGGAGCCGTACACTCATTGGAATAGTGTCCAGGTCTTCCACAATTGTAGCAGTTTCGCTCTCGACTAGAAGATCTTTTGTCATTGTAGGACCTTGACTTGGAGCTTCTATCTTTGCTTCTACTCTTGTAGAACTTGTTGAAGTTCTTCACTATTAAGCTCAATTCTTCATTGAAGTTTTGTTTCTCACTCGATGATGTAGGGGCTTCACATGAGGCTTTGTAGGCACCACTTGATTTGTAGTGAAGTTCCTCTTTATCCTTAAGTGACATCTCATGGGCAACAATTCTTCCAATTACCTCCGTTGGCTTGAGATCTCTGTAATTGGGCATCATTTGGATCAATGTGCACACGGTATCATATTTTCCATCCAAGGCTCTTAGAATCTTCTTGATGATGAATCTATTGGTCATCTCTTCACTTCCTAAGCCGGCAATCTCATTTGTGATGAGAGCAAGCCTAGAGTACATTTCAGCGACACCTTCACCATCCTTCATTTTGAACTTGTCAAGTTGACTTTGAAGCACATCCAATTTGGATTCCTTGACGGAGTCGGTACCTTCGTGCATATCAATCAAAGTGTCCCAAATTTCCTTTGCATTCTCAAGACGGCTGATTTTGTTGAATTCTTCGGGGCACAATCCATTGAAGAGAATATCACAAGCTTGAGCATTGTATTGCAACATCTTCAACTCATCCGCGGTAGCTTCACGGTTTGGTTCTCTCCCATCAAAGAAGTCACCTTGCAAACCAACACACACAATAGCCCAAACGGCGGGGTTATGTCCAAGAATATGCATTTTCATTTTATGCTTCCAACTAGAAAAATTAGTACCATCAAAGTAAGAACCTCTACGGTGATAATTTCCCTCGCTAGACGCCATACTCTCCTAGGTTGTGAAACCAAGGCTATGACCGCCAAAAGCTATGGAAATCAAAGCAAATGGAGACCAAAACTCTGATACCACTTGTAGGATCCAAAGTATGTCTAGAGGGGGGGTGATTAGACTACTTTACCAAATAAAAACTTAACATTTTCCTAATTTTAGTTCTTGGCAGATTTTAGCTATTTTAGGACAAGTCAAGTAATCATCACACAATTCAAGCAAGCATGCAAAGAGTATATTGGCAGCGGAAAGTAAAGCATGCAACTTGCAAGAATGTAAAGGGAAGGGTTTGGAGAATTCAAACGCAATTGGAGACACGGATGTTTTTCCCGTGGTTCGGATAGGTGGTGCTATCCTACATCCACGTTGATGAAGACTTCAACCCACAAAGGGTAACGGTTGCGCGAGTCCACGGAGGGCTCCACCTATGAAGGGTCCACGAAGAAGCAACCTTGTCTATCCCACCATGGCCATCGCCCACGAAGGACTTGCCTCACTAGCGGTAGATCTTCACGAAGTAGGCGATCTCCTTGCTCTTACAAACTCCTTGGTTCAACTCCACAATCTTGTCGGAGGCTCCCAAGTGACACCTAGCCAATCTAGGAGACACCACTCTCCAAGAAGTAACAAATGGTGTGTTGATGATGAACTCCTTGCTCTTGTGCTTCAAATGATAGTCTCCCCAACACTCAACTCTCTCTCATAGGATTTGGATCTGGTGGAAAGAAGATTTGAGTGGAAAGCAACTTGGGGAAGGCTAGAGATCAAGATTCATATGGTAGGAATGGAATATCTTGGTCTCAACACATGAGTAGGTGGTTCTCTCTCAGAACATATGAGTTGGAAGTGTAGATGTGTTCTGATGGCTCTCTCCACGAATGAAGAGGAGGTGGAGGGGTATATATAGCCTCCACACAAAATCCAACCGTTACACACAGTTTTCCAATCTCGGTGGGACCGAATCAACAAACTCGGTCAGACCGCAATAGTAAACCTAGTGATTTGTGTTATATAATTACAAGCAAGATTCTTGGGCATTGCACGGAACATCAATATGCATTTTTTTACAGAACACCTATTGTGATTGACCCATGCAGGAGTAATCCCATGTCTAAAAACTAATGATATCTCAAGAATTTTATCGGAAAACTGGTATCTCGAGAATGTGATCGAAATAATGAAAGATGAGAGATAAGGCGAGGAGGAGCGGAGGGTGGTGGTGACTGGTGGTCGGAATGGGCGGAGGCGTGGGGATGGATGGCGCTGGCAGGCGACAGCGGCCACCATGCATGCTAGATTGTTCCAGAGACTTATTCCTTTTTTAATTGCTGGGCAATGAGGTTGCGGGAGATAATGATGTGGATAGAGGTGCGGGTATCTTTTGTAAAATTGTCATAGTTTGCTTTCTATCCTCAGATATAGATCATACGGTCTGTATTACAAGATGGCAGGCACACCATCACCACCAACTCATTTCTTATAAGGGTACAGATGATAAGTTTGCTGACTACTAAGGCTGGTCATAGTGGGAGTAACATAGATGCCACATAAGCAAAAATGATGATGTGTCAAGTAGTTCATGAGGAGAGAGACAGATAGAGTAACATAATATGTTACCATCACCTAGCGGTTCCCAATGCTAAATGAGTCTATGAAGTAATAAATGAAGTGATGCATGACACTACATATATGTTACTACCCACTATAGAGGTAGTAACATAACCTAGTAACATATGCATGTTACTAGTCTAAGTTACTCCCCACTATGACCAGCCTAAATTAAAGTGGAATTTTTCCATGTTATGCAAGTAAATAAAGGTGATTGTTTATCATACGGGTAAGGTTGGATGAAGGGTGGTAGGAACAAATGCTCCGCCTAGAGCATGTGTGTGTGAGATGGAGTCTTAGTGTGTGTGTGGGGTGTGTGTGAGAGAGAGAGAGGAGAGAGAGAGAGAGATGGAGTCTTAGTTTGTGTGTGTGAGAGAGAGGGAGAGAGATGGAGTCTTAGTGCGTGTGTGTGTGGGGGGTGGGGGGGGGCGTGCGTGCTTGCGTGTGTGTGTGTTTGTGTGTGTGTGAGAGAGAGAGAGAGATGGAGTCTTAGTGTGTGTAGGGGGGTGCGTGCGTGCGTGTGTGTGTGTGTGTCACGGGGTCCTCTGTGTCGGATGTAATTTAAGTGTGCATTGCTTTCATCATAGAGAGGTGATGTGTATGGCAGAGGCCACCAACGATGGGGTGCGAGAGAGAAAATGCCCGTAGAGAGGGAAGATAAGGTGTGCGCGCGTGAGAGGAGTCGACTTCGAGAGAACGTGTTTGTTTGAGAGACACCGAGGAAGACTACTATATAGCGATGGTGTATGTAGGAGGGAATTAAACTAAGGGATGGTCTTATTGGTTTCGGGGATATAGGGGAAGAGTGAGAGGCGGGGGGGGGGGGTAGCTAGAAGGAGATTGTTAAGTGTGAGCATGTGTTTTACTCATCCAGGCGGAAGTTATGTGCACAAAAGAGGAGAACGATTCGATGTTGCGTTAGGATTGAGGGTAATTAACTATGTATGGAGACATAGAGACCTTGAACGTGCATGTGTGAGAGGTATACATGTATACGTGGGATATGTGTGTGCGCGCGCATGATCGAGATAAAAGAAAGAAGACATAATTCATAAGATCAACGACATGGGAGAGACGGATCCGTATGACAATATGCATGCATGTGAGAATGCATGGAAGAAGTCCCGACAATTGACCATGTGTTTTTGTCTTTAAGAGATAGTGGCGTGGGCTGGAGCATGCATCTAAGGCGAGCAGAGGGAGTGAGGTGCAACGATTGTGCAAAGGAGACCAACCTATAAATGCATATGTATGGAGAGACATATATAGTGTGGGTGATAGGAAGCAAGACTCCATGTGAGGGAGTCCTGGATTAGGGGGTCTCTGGACAGCCGGACTATATCCTTTGGCCGGACTGTTGGACTATGAAGATACAAGATTGAAGACTTCGTCTCGTGTCTGGATGGGACTCTACTTGGCGTGGAAGGCAAGCTAGGCAATACGGATATGGATATCTCCTCCTTTGTAACCGACCTTGTGTAACCCTAACCATCTCCGGTGTCTATATAAACCGAAGGGTTTTAGTCCGTAGGACAACAATCACAACATACAATCATACCATAGGCTAGCTTCTAGGGTTTAGCCTCTCTGATCTCGTGGTAGATCTACTCTTGTACTACCCATATCATCAATATCAATCAAGCAGGACGTAGGGTTTTACATCCATCAAGAGGGCCCGAACCTGGGTAAAACATTGTGTCCCCTGCCTCCTGTTACCATCCAGCCTAGACGCATAGTTCGGGACCCCCTACCCGAGATCCGCCGGTTTTGACACTGACATTGGTGCTTTCATTGAGAGTTCCTCTGTGTCGTTACCATTAGGCTTGATGGCTCCTACTATCATCGATAGCGATGCGGTCCAGGGTGGGACTTTTCTCCCCGGACAGATCTTCGTATTCGGCGGCTTTGCACAGCGGGCGAATTCGCTTGGCCATCTGGAGTAGATTGAAAGCTACACCCCTGGCCATCAGGTCAGATTTGGAAGTTTGAACTACACGGCCGACATCCGCAGAGACTTGATCTTCGACGGATTCGAGCCACAGCCGGGCGCGCCGCACTGTCACGATGGGTATGACCTAGCTCTTCCACCAAACAGTACCCCATAGGCCGTGCCCTCATTGGCTCCGACCCTTAGCTCGGAGCCAACTGCACCAATCGAGGACGGGTGGTTAGACACCGCCTCAGGGGCTGCGGTTTCAACGGTGATCGAGCCGAACACCAGCCTAATCCTCTGCGCAGCCCGTGACTCCAAGGTGCCAGACTCTTTTTCTGACTCCAAAACGCCCGCGCCCCTGCCAATCGAATCCGATTGGGCGCTGATCATGGAATTCACCGCCGCGGATATCTTTCAGCACTCGCCCTTCGGTGACATTCTGAATTCACTAAGGTCTCTCTCTTTGTCCGGAGAGCCCTGGCCGGATTATGGCCAACAGGATTGGGATGTGGACGACGAAGAAATTCGACGCCCACCCACCACCCACTTAATAGCCACTATCGATGACTCAACCGACATGCTCGAGTTCGACTCCGAAGACATCGACGGTATGGACGACGATGCGGGAGGCGAAGAGGAACCACCGCCCACAGGGCGCTGGACGTCCACCTCATCATATGACGTATACATGGTGGACACACCAAAAGAAGACGATGATGAGGAACGGAAGGACACAACGAAGGCTTGTTCCCTCGAGAAGCAGTCAAAGCGGCGGCGCAAGACCCGCCCCAAATCCCGCCTCGGCAGAATAACGATCATACAGACCCAGCGTTGGAGCAGGGCGAACCACCGCCGGACCATGGAAATAGGGAGAATCAAACCGAACAAACCAATTCTAAGAAAGATAATAGTCCGGACGACATAACGCCGGACAGGCACCCGGAGCAGCAGAATGCCCGTCAAAGGCTTGTTGCCACCGCAAGGAGTCTGAAAAAGCAGAAGCAAAGGCTCAAGGCTGCACAGGACACACTCCAGATCAGATGGAGTAAAGTACTCAACACAGCAGCGAAGTACGGCGGCAATCGCCCCACCAAGAGCTACCCAAAGCGGAAGTTGCTACCTGAATTCGATGAGGAGGCCTCAGACCCCCCACAACAAAAAATTAAAATAGCCATCTGGCCGGATAGACGACCTCACGGCCAACATAAAGCGGCAAGCAACTCTGCACATAAGCCAATACGCGGTCTACGCGAGGGCTCGCATCAAAAGGAGGGCGAAACCAGATCCATCTATGGACCACGCAAGCGTGCTCCAGCATACGATGCAACCCAACAAACATCAGAACAACGCGGTACACCCAGATATAGGGGTGCCGCACACCCCCTATGTTTCACCGATGAGGTGCTGGACCATGAATTTGCAGAGGGATTCAAACCCGTAAACATAGAGGCATATGATGGAACAACAGACCCTGGGGTCTGGATTGAGGATTATATCCTCCATATCCACATGGCTCGGGGAGATGATCTCCATGCCATTAAGTATTTACCCCTCAAACTCAAAGGGCCAGCTCGGCACTGGCTTAAGAGCCTCCCCGAAAGTCCATTGGAAGTTGGGAAGTGCTCGAAGACGCCTTTCGGGCAAATTTTCAAGGGACTTATGTCCCACCTCCGGACGCAGATGATTTGAGTCATATAACTCAACAGCCCGGAGAGTCAGCCCGAAAGCTTTGGAACATGTTTCTTACTAAAAAGAACCAAATTGTCGACTGTCCGGACACCAAAGCCTTGGCAGCTTTTAAGCATAACGTCCATGACGAATGGCTTGCCAGACACCTCGGCCAAGAAAACCGAGAACAATGGCAGCATTAACAAGTCTCATGACCCGCTTTTGCGCGGGTGAGGATAGCTGGCTAGCCAGATGCAGCACCAGCGACCCCAGTACATCCGAAGTTAGAGATGGAAACGGGAAATCATGGTGCAACAACAATAACAAACACCGGAATAAAGAAGACATCACGAAGAGCACGACAGTAAACGCCGGATTCAAAAGCTCTCGGCCAAGTCAGCAAAATCCGCCCTCTAAAGGCGCCAGAGACGAACTGTCCAGCCTAAACAAAATGCTGGACCAAATATGTCAGATCCATAGCACCCCTGGTAAACCCGCTAATCATACCCATAGGGAATGTTGGGTCTTCAAGCAGTCTGGCAAGCTCAACGCCGTACACAAGGGGGAGGATACACCAAGCAAAGACGAGGATGAGCCTCTCAAGCAAGACACTCGGGAACAAAAGAAATTTCCACCAAAAGTCAAAACAGTAAACATGTTACACGTGATCAAGGGGAGAAACAAAACGGCACTCCCAGAAAAATATGCCCAAGGGCCTATCACCGTGGAGTCCTGCCACTGGTCCTCTCAACCGATCACTTTCGACCATCGTGATTACTCAGCAAGTATCCGGCGTGCAGGATGGGCTGCCCTGGTATTAGACCCAATAATTGACGGATACCACTTCACATGAGTCCTGATGGACGGTGGTAGTAGTCTCAACCTGATATATCAGGATACAATCCGCAAAATGGGGATAGACCCAATGAAAATTTGCCATAGCAATACTACCTTTAAAGGAGTAACACCAGGCCCAGGGGCTCATTGCACGGGCTCCTGCTATGAAGGGTTATATTCGGCTTCCCCGATAACTTCCGTAGCGAACATTTAACCTTCCCCATCGCTTTGTTCCAAAGTGGCTATCAAGCACTACTTGGACGCGAAGCTTTTGCTCACTTTAATGCAATACCACATTACGCTTCCCTGACGCTCAAGATGCCCGGTCCACGTGGCATCATTACAGTAAACGGAAGTATTAAGCAATCCTTGCACGCCGAAGAGAATGCAACTGCCTTGGCAGCCGCACACTAAAAACGGCCTCGCCAACTAAAGTATTTGATAGGTCGTTAAGACCACGGATGCGGTTAGACGAGTCCGGTGCTGCTATATGTAATTTATACCGGATTGATGGCCACACCCCTATTACAAATACAAGGGGCCCAACGCGCGCACACAAATGGCAAATTATACTCCTTTCTAGTTATACATGGTTTCTTTAAAAACTATCTCTCTGCACGATAACTTTTTCACCTAAATTCCTCTCTTTTACAGATGACCATCGTGCTACACCCGTCCAGGATATGGCACAATGGAGACACAGGCGCAGACGTGCAGCAGGGACCCGTTCCATGGATTCTTTTTTAGATTCAGACCCTATGTAAACCTTTTTTACTGTCTCTTGTTGATACACATACACCGAATTCTCAACACAATTGAAAAGGATGCTGACGTCTTGGCATGTGGCCACGTCAGAATAATGCACGTACCGGGACACAAGGGGCTTCTTACAAAGGGCACTATTTAGGCCCGGTTTATACCATAAAGACCGAATACCTTAGGGAGTGTTCGGCGTCGCGAGTTTGGCCTTATATGCATCAGCTCCGAATCATTGTCTTTGGTCAAATGTTGGGTTTGCCCGGCTCCTGTGTTTTGGTGCCTTACGTTCCGCTTTATCGTCTAAGGCAGCACTAGGAGAACTACTGCGATTGTGCCTTGGTTCATCCGGACGAGCACCTTAGTAGAGAAAGCCGAAAACTGACTATCATGATATAGCGTGAGACTGGTCAACCACTCGATGACCTATCGGAATGTTAGAATTCCTCCGCCTTAACGAAGGGCTGTTTTCCGGCCAGACATGTACGCACCCCGAGATCGGGACAGTGCGGAGCCACCAGGGGCTATCTGGTAGCCCCACTGTCAAACTCCTATGGCTAAGTGAAAGTGTTAAAGCATTATAGTCCGGTTGCCTCGTTCGCTACGCTATCACCTCGTTAATAGGACCAAGACATTGGGTTAAGTGTCAACACGCGTTTTTTGCGAGCACCTCTGCTTTATATGTGTGGGGGTTGAAGCCGACGGCTGCAATCTTTCAGGTTATACACATGTATACATAAACGGCCGCACATAAGGCATCATACTACTTTCAGGCAAAAGTATAAACATAGCCTTATAAAATTTCATAAAAGAATTGTGTTTACAATGAGAATACATATCACTCAAACATAATATTCTTCTAGCACTGGGCCTCTATCAAACGAGTACCCTCGAGAACCTCCTCGAAATAGTGCTCGGCAGCCACTCGGCCTATGGCCGCCCCCTGTGCCGCAACAGTGGTAGCGTCCATCTCTGCCCAGTATGCTTTAACACGGGCAAGGGCCATCCGCGAGCCTTCTATGCACGCCGACCTCTTCATCGCATTAATGCATGGCACTGCACCAAGGAACCGCTGCACTAAACTAAAATAGCTGTTCGGCTTTGGCTTTTCTGGCCATAGCTGATCCACGACAGACCTCATGGCGAGTCTGGACAACCTATTTAGTTCGGCCCATTCGGCTAGCTGATCAGTCAATGGAAGCGGACGCTCTGGAACATTGAATTGCGACCAGAACAGCTTGTCCACTTCATGATCCATTTGACCTTGGAAGTATTTGGCCGCATCGGCAGCGCTCGCCGCCAAGTCCATATACGCATCTGCTGAACTCCACAGCCGATCCAGAGGGGCATACCGTGGATCTCCGAACTTCCTCCATAGCATGAAGTGCTTCCCAGCCGCAATATCCCCGGCTTCCCGGAGCTCCTCCTTCTTCGCTCTCATAGCAGAGCAGGTGTCTTTGTCCGCCATCGTGGCCTTCTCAAGGTCTGTTGCCTTCGCTCGGTTTTCTTTTTCAAGGAGCCGGCAACGGTCGGCAGTGTCTTTTAATTCTACGACCATCTTGGCCATCTTCTCTTGGCTCTCGCAATGTGCCGCCTTCTGGGCTTTCAACTCTTCGGTCGCCTTCAAAGCAGCCGCATTACTAATCCTCGCTTGTTCCTTGGCTCGGGCAAGTTCTGCGCGCAAGGTTTCCACGGTGGCAGCTCCATCTGCAGTCACAACATATTAAAGATACTGGCATCATGCTACTCTTACTATGTGGCGTTCACCAGATAATAACACTTACCCTGTGCCTTGTGAAGCCTCTTGTTAACAAGCTCGATGCCGGCGTCTGCCGCATCTAGTTGCCGTTTTAATTTGGCAAACTCACTAGTCCGGCTAGCCACTGGAGCTTCCACCACCTGCACATACGGGCAGTCTGGTTATCGCCTGGGACCATGATCCTCTGTTCGCTGCTGTTCTCGACGACAACCAGAGTCTCATGGGCTACTATCTACACAGGGCACACCTAACATGTGCGGTACTATCACATATTATCTCATGTACCTCAAAGCCTGTGAGTAGACTTATAAAGGCTTCATGTAATCTTCTTTCGGCGGACGAAATTCTCTCCATCACCGTACCCATCAGCGTATGGTGTTCTTCTGAGATGGCCGCTCGCCCCACCAGCTCCCTCAGAACGTCCGACTGCATACCAGACGGTGTCGGACTCTTTTGTTTGCTCTCTTCGGGAGCCGGACGCTGGGGACTTCGGGGGTCTATGGGATTATCTTCTGGCGTCACCTTATCCGGAGAGGCCCTCCGTGACGACACTTCGGGGTCGCCCGCTTCTTGAGCGGAGGAGTCCGGGGGAGGCGTTTCGCTCTCCATCATCTCTCGAAGAAGATCCCCCGAAGACGAGCTCACCTGAGAGGGGCTAAGGCCCGAACTACAAGACATATGCGGCGGTTATCTTCTTAGAAGAAAGATAGTATACCTTCACTATTAAAGTATTTTTTGGATCACTTACGACTTGTTGGAGGGCTGATCCCCCCGCGGACTTTGTGCGGCAAAAGCACCCACCGAGGCAGGACCCTCTGTGGGAGACTTCTTCTCCCGTTTGGAGGCCTCGGCTTCCGGATCCTCGGAAGTAGTCCTTTTCCTCCCCCGGTTATCCTCCTTCATGGAGACGCTCATTCCCTCGCTGGGAACTGGCACCGATGGGGGCCCGTGTCCGCCCGTATTATCCCCTCGTATCTTGCTTCGAGGGCTTCGGGCAAGGTGCGAGCTCGAGCATCTTTTCCAATACCGTATTTTCCAAACCCTTAGGGAGAGGGGCCAAACACCGAATCATCTTCGCCTTTGTTAGCCAGTCCTGGTCAAAGAGCGAACTCTCAGAAATAACTTCATAACGAATAAAAGACAGTGTGTTCGACTAGAGGATTTCTTACTTGTTCGGCAGCATGGTTACTGGTCAGGCCCACGTCCTTGGTAGTATCCGGATACTCTATTTGAGGTCCGAAGAATGACTTGTACATTTCCTCATGCGTCAGGCCGGGGAAACTTTGAATGGCACGCGGTCCATCTGGGTTGAACTCCCACAAGCGAAGGGGCCGGCGTTTGCAGGGCTGGACTTGACGAACCAACATAACTTGCATTACCACGACCAAATTGAAATCTCCCTCGAAGAGATCTCGAATGTGGCTTTGCAGTATAGGCACATCCTTGGCTGGACCCCATCATAGACCTCTACTAATCCATGACATTAGGCATGGTGGGGGGCCCGAGCAGAAAGCGGGGGCAGCCACCCAATTGGCACTTCTGGGAGCCGTGACGTAAAACCACTCCCGTTGCCATAATTCGGACACCTCTGGAAAGGAACCTTTCGGCCATGGAGCTCTTGCCATCTTGCCTACTGATGCACCTCCGCATGCTGCATGTTGCCCCTCGATCATCTTCGGCTTCACTTCAAAGGTCTTGAGCCACAGGCCGAAGTGAGGGGTAATGCGAAGGAAGGCCTCACACACGACAATAAATGTTGAGATGTGGAGAAAGGAGTCCGGAGCTAGATCGTGGAAATCTAGCCCGTAATAGAACATCAAACCCCTGATGAAGGGATCCAGAGTGAGGCCTAGGCCTCGGAGGAAGTGGGAGATGAACACGATGTTCTCGTTGGGTTCGGGAGTAGTGACGACCATCCCTCGAGCAAGAAGCCGATGCGAAACCTCGGCGATCAGGTATCTGGCCCCCTCAACTTCTTGATGTCCTCTTCCGTCACCGAGGAGGGAATCCATCGGCCTTGAAGGCTGGATCCGGACATGATTGAAGATCCGGAGCACCTAACCTGGGCTTTGGGTGTTAGAACTCGAGGCGGGGGAAGGGTTCGATTGAGCACGAGAGGGAAAACGCGAAAACCTTGTCCCTTTATAAAGAGGGTGAATATCAAGTGTCCTCTCCGTAGCCGTTTAGGACTTGCCTATAATCTAGGAGTCCTAGACACGGTTGGGTTACCCACGACCGCATTAATGAGAATCCCGTAATTGGGGGAACACGATCTCTGCTTTGACAAGACGTGTCAAGAAACCGCCTCGCGTTATGTGTGGAGCTGGTTGAAGAAAAATGGTTCGAATAATCACCAGGCCATGGCATAATGTCATGTTGCCAAAACAAGTCAGCAAATTGGATTTGCGAAAATATTATTCTCTCTACGGCGGTATGTGGAACTTATTTTGCAGGGTCAGACACTATCCTCGTATTCAAATTCTTCTGTGATGTATTCGGAGAAGGAACATGCCTTGCAATGCTGAAGACAATACTGCGCGCCGGACTCATCATCATTGAAGCCTGGTCCAGGGGCTACTGAGGGAGTCCTGGATTATGGGGTCTCCGGACATCCGGACTATATCCTTTGGCCAGACTATTGGACTATGAAGATACAAGATTGAAGACTTCGTCTCGTGTCCGGATGGGACTCTACTTGGCGTGGAAGGCAAGCTAGGCAATACGAATATGGATATCTCCTCCTTCGTACCCGACCTTGTGTAACTGTCGGATTTCGGGTTCCGGCAGACCCTCAAGGTTCGAACACTAGGGTGCGTGCGGAAATCTCACCTTCAACCTCTCCGTCTCGATGGGATCTAAACTACTAAAAGAGCTACACGAAACACACAAGATTCATGCTGGTTCGGGCCACCGATGTGGTGTAATACCCTACTCCAGTGTGTGGTGGATGGATTGCCTCCTGGGGCTGGTGTGGATGAACAATACAAGGAAGAACAGCCTCGCGAGGGTCTGTTCTTGGCTGTGGTGATGAACTGCTATGAAGAGTTCAGTCACCTTTCTCTCTCCTTCTCTCTCAGATCCCGCACCTAACAACCAGGAATCGAACCTCTCCCCTAGCAATCGAACCTAACCAAACCCCTTGCTACGTGGGTGGCTAGTCCTATTTATAGGGGCCCTAGTCCTCTCCCCAAATATTGAGCGGGAAGGGATCCAACAATAGCGGGCTAATTTGAAGGGGGACAGCGAGTACATCTATCCTGACAAAAGCAGTCTTCGCCTGCCAAAGGCTCTGGTGATGATGCCGCACTGGGCTCCATGGTGACCTCCGTCTCGTAGTCCTCCTGGTCTTGGTCTCGTTGCATCGAAGTGGCAACCTTTGCCTGATGCCTCGGTACTCCGCGGATACGCTTGCCCCCTTTGCACAAAAGAGGAAAGAGGGACGTTGCGCGCGCTGGCACCCGCCCGGTGCCCCGTGTCGTCATGGCTTGCTTCATGGGCACCTCGTGAGGTACCCCCGCCTTGAACTCTCCGCTTCCTCGCGAGCCAGCCTGACGAGGCTGTGCCTGAGGATGTGCCGTGTCGTCTGCCTCGCGAGGCTTGGCCCCTCGCGAGGGTCTTGAGCCTCGTGTTGATGAAGATGGGCCGCGCTGGGCCCCCACTTGAGCCACACCGCAGGCCGCAGGCAGGCAAGTCTGGGGACCCTCGTTCCCAGAACGCCGATAGTAGCCCCCGGGCCCAAGGCGCGCATGGACTTGGCCATGCCGAGAGGCGAAAGGGCAAGGGCGAAGCGCCGCGGGCCCCAACAGCCTGCGGCCTTGGACGCCGCGTGGCGGTTGATTGGACGTGGGTGCCTTAGCAACCGCGCGGGTTGACAAGGGAGAGGCATCTTCCCAGACTTCGCCCTTGCTTTCTCCGGTTGCTGCTCAGATCCCCTTTCTTGCGCCTCCCCTTTCTTCCTCCAAACTTCCAGATCTACTCCGGTTGCACGACCTAGGAAGCCATGGCGCCTCGCAAGCCTCCGGCCGAAGCTTGGTATTCCCCTGCTCTGGACCCGCCGACTGTGTCCAAGGCCACCTTTGCCCGGCTGTGCTGGATGGCGGCGGCGCAGGGCGTCGTCGGGACGGAGGTGTTCAAGGTCGGCTCCACCTCCCCTGAAGGTCGGGGGAGCACCTATTACCCTTTCTTTGTGAAAGCCATTGCAGCGGGCTTGGTGCCTCCCTTCTCCGAGTTCTTCTTCTCTGTCCTCCGCCATTACAACTTGCTGGCTCTGCATCTCCACCCCAACTCTGTCCTTCTCCTGGTGATCTTCGCTTACTACTGCAAGGCCCACGTAGGGGTGCAGCCCTCGGTGGCCTTGCTGCGCCACTACTTCTACCTCCAGACTACTGGCAGTTCTCCTTCCGCGTGCACGAGCTTCGTCGTGCATGGCAGCACCATTACCATCTCGAGTCCCGGGAAGAGGGCTGATGGCTTCCGGAGCAAGTGGGTCTTGGTTGATGCCGGGCACGTCCACCCACAGCTGATCCCGCCCACGAAGCATGCCGTGAGCACCAGTAACTGGTGCCGGGCGGAGCTCGCGGATCCCCGCGCGAAGCCGGTGTTGGAGAAGATGGATGCGGACTTGAGGCCAGCCAACATGGCGACGGCGAACTTGACTGGCGCGTCACTGTTGAGGGAGTTCTTGGAGCAGCAGCTGGCTCCACTCTAGCAGTACTCTTCTCCGATGTGGAGGCCTCATCTGAGCCCCGGGTCTGTGGACGAAGAGGACGTGGACGCGGTTCTTCAATCTCTGGTTGGGGGCATGGTGGCAAAGTTGGAGGGCGCTCCCGAGCCCTTGTTTCTTCGCAGCGACTGGGAGAAGGTGGTGAAGTCCATGCCCGTTTTCAACGGGGTCGGGCTCGTGCCCGTGGCGCCTTCCGAAGGACTGGTGGACGTGCCCTCCGGTGACTCCAGCGAGGAGGAGGACGAAGAGGAGCGGGGAGAGGGGCCCGACTCCGGGGCGACTGACAGAGAGTCGAGGGCTCCCTTCCCTCGGTGCTCGCCCCGTACTCTCCGCCTATCGCCGAGCGATGATGATGATGATGATGATGATGATGACGATGACGATGTGCTGGGTAGCGGGAGCTCGCCCCTGATCCCGAAGAAGGACAGGACCGGGCTGGTCCCCCGCAGGCCTGCCCCTACCCTGGGGCAGTCCGCTGCCGCACCTTCTGCTCCCAAGGTCGACCTTTCTAGTCTGCTGTTTGGTTTGAAGTTGGGCCGAAAGCTGCCCGAGCTCACCGGCAATGACCAGTAAGCGCTTGATCTTCGTTCTCTTGTTTCTCATTCTGCCGACGAGGCTTGATGATTGCTTCTCTTGAGTAGGCGGGCGCCCACGGCGAAGAAACCGAAGCGGGCTCCTGAGGCTCCATCCGCGGCAGCGCCCCCGCCTGTGAAAGGGGGCGATCGCCGTGCGCGGGCTTCTCCTGGTCGGTCGCCCTCAGGAGGTCTGGCCATGCTGGCGGGGGCGAGCTCAGCCCCCATGGCCCAGGTGACACCTGAAGTGTCCTCGTCTGGCGCCACTGCCATGGCTGGGGAGACGCAGCGAACGCTGGCTCAGGATTCGGCGGCCTTGCCGCCGCCACCTTCTCCTCCCGTTTTGCTGGCCACTGCTCCCTCGGCTCCTCCTGTCATCCTGGAGCGCGCCGAGGCTCCTCCGTCTTCTTCCTCCGTCTTGGAGCATGCTGCTGCTGAACTGGACCGGCTGCGTCAGGACCTTCTCGACGCCGACTCTCGCCTGGTGGCCGGGCGTCTGGAACTAGCTTCGGGGTGGATTCGCTCTGATGCTTCGATCCAGGCGGCGCTGGTTCAGGCCTCGACGGCCTGCGACGAGGAGAAGCGGGCCATCCTTGAGGCGAAGATTGCTCGTGACGTGGCCCTGGGGGAAGCGGTCAAGGCCCGTGACCGCTGCAAGGCGTTGGAGGACGAGCTGCAAGGCCTGCGGGGCCAGCATCCGGAGGAGGTTCGCCTTCGCCAAGAGCAGGAGAAGGGGCGAAGGCGCGTGAGGCGGCGCTCGAGGACGCGGAGGCCAAGCTCAAGAAATGCCGCGAGCGTCTAGGCGTGTGGAAGACAGAGCTGGAGGCGATGAAGACCGAGCTGGACGCCAAGGCTCAGGTCCTCGCCGAAGATCGCGTGGCCATCGCGGACATGGAGAAGGACGCCCGCGCTTCGCTGAAGATGCTTTACGAGAGCGGCTTGGACAGCCCGCTAGCTGGTGATGAGGATGGCCCCGCCAAGCTGCTCCCCTTCCTGGTCAAGGCTCTTGGGGACGTCGTCCTTGGCATCGGCCCCGCGGCCGAGGCCGAGGCGCACGTCCTGTCTTCTGCCGCGCTGACACGGGTCTTCGCCCACGTCTACCTCCGTGATCCCAACACCGACCTCGACACCCTGCTAGAACCGGTGAGCGGCGAGGGTGCTGCTGCCGCTGTCGAAGCCGTGAAGGGGCGCGTGGAGGCGCTGCTGGAGAAGTTCTAGGCCTTCAGCACCAGGCCGAAGCAAGGCGCTGCCGACCCTGCTGTTCCACAAGGCGAAACCAGCGCCGACGAGTGACTCCGTCCCATCCCTGCTCTTCTTTAGGTTCCTGCACATGCATCACGCCTCGGGGAGGCATTTAAACTTGCGTTTGGCATTGAGATTGATAGTATGGACTATAATATTTGCTTTTAAGTTCCTTGGATTTTATGCTTTTCTTCCCTACTTGCTTGTGTTCTACGCCGGCAGGGCCTGGCCCCGCGCATGCCTCACCCAGCATCAGCCCCGACCGGAAACCAGGACGGGACCAAAGGAGTGAGGGGCCACGTGACAAGTTAGGCTCCTGAGTCGCGATGCTCAGGACTCCCCTTTGGCGCTCGAACAACAAGTAGGGAAGCGTGATGTAGGCGTGTCTTTCGTTCTACGTCTGCAGAGCCCGACTTCACGCGTACCTCACCTGGCATAGCCTTTCAGAACTAAGGAGTGAGGGGCTACGGAGCCAGTTAGGCCCCTGAGTCGCGATGCTCAGGAGTCCCCCTTGACGCGCGAATAGCGGGTGATGAGGCGAGATGTAAGCGTGGCTACCGTTCTACGTCTGCAGAGCCCGACCCCGCGTGTACCTCACCTAGCATAGCCTTTCGGAACTAAGGAGTGAGGGGCTACGGGACCAGTTAGGCCCCTGGGTCGCGATGCCCAGGGGTCCCCCTTGACGCGCAAATGGCCTTCATACCTTGGCTCCGCTCGGGGAGAGACGCGCGGCGAACCAGGCCCGAGGGGCCTGGCTGGGCGGCGTACGTCTGGGCGTGACCCAGCCGTAGCCCCCGTGCCCAACCCCCTCGTGCGGCACTCCCGAGGGGAGGCGTTGCGATGAGGCCAGCCACTGAGCTCTGGGCTCCCTGAGGTTAACGCGGCCCGGAGGCCACCCTCAGTTGTTTATCACCAGCGCGGAGCATAGCGCTTCCGTATGTGTACGGGCATAGCCGCTCCTCGGCAGTGTCGTCAGCCAGCGCGGAGCATGGTGCTTCCACTGGTACATGGGAGGGGGCTCCCCTCCGGGAGGAGCCCCCGAGGCGTATACAGCCCCGCCCTGACACGTGACCGGCACGGTAGAGCTGGGTGAGGTGTATCTGGGCACCCATGAGCCAGCGCGGGACTCACGAGGCCCTAACTCTGGGTGGGTTGCGCCCAGCACTGGGCCATATCTTGAGATGTGTCCCTGCAAAATTTGGTTAGATGCCGGTACTCTACGTCCTCGGGTCCCAGCCCTCGAGCTTGTCTCAGCCGTCGCTGGTATGCCAGGTCGCGATGCCATGGACAAGGCCAGAGGGTGAGGGTTGGAGAGCCAGTAAGAGCCCTGAGTCGCGATGCTCAGGCACCCCCCCTTTGACGTGCAAGTGGCCGACATGGGAAGAGAAGATGCCGCGGACGGGCACCATGCAGCTAAGCGTGATAGGCAATGGATAGTTGGAAACAAATGCTAGGGGGATACACGCCGCTGGGTCTGGCCCGAACGGCTTGGGGATGATGCAGCCCGAGGGGCGCCTCCAACAAGGCAAACTAACGACGGAAAGGTAAATGCAGATACATGCCGCGGGGACGGACCCACGCGGCCTGGAAGTGATGCAACCCTGGGAGGGTGCTCCCAGCTAAGAGTGGAAATTTAAAGATGTCACCTGAGGATGTCGTCGGCATAGTGGCGTTGGTGCAGCAGACTTGACGGGCTGCAGAAGCCGATCCTCACGAGCCCCCAGGCCCCGGGGCCTCGGGAGGCTCCGGAGGCACTGGTGACTCCTCGCGAGCTATCTCCATCTCTGCCAAGGCCGTGGAACGGCTGTCTTCCTGAGCCTCCACGATGCCCCTCATGAGGCGCTGGTACGTCGCAGCCATGCTCGGCAGGCCGTAAGGCATGCGAACATAGCTGTGGGGTGGACCTCCGTAGCGCCCCACTTGCGAGGGCCAGAGGCGCTCCGTTGTGGCGATCTGATTGAGCCCTGGTACGTCGACGCAGACGCGCAGCCCACCATCCTCGCCTGGATGTGGGGCCACGGCTGGCAAGCGGCGGCAACCTCTCATGACCTTGTCTCCTGTAGCTCTTGAATGGCCTCATCAAAGAACTCTTGCTGGTCTGATCTTCCTCGCCTGGCTCCCTCTCGAGGGAAATGTGCTGCGAAGCACACCTCCACATGGTGCCCAAGCGCCTCCCTCGCGACCCTGGCTAGGTCGGTGGCCCTCCAGGTGAGAGCCCCCAAGCCCTGCCTGAGCAGGGCGCCGGGCGCGCTTTCCTATGCGATGGATGGAGGGCCCTTCTGAGGGGGCACGGGCCCTGAGGGGCCTGCCTCCCGAGGGGCTGAGCCTGACAACGTCTTCTTCTTCTTGGGGGTGGTCTCAGGAAGCCTCCTGCTTCCGCGATCTGGGTCTTCTAGCGATGCGGCCTGAAAGGCTCGCTCTAGGGAACACACTGCATCTCTCTCTTCACAGGGCACCGTGATGACGCCGCCACTTCCTGGAATGTTGAGGATGTTGTAGCCGTGGTGGGTCACGGCCATGAACTTGGCCAGCGCTGGGTACCCGAGGATGGCGTTGTACGGCAGGCGGATGTGGGCGACGTCGAAGTCAATGAGCTCGGTGCGGTAGCTGCTGCGGGCTCCGAAGGTGACAGGGAGGCGGACCTGCCCGATCGGGACTGTGGAACCGTCGGTGATCCCGGAGAAAGGCCTGGTTGGCTGAAGCTGGTCATAGGGCACTTGGAGGTTGTTGAATGTTTCCACGGACAGGACGTTGAGCCCTGCCCTGCCATCAATAAGGGTCTTGGTGACTTGCACGTTGCTGATGACCGGGGAGCAGAGCATCGGAAGGGCTCCTACAGTGGCTGCGCACTTGAGCTGGTCTGCCGAGCTGAACGTGATGGGGCACGCCAACCACCTGAGGGGGCGCGTTGCTTCGAGGTTGGGGAGGGCTGCATTCACCTCGCGGGCAAACTGCTTAAAGATGCATTGGGAGGCTGGGGCTTGAGCTCCGCCCAGGATGCAGGCGATCGCGCGCGGCTCCTAGAAGCCCCCAGCCCCCTCGTCTTGATGGCGGTCTTCGTTCCTTCTTGGTGGAGGCGGCAACGGAGGTAGGCCTGCATTGCCATGAGGGCGGTCCTCACGAGGCTGATCTCTCCAGTCCCCCTCACGAGGCAGGTCCCGCCAGCGGTCCTCGCGAGGCTGGTCGCGCCAGCCCTGGCGCGGGCCGCGGTCTACCCAGTGCCCTGGGTTTCTTCCTCCTCCTCGGCCATAGCCCCGGTCAGCACGGTCAGGGCGACGGCCGATCCTTCCTTCTCGTACGGCGCGGAGCTCTTGACATTCGTTGGTGTTGTGGGTGTGGAGGTCATGGTACACACAGTACCGGCTGCCTCTGGAGGGTTCGGGCAGATCCTTTCCCCGCTTGGTGTCTGGTTCGGCTGCGAGCACGGCAGCCCCCTTGCGCTTCACGTCCTTGGCCTTGGGCTTCTTCTCCTCTGGGTCCGCGGCAGGCAGCTCGAGGAGGGAGAGACGTCCCTCCTCAGCCCTAGCGCACTTTTTCACCAAGTTGAACAGCTCCAGGGAGGTGCAGAGGTCTTCGTGCATCGCCAGCTCCTCCTTCATCTTGACGTCACGCACGCCGTCAGAGAAGGCGGAGATGATGGCCTCCTCTGACACCATGGGGATCTTGAGGCGCGCGCTGTTGAAGCGCTGGATGTACTTTTGCAGGGTCTCTCCGGGTTGTTGCTTGATGCGGCACATGTCGCTCACGGTAGGCGGCCGGTCGCGAGTGCCTTGGAAGTTGGCGATGAAGCGGGCGCGCATCTGGTCCCAGGAGGAGACCGTGCCTGGAGCCAGATTCAGGAGCCAGGTTCAAGCTCCTGCCTTGAGCGCCATGGGGAACCAGTTCGCCATGACCTTTTCATCCCCGCCGGCGGCCTCGATACCCAGCTCATAGAGCTGGAGGAATTCTGCGGGGTCAGTTGTGCCGTCATAGCGAGGAGGCAGACCAGGCTTGAACTTGTCGGGCCACGCGACGCTGCGCAGCTCAGTGGTGTAGGCGTGGCAGCCCGCGGTGGCCACGAAAGGCTTCGGTTGGTGGAGAGCTTGGTCTTGAGGGTCCCCACGCGCTGCAGCTAGGAGCAGGGCGGGGTCTTGGCATGCCGGAGCTGGAGCAGGGTCGCGACGTGTCGGAGCAGGGAGCGCCCTGGCAGCCCCTTGCGGGCGAGGAACTTCTTGGCAGCTTTGCTCTTGCTGTGCTGGTGCCTGACGGAGCGGGTTCCGCCCAGGGACCAAGCGCCTTGGAGCCATGGCATCTTCTTGGAGGGGAGGCGGCTGGTGCGCCTCTGGAGCTTCGCTGCCCTTGCGGGGCGGATTGCGGCGCAGAGGGACGGATGGCGCGGAAGAGCCCCCTGTGGCGCGGACAAGCTCGGTGACGCGGCCGAGCCATTCTTCGTTGACGTCATCGACGGGACGTAGCGCAGGAGCTCGTTTGCCGCGAGGAGCGCAGCTCGAGCCTCCAAGGGTGCGCGGAGCGCGTGGGACGAAGAGCCAGCTGGTGCGAGCGACGGAGTGGCGGTGCGGCCGTCTTGCCGCACGGACGGGTGCTGAGACGATGCCTGCTGCTCGCCACCCGCTGGGCCGGTGGCAGCGTTGACGGTGGGCGATGGGGAACGACGAGGACGCCCACCGATCGGGGCCGTCTGGGCGATGCGGGAAGCGATGGCGGCCCGGCGCTCGGCGCGGGCCCGACGAGCGTCACACATGGATGCGACGGTTGGAGGAGAGCGGAGCGGTGGAAGACGAATTCCGGCGCACCCCTACCTAGCGCGCCAAATGTCGGATTTCGGGTTCCAGCAGACCCTTATGGTTCGAACACTGGGGTGCATGCGGAAATCTCACCTTCAACCTCTCCGTCTCGATGGGATCTAAACTACTAAAAGAGCTGCATGAAAGACACAAGATTTATACTGGTTTGGGCCACCGCTGTGGTGTAATACCCTACTCTAGTGTGTGGTGGATGGATTGCCTCCTGGGGCTGGTGTGGATGAACAATACAAGGAAGAACAGCCTCGCGAGGGTCTGTTCTTGGCTGTGGTGATGAACTGCTATGAAGAGTTCAGTCACCTTTCTCTCTCTTTCTCTCTCAGATCCCGGACCTAACAACTAGGAATCGAACCTCTCCCCTAGGAATCGAACCTAACCGAACCCCTTGCTACGTTGGTGACTAGTCCTATTTATAGGGGCCCTGGCCCTCTCCCCAAATATTGAGCAGGAAGGGATCCAACAATGGCAGGCTAATTTGAAGGGGGACAGCGAGTACATCTATCCTGACAAAAGCAGTCCTCGCCTGCCAAAGGCTCTGGTGATGACGCCGCGCTGGGCTCCATGGTGACCTCTGTCTCGTAGTCCTCCTCGTCTTGGTCTCATTGCACCAAAGTGGCAACCTTTGCCTGATGCCTCGGTACTCCGCGGATACGCTTGCCCCCTTTGCACCAAAGAGGAAAGAGGGACGCTGCGCGCGCTGGCACCCGCCTGGTGCCCCGTGTCGTCATGGCTTGCGTGATGGGCACCTCGCGAGGTACCCCCACCTTGAACTCTCCGCCTCCTCACGAGCCAGCCTGACGCGGCTGTGCCTGAGGATGCGCCATGTCGTCCGCCTCGCGAGGCTTGGCCCCTCGCGAGGGTCTTGAGCCTCGTGTTGATGAAGATGGGCCGCGCTGGGCCCCCACTTGAGCCACGCCGCAGGCCGCAGGCAGGCATGTCTGGGGACCCCCGTTCCCAGAATGCCGACAGTAACCCTAACCCTCTCTGGTGTCTATATAAACCGAAGGGTTTTAGTCCGTAGGACAACAATCACAACATACAACCGTACCATAGGCTAGCTTATAGGGTTTAGCCTCTCTGATCTCGTGGTAGATCTACTCTTGTACTACCCATATCATCAATATCAATCAAGCAGGACGTAGGGTTTTACCTCCGTCAAGAGGGCCTGAACCTGGGTAAAACATTGTGTCCCCTACATCCCGTTACCATCCGGCCTAGACACACAGTTCGGGACCCCTTACCCAAGATCCACCGGTTTTGACACCGACACCATGCATGAAAGAAATGTTGACAGAGAAACTACAGATAGATACAGAGATGGAGATGCTAGCTAGAGGGACATCCGCTAGTTTGGGTGTTGGAGATGACCGTCGGGTGGTTCAAAGGGTGAAGTTATATATGTGTGTGAGAGGGCACTTGACTGCATGTAGAGAGAAACATATGTAGTGTGCGTGATAGGAATCAAGAGTGAGGGCGAGAAAGAAGGTTGATGGAGAAACAGATAAATAGGAAGATAAAGATGCTAGCTAGTGTGCGTTAGAGAGAGGAGTCGAGTGGATCAGAAGGCTGGGTTATGTGTGTGGGTGTGAGAGAGATAGAGAGAGGGTGCGTGTGAGTCACATACAAACAGATATCAGAGAGAAATGAGATCCAGAGAGACGGAGTTTTGTGTCTGCGAGAGAGAAAGATATTTCACAACGAGAGTGATAGCTAGAGAGACATACGAGGGAATGCAAGGTATCTCTAGCGAGAGAGGGTGTGTGTGAGCGACATACAAGAAAACAATGGAGAAATATGAGACCCTGGGAGACAGAGTTTGTGTTTGTGTGTGAGAAAGAGATATTGAAGAGGAAGAGTCGTAGGTTCTCATATCTAAGGAGCGAAAGACATCTCTGTATGAGGGGTGTGCGAGTGGCACACATGGGAATAGTAGAGAGAAATGAGACCCCGAGAGACAAAGTTTTGTGTTTGTGTGAGAGAAAGAGATTCCACATGGAGAATCATAGTTAGAGACACATAGTAGGGAGCGAGATATACTTAGAGAGAGATAGAGTGATGAAGGCCGAGGGAGAGAGTACCATCAGTGTGTTACGAAGATAAAAGATCATTGTCGACATACAGGTAGCACGAGAGATACCTGAGAGACGATGAACGCGTATAGGTCCAGAGAGATAGTCCTATATAAGCATGAGTGATAGCTAAATGAGACGAATATCTGGATTAAAGGGGATTCAAATATTTAAACTGGAGATCACGACATCGATAATATCATAACGCAAATTGGTGTATCGAACATGCATATTCATTTGAATTTGGGCACATGTGTAATGTTATATAGTTTATCAATATTGGTGATCCATAGATTCTTCAATTACAAACAATGCATGGTTTATATGCAATTAATGTCTAAACGGGATTACACTATATGTTGCGTGTGTGAAACACATTATACATGTTTGCGAAGTAAAAAAAAACTGCATGAAACACACATTAATTGGAGACAGTTAGCGGGGAATGCATACATTGGATTTCAACATAAAGTGGTTTCAAATATTTGAAAATCCAAATTAATGGATACAACCTTATGAATTTGAGATCACGCCACTTGTAAACCATAATTATGTATAAATGGTGTTGTGCTTTTGAAAGTATATATAAAAAATGTGGGGACCCCGACTCATAAGTCGTGATCACCGAATGCACGTGTACAGTGATCCCAGAGATCAATGCTCACTGGACACACAGAAGCTGAATAACAAGAGTCTTACATCCATACATATCATCTTACACAAATTATGACCATTATGGTCAAGTCTTACATAGATAAAGCCTTAAGGGCTGAACATCAAATGAAACACAAGCAGCGGAAATCTTCATTGATAAGTAGAACCCATGCCATTTGCCTTAACCCTACAGGCATTCTGACTGGGAAACGTCCTAGTTCGCATGTTCGTCTTCAAAGAACTCTTCTTCGAACTCCTGTTCTTCCATGCCTGGCCAATTAAATAACCAGTCGCAAGCCAATGGGTACTTTGAATGTACTCGCAAGCAACCCATGTTTTGGTTCAAGGTACAACAATGCATGATATAGGTAAATTTTTCCGGAAAGCTAGTTTTTGTGTGCAATGACATGTTCAACAACTCGTAAGACATGCATCAGGAGAATTCAAGTAACCATGAGGACAGGTTACAGATATCAACATAAAAAGAGTGGGCACCAACCCAACTCAATCATGTCAAGTCCTTTGACTTGACCCAAGTAGTTCTTCCCACTTATCCAAACACACACTGGTTTGTAATCACGTGGACGTAGCCCAAGAGCGGTTACCCAACTGTCCTTGACCGTGGACATGGCTATTCGAATAATTTTACACTCTACAGAGGTTGCACACTTTACCCATAAGACCGAGGAACTTCTGTGTCATCCACGACCCGCGGTACCTCAAGTACCCGGGGTAAGCACCCGATCACTATCTTTCCCTAGATGACACTAACATGGAGTTCACTTGATTGGTAGTAACCCCCGTGCCCATCATTTCACAACTTAAAAATTGTGGAGCCTTGCTCCCATATTCATCACATACCACTGGCACGGGGTACCAACGGTGTGCCCGGTGCCCCATAAAAATGTTCTTCGCCGCCCTACCTAGCACGACCCCCTCCTGAGAGAGAGCACCAACTCTCCCCCGTCACTAGTAATGCGGGCTGCAAGCTAGTATCAGCCTAGGTAATCAATAATGCCCTTTCCCATATAAGGGTAGAGTGGTTGCGCATGTAAGGTTGGAATAACGGTCGCAACTTAAACCAATCCGTTTTTTTAAAAAGCAACACACACACACACACTTGCCTTGGTACACCACTTCGTCATCAAGTGGTTACCCAACTCATCATCTCCCTCGGGCATAAGTGGCACCCGATGGGGTTTTCGAAAAGTCCTTTCAAAATACTTTGCCTCCATCACCATGCATATACCCGTCCCTTTTTGCGTAGCACTACTTTAGCATCCTATCTATTCCCACCGGCATAACCCTCATAAGGAGGAAGGGTCATGCACAATGCAAGTATCAACAAGGAGGAAATGTAGGCATCCCACCAAAGTGGCTACCCTCTCATCATGATTCCGATGCAACAATAATAAAGTTCTATATGAAATGCATAAAAAGGGTTTCATAGACATGGTCAAAGGGCTGCTTGCCTGGCTCAACAAAGTCTTCTGGGTCTTCAAAGTCTTCCGGTCCAACTCCTTTGTCAGCAACGCAATCTATCGTCGCAAAATAATAACGAGAAAAATAAGGCAATAATTAAAACAGAAAAACCAAAGTGCTCAGAAAAATGTCAACTTATTTTTGTAAAATACTAGGTGGAAAACTAAGAAGGGGAAAAATCCTAGTTTTGGATTTGGAGTTGTATAATAGGATAAATGGATTTTCAGAGGGGAATATAAATGCTCAAATTTGAATTTAAATTTGAACAGTGCAGAAAAGTTTGCTGGATATTTATGAAAGTTACACCATTAAATAGGTGGGATTTTTAGAAAAATGTGAGAGTTGGAATTATTGCATTTGGATTAATATTTAATCCTGTGGAATTTTTGCAAGTTTCCAGAAAAAGAAAAAAGGGGAGGAGCACTGTGCCTGCTGGGCCAGAACAGCCGCAGCGCAGCAGGCCCAGCCAGGGAGGCGGCCCAGCGCACTGGTGCACGCGCGCGCGCCAGGTTTAAACCTGATGGGCGGGACCCAGGCGTCAGCGAGAGAGAGGGGGGCGATGGAGGGAGAGGCTGACAGGCGGGGCCCGCCTGTCATCCCTAACCCCGAGTCCAGGCAGCTAGTGAGCTCACCAGCGACGATGCAGGGGACGGCGAGGTCGGGCGAGGGCACGGCTGGGCTCAGCGTCGTGTCGCCGTTCGGGTGGAGGTGGTGGACGTCACCAGAGTGGCCTGGTTCGCCGGTGACGAGATCTTGCGGCGGAGGAGCTTCGGGTGGTGGTTGTTCCGGTCGACTCCGGCTGCAAACGAGGCGGGGGAGAGAGGGGAAATAATCAGTGGGAGGAGGCGGTTTCAGGTCGGGGCAGAGGAGGAGCGGGGGAGGCCTGTACCTCGCGGACTCCGGTGAGCCGAAGCGGCGGAGCTCGAGCTCGGGCGGCTCTCGAGAGGAACTAGGGGTGCAGGGGAGGTTTTGGTGGTGCAGAGAGCGAGTGGTGAGGAGAGAAGGGCTTGGGGAGGCCCTTAAATAGGCAAACGGCGGTCCACCGTGGGCTCGTGCGCCGGCGAGCTCGTGCTCGTTGCAACGGGCCTCGGGAGGGTGCTGCGCCATGTCTAGGGTGTTCGTGGGGGTCGACTACGCCTAGGGGGAGAGGAGAGGGAGCGGCAAATGCGGCAAAGCGGGTCCCTACCGCGGCCAGCGACTGGTGCGCTCGGGCGGTGCTCTGTCTACACGCGACGAGAGCCGAAGAGGGAGCGAGAGGAGGGGGGCGACAGCGTAGCATGTTGCGGACGTTGAGGTGACCTCGGGGGACACGAGGGGGAGGCCCTAGGTGGCCGGAGGCGGTTGGAAGGGGGCAGCTACAGTGCGGGAGTGCACTGTAGCGCGGTCCAGAGCATGCAAATGGCCGGCATGCCATTTTTTGGCAAGGTGGGCATGGCCAAGCATGTCTGGTAGCTCTAGGGAGGAGTAAAGAAGTAGGGAGGGGCATTGGATGCTCTGGATGGCCACTGGGGTGAGGAGAGAGGAAGAAGAAGAGTGGAAATGGGGCTGTCCAGAGAGAGAAAGTGAGGGTTTCGCCCCCAAATAATTGCTCTGAGGGCTTGCCATTGCTACTGGAGGTATAAGGTGACTAGATTAAGCTCTGGTAAAAAGTTGAGCTCATGAAGAATAGTGGAAGGGGTCAAAACAGTGGTTTTTGTAAAATGGCAGAAGGTGTTTGATAAGGGTTTTGGCAAGCAAATGATTTCCAATTGCCATGATACTCCACAGGGTGAAATGACACATATAATTAGGGCCTTCCACCAATTTGGAGCTTATTTGGGCAAAGTTGCCAATGCAACCTTTGTAAACCCTAGAAATCAACAGAAATGGGCTTGTGTAGATCTAGTTGAGCATAACACTTCTCCTTGATGCACTACTTGGTGTAGTGGCCTCATTTGTTCATATGAACATGCTAACAAAAGTTGAGGTCAAGGAGAGAAAGTTGGTAGTACAAACTTGCTCAAATTAGGTTCTGAGCAGAAAGAGTTATGGGGCATTTTGGTGGACCAAAATGACCTTGATTGAAGTGAGGCTTTGCAAGAGCATCACATTATGCATTTGTGACTTGCTGGATTTTTCTTGGATTTTTATGGAAATACTTCCTGTAGAAATATTTCAAATCCTTAAAATGAGCAGAAATGGTTTTGGGAGGTTTTGTCCAATATTTTGAACATGACCATGTGTTGAAACTCTTATGTATGGGAAATATATGTCCACTGAGTTTCCCTAAATTTTCTCAAATATTTTTGAAACATTAAAATAATTTTAACCTATTAAAGACCATTTCTGGCCTTAAGAAAAAGCCTTTAAATAAAATAGGAAAATAACTTTTAAAATTATATTTTTGGGGTTTATGGGAATCCTATATCTAATAGGTTTCAAATATACCTTTTGAAATATTTTTCATACCCCAAATCAGGTACTTGCAGTGCAAACCTCAATCCAGGGGTTTTTGGAAAACTAATTTTTGAAAATACTATTTGGCCAAATTATTTTTGTAAGAAAATACTATACTGCTCTATACACATGGCATGATCATTGGGCAGAAGTTTGGGGCAAGGAGATTAAGTATAGAAGGTGGAGTTGTGTTGACTTTAAAGAGCACTTGAAAAACACAGAGAGAAAACCAACTCTAAATAAAAGCCAAATAATGCAAAAGTTCTTGTTGGTCCAAATTTTCATGCTTTATTAATGCAAATGAAGAGTTACAAAATGCAGGGTGTGACAAAAAATCATGTATATAGAATGTAATTCCAATTGAAAATGGATCCTGCCCGAAAAAATAAATAGAATACAAACGGGATTCGAATTGAGTTGGCACGGTAAATGTGCACTCTGCAAAATTTGAACGAAGCGGGGAAAGTCGCAGTAACCACCCGAAACCAAAATCTGTGAGATGGAAATCACTACTTCCTATCCCAGCCAAGCAAAGCCTATATGCTGGATTTCTATAGGTTTCGATAGGGGTAGGTTTGTAATTTCACCCAAATGTGACGTAACCGTCTCTCAACCGGATTCATACACGGTGGGCGCCAAAACACAGTGAGTCCACGGCCGAAATCGATACCCTCCCGATTCATATTCATACACGGTGGGCGCCAAAAACAAACTCTCGTCGGCAAATATTCGGTGTATGCGAGATTACCGTCCTACACCCACCCAACTAGTGTTGTTGTGATGTAGTAGAAATTTGAAACGGGGGCTAAGTTTGTAAATTTCCTCACATTTGAGACAAGCGCGCCCTGAATACATGGTTCCCCCCTTCCTCTCTACCTCCCTTTTCCCCATTCGTACTCCGTGGGCGCCAAAACACCCTCTCCACCCCACCCTCCTCCGTCCGCCGCCGTCCGCCACCCCATCCACTGCCGTCCTCCTCCACCATGCCGGAGCTGATACCGCGACGCCGCCGTCCATTACAAGAGATCAACCTCTCTCATCCACGACTTCGGACCGGGATCCTTGCATCCCGTCCTCTCGCTTCATCCCCGTCGTCGTCCACCTTGCCGGCGCCGCTCCTACGACTGTCTCGTCCACCGCGCCCTGCCGCCACCGTCTACCCTCCTAGATTTGCTTCCACGCCGCCGACAGCCATCGCTACCGCAGCACCGTCAAATTCTCAGCAGATGAATACACGGCGCCGCACCAGAGGCGGTACTCTTTCGTATCTACTCAACTTATTTATCACAACAAGAAAATAGATCGCCACTGCTTTACTCTGATTTCTTGTCTTGGTTGCGAAGTTGCCTTTGTCCGATTTGCACATTCAGATCTGGCATGGCACGCTCAACACCATACTCACAATGCTTATGGTTTTCCCCTTTTATATTCCACACTAGTTAAATCACAGTAGACTAAATTTCAAAATTGGGTCAATCGATTTTTCAGAGCTCGCCGAAGTTCGACGGTGCGATTGAAGGGGCTCGGGTGGGGACGGTGGTTGTGGGGGCGGTGGTGGGGCCTCGTCAAACGAAGAAAACTCGACGCGGGTGGGGGCGGGGGTGGGGGTGGCGGAGGAACACAGGCGGTGGGGACGGTAGTTCGGCCGGCGGCCCGTGCGGTGTTTTGTATGGGAAGCACAATATGTTCCTTGTCAGGAAGGGGAGCAGGGACATCTACAGTCAACAGCTGATAGAGCTGGCCTGTACGTGATCGATAGGCTTTCAATTACTAGTGGCAATACGACACCATAATTTCTAGCCAGTTCCACTTTCCCGATTTATATATCCTGGTTATGGTGTACCCCTGTTATGTACACTATGATCTGCCTAGTTGCTGTGTGCTCTTGTTATCATGGTTTGGCAATAAACTCTCTATAGAGTATATTATGAACCTATCATCTGCCAGCTATCCTTACTTCTGGAGCCTTTTTTTTGTGTACTTGTGCCAGATTATATAAATGCACGCACCATATTACAGCACACATGAGCTCTCTTATCAGAATCTAGTGATAGCACACAAGTGTTTACAGGGGCGCCCCAATATTAGAATATCATCTGCATTACAAAGATAATCTCACAACTATTTATGTTTTCATGGTTCTCAGATATTATACGCAATTATAGTGAATATCAGAATCCGTGCATCAGAAGAATATTGTGGAACACTCCAATGACTTACAAAATTGGCAGCAAGGCATTGAGTACCATTCTAGATGCAATGAAACTTGTACGCTCCCCACCTATTGATTCTTGTTCAAAATATCATCCTAATGACTATTCTAACCTCTAGGAGCCAAAGGCAGATGGCCTGTCCTGTTCACCCATCAAGGTGCCTGTTCTAATTTGGCAAGGTTTTATTGATTTCGCGTATCTTGCATATGTTGTCTTGCATTTCTTCTACTTTGTCGCACCGCCGTCTTCTTAGTTTACTCATTATATATGTCGAGATGCCATGCCCATCCATTATCAATACATATTCCATTTGTCATCATACCATGTTTTTCCACTCAAACGTTGTTCTTGTGCATCAGACATCAAAAAGGAAGAGGGTGATTGCCGAACCTGAAGGAGCACCAGCAAAGTCCTTGAAAAACATGGTGGTGCCGGGGAAATCAGACAGCACCCCACTTATATTGGTTGTACAACTAGTGACACAAAACGTAGGACCGAATCTAGCAGACTGTACCCATACTTCACTGGCCACACCACTAGCCCCACCACATAGGACCTACAGTCCAGCAAAAGGTATACCAATTTCATTTGCCATAGCACCAGCTGTACCACAGAAAAATCCCACTACAGCAAAAAGTACAACAAGTCCACCGGCCAAAGACCTATCCCAACTGTAGAGACGGCCAATTCCTGCAGATTGGAACCCCATTCCATTTATTCCCAGTTTAAAAGACAATGCTTTCAATGTCGTTAGGGACTACGTGCATATATTCCCATCATGGGAAGATTATTGTGAAGACAAACACCATTTTCACATCTTCCTGTCCAACTTACGTGTAAGTGCTATTATTCATGGTTATTATTTTCCTGTTTTCTGCTGATTGAACACATCAATGATTTACATTACATTGTTGTAACTAGGCAGGTTCAATCTGGATAGTCATGATGAGCAAAGCTTGCTTGTGCTTTTCAAGGAAGCATTGCAGCAGTATCGGTGTTACCTCAGGAAATCACACTTTGATGGCAAGTCTATAAACGAATTTTTGGTGAAGTTTCCTGTGCTAAATTTAGAAGACATTGAATGGAAAAACCTTGTTATGCACTGGTCTCGTTCCCAGGATGAGGTATTGTTTATGAAATCACATGACAATTTGAACTTCTACTTTTCCGCATGTGCCTTATGGATCTTTTTTGCAGGAAATCTGCTCGAAGAAGAATTCCAGTTTGACAAGAACGACAGGATATCGCAAATATGCTGCCCACTGCTTTGCTCTTGTTAGTACCTGTTGTCCTGTATCACTGTACTTGCATACATACCTGGTTCATTATGTGATAGCAGTATGCATGATAGCTTGCTTATCAATTCCTCGCTCCAAATTATCTGATCTGTATGAATGGTTACATTAGTATATATCCAATGCCAATGTGTTTTTAGCTCTGCATTGTTCTTGTAAGTACATGCTGTCCTTTATCAGTGTACTTATAATGACAGGTAGTTGTTCATGTACCATCACCCTGCAGCTTATTTTCCTTTGCCCTCCATTTTCTACACATCAGATCTATATTTACTCTTACCATAAGGTTGGTACTGAAGAATTTTAGCTGTGCATTGCTCTTCGCTGTACCTTTTTCCTATATCGATGCACTTACATTTATAGCTACTTGGTTATGTAGCATCATCTTCATCTTATCTTAAATATTCTCCATTTTTTCGTATATTATCACAACTATATTTACTCTTAACAAAATGTAGATGAAGGCAATGCTTTTGAAGAAGATTTTGTGGTAAACTTCTTGAATTGCTCCCCATCAGCATGGACAAGGCCTTTATAGAGCCTGTCTTCACCAATAATGTAAGTTTGTCCATCTCAAGCCTTCAAACTTTTTTGTATATATTTGGTTAGGCATGGCTGCAACAACTGTTTATTTTTGGTGTTTGCATCAAATTGCCTGTTTAAAGTTTATTATATGTAGTTCATAAACAAAAGTTTGTCCTTTCTCAATTTAATTTTTCAGTTGTACAACCAAGTTCCTTCTTCATGCCATGTAAATTAAACTATATAGAGCAAGTGATCTTCTTTTGCACTGCATGTATTCTTCTATTCTTCATCCGTAATCCAGTGGTGTGGTGAACCTACCCACTATAGCACAATGTCATATTCTGCAATGTCTTAACTATGAACAATGTCATATCATTCTACTATTATTTAAACCGTCTCTTTATTTGCCAATCTGAAATGGTATAAATTGATAGCACACTAACCATTGATACTTATGAGTTCTTGATCTGTAATCCAGTGGTGTTGTGAAGCTGCCAACTCCTGCACAATGTCATTTCCTGCCATCTCTTGACCTGAACAATACCATATTGTGTTAATGCAAATTTAAAGTGTGTCACTTTATTCGTCAGTAAGAAATGTGATGAATCAGCACAGATACTTTTATGTGCAAAACCTGTCATCTGTCTGCTTGTTTATCTTTCAAAGTGAGGATGATATAAGTGTTGAATAAGCGCAGTCTCATCATCTTGCTCAGTTTCTTGCGCTGCAGCTCCCAAGCAGGGCTAACCTTTCTTAAACTCTATTGAAGTGTTGTCGGTTTTGTATATTATTTTGTCGGCGTTTTTATTTGCACTGGTGGCGATCTTTGATGCCCAGTGTATGTAATCTGCTGTCTGCTTGTGCTTTATGAAAACACGGCATGCTTGTCACATGAATGCAGGAATGTATATAAGGTTATTTTGCTCTCGTTGAACATAACGGGAGGGTTGTGTAGCTGGTTAGCCTATTCATGGAAGTGTCCACTTCCATGACAAAAATTAACATATGTAGTGTGCATTTATCTGCTGTCTACATATGCACGCGTGATTTATCGTCATGGAATTGGAAACTTCCGTCATGATAATTTTGGTAATGTCATGGAACACTTCTATGACAGCACATGTATGCCTATCTTGATTCTGTCATAAATTTGTCATGGATGTACATGCATGACAAAAAACGCGACCTACTTGACAAACACGTATCATCACGTAAGTGTATTTTTTTGTAGTGTAATTGGTGATAGTGACTAGAGAACTTTGTCAATCACTATCTTATCTAGAAGATTAACTCCCACTTGATTCAAGCGATTGTAGTACTCAGACATTCTGAGCACATGCTCACTAGTTGAGCTATTCTCGTCCATCTTGTAGGCAAAATACTTGTCAGAGGTCTCATACCTCTCGACTCGGGCATGAGTCTGAAATACAAATTTCAGCTCTTGGAACATCTTATATGCTCTGTGTTGTTCAAAACATTTTTAAAGTCCCAGTTCTAAGCCGTAAAGTATAGTGCACTAAATTATCAAGTAGTCATCATACCGAGCTTGCCAAACGTTCATAACGTTTGCATCTGCTCCTGCAATAGGTCTGTCACCTAGCGGTGCATCAAGGATGTAATACTTCTGTGCAACAATGAGGATAATCCTCAGATCATGGAGCTAGTCCGCATCATTGCTACTAACATCTTTCAACTTATTTTTCTCTAGGAACATATAAAAAATAAAATAGGGGAGCTATGCGAGCTATTGATCTACAACAACATAGATATGCAAAATACTATCAGGTACTAAGTTCATGATAAAAATTAAAGTTCAATTAATCATATTACTTAAGAACTCCCACTTAGATAGACATCCCTCTAATGATCTAAGTGATCACGTGATCCATATCAACTAAACCATGCCCGATCATCACGTGATATGGAGAAGTTTTCAATAGTGAATATCACTATGTTGATCATATCTACTATATGATTCACGCTCGACCTTTCGGTCTCAGTGTTCTGAGGCCATATCTGCGTATGCTATGCTCGTCAAGTTTAACCCGAGTCTTCTGCGTGTGCAAAACTGGCTTGCACCCATTGTATGTGAACGTAGAGCTTATCACACCCGATCATCACGTGGTGTCTCGGCATGACGAACTGTAGCAACGGTGCATACTCAGGGAGAACACTTGTACCTTGAAATTTAGTGAGAGATCATCTTATAATGCTACCGCTGTACTAAGCAAAATAAGATGCATAAAGGATAAACATCACATGCAATCAAATAAGTGATATGATATGGCCATCATCATCTTGTGCCTTTGATCCCCATCTCCAAAGAACCGTCATGATCACCATCGTCACCAGCTTGACACCTTGATCTCCATCGGAGCATCGTTGTCGTCTTGCCAACTATTGCTTCTATGACTATCGCTAACGCTTAGTGATAAAGTGAAGCAATTACATGTCGATTGCATTTCATACAATAAAGCGACAATCATATGGCTCCTGCCAGTTGCCGATAACTGTTACAAAACATGATCATCACGTCTTGACCATATCACATCACAGCAAGCCATGCAAAAACAAGTTAGACGTCCTTTACTTTGTTGTTGCAAGCTCTACGTGGCTGCTATGGGCTTCTAGCAAGAACCGTTCTTATCTACACATCAAAAACCACAACGGTTTTTCATCAAGTGTGTTGTTTTAACCTTCAACAAGGATCGGGCGTAGTCACATTCGATCCAACTAAAGTTGGAGAAAAAGACACGTACTAGCCAACTGTGTGCAAAGCACGTCGGTAGAACCAGTCTCTTGAACACGGTCATGTAATGTCGGTCTGGGCCGCATCATCCAACAATACTGCCAAATCAAAGTACGACATGCTGGTAAGCAGTATGAATATTATTGCCCACAACACTTTGTGTTGTACTCGTGCATATAACATCTACGCATGAACCTGGCTCTGATACCACTGTTGGGGAACGTAGTATTTCAAATAAAATTACCTACGATCACATAAGATCTACCTAGGAGAAGCATAGCAACGAGCGGGGAGAGTGTTTCCACGTACCCTCGTAGACCGAAAGCGGAAGCGTTTAGTAACGCTGTTGATGTAGTCAAACATCGTCGCGATGCAACCGATCCAAGTACCGAACGCACGACACCTCCGTGATCTGCACACGTTCATCAACATGACGGCACGATGACGCTGATGATGAAGTTACCGGCGCAGGGCTTTGCCTAAGCACTATGACAATATGACCGAGGTGTAAAACTGTGGAGGGGGGGCACCGCACACGGCTAAGAGATTCTATGTTGTGCCTTTGGGGTGCCCCCTGCCCCCGTATATAAAGGAGGGGAGGAGGAGGCCGGCCAACAAGGGGCGCACCAGGGAGAGGGGAGTCCTACTAGGACTCCAATCCTAGTAGGACTCGACCCTACCCTTTTTTCCTTCTACCGGAGGGGAAAAGAGGAAAGAGAGGGAGTAGGAGAAGGAAAGGGGGGTGGCGCCCCCTTCCCAAGTCCAATTTGGCGTCCTCCCTTTGAGGGGCACACCAGCCCCTTGTGGGCTAGTTAGCCTCCCTCCTATGGCCCGTAAGGCCCATATCTTTCCCCGGGGGGTTCCGGTAACCTCCCGGTACTCCGGAAAAATGCCCGAACCACACGGAACCATTCCGATGTCCAAATGCAACCTTCCAATATATGAATCTTTACCTCTCAGCCATTTCAAGACTCCTCGTCATGTCCGTGATCTTATCCGAGATTCCGAAAAACCTTCAGTCATTGATAAACTCATAATAAAAATCATCATGCGGACCCTACGGGTTTGAGAAATATGTAGACATGACCGAGACACATCCCCGATCAATAACCAATAACAGAACCTAGATGATCATATTGGCTCCTGAAAGGATCGAGAAGAGGTGTCTAGAGGGGGGGGGGGGTGAATAGACACTTAGCAAGAAAAGTTGCTGTCGGATTTCGGGTTCCGGCAGACCCTTGAGGTTCGAACACTGGGGTGCACGCGGAGATTTCGCCTCCTACCAACCTGCACCCCTCCGCCTTGCTAAGATCTAAGCTATGAAAAGGACAACACAAGAGACACAGGGTTTATACTGGTTCGGGCCACCGTTGCGATGTAATACCCTACTCCGGTGTGGTGGATTGCCTCTTGGGCTGATGATGATGAACAGTACAAGGAAGAACAGCCTCGCGAGGGTCTGTTCTTGGCTGGGGTGATGAACTGTTGGGGGGAGTTCAGTCACCCTTCTCTCTCTCTCTCGGATTTCGATCCCCTCCTACTGTGGTGGCTAGTCCTGCTTATAGAGGCCCTGGTCCTCTTCCCAAATATCGTGAGGGAAGGGAGCCAACAATGGTGGCCTAATTTGAAGGGGGACAGCTAGTACCAGCTATCCTGACTAAAGTAGTCTTCGCCTGCACAAAGCCCTGGTGGTGACACCGTCTTGGGCTCCACGATGACCTCCGTCTTACAGTCCTCCTGGTCTTGGTCTTGTTGCACCGAAATGGCAACCTTTGCCCGATGCCTTGGTACTCCGTGGATGCGCTTGCCCCCTTTGCACTGAAGAGGAAAGGAGGACACTGCGCGGGCTGGCACCCGCCTGGCGCCCTTGGTCGTCATGGCTTGTGTCACGGGCACCTCGGGAGGTAACCCGCCTTGATCTCTCCACCTCCTCGTGAGCCAGCCTGATGAGGCCATGCCTAAGGAAGCTCCGCGTCATCCACCCCGCGAGGCTTGGCCCCTCGCGAGGGTCTTTGGTCTGTGTTGGTGAAGATGGGCTATGCTGGGCCCCCTTTTGAGCCACGCCGCAGGCCGCAGGCAGGCAAGTTTGGGGACCCCCATTCCCAGAACGCCAACAGTAGCCCCCGGGCCCAAGGCGCGCCCGGACTTGGTCATGCAGGGAGGCGGAAGGGCAAGAGCGAAGCGCCACGGGCCCTAACAGCCTGCGGCCTTGGGCGCCGTGTGGCGGTTGATTGGACGTGGGTGCCTCCACTTCCCCATGGCGCCTCGGCAACTGCGCGGACTGGACAAGTCCCTGCATGCAAAGTGGGTCATGATTACCTGCGATCGTGGAGGTCGGCGGTTGGCCTTCGCCGACCATAAGTACGGAACAGCGCGCGCCCTTCCAGTCCATCCCTCCTTGCTTCTCCTTCTTCCCGGTCCTTGCTCCGTCTTGCTGCGATGGATCCGATCCGCCGGTTCTCGACGGCAGAGAAGGGGAAGGCTCCCGAGAGGAACCAGACCCACTCCCGCCAAAGAAATGGCTCGTCCTCCGTGGCCCGGACGAGGGGGCCCATCAGGTGGTGTCGAGGCCTTGGTGCGAGCGGGCACCGCCGCGGTTCCCGCTTCCCTTGTACGCCCACATCGATGGCCCTCAAGGAGCTGATGTTGATCGCCACGGGCTGCGCCACCGTCGGTGCCGACGAGTCACGAAGGTGTGGGTCGTCCCCCTAGGGTCCACACCGAGGGCTCCTCCCGAGAGTTCGTGCTCCACGTCTCCATGCCTGCTCAGTCTTGGATTCGCCTTCCTCCCGTCTTTGCCTCTATCGCCCGGGTTTGCAGGACAAGAGGCACCCTCGTGATCCACTTGGAGTACGACGGTGCTTCGGTGATGGTCTTCAAGGTCTTCGATGCGAACGGGCGCCAGCTGGAGTGCTGCCCCGGGAGAGGTGGCCAGGACGCTGCTGCGGTGAGGACTGGGCCCGCCAACCGCTCCCTTGGCGGCTCCTCAGTCGGTGGAAGGGTCGGAGGTTCCAGCGACTCCGGCGAGCTCTTTGCGACTCCGAGGACGAGCGATGACAGCTACGAGCCCCTGAGCCGGCGCCGCTCCTAGAGTAGGGCGGGCTCGTCAGGCCGCCGTCGACTCTGATCTGGATGGGGTTGGCGCCGGTGCTTGATGGCCCACTGTTGATGATGGCATCTTTTGCAGGGGCGCGCGTAGTTAGTGTCCCTTTAGGATCTGTTCCCTGCGAGGAATCAAAGATGCGTCCCGTGGGGGCTTGTAAGGTGCCTGTGATCATGTTGTGTTAATATAGCCCTTGTCGTAGAATTGTGCGAGTTGCTCATTCCGTCTTACCTCAGTCCTCCCTTTCAAACCTCACGAGGGCTCGGTGCTCTGCGCTGACAGGTCCCAGTCCCAAGGCGGCTTCAGCCGTCGCTGGTATGCCAGGTCGCGATGCCGTGGTCAAGGCCAGGAGGTGAGCGACCCGGAGTCCGGTAAGAGCTCCTGAGTCGCCATGCTCAGGAGTTCCCCTTTGGCTCTGAAGTAGCCGTCGTTTGGTGAGAAAGGAGAGCGGCGTCGCTAACACGGGATTGCATTAGGTGCGGGGATGGTGCCACGGTAGCTGGCGCTTCCGGGTGGTGACTTATCTCGAGAATCAGGAGCCGCTCTCTGGTGTGTCGCCGGGTCCGTGCATCGGCAGGCGCGAGGTTGCTCGGCAAGGTCCTCGTGTGTCCCTCCCCTCTCGCCCTTGCTCCCCTTTCTGCTCTACGTCCTCGGGTCCCGGCCCTCGAGCGAGTCTCAGCCGTCGCTAGTATGCCAGGTCGCGATGCCGTGGACAAGGCCAGAGGGTGAGGGCTGGAGAGCCAGTAGGAGCCCTGACTCGCGATGCTCAGGCACCCCCCCCCTTTAACGTGCAAGCAGTTCGCGCGGATGAGAGTGGAGGAGACACCGCAAGGGCCTCGTTTGACACAGCTCCTTTAAGAGATCCTGTAGACCCATCAGAGAAAGAACGAGGGGTTGCCATGACAATTGACAGTCAGCCATTGGTTGCTTCCGAGGGGTAATGAGGCACTGGAGGCTTAACGAGGTGGCGCCTTGCGGGGTTGCCGCGGCTAGAGCTCAGCCATCCTGGTTTGTCGGCGTTGCAGGGATGGACCCGTGCGCAAGCGTCGTGCCGTTTGGGAGCAGTTCCGTCAGTTGAGCGGGCGACTTGGTCAAGCACCTTAGCCGCGAAGGAGCGGATTCATTTAAATAGATGCTGGGAAGGCGGACATCACTGGGTGAGGCCCGAGCGACTTGGGGATCATGCAGCCCGAGGGGCACCCCCAACGAGGTAAGCTAACAACATGAAATAAAAGGGATACACGCCGCAGGGACGGACCCACGCGGCCTGGGAATAATGCAGCCCTGGGGGGGGGGCGCTCCCAGCTAGAAATGAAACTTGAAATATGTCACCTGATGACGTTGAGGACGAAGCGGTGTTGGTGTAGCAGGCTCGGTGGGCAGCGGAAGCCGATCCTCACGAGCCCCCAGGCCGAGGGGCCTCGGGAGGCTCCGGGGCGCTAGCGGCTCCTCGCGGACCATCTCCATCTCCGCCAGGGCTGCGGAACGCCTGGCCTGCCGTGCCTCCGTGATGCCCCTCATGAGGCACTGGTGCGTGGCAGTCGTGTTCGGCAAGCCGTAAGGCATGCGAACATAGCTATGGGGCGGACCTCCCCAGCGCCCCACTCGCGAGGGCCAGAGGCGCTCTAAAGAGGTGACTCGGTTGAGCCCTGGTATGTCGATGCAGACGCCCAGCCCACCATCCTCGCCTGGATGGGGAGCCACTGCTGGTAGGTGGCGGCTGCCTTTCATAACTCTTGACTCCTGTAGCTCCTAAATGGCCTTGCTGACGAACTCCTGAGGGTCTGGCTCTCCGTGCCTTGCTCCTTCTTGAGGGAAACGTGCTTCGAAACACACCTCCATGTGGTGCCCAAGCGCCCCCTCGTGACCCTAGCCAGGTCGGTGGCCCTCCAGGGGAGAGCCCCCGAGCCCTGCCTGAGGAGGGTGCCGGGCGCGCTTTCCTATGCGATGGAAGGAGGTCCCCCCTGGGCAGGCACGGGCCCAGAGGGGCCTGCCTCCTGAGGGGCCGGGCCGAATGATGTCTTCTTCTTCTTGGGGGCGGTCTCGGGAAGCCTCCTGCTTCTGCGATCCGGGTCTTCCAGTGACGCGGCCTGAAAGGCTCGTTCCAGGGAACACACCGCGTCCTTCTCTTCACAGGGCACCGTGATGACTCCGCCGCTTCCTGGCATCTTGAGGACGTTGTAGCCGTGGTGAGTTACGGCCATGAACTTGGCCAGCGCTGGGTACCCAAGGATGGCATTGTACGGCGGGCGAATGTGAGCGACGTCAAAGTCGATGAGCTCGGTGCGGTAGTTGTCGCGTGCCCCGAAGGTGACAGGGAGGCGGACCTGCCCAATCGGGACCGTGGAGCCATCGGTGATTCCGAAGAAAGGCTTGGTTGGCTGAAGTTGGCTGTAGGGCACTTGGAGATTGTTGAATGTTTCCACGGACAGCACGTTGAGCCCTGCCCCACCATCGATGAGGGTCCTGGTGACCACCATGTTGCTGATGATTGGGGAACAAAGCATCGGGAGGACTCCGGCTGTAGCCGCACACTTGAGCTGATCTGCTGAGCTGAACGTGATGGCGCACGCCGACCACCTGAGAGGGCGCGTGGCTTCGAGCCTGGGGAGGACTGCGTTCACTTCGCGGGCGAACTGCTTGAAGATGCATTGAGAGGCTGGGGCTTGAGCCCCGCCCAGGATGCAGGCGATCGCGCACGGCTCCTGGAAGCCCCCAGCCCCCTCGTCCTGGTGGCGGTCCTCGTTTCTCCTTGGCTGCAGCGGTAGCGGAGGGAGGCCTGCGTTGCCTTGCGGGCGATCCTCGCGAGGCTGATCCCTCCAGTCTCCCTCGCGAGGCGGGTCTTGCCAGTGATCCTCATGAGGTTGATCGCGCCACCCTTGGCGCGGGCCACGGTCTTCCCAGCGTCCTGCATTCCTTCCTCCTCCTTGACCGTAGCCCCGGTCACCGCGGTCGGGGCGACGGCCGATCCTTCCTTCTCACACGGCTCGGAGCTCTTGACATTCGTTGGTGTTGTGGGTGTGGAGGTCGTGGTACACACAGTACCGACTGCCCTTGAGAGGTTCGGGCTGATCTCTGCCCCGCTTGGTGTCTGGTTCTGCCGCGAGCACGGCAGCCCGCTTGCGCTTCACATCCTTGGCCTTGGGCTTCTTCTCTTCGGCCGGCAGCTCGAGGAGGGAGAGACGCCCTTCCTCTGCCCTGGCGCACTTGGTTGCCAAGTTGAACAGCTCCAAGGAAGTGCATAGGTCTTCATGCATCGCCAGCTCCTCCTTCATCTTGACATCACGCACGCCGTCGAAGAAGGCTGAGATGATGGCCTCCTTAGTCACCTTGGGAATCTTGAGGCGTGCGTTGTTGAAGCGCTGGATGTACTTTTGCAGGGTCTCCCCGGGTTGTTGCTTGATGCGGCGCATGTCGCTCACGGCGGGTGGCCGGTCGCGAGTACCTTGGAAGTTGGCGATGAAGTGGGTGCGCATCTCGTCCCAGGAGGAGATCGTGCCTAGAGCCAGGTTCAGGAGCTAGGTACGGGCCCCGTCCTTGAGCGCCATGGGAAACTAGTTATCCATGACCTTCTCATCTCCGTTGGCAGCTTCGATGCCCAGCTCGTAGAGCTGGAGGAACTCCGCAGGGTCGGCCGTGCCGTCGTAACGAGGAGGCAGGTCTGGCTTAAACTTGCCTGGCCACGCGACGCTGTGTTGCTCGGTGGTGAAGGCGCGGCAGCCTGCTGTGGCCACGGGAGGCCTTGGGTGATGGAGAGCTTGGTCTTGCATGTCCCCACGCGCTGCAGCTGGGAGCAGCATGGGGTCTTGACGTGCAGGAGCAGAAGCATGGTCGCGACGTGATGGGGCAGGGAGCGCCTGGGCAGCTTCTTGCGGGCGAGGGACTTCTTGGCAGCTCTGCTCTTGCCGCGCTGGCACCTGATGGAGCGGGTTCCGCCCAGGGGCCACGCGCCTTGGAGCCATGGTACCTTCCTAAGGTGGGGGCAGCCGGGGCGCCGCCGGAGCCTCGTCGCCTGCGCGGGGCGGGGTGCGGTGTAGCGGAGCGGACGGCGCAGGAGAGCCCCCTGCGGCACGGACGAGCTCGGCGACGCGGTCGAGCCATTCTTCATAGACATTGGTGACAGGACGGTAGCGCGGGAGCTTGTTTGCCGTGATGAGTCCAGCTCGAGCCGCCATGGGTGCGCGGAGTGCGCGTGACGAAGAACCAACCGGGGTGAACGAGGGAGTTGCGGTGCGGCCGCCTTGCCGCACGGACGGATGCTGAGACGATGCTTGCTGCTCGTCTCCCGCCGGGCCGGTGGCGGCGTTGATGGCAGGTGACGGGGAACAGCGAGGACGCCCGTCGACAGGTGCCGTCTGGGTGACGCGGGAAGCGAGGGCGGCCCGGCGCTCGACGCGGGCCCGACGAGCGTCAGACATGGGTGCGATGGTCGGAGGAGAACGGGGTGGTGGAAGACGAATTCCGGCATACCCCTACCTGGCGTGCCAAATGTCGGATTTCGGGTTCCGGCAGACCCTTGAGGCTAGAACACTGGGGTGCGCGTGGAGATTTCGCCTCCTACCAACCTGCACCCCTCCGCCTTGCTAAGATCTAAGCTATGGAAAGGACAACACAAGAGACACAAGGTTTATACTTGTTCGGGCCACCGTTGTGGTGTAATACCCTACTCCAGTGTGTGGTGTGGTGGATTGCCTCTTGGGCTGATGATGATGAACAGTACAGGGAAGAACAGCCTCGTGAGGGTCTGTTCTTGGCTGGGGCGATGAACTGTTGGGGGGAGTTCAGTCACCCTTCTCTCTCTCTCGGATTTCGATCCCCCTCCTACTGTGGTGGGTAGTCCTACTTATAGAGGCACTGGTCCTTTTCCCAAATATCGAGCGGGAAGGGAGCCAACAATGGCGGGCTAATTTGAAGGGGGAAAGCTAGTACCAGCTATCCTGACTAAAGTAGTCTTCGCCTGCACAAAGCTCTGGTGGTGACGCCGTCTTGGGCTCCACAATGACTTCCATCTTGCAGTCCTCCTGGTACCTAAATTGCAACCTTTGCCTGATGCCTAGGTACTCCGCGGCTGCGCTTGCCCCCTTTGCACCGAACAGGAAAGGAGGACACTGCACAGGCTGGCACCCGCCTGGCGCCCTTGGTCGTCATTGCTTGAGTCACAGGCTCCTCGGGAGGTACCCCGCCTTGATCTCTCCGCCTCCTCGCGAGCCAGCCTGATGAGGCCGTGCCTGAGGAAGCTCCGCGTCGTCTGCCCCGCGAGGCTTGGCCCCTTGCGAGGGTCTTGGGTCTGTGTTGGTGAAGATGGGCCATGCTGGGCCCCCTTTTGAGCCACGCCGCAGGCCGCAGGCAGGCAAGTCTGGGGACCCCCGTTCCCAGAACGCAGACAGTTGCAGTTTTTAAATTCTTTAAGTTGAAGTGGAGTTTTGGCACAAGTTCAAACATTCACAATACATATCAAGCAAGCATGACAAGAGTATATGAGCAGCAGAAAGTGAAGCATGCAAGTTGCAAGAATGTAAAGGGATGGGATTGGAGTGTGCAAACACAATTGGAGACACGAAGATTTTTGGCGTGGTTCCGATAGGTGGTGCTATCGTACATCCACGTTGATGGAGACTTCAACCCACGAAGGGTAACGGTTGCGCGAGTCCACGGAGGGCTCCACCCACGAGGGGTCCATGAAGAAGCAACCTTGTCTATCCCACCATGGCCATCGCCCACGAAGGACTTGCCTCACTAGGGTAGATCTTCACGAAGTAAGCGATCTCCTTGCCTGTACAAACTCCTTGGTTCAACTCCACAATCTTGACGGAGGCTCCCAAGTGACACCTAACCAATCTAGGATACACCACTCTCCAAAAGGTAATAGATGGTGTGTTGATGATGAAATCCTTGCTCTTGTGCTTCAGATGATAGTCTCCCCAACACTCAACTCTCTCTCATAGGATTGGATTTGGTAGAAAGATTATTTGAGTGGAAAGCAACTTGGGGAAGGCTAGAGATCAAGATTTATGTGGTTGGAATGGAATATCTTGACCTCAACACAAGTGTAGGTGGTTCTCTCTCAGAAAATGTATGTTGGAAGTGTAGGCATGTTTTGATGGATCTCTCCACGAATGAAGAGTGGGTGGAGGGGTATATATAGCCTCCACACAAAGTCTAACCGTTACACATAAATCACCAAACTCGGTGGGATCGAATTATATCGGGACGGGAGGCACATAGATATAACAATGATCCAATCATCGAGCGGTAAACCTTTTGGTCAACCAATTTTCCATCCTTGGTCAAATCAAGATGTCAAGTAGTTGGCATGGGAGTTTTCATACCTTTGCTTTCTTGCATGTTGAACTTCTTGAATAAGTCCTTGGTGTACTTTGTTTGAGAAACAAAGGTGCCTTCCTTAGTTTGCTTGATTTGCAACCCAAGAAAGAACTTGAGTTCACTCATCATAGACATCTCCAACTTCTCCGACATTAGCTTTCCAAACTTCTCACTAATATGGGGGTTAGTTGAGCCAAATATGATATCATCAACATAAATTTGGCATACAAATAATTCACCATTAACTCTTTTAGTAAAAAGAGTAGAATCTATTTTTCCAATCTCAAAGCCTTTTTCAATAAGGAACTTGGTTAAGAATTTATACCACGCTCTAGGAGCTTCTTTAAGACCATAAAGAGCTTTGTGAAGTTTGTAAACATGATCAAGTTTCTTAGGATTGACAAAACCGAGAGGTTGTTTAACATAAACTTCCTCCTCAATTTCACCATTTAGAAAAGCACTTTTAATGTCCATTTGGTATAAAGTGATATCATGGTGATTAGCATAGGCAAGTAAGATGCAGATGGACTCAATTCTAGCAACGGGGGCATATGTGTCACCATAGTCCATACCTTCGACTTGAGTGTAGCCTTGGGAGATGAGACGAGCTTTGTTGCGGACGACTTGACCATCTTCGTCTTGCTTGTTGCGAAACACCCATTTGGTACCAATAATATTGTGGTTGTTGTCGGGCTTCTCGACCAATGTCCATACTTGATTTCTCTCAAAGTTGTCTAGCTCTTCATGCATGGCGTTTATCCAATCTAGATCTTCCAATGCTTCTTCAACCTTCATAGGTTCAATACTAGAGATGAATGAATAATGTTCACAAAAATTATCCAAATGAGTTTTAGAGCGAGTGATTCTCCCGGTTTGAATATCATTGAAAATTTGTTCGACGGGATGATCTCTTGAGACTCTTGCTCGAACTCGTGGGAGCTTTTGCTTGGGTCGGGGTGGAACATCTTCTTTATCTTCTCCTTCTTCTTGGCCTTCTTCATTGTTGATGTTTCCATTCTCTCGTCATGGTGGAGAAGGAGGTTGATGAGGTTCATCTTGGTGTACTTCCTCATTTTCTTCATCTTGATGTGTCCCACTCGTGGATGCTTCCATGTCAACTCTTGGTTCACCTTGTCGTGAGGTGGAAGCCTCCACTTGGACGGACGAGGTACTCTCCTTCACCTCCTTTGGTCGAATCTTTCCAATAGACAAGTCTTGGATGGCTTCCAAAGGGTCTTTATCTCCTACATCAATTGGCAATTGCTCTAATTGCGAGCAGTTAGATTCATCAAACTTCACATCTACCGTATCTTCATCCTTTTGGGTGAAATTGTTGTAGACACTGTAAGTGTGAGAGTTTGAGCCATAACTAAGTAGGAAACCCTCGTGAGATTTAGGAGAAAATTTAGAATGATGGTGTTTATCAAGAATGTAGCACTTTGAGCCAAATACTCAAAAGTATCCAACTTGGGGTTTGTTACCGGTGAGGAGCTCGTATGCCGTCTTGCCGAGTAGCTTGTGAAGCTACAAGCGATTTGTTGCATGACAAGCTGTCTCAGCTGCTTCCTCCCAAAAGTGTTTTGGAGTCTTGTACTCATCAAACATCATTCTTTCCATGTCAATAAGAGCTTGATTCTTCCTCTCAACAACTCCATTTTGTTGAGGTGTGTACGTAGCCGAGAACTCATGTGAAATCCTTCTTCATCAAGAAAGGTATCCACATTTGCGTTCTTGAACTCCGTTCCATTGTCGCTGCGAACCTTCTTGATCTTTCCTTCAACTTGATTTTGGGCCTTCCTAGCGAAGTTCTTGAAGATCTTTTGGGCTTGTGATTTATCATCAAGAAAGAACACCCACGTAAATCTTGAAAAATCATCAACTATAACTAGATGAAATGAGTTACCATCGAGACTCTTGTAGGCATTGGGACCAAAGAGATCCATATGAAGTAGCTCGAGCGGTCTTCTCGTGGTCATAATGTTCTTCACAGGGTGACTTCCTCCAACTTGTTTTCCTGCTTGACAAGCACTAAAAAGTCTATCCTTGTCAAATATGACATCTTTTACTCCAAGGATATGATCACCTTTAATAAGCTTATCAAGATTTCGCATGCCCACATGACCTAACCTTCTATGCCAAAACCAACCTTTCGAGGATTTAGCAATTAGGAAACTTCTAGGTTGAGCCATTTTAGTGAAATCAACAATATATCGATCACCTCTACATGTACCAGTAAAGACCATTTATGATTATCTCTATGAAACACTTGGCAATCTACTTCAGTAAATAGGACGTTGAAACCAAAGTCAGCAAGTCTAGATACGGAAAGTAAATTGTAGCCAAGCGATTCTACGAGCATAACATTTTGTATGGAGCTATCATGTGAGATGTCCACCTTACCAAGGCCAACCACCTTACCCTTTGAGTTATCACCAAAAGTGACATACTTTCGACGGTCGTCGTTTTCAGCAAGCTCACGAAACATATCTTTGTCTCCGGTCATATGATCAGTACATACACTATCAAGGGCCCGTTCTTTTCCTCCAGCTATGTAGCCACGAAGATTAGCCATAAGACCAAAGTGTCTCATCGCATCATCAAGATCATAGTCACTATCATCATCCTCATCATAGTGTCCATGTTCAACATCGTCATGTGTTGGATCAATTCCTAGAGAGAGTGATTCATTAGAAGTATGACCGTAACAATTATCATCTCTATGAATTCTAATGACTTCGGAAATGATATTGCTAATGATTCGAACATCTCCTTGGCACTCGTGAGATTTGTAAGCTCAAGGAAACAATCACCAAATTTGGGATCATTGGAACTCATCTTACTCAAGGCAATAGACTTATGAAGAATCTCATCTAAGTTTTTCAAGGAATAGTTTGGAAAACGTTCCTCAAGGAATCTCCATATGGTGTAGGCACAATCAAGAGCAGGCAAGCTAGCAAGCAAGTTTCTAGGCAAACCTATAGCGATTAAATTGACAGTTGTAAGATTACGAATCATGTCCACAGACTCATCAAGGGTAGGATGCAAAGGATCAACATGAGGTGCGAAAGGGCTAGTAATGTACTTGTTCAAGTGATATTCATTGAAAATCTCAAGCATCTATTTTTCCACTCGTGAAAGTACTCTCCATCAAGAACAGGCACTCTATGTCTAAGACTCCCCAACATAGACTCATCCATCTTCCTCCAAAGGCATTTAAACCAAAGCAATGGAGACTAATGCTCTGATACCAATTGAAAGGATCAAGAAGAAGTGTTTAGAGGGGGGTGAATAGACTCTTAGCAAGAAAAGTTGCAGTTTTCAAATTCTTTAAGTTGAAGTGGAGTTTTGGCACAAGTTCAAACATTCACAATACATATCAAGCAAGCATGACAAGAGTATATGAGCAGGGGAAAGTAAATCGTGCAAGTTGCAAGAATGTAAAGGGATGGGATTGGAGTGTGCAAACACAATTGGAGACATGGATATTTTTGGCGTGGTTCTGATAGGTGGTGCTCTCGTACATCCATGTTGATGGAGACTTCAACCCACGAAGGGTAATGGTTGCGCGAGTCCACGAAGGGCTCCACCAATGAGGGGTCCACAAAGAAGCAACCTTGTCTATCCCACCATGGCCATCGCCCACTACTACCTCTTGAGCTTGCGTTGGATTTCCCCGAAGAGGAAGGGATGATGCAACAGAGTAGCGTAAGTATTTCCCTCAGTTTTTGAGAACCAAGGTATCAATCTAGTAGGAGGCCACACTCAAGTCCCTCGTACCTGAACAAAACGATAGCTACTCGCAACCAATGCGATTAGGGGTTATCAATCCCTTGACGGTCACTTACGAGAGTGAGATCTGACAGAAATAATATTTTTGGTATTTTTGCAAAGTAAAAAGTAAAGGCAAAGTAAAAAGGAAAGCAAGATTAAAGTGATGGAGATTAATATGATGAGAATAGACCCGGGGGCCATTGGTTTCACTAGTGGCTTCTCTCAAGATAATAAGTATTCTACGGTGGGTGAACAAATTACTATTGAGAAATTGATAGAACTGAGTATAGTTATGAGAATATCTAGGCATGATCATGTATATAGGCATCACGTCCGTGACAAGTAGACCGAAACGATTCTGCAACTACTACTATTACTCCACTCATCGACCGCTATCTAGCATGCATCTAGAGTATTAAGTTAAAAACAGAGTAACGCCCTAAGCAAGATGACATGATGTAGAGAGATAAATTCATGCAATGTGAAATAAACCCCATCTTGTTATCCTCGATGGCAACGATACAATACGTGCCTTGTTGCCCCTTTTATCACTTGGAAAGGACACCGCAAGATCGAACCCAAAGCTAAGCACTTCTCCCATGGCAAGAACTACCAATCTAGTTGGCCAAACCAAACGGATAATTTGAAGAGACTTGCAAAGATAACCAATCATACATAAAAGAATTCAGAGAAGATTCAAATATTATTCATAGATAGACTTGATCATAAACCCAGAATTCACCGGTCTCAACAAACACACCGCAAAAAGAAGAAGATTACATCGAATAGATCTCCACGAGAGAGTGGGAGAACTTTGTATTGAGATCTAAAAAGAGAGAAGAAGCCATCTAGCTACTAACTATGGACCCGAAGGTCTGAGGTAAACTACTCACACATCATCGGAGGGTCTATGATGGTGTAGAAGACCTCCATGATGACGACCCTCTCCGGCGGAGCTCCGAAACAGGCCCCAAGATGGGATCTCGTGGATACAGAAAGTTGTGGTGGTGGAATTAGGTTTTTGTCTCCTGTTCTGATCATTTGGGGGTACGTAGGTATATATAGGAGGAAGGAGTACGTCGGTGGAGCACTGAGGGGCCCATGAGGCAGGGGGCACGCCCTAGGAGGGGTGCCCCCCACCCTCATGACGCCTCTTTGACTCCTTGGAGTAGGGTCCTAGTCTCCTGGATCACGTTCGGTGAGAAAATCACATTCCCGAAGGTTTTATTCCATTTGGACTCCGTTTGATATTCTGTTTCTCCGAAATACTGAAAGAGGCAAAAAACAACAATTCTGGGCTGGGCCTCCGGTTAATAGGTTAGTCCCAAAAATAATATAAAGGTGGAAAATAAAGCCCAGTATAGTCCAAAACAGTAGATAATATAGCATGGAGCAATCAAAAATTATAGATACATTGGAGACGTATCAGGCATCCCCAAGCTTAATTCCTGCTCGTCCTCGAGTAGGTAAATGATAAAAAGAGAATTTTTGATGCGGAGTGCTACTTGGCATAATTTCAATTTAAATCTTCTTAATTGTGGTATGAATATTCAGATTAGGAAGATTCAAGACAAAAGTTCATATTGACATAAAGAATAATAATACTTCAAGCAAACCAACAAAGCAATTATGTTTTCTTAAAGTAACATGGCCAAAGAAAGTTCATCCCTACAAAATCATATAGTTTAGTCATACTCCATTTTTGTCACACAAGAATGCTCTCATCATGCACAACCCCCGATGACAAGCCAAGCAATTGTTTCATACCTTAATAATTTCAAACTCATAAACTTTCACGCAATACATGAGCATAAGCCATGGATATAGCACTATGGCTGGAATAGAATATAATGGTGGGGGTTATGTGGAGAAGACAAAAAAGGAGAAAGTCTCACATCAGCGAGGCTAATCAATGGGCTATGGAGATGCCCATCAATTGATGTTAATGCAAGGAGTAGGGATTGCCATGCAATGGATGCACTAGAGCTATAAATGTATGAAAGCTCAACAAAAGAAACTAAGTGGGTGTGCATCCAACTTGCTTGCTCACAAAGACCTAGGGCACTTGAGGAGGCCCATTGTTGGAATATACAAGCCAAGTTCTATAATGAAAATTCCCACTAGTATATGAAAGTGATAACTCAAGAGACTCTCTATATGAAGAACATGGTGCTACTTTGAAGCACAAGTGTGGAAAAAGGAATAGTAGCATTGCCCCTTTTTATTTATTTTCTCTTTTTTGGGCCTTCTTCTTCTTTTTGGCCTTTTTTGGGACAATGCTCTATTAAATTTTATCATCACACTTTTATTTATTTACAACTCAATGATTACAACTCGATACTAGAACAAAGTATGACTCTATATGGATGCCTCCGGCGGTGTACCGGGATATGCAATGAATCAAGAGTGACAAGTATGAAAAAATTATGAACGGTGGCTTTGCCACAAATACTATGTCAACTACATGATCATGCTAAGCAATATGACAATGATGGATGTTTCATGGTAAACTAGATGGTGGAAAGTTGCATGGCAATATATCTCGGAATGGCTATGGAAATGCCATAATATGTAGGTATGGTGGCTGTTTTGAGGAAGATATAAGGAAGTTTATGTGTGAAAGAGCGTATCATATCACGGGGTTTGGATGCACCGGCGAAGTTTGCACCAACTCTCAATGTGAGAAAGGGCAATGCACGATACCGTAGAGGCTAGAGATGATGGAAGGGTGAGAGTGCGTATAATCCATGGACTCAACATTAGTCATAAAGAACTCATATACTTATTGCAAAAATCTACAAGCCATCAAAAACCAAAGTATTACGTGCATGCTCCAAGGGGGATAGATTGGTAGGAAAAGACCATCGCTCGTCCCCGACCGCCACTCGTAAGGAGGACAATCAAATAACACCTCATGTTTCAAATTTGTTGCATAACGTTTACCATACGTGCATGCTACGGGACTTGCACACTTTAACTTAAGCACTTCTCAAATTCACAATTACTCTACTAGCATGCTTTGACATTACTACCTCCATATCTTAAAACAATTATCAAGCATCCAACTTTTCTTAGTATTCAACACACTCAAAAGAAAGTTTCACAAATCTTGAATACCAAGCATGTTATTATTAAGCAAATTACCATGCTATTAAGACTCTCAAAATAATTTAAGTGAAGCATGAGAGATCAATAGTTTCTTTAAAACAATTCCACCACCGTGCTCAAAAAAATCTAAGTGAAGCACATAGAGCAAAATTACTTAGCTCAAGAAGATATAAGTGAAGCACATAGAGCAAAATTACTTAGCTCAAGAAGATATAAGTGAAGCACATAGAGCAAAACTAAATAGCTCAAAAGATATAAGTGAAGCACATAGAGTATTATATGAAATTTTAATTCATGTATGGATCTCTCAAAAGGTGTGTACAGCAAGGATGATTGTGGCATATTAAAACACAAAGACACAAATAATACAAGACGCTCGAAGCAAAACACGTATCATGTTGGTGAATAAAAATATAGCTCCAAGTAAATTACCGATGGAAGTGGACGAAAGAGGGGATGCCTTCTGGGGCATCCCCAAGCTTTGACTTTTTGGTGTCCTTGGATTATCTTGGGGGTGCCATGGTCATCCCCAAGCTTAGGCTCTTGCCACTCCTTGTTCCATAATCCATCAAAAGAATTAACACAAAACTTGAAAACTTCACAACACAAAACTTAAAGTAGAAAACTCGTGAGCTCCGTTAGCGAAAGAAAACAAAATACCACTTCAAGTTACTGTAATGAACTCATTCTTTATTTATATTGGTGTTAAACCTACTGTATTCCAACTTCTCTATGGATTACAAACTATTTTACTAGCCATAGATTCATCAAAATGAGCAAACAACACACGGAAAACAGAATCTGTCAAAAACAGAACAGTCTGTAGTAATCTGTAGCTAGCGCAATATATGGAACCCAAAAAATTCTAAAATAAATTGCTGGACGTGAGTAATTTATATATTAATCATATGCAAAAATAATTAACTAAATAACACTTTCCAAATAAAAATAACAGCAGTTCTTGTGAGCGCTAAAGTTTCTGTTTTTTACAGCAAGTTCAACAAGACTTTCCCCAAGTCTTCCCAACGGTTCTACTTGGCACAAACACTAATTAAACACAAAAAACAGAAACAAACAGAGGATAAATAAATTATTTATTACTAAACAGGATCAAAAAGCAAGGAATGAAAATAAAATTGGGTTGCCTCCCAACAAGCGCTATCGTTTAACGCCCCTAGCTAGGCATAAAAGCGAGGATAGATCTAGGTATTGCCATCTTTGATAGGCAATTCTTCAATGAGGCATCTATTTACCTTAGGAATTTCTTTCTTTGTAGGGATTATCAAACTTTTAGGCACAAGATCCAAAAATTCATTTGTAGCAATTGGTTCCTTAATGATAGCAAAAAGATTGGGATGAATACTTATAGATTTAAGATCCGCAGTTTCCTTACTAGATGATTCACCCTTATTTTTAGGAACATACATAAGCTTGGCAATTTTAGTAGGAGGACTTGGAGTATTCTTTACAGAAGAAAAAGTGGTTCCCAAGTTTGTAATGATACCCTCAAGTTTATCAATTCTAGTAGAATCTAAGTTTATCTTCTCATTAACTATGGGTTCCTTTTCCTTAATATTTTTCAAAGTCATTCCTACCTTAGATCCATATTGAGTAATTTGATTGTGGATCTTTTTATCTAGATCTTCAATTAATTCAATAGTAGAAACTTTATTTCAATAATTTCAAGTCTTTGCATAACATGCTCCAAAGTTAACATGGTTCCATTAACCAAAAGAGGTGGTGAGCCAAATAAATCTAACATAGCATTATAAGAATCAAAAGTATGGCTGCCCAAGAAGTTACCTCTGTTAATGGTATCGAGGATATATCTATACCAAGGATTCACACCTACATAAAAATTACGGAGAAGAACCGAAGTAGATTGCTTCCTGGTAGATCTATTTTGAGCATTGCAAATTCTATACCAAGCATCTTTTAGATTTTCTCCCTCCCTTTGTTTAAAATTTAGAACTTCACTCTCGGGAGACAATGGAGAAGATATGAGACTAGCCATGATGACAAGCAAGCGAGAAAATGGCAAACGGAGAAAGAGAAGGAGAAGGAGATTGGGAAAGAAAGGGCGAATAAAACGGCAAGGGTGAAGTTGGGGAGAGGAAAACGAGAGGCAAATGGCAAATAATGTAATGCGAGAGATAGAGATTGTGATGGGTACTTGGTATGTGGACTTTTTGCGTAGACTCCCCAGCAACGGCGCCAGAAATCCTTCTTGCTACCTCTTGAGCTTGCGTTGGATTTCCCCGAAGAGGAAGGGATGATGCAACAGAGTAGCGTAAGTATTTCCCTCAGTTTTTGAGAACCAAGGTATCAATCCAGTAGGAGGCCACACTCAAGTCCCACGTACCTGAACAAAACGATAGCTACTCGCAACCAACGCGATTAGGGGTTGTCAATCCCTTCACGGTCACTTACGAGAGTGAGATCTGATAGAAAAAATATTTTTGGTATTTTTGCAAAGTAAAAAGTAAAGGCAAAGTAAAAAAGCAAAGCAAGATTAAAGTGATGGAGATTAATATGATGAGAATAGACCCGGGGGCCATAGGTTTCACTAGTGGCTTCTCTCAAGAGCATAAGTATTCTACGGTGGGTGAACAAATTACTGTTGAGCAATTGGTAGAACTGAGCATAGTTATGAGAATATCTAGGCATGATCATGTATATAGGCATCACGTCCGTGACAAGTAGACCGAAACGATTCTGCAACTACTACTATTACTCAACTCATCGACCGCTATCCAGCATGCATCTAGAGTATTAAGTTAAAAACAGAGTAACGCCTTAAGCAAGATGACATGATGTAGAGAGATAAATTCATGCAATATGAAATAAACCCCATCTTGTTATCCTCGATGGCAACGATACAATACGTGCCTTGCTGCCCCTTCTGTTACTGGGAAAGGTCACCGCAAGATCGAACCCAAAGTTAAGCACTTCTCCCATGGCAAGAGCTACCAGTCTAGTTGGCCAAACCAAATGGATAATTCGAAGAGACTTGCAAAGATAACCAATCATACATAAAATAATTCAGAGAAGATTCAAATATTATTCATAGATAGACTTGATCATAAACCCACAATTCATCGGTCTCAACAAACACACCGCAAAAAGAAGAAGAATACATCGAATAGATCTCCACGAGAGAGGGGGAGAACTTTGTATTGAGATCCAAAAAGAGAGAAGAAGCCATCTAGCTACTAACTATGGACCCAAAGGTCTGAGGTAAACTACTCACACTTCATCGGAGGGGCTATGATGATGTAGAAGCCCTCCGTGATGACGACCCTCTCTGGCGGAGCTCCGGAACAGGCCCCAAGGTGGGATCTCGTGCATACAGAAAGTTGCGGCGGTGGAATTAGGTTTTTGGCTCCTGTTCTGATCCTTTGGGGGTACGTAGGTATATATAGGAGGAAGGAGTACGTTGGTGGAGCACCGAGGGGCCCACGAGGCAGGGGGCGTGCCCTAGGGGGAGCGCCCCCACCCTCGTGACCGCCTCTTTGACTCCTTGGAGTAGGGTCCAAGTCGATCACGTTCGGTGAGAAAATCACGTTCCCGAAGGTTTTATTCCGTTTGGACTCCGTTTGATATTCTGTTTCTCCGAATACTGAAATAGGCAAAAAAACATCAATTCTGAGCTGGGCCTCCGGTTAATAGGTTAGTCCCAAAAATAATATAAAAGTGGAAAATAAAGCCCAATATAGTCCAAAACAGTAGATAATATAGCATGGAGCAATCAAAAATTATAGATACGTTGGAGACGTATCACCCACGAAGTACTTGCCTCACTAGGGTAGATCTTCACGAAGTAGGCGATCTCCTTTCCCGTACAAACTCCTTGGTTCTACTCCACAATTTTACGGAGGCTCCCAAGTGACACCTAACCAATCTAGGAGACACCACTCTCCAAAAGGTAATAGATTGTGTGTTGATGATGAACTTCTTGCTCCTGTGCTTCAAATGATAGTCTCCCCAACACTCAACTCTCTCTCATAGGATTGGATTTGGTAGAAAGACGATTTGAGTGGAAAGAAACTTGGGGAAGGCTAGAGATCAAGATTTATGTGGTTGGATTTGAATATCTTGACCTCAACACAAGAGTAGGTGGTTCTCTCTCAAAAAATGTATGTTGGAAGTGTAGGCATGTTTTGATGGATCTCTCCACAAATGAACAGTGGGTGGAGGGGTATATATAGCCTCCACACAAAATCTAACCGTTACACATAAATCACCAAACTCGGTGGGACCGAATTATAAAACCCGGTCGGACCAATTTGGTTCATAATGTGACCGTTAGGCATTTCGGTGGGACCGACATGATCAACTCTGTGGGACTGATGTGCTAGGGTTAGGGTAAAGCCTTATCTCGGTTGGACCGGTTACACAAACTCAGTGGGACCGATTTTGGTAATAAGCTAAACAGAGAGTTGGCCAAGCAAACTCGGTGGGACTGAAATTAATGCCATAGGAAACAGAGAGTTCGCAAGCCCATCTCGGTGACACCGAAATCCCATCGGTGACACCGACTTTATTAGGGTTTCTGGCAATGGCTATGTTAACTGGACTCGGTGGCACCAAATAGAAAGTTTTGGTGGGGCCAAGTTTGACTTTTGGTTTGGGACACATGTGGTTGAGGGCTTTGGAGCATATCACTAAGCACTTTGAGCAAGCAAGCCATTAAGCAACACCTCATCCCCTCTTAATAGTATTGGCTTTCCTATGGACTCAATGTGATCTTGGATTACTAAAATGAAAAATGTAGAGTCCTGAGCTTTGAGCTTGGGCCAATCCTTTGTCCTTATCATCTCGAAGGGGTTCCACATCCTCTAGTCCATGCCACTCCATTGTTGAACTTATATGAAACATACTAGATGAAAGCATTAGTCCAGCAATAGATATGTTGACATTAATTACCAAAATCACCCAGGGAGCACTTGTGCTTTAAATCTCCCCCTTTTTGGTAATTGATGATAACATACATCAAATCTTTAGCTAAAGATATAGAGAATAACAAGTAAAGCTTTGGAAAGACGTGTAACATGCATAGGCTCCCCCTATATGTATGCAATCATGTAAATATGAAATATAGGAGCATGTGAATGCATAAGCATGATAGAGTAAGCAATGTGTTACATGTATCTTGGCTATATGTATCAGAGCAAAAGATGTGAATATAGGAAATGTACCTACATGCTCATGAGTCCTTGCAAACAGAATGTACATCAGCAAGAAATCCTCATGCACATGAGTGTGATGCATATACTTACCTTGTGCTCTTGAGTTGGCTTAGGAAGGAATGAACTTGAGTAAACAAGGTTAGATAACACAGATACATCTACAAGCCAGAGCAACCGAAAAGACCACAAGAGTACCAAGATTGGGATGACATTTGGAGAGTGAGTACTAAGTACTCTATTAGATATAGACATGTCCCAAAGGATAAAGATATGCAATGAATTCAAAGATTTCCTTCCCTAGCAGTCTTTCTCCCCCTGAATCTTGTATTGGATAATTGGAGAACATGGGGAACCAAAATCACAGCAAAAAGGGGAGATGGAGAAGGGCTCCCACCCACTCCCCGGCGATTGTCACCATCTCCGGTGATCTCCACTCCGAGCCACCAAAATTCCACTTCTCTCCACTAGATCTCTCCGGCGCCCTGAGATCTACCTCCTAGTACCCATCTCCATGGGTTCTGATGTTGGATCCACCCTTGGCTTGGATTTCTCCAAGGGCTTGGTTTTCGCGGATAAGGTTTTTCAATCTACTGGTTTTACGGTGCATCCCATGGATGACACGGGCTTCTTCACCATGGTAATCTCTTTTGGGCGGCATACTTTTCGTTTACATGAAGATTCAGTGGCAGCAGCAATTGAGGCGGCCATTGGGGGTTCTGCAATTGAGTTTATGGTCTTTCCGCTCAAGGATAAGGTTTTTGGCTTTCAATTTCCTGTAAGGAGGTGGCCATGATCGTGCTGAAGCTTCGTTCTTTCTCTTGTGATCACTTTAAATGTTACTTCCATCTTTGGGGTAATGGGGGTCCAAATTGGGGCCGCGAGTTTAAGCTTTGGAAATTGGAATGTGATGCAGAGTGGATACTTGTCAGTCCTTCCAAACGTCGAGCTGCACTTGGCATGCTTGCAATGCATTCCAAGCCTCAAAAATCATCGGTAAGATCTTCACATGGCTAAGCCAAGAAACTTTCTTTCTCAACGTTCCAGAGTTATCCTGCTTGCCGTGGGTATCGTTATCCAGCCACGCAGGACTGCATTCAAACCATCGAAGATGAGGGGTATACTCTCTCGGAGCATGAGAGGGTGGTCATCCATCCCCCGCCGCCGGTCGAACTCCGATGGACGTCAACTGCTCCAGCCATATCTTTTGGTATGGTTGGAAACCTCCCTCCTTACGCGGCTCGGCCGCCGTCTATCTCGGGCGGGAATCTTGCTACTTTGAATGTGGACGTGTCTCCCCATGTTGGGCCATCATCTACACGTGCCACGGATCAAGTTGGGCCGGTGTTACCTCCTGGGCCTTCCACTATTCCCTCTTCTCAACAAGCTGCAGTTGAGTTTGATAAGCTAGTTTCAGGTATGGTGGATGAAATTCTAACGTGTCAGAAATGTTTGCGCAAGGGCCATTTTGCTTCGGCGTGCACGTCTTGGTCACGCTGTAACTCTTGTTTGCGGATGGGGCATGTGGCAAGAGATTGCAACCGGTTTGCACAGATCTTGGGTCTGGTTTGGAAACCGAAACCCGGTAACGTTTCAACTTCCGAGGATCCCTCAGCTCCCACCGAGAATATCTCTCTGACGCAACTTTTACCAAACTTGGACTCCTCTTGCACTTCCGCATTAACTCTCTCGCCCCGTTCCATCAGCCCTGGCCCCAAAACACCATCGTCTGCACCGCCTGAAACCCCACCTCTGCCGGAGTCCTCGCCGCCTGCTGCAAGCTCGGAGCGTGCCCCTCCGATGGCCAACTTCCACCTTGACCTATGCTCTATGTGCCGGCCGGGCACCACATTGTGGATGGCGGGGAGGCTCGGGTGCCGCGCACCTTTGTTACGCCACATACCCCAATTGTGCGTCGCCATGAGGAGTTCATGCTAGCTGAGGTAATGCCCATCCCCCCTCCTGATCAGATTGGGGCTGCTAGAGAGGAAGTTGTTCAGTGGCTGCAAGCTCATGGGATTTTGGTGCGGTCTGCTCAACCTTGGATTAGATCGGTGGGTCTTTTGAGCTATGGGATGCTGCTGTTAGATTTTCCCTCCTCCAGATGCCACCTCAGCCCCTGGGTAATGATCGTTTTGTCAGGTTCATGAAGCATGATGAGGGTGAATCTTTTAGAGGTGTTCAGGGTTTCAGACAGGGTTTGCTTATGTTTTTGGGGATTCCACTAGATCTTCGCAATGAGAATGGTCTCCGGGCAGCAGTTAATACTTTTGGGAAGTTTCATCATTGGATTAGTGAGGATCCATATCTGGTGCGCTCCTTGGTCTTTGCCTCTTTCCTGGAGGATATTCTGGTACCCCGGGACGTGGTGTTCATGGAGTACGCAGCATGGGGTGGTGCCAGAGTGTCTTGGACGGCGCCATTGTATATTCTGGGGGCCAACTTTGCTGAACAAATGCCCCAAGATGAGGACTAGATGCCCATCAATGGCAACCCCCATCCTCAGCCTGGTGTGCCATTCCCAGAAATGCCACCTTTTGTCCTGCCCCCGTTCCCTGCTTTGGGGTGGAACGATGTGCCACCGCCGCCTGCTCCGGCCCAGGATCAGCAGGACAATTGGGGCAACTGGGAGGAGCCTACTGAAGAACCAGTTGTGGAGGACCAAGAGTCCATGGTTTTCGATGCTTCGGCACAGCAAAGTTCTACCCAGCCAAGTTTAGATGTGCAGCTCCAGGAGCCTCCTGCTATTATTGACCGAAGTGTTTCGGGGAACATTGCCGCAAACGTGGAAGATACCAGCAATTGGGCGATCGTGGTTTATCAACCCCCAGTTGTTGTTGATGTTCCGGCCCTTGCTTCACCTGTCATTAAGGTTCCTTTTGGGTCTCCTCTGCCCGCAGAAATGATATGGAGGCGTTCTTTTGAGAACTTGCTGAATGCACCAGTGACGTTTAAGATACCGCAACCTCTGATGCTTAAGCCTTTGTCGCCAGTTAAGAGAAGATGGAGCCTTGCTTTTCAGATTGACGATCTTCCTTTATTGACATGGAAACAGCCGGACCTGGTTAGGCCTGTGGCAAGAGCTCTCTTTGTGGACCCTACTGCCACAACCAACAAAGCCTCCAATGAATAGTGCGCTTTCCAACTGCTGGGTTTGGCAAGCCCCAAAATTTGCTCCCTGCATGTTCTTATTTTCAGAACTTTGGATATGTAATAATGTTAGTTCAGACTCTAATGTGGCTTTTGGACACATGGCATTGAGTGCCATGTGCTTTGGCGAACTGTTTATGGTCTTTATCTATGAATTCTCTTTGTAAAAGCTGGAATGTCTTGTGCTGGAATGTCAGGGGTTTAAATTCTGAAAGTAGGCAACGGGCTGTCAGGCAAAAGATTGATGAGAGTCACTGTGCAATTGCATGTTTGCAGGAAACTAAATGTGCTTCTTTTGACTCCCGTTCAATTAAAGGTTTTTGTCCTAAAAGATTTGACAGTTTTGCTTTCGCCCCTTCTTTGGGGGCCTCTGGTGGAATCATAGTTGTTTGGAACTCCTCTGTTTTTGAGGGGTCCTTACTGGAAATCCAGCATTTTGCAATAGTGATTGAGTTTGTTTCCAGACAAAATAATGAGAAGTGGACCCTTGTTGCTGTTTATGGTCCTTGTCAGGGAGAAGCCAGAGATAACTTTGTTAATTGATTGTACCATCTCAATATTCCAGTTGATGAAAATTGGCTACTCCTTGGGGATTTCAATTTTTTGCGCTCACAGGATAACAGAAATTTGCCTGGAGGGGACCTGAATGACATGTTTCTCTTTAATGAGATCATAGGGCACTTGGGCCTTTTGGAATTACCCATCAAAGGCAGATCATACACTTGGTCTAATATGCAGGATAATCCCCTCCTTGAATAGTTAGACTGGTTTTTCACTTCTGTGGATTGGATATATGACTATCCCATGATTGAGGTGAGGCCCCTGGCAAAAACTACATCTGACCATGTGCCATGTGTGGTTTCAATCAAAACTTCTATCCCCAAGTCTAACATTTTTAGATTTGAAAACTATTGGTTAGAACTTGAGGGTTTCATGGACTGTGTGGATTCTTCATGGCAAAGAACTTCTAGAAAGGGGCATATCACAGCTCGAATAGCTGACAAATTCAAATCCCTGAGAATATGCCTCAAGAGATGGCAGATGAGCATTTCCAAGCTGAAAATGCTTGTCTGTAAATGTAATAAGGCTATTCTGTTACTAGATGAGCTGGAGGAGCTCAGACCATTGTACAGGCATGAATCCAATTTCAGAAAAGTGGTCAAAATTCATGTGGAAAAGGTACTTCACCTTCAATGGCTTTATTGGAAAAAGAGATGTACCATCAGATATATAAAGGTGGGTGGAGAAAACACTAAGTTCTTTCATGCTATGGCTACTGAGAGGCATAGAAGAAATTCTATTGCTAGTTTAAAACTACCTGATGGCACAGTGGTTTCTGATCACTCTCAAGTGGAGGGTGTTATCTGGAATTGTTTTAAAAATAGAATGGGCTCTTCAAGGGGTATCCACATGGGCTTTGATCTCTCCTCTTTAATTGCTCCGGTGGAGGGTTTAGATGTTCTCACTAAGCCCTTTGAGAAAGAGGAAATGGATAAGATTGTCAAACATATGCCAGTTGATAAAGCCCCAGGCCCAGATGGTTTTAATGGACTTTTCTTCAAAAGGTGCCGGCACATTATCTCTCCAGATTTTTATGAACTGGCACAGGCTTTTTATGATGGTACTGCTCATCTAGAGAACATCAATGATTCATATATCACATTGGTGCCTAAGAAACAGTCACCTAAGGAGGTGGGGGATTTCAGACCTATTTCTTTAACAGGCATGGGTCTTAAGTTCCTCTCCAAAATGGCAGCAAATAGGTTTCAAGAAGTAATAATGCAATGTATCCATAAGAACCAGTATGGATTTATAAAAAGCAGAAGTATCCATGACTGCATTGGATGGACCTTTGAATACTTACATCAGTGTCATCAGTCCAAGAGGCTAATTGTCATACTTAAATTGGATTTTGAGAAAGCCTTTGATTCCCTGGAGCATGAGGCAATTGTCCAAATCTTGAGACATAAGGGTTTCAATGAAAAATGGATTCTTTGGATGAAACAACTTTTGTCTACAGGTACATCATCTGTTTTGCTTAATGGTGTTCCTGGTAGGAAATTCAAATGCAAAAAGGGGGTTAGGCAGGGTGACCCAGTTTCTCCTCTGCTCTTTGTATTAGCAGCTGACCTACTGCAGACTGTAATTAATGACATGTTCAGAAGAGGCATACTTTATCTCCCAATACCTTGTCATGACCAGGACTATCCTGTGATTCAATATGCTGATGATACCTTGATTATCTTGCCTGTTGACAAGGTACAGTTACTTGCTTTGAAAGACATGTTGCAGGTCTTCTCTGTGTCTACTGGGCTCGATGTCAATTGTCATAAATCCTTTATCATTCCTATCAATGTAGACAATGCTGTCATGACAGATTTAGCTACTGCTTTTGGGTGTCAAATTGGGAAAATGCCTTTCACATATCTTGGATTGCCAGTAGGTACTACTAGGCCTAAAATGGTGGACTTCATGCCTCTGGTGGACTGCATGGAAAGAAGAATGACAGCTAGCTCTTCTTTTTTCTAAATCAGGGAGAGAGATTACAGTTTCTGAACTCAGCACTGTCTTCTATGCCCATCTTCTTTCTTTCTAGTTTGGCTGTCCCTGCTGGCATTCTAAAACAATTGGAAAGAATTCAGAGACAATGCCTTTGGAGGAAAAACAGGGCTGAACCTGCTCAGTCTATGGCTGCTTGGGAACTTATTTGCAGGCCAAAAAACAAAGGAGGTCTTGGTATTCTAAACCTGGGTGTTCAGAATGTGGCACTACTGCTGAAACATGCAAATAACTTCCTCAATAAAAAGGATATACCTTGGGTGTCATTAATTTGGGACTCTTACTATCATGGTAGAGTACCCCAAGGTACTTCTGATTGTGGCTCCTTCTGGTGGAAGGATATATGCAAGGTCTTGCATAACTTCAGGGACTGTGCTTGGGTTCAGATAAATGAAGGAGACACTGCACTCATGTGGTCAGACAATTGGAAGCTTGATGATCAGGAATTACAGCTTCAATTCAGATTTCCTAGGCTTTTTTCATATGTCAAAGATCCCTGGATATCTGTTAAGGATTTCTTGGACTCCCAAGACATGTACCACCACTTCCATCTTCCTTTGTCTGCTCAGGCTTTTGATGAGCTGGTTATTCTCCAATCTCTGTTGGAAAATCATGATAGAGACAATGGGTCTAAGGATATCTGGCTTTGGAATGGCACTGCCAAGGGCTACTCCCCGAAGCTTTTTTACTCTCATGTGTTTGTGGCACAATCCTTCAACCCCCTAACAGCTTGGATCTGGAAGTCCTCTTGCACTATAAAAATAAAGGTCTTTGCTTGGATGCTCATTATGGACAGGCTAAATACCAAAGATATGGTAGAACGGAGGCATTGGCATTTGGAGGATGGAGTAAACTGTGTGCCCTGCCCTTTGCAGGCTAGGGAAACAAGAGATCATATGTTTTTCAATTGCAATTTTAGTATCAGGGTTTGGAACTATTTGCAAATTGATTGGTCATCAGGTGATTCGATGACGGAGTTGGCCATCAATGCCAAAAGGAGCTTTAGGAAACCTTTCTTCACTGAAGTGGTCTTTGTAGCTTGCTGGAATATATGGATCGTCAGAAATGCTAAGGTCTTTAGGCATGAGAGAGCTGGATTCAATAAATGGAGAGCAGCTTTTCTACATGATATTGCTCTAATGCAATATAGGATTAAGCCTGCTTATAAGGATGATCTCCTTAAATGGATCTCTTTTCTACCTCCTTGAGGCTCCTTGTTTCTGCTTTTCCTTTCCTTCCTTTTGTACTTTAGCTTGATTACCCCTTGTAATCCCTCTTGTACTTGTACTAGCTTTTCCTTGCTAATAAAGTTTCGACATGCTGTGGGGGTTTTTCCCTACAGTTACCAGTCAAAAAAAATCAGAGCAAAAACATATCATAAACATAAACATGTCTTTCCCCTCTTAAAGACATGTGACTTCTCTCCTCTTGAACACCAAGCATCTGGTCCTCTTATGTGAATTCTCTCTTCCCCCTTTTATTCTCTCTCCCCCTTTGAAGAGAATAAGCTTTGATGTGATCTTTCTCCCCCTATGACATCAATTTCCAAGAAGGGATCTTCTGGAGTGTGAGTCAAAACAGGTTTGGTCCTTGAGTCATAGAGCAAAGTAGCACATAGAATGTGATGCTAGTAGAGGACAAGAATCATAGAGTGGAGCTAGAATAAAACTACTGGAACATATGTGTCGTGGAATTGTCACAGTAGATGTCCTAGCAAATGGACTTAGTTGTAGGGCCATCACAACTAGGAAGCTTAAAGAGGTTAATCGGGACAAAGGAAACGAGAGGTTTATACCGGTTCGGCCCCTTACGTTGAAGGTAAGGCCTAGTCCAGTTGATGTTGTATTGCTAGGTTTCGATGACCAAGGAGCGAATCTGCTAGCTTGGCTATCGATATCTTGTTCTCTTCTCCTAAGCCGCCGCCGGGTCGTCCCCTTATATACACGGGTTGACACTTGGCGGCCTACAGAGTCCCGGCCGACTCATAAAACGTGTCCGGATCGGTGACTTCTTTTATATGCCTTTCTTTACTAGTCTTCCTTTACATTCGGCGGTTTACAATATTGGGCCTTAAGCCACCTCTGGGCTTAGGCCTTCTACACGTCTTAATAGACTATCACCCTGAATATTACTGGGCTTCTTTTGTAACCCGCCATTGGGGTTGACCCGGCCCCTCCTGGGTGGGTCATACCTGGTAGCTATATCCCCAACATTAGGCCCCAGATTGACTTGAACTTTGTTCTTTGTCAATATTCAACACTTAGACGAAATCCATCTTCCTCTGTCCGAAAAACTTTGTAACCCGCCATGACGTCATCTTCTGAAAACATGAAAGCTTGCTATGACGTCATCTTCAATGGATCTTTTATCTTTTAATGTCTTTCGAGAATCGAGGCGTCCGTTAGCTGGATAATCATTATTTTGGTCTTCCTCAATTTTCGCGCCTGCCTGTTCACTTATCCCCTTATAAATAGGCTTTGCCGGCCCTTCTTCTTTCTTCTTCTTCCTTCCATCTTCTTGCTACCCCTTTGCTTCTCGAGCTCTGCCGCTACCGTAGCACTCACGTTGCCCTCAATGTCAGCCGCTGCATCACCCTGAGCTCGTCCAGAGAACCGCGACGACTCTTCACAGTAGATCTGCATTTCATAAGTTCCTTCTTTTTCACGCACTTAGATCTGTATTAGGGTTGTGAGTTCATCGGTGGTGTTCGTTGTTCATCACGGATCTTCTTGTAGTTCTTCCTCCACAACCTCTTCTGATCCAGAAAGGAACACATAACTCGTGCGGTATTTGTTTTGCGTCCATTTTTGATACCAGTAGATCCCTTTTTTTTGTATAGATGCCTCATTATAACTCACAAACTCATTTGTACTAGATTTTTAGGTCTAGAATATTTTCTTTTCGGAACGGCCATTTGATCCAAAATAATAATGACCGCTTGGTAAACTTGTTTGTGCCAACACTTAGCCATTTTCTGTTTCTTGCATCCTTTGAATATCTTTAGTCATGGCGGTTGATGACTGTATCTTCCCTTTATATGTCATTAGCCCTTATTTAAGCCGCCATGATTCATCTGTATCATGATCATGAACCTATAACTTCATCAAATAAATTGAACCGGCAAATTACTTTCTTTTCAGCTTCCCCTTTTTCATCACGCCGTCAAAAGCACCGATAGTCTGCAACTGGGTCCCCTCCATAGTAACAGGTGATAACTTGAAAGAGTTTTCCACCATTGGATTTTTGCCAAAGAAAAATGTTATGGCTTATCGTGCTCTTGACCCGGACGAGGAACGGCCTAATACCAAAGACGGTGAAGTTATTGTCTTTACTGACCACATGAATCGGGGTTTTTCACCACCCGGCTCAAAGTTCTTCAGAGACGTTTTTCATTTTTTCAAACTTCACTCTCAAGACCTTGGACCCAATTCCATATCCAACATCTGCAATTTTCAAGTTCTTTGTGAGGTGTATCTTCAAGAAGAGCCGACTGTGGAACTCTTCAGAGAGTACTTTTATCTGAACCGCCAGAATGAGTGTACCAATGGCCCTAGCTTGGAACTCGGTGGAATCCAATTCAGCGCCGACAGGGCACAATCTTTCCCTTAATAGTCTTACCGAGTCATCCCAAAGATTGGAATCAGACCTGGTTCTATTGCCAAGATACATCTCCAGCCAATGAAAAACCACTGTCGGGCATCGCGCGGAGCGTCTGGATTCCAAGTTTGTGCTCCCTGATAAACTTACTGTTGCTGAACGCAAGAAGCTTATTCCGTCTATTATAAGGATTAATGCCTTATTGGGGAATCACTACTAGGGAAAAGCCTAGCAGCAGCACGGGTTTTGGGCCTATTAGCAGCGCGGGGGCCGGCGCTACTAATAAGGCGCTACAGCTAATGTATAGCAGCACCGCGGGTGCCACCCGTGCTACTACTACGTCCGTTAGTAGTAGCATGGGTAAAAACCCGCATTACTACTAACCCGCGGAATTTTTTTTTTGAATTTTTTGCACGAATTTTCAAATTTTTGAATTATTTTAACCTCTAATCTCTAATCACCCTCATCGCTGCTCAATTTACACCTGGTTCTATTGCCAAGATACGTCTCCAGCCAATGAAAAACCACTGCCGGGTTATCGCGCGGAGCATCTGGATTCCAAGTTTGTGCTCCCTGATAAACTTACTGTTGCTGAATGCAAGAAGCTTATTCCATCTATTATAAGGATTAATGCCTTTTTGGGGAATCACTACTAGGGAAAAGCCTAGCAGCAGCGCGGGTTTTGGGCCTATTAGCAGCGCGGGGGCCGGCGCTACTAATAAGGCGCTACAGCTAACGTATAGCAGCAGCGCGGGTGCCACCCGCGCTACTACTACGTCCATTAGTAGTAGCGTGGGTAAAAACCTGCGTTACTACTAACCCGCGGAATTTTTTCCGATTTTTTTGCGCGAATTTTCAAATTTCTGAATTATTTTAATCTCTAATCTCTAATTACCCTCATCGCTGCTCAATTTAATCTCTAATCACCCCTCATCATTCCAAATCATCTAACTTCCCAGACGGTCACCCATCCTCTCACTACTCCAGCCTAAGCACGCTTAACTTCCGGGTTCTATTCTCCCTCGATTCCAAGTCTGCACTTGTTGTTTTCCAGATAATAGTAAGATGTCAATCCTATTAACCCTCGGGAGTTTAGCTTGAGCATGAAGTCACACATTTCGCTGTTTGAGTTTAAAACTATTGTTCTAAAAAACAATAATTATTTAGTAACACTAATATTTCTATAATCCCGGAGTTTGACCACATTTTGACCACAGTTTGACCAGATTGGACCAAAATTCCAAAAAAACTGAAATAATTATTTAGTAACACTAATATTCTTGAATAATTATTTAGTAACACTAATACTTCTTGAATAAGTAGTTTGACCACAGTTTGACCAGATTTGACCAAAATTAAAAAAAACTGAAATTTGAGCATAACTTTTTTTCCTTTTAGAATTTGAGGATTCTAAAAATTTGCAACCAGGCCATAGGCCATCTCCATCGTATGCGGATTTTCATGCTGAACATTTTGATATATTATATGTTTTTTTCTAACATCGTATGCAAAAGTTATAGCCGTTTTACATTTTCCCTACACTTTTTGCAAAACATGTCCAAATTTAAGTTTTTAAATTTTCCTAACTAGTAGATGTACTAACATAACTACATCTCGAAGGATTTTAATTTTTGAAACATTTTGATATATTATACGTTTTTTTCTAACATCATATGCAAAAGTTATAGCCGTTTTACATTTTCCCTACACTTTTTGCAAAACATGTCCAAATTTAAGTTTTTAAATTTTCCTAACTAGTAGATGTAGTAACATAACTACATCTTGAAGGATTTTAATTTTTGAAGTTTTTATCATTTTCTTTTGCTTTTTACAAAACTGAAAAGGCGATCGACATGGGGGGGGGGGGTAGAGTTTCAAAATGGGACCTTTAGTAGTAGCGAGGGATTTTACCCCTCGCTACTACTATGGCATGTCCCGGAGGGGCACGGTTGAGACCTCTTAGTAGTAGCGAGGGGTAAAAACTTAGTAGTAGCGCGGGTTTATAACCCTCGCTACTACTATGGCATGGCCCAGGGGCACGGTAGAGACCGCTTAGTAGTAGCGAGGGGTAATAACCAGCACTACTGCTATCAACTTAGTAGTAGCGAGGGTTAAAAACCCGCGCTACTACTATGGCATGTCCCGGGGGGCACGGTAGAGACAGCTTAGTAGTAGCGGGGGTAAAAAAACCAGCGCTACTGCTATCATCTTAGTAGTAGCGAGGGTTAAAAACCCGCGCTACTGGTACTTAACAGCAGCGCCTGATTTTAAAGCGCGCTGCTGGTAAGATTCTATGTATAGGCTTTTCCCTAGTAGTGAATGGCTTAACCGGAATTGACTTGATCCATTGCTGGATCTCGTGGCGGGTCATCCCTCTAAGTCGCTGATCCAAATTGATGTATGAGTATGGCGGAGGCTCAAATGACTCTCTGCGTCACAGCTCGGTACAACTAACTGAAGAAGACATTGTTGCAATGTCAACCATCCTTGTGAACGGAAAATATGAGGACTGCAGTAAGGTTGGGTTAAACCCCTTCTGCAAACTTAACCCGGCACCAGAGGTGAAAAACCCCTGACCTCTTTCTCCTTTTGTGTTTTCGTCAGTAGTTTTGAATACTTGCATGACCTCATTGATGCAGGGAATGCAGAACAAAACAGGGAAAAGAAAATCTAGATGAAGTTGATAAAGGAAAGGGAATAAATATGCAAAGGTCAATATGCAAAAGAGCTCAAACAAACACTAGAGAATTTCATCTAGAATTTGGTGGTGACGAAGTCACCTATGTTAGAGTATATTGACTAACGAGTCTAGCGAGAACACTTGGTCATAAGTCATACTCATCATTTAAGCTCAAATGGGGTTACCATTTTTCGTTTAAGCAATTGATGTATTCACATCTTGTTGAGTTGCTTTGACGTATGACTTGAGGTAAAGCTTCTCTAATATGGAATGAAAAACCTTGGGTGGCGGTGTTGATCTTGATCATGTAGTTGAACTTGCGTGGGGTGCTCAAGGTTGATGTAGCGCATGAATGGTTGGGAGCACCACTTGGAGTTGACTTCATCTACCTACATGGGTTAGTCTTGCAAGGAAGAGCACTTGTGTATCCAAAATAACAATAATGAAACTTGATACCAAATGAAATTTGATATATAGAATTTGTCCAAGGATATGTTGAGGGGTTTCATGCTTCCTTGTCATCAACCACCATTGTGTAGAGACTTGGTGATGTAGAGATTGCTCAAGATGTGAGTGAGTGGCAATCTCATAGATTTAGATTCATCCAAGTACCTACAAGGGTTAGATAGCATGCAAGGGTGCAAGAATATCCAAGACATATGATCATCATCATAAGATAAGTATCAAGGATTAGTCATAGATTCATGCCTTGCATGTATCCAAATGGAGTTCCTACTCCATGTTTGAAGCATCAATGATGTTCAATTCACCTCTCAAACGGCAAACGACTTTCTCATCAAGCGGTTTTGTGAATATATCCGCCAATTGCTTATCGGTACAAACATGTTTAAGATCAATGTCCCCTTTAGCAACATGATCTCGAATGAAGTGATGACGAACTTCAATATGCTTAGTTCGAGAATGTTCACCGGATTGTGAGAAATCTTAATAGCACTCTCATTGTCACAAAGCAATGGAACCTGTTTCACATTGATCCCATAATCTTTAAGAGTTTGGGTCATCCAAAGTAATTGAGCACAACATGAACCGGCGGTAATGTATTACGCTTCGGCGGTGGATAAGGATACCGAGTTTTGTTTCTTGGAGGACCAAGATACAAGAGATCTACCAAGAAATAGACAAGTACAATAAGTGGCTTTTTATCAACCTTGTCTTTGGCATAGTCCGAATCGGAATAGCCAAAAAGATCAAAAGAGGACCTCTGAGGATACCAAATGCCAAAATTTGGTGTATGTATTAAGTATCTCACTATACTTTTCATAGCCTTAAGATGACATTCTTTGGGGGCCGCTTGATATCGTGCACACATACACACACTTATCATAATATTAGGACGGGAGGCACATAGATATAACAATGATCCAATCATAAAGAGGTAAACCTTTTGGTCAACCGATTTGCCGTCCTTGGTCAAATCAAGATGTCCACTAGTTGGCATGGGAGTTTTCATACCTTTGCTTTCTTGCATGTTGAACTTCTTGAATAAGTCCTTGGTGTACTTTGTTTGAGAAACAAAGGTGCCTTCCTTAGTTTGCTTGATTTGCAACCCAAGAAAGAACTTGAGTTCACTCATCATAGACATCTGAAACTTCTCCGACATTAGCTTTCAAAACTTCTCACTAAAATGAGGGTTAGTTGAGCCAAATATGATATCATCAACATAAATTTGGCATACAAATAATTCACCATTAACCCTTTTAGTAAAAAGAGTAGAATCTATTTTTCCAATCTCAAAGCCTTTTTCAATAAGGAACTTGGTTAAGCATTTATACCACGCTCTAGGAGCTTGTTTAGGACCATAAAGAGCTTTGTGAAGTTTGTAAACATGATCGGGTTTCTTAGGATTGACAAAGCCGGGAGGTTGTTTAACATAAACTTCCTCCTCAATTTCACCGTTTAGAAAAGCACTTTTAATGTCCATTTGGTATAAAGTGATATCATGGTGATTAGCATAGGCAAGTAAGATGTGGATGGACTCAAGTGTAGCAACGGGGGCATATGTCTCACCGTAGTCCATACCTTCAACTTGAGTGCAGCCTTGGGCGACGAGACGAGCTTTGTTTCGGATGACTTGACCATCTTCGTCTTGCTTGTTGCGAAACACCCATTTGGTACCAATGATATTGTGGTTGTTGTCGGGCTTCTCGACCAATGTCCATACTTGCATGGCATTTATCCAATCCAGATCTTCCAATGCTTCTTCAACCTTCATAGGTTCAATACTAGAGATTAATGAATAATGTTCACAAAAATTAGCCAAACGAGTTTTAGAGCGAGTGATTCTCCCGGTTTGAATATCATTGTAGATTTGCTCGACGGGATGATCTCTTGAGACTCTTGCTCGAACTCATGGGAGCTTTTGCTTGGGTCGGGGTGGAACATCTTCTTCATCTTGTCCTTCTTCTTGGCCTTCTTCATTGTTGACGTTGTCATTATCTCGTTGTGGTGGAGAAGGATGTTGATGAGGTTCATCTTGGTGTACTTCCTCGTTTTCTTCATCTTGATGTGTCCCACTCGTGGGTACTTCCATTTCGACTCTTGGTTCACCTTGTCGTGAGGTGGAAGCCTCCACTTGGACGGATGAGGTACTCTCCTTCACCTCCTTTGGTCAAATATTTCCAATAGACAAGTCTTGGATTGCTTTCGAAGGGTCTTTATCTCCTACATCAATCGGCAATTGCTCTAGTTGCGAGCCGTTAGATTCATAAAACTTCACATCTACCGTCTCTTCAACATTTCGGGTGAAATTCTTGTAGACACAGTAAGTGTGAGAGTTTGAGCCATAACCAAGTAGGAAACCCTTGTGAGATTTAGGAGCAAATTTAGAACGACGATGATTATCAATAATGTAGCACTTTGAGCCAAATACTCGAAAGTATCCAACTTGGGGTTTGTTATCGGTGAGGAGCTCGTATGCCGTCTTGTCGAGTAGCTTGTGAAGATACAAGCGATTTGTTGCATGACAAGCTGTCTCAACCGCTTCCACCCAAAAGTGTTTTGGAGTCTTGTACTCATCAGACATCGTTCTTTCCATCTCAATAAGGGTTTGATTCTTCCTCTCAACAACTCCATTTTGTTGAGGCATGTACGTAGCTGAGAACTCATGTGAAATCCCTTCTTCGTCAAGAAAGGTATCCACATTTGCATTCTTGAACTTCGTTCCATTGTCGCTGCGATCCCTCTTGATCTTCACTTCAAATTGATTTTGGGCCTTCCTAGCGAAGTTCTTGAATATCTTTTGTACATGCGATTTATCATCAAGAAAGAACACCCACGTAAATCTTGAAAAATCATCAGCTATAACTAGAACAAATGAGTTACCGCCGAGACTCTTGTAGGCATTGGGACCAAAGAGATCCATATGAAGTAGCTCGAGCGGTCTTCTCGTGGTCATAATGTTCTTCACGGGGTGACTTCCTCCAACTTGTTTTCCTGCTTGACAAGCACTACAAAGTCTATCCTTGTCAAATATGACATCTTTTACTCCAAGGATATGATCACCTTTAATAAGCTTATTAAGATTTCGCATGCCCACATGACCTAACCTTCTATTCCACAACCAACCTTTTGAGGATTTAGCAATTAGGCAAGTTCTAGGTTGAGCCTTTTTAGAGAAATCAACAATATATAGATCACCTCTACATTACCGGTAAAGACCATTTTATGATTATCTCTATGAAACACTTGGCAATCTACTTTAGTAAATAGGACGTTGAAACCAAAGTCAGCAAGTCAAGATACGAAAAGTAAATTGTAGCCAAGCGATTCAATGAGCATAACATTTTGTATGGAGCTATCATGTGAGATGGCCACCTTACCAAGGCCAGCCACCTTACCCTTTGAGTTATCACCGAAAGTGACATACTTTCGAGGGCCGTCGTTTTCAGCAAGCTCACAAAACATATCTTTGTCTCCGTTCATTGATCAGTACATCCACTATCAAGGACCCATTCTTTTCCTCCAGCCATGTAGCCGCGAATATTAGCCATAAGACCAAAGTGTCTCATCGCATCATCAAGATCATAGTCACTATCATCATCCTCATCATAGTATCCATGTTCAACATCGCCATGTGGTGGATCAATTCCTAGGGAGAGTGATTCATTAGAAGTATGACCGTAACAATGTTCATCTCTATGAATTCTAATGACTTCGGAAATGATATTGCTAATGATTCCAACATCTCCTTTGGCACTCGTGAGATTTGTAAGCTCAAGTAAACAATCACCAAATTTGGGATCATTGGAACTCATCTTACTCAAGGCAATAGACTTATGAAGAATCTCATCTAATTTTTTCAGAATAGTTTGGAAAACGTTCCTCAAGGAATCTCCATATGGTGTAGGCACAATCAAGAGCAGGCAAGCTTGCAAGCAAGTTTCTAGGCAAACCTCTAGTGATTAAATTGACACTTCTAAGATTACGGATCATGTCAATAGACTCATCAAGGGTAGGATGCAAAGGATCAACATGAAGTGCACAAGGGCTAGTAATGTTCTTGTTCAAGTGATATTCATTGAAAATCTCAAGCATCTCATTATTCCAATTGTGAAAGTACTCTCCATCAAGAATAGGCACTCTATGTCTAAGACTCCCCAATGTAGACTCATCCATCTTCCTCCAAAGGTGTTTAAACCAAAGCAATGGAGACCAATGCTCTGATACCAATTGAAAGGATTGAAAAGAGGTGTCTAGAGGGGGTGAATAGATTCTTAGCAAGAAAAGTTGTAGTTTTTAAATTCTTTAAGTTGAAGTGGATTTTTGGCACCAGTTCAAACATTCACAATACATATCAAGCAAGCATGACAAGAGTATATGAGCAGCGGAAAGTAAATCATGCAAGTTGCAAGAATGTAAAGGGATGGGATTGGAGTGTGCAAACACAATTCGAGACACGGAGATTTTTTGGTGTGGTTCCGATAGGTGGTGCTATCATACGTCCACGGTGGTGGAGACTTCAACCCACGAAGGGTAACGTTTGCGCGAGAACATGAAGGGCTCCACCCACGAGGGGTCCACGAAGAAGCAACCTTGTCTATCCCACCATGGCCATCGCCCACGAAGGATTGCCTCACTAGGGTAGATCTTCATGAAGTAGGCGATCTCCTTGCCCGTACAAACTCCTTGGTTAAACTCCACAATTTTGATGGAGGCTCCCAAGTGACACCGTACCTAACCAATCTAGGAGACACCACTCTCCAAAAGGTAATAGATGGTGTGTTGATGATGAACCCCTTGCTCTTAGGCTTCAAATGATAGTCTCCCCAACACTCAACTCTCTCTCATAGGATTGGATTTGGTTGAAAGATGATTTGATTGGAAAGCAACATGGGGAAGGCTAGAGATCAAGATTTAAGTGGTTGGAATGGAATATCTTGACCTCAACACAAGTGTAGGTGGTTCTCTCTCAGAAAATGTATGTTGGAAGTGTAGGCATGTTCTGATGGCTCTCTCCACAAATGAAGAGTGGGTGGAGGGGTATATATAGCCTCCACACAAAATCTAACCATTACACATAAATCACCAAACTCGGTGGGACCGAATTATAAAACTCGGTCGGACCGATTTGGTTCATAATGTGACCGTTAAGCATTTCGGTGGGACCGACATGATCAACTCGGTGGGACTGATGTGCTAGGGTTAGGTAAAGCCTTATCTCGGTTGGACAGATTACACAAACTCAGTGGGACCGATTTTGGCAATAAGCTAAACAGAGAGTTGGCCTAGCAAACTCGGTGGGACTGATTTCATATTTTGGTGAGACCGAAATTAATGCAATTGGAAATAGAGAGTTTGCAAGCCCATCTCGGTGAGACCGAGGTACCATTGGTGAGACCAAATTGATTAGGGTTTCTAGCAGTGGCTATGTTAAGTGAACTCGGTGGCGCCGGATAGAAAGTTTCGATGGGGCCAAGTTTGACTTTTGGTTTGGGACAAATGTGGATGTGAGAAAGTGGTTGAGGGCTTTGGAGCATATCACTAAGCACTTTGAGCAAGCAAGCCATTAAGCAAGACCTCATCCCCTCTTAATAGTATTGGCTTTCCTATGGACTCAATGTGATCTTGGATCACTAAAATGAAAAATGTAGAGTCCTGAGCTTTGAGCTTGAGCCAATCCTTTGTCCTTATCATCTCGAAGGGGTTCCACATCCTCTAGTCCATGCCACTCCATTATTGAACTTATCTGAAACATACTAGATGAAAGCATTAGTCCAACAAGAGATATGTTGACATTAATTACCAAAATCACCCAGGGCGCACTTGTGCTTTTAGCTCCTACATATTCTACGAAGAGCTTTATCGGTCAAACCGCATAACAACATACGTTGTTCCCTTTGTCATCAATATGTTACTTGCCCAAGATTCGATCATCGGTATCATCATACCTAGTTCAATCTCGTTATCAGCAAGTATCTTTACTCGTTCCGTAATGCATCATTCCGCAACTAACTCATTAGTCACACTGCTTGCAAGGCTTATAGTGATGTGCATTGATAACCCGCAAGTATAGGGGATCACAACAGTTTTTGAGTGTAGAGAATTCAACCCAAATTTATTGATTCGACATAAGGGGAGCCAAAGAATATTCTCAAGTATTAGCAGTTCAGCTATCAATTCAACCACACTTGAAATACTTAATATATGCAACAAAGTATTTAGTAGCAAAGTAATATGGAAGTAACGATAACGGTGGCAAAAGTAACAATAGTAGTTTTTGTAGCAATCGTAATAGTGGCAATGGAAAAGTAACTAAGCAAAGATCAATATGTGAAAAGCTCGTAGGAAATGGATCAGTGATGGATAATTATGTCGGATGCGATTCCTCATGTAACAATTATAACATAGGGTGACACAAAACTAGCTCCAGTTCATCAATGTAATGTAGGCATGTATTCCGAATATAGTCATACGTGCTTATGGAAAAGAACTTGCATGACATCTTTTGTCCTACCCTCCCGTGGCAGCGAGGTCCTATAGGAAACTAAGGGATATCAAGGACTCCTTTCAATAGAGTACCGGACCAAAGCATTAACACTTTGTGAATACACGAGCTCCTCAAACTACGGTCATCACTGGGAGTGGTCCCGATTTTTGTCACTTCGGGGTTACCAGATCATAACACATAGTAGGTGACTATTGACTTGCAAGATAAGATCAAGAACTCACATATATTCATGAAAACATAATAGGTTCAGATCTGAAATCATGGCACTTAGGCCCTAGTGCCAAGCATTAAGCATAGCAAAGTCGTAGCAACATCAATATTAGAACATAATGGATACTAGGGATCAAACCCTAACAAAACTAACTCGATTACATGGTAAATATCATCCAACCCATCATAGTACAGCAAGCCTATGATGATATTACTCACACATGGTGGTGAGCATCATGAAATTGGTGACGGAGGATGGATGATGATGACGATGGCGACAGATTCCCCTCTCCGGAGCCCCAAACGGACTCCAGATCAGCCCTCCCGAGGAAGATTAGGGCTTGGCGGCAGCTCCGTATCGTAAAACATGATGAATCCTTCTCCCTTATTTTTCTCTCCCCGAAAGTGAATATATGGAGTTGGGGTAGAGGTCGGTGGAGTCCCAGGGGGCCCACGAGGCAGGGGGGTGCGGCACAGGGGGGCGCCCTGCACCCTCGTGGGCAGGGTGTGGGCCCCCTTATGCTGATTCTTTCGCCAGTATTTTTCATTAATTCCAAAACATGTCTCCATGGACTTTTAAGTCATTCCGGGAACTTTTATTTCTGCACAAAAATAACACCATGGCAGTTCTGCTAAAAACATCGCTAGTCCGGGTTAGTTCCATTCAAATCATGCAAGTTAGAGTCAAAAACAAAGGAAAAAGTGTTTGGAAAAGTAGATACGTTGGAGACGTATCATGATTACCGGGAGGGCCCAGAGATAACTCTCCGACAATCGGAGTGACAAATCCTAATCTTGATCTATGCCAACTCAACAAACACCATCGGAGACACCTGTAGAGCATCTTTATGATCACCCAGTTACGTTGTGACGTTTGATAGCACACTAAGTGTTCATCCGGTATTCGGGAGTTGCATAATCTCATAGTCATAGGAACATGTATAAGTCATGAAGAAAGCAATAGCAATAAACTAAACGATCATTATGCTAAGCTAACGGATGGGTCTTGTCCATCACATCATTCTCTAATGATGTGATCCTGTTCATCAAATGACAACACATGTCTATGGCTAGGAAACTTAACCATCTTTGATTAACAAGCTAGTCAAGTAGAGGCATACTAGGGACAGTCTGTTTTTCTATGTATTCACACGGTACTAAGTTTCCGGTTAATACAATTCTAGCATGAATAATAATCATTTATCATGATATAAGGAAATATAAATAACAACTTTATTATTGCCTCTAGGGCATATTTCCTGCAATATCAACTGAAAGATACATCAAGGAATGAGATATCCATTGATACACGCAAATAGAAAGATATCAAACTCCCAAAAGAGAGAATGGTTCCAAACAAACCAAGTGCTCTACAAAGTTTCATGATGGCAGAAAGTACCAAAAAGAAACCATTTGCATTCCACCAACACACACTTGATAAGGATCACAAGGTGAGCATTCTAAGAAAAATAGGATAGCTCCCCCAAGCATTGTGCATAGAATTTGTATTTGAATACAAAAAGCACAAGATGGGATCACCACTTTCACTATATCTATACAAACACTAGATAGGCTCAAGGAAATAACAAGATCCACAAGTGGTATGGAATACAATGGGAGTTGACACAATCCTAGGCAAGAGATAAGGCAAATAAAAGCAAAAGGCCAATGTAAAGATGATCAATAATTTGTACCACACATAAGTGAGCACCAATTGTTAAAAGACAAGAAGTATTTGGAAATAATCCCAGTTGGTAGATAGCAAGGATATCCAACATCATCTTCACACCAAACACAAGCAAATTGCAACTTGTAGAGCTAACATGCCACCTAAGAACAAGATAATTTACAATATCAATTCTAGGTGACAATATCTCAAATGTACACATTTTCTAGGCTTGTAATATGCACATAGCATATTACTCCCCCATAATGTGATACCAATAAAAACTTAACAAGAGGCAATAAGAGGATCCAACAAGAGATAATTAATGGACTATTTAGAATTTGAATTTCTCATGAGAAGATATACCACATAGCGGCAAGATAATCTTGTAATATCAATACTAGATGGTATTCCTCATGTACACACATTTATAGGATTGTGAGGTGCACAAAGCACATCACTCCCCCACAATGGGATATTCCATTGATCTCTCACAAGAGCCAACTAAGATACAAACAAGATGCACAAAGGCTAAACGTACGACACACATGTACATGATGTGCAAACCAACATATAAGCAATTTGGAGACATAACATATACAAACACAGGCAAGTAACAAAACCAAAACATGCAAAGCGGCAAGTAACTTTCAATGTAAACAATTTAAGTACAAGTTACTGGAAGGAGGCACATTGGATATATTATAGAAACTCGATAACCCAATTGACTTGGCTTGAGACAATGAGACTGATGAAGTCCCCTTAATTCTTCATAACGTAGCCAAGTCTCCAATGCCCTCCAAAAACACCTATTGATCAAGTTTGAGCTTGTTGGTCCCAACCTAGTTGGGTCCTAAGAGGTTAGTCACAATAGGCTTGGCAACCCAAATGGTTCTTTGCTTGAAACCACTTTGAGTACCAAGAAACTTGGCAAACACATTGCCAACCTTATCCTTCCCAAGAGAATAGCTATCATCAATAATAATTGGGTTGGATAAGTTACCACTAGTGCATGAGGAAGCAAGGTGACCTTTCTCACGACATAGGTAGCAACATCTACTCTTCACTTTCTTCTCACTTGATTTCTCAACTTGAGAAGCATTAGCTTGAGTTTTCTTGGGAAGAGGCCTTTCTTCAACTTGAGGTTGAGCATGAGAATGAACTTGTGGACGCTTCCCTTGTTGCTTGTCACTAATGGCCTTCTTCTTCAATGGGCAAGATCTAACATGATGACCTTCAATCTTGCACTTGAAGCCAATAATATTGGCCGATTTCTTGGCTTGTTTTTGGCCCTTCTTCTTGTTCATCTTGGACTTATTCTTCTTATTGGAGTTGAATCCAAGTCCACCGTTGTCATTGGGGATTTTTGCACACTCAAGATATTGTTGAGTGTGGAATTCTCTTCATGACACATTTCCAAGTCTTTCTTTAATGAAGTGACTTGGGCCTTGAGCTCTTTGATTTCCTCTACATGGTTAGTCTCAACACAAGTACTAGAGGAAGTATAAACTTCATCGTTAGAGCAACAAGACAAGGAGAGAAATTCATCAAAAGATGTACTCACATTGTGAGTAGATGAATTACAAGTACTAGCACATGGCAATATAGCATTTTGACTTGAAGTAGTGCTAGTATCCACACGAGGCTCAATAGATGTTACCTTAGCAATCATGGCCTCATGAGCTATATTTAGAACATTATGGGATACTATAAGATCATCATGAGAGCTTGAGAGCTTTTCATGGCTTTCTTCCAATTTCCCATAAGTGCTAGATAGCAACTCAAGTTGAGCCTGTAGCTCAACATTATCCTCCAAAATGGATGCTTCACAAGTAATAGAGTTAGTAGCACAAGCATAATCATTAACAACAAGAGGAGAGGAGCACATTGGCTTATGTGTCTTTCCCTGCGCTGACTTTAGTTCCACGCCCTAGGATCTCTTGGTCTGCACCTGTCTACATTCTCTCAGCAGATTTTGCAGACATCTTGCCAGCAGATGAAGACCCCATGCCCTTCAATGCCAATCCGCACCCCTCCCTGGCAATTTACAGTTTGATAATCACAATTGGGTTATGCCAGAATTTCCTAAGATGGGTTGGAATGATGTGCCACATCCTGCCAATGAGCAACAACACATTTATGAAGATCCGGTTCAGGAAGCTCTGCAGCAAGAGGAACTTCAGGAGATTCAGTCTCAGGAGTCCATAGTTCTCCAAATTTCTGATGATTCAGTTAACAATGCTGACAATGCTGTAGAGGTAGCTGTCTTCCAGCCCCCAATGGGACCACGGCAACCTCCTCTTCTGATTGGGTAAGCTTTCACTATCTATGGACCGGTTTTGCCACCTATGATGATGTGGCAGCGTACTTTTGAGAAGATGTTGCCGCTTATGTGGTCTTCAGACAGTCCCCAGTTTGTTTTCAAGTATGAAATTGGTGCCATGCTCAACAAGCAGTCCTTGGAGGTTCTCTACAATGCCCCAGCTTCCAATCTTAAGCTCCTGCCTGCACCTGCCTCCTCGATCACCTCTGCTCTAGATGTGCCAACTACTCCTGTTAAAAGGCCAGTTGCTCGGGCTCTCTGTTTCGAGGACCTTGATGAGCCAGTTTCTGAAGCCTTTGAATTCTCAGCTGTGCCTGAAGTACCTTTGAAGCGAGCAAGGAAACCTAAAGCCTCAAGAATTATTGTTGACACTGACATTCGGCGCAGTGCACGTCTAAGCGCTCTCTGTGATGGCTGCCGCAAAGTAACAGGTGGCACTTGATCCAAGAAGCCTCACACTTCAAAGAAGCGCAAGACTAGAAATTTCTAGTCTGAAGATAGTCCTTCTGTGCCCCCACCAACTGCTATTACAAACCTTCAACGCAAGGCGCTTGTCTTTGCATTGCACCTGAGAAGATCTCTACGGATAAGCTTGTTGCTGATCCTGCCAAGTCCAACAGCAGTGTGGGTTCTGATGATTAGTTACTTCATGCAGGGTTCTGGTATATGGCGTACCATAATCGCCATTTATCTTTCTTTCTATGTTTGGAACTATGCGATGCTTGTTTGCTCTGTGGGTCAGTGTAGGTCACTGCGTGGCCTACTCTTTATGCTTTTACTTTTGGTTTGTAATGAATCAGACAAGGTTTAAGGACTGGAAAGTTCTATGTTGGAATGTTGGGGGCCTCAATTCTGAAGCGCGTCAGCTTGCGGTTAGGCAAAAGATCGATGAAAGTGGTTGCTCTGTTATTTGTCTTCAGGAAACTAAATGCATGCATATGGATCAAGGTTTCATTAGGAAGTTCTGCCCGAGGCGTTTTGGTAATTTTGTTTATGTTCCCTCGACTGTGCGTCTGCTGGGATGGTGGTTATTTGGAATTCATCCTTTTTCATAGGTTCTTTAATTGAGGAAAAATCCTATGGGATAATTGTGGATTTCAAATCCAAACATACTTCTGAAACATGGTATTTAGTTTCCGTTTATGGCCCGTGTCAAGGCCCTACCTATGATGAATTTGTTCAGTGGTTATATAATCTTGATATTTAGTTTGGTGTGAATTGGTTGCTTTTGGGTGACTTCAACTTCATGCAATCGCTTAAGAAGCGCAATCTTCCGGGTGGTGATGTTAATGATATCTTCTTGTTTAATGAAATAATTGGTCATTTGGGTCTTGTTGAGTTGCCAATAAAGGGTCGTCAATATACTTGGTCAAATATGCAAACTTCGCCGCTTCTCGAGCAGATTGATTGGTTTTTCACGTTGGTTGCTTGGACATCAGACCACCCCAACACGATGGTATTTCCTCTTGCACGCACTGCCTCTGACCATGTTCCGTGTGTGGTCTCGATTGCCACATGTATCCCCAAGGCAAAGGCTTTCCGCTTTGAGAATTATTGGGTTGATTTTCTTGGTTTTGCTGACTATGTTTCTGAGGTTTGGAATAGGCTAGTGGCAAAATCGTCAATTGCCTTAACAATTTCGGCTAAGTTTAAGTCTCTCTGTTATGCTCTCAAGAAATGGCATTTAAACCTCTCCACAGTCAAAGCTCTAATTGCTGATTGTAATAAAGTGATTATTTTTCTTGATAATCTTGAGGAAATTAGGCCTTTGAGTTGGCTAGAGTTCAATTTTCGTACAATTGTTAAATTGCACCTTGAGGACATCTTACATTGGCAATTTATCTATTGGAAGCAGTGTTGCACGATCAGAAACATCAAAGTTGGTGAGGAGAATTCGAAATTTTTTCATGCCATGGCTACGGAAAGATATCGAAGGAACACTATCTCCTCGATCAAGTCTGTGGAGGGTTATGTGGTCACGGACCACCAATTGTTGACAGGGATGTTTTGGGCTGATTTCAACCAACGAATGGGCCAATCAAAAGGGATTCAAATGGGATTTGATCTAGACACATTAATTCCCCGGATCAATGGTCTAGAGGAGTTGTCTTTACTGTTCACGGACTCTGAGGTGGATGCGGTCATTAAGAATATGCCTACTGATCGTGCACCGGGACAAGACGGGTTTACTGGCCTTTTCTTAAAGAAATGTTGGTCTATTTTGAAGGAGGACTTTATGAAGCTTGTGCAAGAATTCTATGAAGGGAAGTGTAATTTGGAGTGTCTCAACACATCTCTTATCACCCTCACTCCAAAGAAGATGAGCCCTGAATATGTCGGTGATTTCCGACCCATATCATTGACTAATACATGTTTGAAGTTTTTAACCAAGCTTTTGGCAAATCGTCTTCAGGGTGTGATCTTGAAATGTATCCACGCAACCAATATGGTTTTCTTCGGTGTCAATCATTCAGGACTGTTTCGCGTGGTGTTTTGAGTACATCCACCAATGCAAAGATTCCAAGAGGCCTATAATTCTTCTTAAGCTTGGCTTCACAAAGGCTTTCGACACCATTGAGCATGAACTTATTCTTAGGATTCTGAAATGTAAGGGATTTGATGATCGTTGGACAAGTTGGGCTGAGAGCATTTTTTCCACGGGCTCCTCTTCGGTTCTCTTGAATGGAGTGCCTGGTAATCATTTTGTCTGTCGTTCGGGTTTTCGTCAAGGAGATCCGCTATCTCCTTTACTCTTTGTGATTGCGGTGGACTTACTTCAGTCGGTCGTAAATGAAATGTGCTCAAGGAATATTCTCACCTTGCCAATCCCAACTGCCTCGGGGGACTATCCAATCCTCCAGTATGCGGACGATACCCTCATGGTTCTTCCAGCTATTGACAATCAGCTCATTGCTTTTAAAGACATGCTTGAAGTCTTTGCTAAATCAACCAGTATGAGGGTAAATTTTAGTAAGTCATCTTTAATACCCATCAATATGAGTGATGACGAGGGCAAGCGTGTTGCTTGCATGCTTGGGTGTGATGTTGGTTCCATGCCATTCACTTACCTGGGACTACCAATGGGTACCACCCGGCCAACAATTCATGATCTGTTGCCTCTGGTGGATCGTATCGAGCGACGATTATCTACGTCTTCTTGCCTGTTGAACCAAGGAAGCCGGCTTCAGCTCTTGCAATCTATTCTTAGTTCTATGCCAATATATTTCTTGTGCACTCTTTCACTACCGCAGGGCATCTTAAAGCAGATTGAGCGCATCATGTGGCAATGCTTGTGGAGAGGGAACTCGGATACACCCCGGCAATCATTGGCGGCTTGGGACTTGGTATGTTGTCCTAAATCATTTGGAGGTCTGGGAGTTCTGGACTTGAGCATTCAGAATGATGCCTTGCTGATCAAGCATCTTTTCAAGTTCTTAAATAAGATGGACGTGCCATGGGTATCTCTTATTTGGGACACTTATTATGCCGCTGCGCCTCCCCAAGTCATCCAAAGCTGCGGTTCTTTCTGGTGGAGGGACGTATTCAAGTTATATGATAAGTTTTGCAAGTTGGCAGGTCCACACGTTTGAACGGGAGATACGGTGATTTTCTGGCTAGACCGCTGGCAACTTGGCAGTAATACGGTTATCATGCAACATCAGTTTCCGAGGCATCACTCTTTTATGATTGATGACTCTATCACAGTCAAGGATATGATGGAGCTATCGGACCTAACGGACAATCTGCATCACCACTGTCTGCTGAAGCCTTTGAGGAATTTAACCAACTTCAGGCGTTACTTCCCTTGGTCAACCTTCACGATGGGGAAAAGGATGTCTGGAAATGGCCTTCCAAGTCTGGTGACTATCTGTCCAGTATTTATTACTTGCCATGCTTTTCGGACATAGTGGTTGATCCCATATTCTGGTGGATCTGGAAATGTTCTTGTACTCTGAAGTTTAAGGTTTTTGGTTGGCTCCTTTTGATGGATCGCCTGAACACTAGGGACATGATGCAGCGGCGGCATTGGATTATCCAGGATGACACTTGTGTTCTATGTCACTTGGCCTTGAAGGAAATATGCCCTAGAGGCAATAATAAAGTTATTATTTATTTCCTTATATCATGATAAATGTTTATTATTCATGCTAGAACTGTATTAACTGGAAACATAATACATGCGTGAATACATAGACAAACAGAGTGTCACTAGTATGCCTCTACTTGACTAGCTCGTTGATCAAAGATGGTTAAGTTTCCTTGCCATAGACATGAGTTGTCATTTGATTAACGGGATCACATCATTAGGAGAATGATGTGATTGACTTGACCCATTCCATTAGCTTAGCACTTGATCGTTTAGTTTGTTGCTATTGCTTTCTTCATAACTTATACATGTTCCTATGACTATGAGATTATGCAACTCCCGTTTATCGGAGGAACACTGTAGCGACCCGACCCAAATGGATCAAGTCTACTGTGCTCCGGTGTCATCCCTGGATCAGTAATGCTGACACCACACACTACTTCGAAGGATTTATAGCAGAGTAGCAATCACACACTTATTACATCGATGTCTCAAAAGAGAACTTATTACAATAAATATGGCTTAAGGCCATCTAACAACGATAACAGCGGAAGACTTGGAAGATAAATGGGTCCATCAACTCCAACGGCATCACTAAGTATAGAACCACGACCTAAAAGCACTTTACTCGTCGTCTGAAAAGTCTGCAACATGAAAGTTGCAGCCCGAAAACGGGTCAGCACATGGAATATGCTGGCAAGGTAACACATAGAGAGTAATGAAATAAAACAGCTATACTATATGCATATTTGGCTGGTGGAAAGCTCTATGGTTACTATTTTGCGTAAAGCCAGTTTTTCCCTACTTCAAAGGAATAAATTTATTTAACTATCATGGTGGTTGTTAAACATCGAGAATGGTTCACAGCATTCCGATCCCAATTAAGTGAACAATTAAAACCCAACAATATGAATTAGAAGTAAAATGATGAGATTCACATGATATTCAAGTACTAGATACTCAAGATGTCCATAACCGGGGACACGGCTAATCATGATTAGTTTATTACACTCTGCAGAGGTTTGCGCACTTTTCCCCACAAGACTCGATCGCCTCCGTTGGTTTTCTCGCACTACTGGTGTTTGAGAAATGGATGACCGAGACACAGTCTTTCAGAAGCGCTAGCACCTTACGATGGATAGACTATACACCTACTTTCCCCTACATCTGCTAGTCTACCCTGTAAGAGTTCGCACGACTTAGTCAACTATGCCAGAGCCCATAATGGCTTGTGGCTGCACACGTAAGTTTCTAGCATGAAAGATCTTATGATCCCTTTGAGCCTGGGTGGCAGTCCAAAAGAAAACAGGCAAGTCCTGATAGACATCAGGTGCCTCAATCCACCCAGATGTGTGTTTAAGTTGCCACCTTAGATAAACCATTAAAATTATCACACTCACATCTGTCATGGATATCACTCACCCAATCCACGTCTACTAGCATAGCATGGCATAATAAGCAAACGTAGAAGTAACTCCCAAAGGTTTCATAATAAGCAGGTAATAGGTACTACCTCATCTACTTCCCATCCCACAATTTAATTAGATCATAATCATGCAATGTGTGAGGATTGATCTAATGCAATAAAACTGGGTTGTAGAAAAGGTATGATCAAAGTGTTACTTGCCTTGCTGATGATCCGTGAGTCCTAGAGATTCGAAGTAACAGGCGGCGCAATCCGGGTAATCTATCATAGACAAACAACAAGCATACAATAAGTACTTATCTAATGCGCAGGTAAAACTCGAACAAGGGATCGAACCAGAAAGTTCAACTTAAGATCTCCGGTTGCAAAGAAAGAAAGAAAGAACCGAACAAAGCAACGGAAAACAAACGGTGGAAGAAAAACAACTCGGTTCTAGCAAGTTGAAACTAGGTCAAATTTTACCGTAGAAAAAACTTGTTTAAGTTGATTAGTCGGAACGGCGGTTTCGAAACGAAATTCCAGGCGCTTGAATCACCTGATTCCGATAAACGAGCGAGAAGATAGACTAGAACGAAGATCGGATCTGAGATCGCGATCGCGGAATAAATCCGACGAAAAGAAAAAGAAGAACGGTTAAACAAACAGATGTTCGTCAACCGAGAATAATCCGGTGATCACGTTCGTTAAGACGAACGGTCCGGTGAATGGTCTCTAGGCAACTAAACCGGAAAAGAAAACGAAACTTATCTAGGGTTTTGGAAAGAAAACCGAAACGAAAAATCCAAAAGAAAACCGGAACGGTTTAGAGAAGAAACGGAACGGTTTATCGGAAGAACCGATCCGAGGGGAGGGATGGTGCAGCGCGGGGCTACCTCCGGCGAGGTTCCGGCGAACGGCGGCGACAGCGGCGTGCAAGGGGTGGCGGCGGCGCTACGGCGGCGCGGGCAAGGGGCGGCGGCGGCGCTAGGGCGGCGCGGCGGCGTTGGGCGGCGCGGGGTGAGGGGCGCGGGCAAGGGGCTTGGTTTGGTGTGGGTTTTAGAGGGGGGGTGTTGGTATTTATATAGGTGAGGGGAGAGGAGACTTCGGGGAGGGGGCAAGAAAAAGAGAAGGAGAGGGAGATGGAGTCCAAGTAGGACTCCTACTTGGGGCGGCGGCGGCCCTAGCGCGCAGGCGCGGCGCGGCGCGCGGGAGCCTGGCCCGGCCGGCTGCTGGGCCTTGGCCCAGGGGCGCTGTGATTTTTTTCTTCAAAACGGTTACGCGCGCAGAAAAACACAAAAAAAATCTAAACGGACTCAAAACTTCCCAAAGTAACTTTTCCCCGACTCCTAAAAATGAGTCGAACAAAATGAACTTTTCTCAGGACCTAGAATGCAAATTTTGAAAACACGCATTTTCCCTATCCAAATAAGAGGCAAATAAACTCCGACAAATCCAATGATCCTCTTTTCAAAATTTGAGAAAGCTCAAATATGAAAATGATGAAATCTCCAACTCTCTCCGAGGGTCCTTGAGTTGCGTGAAATTTCTAGGATCGACAAAATGCAAGAAAATATGATAGGCATGATGATCTAGTGTATAACATTCCAAATTGAAAATTTGGGATGTTACTAACCTACCCCCTTAAGATGAATCTCGCCCTCAAGATTCGGGTTGGCTAGAAAATAGGTGAGGGTGGTCTTTGAGCAAATCTTCTTCTCTCTCCCAGGTGGCTTCATCCTTGGAGTGGTGGTTCCACTGAACTTTGCAGAACTTGATTACCTTGCTGCGGGTAACTCTGCTGGCAAAATCAAGAATCTTGACTGGTATCTCTTCATACGTTAAGTCGTCCTTTAACTGAATTGCTTCAAGCGGCACTGTATCTCTTAACGGTACCTCCGCCATCTCGGCGTGACATTTCTTCAGCTGAGAAACATGGAATACGTCATGAACTCCTGACAGTCCCTCTAGTAATTCCAACTTATACGCGACTTCTCCCATACGTTGCAAGATCTTATATGGTCCAACGAAACGCGGGGCTAATTTTCCCTTAACTCCAAAGCGCTTAACTCCTCGAAGTGGGGATACTCGGAGATACACTATGTCTCCGGTTTCGTAAACTATCTCCTTGCGTTTAGAATCTGCGTAGCTCTTCTGCCTGGATTGGGCTACCTTGAGCCTATCGCGAACCAACTTAACTTTCAGTTCAGACTCCTTAATCAAATCTGGTCCAAAGAACTAACGATCTCCAACTTCATCCCATGACAACGCACCTCCTTCCGTACAAAGCTTCGAAAGGTGACATCTTCAAACTGGTTTGGTAACTGTTGTTATAAGAAAACTCTGCATACGGGAAGTTATCGTCCCAACTAGATCCATAATCTAGTGCACAAGCTCTCAGCATATCTTCCAAAATCTGATTGACTCTCTCGATCTGTCCATCTGTCTGCGGATGAAAAGTGGTGCTGAACTCTAGCCTGGTTCCCAAAGTTTCATGCAACCGATTCCAAAACTTTGAGGTAAAATTGGGTTCCTCTGTCTGATACAATACTCCTTGTAACTCCATGCAAACAAATGATCCTAGTCATGTATATCTTTGCCAACTTAGCACTGGTGTAAGTGGTCTTGACTGGAATGAAATGTGCTACCTTCGTCAAACGATCAACTACTACCCATATCGAGTCATATCCTGCCTTCGTCCTGGGTAGTCCTGTGATAAAATCCATGCCTATCTTATCCCACTTCCATTCGGGTATCAGCAATGGTTGCAACAATCCGGCTGGCTTCTGATGTTCTGCCTTCACTCTATGACATACGTCACAAACTGCTACATATGCTGCAATATCCTTCTTCATTCCGGTCCACCAGAATGTCTCCTTCAAATCCAAATACATCTTGGTATTTCCTGGGTGAATCGAATATGGTGAATCATGTGCCTCTTGTAGAATCAACTTCCTGATCTCCGGGTCATTTGGCACATAAACACGGTCCTCAAACCATAGGGTATCGTGCTCATCCTCACGAAATCCCTTTGCTTTTCCTTTGCTTAGTTTCTCCTTTATAGAAGCAATCTCCTTGTCAGATTTCTGAGCTTCTCTGATTCTATCCATCAATGTTGATTGAATCTCCAATGCTTCTACATAGCCTTTCGGAACTATCACTAAACTTAGTTCACGAAGGTTTTCTGCTAATTCCTTTGGTATCTCTCCCATCATCAACGTATTTACATGGCTCTTACGGCTCAATGCGTCAGCTACTACATTAGCTTTTCCGGGATGGTAATGCAATCTCATATCATAATCCTTGATGAGCTCCAACCATCTCCTTTGTCTGAGATTCAACTCCTTCTGCGTGAAAATGTACTTCAAACTCTTGTGATCCGTGTACACCTCACAATGATTTCCAATGATGAAATGTCTCCATGACTTCAATGCATGCACTACGGCTGCTAACTCCAAATCATGTGTGGCATAATTCAACTCATGAGGTTTTAGTTGTCGTGAAGCATACGAAACAACTTTCCCTTCCTGCATAAGCACTGCTCCAAGTCCTCGACGTGAAGCGTCGCAATACACCTCATAATCCTTGGTCTGATCTGGCAAAATCAACACTGGTGAGGTAACCAAACGTTTCTTCAACTCCTGGAAACTAGCCTCACACTCCTCAGTCCATTTGAACTTAGTATCCTTCTTTAGCAACTCCGTCATCGGCTTCGCAATCTTTGAAAAGTTCTCAATAAATCTCCGGTAGTATCCTGCGAGTCCAAGAAAACTCCGGATCTCTCTAACGGTCGTTGGTGCTTCCCATTTGGTTACGGTCTCAACCTTTGTGGGGTCAACTGCTATCCCTTCTCCGGATATAACGTGTCCGAGGAATCCTACTTCCTTCAACCAAAACTCACATTTGCTAAATTTGGCATATAACTGATGTTCCCTTAGTTTCTCCAAAACCAAACGCAAATGTTCCTTATTCTCTTCTTCATTCCTTGAATAAACCAGGATATCATCAATGAACACTACGACGAACTTATCCAAAAACTCCATAAACACTTTATTCATCAGGTTCATAAAATAGGCAGGCGCGTTAGTCAATCCAAATGACATAACGGTATACTCATACAGTCCATATCTTGTGGTGAATGCTGTCTTAGGAATATCCCGTTCTCGGATCTTCAACTGATGGTATCCCGATCGCAAATTGATCTTGGAAAACACTTTAGCTCCTTTCAAACAATCAAACAGATCATTAATCATTGGTAGTGGGTACTTGTTCTTGATGGTTACTTCATTCAATCCACGGTAATCAACAACCATGCATAATGATCCATCCTTCTTCTCTACTAGAAGTACGGGTGATCCCCAAGGCGAAGAACTTGGGCGTATGTAACCTTCCTCCAGTAACTCCTTAATCTGATTCTTAATTTCTACCAAATCCTTTGCTGGCATCCTATATGGTCTCTTCGATATAGGGCCTGTACCAGGCAATAACTCAATCAAAAACTCAATGTCTCTATCTGGTGGCATGCCTGGCAACTCTTCGGGAAATACATTAGGAACCACTGGTACTTCCTCCTGCACTAGTCCTGTTAGGCAATTTACTTGTGTCCTATTTGGCACATGCCGGGATACATACTTCATTCTTCTTCCTTCTGGCGTTGTAAGCAAAATTGACTTACTAGCACAATCGATGTTTCCTCCATACATCGAGAACCAATCCATACCGAGAATTACATCCAGACCTTGAGATTCCAGAATGATTAAATCCGTTGGGAAAACATGCCTTCCTATGCTTAATGGTACTTGAAAGCATCCTTGACTGGCCATATATTCTGCTCCTGGCGAGCTTACTAGCATAGGTGTTTTAAGAATCCTAGTGGGCAGGCTATATTTTTCCACAAATCCCCTTGATATGTATGAATGTGATGCACCAGTATCGAAAAGAACGAGTGCGGTAAATGACTTAACCAAAAACTTACCGATTACTGCATCAGGCTGATCTTCAACCTCCTCCACGTTAACGTGGTTCACCTGTCCCCTATTGAAAGGGTTCGGCTTCTTCCCTGAGCTCCCATTGCCATTTCCATTCTGGCCTTCAGGACATTCATTGGCATAATGTCCGGTCCAGGAACACTTGAAATAGGTGACTTGACTCAAGTCTCTCTTGGATGGGGTTGATGGGGTGGTACGGTTTTGGCCGTTGCTTCCTCCATTCCCATTACCATTCTTGTGGCCATTGTGGTTGTGCGAACTACCTCCTCCATGGTTATGCTGAAACTGAAATCCCGATTTAGGGGTAAAACGGGGCTTCTGCTGGGCTCCAGAGTTATACTTCCCCTATCCATACTTCCTCTTGCGGTTCTCAATTTGTTGTTGCTTCCCTTCAATCATGATGGCATGATCTACCAACTCCTGGTAGTTGTTGAAACTTGCTACCATCAACTGCATACTCAACTCATCATTTAGTCCTTCCAGAAACTTCTCCTGCTTGGCTGCATCCGTAGCAACGTCATCTGGGGCATAACGTGCTAACTTGCTGAAGTCGTCAACATACTGGCCAACTGTCCTTCCTCCTTGGCGTAAGTTGCGAAACACATGTTTCTTCATGGCCATAGCTCCTGCTGAAACATGTGCAGTGCGGAAAGCTTGCTGGAACTGATCCCATGTGACAGTGTCAACTGGGAAGGTGGCTGTGAAATTCTCCCACCATGCTGCCGCGGGTCCTTCTAACTGATGTGCGGCAAACTTCACTTTCTCACCATCCATGCATCCAGCAGTGGTTAACTCCCTTCCTATCTTGCGGAGCCAATCGTCTGCTACTATCGGCTCGGTGCTACTAGAAAACACCGGCGGATTTAGCCTAAGGAAATGGGCTAAGTGGTCAACAGGTGGCGGTGGTGGTGGTGGGTTGTTGTTGTTGTTTTTTTTGCTGATTCTGAACTAACATCTGCATCAATTGATTCTGCTGTTGGATCAACTGAGTGAGCTCCGGTGGAAATCCATTGTCACATCTCAGAGGCATCTGAGGGTTTAGAAAAGATGAGAGATAAGAATAGAGAGAGGTCTAAAGAGAAAACACTACCCCAATGCACATGAGCAAATGCACACAAAATCACTTCATTCAATCAAACAAGGGCTTACAATCAATCTAGCTATCGCAAAAGTGCTCGAACTATAGTGTTTACATGGGGGGATACTACTAATATTTGGTGGTCATCTAGAAATTTGAATCGGTGGAAGACTCCATGATGTCCGCTCCAGCTTCGTCTTCAAAGTCGGGTTCACTTGGATCCGAATCGGTGTCGTCGATGATGATGTAGTTGTCTGGACATGTGACATACATGTCATCCTTCCTGGATGCTAACTCCCTCTTGAGTTCTTCAATCTCTTGCTTAAGATCGCAGTTGTGTCTTCCTAGAGCTACGATCTCGTCCATGTAGTCCTTGCGTGTAGCCTTTAGTTCTCCTTCTAGCTCGATGATCCTTGCCTTCGCATTCTTCAACTCTATCATATCATTGCACATCTGGTTCTCGTGGCGTCGAATGTGCTGGTTTAACTCCTGCATGAAAGCTGCAATGGATCTATCCTTCTTGGTGCTGACTAACTCCCATTGTTCATCTCGGCGTCCGCAAATCTGGTAGATAGTGTCCTTGAGATCTTCTTCATAAACTTCTCCAATGCGTCCTATGGTGATATGGGCTGCCATGCTCTTTCCCAGACTCCAAGTTGGTGCATTGAAAACACTATCTATGGGCTTTGTGATTGGCGTGAATGTCCTTCCCGGAACGTGAGCTTGAATCTTCCAGCGCTCCTCTTCAGGCAGAGTGGCGTTGGAGGTTCCTGTGAAACTTGGTAATCCAATGTTTAGGTACTTGGTGACTTCCTTCAAGTGAAATCCAAAAGGTGTGCCTTCATCCGGTTGAGTGTACTTAATCTTCGCGTCCTTCATCCTAAAGAGTAGAAAAGATGAGGAGTTAGAAAATGAGAAGAGAGTAGTGATCTATGGCTTTAACTTAGTGGTCGTGTCCTACAGTCAGCGTGTGCTCTGATCCATCTCTGTAGCGACCCAACCCGAATGGATCAAGTCTACTGTGCTCCGGTGTCATCCCTGGATCAGTAATGCTGACACCACACAGTACTTCGAAGGATTTATAGCAGAGTAGCAATCACACACTTATTACATCGATGTCTCAAAAGAGAACTTATTACAATAAATATGGCTTAAGGCCATCTAACAACGATAACAATGGAAGACTTGGAAGATAAATGGGTCCATCAACTCCAACGGCATCACTGAGTATAGAACCACGACCTAGAAGCACTTTACTCGTCGTCTGAAAAGTCTGCAACATGAAAGTTGCAGCCCGAAAACGGGTCAGCACATGGAATATGCTGGCAAGGTAACACATAGAGAGTAATGAAATGAAACAGCTATACTATATGCATATTTGGCTGGTGGAAAGCTCTATGGTTACTGTTTTGCGTAAAACCAGTTTTTCCCTACTGCAAAGGAATAAATTTATTTAACTATCATGGTGGTTGTTAAACATCGAGAATGGTTGACAGCATTCCGATCCCAATTAAGTGAACAACTAAAACCCAACAATATTAATTAGAAGTAACATGATGAGATTCACATGATATTAAAGTACTAGATACTCAAGATGTCCATAACCGGGACACGGCTAATCATGATTAGTTTATTACACTCTACAGAGGTTTGCGCACTTTTCCCCACAAGACTCGATCGCCTCCGTTGGTTTTCTCGCACTACTGGTGTTTGAGAAACGGATGACCGAGACACAGTCTTTCAGAAGCGCTAGCACCTTACGATGGATAGACCGGTACACCTACTTTCCCCTACATATGCTAGTCTACCCTTTAAGAGTTCGCACGACTTAGTCAACTATGCCAGAGCCCATAATGGCTTGTGGCTGCACACGTAAGTTTCTAGCATGAAAGATCTTATGATCCCTTTGAGCCTGGGTGGCGGTCCAAAAGAAAACAGGCAAGTCCTGATAGACATCAGGTGCCTCAATCCACCCAGATGTGTGTTTAAGTTGCCACCTTAGATAAACCATTAAAATTATCACACTCACCCAATCCACGTCTACTAGCATAGCATGGCATAATAAGCAAACGTAGAAGTAACTCCCAAAGGTTTCATAATAAACAGGTAATAGGTAAAACCTCATCTACTTCCCATCCCATAATTTAATTAGATCCTAATCATGCAATGTGTGAGGATTGATATAATGCAATAAAACTGGGTTGTAGAAAAGGTATGATAAAAGTGTTACTTGCCTTGCTGATGATCCGCGAGCCCTAGAGATTCGAAGTAACAGGCGGCGCAATCCGGGTAATCTATCGCAGACAAACAACAAGCATACAATAAGTACTCATCTAATGCACAGGTAAAACTCGAACAAGAGATCGAACCAGAAAGTTCAACTTAAGAACTCCGGTTGCAAAGAAAGAAAGAAAGAACCGAACAAAGCAACGGAAAACAAACGGCGGAAGAAAAACAACTCGGTTCTAGCAAGTTGAAACTAGGTCAAATTTTACCGTAGCAAAAACTTTTTTAAGTTGATTAGTCGGAACGACGGTTTCGAAACGAAACTCCAGGCGCTTGAATCACCTGATTCTGATAAACGAGCGAGAAGATAGACTAGAACGAAGATCGGATCTGAGATCACGATCGCAGAATAAATCCGATGAAAAGAAAAAGAAGAACGGTTAAACGAATGGACGTTCGTCAACCGAGAATAATCCGGTGATCACGTTCGTTAAGACGAACGGTCCGGCGAACGGTCTCTAGGCAACTAAACCGGAAAAGAAAACAAAACCGATCTAGGGTTTCGGAAAGAAAACCGAAACGAAAAATCCAAAAGAAAACCGGAACGGTTTAGAGAAGAACCGGAACGGTTTATAGGAAAAACCGATCCGAGGGGAGGGATGGTGCGGCGCGGGGCTACCTCCGGCGAGCTTCCGGTGAACGGCAGTGATGGCGGCGTGCAAGGGGCGGCGGCGGCGCTAGGGCGGCGCGGGCAAGGGGCGGCGGCGGCGCTAGGGTGGCGCGGTGGCGTTGGGCGGCGCGGGGTGAGGGGCGCGGGCAAGGGGCTTGGTTTGGTGTGTGTGGGGGGGGGGGTTGGTATTTATATAGGTGAGGGGAGAGGAGACTTGGGGGAGGGGGCAATAAAAAGAGAAGGAGAGGGAGATGGAGTCCAAGTAGGACTCCTACTTGGGGCGGCGGCGGCCTTGGCGCGCAGGCGCGGCGCGGCGCGCGGGAGCCTGGCCTGGCCGGCTGCTGGGCCTTGGCCCAGGGGTGCTGCGAATTATTTTTTTTCAAAACGGTTATGCGCGCAGAAAAACACAAAAAAAAATTTAAACAGACTCAAAACTTCCCAAAGTAAATTTTCCCCGACTCCTAAAAATTAGTCGAACAAAATGAACTTTTCTCGGGACCTAGAATGCAAATTTTGAAAACACGCATTTTTCCCTATCCAAATAAGAGGCAAATAAACTCCGACAAATGCAATGATCCTCTTTTCAAAATTTGAGAAAGCTCAAATATGAAAATGACGAAATCTCCAACTCTCTCCGAGGGTCCTTGAGTTGCGTGAAATTTCTAGGATCGACAAAATGCAAGAAAATATGATATGCATGATGATCTAGTGTATAACATTCCAAATTGAAAATTTGGGATGTTACAAACACTTTGTGTGCTACCAAACGTCACAACTTAACTGGGTGATTATAAAGGTGCTCTATAGGTGTCTCTGAAGGTACTTGTTGGGTTGGCGTATTTCAAGATTAGGATTTGTCAATCCGATTGTCGGAGAGGTATCTCTGGGCCCTCTCGGTAATGCACATAACTTAAGCCTTGCAAGCATTTCAACTAATAAGTTAGTTGCAGGATGATGTATTATAGAACGAGTAAAGAGACTTGCCGATAACGAGATTGAACTAGGTATTGAGATACCGACGATCGAATCTCGGGCAAGTAACATACCGATGACAAAGGGAACAACGTATGTTGTTATGCGGTATGACCGATAAAGTGCTTCATAGAATATGTGGGAGCCAATATGAGCAACTAGGTTCCGCTATTGGTTATTGATCGGAGACATGTCTCGGTGATGTCTACATAGTTCTCGAACCCGTAGGGTCCTCAAGCTTAAAGTTTCGGTGACGATTGTATTATGAGTTTATGTGATTTGTTGTACCGAAGGTAGTTCGGAGTCTCGGATGAGATCGGGGACATGACGAGGAGTCTTGAAATGGTTGAGACATAAAGATTGATATATTGGACGACTATATTCGGACATCAGAAAGGTTCTGAGTGATTCGGGTATTTTCGGGGGTACCGGGGAGTTACAGGAATACGAGAAAGAAGTAATGGGCCTCATGGGCCATGTGGTGGAAGAGAGGAGGCAGGGCGCGCGGCCCCCCTAGCCCAAACCGAATTGGACTAGGGGGCCGGCCCCCCTTTCCTCCTTTTCCTCCTTCTCCTTCCTTCTCCTTCTCCTCCTTCCTTTCCTCCTCCTAGTAGGAGTAGGAAAGGGGAGTCCTACTCCTACTAGGAGGAGGACTCCTCCTCCTGGCGCGCCCATAGAGGGCCGGCCGGCCTCCCCCCTTGCTCCTTTATATACAGTGGCAGGGGGCACCTCTAGACACACAAGTTGATCAGTTGATCTCTCCCAGCCGTGTGCGGTGCCCCCCTCCACCATATTCCACCTCGGTCATATCGTAGCGGTGCTTAGGCGAAGCCCTGTGTCGGTAGCAACATCATCACCGTCACCACGCCGTTGTGCTGACGGAACTCTCCCATGAAGCTCTGCTGGATCGGAGTTCGCGGGACGTCATCGAGCTGAACGTGTGCTGAACTCGGAGGTGCTGTGTGTTCGGTACTTGGATCGGTTGGATCGTGAAGACGTACGACTACAACAACCGCGTTGTGCTAACGCTCCCACTTTCGGTCTACGATGGTACGTGGACAACACTCTCCCCTCTTGTTGCTATGCATCACCATGATCTTGCGTGTACGTAGGAATTTTTTGAAATTACTACGTTCCCCAACAGCGGCATCCGAGCAGGTTTTATGCATTGATGTACTGCACGAGTAGAACACAAGTGAGTTGTGGGCGATATAAGTCATACTACTTACCAGCATGTCATACTTTGGTTCGGCGGTATTGTTGGATGAAGCGGCCTGGACCGACATTACGCGTATGCTTACGCGAGACTGGTTCTACCGACGTGCTTTGCACATAGGTGGCTGGCGGGTGTCAGTTTCTCCAACTTTAGTTGAACCAAGTGTGGCTACGCCCGGTCCTTGTGAAGGTTAAAACAGCGCCAAATTGACAAACTATCATTGTGGTTTTGATGCGTAGGTAAGAACGGTTCTTGCTAAAGCCCGTAGCAGCCACGTAAAACATGCAACAACAAAGTAGAGGACGTCTAACTTGTTTTTGTAGGGCATGTTGTGATGTGATATGGTCAAGACATGATGCTAAATTTAATTGTATGAGATGATCATGTTTTCTAACCGAGTTATCGGCAACTGGCAGGAGCCATATGGTTGTCGCTTTATTGTATGCAATGCAATTGCGTTGTAATGCTTTACTTTATCACTAAGCGGTAGCGATAGTCGTGGAAGCATAAGATTGGCGAGATGACAATGATGCTACGATGGTGATCAAGGTGTCGCGCCGGTGACGATGGTGATCATGACGGTGCTTCGGAGATGGAGATCACAAGCACAAGATGATGATGGCCATATCATATCACTTATATTGATTGCATGTGATGTTTATCTTTTATGCATCTTATCTTGCTTTGATTGACGGTAGCATTATAAGATGATCTCTCATTAAATTTCAAGATAAAAGTGTTCTCCCTGGGTATGCACCGTTGCCAAAGTTCGTCGTGCCCAAACACCACGTGATGATCGGGTGTGATAAGCTCTACGTCCATCTACAACGGGTGCAAGCCAGTTTGGCACACGCAGAATACTCAGGTTAAACTTGACGAGCCTAGCATATGCAGATATGGCCTCGGAACACTGAGACCGAAAGGTCGAGCGTGAATCATATAGTAGATATGACCAACATATTGATGTTCACCATTGAAAGCTACTCCATTTCACGTGATGATCGGTTATGGTTTAGTTGATTTGGATCACGTGATCACTTAGAAGATTAGAGGGATGTCTTTCTAAGTGGGAGTTCTTAAGTAATATGATTAATTGAACTTAAATTTATCATGAACTTAGTACCTGATAGTATCTTGCTTGTCTATGTTTGATTGTAGATAGATGGCCTGTGCTGTTGTTCCGTTGAATTTTAATGCGTTCCTTGAGAAAACAAAGTTGAAAGATGACGGTAGCAATTACACGGACTGGGTCCGTAACTTGAGGATTATCCTCATTGCTGCACAGAAGAATTACGTCTTGGAAGCACTGCTAGGTGCCAGGCCTGCTGCTGGAGCAACACCGGATGTTATGAATGTCTGGCAGAGCAAAGCTGATGACTACTCGATAGTTTAGTGTGCCATGCTTTACGGCTTATAATTGGGACTTCAATGACGTTTTGAATGTCATGGAGCATATGAGATGTTCCAGGAGTTGAAGTTAATGTTTCAAGCAAATGCCCGAATTGAGAGATATGAAGTCTCCAATAAATTCTATAGCTGCAAGATGGAGGAGAATAGTTCTGTCAGTGAACATATACTCAAAATGTCTGGGTATCATAATCACATGACTCAACTGGGAGTTAATCTTCCTGTTGATAGTGTCATTGACAGAGTTCTTCAATCACTGCCACCAAGCTACAAGAGCTTCGTGATGAACTATAACATGCAAGGTATGGATAAGACAATTCCCGAGCTCTTCGCAATGCTAAAGGCTGCGGAGGTAGAAATCAAGAAGGAGAATCAAGTATTGATGGTTAACAAGACCGCAGTTTCAAGAAAAAGGGCAAAGGGAAGAAGAAGGGGAACTTCAAGAAGAACAGTAAGCAAGTTACTGCTCGGGAGAAGAAACCCAAATCTAGATCTAAGCCTGAAACTGAGTGCTTCTACTGCAAGCAGACTGGACACTGGAAGCGGAACTGCCCCAAGTATTTGGCGGATAAAAAGGATGGCAAGGTGAACAAAGGTATATGTGATATACATGTTATTGATGTGTACCTTACTAGAGCTCGCAGTAGCACCTGGGTATTTGATACTGGTTCTGTTGCTAACATTTGCAACTCGAAACAGGGACTACGGATTAAGCAAACACTGGCAAAGGACGAGGTGATGATGCACGTGGGAAATGGTTCCAAAGTCGATGTGATCGCGGTCGGCACGCTACCTCAACATCTACCTTCGGGATTAGTTTTAGACCTAAATAATTGTTATTTGGTGCCAGCGTTGAGCATGAACATTATATCTGGATCTTGTTTGATGCGAGACGGTTATTCATTTAAATCAAAGAATAACGGTTGTTCTATTTATATGAGTAATATCTTTTATGGTGATGCACCCTTAAAGAGTGGTCTATTTTTCATGAATCTCGATAGTAGTGATAAATATATTCATAATGTTGAAACCAAAAGATGCAGAGTTGATAATGACAGTGCAACTTATTTGTGGCACTGCCGTTTAGGTCATATACGTGTAAAGCGCGTGAAGAAACTCCATACTGATGGACTTTTGGAATCACTTGATTATGAATCACTTGGTACTTGCGAACTGTGCCTCATGGGCAAGATGACCAAAACGCCGTTCTCCGGTACTATGGAGAGAGCAACGGATTTGTTGGAAATCATACATACAGATGTATGTGGTCCGATGAATATTGAGGCTCGTGGCGGATATCGTTATTTTCTCACCTTCACAGATGATTTAAGTAGATATGGGTATATCTACTTAATGAAACATAAGTCTGAAACATTTGAAAAGTTCAAAGAATTTCAGAGTGAAGTTGAAAATCATCGTAACAAGAAAATAAAGTTTCTACGATCTGATCACGGAGGAGAATATTTGAGTTACGAGTTTGGTCTACATTTGAAACAATGCAGAATAGTTTCACAACTCATGCCACCCGGAACACCACAGCGTAAAGGTGTGTTCGAACGTCGTAATCGTACTTTACTAGATATGGTATGATCTATGATGTCTCTTACAAATTTACCGCTATCATTGTAGGGTTATGCTTTAGATACAGCTGCATTCACGTTAAATAGGGCACCATCAAAATCCGTTGAGACGACGCCTTATGGACTATGGTTTGGCAAGAAACCAAAGTTGTCGTTTCTGAAAGTTTGGGGCTTCGATGCTGATGTGAAAAAGCTTCAACCTAATAAGCTTGAACCCAAATCGGAGAAATGTGTCTTCATAGGATACCCAAAGGAAACTGTTGGGTACACCTTCTATCACAGATCTGAAGGCAAGACTTTCGTTGCTAAGAATGGATCCTTTCTAGAGAAGGAGTTTCTCTCGAAAGAAGTGAGTGGGAGGAAAGTAGAACTTGATGAGGTAACTATACCTGCTCCCTTATTGGAAAGTAGTACATCACAGAAACCGGTTTCTGTGACACCTACACCAATTAGTGAGGAAGCTAATGATAATGATCATGAAACTTCAGATCAAGTTACTACCGAACCTCGTAGATCAACCAGAATAAGATCCGCACCAGAGTGGTACGGTAATCCTGTTCTGGAAGTCATGCTACTAGATCATGATGAACCTACAAACTATGAAGAAGCGATGGTGAGCCCAGATTCCGCAAAATGGCTAGAAGCCATGAAATCTGAGATGGGATCCATGTATGAGAACAAAGTGTGGACTTTGGTTGACTTGCCCATTGATCGGCAAGCAATTGAGAATAAATGGATCTTCAAGAAGAAGACTGACGCTGACGGTAATGTTACTGTCTACAAAGCTCGACTTGTTGCAAAAGGTTTTCGACAAGTTCAAGGGATTGACTACGATGAGACCTTCTCACCCGTAGCGATGCCTAAGTCTGTCTGAATCATGTTTGCAATTGCCGCATTTTATGATTATAAAATTTGGCAAATGGATGTTAAAACTGCATTCCTGAATGGATTTCTGGAAGAAGAGTTGTATATGATGCAGCCAGAAGGTTTTATCGATCCAAAGGGAGCTAACAAAGTGTGCAAGCTCTAGCGATCCATTTATGGACTGGTGCAAGCCTCTCGGAGTTGGAGTAAACGCTTTGATAGTGTGATCAAAGCATTTGGTTTTGTACAAACTTTTGGAGAAGCCTGTATTTACAAGAAAGTGAGTGGGAGCTCTGTAGCATTTCTGATATTATATGTGGATGACATATTATTGATTGGAAATGATATAGAATTTCTGGATAGCATAAAGGGATATTTGAATAAGAGTTTTTCAATGAAAGACCTTGGTTAAGCTGCGTACATATTGGGCATTAAGATCTATAGAGATAGATCAAGACGCTTAATTGGACTTTCACAAAGCACATACTTTGACAAAGTTTTGAAGAAGTTCAAAATGGATCAGGTAAAGAAAGGGTTCTTGCCTGTGTTACAAGGTGTGAAGTTGAGTAAGACTCAATGTCCGACCACCGCATAAGATAAAGAGAAAATGAAAGATGTTCAATATGCTTCAGCCATAGGCTCTATCATGTATGCAATGCTATGTACCAGACCTGATGTGTGCCTTGCTATAAGTCTAGCAGGGAGGTACCAAAGTAATCCTGGAGTGGATCACTGGACAATAGTCAAGAACATCCTGAAGTACCTGAGAAGGACTAAGGATATGTTTCTCATATATGGAGGTGACAAAGAGCTCATCGTAAATAGTTACGTTGATGCAAGCTTTGACACTGATCCGGACGATTCTAAATCGCAAACCGGATACGTGTTTATATTGAACATTGGAGCTGTCAGTTGGTGCAGTTCTAAACAAAGCGTCGTGGCGGGATCTACATGTGAAGCAGAGTACAGAGCTGCTTCGGAAGCAGCAAATGAAGGAGTCTGGATGAAGGAGTTCATATCCGATCTAGGTGTCATACCTAGTGCATCGGGTCCAATGAAAATCTTTTGTGACAATACTGGTGCAATTGCCTTGGCGAAGGAATCCAGATTTCACAAGAGAACCAAGCACATCAAGAGACGCTTCAATTCCATTCGGGATTTAGTCCAAGTGGGAGACATAGAAATTTGCAAGATACATACGGATCTGAATGTTGCAGACCCGCTGACTAAGCCTCTTCGACGAGAAAAACATGATCAGCACCAAGGCTCCATGGGTGTTAGAATCATTACTGTGTAATATAGATTATTGACTCTAGTGCAAGTGGGAGACTGAAGGAAATATGCCCTAGAGGCAATAATAGAGTTATTATTTATTTCCTTATATCATGATAAATGTTTATTATTCATGCTAGAATTGTATTAACCAGAAACATAATACATGTGTGAATACATAAACAAACAGAGTGTCACTAGTATGCCTCTACTTGACTAGCTCATTGCTCAGAGATGGTTATGTTTCCTAGCCATAGACATGAGTTGTCATTTGATTAACGGGATCACATCATTAGGAGAATGATGTGATTGACTTGACCCATTCCATTTGCTTAGCACTTGATCGTTTAGTTTGTTGCTATTTCTTTCTTCATAACTTATACATGTTCCTGTGACTATGAGATTATGCAAATCCCGTTTACCGGAGGAACACTTTGTGTGCTACCAAACGTCACAACGTAATTGGGTGATTATAAAGGTGCTCTATCGGTGTCTCTGAAGGTACTTGTTGGGTTAGCGTATTTCGAGATTAGGATTTGTCACTCTGATTGTCGGAGAGGTATCTCTGGGCCCTCTAGGTAATGCACATCACTTAAGCCTTGCAAGCATTGCAACTAATAAGTTAGTTGCGGGATGATATATTACGTAACGAGTAAAGAGACTTGCCGATAATGAGATTGAACTAGGTATTGAGATCAACGATCGAATCTCAGGCAAGTACCATACCGATGACAAAGGGAACAACGTATGTTGTTATGCGGTATGACCGATAAAGATCTTCGTAGAATATGTGGGAGCCAATATGAGCATCCAGGTTCCGCTATTGGTTATTGATCGGAGACATGTCTCTGTCATGTCTACATAGTTCTCGAACCCGTAGGGTCCGCACGCTTAAATTTTCGGTGACGATTGTATTATGAGTTTATGTGATTTGATGTAGCGAAGGTAGTTCGGAGTCCCGGATGAGATCGGGGACATGACGAGGAGTCTCCAAATGGTCGAGACGTAAAGATCGATATATTGGACGACTATATTCGGACATCGGAAAGGTTCCGAGTGATTCGGGTATTTTCGAGGGTACCGGGGAGTTACGGGAATACGAGGAAGAAGTAATGGGCCTCATGGGCCAAGTGGTGGAAGAGAGGAGGCAGGGCGCGCGACCCCCCTAGCCCAAACCGAATTGGACTAGGGGGCCAGGCCCCCTTTCCTCCTTTTCCTCCTTCTCCTTCTCCTCCATCCTTTCCTCCTCCTAGTAGGAGTAGGAAAGGGGAGTCCTACTCCTACTAGGAGGAGGACTCCTCCTCCTGGTGCGCCCATAGAGGGCCGGCCGACCTCCCCCCTTGCTCCTTTATATACAGGGGCAGGGGGCACCTCTAGACACACAAGTTGATCAGTTGATTTCTCCCAGCCGTGTGCGGTGCTCCCCTCCACCATATTCCACCTCGTCATATCGTAGCGGTGCTTAGGCGAAGCCCTGCGTCGGTAGCAACATCATCACTGTCACCACGCCGTCGTGCTGACAGAACTCTCCCGTGAAGCTCTGCTGGATCAGAGTTCGCGGGACGTCATCGAGCTGAACATGTGTTGAACTCGGAGGTGCCATGCGTTCGGTACTTGGATCGATCGGATTGTGAAGACGTACGACTACATCAACCGCGTTGTGCTAACGCTTCCGCTTTCGGTCTATGAGGGTACATGGACAACACTCTCCCCTCTCGTTGCTATGCATCACCATGATCTTGCGTGTGCGTAGGAATTTTTTTTGAAATTACTACGTTCCCCAACAGGCCTCCCATGAGGACAGAGCGCATCTCTTCTTTGCTTGTAATTTTAGCTAGCGTGTCTGGAACTATCTGGGTATTTCATGGAATCCTCAACCTAACCAAACCACTTATGAGATGGCTTCTGATGCGAGGAGGGATTTTGGTCAACCTTTTTTCTCAGAGGTAGTCTTCACTGCCACTTGGAATATTTGGACACAAAGAAATGGGAAGATTTTCAGAAATGAATCACCTTCATTCAGATCATGGAGGAGAAATTTCTTTCATGACATCTCTCTTTTAGCTCATAGAATCAAATGTAAATATAGGAATAGATTAATCTCTTGGATAGCTACCTTACCCTAATCACTTCTTTTGTAAGTATTATTCTCCTCCCTTCTCTTAACTTTGTAACTTGTAATACTTTGGTACTATGGTTTAATAAAAGACTATGAGGCTGTTGCCTTGTAGTATATAGTCAAAAAAACAAGAGGAGAGGACAACTTGGCAAGCACTTTTAAATAAGAAGCTTCAAGTTGAGCATGAGACTCGGTGAGTTTGATGAGCTCACCCTTGATGACCCTTGAGCCATTTTCGAGGTGCTCAAAATCCTCAAGGAGTTTACCATGAGCAACTTCAAGCTTAGCATTTTTAGTTTCGAAATTATTTGCCACCTCAAGTGCTCTATCATGAGATTCCTTTATTCTAGATAATTCTAGAGCAAAGGTTTCCTCAAGCGATTCCTTGGTGGTTTGTTCAAGTTCAAGAGCTTGAGAGAGGTCCGCGATCTCATTAGCGTAATCATGCTCATGACCTTCCATTTTATCAATGGTGACCTCATGCTCCTCGAGATGAGATTCCAACTCCTCAATGTATTTCTTGCCCTCAATTGCAATAGACATGATTTCCATGAAGTTGGAACAAGCAATTTTATTCTTATGAAGAGCTTTAAAAATCATTTCTCCCTTGATTTTTAAGGAAGCAACATTATCATTCTCTTCATCATTATCCTCATCATCATTAGCATTAACATCATCATCAAGAGACATATTGGGGTTCAAAGTAGGAGATACCTTTGCAGCCTTAGCCATAAGGCAAAAAGCAATAGATGATGATGTAGGATCCCTTGAAGCAGCATTTAAGACCACATCTTGTTCCATGGAGTGTTGAGTTTCGTCTACATTGTTAGCACAACAACTCAAGGAAATAGATACATTTTTATCATGGCAACAAGACATAGCAAGCATATCATCATGATATTTGAGCAAGAAATTTCTACATGATATGCAAGGACTACCAACACAAGCATGTGAAACATGTAAGGTGCTCGAAGTGTTAAAGTCCAAAGAAGGACCATTGCAATAAGATAGTGATGAAGAATCACCAAGAACAAGCACACTATCATCATTGCAGTGACCAACACTACTCACCCTAGCATTACCTTGTGGCAATCCACATGTAGATGAAGTAGAAGAAGTTGAGAAGGCAACACGGCCGGAGGTGGAGGGAGAACAATCAGCCCCACAAATCTTGGACACACCATATTTATCTTGAAGCTTTGTCCACAGCTCATGAGCATCCCGGAATGACGTGAGTTGAAATATAACTACATTTCTCAAAGCATCGAAAAGAAAATTAGAAACTTGAGCATTGAGATAAGAGTTTTTGTCATCCTCTAAAGATAATCTTTGGGGATCCTTCGGAGGAGAAAAACCCGTATCTACAATTCTCTCTAAATTTGGGTCCATGACCCTAAAGAGATTAAGCATGCGAAATACCCAAACATCAAAATTTGTGCCACCGAAACTAAGAGTGTCAGAGAATCCTAATCCCCTAGTCAATATCTTTACTCTCTAGGCGGTTAAGCCTGACAAAGAGAGACGAGGCTCTGATACCAATTGAAAGATCGTGAATGTTGCCCAGAGGGGGTGGTGAATAGGTGCTTTAAAATAATTACAGTTTAGGCTTGAACAAATGCGGAATAAACCTAGCGGTTAATTTGTCAAGCACAAAACCTACAACAACTAGGATCACCTATGTGCACCAACAACTTATGCTAAGCAAGTTAAACTACTAGGTGATAGCAAGATATATGACAAGAAACAATATGACTATCACAAAGTAAAGTGCATAAGTAAAGGACTCGGGTAAGAGATAACCAAGGCATGCAAAGACGACGATGTATCCTGAAGTTCACACCCTTGCGGATGCTAATCTCCGTTTGGACCGGTGTGGAGGCACAATGCTCCCCAAGAAGCACTACAGACACCGTAATCTCCTCACGCGCTCCCACAATGCAACATGTCATGATTCCACTAAGGGACCCATGAGGGCGGTCACCCAACCCGTACAAATGGCAACCCTTGGGGGCGGTCACCGAACCCGTACACTTTGGCAACCCTTGGGGACGGTCACCAGAACCCGTCAAATTGCCCGAGGCGATCTCCACAACCTAATTGCAGACCCCGACGCTTTCCCGGAGCTTTACACCATATGATTGAGCTCCAAACACCACCAACCGTCTAGGGCGCCCAAGCACCGAATAGGAACAAGCTCAAGGGTACCCAGCAACCAAGAGTAATAAGCTTCTCAACTTGTAACTTCGACGTATCACCGTGGAGAACTCAAACCGATGCACAAATGAAATAGCAAGGGCACACGGAGTGCCCAAGTCCTTCTCTCTCAAATCCCACCAAAGCAACTAATACTAGGGAGGAAAGTGAGAGGAAGAACAAGAAGGAGAACACCAAGAACTCCAAGATCTAGATCCAAGGGGTTCCCCTCACATAGAGGAGAAAGTGACTGGTGGAAATGTGGATCTAGATCTCCTCTCTCTTTTCCATCAAAAACTAGCAAGAATCCATGGAGGAATTGAAAGTGAGCAAGCTCGAAGAAGGTCAACAATGGGGGAAGAACACGAGCTCAAAGGACAAGGTTCATTGGGGAAGAAGACCCCCTTTTATATGTGGGGAAAAAATAACTGTTATGCTCACAGCTGGCACAAAGTGGTACTACAGCTCATGGGAGAGGTATTACCGCTAGGGCGGTGGAAGCCCTTTGAAAAACAACAGCGAGGAGGCAAAAGGTCGGTAGAACCGCCGGAGTGGTACTACCGCTCATCCTCATGGTACTACCGCCCCAAGCGGTAGTAAAAAATTACATCCCCTCCAAGCGGTAGTACCGCTGCAGCCTTTTTAAGGACACCAAAACTGACACAACTTCTGCAAACGGACTCCGAATTCAATGAAATCAAGTTTGTTGGAAAGCTAGCGACAAGGGCTAACACAATCTTGATAAGAATAACAATAAGAACTAAATTATAAAAGCCCCAAGAGAAAATGGTGAGAACCCTTCCTTGAATAAGACGGGTAGAACCTCCAACACTGAAAGCGCAATAGAAGAAGCATGAGAACTCCGTTTTTGATGAACTCGAGCTTTTCATCAAGATGACCATAAGCTCTAAGACTCACAAAGAGAACCAAACAAGAACCAAGAAAGATGATGCAAGGATGCAATGGTTTGAGCTCTCTGCGAACGATACGATCAAGCTACTCATCAAGAGCCCCCCTTGATAGTACGGCAATCGATCCTATAACCAGGTCTCCCAACTACCACCATGAGACCGGTAAAATAGAAAACCCATCAAGGGCAAACCTTTTTCTTGCACAAAGTCCACCTGAGCTAGATGTAGACGATCTTGAGTTCCTCAAGTTGGACCACCTTTCTTGATTGCGTTGGCTTGGTGAAGACTAGTAGATTGCTCCCCCATACTCCACTACGAGTGAGCCACTCTTCGACACATCTTCACAAGTCCATTGTCACCACAATGGACGGCAAGCTTCAAGCACTTGATCTCTTCATGATGCATCACTTGAACTTGCACACGGCAACCTAACCCCACAAATAACTCTCACGAAGACCATGGATTAGTACACAAAGTGTAATTGATAATGCTTACCATACCATGGATCACTTGATCCCTCTCGGTACATCTTCTATGCTTTGTGTGTCGATCAACTTGATTCACTCTTGGACTTAGTCTTGACACAAGACCAATCTTTAGGTAATTCCTTGAATAGCACCTTGGTCGACACAAACTCTCCTTGAAACGAACACATGTACTCCAAGAAAAGCCTATGGAAAAACCTTAAAATATAACTCAAGGCAACCATTAGTCCATAGAGATTGTCATCAATTACCAAAACCAAACATGGGGGCACCGCATGTTCTTTCAACGAGCCATGGTCGTACAAATGCGCAAGTAAGCATTCGAGACCCCGCCTGTATGTACATATGTGGTCGTATTTTTAGGCATCTGGCTGTACGTAGGTGTACACGATTTTGACTGGACTAGATGAACTGCTACGCCGGGGGCTCTACTAGTACACGTGCCGCTGCTTGCTCGGCCACGATTCATTGTTGTAGAGAGACCGAAAGACCAGTATGTACGTACATGTTCGCGAGTAGAATGACAACTCTACATATGCTTCGACCGCGTGGGTCCCGACTGTTAGGGAGGATAAGGAGCAACTTTCTTGCATGCGAAGTTATGGATGGTGTATCCCAATGGTCAGGGGGGAGAATTATTTTTTGCCCATAATAATGGACCAGAACTATTTACGACGCTGATTACGATTTGCATGGGTATGTTGGTTGCAGGAAGAAAATGGCGGGAGGAAAAAGATTGGTCACTATCTTTGCCTATGAATAATATCGACTGAATGTAATGACACTCTCATAGGATATAATATCCTCCTGTTAAAATTTGAATTTTCAAATCATAAATTTAAAGAAGTGGTGCATGAGCATTTAGCTTCATTTATTTATTTATTTATTTATGTTTAGGGGACCATGAGCATGTACCTGGGCCGAATTCATGTGAGAGCTTCCCTTCCAGTTAATTATGGGCTCCTCTATTGGGCCTTCATCACTAGGATGCATGTTATTGACAAGTGGTAAATGTGTTCCGTACCAAAAATAGTATGCGCTACATACGGGGCACTAAAGGATCGGACCATGCAACGACTTCCAAAACATTGTGTTTGTCGTTCTAACAACACATTTATTCAACCAACAGACAAAATATACTACTGATTGTACATTGAAAACAGCAGCAGCAACAACCAGGGCCGGGGGTGCAACAAAAGCAGTAAGCAGGCCACAAGAGTAAAGACGCAGCTCGCTCTTCCAAACCAAACATCAGCCATCATTACAAAAGGGATGCCAAAAAAGAACAAGTGTATGCATCAAACTAAATAAAGATCCTACTACACCAAGTGTACGCATCTAACTAACTGGCTCAGTTAGGCGTTACAATTTATTAAGCTGTGGAGATTTGCTGATGGCTTGAACCAGATGGGTGCCTACCGGGAAAAGTCCAGCCAGCAGGTCGAAGTCTGATACTTGCGACCCTCTCTCCTACTTTAGGCTGCAGAGCGTGGCGGCACATATCAGGTATGGTGCTTGGAGATATGCATGGTACGCTGTGTACACACAGTTTTGCCTGATGAACGAAATCGCGCTGGCATCATGATCCTTGCTGTCGGTTATCTCCTGGTTAATCGGATAATTCACTCCGAGAAACATATAGAGCGTGTACCAAGGCTACTTACTAGCCTCCAGTCAAAAATTCCTGAAGGCCCAGAGAAGCTGGGACCCTGCTCAATGAACTTGCAGTGACTGTGATTTTATTCAGTGAAACAATATGTCTGGTACGTGTGAACGATCATCAATCGTTCGCCCTCGTCTGATCGGGCCAGGAACCACCTGCAACTGCCATGGCACTTTTGTTTGAAAGGTTCTGGGATTAGGAAGGGTAGGGACACCAGGCAGCCTACAACATCATATCAAATTGGAGTCAAATAAAAAAGGGCTCATACTGTAGTTAGTATTAAGAACCACATGTTATGAGCATGAATATTTGTTTAGTAAATGTTGACAGTAATATAAGCAAGCCATCATGATATCATAGGAAAGTAACATACTGCTGTAACAGCCATTTGTAGCGATGACTGGAGTAGGCCAGCAATATGTCCAGCCATAGAAGGAGTCCACATCATAAATGAAGCCCTTGTGTTCGATGGCTTCAGAGAGCCATGGAGGATGTATCATCCTGTGATGGACGTGCAGATTTATCCACTTTCTGCAGTGATCTATCATATAGGCGAGGCCGCGGTTGAAGAACGCAATTGGCCTGAAGTCTTTATAATTCGCAGATCTTTTGGGCACTTGGCAAATTACAACCTTGAGCAAATCAAACTTGGTATCATGTTGTCTACTGCAAGATTCCGAGTATTCTGGGCCACGGTGCCATAGCAGTGCAGTGTTAATGGAAGGAAGGGGGATCAATCACTGGGTGTAGACCTCCATGAGCATCTAGCTGTCATGACCATTGATGAGCACCATCCAAGACGTGTTCAACCCGACCTAGTACATACTGTTAATGTAGTAAAGGGAGACGGTGATAGAACCACAGTCGAGGGGGTTGATGCTTGCCACCCTACGATCGTTACGCTGCATGACACGCCGTTTCTGAAGATCAGGCGGCATCAGCCATCAGGGAGCTGGCTTAAAAAGCTCCGACCAGAGGACTTTGAGTAAAGGGTACAGCCCCGACGAGCATGCGGCGAGCGGCATGGTACTGAGATTGTCCACATGCGAAACAATGATCTTGATTACCTTTGTGGGGAGAAAATTCTAGCCACTCTTTCGGTGGACGCTGCTCGGTTCTGCCATTGTTAGTGCTTGGGTTTCGGAAGAGGGGGGAGGCGCCTAGCGGGGATGGAAGATTGGACGATTATGTGCGAACGGGGATGGATAAGCGAATATGTGTTGCGGGAAGTGGACATGTGATGATGATAATGTTGCAGCAGCACGCCGCTTGACTTACGAGACACATCCCAGCACCGTAGGGTCATATCGATGCCAGACAACATGCTTGAGTGATCACAATACTAGTACAATAACCTACAATACCTACTACTATGCCCTAGTTTTTTTTCATATAATGGAGTAGGTATCTGCTCTTCTACTAGTACCAGAGGAGTAGTATATTGTAAAATAGTTACAAACTTCAATGCCTGAGTGTGGAACGATTACGAACCGCCATCAGTGCTGACTCCAATCCCCAGCAAACGTTCACTAGGAAGCATGGCAGTTGCAAACACCCGTGACACAGTTACAGTACGTTTGTAAGGGTGGTAGTTTTTTCAAATACTATGGATTAAAAATAGGCCACCGTTGGATGGAAATCTGACGGTTATGTGGGATTCGCCAGGATTGGGCTCATGGCAAAAAATTGCCAGATATCATTACTAAAAAAGGTTAAAGCACCCGGGGTTATAACTTGGATCGGCTGACCACTAACGCCCGCGACGTAGTTATAGTACTAACATAGTTGTAAAATGGTCAAAGAACGTGTCTATGTGGTGTTTGGAATTCTATGCAAACTAGTAAGATGCCCGTGCATTGCTCGAAGCATCAAGATGCATTTTTTTTACAAAACACCTGTTATGATTGACCCATGCAGGAGTAATCCCATGTGTAAAAACTAATGATATCTCGAGAATTTCATCAAAAAAAGGTATGTTGAGAATTTCATCGAAAAAATGATATCTCGAGAAAGATGAGAGATAAGGTGAGGAGGAGTGGGGCATGGTGGTGACTGGTGGTCGGATTGGGCGAAGGCATGGGGATGGACGGCATCGGCAACGACCACCATACAAGATTGTTCTAGAGACTTCCTTTTTTAATTGCTCAGCAATGAGGTTGTAGGAGAAAAGGATGAATGAGGCAAGGCCTTATTTGCAAATGTGAAGAGGGCTATGGGTATATTTTTGCAAAATTGTCATAGTTTCCTTCCTATCCGTTAGATATAGATCGGACGGCCTATATTGCAGGATGGTAGGCACACCATCATCACAAACTCTATTTTTTATCTAGGGAGTACTAGTAAGGACACCATCTACTGCTTCATGTGCTACTCCTGCGCAATGTCCCCTACATCCACTCCCTCCGGCACTCCATTCGCTGGGTGCAATGTCCCCTACAGCCACTCCTGTTTCATGGACGGCCTGGTCGATGCCTGCAAGGTTCCCTATGTCCACAAGAGTTTCGGCTCCGAGAGGTACGTCGACCAGCACTTGCTGGCAGAGCATAGTTCCAGATGCGCGCACACGCCCTACTACTGCTATGAATGCACGATGCCGTTTGAGGGCTCGCCGGAGAGCCTCGTGCATCACCTCATGGCACCGTCCGTCAATCTCTACTGTCCCGCGATAGTAAACATCAAGTATGAGACGTGCTACCCGTTTGCCGTGCCGGAGTCGCTGGAGGATCACCGCCGCCTACTAGTCGTGGAGGAGGACGGCATTCCTATTGTGTTGCCTTGACACTTGATGGATAGATTGTAGGCTTTTCCTGATTTTTCTACTATGTATGTAGTATTTGGTTGCAAAGCACTTTATGTCCATGTATATCGTCTAGATCTATAAACAATTTGTAGCGACTAGACCTCAAACGGTCCAATCTCTGTGCTCAGGTGTCATCCCTGGATGAGTAATGCTGACACCACACAGTACTTGAAGGATTTATAACAGAGTAGCAATCACACACTTATTACATCAAGTGTCTCAAAAGAGAACTTATTACAATAAGTATGGCTTAAGGCCATCTAATAACGATAACAGTGGAAGGCTTGAAAGATAAGTGAGTCCATCAACTCCAATGGCATCACTGAGTATAGAACCACGACCTAAAAGCAATTTAATCGTCGTCTGAAAAGTCTGCAACATTAACGTTGCAGCCCGAAATGGGTCAGCACATGGAATATGCTGGCAAAGTAACACATAGAGAGTAATGGCATGAAATAGGCTATACTATATGCATATTTGGCTGGTGAAAAGCTCTATGGTTACAGTTTTGCAAAAAGCCAATTTTTCCCTACTGCAAAGGAATAAATTTTATTTAACTAACACTGCTAGGAAAAGGCCTACTAATGGCGCACCAGTTTTGCCTACTAATGGCGCATCACTGGTGCGCCATTAGTAGCACGCCACTAGTATTCTTTACTAATGGCGCACCACTGGTGCGCCATTAGTATATAACACCATGCGCCATTAGTATGCCTCCCAGGGGCAATATTTAACCATGTGCTTTGGCACACTAATGGCGCACTTCGGATGGATGCGCCATTAGTATACTTGGCATACTAATGGCACACTGTTAGTTGATGCGCCATTAGTATACTTTGGCATACTAATGGCGCACTCTGTAGTGATGCGCCATTAGTATGAATATTCGGTTTTATTTTTTTTACTTTTCTGATTTTTGCACAGGTTACAAAATATATTATTTGACAGAATATAGACAGTAGCACAGAGCAACAGCAGATTCATCAAATACAATAGAAGATTAATCTCCGAATACAATTCATCATATTAGTCTCCGAATTCAAAAGACCAAACAAAGATAAAACATTACAAGTCTCGAGACCGTGAGTATCGAGTTTGTCTTCACATTACAAGTCGATATCGATCATCTAAACTACCATCACATAGAAGAGAGCTGCGGTCATCACGATGAGCATCATCGCGATGAAACTGGTCTTCATCCGGTTCCTCCAACGCTCCCTCCTCTCTCCCGCTAGATAGTGGGCATATCTAGATTCCACCTCCGCCCTAGTGGTGTACCCTTTGTAACTGTTACCGCTGAAACGATGAACCTGTCTCCGACACTCCTCCCAGTTGTCGTAGACACCGGGAACCTTACCCTTGTACACGACATACGAGGGCATCTCTATGCACAAGCCAAACAACAGACAATACATACATAAGCAATATATAAGTATGCAACAAAAGGATCGGAAGAGAAAAGCAAGACATTAATAGCACGATTCATGGTCCTACTAATAAATAGCATCGATTACATCTAAGTTGAACGACTATCCAAACCGAAGAGACATACAAATCATTAAAGTTTAATTACAACATGAGCCAATCAATGTTTCAGAACTACACATCACTACTTTCGACTCGACTCATGGACATGAGCGTGGATGAAGCCGCCGTCTGTCGTCATGGTCATGAAATCACAGGCGTTGTCAGCCTGCATTTGTAGCATTCCGTCTATCTCAATGTTGGACGATTGATATCTGAGGAAGAACTGCCCTGAGGTATGAAGGACATCTTGATGGATGATGTCCGCAAACTCCGACTGGATGCGAAAGAATTCTTGTCTGATGTCCGCGTCCTGGATTGCCGACAAGCTCGCGGCCCAATCTTTGAGATTATTTGGTAGCAGAAGGTGATGATGGTCCCTTACGATCGCCCGCATGTGATGGAGGGCGTAGTAGGCATCCTTCTGACAACCAGGCAGCTGCTTGACGCAGCAGAACTCGGATTGTGGGCGAACACGTGCTTGCCATACTTACGAACTGCCCTGGTGAAGGTGCCTCCAGATTTGGCGTAGCCGGGGAGAACATCATCAAGAACTTTCTTGATATTTGTGTAGTCTATCTTGGAGTTACGGTTCGGGTCGAAATACGTGGCCATGGAATATTTCGGGCTTAAGAGGATGAGTGTGCAATGTGTGTCACTGCACAGAACACAGAATGTTAGAAAAAAAAGAACGATCGAAATCTAAGAAATCATATGGTACGGGGCGGTTAAGGGATGACTTACTCGGGAAAGTAAGCCACAAGGAAGTTATCCTTATCTGGGTTTGCCAGAATGACGTCTTCGAGGTGTGAACTCGCGACTTTGCGGTCCCCAGCGCTGCTCAAGAGCTTGGCACGCATGTAGAAGGGGTCCACGATCACGATGTCCGGGGTCTTGTCTCTAATGATCCGCATCTCCATACTCAGCGAAAACAGCCGAACGAAGGTGTAGTGCAGCGGATGAAGGTTAAACATAGAAAAGATGTCATCAAACCGCAGGACGATCATACCCCCGATGTCGCCATCCACAAAGCCCTTGCCCTTTGGCACCTTGGCCACGAAAACCAGGTATGCCACATCATTCTCTCTGAGACGCCGCTTCTCCAAAGAAAGAACACTTTCGTGCAGACTCCGCATAGCACCGGTTGCAGCATTGAGCATATTTGTCAGTAGCATTGCCCTACCCGCCACATGCACCCTCCTCGAGATATCCTTAGGTGAAGGTGGCCCGTCCTAAGCACGGATCCTACTCGGTGCCGGCTGGCTCGCAGCGGCGGCCTTTTTAGTCGGCCGTTTCTGGCCCTTCTTCTTGATCTGCTATAATTGGACCGATTTCTGCTCACAGACCGCCTTCTTGAGCGTGTTGGGGCTGATAATATTTGGCACCTCCGCTATCTGAGGCTCGGTGAAGGCGGCAGCTGGAGGCGTCTCCTGAGAACTGAACGCCAGACGACGCCTGTTGCAATTGGGTTTCTCCGCCGTACCAGCTAGATCGCGGTCATCTTGTTTGGGTTCTTGAGAAGGAGGCCCGCAGAACTCATCACCGTACCCATGTTCGGCAAAGTACTTATCGACGTTGGTAAATGTACCATCGTCGTTGTCGTTGCCGTCCGGATCCTGTGCCATAGGGATGTCCGGCATGTCCGGTAGCATTGCGGCGTTCTTGCCATGGCTTGGCGCCGACACGACTGGCGGTCTTGTCTGTGGGGTGGTATCCCCTGCCCCCAAACGAATCTGGCTCTTCGGCCAAAGCAGAGGCAGCTTACGCAGGCGCTGAGGGTCATCTCATCTTCTTCGTTGGCCCCAGCGGGTCGAATCGGAGGTAACAGCTCGTCGCAGCCTGGCAGCACCCGAACCACTTCAACCCTATACATTGTGGGTGGCATCGGATTACCGTGGAACACGGGGTTGCCCGGTTGAATGATTCTGCCCTTGGTGACATCAACGAACTCGCCGCCTGTCGTGGTTCTAAGTCTGACAGTGAGGTAGGGGGTGTGTATGAAGGGGCTAGACCTTAGCTATCGGGAAGTTGTAAGCACGCAAGGTTTACGAGTTCAGGCCCTTCTCGGAGGAAGTAACAGCCCTACGTCTCGGTGCCCGGAGGCCGTCGATTGAATTATGCGTGTGTGAATGACCGGGGTGCGAACCCTTGATACTGGGGAGGGAGGTGGCTTATATAGAGTTCGCCAGCCCTCTCCTTCCCTTAGTAATGTAGGGTTTAAGGTACATTTAAGGTGGGGCGTTACTGATAACGTCCCTAATAAAGTGTCATAACAACCATAAAGACTACTTAATAGCCGACCGTTTGCCTGCGGAGTGACTGCAGGTCTTTTGGTCGGTCGAGTGGTTGACTTCATGGTCGAGTGATAGCCTCTTGGTCGAGTCTCTTCAACCCGTCGAGTGAGATTCCTTTAAGTTGATTGAAAGGTGATTTCTTCTAGGGATGTCCTATGGTAGGGCTCTTTTAGGACGGGTCCGTGCCCCTACCGTAGGTACATGGCTTCATCATTAGCCCCCGAATGGATCGAGGTTAGAGTGAAAAAAAGGGGTTAGGGACCTTTCCGACTGACTCTTCGGGTTATATGAGTGCTTCGTTCTGGGTCGACTGCCACGGATGACGTCATTAACCTCTTTCAGTCGCCTTGATCCGTTCCAGGCCTTTCGTCGAATGGATTTCTTTACCTGTGAGGCATCGAGCGCTGGTGCACGCGGGATTTCTGTTTTGACAAGTTGTTCTACAGCCAACGGATATCGCGGGATTCGGATTTTTGGGAAGCGCGCGGAACGGGGGCGGCCACAGTAATCGGAAGTGACAATGCAAAGGCTCCTCGATCTCCGCCCCGCCTTTTTCGCCACGTACTATGCGCGCGCCTGCCACGGGATTTGACTGGATAGCTTGGGCCTACTGGTCAGCCACTCGGAAGCGGCCCCTTATAAGTTGCCGTCCCGGAGTCCCCCAACAGTGCGCGTGCTCTTCTCTTCTCCTTCTTCCTCTCTTTCTTCGTAACCTCCCCCGCTTCCTTCACTCTCGCCCAACCACCGCAAGCCAGCTCGAGATCTCGCCGGCGACGATGGTGAAGGGCAAGACGACCGCTCTGGAGCGCGCGAAGAAGGCGGCGGCGGCGGGGAAGGGGAAGAAGTCTGCGCGCGGCGGATCTTCCTCTCGGACGGCCCTGCCCAAAGGCTGGATCCAGGGCGACTGGATGCCATCGGTGCTCCGGCAGGAGGATCTTGATGACCTGGTTGAGGGGGGAGCCATTCCTCACAAGGCTGTGCGTCTTCCGGGGGGAGAGATCGAACCCCAACCTCGCGACGGTGAGTGCATGCTCCTGGCCACTCACATCGACCGAGGGTTTTCTCTGCCGCCCCATTCTTTCTTCCGCAACTTCTTGAACTTCTTTGGAGCGCAGCTCCATCACTTTACCCCAAACTCCATAGTCTATCTTGCCGCCTTCATTTCTATGTGTGAGGCGTTCCTGGGTTGCCGCCCACACTGGGGGCTTTTCAAGCACATCTTCACCTGTCGCTCTCAGTCGGTCAAGAAGGCCAAGTCGAGTGATGAGAAGACACAAGTGATCCAGCTGTGTGGGGGCTTGGCGATCCAGACGAGGGGGAAGAGCTGTTTCCCATCCATTACTTTCCCGAAGTCAGTCCGAGGCTGGCAGGCGACTTGGTTCTACTGCCAGGATTAGGTGACTCCAGGGCAGTCGACTAGGCTCCCACCTTTCTCCCTCGACCGAGCCAAAAAGCCTGCTTCTCTGAAGGTGACACCTGAAGAAAAGGCCCAGGCCAAGGTACTGGCGGGTCGAGTGGTTGAACTTGTCCGTGAGGGCATGACGGGGATGGATCTGCTGGAAGTCTTCCTCAAGAGGCGAATCCAACCGCTCCAGGCTCGGGACCACCCGATGTGGCTGTACTCTGGCCTCGAGGACACCACTCGGATCCTCCCGGAGGAGGTCACCGACGAGATGTTGGAGGGGTGGCTCTCAAGCATCACGGGGAACAAGGACAACCCCCGAGGAGCCAGGAGGGTCATTCCACTCGACAGTTCGTATGAGGTCGACCAGGTGCATTTTTATGCTCCCGACTGAGATCTTCGCTTTCTGCGTTGGTCTTCTTTTGATTAGGTCGATTGACTTTCGTTTTGTCTGCTGTCTTTCAGGCGACCACTGAGATGTACTCGACGCCCAATGGGGCACAGGGGTCGACTAAGGAAGGAGAAGGGAGCGGAGGCGAGAGCGGGGATGACCAGGGCGAGTGGGAGTCGGATGGTGAAGGAGAGGGAGGCAATGACGTCTTCTCCAGCGAAGAGGAGGAGGAGGAGGCCGACCCCCCCCCCCCCCGCCCGGAAAGGCGATCCAAGCTCGCACACGACCCGGCGCAGGGACATGGCCAGGCGACTGCCTCCGTTGGGCCGTCGTCAAAATGCCCTCGTACTTCTTCTCCAACACCGACTGGGAAGGTCCCCAAGCAACCACGCACGACGCTATCCAAGCCGCCCAAGACTCTGCCCAAGATGAAGATAACTGTCCCTGTTATTTCCGGGTAATAAAGCTTGTTTTCCTTCGTCGATGGAGGACGGATCCTTGGTCGACTCGTTAAGCTAACTGGCTGATTTTTCGAAATTTGTAGCGCTGCTACTTCCGAGGACTCTGCCAAAGACGACGACCAAGAGATGGGGGACGCTGTTACCTCCAACCCTGGTACGATTATTGACGTTCTATTTTTGAGTCGACCGGTCATTTCTTGCAATTCTGGTCGATTGAAAGTCCTCCTTTCAGCCCCTCCTCATGTTATCGACCTCCCGGATGACGACGACAACGAACCGCTGAGGATAGGGAGGACTAAGAGGTCGTCGGCTGACAGGACTCCCCAGCCTACTCCGGCGCCTGAGACCGTGGCTCGGGATGGTGGTGATGCCCCTCGAGCTTCTGTGACCTTTGCTAATCCCCTGTCGAGTGCGTAGCCTTCGGCGTCGACTGCAAATCCAACTTCACTTTTTGTCAGATACCCTGCCCCTGAGGACGAAGTGGCCGCTGCGAAGGAGGCTATACGCCAGGCGGGGGTCATGATGGAACAGGTGAAGAAGGCTCGGGAGGCCAGCCAGGTAGCTTATGACGCAAGTTCGGCGCTTCAGAGCAATGTCCAGGTCAGTCGACTTGATACTTGATTATTTGAAGAGTCTTTCTCCCTCTCTTTTTTTTGAAGATCTTTGTATCTGTACACCCACTGGGTGTGTTTTCTTCTTCTTGGACTAGTGGGGGCACGCCGAGTGCACCCACTGGGTGTAGTCCCCGAGACTACGGTGGACTGCTGGCATTCGACTGTAGTCTTTACATTGCGTTTTTGTATCTGTATTCCTTTTCTTGGTCTGGTCGAGCCATGTCGAATGGATCTGTATCCGGTCGACTGCGGACTGTCGACTTTTTTTAAACCAGTGGGGGCACGCTGAGTGCACCCACTGGGTGTAGTCCCCGAGACTACTGTCGAATGTTTTTGATTCGGCTGTAGTCTTAGAAACATCACCTTTTTTCCTCAGTTACTCGGAAGCAACTCATCTTGGATGTCTGTCGACTGAATTTTCCTTTTGCAGAAATCTTGTGAACTTGCGCCTCGCTATACTGAGTTGGAGAAGCAGCGGATTCAACTGACTCTCGATCTGGAGCTGGCCAGAATGGAGCTGCAGAAGGTCAAAGATGGCGTTGCTGGTAAGACGACCTTGTCGACTGGTTTTGTTTTAGGCTTGGGTATCTTTCTGCTGTTTCTGAACCAATCATCGTTTCTTTTGCAGGAGAACTGAGCGAGGCCCTGGCGAAGAAGGACCGGGACTTGGCTGGTGCCCACAAGGAGGCTGATGAAAAGGTTGCACTGGCTGAACAGAAGCTGGCTTCGGTCAGCCAGATAGAAGATGAGAATACCAAGCTGAAGACCGCTCTAAATGAAGCCAACAGGGAGGGCTCGCATTGGAAGAAGAAGCACCTCACCCTGAGCGAGCAGATGGAAGGCGTCGCTCGCAGGAGGGACTACCTGGAGAGCTACTTGAGGAGTCTCGCCAAGACGTTGTACACCAAGCTTCAAGGTGCGCATTTAATTCCGACTGGTTTTCTTTTGTGTCGACTCAGTTTGCGATCGTTGGCTTATCCTTGGGTCTTGTATGCAGAGTTTTGTCAGAACTTTGAAGAGGAGACCGGGCGAATTGAAACGCGTTTGGACCCAATCAATTCTCCGGTGAATGATGATGCCGCCATGAATCTGCTCCGACTGGAATCTCGTATCGATGGCGCCGTGGATTACTTGGCTCGGCTGAAGGTTGCCATGTCGCGGATCGACCCGACACTTTGGCCAGAGTCTACGCTCCAGAATGATCTCGAGTCTCTGATGACTCGACTTGACAGAATCCCCGATCGAGTGCAGGAGTGGATGAAGTCTTCTGCCTGGTGCGGCGCTGATGTGGCTCTATCTTTAGTCCGCGTCCATTGCAAGGAGGTGCGAGAAGAGAAGTTGGCCGCCATCCAAGTCGCCAATACCAAGAGGCACAGCTTTCAAGACTTCATGGAGATCTTTATTGCTGCTGCCACTCGTATTGCGGACGGAATCGACCTGGATGAGTTCGTCGCCCCTGCCAGTCCTCCACCCGAGGAATGAAAAAAACTTTTATGCCTTTCCTTAAATTTGCCTCGGAATGCCGAGTGGATTTGTAACCGTTTAAACTCTGCCGAGCCGAGGGCTCGAGTACTTTGATTCGGGGCCTGGGGCCTTTTAAGCTTTATCCAAACTTAATTTCTTGCTGAATATCTTCGTGGTTTTGATCTGTCGTGTAGGACTTTGGTCTTGTATTCAGACGAGTGCTGGACTGCAGCTCAGTCCCCGAGTGGGAGGATTGCTCTCCACTCGGTAAGATTTTTTCGAACTTAGGCGACTGCTTGACTGCAGCTAAGTTTCCGAGTGTGAGAACCTAGGCGAGTACTGGACTGCAGCTAAGCCCCCGAGTGGGAGGATCGCTCTCCACTCGGTAGGATTTTTCAAACTTAGACGAGTGCTTGACTGCAGCTAAGTTTCCGAGTGGGAGAACTTAGGCGAGTACTGGACTGCAGCTAAGCCCCCGAGTGGGAGGATCGCTCTCCACTCGGTAGGATTTTTCAAGCTTAGGCGAGCGCTTGACTGCAGCTAAGTTTCCGAGTGGGAGAACTTAGGCGCGTACTGGACTGCAGCTAAGCCCCCGAGTGGGAGGATCGCTCTCCACTCAGTAGGATTTTTCAAACTTAGGCGAGTGCTTGACTGCAGCTAAGTTTTCGGGCAGGAGAACTTAGGCGAGTACTGGACTACAGCTAAGCCCCCGAGTGGGAGGATCGCTCTCCACTCGGTAGGATTTTCCAAACTTAGGCGAGTGCTTGACTGCAGCTAAGTTTCCGGGCGGGAGAACTTAGGCGAGTACTGGACTGCAGCTAAGCCCCCAAGTGGGAGGATCGCTCTCCACTCGGTAGGGTTTTTCAAACTTAGGCGAGTGCTTGACTGTAGCTAAGTTTCCGAGTGGGAGAACTTAGGCGAGTACTGGACTGCAGCTAAGCCCCCGAGTGGGAGGATCGCTCTCCACTCGGTAGGATTTTTTCAAACTTAGGGAGTGCTTGACTGCAGCTAAGTTTCCGAGTGGGAGAACTTAGGCGAGTACTGGACTGTAGCTAGGCCCTCGAGTGGGAGGATCGCTATCCACTCGGTAGGATTTTTTCAAATTTAGGCGAAACGGATTCGCAGCCAAGTCACCCGCTGGCAGTTTTGTATGCAAACAAAGTGACAGCCATTATTGGAACACTCTTGTCTTTGATAAAAATGAACTGTAGAAATTATTTTTCTTATTACATCTCATCTAAAGAAGAACTCAGGTGTAAAAGGGGCGGAGCAATTCCGCGTTCCAAGCTCGTGGCTCGTCGACCTGGCGATCGACATTGTAGAGGTGGTATGCTCCATTGTGGAGGACTCTGGTGACTATGAAAGGGCCTTCCCAAGTAGGAGCAAGTTTGTGTGGCTTCTGTTGATCCACTCGGAGGGCCAGATCTCCTTCTTGGAAGGCTCGACTTTTCACATTCTGGGCGTGAAAACGGCGCAAGTCTAGCTGATAAATGGTCGATCTGGTCATGGCCATCTCCCTTTCTTCTTCTAAGAGGTCGACTACGTCTTGCCGGGCCTTCTCTGCTTCATCTTCAGTGTAAAGTTCGACTTGGGGTGCATTATGAAGAAGATCACTCGGCAGGACTGCTTCGGCCCCATAAACCAGAAAGAATGGAGTCCTTCCAGTCGACCGGTTAGGGCTGGTCCTTAATCCCCACAGAACTGACGGAAGCTCGTCGACCCAAGCGCCTGCCGCGTGCTTGAGATCGCGCATCAGTCGAGGCTTTAGCCCTTTGAGAATCAGACCATTTGCTCTCTCAGCCTGTCCATTCGACTGGGGATGAGCGACCGAAGCGTAGTCGACTCGTGTGCCTTGAGAAGCACAAAATGCTCTGAACTCGTCTAAATCAAAGTTTGACCCGTTGTCAGTGATGATGCTATGCGGGACTCCATATCTGAATGTTAACCCTCTGACGAAACTGATAGCAGTGCCAGCATCGAGGTTCTTGATGGGCTTAGCTTCGATCCATTTGGCAAATTTGTCGACTGCCACAAGTACATGAGTGAATCCACTCCTGCCCGTTCTTAGGGGACCAACCATGTCCAATCCCCAGACGGCAAAGGGCCAGACGAGCGGAATGGTCTTCAGGGCTGATGCGGGCTTGTGCGACATGTTGGAGTAGAACTGGCACCCTTCACACTTGTCGACTATCTCTTTTGCCATCTCATTTGCTCTTGGCTAGTAAAATCCAGCTCGGTATGCTTTAGCCACAATAGTCCGAGAGGACGCATGGTGACCACAGGTCCCCGAGTGGATATCATTAAGGATTATCTGACCCTCTTCTGGTGTTATGCATTTCTGGCCGACTCCGGTCGCGCTCTCTCTGTAAAGCTGACCCCTTATGACTGTGAAGGCCTTGGATCGGTGGACGATCTGTCGAGCCTCCTCCTCGTCCTCCGGGAGTTCTTTCCTTAGGATATATGCGATGTACGGTATTGTCCAGTCAGGGGTGATTGCCAAGACTTCCATGATTAGGTCGACCACTGCAGGCACTTCAACTTCAGTCGGATCTGTGGCACTTTTCGGCTGCGGGGCTTCTTCTGTGAAAGGATCCTCTTGGACTGATGGTGAGTGAATGTGTTCCAAGAACACGTTGCTTGAAATGGCTTCTCTCTTGGAGCCTATCTTTGCCAAGTCGTCAGCTGCCTGATTTTTCAGTCGGGGGATGTGGTGGAGCTCTAACCCCTCGAACTTCTTTTCTAGCTTTCGCACTGCATTGCAATACCCAGTCATTGCCGGACTCCTGACGTCCCACTCCTTCATCACTTGATTAACCACAAAATCTGAGTCGCCATAGACCATGAGGCGACGGACGCTGAGTGAAATGGCCCTGCGCAACCCATACAAAAGTGCCTCATACTCTGCTTCGTTATTGGAGGAATCGAAGTGAATTTGGAGAACATATCTGAGCTTATCCCCTCGGGGGGAGACCAACACTACTCCTGCGCCCGATCCATTCAGCATCTTGGATCCATCGAAGAACATGGTCCAGTGCTCCGAGTGAACGTGAGTCGGAAGTTGCTGTTCAATCCACTCGGCGATGAAATCCGCGATTGCTTGGGACTTGATAGCCTTCTTTGCTTCAAACTTGATATCTAAAGGAAGGAGTTCAATCGCCCACTTGGCCACTCGACCAGTTGCGTCTCTGTTATGCAGGATCTCTGATAATGGGGCGTCGCTGACGACTGTAATGGAGTGGTCAGAGAAATAATGTGCAACTTTCTTCGTGGTCATATAAATCCCATATACAAGCTTCTGGTAGTGGGGGTATCTTTGTTTTGAAGGGGTCAAAACTTCAGACACATAATATACAGGGCGTTGAACTTTGAAGGCCTTCCCTTCCTCTTCCCGCTCAACCGTAAGTACTGTACTGACAACTTGTCCTGTGGCTGCAATGTAAAGCAGCAGAGGCTCTTTGCTGATTGGGGCAGCTAGCACCGGCTGGGTGGAGAGCAGAGCTTGGAGCTCTGCAAACGCTGCATCAGCTTCTGGAGTCCACTCGAACTTGTCAGACTTCTTCATCAGTCGGTAAAGAGGCAACGCTTTTTCACCGAGTCGAGAAATGAATCGACTTAAGGCGGCCATGCAGCCTGTAAGCTTTTGGACATCATGCATGTGTACAGGACGTTCATCCGGAGTATGGTGCCAATTTTTTCAGGATTGGCGTCGATTCCCCGTTCGGAAACGGGAAAACCGAGTAGCTTTCCACCTGGAACCCCGAAAATGCACTTTGACAGATTGAGCTTGATATCGTACCTCCTGAGGTTGGCAAAGGTTTCAGCAAGGTCATCCCGCAGGTCGGAACCTTTCCGGGACTTTACCACGATATCATCCATGTACGCCTCCACATTCCGACTGATTTGAGTGAGTAAACACTTCTGGATCATTCTCATGAATGTGGCTCCGGCGTTCTTGAGGCCAAATGGCATGGTGACGTAACAAAAGCATCCGAATGGAGTGATGAAAGCTGTTTTGATTTCATCGGGCCCATACAGACGGATCTGATGGTACCCGGAATAGGCATCTAGAAAAGACAATCTCTCGCATCCCGTAGTTGAGTCGACAATTTGGTCGATGCGAGGGAGAGGAAAATGATCTTTCGGGCAGGCCCGATTGATATGTTTGAAATCAATGCACATACGGAGTGACTTGTCCTTCTTGGGGACCATGACGACATTGGCGAGCCACTCGGAGTGGTAAATCTCTCGGATGAACTCGGCTGCTAAGAGCCGAGCCACTTCTTCGCCAATGGCTTGTTTCTTGTTGATGGAGGACCGTCGAAGATGTTCCTTCACGAGCTTGAACTTTGGGTTGACTCGCAGACGGTGCTCAGCCAGCCCCCTGGGAACTCCAGGTATGTCAGAGGGTTTCCATGCGAAGATGTCCCAGTTCTCACGGAGGAGCTGGATGAGAGCTTCTTCCTATTTGGAGTCGAGCATCGTCGAGATGTGAGTCGGAGCAGCGTCGGGGTCGGTCGGGTGAATGTGGACTGTCTTTGTTTCGCCAGCCGACCGAAAAGCTGACTCGGAGGCGGGCTTCTTAGCCCGCAGCAATTCACTCGGGTCGGCAGTCTTTTGGTACTCTTTCAGCTCGACCACTTCCATCTGAGCGTCGGCGATCTTTGATCCCTTCTGAAAACATTCTTCTGCTTTCTTCCGGTTGCCCGTAACAGTGATCACACCTTTGGGGCCAGGCATCTTTAATTTGTGATACACGTAACATGGCCGAGCCATGAAGCGTGCGTAAGCTGGCCTGCCCAAAATGGCGTGATAAGCACTCTGGAAGTCCACAACTTCAAATGTCAACTTTTCCTTGCGGTAATTCTTTGAATCACCAAAAACCACATCGAGAGCAATCTGGCCGAGTGACTCGGCTTTCTTCCTAGGAATGACTCCTTGGAAGCTCATGTTGCTGGCGCTGAGTCTGGACATCGGAATGCCCATTCCTTTCAAAGTTTCAGCATACAGTATGTTCAGGCCACTGCCGCCATCCATCAGGACTTTGGTCAGTCGAGTACCTTCGACGACCGGGTCGACCACCAAAGCTTGCCTCCCTGGGGTGGCAATGTGTGTCGGGTGATCAGATTGGTCGAATGTGATGGCGGTCTGAGACCATTTGAGGTAACTAGGTGTCGCCGGAGCAACCATGTTCACCTCACGGTTAATGACTTTCAGTCGACTTTTGCTTTCGACATCAGCAAAAATCATCAAGGTGGAATTGACTTGGGGGTATCCATCGTCACTATCCTCCTTGCCCTCAACTCTATCTGGTTCTTTTTCCTTATCCTTCGGCTGCCTGCCCTGGAACTGCTGAATCAGGAGCCGGCACTGTCGAGTGGTATGCTTCGGGAAAATAAAATTTCCCTCTTCATCTTTCTTGGTGTGGATGTGACATGGCAGGTCCAAAACATCATTTCCATCCTGATCCTTCACCTTCTTGGGCTTCCATGTGCCCTTGGGTTTTCCCTTGAAGTTTCCCTGGGCCACAGCCAGGGCCTCCCCAGGGGCGGCTGGCTCGGCCTTCCGCTTCTGCTTTCGACTGGAGTTTCCTCCGGTTTCTTGGGCGACTGATTTGAGTTTGCCACTTCGGAGTCGGTCCTCGTCTTCACCATTAGCGTACTTGGTGGCAATCTCCATCATCCAATTCAGGGACATCTCTCCAGTTCGACCAAACTTCAGATTCAACTCCCTGTATTTGACGCCTTCCTTGAAAGCGCAAACTGCTTGATGGTCTGGCACGTTCTCGACCGAGTGGTGAAGTGTGATCCACCTCTGGATGTATTCTCTCAGAGTTTCATTTTGCTTCTGCACGCAAGAACGCAACTCCGTAAGGCCTGCAGGGCGCTTGCATGTCCCTTCGAAGGTCGTGATAAACACTCGGGCGAGATCCTCCCAAGTGTAAATGCTGCTGGGCGCCAACTGATTCAGCCACGCCCTAGCTGAGCCTTCCAACATGAGAGGTAAATGCTTCATGGCCACCTCATCATTGCCGCCGCCAATCTGCACAGCCACTCGGTAATCTTCGAGCTACGTGTCGGGCTTGGATTCACCGGTGAACTTGCTGACTCTAGTCGCCAGCCTGAAGTTGGGAGGGATCACCGCGGCCCTGATGGCTCGGCTGAAACATTCAGGCCCCGAAGTATGTGCTCTGCTGCCGGTGGGCGTATCTCTGTTGTGGCCCTCTCGATGAGCCCTGTTCCTGTCCACCAAACCTTGAACGAGGATGGATCTCGCGTCAAATCCTGGGTCTCTGGGGTCGACTGGGATCCTCTGCCCAACATTATGGGGGCGCCTGTCATCTCGATGTCGGGGTGCATACGATCCACTCCTCGGGGGAGGGGATGGCACTCGACGTCTATCATCACGGTCGGGTCGGTGATCATAGTGTTCATTCCTCCTGTACTGATCGTGCCGGTCTCCACGTCCCTCACGCCTCGTGGGCGATCTCGGGCTGTGAGCCGACTGGACTGTTTCCGTTGCAACAGATCGACTGTGGATCCTGTCCCGCGAGTGAGAGACGGCGGAATTCTGATTTCCCGCCGCTCGGAGCAATGCTCTGATCTGCAACAATCCTCTACCAGCCTTTGACTGAGAGGGCTGGTTTGACTCTGCTATGCGGGCCGCGGCAGCCAAATTCTGAACTGGAGTTCGGTATACCTGCGGCGGTGGAAGAGCTGACGTCGACTGGATTTGGGAGCTTGCTGTCGTCGACTGGACTCGGGAGCCCGCTGACGCGCTCGCTCGTCGAGTGCTCGGTGTAGATTCTCCAGTAGAGTGCGCTCGGCCAGATTAGCCAAGCGCGCATCCTCCAAGGCCCGGGCCTTGGGGGTTTCTCCAACAATAGGAGTGTGGAGCGCGTCCATGTTCCGGCGATGAAGCTCCTCTCGCTGCAATGACGTAAGAGGTTCGGGGAGGTATTCGTCGTGGGGATGCGACGGATCGCCTCTATCCGCACCACTATCGGCGCAATGGAATCCAGGAGGACTGTGTGTCCCCTCGACCGCCAGAACCTCCGCCAAAGGGTCGCTGCTATCGCACTCGGATGCGGTCTCCGCGGAGCCAGTCGGCAGATCGAACAGGCCGCAGAGGGATTCGTCGTGCTCGATTGCCGCGACTTGTGGGGCCGCCGACTGGCGGGCCACGGCGTGCTTCACCCACCGCTGGAGTCTCGACCGACCTGAGCACTTGCGCTGGTGGGAGACGGGGCGGGGAGATGACACGGGAGTCGACCGATATGGGGTCGACGGCTGCCGCAGGAGTACGCCACGGACGCACGCGTGGAAGTGCGTCGCACCGTGGACGGGGAGCGCATCAACGTTGAGCGGCGCCTCCTGGAGCCAGGCGGAGTCGTCGGCAATGAAGGTGAGTGCACCGAGACGGACCTCGCGGCCCTCTGCCAAAGCCCCACAGGAAAACATGATCAAGTGGATCGGAAAAATCGCAACTTCTCCAATTAGGCGCTAAGACTAATGCCCCACGGTGGGCGCCAACTGTCGTGGTTCTAAGTCTGACAGTGAGGTAGGGGGGTGTGTACGAAGGGGCTAGACCTTAGCTATCGGGCAGTTGTAAGCACGCAAGTTTTACGAGTTCAGGCCCTTCTCGGAGGATGTAACAGCCCTACGTCTCGGTGCCCAGAGGCGGTCGATTGAATTATGCGTGTGTGAATGACCCGGGTGCGAACCCTTGATACTGTGGAGGGAGGTGGCTTGTATAGAGTTCGCCAGCCCTCTGCTTCCCTCAGTAATGCAGGGTTTAAGGTACATTTAAGGTGGGGCGTTACTGATAACGTCCCTAATAAAGTGTCATAACAACCATAAAGACTACTTAATAGCCGACCGTTTGCCTACGGAGTGACTGCAGGTCTTTTGGTCGGTCGAGTGGTTGACTTCATGGTCGAGTGATAGCTTCTTGGTCGAGTGTCTTCAACCCGTCGAGTGAGATACCTTTAAGTTGATTGAAAGGTGACTTCTTCTAGGGATGTCCTATGGTAGGGCTCTTTTAGGACGGGTCCGTGCCCCTACCGTAGGTACATGGCTTCATCATTAGCCCCCGAATGGATCGAGGTTAGAGTGAAAAAAAGGGGTTAGGGACCTTTCCGACTGACTCTTCGGGTTATATGAGTGCTTCGTTCTGGGTCGACTGCCACGGATGACGTCATTAACCTCTTTCAGTCGCCTTGATCCGTTCCAGGCCTTTCGTCGAATGGATTTCTTTACCTGTGAGGCATCGAGGGGCGGTTCGCGCGGGATTTCTGTTTTGACAAGTTGTTCTGCAGCCAGCGGATATCGTGGGATTCGGATTTTTGGGAAGCACGCGGAACGGGGGCGGCCGCAGTAATCGGAAGTGACAATGCGAAGGCTCCTCGATCTCCGTGCCACCTTTTTCGCCATGTACTGCGCGCGCGCCTGCCACGGGATTTGACTGGATAGCTTGGGCCTACTGGTCAGCCACTCGGAAGCGGCCCCTTATAAGTTGCCGTCTCGGAGTCCCCCAACAGTGCGCGTGCTCTTCTCTTCTCCTTCTTCCTCTCTTTCTTCGTAACCTCCCCTGCTTCCTTCGCTCTCGCCCAGCCACCGCAATCCAGCTCGAGATCTCGCCGGCGACGATGGTGAAGGGCAAGACGACCGCTCTGGAGCACGCGAAGAAGGCGGCGGCGGCGGGGAAGGGGAAGAAGTCTGCGCGCGGCGGATCTTCCTCTCGGACGGCCCTGCCCAAAGGCTGGATCCAGGGCAACTGGATGCCATCGGTGCTCCGGCAGGAGGATCTTGATGACCTGGTTGATGGGGGAGCCATTCCTCACAAGCCTGCGCGTCTTCCGGGGGGAGAGATCGAACCCCAACCTCGCGACGGTGAGTGCGTGCTCCTGGCCACTCACATCGGCATGTCCGGTAGCGTTGCGGCGTTCTTGCCATGGCTTGGCGCCGGCACGATTGGCGGTCTTGTCTGTGGGGTGGTGTCCCCTGCCCCCAAACGAATCCGGCTCTTCGGCCAAAGCAGGGGCAGCTTACGCAGGCGCTGAGGGTCATCTCATCTTCTTCGTTGGCCCCAGCGGGTCGAATCGGAGGTAACATCTCGTCGCAGCCTGGCAGCACCCGAACCACTTCAACCCTATACATTGTGGGTGGCATCGGATTACCGTGGAACACGGGGTTGCCCGGTTGAATGAATCTGCCCTTGGCGACATCGACGAACTCGCCGCCTGTCGTGGTTCTAAGTCTGACAGTGAGGTAGGGGGTGTGTATGAAGGGGCTAGACCTTAGCTATCGGGAAGTTGTAAGCACGCAAGGTTTACGAGTTCAGGCCCTTCTCGGAGGAAGTAACAGCCCTACGTCTCGGTGCCCGGAGGCGGTCGATTGAATTATGCGTGTGTGAATGACCGGGGTGCGAACCCTTGATACTGGGGAGGGAGGTGGCTTATATAGAGTTCGCCAGCCCTCTCCTTCCCTCGGTAATGCAGGGTTTAAGGTACATTTATGGTGGGGCGTTACTGATAACGTCCCTAATAAAGTGTCATAACAACCATAAAGACTACTTAATAGCCGACCGTTTGCCTGCGGAGTGACTGCAGGTCTTTTGGTCGGTCGAGTGGTTGACTTCATGGTCGAGTGATAGCTTCTTGGCCGAGTGTCTTCAACCCGTCGAGTGAGATACCTTTAAGTTGATTGAAAGGTGACTTCTTCTAGGGATGTCCTATGGTAGGGCTCTTTGAGGACCGGTCCGTGCCCCTACCATAGGTACATGGCTTCATCACCGCCCACGAAGTGCAGGAGAGTGCAAGGAACATTGGCGGCGCCCTGCGAAAACATGTAGGGCGTCAGGGATGCCCAGTCAAAGGCAAGGAGATGAAGTGCTCGGCCGAGAGGCTTAGTTACTGTGATGCCGTCGAGCTCGGCTAATGTCGAGGCACCGCCAACGGCGGCCGTGCAACTGACGGAGGGGCCGCTTGCTGGCGAGGTGCCGGCCAGCGTACACCCGGGTAAATTAAGCTCCAATGCCGGCGTCGGAGACACCAATATCGCCGCCGCCAGAGACACCAATGGCGCCGTCGCCGTAGACACCAATACCGCCGCCGCCGGAGACACCAATGGCGCCGCCTGCGCGTTGTGTGAGTTGCTGGCCGTGAAGCTGGGAATCGGGGGCGGCCCCTGTTGCCCACCCGCAATCCACGTCGTTATCCCATGAATCAAGGTAGGCATAATGCCGATAAGCGTCGATCCTAGTTGTTGTTGCACTTGCTCTTGGACCATCTCCGGAATCCATGCCACTTGCGCCATGAGTGCTTCAACCTCGCGCGACTGGCTTTCCGAGCTGGTCTTTTTCTCCTTTCGCCCACCAGCGCCATAGTATGACGACCATTTTGTGGACAAGCCTTTGCCGGCCACACAACCAGATGACGTTGGCTTATTGAGCTTATCCCTGTTTTTCATTACGTTCAATGCCCTATTCAAAGGGGTGTCGAAAGGGGAGCTCTGAGACGACCCCGCGCTACTGCTTTCTTTGTCCTGCGGAAGGAACGTGAACCATTTAGAAATATTGGGGATTAATTAGAATGCAACCATATGGAGCTAATTATGCGGCGGTGTATTCCTTACCAGAACAAGCTCAAGCTCCTTGGTCTTCGGATCCTAGTAAGCTCCTTTGTTACCAGGTCCTCCTTGTACCGGGCCCTGAGAAAGTTCCTGGTCAGCTTGTCACTGTATTTCTCGAAGCGGGGTGGTAGCCCTTGCTCGGCACGCTCCGCGTCCTCCTTGTCCCATATAGGCTCCGCCACTCTGTAACCGCCGGGACCGAGTTGGTGGACCCCTATGTTCAACTGCCGCATTTCTTTCCCCCACTTACTTGATTCGGAGGTTGCGGGGCTCTCGCACTTGATCTTGAACTCCTTGTAGTCATCTTCGCTCATCAAAGGATATTTCGCCTTGATCTTCTCATAACTATCACCTTTGTCAATCATTGCCTTCACTGTGCTTTTCCAAGTAGACAGGGCCGTGCTCATCGTCGTGAGGGCGGCACCGTTCACTTTATTACCCGAGAGGCGTGTGTTTGCGAACTCAGCGGGGAACTTGTATCGTTCCTGCAGCTTCGTGAAGAGGAGGCTGCACAAATTCCCTCGGTCCTTATGCCTTAGGTTCTCGGTGTTGATCGAGGCGATGCTCCGGAGAATGCACCCGAGCTGAATCGAGTACCCCTTGACTACGTGTTTGGGCGCCGTCGGATGCCCATCGGAGTTCACTTCAGTAAATTCCTCCCTGATAGTGCCGAGCACGTTCGGGTGCCGGTCCTTCCATTGCCTCTTTGGTTGGCTGCCATCTATGCGTGCGGCGCCATCATCAATGGTGGCATCCGCGGCGCCATCATCAGTGGTGTCATCCCCGACGCCACTAGGGGTTGTGTAGTCGGGATTGGTGTCTTCCGCGACGACCTCATAGCAGTGAGGTTCTTCCCCCAACTCCTAGGACAGCTCCCAGAATTGCTTGCCGCCCGAACCGCCGGCCTCATCATTGTGGGCCATGTTTTGCTCTAAATTGGAAAAAAGTTTGGTCAAAAAGTTGATTATTGTCAAGGAACAAGATCATGGTCTCATCATTTAGGGTTTGTCGACACCGAGGCATCCTAAAAGCTAAGCTTTTATCATTTAGGGCTTGTCGACGCCGAGGCACCCTAAAAGCCTAAGCATACATCATTTAGGTTCTCATCGACACCAAGGCACCATAAAAGCCAAGGTTTCATCATTTAGGGTTTATCGATGCCGAGGCACCCTAAATGCTAAGTTTTCATCATTTAGGGTTTATCGATGCCGAGGCACCCTAGGATGGGCCTAATCACTTGGCACTAATCAGTTGGCTCTATTGCCACCTATGTTGGGTTTATCATCTAGGGTTTATCGATGCTGAGGATAATTTCTAAGTTGGGCCTAATCACTTGGCTCTATTGCCACCTATGGTTTAATGCACTAAGAATAAAGGGGCAGTTGATCCTACTTAATTAAGTACTAAGATACCCTGGCCCATGCATTAGTAGCAAGTACCTCATATGTCCGATTTTTAGCAAAGTCATGCTAAAATTCACGGAAAATTTCAGCATGACCTTTGCTGAAAATAGGACATATGGAGTACCCGAATTTGCCGGAATGGAAGTTAATCGACATTCCGGCAAACTCAAGGGCCTCTCGGGGTACCTGCAAAATCATCACGACACGAAGGGCCTCTCAAGGGCCTCAAGTAGCAGCGGCATCTCCCAAGACCCCATTTTTTTGCTAAATTTCTTTGAGCAACAATCAGAGAAGAAAATTCAGAGCACCATACAAGATTGTTAGTTCAATGTGCTTTATAGCCTAGTTATACTACTGCAGGAAAGGAGGATCATCATACACATATATATGTTTAGCAATTGACAGGAGCTTCATCATTTTTAGTAACAACAATACATATATAGCAATTGGAAGCAAACAGATGTACACATAAGATAGAAATGTAGTGCTGAAAGTTTAATGCTTACAAAAGACTTGCTGAAATAGTGAAAAATATGGAGTCACCAAGCTGGCTAAGAAACTCCCAAAGTCCACTAGCAAATCCAACATTTAATCCTGTTACACACATCATAACAATTTAAGATAATTAGGATAAGGATAGTAGGAAATGAAAAAGAAAGAGCTCAAAAAACAATCACAACAGAAAAATAATAAAAACCTAGTCCTAGAAGAAAATAAATCCTAAAAGAAAAGAAATCCTAAAATCTGGAGCAAGTCCTAGCAGTAGTAGTCCAACTAGATGGCCACCACTACTACTCCTATCTCTGTTTAGCATCATCCACACGATAGTCCTAACTCTGTGAATTTCAAAAATAAAAATAGAAGTCATGTATATAGTTCAAAGTTTGAAACATACGGCAAGATAGTTCAAAGTTCAAAGAGGAGAAGGTGATGTGAGATAAATAATAATCATGAGCAAATTGCAGGGCATATGGGTTGGCCATTGGAATTTTGTTTGACACAGCTAAACAGCAAAGAAGGTGCCGTAGAAGCAGCTGCTACTGCTAGCTCCACTACATACATACTAGCCACTCTAAAACTACATCAAAATCAATGGGAGATGTATTCATAAGCAAGTTAAGCCCTGGAAGGGCGCAAATGTACAGACAAGAACAAGGCAGAACACATCAAAATCTTCATAAACATGTCATATATCATAGGAGATCTATTAAGCCCTGGAACGGCGGAGACAGGGGCATGGAGAAACGCACCTTAGTGGAGAAGAACAGGGAGGATCAAGGGGAGGAGGAGGAGGGGCAAGGGGCGGAGGCCGCAGTGGCCGGAGGTGGAAGAAGGCGCAGACGCCGTAGACGGTGGAGGCGTCGGTGTCGTAGAGGCGTCGGGGATTTTGCCCTGCGAGACAGAGAAAGGGCCGTCAGCTGCGCAGGCGGGGGGCAAGGGGAGGAAGAGGAGGGGCAAGGGGAGGAGGAGGGTCGGGGGGCGTACGTGAAGGAAATATGCCCTAGAGGCAATAATAAAGTTATTATTTATTTCCTTATATCATGATAAATGTTTATTATTCATGCTAGAATTGTATTAACCGGAAACATAATACATGTGTGAATACATAGACCAACAGAGTGTCACTAGTATGCCTCTACTTGACTAGCTCGTTAATCAAAGATGGTTATGTTTCCTAACCATGAACAAAGAGTTGTTATTTGATTAACGAGGTCACATCATTAGTAGAATGATCTGATTGACATGACCCATTCCATTAGCTTAGCACCCAATCGTTTAGTATGTTGCTATTGCTTTCTTCATGACTTATACATGTTCCTATAACTATGAGATTATGCAACTCCCGTTTACCGGAGGAACACTTTGGGTACTACCAAACGTCACAACGTAACTGGGTGATTATAAAGGAGTATTACAGGTGTCTCCAATGGCAGATGTTGGGTTGGCGTATTTCGAGATTAGGGTTTGTCACTCCGATTGTCGGAGAGGTATCTCTGGGCCCTCTCGGTAATGCACATCACATAAGCCTTGCAAGCACTGCAACTAATATGTTAGTTGTGAGATGATGTATTACGGAACGAGTAAAGAGACTTGCCGGTAACGAGATTGAACTAGGTATTGGATACCGACGATCGAATCTCGGGCAAGTAACATACCGATGACAAAGGGAACAACGTATGTTGTTATGCGGTCTGACCGATAAAGATCTTCGTAGAATATGTAGGAGCCAATATGGGCATCCAGGTCCCGCTATTGGTTATTGACCGGAGACGTGTCTCGGTCATGTCTACATTGTTCTCGAACCGTAGGGTCCGCACGCTTAACGTTACGATGACAGTTATTATGAGTTTATGCATTTTGATGTACCGAAGGTTGTTCGGAGTCCCGGATGAGATCACGGACATGACGAGGAGTCTCGAAATGGTCGAGACGTAAAGATTGATATATTGGAAGCCTATGTTTGGACATAGGAAGTGTTCCGGGTGAAATCGGGATTTTACCGGAATACCGGGAGGGTTACCGGAACCCCCCGGGAGACTAATGGGCCTATTGGGCCTTAGTGGAAAAGAGAAAAGGGGCAGCCCACAGCTGGCCGCGCCCCCCCCCCCCTTCCCCAAGTCCTAGTAAGACTAGGAGAAGGGGCCGGCCCCCCTCTCTCTCCTTTCCCCCTTGAGAGTCCTAGTTGGAATAGGATTGGAGTAGGACTCCCCCTGCGCCTCCCTCTCTTTGGCCGGCCAGCCCCCCTCCCTCCAACCTTTATATACGGGGGCAGGGGACACCCCAAGACACACAAGTTGATCCTTGAGATCGTTCCTTAGCCGTGTGCGGTGCCCCCTGCCACCAAATTCCACCTCGATCATACCGTTGTAGTGCTTAGGCGAAGCCCTTCGTCGGTAGTACATCAAGATCGTCACCATGTCGTCGTGCTGACGGAACTCTTCCTCGATGCTTTGCTGGATCGGAGCCCGAGGATCGTCATCGAGCTGAACGTGTGCTAAGAACTCGGAGGTGCCGGAGTAACGGTGCTTGGATCGGTCGGATCGGGAAGAAGACGTACGACTACTTCCTCTATGTTGTGTGATCGCTTCCGCAGTCGGTCTGCGTTGGTACGTAGACAACACTCTCCCCTCTCGTTGCTGTGCATCACCATGATCTTGCGTGTGCGTAGGAAAATTTTCGAAATTACTACGTTCCCCAACAGTGGTATCAGAGCCTAGGTTTTATGGTTTGATGTTATTTGCACGAGTAGAACACAAGTGAGTTGTGGGCGATACAAGTCATACTGCCTACCAGCATGTCATACTTTGGTTCGGCGGTATTGTTGGGTTAGACGATCCGGACCAACCTTACGCGTACTCTTACGCGAGACCGGTTCCCTCGACGTGCTTTGCACATAGATGGCTTGCGGAAGACTGTCTCTCCAACTTTAGTTGAACCAACTGTGACTACGCCCGGTCCTTGAGAAGGTTAAAATGGAGTCTATTTGACGAACTATCGTTGTGGTTTTGATGCGTAGGTGAGATGAAGTCTTACTTAAGCCCGTAGCAGCCAAGTAAAACTTGCAACAACAAAGTAGAGGACGTCTAACTTGTTTTTGCAGGGTATGTTGTGATGTGATATGGTCAAGGCATGATGCTGATTTTATTGTATGAGATGATCATGTTTTGTAACCGAGTTATCGGCAACTGGCAGGAGCCATATGGTTGTCGCTTTATTGTATGCAATGCAATCGCGATGTAATGCTTTACTTTATTACTAAGCGGTAGTGATAGTCGTGGAGGCATAAGATTGGCGAGATGACAACGATGCTACGATTGAGATCAAGGTGTCGCGCCGGTGACGATGGTGATCATGACGGTGCTTCGGAGATGGAGATCACAAGCACAAGATGATGATGGCCATATCATATCACTTATATTGATTGCATGTGATGTTTATCCTTTTATGCGTCTTATCTTGCTTTGATTGACGGTAGCATTATAAGATGATCTCTCACTAAATTATCAAGAAGTGTTCTCCCTGAGTATGCACCGTTGCCAAAGTTCGTCGTGCCCAGACACCACGTGATGATCGGGTGTGATAAGCTCTACGTCCAAATACAATGGGTGCAAAATAGTTGCACACGCAGAATACTCAGGTTATACTTGACGAGCCAAGCATATACAGATATGGCCTCGGAACACGGAGACCGAAAGGTCGAGCGTGAATCATATAGTAGATATGATCAACATAACGATGTTCACCATTGAAAACTACTCCATCTCACGTGATGATCGGTTATGGTTTAGTTGATTTGGATCACGTGATCACTTAGAGGATTAGAGGGATGTCTATCTAAGTGGGAGTTCTTAAGTAATTTGATTAACTGAACTTAAACTTATCATGAACTTAGTACCTGATAGTATCTTGCTGTTTATGTTGATTGTAGATAGATGGCTCGTGCTGTTGTTCCGTTAAATTTTAATGCGTTCCTTGAGAAAGCAAAGTTGAAAGATGATGGTAGCAATTACACGGACTGGGTCCGTAACCTGAGGATTATCCTCATTGCTGCACAGAAGAATTATGTCCTGGAAGCACTGCTGGGTGACAGGCCTGCTGCTGGAGCAACGCCAGATGTTATGAACGTCTGGCAGAGCAAAGCTGATGACTACTCGATAGTTCAGTGTGCCATGCTTTACGGCTTAGAATCGGGACTTCAACGACGTTTTGAACGTCATGGAGCATATGAGATGTTCCAGGAGTTGAAGTTGATATTTCAAGCAAATGCCCGAATTGAGAGATATGAAGTCTCCAATAAGTTCTATAGCTGCAAGATGGAGGAGAACAGTTCTGTCAGTGAGCATATACTCAAAATGTCTGGGTATAATAATCACTTGATTCAGATGGGAGTTAATCTTCCAGATGACTGCGTCATTGACAGAATTCTCCAATCACTGCCACCAAGCTACAAGAGCTTCGTGATGAACTATAATATGCAAGGGATGAACAAGACTATTCCCGAGCTCTTCGCAATGCTGAAAGCTGCGGAGGTAGAAATCAAGAAGGAGCATCAAGTGTTGATGGTTAGCAAAACCACTAGTTTCAAGAAAAAGGGCAAAGGGAAGAAGAAGGGAAACTTCAAGAAGAACAGCGAGCAAGTTGCTGCTCAGGAGAAGAAACCCAAGTCTAGACCTAAGCCTAAAACTGAGTGCTTCTACTGCAAGCAGACTGGTCACTGGAAGCGGAACTGCCCCAAGTATTTGGCGGATAAGAAGGATGGCAAAGTGAACAAAGGTATATGTGATATACATGTTATTGATGTGTACCTTACTAGAGCTCGCAGTAGCACCTGGGTATTTGATACTGGTTCTGTTGCTAATATTTGCAACTCGAAACAGGGACTACGGAATAAGCGGACGCTAGCAAAGGACAAGGTGACGATGCGCGTGGGAAACGGTTCCAAAGTCGATGTGATCGCGGTCGGCACGCTACCTCTACATCTACCTTCGGGATTAATATTAGACCTAAATAATTGTTATTTGGTGCCAGCGTTGAGCATGAACATTATATCTGGATCTTGTTTGATGCGAGACGGTTATTCATTTAAATCAGAGAATAATGGTTGTTCTATTTATATGAGTAATATCTTTTATGGTCATGCACCTTTGAAGAGTGGTCTATTCTTGTTGAATCTCGATGATAGTGATACACATATACATAATGTAGAAGCCAAAAAATGCAAAGTTAATAATGATAGTGCAACTTATTTGTGGCACTGCCGTTTAGGTCATATCGGTGTAAAGCGCATGAAGAAACTCCATACTGATGGGCTTTTGGAACCACTTGATTATGAATCACTTGGTACTTGCGAACCGTGCCTCATAGGTAAGATGACTAAAACACCGTTCTCCGGTACTATGGAGAGAGCAACAGATTTATTGGAAATCATACATACCGATGTATGTGGTCCGATGAATATTGAGGCTCGTGGCGGATATCGTTATTTTCTCACCTTCACAGATGATTTAAGCAGATATGGGTATATCTACTTAATGAAACATAAGTCTGAAACATTTGAAAAGTTCAAAGAATTTCAGAGTGAGGTTGAAAATCATCGTAACAAGAAAATAAAGTTTCTACGATCTGATCGTGGAGGAGAATATTTGAGTTACGAGTTTGGTGTACATTTGAAAAATTGTGGAATAGTTTCGCAACTCACGCCACCCGGAACACCACAGCGTAATGGTGTGTCCGAACGTCGTAATCGTACTTTACTAGATATGGTGCGATCTATGATGTCTCTTACTGATTTACCGCTATCGTTTTGGGGTTATGCTTTAGAGACAGCCGCATTCACGTTAAATAGGGCACCATCAAAATCCGTTGAGACGACACCTTATGAACTATGGTTTGGCAAGAAACCAAAGTTGTCGTTTCTTAAAGTTTGGGGCTGCGATGCTTATGTCAAAAAGCTTCAACCTGATAAGCTCGAACCCAAATCGGAGAAATGTGTCTTCATAGGATATCCAAAGGAAACTATTGGATACACCTTCTATCACAGATCCGAAGGCAAGACTTTTGTTGCTAAATTCGGAAACTTTCTAGAGAAGGAGTTTCTCTCGAAAGAAGTGAGTGGGAGGAAAGTAGAACTTGACGAGGTAGCTGTACCTGCTCCCTTATTGGAAAATAGTACATCACAGAAAACTGTTTCTGCGACACCTATACCAATTAGTGAGGAAGCTAATGATGATGATCATGAAGCTTCAGGACAAGATACTACTGAACCGCGTAGATCAACCAGAGTGAGATCCGCACCAGAGTGGTGCGGTAATCCAGTTCTGGAAGTCATGCTACTAGATCATGATGAACCTACGAACTATGAAGAAGCGATGGTGAGCCCAGATTCCGCAAAGTGGCTTGAGGCCATGAAATCTGAGATGGGATCCATGTATGAAAACAAAGTATGGACTTTGGTTGACTTGCCCGATGATCGGCAAGCAATTGAGAATAAATGGATCTTCAAGAAAAAGACTGACGCTGACGGTAATATTACTGTCTATAAAGCTCGACTTGTCGCGAAAGGTTTTCGACAAGTTCAAGGGGTTGACTACGATGAGACCTTCTCACCCGTAGCGATGCTTAAGTCCGTCAGAATTATGTTAGCAATTGCCGCATTTTATGATTATGAAATATGGCAGATGGATGTCAAAACTGCATTCCTGAATGGATTTCTGGAAGAAGAGTTGTATATGATACAACCAGAAGGTTTTGTCGATCCAAAGGGAGCTAACAAAGTATGCAAACTCCAGCGATCCATTTATGGACTGGTGCAAGCATCTCGGAGTTGGAATAAACGCTTTGATAGTGTGATCAAAGCATTTGGCTTTATACAGACTTTTGGAGAAGCCTGTATTTACAAGAAAGTGAGTGGGAGCTCTGTAGCATTTCTGATATTATATGTGGATGACATATTACTGATTGGAAATGATATAGAATTTCTGGATAGCATTAAGGGATACTTGAATAAAAGTTTTTCGATGAAAGACCTCGGGGAAGCTGCTTACATATTAGGCATAAAGATCTATAGAGATAGATCAAAACGCTTAATTGGACTTTCACAGAGCACATACCTTGACAAGATTTTGAAAAAGTTCAAAATGGATCAAGCAAAGAAAGGGTTCTTGCCTGTGTTACAAGGTGTGAAGTTGAGTCAGACTCAATGCCCGACCACTGCAGAAGATAGAGAGAAAATGAAAGATGTTCCCTATGCTTTAGCCATAGGCTCTATCATGTATGCAATGCTGTGTACCAGACCTGATGTGTGCCTTGCTATAAGTTTAGCAGGGAGGTACCAAAGTAATCCAGGAATGGATCACTGGACAGCGGTCAAGAACATCCTGAAATACCTGAAAAGGACTAAGGATATGTTTCTCGTATATGGAGGTGACAAAGAGCTCACCGTAAGAGGTTACGTTGATGCAAGCTTTGACACTGATCCGGACGATTCTAAATCGCAAACCGGATATGTGTTTACTTTAAATGGTGGAGCTGTCAGTTGGTGCAGTTCTAAACAAAGCGTCATAGCGGGATCTACATGTGAAGCGGAGTACATAGCTGCTTCGGAAGCAGCAAACGAAGGAGTCTGGATGAAGGAGTTCATATCCGATCTAGGTGTCATACCTAGTGCATCGGGTCCAATGAAAATCTTTTGTGACAATACTGGTGCAATTTCTTTGGCAAAGGAATCCAGATTTCACAAAAGGACCAAACACATCAAGACATGCTTCAACTCCATCCGGGATTTAGTCCAGGTGGGAGACATAGAGATTTGCAAGATACATACGGATCTAAATGTTGCAGACCCGTTGACTAAGCCTCTTCCACGAGCAAAACATGATCAGCACCAAGGCTCCATGGGTGTTAGAATCATTACTGTGTAATCTAGATTATTGACTCTAGTGCAAGTGGGAGACTGAAGGAAATATGCCCTAGAGGCAATAATAAAGTTATTATTTATTTCCTTATATCATGATAAATGTTTATTATTCATGCTAGAATTGTATTAACCGGAAACATAATACATGTGTGAATACATAGACCAACAGAGTGTCACTAGTATGCCTCTACTTGAGTAGCTCGTTAATCAAAGATGGTTATGTTTCTTAACCATGAACAAAGAGTTGTTATTTGATTAACGAGGTCACATCATTAGTAGAATGATCTGATTGACATGACCCATTCCATTAGCTTAGCACCCGATCGTTTAGTATGTTGCTATTGCTTTCTTCATGACTTATACATGTTCCTATAACTATGAGATTATGCAACTCCCGTTTACCGGAGGAACACTTTGGGTACTACCAAACGTCACAACGTAACTGGGTGATTATAAAGGAGTATTACAGGTGTCTCCAATGGCAGATGTTGGGTTGGCGTATTTCGAGATTAGGGTTTGTCACTCCGATTGTCGGAGAGGTATCTCTGGGCCCTCTCGGTAATGCACATCACATAAGCCTTGCAAGCACTGCAACTAATATGTTAGTTCTGAGATGATGTATTACGGAACGAGTAAAGAGACTTGCCGGTAACAAGATTGAACTAGGTATTGGATACCGACGATCGAATCTCGGGCAAGTAACATACCGATGACAAAGGGAACAACGTATGTTGTTATGCGGTCTGACCGATAAAGATCTTCGTAGAATATGTAGGAGCCAATATGGGCATCCAGGTCCCGCTATTGGTTATTGACTGGAGACGTGTCTCGGTCATGTCTACATTATTCTCGAACCGTAGGGTCCGCACGCTTAACGTTACGATGATAGTTATTATGAGTTTATGCATTTTGATGTACCGAAGGTTGTTCGGAGTCCCGGATGAGATCACGGACATGACGAGGAGTCTCGAAATGGTCGAGACGTACAGATTGATATATTGGAAGCCTATGTTTGGACATAGGAAGTGTTCCGGGTGAAATCGGGATTTTACCGGAATACCGGGAGGGTTACCGGAACCCCCCGGGAGACTAATGGGCCTATTGGGCCTTAGTGGAAAAGAGAAAAGGGGCAGCCCACAGCTGGCCGCGCCCCCCCCCCCCTTCCCCAAGTCCTAGTAAGACTAGGAGAAGGGTCCGGCCCCCCTCTCTCTCCTTTCCCCCTTGAGAGTCCTAGTTGGAATAGGATTGGAGGGGGGAGTCCTACTCCCGGTAGGAGTAGGACTCCCCCTGCGCCTCCCTCTCTTTGGCCGGCCAGCCCCCCTCCCTCCAACCTTTATATACGGGGGCAGGGGACACCCCAAGACACACAAGTTGATCCTTGAGATCGTTCCTTAGCCGTGTGCGGTGCCCCCTGCCACCAAATTCCACCTCGATCATACCGTTGTAGTGCTTAGGCGAAGCCCTGCGTCGGTAGTACATCAAGATCGTCACCATGCCGTCGTGCTGACGGAACTCTTCCTCGATGCTTTTCTGGATCGGAGCCCGAGGATCGTCATCGAGCTGAACGTGTGCTAAGAACTCGGAGGTGCCGGAGTAACGGTGCTTGGATCGGTCGGATCGGGAAGAAGACGTACGACTACTTCCTCTACGTTGTGTGATCGCTTCCGCAGTCGGTCTGCGTTGGTACGTAGACAACACTCTCCCCTCTCGTTGTTGTGCATCACCATGATCTTGCGTGTGCGTAGGAAAATTTTCGAAATTACTACGTTCCCCAACAGTACGGTGCTGCGTCGCTGCTCGGCGCCGATGGCGAGGAGGAGTCCGGCGAGGGTCGAGGCGGCAGGGGTGGGGGCGCGGGGGCGGCGGGGGTGGAGTCCGGTGAGGGTCGGGGCGGCGGCGTCGTGGGTCGGGGTAGCGCGCGGGTGGATCTGGTGGCGAGGGAGAGAGGGTCGAAGGGGATCTGGTGGAGAGGGAGGATAGCTAGGGGGAAGCTTACTAATGGCGCACCACACCTCGGTGCGCCATTAGAATTTTTTTTACATAGCAATGGCGCACCCCGCTGCGGTGCGCCATTAGAATGTTTTGTTATTACAGTTCGAGCACGGGTTATATTGCACCTAACCCAATCCACATTAGAACCCGCCCACTAGCCCGACTGGTCAGCACGCAGCACACACACCAGGAGGTCCTGGGTTCGATTCCCAGGCTCCGCAATATTTGTTTTTTGCATTTTAAATGTTGTTTGATATTTATTTGTGTTCAAATATGTTCAAACTTGTTTAAATCATAATAGTAATATTTTTTTATAAAAATAGTAATAATTTTTTAAAAAATATGTTCAAATTTGTTACTTGAAAATATCATCGACGGCGGCGGTGGAGCGGGGGAGGGTGCGGGGGTGTCCGTTGGCAGCGGTGGAGCGGGGGAGGGTGCGGGGCGCGAGTGCTCGTCGGCGGCGGTGGAGGGGGGGGTTCGATTCCCAGGCTCCGCAATATTTGTTTTTTGCATTTTAAATGTTGTTTGATATTTATTTGTGTTTAAATATGTTCAAACTTGTTTAAATCATAACAGTAATATTTTTTATAAAAATAGTAATAATTTTTAAAAAATATGTTCAAATTTGTTACTTGAAAATATCATCGGCGGCGGCGGTGGAGCGGGGGAGGGTGCGGGGGGTGCCCGTTGGCGGCGGTGGAGCGGGGGAGGGTGCGGGGCGCGGGTGCTCGTCAGCGGCGGTGGAGGGGGATCGAGATCGAGTGTCCTCATGAATTCAAAAAGTGCCCGTGAAATTTAAAAATATTCATGATATCAAAAAGTGCCAATGAAATACAATCGAGAAATGAAGACTATGATTTAAATACAATCGATCTTAGCTAGCTATCTATTCACAATCTTCTTGCCCTTCTTTTTCGCAAATGGAGTTCTTCTGTGGAACGGACGTCCTTTAGGTATGGTGGTCCTGCTTCTTCTTGTGGTGTGTGCTGCTACTTCATCGTCGTCATCATGTTCGATCTTTGGGTTGCCGTACTTGTCGAAGTCTTGCTCATTGGCTAGTCCATCCATTCCAATGATCTTCCTTTTGCCTCTCCTCACGACAACACGACTGGGCTTTGACGGGTCGGTAATGAAGAAGCATTGGTCCACTTGGGAAGCCAGTACCCATGGCTCATTTTTCGCGGTGACGTTTGCGCCCGCAGTCTTGGATTTGGCTTCGGGTATAACCATGGTGGTGAAATACCGGTCTTCTTTTAGGACGCTCTTGGCCCATCTGACACAGAACATCGGGACCTTCTCTCCAGTGTAGCTTAGCTCCCAGATCTCCTTGATCCTTCCGTAGTATCTGTCCTTGTCGTTACCGGTGTAGGGTTACCCCGGAGTTCTCATAACCATCGCTCTTCATGTCCTTGTTCTCGGTGTAGAATGTGTAGCCGTTGATATCGTACGCCTCATAGGTCATCAGGTTGTGCTCGACGCCCTATGACAAGGCGAATATGAGTTGTTCTTCCACGGAAGAATCCTCATGTAAAGGGTATGATAGAAGCTTCTGCTTGAACCAACGCGTGAAACATGAGTTGTGCTCTTTGATTATATCTCCGTCCGTCCTCTGTTGGCCTCGGTCATTGTACGTCTTCTCAATAAAGGTTTTGTGCTCTACCACCCAAGGATCGACCACGTCTATGTGTTGTAGCGCGACTAGGTTTGCTCTTTCAAAGTCGGCGAGTCCACCCTCGAAGTCGACATGCATTTCGCGGCGATCCTCACGGTGACCCTATCCAGCGAGCCTGCCGAGGTGCCTGTTGACGGGCAGACCAATTGGGTTCTCGATGCCTAGATAATTCGTGCAATAGGAGATGCACTCTTCGATCAGAAAGCCCCTGGCTATACTTCCCTCTGGACGTGACATGTTGCGAACGTATCCTTTGATGACACCATTCATCCTTTTGAACGGCATCATGCTGTGCAGGAACGTCGGCCCGAGTTGGATGATATCCTCCACGATATGGACCAGCAGATGCACCATAACGTCGAAGAATGCAGGCGGGAAGTACATCTCAAGCTCGCATAGTATCACCACGATCTCTTCCTGTAGCCTTCTGAGTTGTCTCACGCCAATCGACTTCCGAGAGACGACGTCGAAAAAGTTCCATAGGCCAAATAGCGTTTCACGGACGTGCGCGTCCATGATCCCACGGATTGCAACTGGAAGTATCTACGTCATCAGCACGTGACAGTCGTGAGACTTCATCCCGCTGAACTTCTGCTTCGCTGGGTCTAGGTATCTGCTTATCTTCCCCGCGTAACCGTAAGGAAGTTTTACTCCTATGAGGCAGGTGAAAAACTGCTCGATCTCCTCCTGACTTAGAGTGAAGCACGCGGGAGGGTAGTCACTTCCAGTCTTTTTGGCCTTTTTGCCTTTGCGACGAGTTTCTGTGTCCTGCTTCGCCTCATCATCATCATCATCATTAGCGTGAAGCTCCTACCTGATGCCCATTGATTTCAAGTCTGCCCTTGCTTTCGGCCCATCTTTGGTCCTCTCTGGCATGTTGAGCAGGGTACCAAGCAGACTCTCGCACACGTTCTTCGTGATATGCATGGCATCAAGGCTATGAGGCACACGGTGGATCTTCCAGTACGGCAAGTCCCAGAAAACAGACCTCGTTTTCCATACCTTCAGCAGCGGCTCTGGCGCCTTTCGCTTCTTTCCCGGCTCTAGCGCCCTTTGCTTCTTTCCCGATAGTGGGCAATCTTTCCAATTTTTCAACAGCTCGTCTATTTCCTCGCCGCTCCTCGTACGCGGGCGTTTTCGGGTTTCGGTTTCACCATCGAACAGATCCTAGCGTTTCCTCCATGGGTCATCGTCGCGAAGCCACCTTTGATGTCCCATGAACACGGTTTTCGAAGACCCGGGATCTCTATCTAGCTGGTGACATGTTGTGTCATCCATGCACCTTACGCATCCAGAAAATCCATGGACTACCTGCCCCGCGAGATATCCGTAACCGAGATAGTCATGCACCATCGTGAGCAGTGCGGCTCTCATAGGGAAATATTTTTTCTCTGCGGCGTCCCACGTATTGGCTGGCGTTTTCCACAGCGTGTCTAGCTCCTCTTTCAGCAGCCCCAGATACAGATTGATGTCGTTCCCTGGTTGTTTCGGTCCTTCAATTAGCATCTCTTGAATATGAGGGTCCTGCACCCAGCCTCCATCGTCGTCTGCTCCGGCATCTTCAAATCATGATCATGCCCTTTGTCGGAGTAAATAGCCGTGGGTAGCCTAGCGGGCTTCCCTTGGCCCTTCTGAAAAAATTACGAGCCCGTCCGGCTCTCAAAAGAACTCAAGACCTGGGGCCGCCTTCCCCCTGCCGGCTACCTTCTAGGCGGGCTTCGGGGGGCGGCCCGCCTTTAGCCCTCATGAAGGAGGCCGTGGGAGGGCCGACTTCTAGATGTCGGCGACAAGAAGGCCGACTCCAAGAAGCCGGCTCCCATAAAGCAGTCAAGATCGTACCCGCGAAGTCCGCATCCACCCAGCAATGATGAAGCGGGGCGTGGCTACAGTAAAGCCTGCCACCCCCAAAACCCGGAGCACGCCCAACACAGTGCGCCGTACGGGTGGCCACGACCCGTCCGGCGCGGCACTGTTGCCACGGCGGCCCTGACGCCATACACGACGGGCCACCAGCGTGGCCCTCGAGGCGGTGGGCCCCTTCAGCCGGAGAGATACCGAAGGCGGCCGCACCTCCTCCCAAGTCGGCCCGATGGAGAGCCGGCTCCCCATAGCCGGCCTGCCATCCTCCTCGAAGGAGACGCCCATTAAGGAGACAAGACACGGCGGGCTACAGTAATCGCCCGGCAGGGCGGCGGTACTGTAGCCACGCTTACCCCGACCAAGCCCGCGTCATCAGCACAGAGCAACAGTAACCAGCTACCGACCAGGCCCTGGACAGTGGGGCCTGCCTGTCGACCAGGGTGCCGGCAGCCGGCGGGACCCACCAGTCGGCGGGCCCCAGTGGCCGGCGCAGAAGCCGGCGAGCATAGTTACAGACAGCTGGGCCCCGCGCCCAGCCGGATTACCATTGTACCCCCGGGGGGTAGGCCTATATAAGCCCCCCGGTGCACCCATGCAAAGGGTTCGACCCCCAAGCTAGTCTTAGACACCATACGAGGAGAGGAAACAGGCTAGCCATGCCCTTCTTCCTCCTTCCACCAAAACAGCTCAAGGAGCATTGTGTAGTTTCTTGTTCATCTAGTGATCATGCGGAGACCCCGCAGAGCAGCAGTAGGGGTGTTATCTCCATGGAGAGCCCTGAAGCTGGGTAAAGTATGTCGGCGAGCTTTTCTTCGCCTCATCCCGTTTCCAGGCACCGGCGACGTCTTATTGGCTCCCACAATGATAAGCCACCCGTTGGCATATGTCGCACCAACCACCCGACATTTGGCACCCACCGTGGGGCCAGGTGCACCGTCGTCCGGAGACCTGTTCTGGACGGGAACCCTCTTCCTCCCTAGCGAGCGTAGCCAGCCCGGCACGCCCGATGGCGCTTGCCACGACGCGCTGCGAGGCGTCACCAGCATCTGCGCGGCAAGCAGCCTTGCCGATCTCCTCGACAAGGCCAGCATCTCCGACGAGCTTGCCTCCGATGCGGGCACCGACCACCTCGCCAACCTCCTTGGCCAAGTCCATGTCTCCAGCGAGCCTTCTGCGGATCTGGAGTCGGTTGGCTCCACCGACCCGATGCCTGTCGACTCTGTCGACTCCGACACGGCCTCCTACGACACCTTCCCCACCAACGTCACGATCTACAACGACCCGCTCCCTCGAACCGACGATCACGATACTGTCACCACTGAGGTGATGGTTATCGGCCATGGCGATCCGGCTGACGAGAGCGCCCACGACGCCCCGCGTGCGGCGGCCCATGACTTGTCCGTCCCCCTCCCGGCTGATGCCGACGACGAAGCACTGGAGGCGCGCCGTCTCGCCCTCCTCGCGGAGGGCCGGAGGCTGGCTTCCGTGAGACGCCTCACTGAGGCTTACCAGCGCGAAGCTGACCGCGCCGCCTTCGGCACGCCGGCCCCGGCTGGCCCAAGCTGGGCTGGTGCTGTCAGGCAACGCGGCGCCGTCATCGCCGATGCGCTGGGGGTCGACCGCCCGGTCTATGCCACTCCGCTCGAGAACCTGCGCGCCGCCCAGGCGGCCGTGGACGAGTTGGACGGCTTGGAGGCCGAAAACCTCCCCCACATGACCCGGCGCATACAGCAACTGATTGACATGGCCGCTCAGCGGCACGAGGCCGACGCCCGTGCGGGAAGCCCACCCCCGCGTCGGGATCATGGCGCGACATCCCCGACGCCGACTAAGAGTAAGACCCGCGCGCGGCGCGAGAAAGAGCCGGCTTCCAGCCGAAGCCGGACACGAATCTCCATCGAGCGTGACGTGGATGGCCGTCCCTGAGCCAGGGAATGGCGGGGCAGCCCGCCTCCGCCTCGGGCTCGTGGAGAAAGATACCCCACCCCACCGCCAGTGGTGCACCCGACTCTCAGCGGCCAACTAGGTCACCGTGAAGGAGTAGGCGAGAACGACGCCCGCCATTGGTTCGACCATCTGGCCAGATCTCTGGCGCTGGAAGAAGAAGACGATGTCGGCCCGCCCTGTTTCGGCCCCCGCATCTGTGACGAGCCCTTCCCCAAAGGGTTCTCGCTCCCAAGAGACATGCCCAAATACAACGGCTCCATGAAGCCGGAAGACTGGCTGATCGACTACTCCACGGCAGTCAGCATAGCCAACGGCAACCGGCGGGTTATCGTAAAGTACGTGCCCCTCATGCTGCAAGGCACGGCACGGACTTGGCTTAACAGCCTCAAGCCTCTCAGCATCAACAGCTGGGTAGATTTCACCGAAGCCTTCGTCCGCAACTTCACCAGCACCTACAAGCGGGCTCCCAAGCCCAGGCAGCTCTCCCTGTGCGTACAGGGCCCAGCCGAGTCCACCCGTGACTACCTCACGTGTTGGGCCGAGCTTCGCAACTCTTGTGAAGGGGTGCACGAGGTGCAGGCCATCGAATACTTCACTGCCGGGTGCCGAGAAGGCACCCTCCTCAAGCACAAGCTTCTCTGCGACGAGCCGACTACCCTTGACGAGCTTCTGAACATCGCCGACAGATACGCCACCGCCGATTCTTCGATGAAGACCGAGCTCCGGGTAGACATGTCCGGGAAAGTTCTTAACCCGGCGCCCAAGACGCCAGCAGGAGATTCCGGCCGACGCCAGCACCCGAACGACCAGAAGCGTAAAGGCCCTGCGCCGCCTCCCGTTAACCGGCAGGTGGCCACGGTCGAAGACACGCCGCCTGAAGGGCGGCCCGCTCCCAAGAAGCTCAAGGGCGGCCGGCCGGCTTGGCAGCCGGCTTTCCCCTACGAGCAAGCTCTTGACGCCCCGTGCAAGTTCCATAGTGGCACGAAGCCGTCCAACCACACAACCCGAAAGTGCAACTGGCTCGCCCGAATCTCCAAGGGCGAAGGGCTCACGCCGACTCCTCCTGCCGGTCCGCCGCCTCTGGCTCCGCCGCCTCAGGCAGCCCGGCCCGCAGTCGGCGCCGTGCAAGACGAGTTCCCCAACGAGCAAGCATCCTATGTCATCTTTACGAGCCAGCCCGAAGACCGGTGCAGCAAGCGCCGAGAGCATCAGGAAGTCAGTGTGGTCGCTGCTAACCCAGCCGGACACATGCATTGGTCAGAGAAACCCATCAGCTGGAGCCGGGCCGACCACCCAGAGGTGATGCCGTCTCCCGGCTCCTATGCTTTCGTCCTGGAGGCCACCCTCGCGATGGACAGACACGACGCCCGCTTCTCCCGCGTGCTGATAGATGGCGGAAGTAGCATCAACATCCTGTACCGCGACACCCTGGAGATGTTAAGTGTCAAGACGAAGCAGCTTGTGCCGACTCGGACAGTGTTTCACGGCATCATGCCCGGCTTGTCCTGCGCCCCCATTGGGAAGATCAAGATCGACGTACTCTTTGGGGACAAGGAGCATTTCCACCGGGAACCAATCTGGTTCGAAGTGGTGGACTTGGAGAGCCCTTACCATGCATTGCTTGGCCGACCCGCCTTGGCCAATTCATGGCGGTCCCCCACTACGCGTACCTCAAGATGAAGATACCACGCTCCAAGGGCATCATCACCATAGCCGGCGATTACAAGAAGTCTGCCGAGTGCGCTGCAGCCAGCAGCCGACTGGCCGAGTCCCTTGTGATTGCCGAAGAAAAGAAGACGCTAGACCGGGTCGTGGCCCTGGCCTTTAAGCAGCTGAGCCAGCCCACCGACTCTGAGAAGCAAGATGCCCAAGGATCTTTCCAGCAGGCCAAGGAAACTAAGAAGATACCTCTTGACCCCGAGCACCCCGAGAGGTTTGCCGTCATTGGGGCAAGCCTGAACAGCAAATAGGAAGGTGAGCTCGCCGATTTCCTCTGTGAGAATCGGGATATCTTTGCATGGTCCCCCAAGGACATGCCGGGTGTTCTGAAGGATTTCGCCGAGCACAAGCTACACGTGCGAGAAGACGCAAAACCAGTCAAGCAGCCTCTCCGCCGACTGTCAGAGGAGAAGAGAAGGATTGTAGGGGAGGAGATAGCCCGGCTTCTGGCAGCCGGCTTCATTATGGAAGTTTTCTTTCCAGAGTGGCTTGCCAACCCGGTTCTCGTGTTGAAGAAGAATAACAAGTGGCACATGTGTATAGACTACACAAGCCTCAACAAAGCCTGCCCCAAAGATCCCTTCGCCCTGCCAAGGATTGACCAAGTAATAGACTCCACAGCCGGATGCGAGCTGCTGAGTTTTTTGGATGCTTATTCAGGATACCACCAGATAAAACTGAACCCGGATGACCGCTTGAAGACCGCCTTCATCACGCCATTTGGAACCTTCTGCTACCTGACCATGAAATTCGGCTTGAGGAATGCCGGTGCCACTTTTCAGCGTTGCATGCAGAAGTGCCTCCTCACGCAACTCGGCAAAAACGCTCACGTCTACGTGGATGATATCATGGTGAAGACGGAGAAGCGCGACACCTTGCTGGAAGACCTGAAAGAAACGTTCGAGAACCTGCGCCGGTTCCGAATCAAGCTCAACCCTGAGAAATGCGTGTTTGGAGTGCCAGCCGGCCAACTCCTAGGCTTCCTGGTCTCCGAACGCGGCATCGAGTGCAACCCGGTGAAGATCGAGGCCATCGAGAGAATGGCGATCCCCACCAAGCTTCGAGAAATCCAGAAGTTCACCAGGTGCTTGGTCTCTTTAAATCGCTTCATCAGCCGGCTCAGAGAGAAAGCCCTCCCTCTCTACCGCATCATGAAGAAGAGCACTCACTTTGAGTGGATCGAGGCAAAGCCGATCAAGAAGCTGAATGGGCCGACTGCCGTGACATTCATCGCAGACATAACAACTCGGTACGGCGTGCCACACAGCATCATCACCGACAATGGCACAAATTTTGCCAAAGGAGCCTTGGCATGTTTCTGCGCTACACAAGGTATCCGGATGGACTTAGCATCCGTCGCCCATCCGCAGTCAAACGGCCAGGTCGAGCGAGCCAACGGCCTCATCCTCTCTAGCATCAAGCCCCGACTGGTCGTACCTCTGGAGCGTTCAGCCGGCTGTTGGCTCGATGAGCTGCCGGCTGTCCTCTGGAGTCTGCGCACCACCCCAAACAAGTCAACTGGCTTCACTCCTTTTTTCCTCGTGTACGGTGCCGAAGCAATCATCCCAACCGACATCGAGTTCGACTCACCTTGGGTGACCATGTACACGGAGGCGGAGGCCAAGGAAGCACGAGAAGACGGCGTCGACCTGTTGGAAGAAGGCCGGCTGTTAGCCCTCAGCCGGTCTGCCATCTACCAGCAGGGGTTGCGCTGCTACCACAGTCGCAAGGTCAGGCCAAGATCCTTCCAGGAGGGCGACCTTGTGCTCCGGCTGATCCAGCAAACAGCCGGCCAGCACAAGCTCTCGGCCCCCTGGGAAGGCCCCTTCGTCATCAGCAGAGCTCTAGGCAACAACTCCTACTACTTAATCGACGCATAGAAACCCAAGGCACGCAAGAGAGACGACTCGGGCAAGGAGTCGGAACGACCATGGAACGCCAATCTCCTTCGAAGATTTTACAGTTGAAATGCAGTATGTACCACGTTAACTTTTGTATTAAGTACAAGACAATAGGCCCCCCGAGGAGGACTCGGGGACTGCCATCTTTTATCTATGAATGAACAATATCATGCTTATGACCATGTCATTTCATTTACTTATTCTGTCCGGCACCGGGTTTGACCAGTCGGCCCGGGGACTGACCGACTAAAGTTATATTAGAAGTTTTACCCGTGGTCAGGCAAGTAGTGTGCCGACACCCAGGCTTAGCTCTTGCCAAAGCTGCAGTTCGAAGAACCGGCTGTTCGGCTGGCAAGAGTCAAAAGCGGGAAAGGGTGCGCACACGAAAAATGGCTAGGGACCAACGGACTAATATAACAGGAGCCGGTTTGCCGCCTGCCGCCGACCGACTACCAGAGTAGCCGGCCGGCCGGTTTCCATTCACTTCACTTCAATCCAAGAAAGCTTGAGTACTTGCCTCCCCAAAGTGGGAAGGCGGCAAAGGAAAAAGCCTAAGGATAAAAAGCGTACGTGCATGGAAACCAAACATGCACACCATAATGTTTACATAAAAAGACCTCTAAGAGGCCGACATCCAACATAGTTTGATACACCCCCAGCTGGTGGAACTGCAAAAGCTTAAAAGATTGTTCCAAAAGACGACAAGCGGGAAAAATAAAGACAGCAAGTCAAGCTGGCGGAGTGGTTGACGAGCTGGGCTGGTTGGTGGAGACGGTTGCGTCGGCTGAGGGAACGGCCGGCTGGTGAACTTTGGCTTGATCACCGCTTCCTGCAGAGGGCGCGGTTCCACGCGCCTCGTTGCTGGAGGCACGATCAGCTGGAGGCTGGCCGGTTTTTCCGCTAGCCGGCTCGACGTCTTCGCCGTCTTCGTCCTCGTCATCCTCGCCCTCATCACTGGAGGCGATCTCCTCGGCCGAGTCCTCGCCCACCGTCGGGTCCAGGCCGAACCAGTCCTCCGGCTGGGCAACACCGTCGTCATTGAGCTCAGGCGCGATGACACTGATGTCGGTACACTCGGCGATCGTCGAGGCGCGCTGGGCGATTGCCGGCCGCACTTCCTCCAGCTCCGCGTCGGCTTCCAGCCTCCAAGTACGCAGCTGGTCCAGGCTTAGCCCTGGGTACTAGGCGCGGACGAACTCCAACGCCCGCCCGGCTCCGAGACGGGCCGCCGACGCCTTCCATGCTTCGAAACGGCCGACTGCGACCTCCAGCCAGTCGGCGGTCCGGCTTGGAGTGTGGGGGATCGTCTGGCCGGGCCAGAGGGCGGCCAGCACCTGCGCCCCGGCACGTTGAAGCCGGCGAAGCATCCGGTGAGCCGGCTGCAACCGCGCTTGGATGGCCACGAGCTACTCCTCCAGCGTCCGATTGGCGTCCGGTGCAACGTTGACGCCCGCCTGATGGCGTGCCTCGCGATGAGCCTCGATGGCTTCGGCGGCAAGGGTGGAGTGGCCGGGAAAGTAATCTGCACAAGAAAATGGGCGGCAGCACAAGTCAGCCCACGACCCCAGGCGGCCAGCAGGCAGAAGAAGGGCGAGAAAAGCAGCTTACCATCGATCAAGTCTTCGATGCGGCCGAAGCCCGCATCCAGCGCTTGACGAGTCTCAGCCCAGCTCGCCGCCTCAGTCTCAAACTCCGCCTTCAGGGCGGCCTCACTCCCCTGCGCCTTCTGCAGGGCCGCCTTGTGGCTTTCTTCCTGATCAGCCAGCTTCTTGGCCAGGCGGTCGCACTCCTGGGCCAAGGTGGCGTACTCGGCGTCCCTGGTACGAAGGGCGGTCTGCGCCTCGCCAAGCTCTCTCCGCAAGTCGGCGTTGGCTCCTGCAAAGAGCAAAAGACAAAAAGAAAAAACCAATGAGGGAAAGGTCGTCAAGGAAGATCTGACCCGATTGCTCAGCAGTCGGCCCAAATCTCGGGGACTACACCCAGTGGGTGCGCTGACGCGCCCCCACAGGAAATAGATAAAAACAAACACTTACTTCGGCTGTTGGCCAGGTCATCGATCTTCCGACCCAACTCCTGAGCCTGGGAGTTGAAGGCGGCGGCACGGGAATTATGATATTCCTGGAAGTTAAGATAGAAAGCAAATATGAGACGGTCGCCAAGAAAGATCCGACCCGACTGCGCAGCAGTCGACCTGAATCTCGGGGACTCCACCCAGTGGGTGCGCTGACGCGCCCCCACGGAAGAAATCAAGGAACCAGAGCGGTCAAGAGCAAAAAACTTACCCGGATGGCAGCTCGCGTCGACAGGAACTCCTGCGTGTATTGCTGCAGGAGGCCGGCCAGAGCTCGCAACCGATTCCGGACCTCTTGGGCCGCCACATTCAGCTCGCCGGTCCACGTGTTGGGAGTCCACCCGGACGTACCGGAGCTGGCCGCCTCCAAGGCCTCCGCCGACTGGCCGGCGCCTGCGGCTTGGCGCGACTCCGGCGGAGCGGCACATCCCCCTACGCGCTGACGCGTCACTGGCTGTATTTCAAGGCCGGCTCCGACTTCAGGCACGCCCCTGGCCGGCTCCATTGGCGCCGTCGACGACTGGCCGCCTTGGCCCGCGTCGACTGGCGCGGCCGGTGGCGTCCTCCCCGCGAAAACCTCAAAGAGCTCCTCCCTTTGCACCGACGGCGGGTCCTGGATGATCTCCTCTGCCAGGGGCAATGGGGTGTCCGGGGCTACGGATCGGAGTGGGATGGCGAGCAGCGGGGGTTGGTCGCGCGAGCCCTCCATCTTTGTCTCCGCAGTCGCCCGCTCCGCCTGAGTCCTGGCCGCCGCCTCGGCCCGCTCCTTCGCCGCCTGAGCTGCCTCCCGATCCGCCGCCTCCCTCTCCTCCCGCGCCTCACGAGCATTCCGCCCTATGGCTTCCATGAGATCGGCGCGGGATCCACGCGGCGGGAGCCCGAAGACCCTCCAGCCGGCCCGACGACGGAGCCGCCTGGGCCCCGCTCCAGAGAAAGCGGCGCCCTGCTCAGAAAACAGAGAAAAGTAAGGAAGAATGATTCAAACAGAAGAGCACAGCAAAACAAACATACAAGCGATTGGATGCTTACGCCAAGACAGCCTGGGGCTGCTTCACCGCTTTCCGGAAGCGGGCCGCCTTCGCTGCCGCCTCGTCTCGCTTCATCGCTGCGGCGGAGGTTTTGGGCTTCTTCGGCCGATTGCCGAAGAGAGCTGACTCGTCCCGGCGCTTCGGAGCGCTGCCGCCTGTAGCCGGCGCGGCAAACGAGCCCACGTCTTGGCGGTCGGGCGCCGGCTGGCGACGAGGGACTTCTTCGGCGTCAGCGTCGTCCGGCCAGTCCTCGAAGCTGGCGGAAAGCTCAGCGCCTCCGGGCTCAATGTTGTCCCCCACAACGGCCTCCTCCATGGCGGCTGCCCCCAAGTCCGGATCGTCAACATCGTCCACCGTGCGATTGGGGGCGTACTGACGCTCGATCCCTGCCGCCCCAGCCGGCGGCGGAAGAAGGGGATTCTGCAAACAAGAGCCGGCTGATCAGAAGCCGGCCATCATGGAGTCGGCTGACAACAAAAAGAAGATAGAAGAAAGAAGCTTACGACAGGCGGAGGATTGGCGCGAGAGTACGGCGCCTTGCCGTATCGCCAGTCCCCGGCAAGCTTGCAGTTGGCGATGTAGTTGACCAAGAGCGCCACCTCCGCGTGCGGCATTTCCCGCGTGCTCAGCCGGCTTAGGTCAAAGCGGCCGCTCATTTGGCACATCATGTGGGGCCGACTTTGAAGAGGGAGAATACGGCGCTCCACGAAGGCGGCCACCAGGTCGGCTCCGTGCAGCCCCTCCGACTGGATCATCACTCGAAGCCGGGAGATGGCGGCGTTCCCAGCCGGAGATAGGGACTTGGACCGATAACTCCATGATGGCTGCCTCCCAGCCGGCGGGCCGGCTACGTAGGCCGGCAGATTGACGTGGTCTCCTCTGGGGGGCGAGCCGGCGTTCTTCACGTAAAAATACGACTTCTGCCAGATCTTCACCGACTGGATTAGAGGGATGGAGGGGAACGGATGTTATCGCCTGACCTCTCATGGCGATGTAGGCTCCACAGGGGGCAGGCACGCCGGCGGTGACGGTGCCGAGCTTGCTCTGGAAGAGCTCCCCCAATGCTCCAACATGGGGAGCACGCCCAAGAAGCCTTCGCAGAGGGAGACGAAGGCCGACACGAGCATCTCCGTGTTGGGCATGAGATGATGCGGCTGCAGATTGTAGAACTCCAAGAAGGAGCGCAAAAACCCGCTCGCCGGCAGGCCGAAGCCGCGCAGGAAATGCAAGCGGAAGACGACCCGCTCGCCTTCCTCCAGCTCCGGCGAGACCTCCGTCGCGGGCGCCAGACGAACTTGCACAAGATTGGCACCGGGCAGGCACCGCGTCTGGCGGAGGAACTCCACTTGCTCGTTGTCGACGTTGGAGCCGTCCCATGAGCTTGATAACGCCATGGGGCAGGGTGCGGTGGGGGTGCTGCGGTGAGAAGCTGCGACGGCAGCGAGAGGAAGAAGAAGAAGAAGAAAGAAGACGAGGAGGGACGGAGTGTGGGAGAACGAGCGAACCTCTGCCTCTCCCCCTCCTCCCCCTACTTGTAGGCTCGGGTGGCGGAGCCAAGGAGGCGCGGCGTGGGGGGACGTGGGGATCGATCGTGCCCACTTCCCCCACGACCTGCATTTATTGCGCCCTAATGGCGAATTCAAGGTGCCACGGGAAGACGAGCCGTCTCCCTGGGCCGCAGAAGATCAGCGCTCGGGCCGAGGCCAGGGAGTGGCGGGCCCGGGCCTGCAGCGACATCCCGTCGCGCGCGTGCGTGGGCAGGATTCCGCCACCACGTGGCCCACGGGGGGCCACAATCAGTATGCGAGTCGGCCACCATCCTGGCCGCAAGATACAAGAACTCTCTGAAAACGGCCTACGCCAGCAAAGCCGGCTCCTCGGGGTAAGAAGCTGATCAAGCTTCTCGTCCCTTTGTCCGCCTCGAAGCTCGCCCAGCTTCGAGGACTACTGTCGGAGTAAATAGCCATGGTAGCCTAGCCGGCTTCCCCTGGCCCTTCTGAAAAAATTATGAGCCCGTCCGGCTCCCAAAAGAACTCAAGACCTGGGGCCGCCTTCCCCCTACCGGCTACTTTCTAGGCCGGCTTTGGGGGGCGGCCCGCCTTTAGCCCTCATGAAGGAGGCCGTGGGAGGGCCGACTTCTAGAAGTCGGCGACAAGAAGGCCGACTCCAAGAAGCCGGCTCCCATAAAGCAGTCAAGATCGTACCGGCAAAGTCCGCGTCCACCCAGCAATGATGAAGCGGGGCGTGGCTACAGTAAAGCCTGCCACCCCCAAAACCCGGAGCACGCCCAGCACAGTGCGCCGTACGGGTGGCCACGACCCGTCTGGCGCGGCACTGTTGCCACGGCGGCCCTGACGCCGTCCACGATGGGCCACCAGCGTGGCCCCCGAGGCGGTGGGCCCCTTCGGGCGGAGAGATACCGAAGGCGGCCACACCTCCTCCCAAGTCGGCCCGATGGAGAGCCGGCTCCCCATAGCCGGCCTGCCATCCTCCTCGAAGGAGACGCCCATTAAGGAGACAAGACACGGCGGGGCTACAGTAATCGCCCGCCAGGGCGGCGGTACTGTAGCCACGCTTACCCCGATCAAGCCCGCGTCATCAGCACAGAGCAACTGTAACCAGCCACCGACCAGGCCCTGGACAGTGGGGCCTGCTTGTCGACCAGGGTGCCGGCAGCCAGCGGGACCCACCAGTCGGCGGGCCCTAGTGGCCGGCGCAGAAGCCGGCGAGCATAGTCACAGACAGCTGGGCCCCGCGCCCAGCCGGATTACCATTGTACCCTCGGGGGTAGGCCTATATAAGCCCCCCGGTGCACCCATGCAAAGGGTTCGACCCCCAAGCTAGTCTTAGACACCATACGAGGAGAGGAAACAGGCTAGCCGTGCCCTTCTTCCTCCTTCCACCAAAACAGCTCAAGGAGCATTGTGTAGTTTCTTGTTCATCTAGTGATCATGTGGAGACCCCGCAGAGCAGTAGTAGGGGTGTTATCTCCACGGAGATCCCTGAAGCTGGGTAAAGTACGTCGGCGAGCTTGTCTTCGGCTCATCCCGTTTCCAGGCACCGGCGACGTCTTATTGGCTCCCACAATGATAAGCCACCCTTTGGCATATGTCGCACCAACCACCCGACACCCTTCGTCTTGATCTTCCTCATCATCATGTACGATATCTTCTACATGATGACTGTGTACAGCATCACCGTCGTGATCATGTCCTAGAGATTCTTCGTCTTCTCGCCCGCCCTTGCCGCGGTGGTACTTGTCTTGTTGCCCTTCCTCATTTCTTGCCCGGCCCCCATGGACGACTTCATAGTCCTCTTCATCACCTTGCCACCGATAGCCATCCATGAAACCACGCAAGAGCAAGTGGTCCCGCACCTGCCCGGAATCCGGGTCCGCAATAAGGCTCTTCAGCTTGCATCTTCGACACGGACATCTTATCTCCGTCTCGTTCTTTTGAAGCATCTCGGCCTTTGCGGAGCTCAAAAACCTATTCACGATGCCTTCGGTCATCGTGCGGACCATGGTCGCCTGTGGGGTAGAGCAAAACGATATTTTAGAACAAAGAAAAAATTTGGCATGACCTTCCCTAAAAATAGGACCAAAAAGAATGCATAGTGCCAAAATTCTCGCCGAAACAGAAATGAATCAACATTCCGGCAAAATATTGGCAACTATCGCATTTGAAATACCGGTACCTGCAAACACAAACATATATGCAACACCACAAACACATGCAACACCACAAACACACATAGATCTAGCTAGGCCACAAAAAGTGCATGTGCACGTTGTTGGAGCGAGCTAGGGAGAAAAAAAAGTAGATCTACATCATGAAGGTAGCTTTCCCCTTACTTACCTATCAAAAAAAGGTAATTTCACCAATTAATTTTGATGAATCTATGGTGGAAATGAGGTGAGGAGGAGGAGGCAGCCGAAAGCTTGGAGCAGGAGCTAGAGGGAATGAAGTGGGGAAAGTGAGTGGGTAGGTGTGGTTGTCAAAAATATCTTGTTGGGGTCCCAGGTTACTAATGGTGCACCACCTGCCAATGCGCCATTAGTAACCCTGGTTACTAATGGTGCACCTGCAGGTGGTGCGCCATTAGTAGTTTTGCAGAAAAGTAAAAAATATATATATATATATATACTAATGGCGCACTTTTACAGGGTGCGCCGTAAGTAGTTTAAACTACTAATGGCGCACTGTGAGACGGTGCGCCATTAGTAGTTTTGCAAAAAAAAGAATAAAAAAATTCAGTACTGGCGCACTCCCTGTCTGGTGTGCCATTACTAGTTAGAACTAGTAACGGCGCACTTCGGTAGGATGCGCCATTAGTATGTATGTAAAAATGAAAAAAAAATTATCACTAGTGGCGCACCTATTTTCTGGTGCACCATTAGTGTCTTCCACACTAATGGCGCATCACCAACTGGTGCGCCATTAGTATATAGTAGTGGCGCACTACTTCCCTGGTGCGCCATTAGTGTCAATCCTATCTATAGCCCTTTTCCTAGTAGTGTAACATGGTGGTTGTTAAACATTGAGAATGGTTGACAGCATTCTCAATCCCAATTAAGCATCATCTTTAAACAAAACCCAAAAAATTAACTTTAGAGTAACATGATGAGATTCACATGACAATCCAGGTACTAGATACTCAAGATGTCCATAACCAGGGACACGGCTAATCATGATTAGTTTATACACTCTGTAGAGGTTTGCGCACTTTTCCCCACAAGACTCCATCGCTTCCGTTTGGTTTCTCGCACTACACGGTGTTTGAGAAACGGATGACCGAGACATAGTCTTTCAGAAGTGCTAGCACCTTACGATCGGGTAGACCGTTACACCTACTTTCCCCTACATCTGCTAGTCTAGCACTATAAGAGTTCGCATAAACTAGTCAACTATGCTAGAGCCCATAATAGCTCGTGGCTGCACACGGAAGTTTCTAGTATGAATAATCTCATGATCCCTTTGAGCCTGGGTGGCGGTCCGTAAAAAACAGGCAATCCTGGAATACCTAGGTGCCTCAGTCCACCTAGATGTGTATTTAAGTTGCCACCTTAGACAAACCATTAATATAACAATCTCACATCTGTCATGGATACACTCACCCAATCCACGTCTACTAGCATAGCATAGCATAATTAAGCAACGTAGAGGTAACTCCCAAAGGTTTGATAATAAAACAGGTAATAGGTACTACCTCATCTACTTCCCAAACCCACAATTTAATTAGATCCTAATCATGCAATGTGTGAGGATTGATCTAATGCAATAAAAACTGGGTAGTTGGGAATATGATCAAAGTGTTACTTGCCTTGCTGATGATCCGGGAAACCTAGCGATTCGAAGTAGCAAGCGGCGCACTCCGGATACTCTATCGCAAACAAACAAGCATACAATAAGTACTCAACTAATGCACAGGTAAAACTCAAATAAGAGATCTAACCAGAAGGTTCAACTTAAGAACTCTGGTTGGCAAAAAGAATCAAATCGAACAAAGCAACGAAAGACAAATAGCAAAAAACAGGCTTCATTTACTATTCTGGATCTAGGGCAATTTTTATAGTGGCAAAAACTTGTTTGAGTTGGTTAAACAGAAAGAGGGTTTCGAGACGAAACTCCAGGCGCTTGAATCGCCTGATTCTGATAAACGAGCGAAAAGTTAGACTAAAACGAAAATTGGATCAGGAATCGCGATCAGAAAAATCGCGTATTTAATCCGAGAAAAAGAAAAACTACGAACATTCGTTAGAACGAACAAATGGGCGAACGCTCATTAAATAAATAAACGAGAAAAACCGATCTATTTAAAAAACCGAAACAAAGAAAACCGGTCGGTTTTTCTAAAAAACGGTGGCGAAAAACTACCTCCGGCGTTAGATCCGGCGGCGGCGGCGGCCTAGGGTTAGGGTTCAGGGGCGCCGGCTACTTGGGCTGGCCTTGGGCCTTCGGGCGCTATATAAAGGGCCCGGCCAGGTGGAGTCCTGGCCGGTTACGGCCCAGAGTCGGTTCGGACTCTTTTTAAAAAAAATTACGCTCAGAAAAAAAGGAATACTAAACGGACTCCAAAAGTCCCGAAATAAATTTTCCCCGGCTTCTAAAATCAAGGCGCACAGGATGAACATTTATTTGGGGCCTAAATGCAATTTTGAAAAACACTCATTTTTCCTAAATTCAAATAAAATAGCAAATAAATCCGAATAAAAACTTATCTGATTTTTTTATTAAATCCTCAATCTTTCTTTATTTTGGGAAAGTCATTGCATTCCCTCTCTCATATTTTTGTAATAGAAATAACTGAAGATAAAATAAATAAAATCAAATGATCCTATTTTCAAAATTTGAGAAAACTCAAATATGAAAATAACGAAATTCCCAACTCTCTCCGAGGGTCCTTGAGTTGCGTAGAATTTTCTAGGATCAACCAAAATGCAATAAAATATGATATGCAATGATGATCTAATGTATAACATTCCAAATTGAAAATTTGGGATGATACAAACCTACCCCCTTTAAGATGAATCTCGCCCTCGAGATTCGGGTTGGCTAGAAAATAGGTGAGGGTGGACCTTCAGCAATTCTTCCTCTCGCTCCCAGGTGGCTTCATCTTCCGTGTGGTGACTCCACTGTACTTTGCAAAACTTGATAACCTTGGTGCGGGTGACTCGACTGGCATACTCTAGAATCTTAACTGGTTTCTCCCCATAGGTCAAATCACTATCCAACTGAATCGCTTCCAGCGGCACTGTATATCTCAGCGGTATTTCAGCCATCTCTGCGTGGCACTTCTTTAAGTGGGAAACGTGGAACACGTCATGAACTCCTGACAATCCTTCGGGCAACTCCAACTTGTAGGCAACTTCTCCCATATGCTCCAAAACTTTGTATGGGCCTACAAAACGTGGCGCTAACTTTCCCTTCACTCCAAAACGCTTAACTCCTCGAAGTGGTGATACTCGAAGATAAACTCGGTCTCCGACTTCGTAAACTGTCTCCTTGCGTTTAGAATCTCCATAGCTCTTCTGCCTGGACTGGGCTACCTTGAGCCTATCGCGAATCAATTTCACCTTATGTTCAGACTCTTTTATCAAATCCAGTCCAAACAATTGGCGGTCTCCAACTTCATCCCAAGACAATGGGGTCCTGCACCTCCTTCGGTACAAGGCTTCGAAAGGGGCCATCTTCAAACTGGATTGATAACTGTTGTTGTAAGAGAACTCTACGTATGGCAAATTCTCGTCCCAACTAGATCCGTAATCTAGCGCACAAGCTCTTAGCATATCCTCCAAAATCTGATTGACTCTCTCGGTCTGTCCATCTGTCTGCGGATGGAAAGCTGTACTAAACTCCAGTATGGTACCCAAAGTTTAATGCAACTGATTCCAGAACTTTGAGGTAAATTGGGTTCCTCTATCTGATACAATGCTCCTTGGGACTCCATGCAGACATACGATTCTGGTCATGTATATCTTTGCCAACTTTGCACTGGTATAGGTAGTCTTCACTGGGATGAAATGAGCTACCTTTGTCAAACGATCGACTACAACCCATATCGGTTCATAGCCTGAACGAGTTCCGGGTAAACCCGTAATGAAATCCATTCCTAACTTATCCCACTTCCATTCGTGTATTGGCAATGGCTGTAGCAATCATGCTGGCTTCTGAGGCTCTGCCTTTACTCTCTGGCATACATCACAAACTGCTACATACTCTGCAATATCCTTTTTCATTCCGGTCCACCAGAAAGTATCCTTCAAATCCAAATACATCTTGGTATTTCCTGGGTGAATTGAATATGGTGAATCATGGGCCTCTTGTAGAATTAACTTCCTGATCTCCGAATCATTAGGCACATAAACACGGTCTTCAAACCATAGGGTATCGTGCTCATCCTCACGAAATCCTTTAGCCTTTCCCTTGCTCATTTTGTCCTTAATAGAAGCAATCTCCTTCTCGGTCTTCTGGGCTTCTCTGATCTTATCCATTAAAGTAGACTGAATCTCCAATGCTGCTACATAGCCTCTCGGAACTATCTCCAGACATAGCTCTCAAAGAATTTCGGCTAACTCCCTTGGTAAATCTCCCGTCATTAAGGTGTTGACATGGCTTTTACGGCTCAACGCATTGGCTACTACGTTAGCCTTACCGGGGTTATAATGCAATCTCATATCATAATCCTTGATGAGTTCCAACCATCTCCTTTGCCTAAGATTCAACTCCTTCTGTGTGAAAATATACTTCAAACTCTTGTGATCCGTGTACACCTCACAATGGTTTCCAATGAGAAAGTGTCTCCAGGTTTTCAATGCATGCACTATGGCTGCTAACTCCAAATCATGCGTGGCATAATTTAACTCATGCGGCTTAAGCTGTCGTGAGGCATACGAAACAACTCTTCCTTCCTGCATAAGCACTGCTCCAAGTCCTCGACGTGAAGCGTTGCAATACACCTCATAATCCTTGGTCTGATCTAGCAAAATCATCACAGGTGAGGTAACCAAACGTTTCTTCAACTCCTGGAAACTAGCCTCACATTCCGCAGTCCATATGAACTTGCTATCCTTCTTCAACAACTCTGTCATAGGCTTAGCAATCTTTGAGAAATTCTCAATAAATCTCCGGTAGTATCATGTGAGTCCAAGAAAACTCCGGATCTCTCCAACTGTTGTTGGGGCTTCCCAATTGGTCACGGTATCAACTTTTCTGGGATCTACTGCTATACCTTCTCCCGATATAACGTGTCCGAGAAATCCAACTTCCTTCAACCAAAACTCACATTTGCTAAACTTGGCATATAATTGATGTTCTTTGAGCTTTCCAAGAACCAAACGTAAATGCTCCTCATGCTCCTCTTCATTCTTCGAGTAAACCAGGATATCATCAATGAACACTACGACAAATCCAAAAAATCCATAAACACTTTGTTCATCATGTTCATAAAATATGCAGGTGCGTTAGTCAGACCAAATGACATGATGGTATACTCGTACAACCCATACCTGGTGGTAAAAGCCGTCTTAGGTATATCCTGTTCTCGAATCTTCAACTGGTGGTATCCTGATCGCAGATCGATCTTGGAAAATACCTTAGCTCCTTGAAATCGATCAAACAGATCATTGATCATCGGTAGTGGGTACTTGTTCTTGATGGTTACTTCATTAAACCCTCGATAATCAACAACCATTCTTAACGATCCATCCTTCTTCTCCACTAGAAGTACTGGCGATCCCCAAGGCAAAGAACTTGGGCGAATATATCCCTTATCCAGTAACTCCTTAATCTGCTTCTTAATCTCCACCAAATCCTTTGTGGACATCCTATATGGTCTCTTAGATATTAGCCTTGTGCCTGGCAAAAGCTCAATCAAAAACTCAATATCTCTATCCGGTGGCATGCCTGGCAATTCTTTTGGAAATACATCAGGGAAATCCTTCACTACTGGTACTTCCTCCTGCACAACTCCTGTTAAACAATTTACTTGAGTCCTCATCGGCATATGCCGGCTTACGTACTTGATCCTTCTCCCTTCTGGGGTGGTGAGCAAAATTGACTTACTAGCGCAATCGATGTTTCCTCCATACATCGACAGCCAATCCATACCCAGAATTACATCCAATCCTTGTGATTCGAAAATGATCAAATCCGAGGGAAACACATGCCTACCTATACTTAATGGCACTTGAAAACAACCTTGGCTATCCATATACTCCGCTCCTGGTGAGCTTACTAACATAGGTGTTCTAAGAACTTTGGTGGGCAGATTATACTTATCCACAAATCCCCTTGATATGTATGAATGCGATGCACCAGTATCAAAAAGAACGAGTGCAGTAAATGACTTAACCTAAAACTTACTGATTACTGCATCCGGCTGCTCTTCAACCTCCTCCATGTTAACGTGGTTCACCTGTCCCCTGTTGAAATGGTTCGGCTTCTTCCTAGTGCTTCCATTGCCGTTTCCATTCTGGGATTCACGACATTCATTGGCATAATGTCCGGTCTTCTAGCACTTAAAGCAAGTGACTTGGCTCAGGTCTCTCTTGGCTGGGGTCAATGGGTTTTGCGGTTCTGGCCATTGCTTCCTCCATTCCCATTACCATTCTTGGTGCCACTATGATTGTGCGAGCTACCTCCTCCATGGGTATGCTGAAAATGTCCTCCCGGTCTAGGGGTAAAACGTGGCTTTTGCTGAGGTCCTGAATTGTGCTTCCCTTGTCCATACTTTCTCTTGCGATTCTCAATCTGTTGTTGCTTCCCTTCAATCATGAGAGCACGATCTACCAACTCCTAGTAGTTGTTGAAGGTTGCTACCATCAACTGCATGCTCAACTCATCATTCAATCCTTCCAGAAACTTCTCCTGCTTAGCTGCATCCGTAGCAACGTCATCTGGAGCATAACATGCTAGCTTACTAAAGTCCTCCACATACTGGCCAACTGTCCTTCCTCCTTGGCACAAGTTGCGAAACTCTCGCTTCTTCATGGCCATAGCTCCTGCTGAAACATGGGCAGTACGAAAAGCTTATTGAAACTGGTCCCACGTGATAGTGTCGATAGGGAAAGTGGCTGTGAAATTCTCCCACCATGATGCTGCGGGTCCTTCAACCTGATGTGCGGCAAACTTCACTTTTTCCGCATTTGTGTATCCTTCAGTGGTCAACTCCCTTGCTGTCTTGGGGAGCCAATCATCTGCTACTATCGGCTCGGTGCTACTGGAAAACACCGGCGGATTCAGCCTAAGAAAACTGGCTAAGTGATCAACAGGTGGTGGTGGTGGGTTGTTGTTGTTGTTCCCCTGATTCTGATTTTGGACTAACAACTACATTAATGTGTTCTGCTGCTGGATCAACTGGGTGAGCTCCGGTTGGAAGGTAAATCCGAGGTCACGTCTCGGAGGCATCTGAGGGTTTAGAAAAGATGAGATTTAAGAATAGAGGGGGTCTAGAGAGAAAACACTACTCATATGTACATGAGGCAAAAGAAAACAATTCACTTCATTCAATCAATCAAACAAGGGCATACAATCGATCTAACTATCGCAAAAGTGCTCATACTATTATATTTACATGGTGGACTACTACTACTGATGGGGTGGTCTACTAGAAATATTCTTCGGTTGCAGACTCCATGATATCTCCTCCAGCTTCATCAACATAGTCATCATCGCTATCATCTGGATCCGAGTCGGTGTCGTCAATGATGATGTAGTCTTCCAAGCGAATCTCCTTGGGTTCTTCGTCTTCTTCTACTACTGTAGGGCCTCCCATAAATATTCCAGTCTTCTTGATCAAATTGTCATTCTTCTCCACTAACACTTCAATTTCCTCTTCAAAATCTTCACGTGTAGCCTTGAGTTCTTCCTCCAGTTCCTTGATTCTTGTCATCGCCTTCTTCAGATCTATCATGTCGGAGCACATCTGGTTCTCCTGACATCGAATGTGCTGGTTTAACGCCTGGATAAAAGCTGCAACTGATCTATCCTTCCTGGTACTGATCATCTCCCAGTGCTCATCTCGGCGCCCACAAATCTAGTAGATAGTATCCTTGAGATCATTGCGGTAAACTTCTCCAATGCGTCCCATGGCAATGTGAGCTGCCATGCTCTTTCCTAGACTCCAATTTGGTGCATCAAAAGAAAACTCTATGGGCTCAGTGACTGGCATGAACGTCCTTCCTGGAACTTGAACTTGAATCATCCAGCGCTCTTCTTCCGATAAAGTGGCATTGTAGGTTCCGGTGAAGCTTGGTAGTCCTATGTTCATGTTCTAGTGAGTTCCTTCAAGTGACGTCCAAAGGGTGTATCTTCATCCGGTTGCGTGAACTTGTTCCTTGCATCCGCCATCCTAAAAGGGTAGAAAAGATGAGAAGTCGGAAAGAGAAGAGAGTGAGTGGGGATCTAGGTCTTTAGCTTAGTGGTCGTGTCCTACAGTTAGCGTGTGCTCTGATACCATGTTGTAGCGACCAAACCTCAAACGGTCCAATCTCTGTGCTCAGGTGTCATCCCTGGATCAGTAATGCTGACACCACACAGTACTTGAAGGATTTATAACAGAGTAGCAATCACACACTTATTACATCGAGTGTCTCAAAAAAGAACTTATTACAATAAATATGGCTTAAGGCCATCTAATAACGATAACAGCGAAAGGCTTGGAAGATAAGTGAGTCCATCAACTCCAACGGCATCACTGAGTATAGAACCACGACCTAAAAGCGCCTTAAACATCGTCTGAAAAGTCTGCAAAATTAACGTTGCAGCCCGAAACGGGTCAGCACATGGAATATGCTGGCAAAGTAACACATAGATAGTAATGGAATGAAATAGGCTATACTATATGCATATTTGGCTGGTGGAAAGCTCTATGGTTACAGTTTTGCGAAAAGCCAATTTTTCCCTACTGCAAAGGAATAAATTTTATTTAACTAACATGGTGGTTGTTAAACATTGAGAATGGTTGACAGCATTCTCAATCCCAATTAAGCATCATCTTTAAACAAAACCCAACAAATTAACTTTAGAGTAACATGATGAGATTCACATGATAATCCAGGTACTAGATACTCAAGATGTCCATAACCGGGGACACGACTAATCATGATTAGTTTATACACTCTGCAGAGGTTTGCGCACTTTTCCCCACAAGACTCGATCGTCTCCGTTTGGTTTCTCGCACTACACGGTGTTCGAGAAACGGATGACCGAGACATAGTCTTTCAGAAGTGCTAGCACCTTACGATCGGGTAGACCGTTACACCTACTTTCCCCTACATCTACAAGTCTACCACTGTAAGAGTTCGCACAACTTAGTCAACTATGCTAGAGCCCATAATAGCTTGTGGCTGCACACGGAAGTTTCCAGTATGAATAATCTCATGATCCCTTTGAGCCTGGGTGGCGGCCCATAAAAAAGGGCAATCCCGGAATACCCAGGTGCCTCAATCCACCCAGATGTGTATTTAAGTTGGCACCTTAGATAAACCATTAATTTAACAATCTCACATCTGTCATGGATACACTCACCCAATCCACGTCTACTAGCATAGCATAGCGTAATTAAGCAATGTAGAGGTAACTCCCAAAGGTTTGATAATAAAACATGTAATAGGTACTACCTCATCTACTTCCCAAACCCAGAATTTAATTAGATCCTAATCATGCAATGTGTGAGGATTGATCTAATGCAATAAAAACTGGGTAGTTGGGAATATGATCAAAGTGTTACTTGCCTTGCTGATGATCCGGCAAACCTAGCGATTCGAAGTAGCAAGCGGCGCACTCCGGGTACTCTATCTCAAACAAATAAGCATACAACAAGTACTCAAATAATGCACATGTCAAACTAGAATAAGAGATCTAACCAGAAGGTTCAACTTAAGAACTCTGGTTGGCAAAAAGAATCAAATCGAACGAAGCAACGAAAGACAAACGGCAAAAAAAACAGGCTTCGTTTACTATTCTGGATCTAGGGCAATTTTAAAGTGGCAAAAACTTGTTTGAGTTGGTTAAACGGAAAGAGGGTTTTGAGATGAAACTCCAGGTGCTTGAATCGCCTGATTCGGATAAACGAGCGAAAAGTTAGAGCAAAACGAAAATCGGATCAGGAATCGCGATCAGAAAAATTGCGGATTTGATCCGAGAAAAAGAAAACCGATGAACGTTCGTTAGAACGAACGAACGGGCGAACGCTCGCTAAATAAATAAACCGAAAAAACCGACCTATTTAAAAAAACCAAAACTAAAAAAACCAAACAAAACGGACGGAAAGCTGATTGGTTTTTCTAAAAAAACGGCGGCGAAAAACTACCTCTCGCGGCGGATCCGACGTCGGCGGGCTGCGGCGAGGCGGCGGCGCGGGCGGCGGGGCGGCGGCGGCCTAGGGTTAGGGTTCGGGGGCGGTGGCAACTTGGGCTGGCCTCGGGCCTCGGGGCGCTATATAAAGGGCCCGGCCAGGCGGAGTCCTGGCCGGTTACGGCACAGAGTCGGTTCGGACTCTTTTTTTTAAAAAAAGTTACGCTCAGAAAAAAACAAAAGGAATACTAAACAGACTCCAAAAATCCCGAAATAAATTTTCCCCGGCTTCTAAAGTCAAGCGGCACAGGATGAACATTTATTTGGGGCCTAAATGCAATTTTGAGAAACGCGCATTTTTCCTAAATTCAAATAAAATAGCAAATAAATCCGAATAAAAACTTATTTGATTTTTTCTTAAATGCTCAATATTTCTTTATTTTGGGGAAGTCATTTTATTACCTCTCTCATATTTTTGTAATAGAAATACTTGAAGATAAAATAAATAAAATCAAATTATCCTATTTTCAAAATTTGAGAAAACTCAAATATGAAAATAACGAAATTCCCAACTCTCTCCGAGGGTCCTTGAGTTGCGTAGAATTTTCTAGGATCAACCAATATGCAATAAAATATGATATGCAATGATGATCTCATGTATAACATTCCAAATTGAAAATTTCGGATATTACACAATTGTGGATCTTAGTAGTTCTTTTCTATTGATAATCAAAACCACCCAATTTCTATTGTTTTGATAATACAATATACTGTTATTACTATGCTAACATTGACTCCACAAATATGCTTAATGACTGATCCCTCCGTCAAGAATTACTTGTCGCATATATGGATAAAAATGAATGTATCTAGAACTAAAATACATCTAGGTACATCTATTTCTCTGATAAGTATTTCTAGGTGGAGGGAGTATTAATTATAACCTATATATTGGCCATGCCGCAATGTTCATATCTTAGCCTTATATTTGGATACAATTTATTGCTTGCAGTAATCATCGGCTATGGCATAAATTTTGCATCCTCCTCGTGGCTTTAAATTCTGATGGTCATAGCTACTTTGCTAAATGAGTTTGATATCTCAATAGGAACAAAACAGACTCGTGTACTTTTTCACCTACTGAAGTTCTAAGGAAGACGACTACTGAAGTCAAAGGTATTTCTTGAATCCGTTCAACTAGTAATGCTAATACGAAGCGAACATCGGGCTTGCGTGAGACAGAGGCGTCGAGACTCAAGAGTAGGGATCCAAATTTTGAAATTTCAAAGCCGCCCATGTTCGCTCACTCGCCCCACCGTGGGTGACGGGCGAACACTAGCCCCCTCCCCATACTCCTCTCCTACTGCCTCCACCGGCATGGTCCACCGTGGCCTTGGCCTGCGTGGTGCTGGCTGTGACCGACATGTCTTTCCCCACACACTCGATCAGGCTCCTTCTGGCGGCAGTGTGGCTGGCCCAATGGCGATCTGGATCGGCGGAGCGGTTCCTGCTGTCCTCGGGTGCCTTAGGGGCGGTAGCGTCGCCGTTCGCTACGGGATGGCACGATGGTGCGGGAGATCGGCCGATGGCGCCCCCTAGGCCCAGATCTGGGCCCTTTGGGCCCCATTAGGGTTCGGGCGGGCTTGCGGCTCTCTACATGGCAGCAAGGCTCCCTAGAGGTGGAGTTGGGGCGGCGGTTGTCTCCCGGCGGCGGCGTTGGCAACCGACATGCTGCAATATGGTAGGAGGACTTCGCGAGCCCATCTAGGCCGGGTCGGGCCAGTAGGGGCCCGGTTTGTCCCAGTTGCCGCGTCCAATCGGTTTTTGCATCCGCCGTGGAGGTAGTCCACTCCCGCTTGGCTGAGTTGTTGATGCCCCAGGTCCATTGTTCCCTCTTAATTACTTCTTCTAGGCCCCGTGTTGGTGTCCCCAGTTTGGCAACGAGGTTGATTCAAGGTTGTGGTGGCGCATGCTGCTGGACGGAATGATTGGTGGAGAACTCAGATTCTCTGGGGTGGTGGGCATTTTGGGTCGGGAGAAATCCATTTCGGTTCCTTTCATGTGCGGTTTTAACTGCTACCTCCATTCTACATAGGGGAATAACATTCTTTTTGATGATAACATATTTCCATGGACGGAGAGTGGCTGCAGTACAATAGTGGTGTGCACAATGAGTTTGACCTCTTCATGACAAGCAAACACAACCACCTATTCCAGGACGACCATAGTGATGAGATGGATGGTCTGCTTGAAGCCACTAATGTCATGGGCAACACTGATGATGCCAACGTTGTTGCTCCAGACCACAACAACAACGATGGAAAGACCCATAGTGAGCAGAGAATGGCCACAAGGCGTGCCAACTATCACCGTGTGCGTAGTGAACAAATCCTACAACTTGAAGCGTACAATACATACTCAATCAATGTTTCTTACCTAGTGAAGATGTGTACTAATCCATTTTCATGAACATGATCTGTAGTTTGTTCTGGAACTACCCTTATCTAGATGAGAAACTTCGGAAGGACCTTAGTGAGAGGCTTGGCATGAGTGCCCAGCAGGTCAAGTTTTGGTTCCAAAACAAACGCACATTCAGTAAGGTACATACCATTCTTTCCCACAATTAGTTACATATGGGTCACCTATGATATGCAGTTATATGCACACTTTGCTGTTAAATAGTACAAACTCCACTGAACATTGTAGCATTGTTCGTCATTGGATCTTACAATATACTATTGTAATCCCCTCGTGAACATGGTATCATACTCTAGTAACCACTAATTAAAATGACGCACACCTGAAATTAATAAATGCAGGGCAAGATGCAGTGGTGGTGGACCCAACATCGTTGGGTAGAAAATGAGAGGCTAAAAACTGAACATCAAGCCATCATGTTGGCTATGCAAAACAAGACTTGCCTCAAATGCAGAGGGGTGATGGTACAAACTCAGGATACCTCGGAGCGCCAACACCTATACACAGAGAATATGAGGCTCAAGGAAGAACTCCTACATGACATTGCCTATCTTAAAGAAGGTCTTCACTGAAATGGCATGTCGCTCCCATGGGCCCACAACTGACCATACCATCTTCGATCTTAGCCAATGTTAATTCTTCCGCATGAACTATAGTTTTACTTGGTTCGTCAGCTAGAAAATAACGCGACATGTTGCATGTGTATGTACATGACTTGTTCGCTTGTTTATTTATTTCCATAGGCTCTCATGGTTGCTACATGGGATGGCACGAGATATGGCAATCAGGGCAGCAATGTAGGGGCAGTAGGATGAGCGGCTTTGGGATGGCATTTCCGTGAAGCTCGGTCCAATGCTCATCTTTGTCTCTTTGAGTTTGTGACAAAACATATCAAGTAGATGCCAATAAATAGAGAGAAAAGCACAAGAGCAAATACTTCGAGATCAAGGCATCCAAGGACGGTGAGTTTGTTTAATACATTGCAATGCTCTTGTCTGGTCTCGTCATTGACCTAGATGGTCTTTGGATGACATATCCATTGAAAAGTTCAAGTAGTTCCTATCCATAATTTCCCATGGTAAGTGCATGTGGTCACCTCGCTTGAGACAATCATGGACCTCAAGACCCTCTAAATGGAGAAGCTCATAGGTCTGTTCCTTGCCGTTCAGCAGAGCTATGCCATATGGATGGAAAACCTTTGATAAAGTGAACTTTTGCTACAAATGGAGAAAGAGTGGTAGGCACGACAGGGACGTTGCAATCACCTTGACGAACAATCCTGAGATAGAGACAATCGAAAGGGCAAGGTGAAGCCCAAGATGCCATCTGGTGAGATTAGTTGCCAAAAAAAGTCATAGTGGTGGCAACATTGATAACATGAGCAAAGTTGAGTCACCGGGCAAGGGTTGGTGCCACAAAAAATGACATCTATGCCCACCGGGTGAATGAATACACAAACCTCACAACGAACGACACGGCGAGACCAACCTGCTGGCTCAAGAGGACGCGCTGCACTAGTTATGGTGATAACCAGGGACAATGCACTCATGTTAGAGGCTTAGAGCTGGTGTGCATGGGCTCTCAAGTGAGGATGAGATGACCCTTGGACCTTCTTATCTTTCTTGGCTTATATGGAAACAAGTCGCACAAAAATGGAGATTAGCCATTAAAAATTGCAACATGTTTATGATTACTTTTGTCTGGTGCGAGCATCGGTGTGTACCTTGGTATGACTTGGTTTGGTCAAACTAGTTGCGAGCATCAGTGTGTACCTTGGTATGACCTGGTTTGGCCAAACTGGCGCTCTACTTGCACTTTGTTATTTGATAGTGGTTGATAGCTCAACATAGGGAGCGATGGTTCCACCGCAAAATGCAAGATGGTTACCATTATAATCAAAACTATAAAATCCATGGGATGGTACCAGTGTGCCAAATATTCCAAGCTGCAAGAGGATTAATCAAGTCCTCGACGGATTAAGAAATTATTTGCATTTACTATTATCCAACATGGTTTACATATGTTTTGTTTGTAAAGTTACAACATTTCAAGCTGCAACTTGTCTTGAGGCTCATAAAATTTCTGACAAAGTGAAGCAAATTTTAGAAATTTAGCATAAAACCAACTTTCCAAATGCATCCCGAGATGTGCAAAAAGTAGAGGTAAGAAATAAAAGAAAGTAAAATGATAGCAGGACATCATGTATATTAGCTTTGGTCGATATAATGTTGGATATATTTTGCATTAACCCACAATCGTAATAGAAAAGGGCGGATATCACATTACATATTCTTAGAGGAAGATATAGTAGTGCACCATGTCTTAATTAACCCCCTTCATCAATGTGACCCATTTTTTCACAAATAGGAGTAGGGCATCAGTCATATATAAAAGTAGAATTTGTCTTGTGGAAATTTCCTTGTCGCATTCAATCTAAATGAAGAGCAAACCTTCGTGCATGTAAAGTAGTAGGCCCAACATAGTAAGTAAGCTGCAATACAATGATATCTCAACAAAATCTTAACCTTTTCAAGCTACATCTTGTCTAGATGCTCATAAAATTTCGGACGAAGTGAAGCAAACTGTTGAAATTTTAACATAAAACTAGTTTACCAAATGTACCCAGAGATGTGCAAAAAGGAGAGGTTATAAAAAAAGGAAAGTACAATGATAAGTCTACTTTTCAGCATAGTCTATATGTTAACCGCCACTATGAAAGTTCAAGCCCCTTGCAGCCAACTTTTACAATACAATACTGAACTGAACACTTTTATATTTCTTGACAAAGGGAGTACATATGAGTTAATAGCCAAAAAATAACCGATGTTATCTATGATTTTGATGATGTTAGAAAATTATATGGATATATATACTTTATATGTCTAGAATATATATACCACCAGTTTATGTAATTTCTAAATTAAGTGAAAGAGAAATAGTTTATGTGTAAGTACCAAACTGACCTTCATAGTTCACACATACTTTCCGGTCAAAGAAAAGAAACTTATTACTATGTAGCAAATACTAACTTAATTTTTCTTCCAAGAAAGATCTCAGAGCAAACACGTACAACTTGTTGCGTTGATAATAATTTCGTTCACATGGACCCAGCTAAATGAGGGCACACCAAGAAACATGAAAAAAACACAACATGACGCTTGTTTAGTATCTACACCTTATACCCATGATACTCATCATATGTAGTATCATTGCCTACGTATCATCCATGTTCTCCCACAAGAAATAATTATGATGACACATATTATATTGTTCTCCTTTTTACATTTGATTTGTTGCACGTAAACAGCGTCGTCGTCCACCATTCAAAGTTCAGGTTGTTAATTTTGCATCATAGGGTGTGGCAAACTGGGTTCAATATTTTTTGCATCATTTCCTGGTAGTCTAAGTTTTATCACTATTCTCGGCCAAAGAATCATTATGGTTAGAAGCAAGAAATACATACGGTTATATATTCTACAATGCCATAGAAAATGCACGTAAGAGAAAGAAACCTGATTGTGCCCAAAAACAAAGTTTCCATCTCTTCCTTGGAATAGTCAATGATAGTACGTATGAATGAGATGGTAGCAAATTGATCAATGCTAACTGTTATGTTTTCCTCATCTGTATGGAAAAAACCTTGACACCATAGATCACAAAAGGAAATCTTTTGAGAACTCATTCATAACTAAAGAAGGGATCTCAACATAGAAACAAACCTTGGTGTCTTTGGATCTTAATGCGGGAATCAATCTCTTCCAGTCTTTTCTCTCGATCGACGATCTAAGAAATACCAGCACATGAACATCTCATAAACAGGGATGGAAAGGGGGGGAGGTGGCGGTGAAAAGGGACTCATAAGTCACAATTACAACCACAACCCAGTCTTGGTATGGAGCCTTGGACAAGTAAAGAAGACACGGGTGTCCACGAGATGAAGGAGGCGGAAATAGAAACGATGGGCTCCTCGGCGCTGCCCCTGAATGAAGCGTCTAGGGATGCGTCCTACACGACATTCTCCTCTCCACCTATGTAGCATCAGGAGGAGTGGCTGGGGCTTCTATGTAGGGGTGATGGGGTAGGGGTGGAGCGGCTGCTTTCGGTGACTTAGTCAAGGTAGGGGCAACGGGGTCGGGGGACGGTGTTCGGCGATGCTATAGAGGTCGGAGTGAGTGGATTGTGCGCTGACTTTGTGGTCGGAGCGTGGGGTGATGGCTTTCGGCATCACGGTAAGGCCTCATTTGGTTTCACAAGATACCGGGGATCCCTGCCTATTTCCTGGGCCGAGAAATCATGGACCATTTTGTTCCCGAGGGATCCTGCAATGCATTTGGAGGCCCACGAGACCAGGGAAGCCCTGCCATTTCCACAACCTTTCCCCCTGGGTGAGGCTTCCACTCCTGATGAGATCGGGGAGGAAACCCTCGTCACTCTGTCTCGCGAACAAGAGGCAATGGCGACAAGATCAAGCGACCCCCTCCTTCCCGACGCCCTCCTCTATCCAATGCTCCGTCCTTCTCCGGCATCTGGAAGCAACTCATCCCCTCTGTTCACCTCCATTGCACTGCCGTTCCATGGCTTCCGGTAGGTCTCTGCTGTTCAATGGCTTCATGTAGGTGAGGCATGCAACAGACCCCCAAAATGGTCATGCGAATCTTACACGTGGTTTTGATTTTGTAAAGAATATTTCGACCAGGGCTTCTCTTCCCTGGAACAATCTCCCCTAGCAACCAAACATAGCTTAAAGGAGAGTTGGGACTAGCGAGCGGAGGGATGGCCGGTGGCAGTGCGATGCCCTCCGCTCGAGAAACCCTACAAGGAGAATGGGGTTGTGCAAGTGAGAGGAGAGTCAGGATGGGCCGGGCTCGCTCGTTGTATGTGCGACAGATCGGGTGGGCTAGTTGGGCTGCCAAAACGGCCCAGTTTAATAGAGGCCTTCATTTCTAGTTCTGGAGTAGCAGTTCACCAATTTTGAGAAAAAGTTCAAAAGCTGAAAAAAATCATCAAATTTGATAATAAGTTAATCCATTAAAGTTTCATCAATTCTACAAGAAAGTTCATGAGTTTCAAAAAAATAGTTCATGGATTTTGAAAAGAAGTTCCTCTATTTGAAGATAACAATTACGAATTTTGAAAAAGAAAAGACAGAGAAAACATTAAAAAATTAAAAAGAGGAATGAAGAAATGGATGATAAACATGTATGTTATCAAACCTAGTGAGGTGGTTGGGTTGGTTAGATGTTGATCACTCGTAACCCGCGAACCTGGGTTTGAATCCTAGCTCTTGCAGAATTTTTGCAGTTTTATATTTAAAAAATAGAAGAAAAATAAAATATGTGCCGGGCCGCGAGTAGCTCCTATTGGCGCCGGTTAGCAAAAATAGTAGAAACTGGCGCTTGCAGCGCTAAATAGGAATTCTACCGTGCTGTATCGACGTAGCGCGCACCCCGCCGAACTCCCCGCTCAGCGTATCGACCGGCCCATTTTCTGCATTATGTTCCCAAAATGGGGTTTTTATGTTTTCTGAACTGGCTTTTTTTCATATTTTTATTTTTTTCATTTTTCTTTTATTTCCTTTTCCTTCTTTTCTTCTTTTTTATTTTTCCTTTTTTCCTTTTCTCCTTTCCTTTTTTGGTTTCCTTATTTTATTTTATTTTCTTCTTATTTACTTTTTCACTTTTTTGCATTTTTTCTTGTAATTTTTGTGAAAAAATTTTTGTTAATCGAATTCAAAAAAAGTTCAACCATGTAAAGCTTCTCTAAGATGGAATTACATACCTTGGGTGGTGGTGTTGATCTGGATCATGTAGTTGAACTTGCGTGGGGTGCTCAAGGTGGATGTAGCGCATGAATGGTTGGGAGCACCACTTGAAGTTGAGTTCATCTACCTACATGGGTTAGTCTTGCAAGGAAGAGCACTTGTGTATCCAAAATGACAATCATGAAACTTGATACCAAATGAAATTTGATATATAGAATTTGTCAAAGGATATGTTGAGGGGTTTCATGCTTCCTTGTCATCAACCACCATTTTTTAGAGACTTGGTGATGTAGAGATTTCTAAAGATGTGAGTGAGTTGCAATCTCATAGATTTAGATTCATCCAAGTACCTACAAGGGTTAGATAGCATGCAAGGGTGCAAGAATATCCAAGACATATGATCATCCTCATAAGAGAAGTATCAAGGATTAGTCATAGATTCATGCCTTGCATGTATCCAAATGGAGTTCCTAATCCAGGTTTGAAGCATCAATGATGTTCAATTCACCTCTCAAACAGCAAAAGACTTTCTCATCAAGCAGTTTGGTGAATATATCCGCCAATTGCTTATCGGTACGAACATGTTTAAGATCAATGTCCCCTTTAGCAACATGATCTCGAATGAAATGATGACGAACTTCAATATACTTAGTTCGAGAATGTTGCACAGGATTGTGAGCAATCTTAATAGCACTCTCATTGTCACAAAGCAATGAAACATGTTTCACATTGATCCCATAATCTTTAAGAGTTTGGTTCATCCAAAGTAATTGAGCACAACATGAACCAGCGGCAATGTATTCTGCTTCGGCGATGGATAAGGATACCGAGTTTTGTTTCTTGGAAGACCAAGATACAAGAGATCTACCAAGAAATTGACAAGTACCCGAAGTGGACTTTCTATCAACCTTGTCTCCAGCATAGTCCGAATCGGAATAGCCAACAAGATCAAAAGAGGACCTCTTAGGATACCAAATGCCAAAATTTGGTGTATGTATTAAGTATCTCACTATCCTTTTCATAGCCTTAGATGACATTCTTTGGGGGCTGCTTGATATTGTGCACACATGCACACACTTAGCATAATATCAGGACGGGAGGCACATAGATATAACAATAATCCAATCATAAAGAGGTAAACCTTTTGGTCAACCGATTTGCCGCCCTTTGTCAAATCAAGATGTCCACTAGTTGGCGTGGGAGTTTTCATACCTTTGCTTTCTTGCATGTTGAACTTCTTGAATAAGTCCTTGGTGTACTTTTTTTGAGAAACAAAGGTGCCTTCCTTAGTTTGCTTGATTTGCAACCCAAGAAAGAACATGAGTTCACTCATCATAGACATCTGAAACTTCTCCGACATTAGCTTTCAAAACTTCTCACTAAAATGAGGGTTAGTTGATCCAAATATGATATCATCAACATAAATTTGGCATACAAATAATTCACCATTAACACTTTTAGTAAAAATAGTAGAATCTATTTTTCCAATCTCAAAGCCTTTTTCAATAAGGAACTTGGTTAAGCATTTATGCCACGCTCTAGGAGCTTGTTTAAGACCATAAAGAGCTTTGTGAAGTTTGTAAACATGATCGGTGTCGGTGTCAAAACCGGCGGATCTCGAGTAGGGGGTCCCGTACTGTGCGTCTAGGCCGGATGGTAACAGGAGGCAAGGAACACGATGTTTTACCCAGGTTCGGGCCCTCTTGATGGAGGTAAAACCCTACGTCCTGCTTGATTAATATTGATGATATGGGTAGTACAAGAGTAGATCTACCACGAGATCAAGGAGGCTAAACCTGTCGGATTTCGGGTTCCGGCTGACCCTTAAGGTTCGAACACTGGGGTGCGCATGGAAATCTCGCCTTCAACCTCTCCGTCTCGAGGGGATCTAAACTACTAAAGAACTGCACGAAAGACACTAGATTTATACTGGTTCGGGCCACCGATGTGGTGTAATACCCTACTCCAGTGTGTGGTGGATGGATTGCCTCCTAGGGCTGGTGTGGATGAACAATACAAGGAAGAACAGCCTCGCGAGGGTCTGTTCTTGGCGGTGGTGATGAACTGTTGTGAAGAGCTCAGTCACCCTCTCTCTCTCTCTACTTGCGGACCGACGAACCCGCGAACCGACCAACCCCTTGCTATGTGGGTGGCTAGTCCTATTTATAGAGGCCCTGGTCCTCTCCCCAAACATTGAGAGGGAAGGGATCCAACAATGGCGGGCTAATTTGAAGGGGGCCAACGAGTACATCTATCCTGACAAAAGCAGTCTTCGCCTGCCAAAGGCTCTGGTGATGACGCCGCGCTGGGCTCCATGGTGACCTCCGTCTCGTAGTCCTCCTGGCCTTGGTCTCGTTGCATCGAAGTGGCAACCTTTGCCTGATGCCTCGGTACTCCGCTGATACGCTTGCCCCCTTTGCAACAAAGAGGAAAGTGGGACGCTGCGTGCGCTGGCACCCGCCTGGTGCCCCATGTCGTCATGGCTTGCGTCATGGGCACCTCGCGAGATACCCTGCCTTGAACTCTCCGCCTCCTCACGAGCCAGCCTGACGAGGCTGTGCCTGAGGACGCGCCGTGTCGTCCGCCTCGCGAGGTTTGGCCCCTCGCAAGGGTCTTGAACCTCGTGTTGATGAAGATGGGCCACGCTGGGCCCCACTTGAGCCACGCCGCAGGCCGCAGGCAGGCAAGTCTGGGGACCCCCGTTCCCAGAATGCCGACAGTAGCCCCCGGGCCCAAGGCGCGCATGGACTTGGCCGCGCCGAGAGGCGAAAGGGTAAGGGCGAAGCGCCGCGGGCCCTAACAGCATGCGGCCTTGGACGCCGCGTGGTGGTTGATTGGACGTGGCGCCTCCACTTCCCCACGATGCCTTGGTGATCGTGCGAGTTGGACAAGTCCCTGCATGCAGAACGTGTTATGATTACCTGTGATCGTGGAGACCGGCGGTTGGCCTTCGCCGACTATAAGTACGGCACCGCTCGTGCCCGTCAAGTCCATCTCCTCTTACTCTCTCCTGCGCCTCAGTTCTTGCTCCGTCTTGGTGTGATGGCTCCATCGAGGAGGTACTCGGCCGCAGAGAATGGGAAGGCCCTCCAGGTCGGTCCTGCCTCTCCCCCATCCAAGCGTGGTCGCGGGCGCCCCCGGAAGCACCCGGTGGCCGCCCCGGCAGCTCCCAGCGGCCGTGGGAGGGGGGGGGGGCTCCCAGCGCGGCGGCGGGCAAGCCGCCGCAGCCGGAGGGTGCGCCTGGGTTGCGTGCTCCCCCAGGCCGCGCTTTCGCGCTGGGCAGGCGCCGCCGGAATTCGTCGTTTGGTCGGCGGAGCCGGCTCGCGCCCGGCTCGCGCTCCCTCGCTTCCTCCTTGGCAAACTCCCGGTCGGCGCTCCTGGCGGCCTCTGGCTCCAGGCGGAGGGCTGCTGCAGTAGGTCCTCGTGGGTCGCGCTGGAGGTCTCCGCCAGCGGGGGCTTGGTATTCACTCGTGGCTGGTAGGCGTTCGCCCGCGCTCGTGGCCTGGAGCATCGGTGCACTCTGCACTTCAGGTTCGATGGCGACGCCACCCTCTACATGAGGGTGTTTGGGGAAGATGGTCGCCGCGCGGGGTGCTTCCCTGAGGTCGATGACCGCGTCCGCGGGCCCTGCTCCGATGGTGATGGGGGAGATAGCGCCCGAGCGGGCGGCGGCGCCAGCGACTCCCCCAGCCTCGTCAGCTCTTCCTCAAGCGACTCCTCCAGTGGTGGCAGCAGTCCTCCCCCGTGCCGTCGGGTTTGCCTAGGAAGTGGTGGTTCGTCCACCCGCCGTCGTGCCCCGGCGCAGCACGAGAGGGGGTTCACCTGAGGCCCTAAGGCAGCCTGTGTCGCCGCCGTGGGCCGATGCGGGAGGGGCGGCGCCAGGCTCGTCTTTTTCCTTTCTCTCCTGTTCCCTGTGTAAAACAGAACAGATGCATGGAGCCCCCTTGGGGCGTGTTGGGAAATGTTGCCGCTCCAGCTATTACCTTGATCTCATTTTTGTACTTCCTGATTTCCCGCCTATGCGTAGATAGCTTTTGACCCCTGCCGGGGAGTGGGGCGACCGACCCAGGCCCTGTGTGCGCGTCGTGGTACCCGAGGGGCACGGACTAGGAGGGGTGCTCCTGTAGTGCGCCAGGGCCGTGAAACCCTCCTGAGGCTAGGGCAGAAACCCTCGCGAGGGCACCTGAGCACCATCCCTCGTGAGGTTGTTCACGACAGAAACCAAAGCGAGGGGCGAAAATCGACGAACCATAAATCAGCAACAGCGATAACTCCAATAAGATTCCAAATGCAAACGAACACGTCAACTGCGGAAAGCAAATGGAAAAGCCGCATCCGGCACCTAATCTAGTCTTCGACGTCTTCTCACCAGCGCAGAGCTAAGTGCTGCCACTGGACGTGGGAGGGAGACCCAGGGCCTGAGGCCGGCGCTCCTGAGACTCCGGGGCGTGTACAGCCCCACTCATTATTACGTGAGAGTGTCACGGGGCGGCGAGCTTCGCAGGCATTGGCCTTGCTTCACAGGCTCCGGGCCTTTCCAAAAAGAGATAATCTTCACAGGCACTCGCCTTGCTTCACAGGCTCCGGGCCTTTTTCCAAAGCGATGATCTTCACAGGCACTCGCCTTGCTTCACAGGCTCCGGGCCTTTTTCCAAAGCGATGATCTTCACAGGCACTCGCCTTGCTTCACAGGCTCCAGGCCTTTTTCCAAAGCAACGATCTTCACAGGCACTCGCCTTGCTTCACAGGCTCCGGGCCTTTTTCCAAAGCGATGATCTTCACAGGCACTCGCCTTGCTTCATAGGCTCCGGGCCTTTTTCCAAAGCGATGATCTTCACAGGCACTCGCCTTGCTTCACAGGCTCCGGGCCTTTTTCCAAAGCGATGATCTTCACAGGCACTCGCCTTGCTTCACAGGCTCCGGGCCTTTTTAGGGGTAGAACCTTCAGAGGTGCTGGATGTTCCATGCATTCTGGATTGGCACTCCCTCCTGAGTCTCCAAGCGCGCGGAGCCGGGCCTAGAAACATGAACAACCTTGAACAGGCCCTCCCACATGGGAGAGAGCTTGTGCAACCCCTCCCTGGAGAGAACCTGCCTGAGCACGAGGTCTCCTACCTCGAGAGTCCTGGGGCGGATGTTGCGGGAGTGATATTGCCGCAGCGCCTGCTGATACCTCGCCGCTCGCAGCGCGGCCTCCCGGCGACGTTCCTCCCCCAGCACGAGGTTCATCCCCCGCATGGCGTCCTGCTGCGCCTCGTCGAACGCCAGGACCCGCGCGGAGTGACGTCTGACCTCGTGAGGGAGGACTACTTCCGCTCTGTAGACCAGGAAGAATGGGGTGTCCCCAGTCGGTTTGGTCGCGGTGGTGCGGATGGACCACAGCACGGACTGCAGCTCATCGTACCATCCTCTGCCGCAGGCCTCCAGCTTCTTCTTGAACGTCCTGGTCTTGAGGCCCCTCGGGACCTCTGCATTGGCCCACTCGGCCTGGCCGTTGCTTCGAGGGTGCGCCACTAAAGCGTAGCATATCTGCGTTCCAAGGTTAGCACAGTATGTTTTGAAGAGGTTACTGGTGAACTGCGAACCGTTGTCTGTGATGATGCGGTTCGGCACCCCGAACCGGCTCACAATGCCCCTGATGAACTTGACCGCGGAGCCCGCGGGGATGGTGCGGACGGCCTCCATTTCAGCCCACTTGGTGAACTTGTCCACGGCGACATAGAGGTAGCGGTAGCCCCCTGGCGCCCGAGGAAACGGGCCCAGGGTGTCCAGCCCCTAGACTGCGAATGGCCATGAAAGGGGTATAGTCTGCAGGCCCCCGGCCGGCTGATGGATTTGCTTGGCATGGAGTGCCCGCAGTCTCCGCCGTGTATGTCCTCCAGTAGTTCCTTTCCTTGCTCCCTGGAAATGCAGCGCGGGAGTACATCGTTTGGTCGCTTTCGGTAGAGTTCTCCGTCTCTGATGCAGTACGCAGTGGCCTGCCGCGCCACACGCTCTGCTTCCTCCTCCTTCTTCGGCAAGGTCCCTTGTGTTAAGTAGCTCCGGAGCTCCGTGATCCAACACCCCTCCTGAGGTTCCATCGTTAGGAGTAGGCGTGCTCCCGAGGCCGGGCCACAGACCAGGGCTCCTGAGGCAGGTGGCTGGGGGAGCTCCTCCCAAGGTTGAGCCGTGTTTGACAATGACGGCAAGGCTGAGGGCTTGAAGAGCCGCTCCTCGAAGACACCAGGCTCCTGAGGCAGCCGCCTGGATGCCCGCTTCGCGATGTCGTCGGCCTCCGTATTGGTGCCACGGGGCACATGCTGCAACTCCAACCCCCAGAACTGCTTCTCCATCCTGTGGACCTCCGCAAGGTAAGCTTCCATGTGCTCGTCTTTCGGCTCGTACACCTTGTTGGAGAAGTTCACGAGGAGCCGTGAATCGCCCTTAATGGTAAGGCGCTTCACCCCCAGGGCTACTGCGGCCTTCAGGCCCGCTATTAGACCCTCGTATTCTGCTATGTTGTTGGAGACCTTTTCACCTTCTTGGAAGCAGAGCTGTACGGTGTAGTAGAGCTTGTCCTGAGTGGGCGATATAAGCACCGCTCTAGCCCCGGCACCATGTCTGGAGAACGCCCCGTCAAAGTGCATGAACCAGCCTTCTGGCGCCTCACTCCCCGGGAAGAGGGACCGATCCTCGTCGGCCTTGAGGGCTGGTGCCTCTATCCATTCTGCCACAAAATCCGCCAATGCTGCTCCTTTGATGACCCTCGTTGTGCTGAATTCGAGCTGAAACGCCTGCAGCTCTATGTTCCACTCAGCGACCCTTCCGGCTGAGTTAGGGCTCCTGAGCACCCTCTCCAGGGGGTATGACGAGACGACTTTGATGGGGTGAGCCTGGAAGTAGTGACGCAGCTTGCGCGAGGCTACCAGTAGCGCGAGGAGGAGCTTCTGAGGCATTGGGTACCGGGCCCTCGCGTCCCGTAGCACCGTGCTAACAAAGTAAACTGGGTGCTCGACAAGACTGGGAGCATCTGGGGCTGCCGCGCCCTCGGGAGGTGAGGGCGCCTCGCGAGGCGTCGCGGCCTCGGGAGGTGGACTACACGGCCGGGTGGCCTCTCTTGCCCCCGGTGCATTTCCCGGTTGCTGACCCTCCTCAACTGTGGTTGTGGCTCCCGCAGGCTTTCCTTGTTCCTGTTTTGTCCTGTCCTGGGCTGCCGCTGTGGCCTTGACTTTGCGTTGCTCCCTAACCGCCACAAGGGCTGCGCTGGCGGAGTAAGGTGTGGCAGCGAGGTACAGTAGCAGGGGCTCCTGAGGGCGTGGAGCCACCATGACTGGGGGACTGGTCAGGTACCTCTTGAGATCTTGAAACGCCTTATCTGCTTCTTCAATCCACTCAAAGGTCCCTTTCTTCTTCATCAGTTTGGAGATGAAGCACCCTAGCACGGTCACGTGCCCCGTGAGCTTCTGCATTTCTCTGAGGGTCTTTGGCGGGCTCATGTCCTCGACCGCTTTGACCTTCTCGGGGTTGGCCTCGATGCCATGATGGGACACGAGGAACCCCAAGAGCTTGCCCGAGGGGACGCCAAACACACATTTCTCCGGGTTGAGCCGCAGGTTTACTGCGTCGAGGCTCGCGAAGGTCTCCTCCAAGTTTTGTATAAGGGTCTTGGCCTCCCGAGACTTTACCACTATGTCATCGACGTAGGCCTCGACATTCCTTCCGAGCTGCTGACCCAGGTTGATGTGCATCAATCGCTGAAAGGTTGCCCCTGCGTTACGTAGCCCGAATGGCATGCACGTATAGCAGTATACCCCGCACGGGGTCAAGAAAGCAGTCTTTAAGACATCTTCCACAGCCATCTTGATCTGGTGATACCCGGAGAAGGCATCCAGGAAGCATAGCAGGTCGCACTCCACAGTGGAATTGACAATCTGGTCGATACGGGGGAGCGGGAACGGATCTTGCGGGCATGCCTTGTTGAGGTTGGTGAAGTCGACACACATGCTTCTTTCCCCCCTTCTTGGGCACAACGACAGGGTTGGCCAACCAGTCCAGGTATCGGACCTCGCGAATGACCCCTGCAGCCTCTAGCTTGCGGGTCTCTTGGGTGATGAAAGCCTGCTTCTCCGTGGACTGCCGCCTGGCCTTCTGCTTCACGGGGCGTATATTTGGGCATACGTTGAGGTGGTGCTCGATGACACTTCTAGGGATCCCCGCCAGCTGATCCGGCTCCCAAGCAAATACCTTCTTATTCGCGCGCAAGAACTTGACCAAGGCCTCCTCCTGCTCAGGCTCAAGGTTGGCGTCTATGGTGAAAGTGGTACTGGACGACCCGTCCTCGTCGACGGGTATCTGCTTGGTCTCTGCCTTATCCTGGGTGAACAACTGCTTCTTCTTGGCGGGCGCAGCCCCCTTGGGCTCAGGGGCCTCCGCTTTGGCGGGCCGTGCCGACGCCGCTGTCTTGAAGGCGAGCTCGAGTACTCGCAGGGCGTCCCCGATGTCACCGCGCACAGTGAGGGTACCATTGCTCCCGGGCATCTTCATGAGGTTGTACGCCGGATGCGTGGCGGCCATGAACTGGGCCAGTGCCGGGTAGCCGAGGATGGCGTTGTAAGGAAGGCCGATGGGGGCGATGTCGAAGTCGACCGTCTCCGTGCGGAAGTTGTCGTAGGTGCCGAAGGTCACCGGGAGCCGGATCTGCCCCAGGGAGTCGGATGATCCGCCCCCGACGCCCGAGAAGGATCGGCTGGGTCGCAGCCGCTCCCGGGGTATGCGGAAGAGGTCGAAAGTCTCGACCGAAAGCAAGCTAAGGCCCGCGCCGCCGTCGACGAGGGTCCGGGTGACGACCACCTGGCAGATGGTGGGGGTGCACAACAAGGGGAGCGCGCCTGAGCTGACCGGGTTGGTGGGGTGGTCCTCCGAGCTGAAGGTCAGATCGACCTCGCTCGCCGCCCGGTCCGGGGGAGCCCCCTGCCACACGGCAGTGGTGCTAACCCGGCAGGCAAAACGCTTGATGTGGCGACTTGTGGGCGGCGCCTGCGAGCCGCCCAGGAGGGCCGCAACGACCGGAGGCGCCGGTGCCGCGGTGCAGTTGCTCTGTCGCGTAGGCGGACGCTGGGATGGTGCTTGTAGCTCGTTACCCGCCTAGCCGGTGGCGGTGTTGACGGCAGGCGGCGGGGGACAACGAGAGCGCCCACCGGCGATGGCCACTGGGGCGGCGCGAGCCTAGGTAGCGCCGCGCATGGTTGCAGCGGCCGAAGGAGGGCGGAGCGGTGGAAGACGGATCCCGGCGCACCCCTACCTGGCGCGCCAAATGTCGGATTTCAGGTTCCGGCACCCCCTTAAGGTTCGAACAATGGGGTGCACGCGGAAATCTCGCCTTCAACCTTTCCGTCTCGATGGGATCTAAATTACTAAAGAACTGCACGAAAGACACAAGATTTATACTGGTTCGGGCCACCGATGTTGTGTAATACCCTACTCCAGTGTGTGGTGGATCGATTGCCTCCTAGGGCTGGTGTGGATGAACAATACAAGGAAGAACAGCCTCGCGAGGGTCTGTTCTTGGCGGTGGTGATGTACTGTTGTGAAGAGCTCAGTCACCCTCTCTCTCTCTCTCTCTCTCTCTCTACTTGCGGACCGACGAACCCGCGAACCGACCAACCCCTTGCTATGTGGGTGGCTAGTCCTATTTATAGAGGCCCTGGTCCTCTCCCCAAATATTGAGCGGGAAGGGATCCAACAATGGTGGGCTAATTTGAAGGGGGACAGCGAGTACATCTATCCTGACAAAAGTAGTCTTCTCCTGCCAAAGGCTCTGGTGATGATGCCGCGTTGGGCTCCATGGTGACCTCCGTCTCGTAGTCCTCTTGGCCTTGGTCTCATTGCACCGAAGTGGAAACCTTTGCCTGATGCCTCGGTACTCCGCTGATACGCTTGCCCCATTTGCACCAAAGAGGAAAGAGGGACGCTGCACGCGCTGGCACCCGCCTGGTGCCCCGTGTCATCATGGCTTGCGTCATGGGCACCTCACGAGGTACCCTGCCTTGAACTCTCCGCCTCCTCGCGAGCCAGCCTGACGAGGCTGTGCCTGAGGACGCGCCGTGTTGTCCGCCTCGCGAGGCTTGGCCCCTCGCGAGGGTCTTGAGCCTCATGTTGATGAAGATGGGCCGCGCTGGGCCCCCACTTGAGCCACGCCGCAGGCCGCAGGTAGGCAAGTCTGGGGACCCCCGTTCCTAGAACGCCGACAAAACCCTAGAAGCTAGCCTATGGTATGATTGTTGTCTATGGAGTTGATGAAGTTGTCCTACGGACTAAAACCCTCCGGTTTATATAGACATCGGATAGGGTTAGGGTTACATAGAGTCGGTTACAATGGTAGGATATCTTGAATATCTGCATCGCCAAGCTTGCCTTCCACGCCAAGGAAAGTCCCATCCGGACACGGAACGAAGTCTTCAATCTTGTATCTTCATAGTCCAGGATTCCGGCCGAAGGTATAGTCTGGCTACCCGAACACCCCCTAATACAGGACTCCCTCAGTAGCCCCTGAACCAGGCTTCAATGACGACGAGTCCGGCGCGCAAATTGTCTTCGGCATTGCAAGGCGGGTTCATCCTCCAAGTCCTTCATAGAAGATTGTAAACACCAAGAGTAGTGTCCGGCTCTACAATATAAGCTTCCACATATTGCCATAGAGAGAATAATATTAACACAAATCAAATCTGCTGACGTATACCGCAGTGCGCCATCACACTACGGCCAAGTCCTTCACCCGAATTGTTTTTACTTTTCCACCTCAGCGTGTTTTGCGAGGCGGTTTCCTTGGCACATCTTGTCGAAGCAGAGATCATGTACCCCCTTTCATGGGATTCTCATCAATACGGACGTGGGTAACCCAATCGTGCTCGTTAGCATATTTTCTCGATTAAAGGCGAGTCCCAAACGGTTACGGGGAGGGCTCCTGGTATTCAGCCTCTTATAAAGAGACTAGGGCCTTATCTTTTCTTCAACAAGTTCGCCCGTCGCCTCAAGTTTCAACACCCTAGGCTCCAGATTCCGGGCGCCTCGGACCTTCGACAATGTCCGGTTCCGACCTTCAAGGCCGATGGATGCCCTCCTCCGTCACGGAGGAGGACGTGCTAAAGTTGAGAGAGGCTAAGTTCCTGACCGGCGAAATTTCGCACAGGTTGCCTACTCAAAGGCAGGCTATCCCCAGTCCCCAGCCCGGTGAGAGCGTAGTGTTCATTTCTCACTTCCTTCGGGGGTTAGGCTTCCCGATAGATACCTTTGTGAGGGGACTGTTGTTTTATTACGGGCTGGAATTCCTCGACTTAGCTCCAGAGTCCATCCTCCATATCTCCTCGTTTATCATTGTGTGTGAAGCGTTCCTCCGTGTTACCCCTCACTTTGGACTATGGCTCAAGACCTTCAAAGTGGAGCCGGAGATGATCGAGGGACGGCACGCAGAGTGCGGAGGCGCTGTTATAAGCAAAAATGCTGATGTTCCATGGCCCAAGGGCTCTTTTCAAGAGGAGCTAGGCTTGTGGCAACGAGAGTGGTTTTATATCACCGCTCCCCGGAGCACCAAATGGGTGGCACCTCCTGCCTTTCGCTCGGGTCCCCCACCACGACTAGCATCATGGGTCAATGGAGGGTTAAATTGGGGTTTGCCCAAAGACGTGCCCTTGTTACAGGGCTGAATTAAGGATCTCCTGGAAGGAGACCTCAGCTTGGTCAAGGTGATGCAGGTCATGCTGATTCGCCGAATATTGCCCGGCAAATGACGCCCCCTTCGCCTGTGGGAGTTTAATCCAGAGGGACCGCGAGCTCTCCAGAACTTTATGGGCGCAACGCCCGCGGAGATGTACAAACTGTTCTTCGGATCACAAGAGATGTGTCCGGATTTAACCGAGGACGCAGGCCTAAGCCGCAATCGCCCGAATACTCAAGTAAGCAACCTTGAGTCCGGACCTTCTATCTGTATAATTGTCATAAACTGGCCCCTAAAAGAGCCTTCCTTTTAAACAGGAGTGGATAGCGAAGGCAAAGCTGATCAGGTGTCCGGCTCCCCTTCCTGAAACCAGGCCGGATCCCGTGCTAGTCAGGATGCTGGAGATAATGCCTTTCGAGGGGGAGGACAAGGAAGCTATGGCCTCCTCGAAGGAGGCTGCTCCGAAGGGAGGAACCGACGATTCCTCTCCTAAGGGGAAGAAGAGAGCCGCATCTGACGACCCGGAAACCATGGCCGCAAAGCGGGGGAGAAAATCCTCGTCAGAGGGTCCGACGCCGGGGAGTTCCTCGGCTGGACTACGCCCTCAAGGGGATCAGCCCTCCAGCAAGCTGTAAGTAGAGAAAGATTTTCCTTTTGAGGGATGAGGGAAATCCTTGATTTATGTCTAAGAAGATTAACCAAACTTTTACCTTGTAGCTCGGACCTCAGCCCTTCTCAGCAGAGCTTGTCTTCGGGGGATCTTCTTTCGGAGATGATGGAGAGCGAGACGCCTCCTCCTGCCGTGCCGCCTAGCGAGGTGGGCGATCCTGAGGTGTCGTCGCGGAGGGTTTCTCCGAATCCGGCATGAGCAGAAGATAGTGTGGCCCCCTGAGGCTCTCCGCGTCCGGACTTCGAAAGAGGTCATGGGACGAGCCCGGCACCATCTGGTGCTCAGTCGGAGGAGCTAAAGATTCTGCTGGGGCGAGCTTGCATCTCAGAGGAGCACCGTGCCTTGATGGGCACGGTGATTGAAAGGACTTCATCCGCAGAGAGCGGATTGCATGAGGCCGTCAAAAGTTTACTGACGGGTTTCGAGGTATATTAGATAATGTACATTTTTGGCAGTTGCGCATGAATAATATGTGCCCTGTGTAGATAGTAGCCCTTGAGACTCTGCGCGTCGTCAAGAAATGACGGCGCACGGAGGATCGTAATCCCAGGTCTAAGATGTCGCCTTTCAATGTAGGCGGCAGGGTGTCCGGAATCGAGCTGAACTGACGATTTTGCCGAACTAAAGCGGAACTAGACGTGGCAGAAGCCGACATCGCACTTGTCAACAAGCGGCTTGAGGAGACTCAAGGTATGCAATTCCCCGGGAGGCATGAGGTAAGAACAGTTTGATGCCTGTGTCTTACAATGTGTGTGCCTGACGCAGATGGTGCGGCCGCCGTGGAGAGTCTTAGGGCAGAACTTGCCCGAGCTAAAGAGCAAGCCAGAAAAAGTGATGCGGCCGCCAAGAAAGCCCTTGAAGAGCTGAGAGCTGAACAAGCTGCCCATTGCTGAAGCAAGGAAGAGATGGCCAAGATGGCCGAAAAGTTAAAAAGCACCACAAACCGTTGCAGACTTCTTGAAGAAGAAGACCAGGCGAAACAGACGGACTTAGAGAAGGCCGCTGCCAATGCCAAGGATGCGCGCTCTGCGATGAGAGCTGCGAAGGAGGAGCTGCGTCAGGCCGAACAGATTGCGGCTGGAAAGCCCTTTATACTGTGAAGGAAATTTTGCGACCCGAAGTTTGCTCCGTTGGACCGGATGCGGAGTGTGGAGGATACCTATCTGGATTTGGCAGCGAGTGCTGCTGATGCGACCGAACAGTTTCGAGATCAGAAAGATCACGAAGTGGAAAAGCTTTTCTGGTCGCAGTTTCACAATCCAGAGCGTCCACAGGCAGTGGACGATCGTTTGGCTCAATGGGCCGAACTGAATAGGTTGTCTGGACTTGCCATGAAGTACGTCATGGGTCATCTGTGGCCGGGGAGATCGGAGCTGAAGAGTTATTTGAGCTTGGTGCAGCAATTCCTTGACGCGGTGCCGCGTATAAATGCAATGAAGAGGTCAGCATGCATAGAGGGCGCAAGGATGGCTCTTGCCCGTGTTAAGACATACTGGGCGGAGATGGAGACCACCGTTGTTGCGTCCCGAGATTCGTACAAAAGCCGAGTACCTTCCGAGCACTATTTTCAGGAAATCCTTGAAGGCGCTCGTGTAATAGAGACACAGTGCTCAAAAGATGCTATGTTATGATAGCATATGTAATTATAAAGTAATATTTTGATGAATTGTAGTGGCCTTTTTATACTTGTGCCTTCAAGTATTGGGAACACCTCCTGTGCGGCCGTTTTAATATATAAAATCTGAAAGATGGCAGTCATTTGCTTCAGCCCCCACGCACATAGTGCGGGGGTGCTCGCAGAAGATGCATATTCACACTTAACCCAACGTCTTGGTCCTACAAAGGAGGTGATAGCGCAGCGGGCCAGGCAACCGGACTATAATGCTTTAACACTTTCACTTAGCCATAGGAGCTTGACAATGAGACTATTTAAGTAGCTCCTTGGTGGCGACTGCGCTCATCCGAGTTCGGGGCGCGTATGTGCCTCACCGGGAAGCGGCCCTTCATTAAACCGGAGGAATCCGATAGATTCCGCTAGGTCATCGAGTGGCTGACCAGTCTCACGCTACATCATGACAGTCAGTTTTCGGCTTTCTCTACTGAGGTGCTCGCCTGGCCGAACCGGGGCACAATCGCAGTAGTTCTCCTGGTGCTACCTTAGCCGATAGAGCGGAACGTAAGGTAGCCGAACTCAGGAGCCGGGCAACCCAACATTTGACCAAAGACATGATTCGGAGCTGATGCATATAATGCCAAAACTCGCGACGCCGAACACTCCCTAAGGTATTCGGTCTTTATGAGTGCGGACAAAACAAAACTCTTTATTAAAAAAAGCCCCTAGTGTCGAGGTACGTGCAAAAATTCTGACATGGCCACATGCTAAGACGCCAGCCTCCTCCTTGGTTATATCAGAAAAAACCAGGGGATGTGTAGCAACAAGAGACTGTAAAAAAGGTTTACACAGGGTCTTAATCTAAAAAGAATCCTTTAGGATGGGTCCCTACTGCACGTCTGCGCCTGTGTCTCCGTTGTGCCGTGTCCTGGACAGGCGCCGCACGACGTTCATCTGTAAAAGAGAGGAACTGAGTTGAAAACGGGTCGTGCCGAAAAAAATTAAAATAAACAAAGTGTAAAGTAAAATTTATAAAATTGAGCTTTATTGTCTCTTGTTGTATATGCATGGAGCCCCTAGTGCGGGGGTATATGGCCACTAAACCTGCATGATGATTTTGTACCGAACTCGTCTATCCGCGTTCGTGGTCTTTAATGACCTATTTTGAAGTTTTCTGGCCGGTGAGGCCATTTTGCTGTGGGGCTGTCAAAGCGGCCGCACGGTCCTCCGCTTGGGGAGGCGCACTTTAGTGCTTCCCCTTCAAAGAGACGATGCCTCGTGGACCGGGCATCTTAAGCGTAAGAGATGCATAATGCGGTATTGCGTTAAAGCGAGCGAAAGCTTTGCGTCCCAGTAGTGCTTGATAGCGACTTGAGAATGGGACGATATGGAAGGTCAGCTTTTCGCGGCGGAGGTTATCGGCAGAGCCAAATATGACTTCGAGCCGGAGAAAACCCATACAACGGGTGTCCGGACCAGGTATTACCCCTTGAAAGGAGGTTTTGCTGCGGCGGATTCTTGCTGGGTTTATCCTCATGTGCTGGATTGTATCCTGATATATCAGGTTTAGTCCACTGCCGCCGTCCATAAGGACATTTGAAAACTGGAGTCCACCAATTATTGGATCGAGTATCAAGGCAGTCCAGCCTGCATTCTTGATATTTCTAGAATAATCTAGCTGATCAAAGATGATCGGTTTTGACAACCAGTGGCCGGACCCTTTGGGGATGCGTGTGGTGCGTACCTTTACGGGCGCCGCACGTTTTGTTATTGGAAGTGAGTTCACTGTTTTTACTTCTTGTGGGAAGTTCTTTTGTTTCCTGGTACTCCACTTTTCGGGTTCGTCCTCGTCTTCGCTTGGTATGTCGAGCCCCTTGTGTTCGGCATTGAGTCTGCCGGATTGTTTGAAAACCCAGCAGTCTATGTGGGTATGGTTAGCAGGCTTCCCGGGAGTACTGTGTATCTGACATATCCTGTCCAGGATTTTATTTAGGTTGGATGGATCGTCCCTGTTATCCTGGGGGGGCGATTTTGCCTGATTTTGTCGTGAGCCTTTGAATCCGGATTGACTGTCATGCTCTTCGGACTTTTGTCCATAGTCCGGCGACGGTCCTTGTTGCATCGCGGTTTTCCTTTTCCATCCCTAGTTTCGGATGTACTTGGGTCGCTGGGGCTGCACCTTGCCAACCAGCTGTCCTCCCCAGCAGAAAAGCGGGTCATGAGGTTTGTTAGTGAGGCCATTGTTCTTGGCTTTTCTTGGCCGAGGTGTTTGGGGAGCCATTCGTCTCGGACGTTATGCCTGAAAGCTGCTAAGGCTTCGGTGTCCGGACAGTCGACTATCTGATTCTTTTTAGTGAGGAATCTATTCCAGAACTGCCGAGCTGATTCTCCGGGTTGTTGAGTTATGTGACTAAGATCGTCTGCATCCGGAGGGCGGACATAGGTCCCTTGAAAGTTTGCTCGGAAATCATCCTCGAGCTCTTCCCAGCTTCCAATTATGTTTTCGGGAAGGCTTTTAAGCCAATGACGGGCTGGCCCTTTAAGCTTAAGGGGTAAATATTTTATGGCGTGGAGATCATCTCCTCTAGCCATGTGTATGTGGAGGTTATAATCCTCTATCGAGACTCCGGGGTCTGTTGTTCCATCGTATGCCTCTATGTTTACCAGTTTGAATGCCTCTGGAAATTCATGGTCCAGGACCTCATCGGTGAAACATAGAGGGTGTCCGGCGCCCCTATATTTGGGTGTGCCGGATTCTGATGATGGCTTCATAGCATTGCTTACGAGAGCTTGCTTTCTTGGCCCATAAATGGACCTGAGTGGGCCATGATGCGAATCCTTAAGTGGGCCGCATGCCGATTTAAGTGCGGCGCCGCTTGCCGCTTTATGGGGTCGTCTATCCGACCGTGTGGCTTTCTCATTTTTTGAATGCGAGGGCTCTAGGGCCTGTTCATCGAATTCAGGTAGTAGCTTTCTTTTCGGATAGCTTTTAGTGAGGCGACTGTCGCCGTATTTATCTGCGGTATTGATTACTTTGCTCCATCTAATCCGGAGTGCATCTTCCGCTGTTTTTAGCTTCCACTTCTGCTTTTTTAGGCTGCGTGCAGTTGCAACGAGCCTCTCGTGCAAATTTTTCTGCTCCATAGGTTTATCCGGCGTGAGGTCGTCCGGAATGTCATTTTCGCCAGAGGATGGATGTTCGGTTTCTCCATCCGCGTTGCCATGTTCGGACGGTTGCTCTAAGGCCTGCTCGTCCTGCTCTATGGCTGCGTTTTTATCGAGGCAGGGCTTGGGTCGGCATTTACGCCGATGCTTTGATTGCTTTTCGGGGGGTCGATCTCCCGTTCCGTCCCCTTTTTCCTCGTTGTCGCATTCTTTAGGGGTATCCACCATGTACACATCGTGAGATGAGGTGGCTGTCCAATGCCCTATGGGCGTTGGTTCATCGGTATCTCCTGCATCGTCATTCATGATGTCGATGTCTCCTGAGTCGAACTTGAGCGCGTCATTTAAATTGTCGACAGTGGCTACCAAGTGGGTGGTGGGTGGGCTTTGAAATTCTTCATCGTCCGTATCCCATCCTCGTTGACCGTAATCCCGCCAGGGCTCTCCTGATAAAGAGAGAGACTTAAGAGAATTCAGGATGACGCCGAAAGGCGAGTGCTGAAAGATGTCTGCGGCGGTGAACTCCATTATCGGCGCCCGATCGGATTCGATTGGCAGGGGCGCGGGGGGTTCGGAGTCCGGCGAGGAGTCCGGATCCTTGGAGTCACAGGTCGTGCAAAGTGCGGGGCTAGCGTTCGGTTCGCTGGCCTTTGAGATCGCAGCCCCCGAGGTGGCGTCCAACCGCTCGTCCTTGATTGGTGCAATAGGCTCCGAGTTAGGGGTCGAAACCGATGTGTGAGCGGCCTTCGGGACACTGTCCGGAGGCAGAGCTAGATCATGCCCCTCGAGATAGTGTGGCGCGCTTGGCCGTGGCTCGAAGCCGTCGAAGATCAAGTCTCCGCGGATGTCAGCCGTGTAGTTTAAGCTTCCAAACCTGGCTTGATGGCCAGGGGCGTAGCTTTCGATCTGCTCCAAGTGGCCAAAAGAATTGGCCCGCAGAGCGAAGCCGCCGAAGACGAAGATCTGTCCAGGGGGGAAAGTCTCACCCTGGACCGCATCGTTGTTGATGATCAAAGGAGCCATCGGACCTAACGGCGACGACACAGAGGAACTCCCAATGAAAGGACCAATGTCGGTGTCAAAACTGGCGGATCTCGGGTAGGGGGTCCCGAACTATGCGTCTAGGCCGGATGGTAACATGAGGCAGGGAACGCGATGTATTACCCAGGTTCGGGCCCTCTTGATGGAGCTAAAACCCTACGTCCTGCTTGATTAATATTGATGATATGGGTAGTACAAGAGTAGATCTACCACGAGATCAAGGAGGCTAAACCCTAGAAGCTAGCCTATGGTATGATTGTTGTCTATGGAGTTGATGAAGTTGTCCTACGGACTAAAACCCTCAGGTTTATATAGACACCGGATAGGGTTAGGGTTACATAGAGTCGGTTAAAATGGTAGGAGATCTTGAATATCCGCATCGCCAAGCTTGCCTTCCACGCCAAGGAAAGTCCCATTCGGACACGGGACGAAGTCTTCAATCTTGTATCTTCATAGTCCAGGAGTCTGGCCGAAGGTACAGTCTGGCTACCCGAACACCCCCTAATCCAGGACTCCGTCAATCGGGTTTATTAGGATTGACAAAGCCGGGAGGCTATTTAACATAAAGTTCCTCCTCAATTTCACCATTTATAGAAGCACTTTTAATGTCCATTTGTTATAAAGTGATATCATGGTGATTAGCATCGGCAAGTAAGATGCGGATGGACTCAAGTCTAGCAACGGGGGCATATGTCTCACTGTAGTCCATACCTTCGACTTGAGTGTAGCCTTGGGCGACGTGATGAGCTTTGTTGCAGACGACTTGACCATCATCGTCTTGCTTGTTGCGAAACACCCATTTGGTACCAATGATATTGTGGTTGTTGTCGAGCTTCTCGGCCAATGTCCATACTTGATTTCTCTCAAAGTTGTGTAGAGATGAATGCTTCTTCAACCTTCATAGGTTCAATACTAGAGATGAATGAATAATGTTCACAAAAATTAGCCAAATGAGTTTTAGAGCGAGTGATTCTCCCGGTTTGAATATCATTGAAGATTTGTTCCACGGGATGATCTCTTGAGACTCTTGCTCAAACTCGTGGGAGCTTTTGCTTGGGTCGGGGTGGAACATCTTCTTCATCTTGTCCTTCTTCTTGGCCTTCTTCATTGTTGACATTGTCATTATCTCGTCGTTGTGGAGAAGGAGGTTGATGAGGTTCATCTTGGTGTACTTCCTCGTTTTCTTCATCTTGATGTGTCCCACTCGTGGATGCTTCCATTTCGACTCTTGGTTCACCTTGTCGTGAGGTGGAAGCCTTCACTTGGCAGACGAGGTACTCTCCTTCACCTCCTTTGGTCAAATCTTTCCAATAGACAAGGCTTGGATTGCTTCCGAAGGGTCTTTATATCCTACATCAATTGGTAGCTGTTAGATTCATCAAACTTCACATCTACCGTCTCTTCAACCTTTTGGGTGAAATTGTGGTAGACACGGTAAGTGTGAGAGTTTGAGCCATAACCAAGTAGGAAACCCTCGTGAGATTTAGGAGCAAATTTAGAACGACGATGCTTATCAAGAATGTAGCACTTAGAGCCAGATACTCAAAAGTATCCAACTTGGGGTTTGTTACCGGTGAGGAGCTCGTATGCCGTCTTGCCGAGTAGCTTGTGAAGATACAAGCGATTTCTTGCATGACAAGCTGTCTCAACCGCTTCCGCCGAAAAGTGTTTTGGAGTCTTGTACTCATCAAACATCGTTATTTCCATCTCAATAAGAGTTTGATTCTTCCTCTCAACAACTCCATTTTGTTGAGGCGTGTACATAGCCGAGAACTCATGTGAAATCCCTTCTTCATCAAGAAAGGTATCCACATTTGAGTTCTTGAACTTTGTTCCGTTGTCGCTGCGAACCTTCTTGATCTTAACTTCAAATTGATTTTGGGCCTTCCTAGCGAAGTTCTTGAAGATCTTTTGGACCTGCAATTTATCATCAAGAAAGAACACCCACTTAAATCTTGAAAAATCATCAACTATAACTAGACCAAATGAGTTACCACCGAGACTCTTGTAGGCATTGGGACCAAAGAGATTCATATGAAGTAGCTCGAGCGATCTTCTTGTGGTCATAATGTTCTTCATGGGGTGACTTCCTCCAACTTTTTTTCCTGCTTGACAAGCACTAGAAAGTCTATCCTTGTCAAATATGACATCTTTTACTCCAAGGATATGATCACCTTTAATAAGCTTATCAAGATTTCGCATGCCCACATGACCTAACCTTCCATGCCACAACCAACCTTTCGAGGATTTAGCAGTTTGGCAAGTTCTGGGTTGAGCATTTTTAGTGAAATCAACAATATATAGATCACCTCTACGTGTACCTGTAAAGACCATTTTATGATTTTCTCTATGAAACACTTGGCAATCTACTTCACTAAATAGGATGTTGAAACCAAAGTCGGCAAGTCTAGATACGGAAAGTAAATTGTAGCCAAGCGATACAAAGAGCATAACATTTTGTATGGAGCTATCATGTGAGATGGACACCTTACCAAGGCCAACCACCCTACCCTTTGAGTTATCACCGAAAGTGACATACTTTCAAGGGCCATCGTTTTCAGCAAGCTCACGAAACATATCTTTGTCTCTGGTCATATGATCAATACATCCACTATCAAGGACCCATTCTTTTCCTCCAGCCATGTAGCCGCGAAGATTAGCCATAAGACCAAAGTGTCTCATCGCATCATCAGGATCATAGTCACTATCATCATCCTAATCATAGTATCCATGTTCAACATTGTCATGTGGTGGATCAATTCCTAGAGAGAGTGATTCATTAGAAGTATGACCATAACAATGTTCATCTCTATGAATTCTAATGACTTCGGAAATGATATTGCTAATGATTCCAACATCTCCTTTGGCGCTCGTGAGATTTATAAGCTCAAGTAAACAATCACCAAATTTGGGATCATTGGAACTCATCTTACTCAAGGCAATAGACTTATGAAGAGTACCATCTAAGTTTTTCAAGGAATAGTTTGGAAAACATTCCTCAAGGAATCTCCATATGGTGTAGGCACAATCAAGAGCAGGCAAGCTAGCAAGCAAGTTTCTAGGCAAACCTCTAGTGATTAAATTGACAGTTCTAAGATTACGGATCATGTCAATAGACTCATCAAGGGTAGGATGGAAAGGATCAATATGAGGTGCACAAGGGCTAGTAATGTACTTGTTCAAGTGATATTCATTGAAAATCTCAAGCATCTCATTTTTCCACTTGTGAAAGTACTCTCCATCAAGAATAGACACTCTACGTCTAAGACTCCCCAACGTGAACTCATCCATCTTCCTCCAAAGGTGTTTAATCGAAAGCAATGGAGAACAATGCTCTGATACCAATTGAAAGGATCAAGACGAGGTGTCTAGAGGTGGGTGAATAGATTCTTAGCAAGAAAAGTTGCAGTTTTTAAATTCTTTAACTTGATGTGGAGTTTTGGCACAAGTTCAAACATTCACAATACATATCAAGCAAGCATGACAAGAGTATATGAGCGGCGGAAAGTAAATCATGCAAGTTGCAAGAATGTAAAGGGATGGGATTGGAGTGTGCAAACACAATTGGAGACACGGAGATTTTTGGCGTGGTTCCAATAGGTGGTGCTATCATACATCCACGTTGATGGAGACTTCAACCCACGAAGGGTAACGGTTGCACGAGTCCATGAAGGGCTCCACCCATAGGGGTCCACGAAGAAGCAACCTTGTCTATACCACCATGGCCATCGCCCACGAAGGACTTGCCTCACTAGGGTAGATCTTCATGAAGTAGGCGATCTCCTTGCCCATACAAACTCCTTGGTTCAACTCCACAATCTTGACGGAGGCTCCCAAGTGACACCTAACCAATCTAGGAGACACCACTCTCCAAAAGGTAATAGATGGTGTCTTGATGATGAACTCCTTGCTCTTGTGCTTCAAATGATAGTCTCCCCAATACTCAACTCTCTCTCATAGGATTGGATTTGGTTGAAAGATTATTTGAGTGGAAAGCAACTTGGGGAAGGCTAGAGATCAAGATTTATGTGGTTGGAATGGAATATCTTAACCTCAACACAAGTGTAGGTGGTTCTCTCTCAAAAAATGTATGTTGGAAGTGTAGGCATGTTCTGATGGCTCTCTCCACAAATGAATACTGGGTGGAGCGGTATATATAGCCTCCACACAAAATCTAACCATTACACATAAATCACCAAACTTGGTGGGACCGAATTATAAAACACGGTCGGACCAATTTGGTTCATAATGTGACTGTTAGGCATTTCGGTGGGACCGGCATGATCAACTCGGTGGGACCAATGTGCTAGGGTTAGCGTAAAGCCTTATCTCAGTTCGACCGATTACACAAACTCGGTGGGACAAATTTTGGTAATAAGCTAAACAGAGAGTTGGCCAAGCAAACTCGGTGGGACCGATTGCATTTATTTCGTTGAGGCCGAAATTAATGCAATAGGCAACTGAGAGTTTACAAGCCCATCTCGGCGAGATCGAGATCCCATCGGTGAGACCGAATTGATTAGAGTTTCTAGCAGTTGCTATGTTAACTGAACTCGGTAGCGCCGGATAGAAAGTTTCGATGGGGCCAAGTTTGACTTTTGGTTTGGGACAAATGTGGATATGATAAAGTGGTTGAGGGCTTTGGAGCATATGAGTATTGGCTTTCCTATGGACTCAATGTGATCTTGGCTCACTAAAATGAAAAATGTAGAGTCCTGAGCTTTGAGCTTGAGCCAATCCTTTGTCCTTATCATCTCGAAGGGGTTCCACATCCTCTAGTCCATGCCACTCCATTGTTGAACTTATCTGAAACATACTAGATGAAAGCATTAGTCCAACAAGAGATATGTTGACATTAATTAACAAAATCACCTAGGGAGCACTTGTGCTTTCAGCTCCTACATATTCTATGAAGATCTTTATCGGTCAAACCACATAACAACATACGTTGTTCCCTTTGTCATCGGTATGTTACTTGCCCGATATTCAATCGTCAGTATCATCATACCTAGTTCAATCTCGTTGCCGGCAAGTCTCTTTACTCGTCCCGTAATGCATCATTCTGCAACTAACTCATTAGTCACACTGCTTGCAAGGCTTATAGTGATGTGCATTGATAACCCACAAGTATAGGGGATCACAACAGTTTTCGAGGGTAGAGTATTCAACCCAAATTTATTGATTCGAGACAAGGGGAGCAAAAAATATTCTGAAGTATTAGCAGTTGAGCTGTCAATTCAACCACACCTGAAAGACTTAATATCTATAGCAAAGTATTTAGTAGCAAAGTACTATGGAAGTAACGATAACGGTGGCAAAAGTAACAGTAGTAGTTTTTGTAGCAATCGTGATAGTGGCAACGGAAAAGTAACTAAGCAAAGATCAATATGTTCAAAACTCGTAGGGAATGGATCAATGATGGTTAATTATGTCGGATGCGATTCCTCATGCAACAGTTATAACATAGGGTGACACGGAACTAGCTCCAGTTCATCAATGTAATGTAGGCATGTATTCTGAATATAGTCATACGTGCTTATGGAAAAGAACTTGCATGACATCTTTTGTCCTACCCTCCCGTGGCAGCGAGGTCCTATTGGAAACTAAGGGATATCAAGGCCTCCTTTCAATAGAGTACAGGACCAAAGCATTAACACTTTGTGAATACATGAGCTCCTCAAACTACAGTCATCACCAGGAGTGGTCCCTATTTTTGTTACTTCGAGGTTACTGGATCATAACACATAGTAGGTTACTATTGACTTGCTAGATAGGATTAAGAACTCACATATATTCATGAAAACATAATAGGTTCAGATCTGAAATCATGGCACTCGGGCCCTAGTGACGAGCATTAAGCATAGCGAAGTCGTAGCAACATCAATCTTAGAACATAATGGATACTAGGGATCAAACCCTAACAAAACTAACTCGATTACATGGTAAATCTCTTCCAACCCATCACTGTCTAGCAAGCCTACGATGAGATTACTGGTACCTCTTGAGCACTGCGTTGGTTTTCACCGAAGAGGAAGGGATGATGCAGCAAAGTGGCGTAAGTATTTCCCTCAGTTTTTGAGAACCAAGGTATCAATCCAGTAGGAGGCTACGCGCGAGTTCCTCGTACCTGCACAAAACAAATAAATCCTCGCAACCAACGCGATAAGGGGTTGTCAATCCCTACACGGCCACTTACGAGAGTGAGATCTGATAGATATGATAAGATAATATTTTTGGTATTTTTATGATAAAGATGCAAAGTAAAATAAAAGCAAAGTAAAAAAGCAAAGGAAATTACTTAGTATTGGAAGATTAATATGATGAAGATAGACCCGTGGGCCATAGGTTTCACTAGTGGCTTCTCTCAAGAGCATAGGTATTCTACAGTGGGTGAATGAATTACTGTTGAGCAATTGACAGAATTGAGCATAGTTATGAGAATATCTAGGTATGATCATGTATATAGGCATCACGTCCGAGACAAGTAGACCGACTCCTGCCTGCATCTACTACTATTTCCCCACTAATCGATCACTATCCAGCATGCATCTAGAGTATTAAGTTAATGAAAACAGAGTAACTCCTTAAGCAAGATGACATGATGTAGAGGGATAAACTCATGCAATATGATGAAATCCCCATCTTGTTATCCTCGATGGCAACAATACAATACGTGCCTTGCTGCCGCTACTGTCACTGGGAAAGGACACCGCAAGATTGAACACAAAGCTAAGCACTTCTCCCATTGCAAGAAAGATCAATCTAGTAGGCCAAACCATAAAAGAATTCAGAGGAGATTCAAATACTGTTCATAGATAGCCTTGATCATAAACCCACAATTCATCGGTCTCAACAAACACATCGCAAAAACAAGATTACATCGAATAGATCTCCACAAGAGAGCGGGAGAACATTGTCTTGAGATCCAAAAAGAGAGAAGAAGCCATCTAGCTAATAACTATGGACCCGTAGGTCTGAGGTAAACTACTCACACTTCATAGGAGGGGCTATGGTGATGATGTAGAAGCACTCCGTGATCGATGCCCCCTCCGGCGGAGCTTTGGAACAGGCCCCAAGATGGCATCTCGTGGATACAGAGAGTTGCAATGCTGGCATTAGGGTTTTGGCTCCGTATCTGATCGTTTGGGGGTACGTAGGTATATATAGGATGAAGGAGTACGTTGGTGGAGCAACAGGGGGCCCACGAGGGTGGAGGGCGCGCTAGGGGGGTAGGCGTGCCCCCTACCTCGTGGCCTCCTCTTTTGTTTCTTGACATAGGGTCCAAGTCTCATGCGTTTTGTTCGTTGAGAAAATCACGTTCCCGAAGGTTTCATTCCCTTTGTACTCTGTTTGATATTCCTTTTCTTTGAAACCCTAAAATAGGCAAAAAAACAATGCTGGGCTGGGCCTCCGGTTAATAGGTTAGTCCCAAAAATAATATAAAAATGGATATTAAAGCCCAATAATGTCCAAAACAGTAGATAATATAGCATGGAGCAATCAAAAATTATAGATACGTTGGAGACATATCAAGCATCCCCAAGCTTAATTCCTGCTCTTCCTCGAGTAGGTAAATGATAAAACCAGAATATTTGATGCGGAATGCTACTTGGCATACTTTTAATGTAATTCTTCTTAATTGTGGTATGAATATTCAGATCCGAAAGATTCAAGATAAAAGTTTAATACTGATATAAAAATAATAATACTTCAAGCATACTAACAAAGCAATCATGTCTTCTCAAAATATTATGGCCAAAGAAAGTTATCCCTACAAAATCATATAGTCTGGCTATGCTCTATCTTCATCACACAAAGTATTTAAATCATGCACAACCCTGATGACAAGCCGAGCAATTGTTTCATACTTTTGACATTCTCAAACTTTTTCAATCTTCACGCAATACATGAGCGTGAGCCATGGATACAGCACTATAAGTGGAATAGAATGGTGTTTGTGGAGAAGAAAAAAAGGGAGAAGATAGTCTCACATCAACTAGGCGTATCAACGGGCTATGGAGATGCCCATCAATAGATATCAATGTGAGTGAGTAGGGATTGCCATGCAACGGATACACTAGAGCTATAAGTATGTGAAAGCTCAACAAAAGAAACTAAGTGGGTGTGCATCCAACTTGCTTGCTCATGAAGACCTAGGGCATTTTGAGGAAGCCCATCATTGGAATATACAAGCCAAGTTCTATAATGAAAAATTCCCACTAGTATATGAAAGTGATAACATAGGAGACTCTCTATCATGAATATCATGGTGCTACTATGAAGCACAAGTGTGGTAAAACGATAGTAACATTGTCCCTTCTCTCTTTTTCTCTCAATTTTTTTTGACTTTGGGCCTTTCCTCTTTTTTATGGTCTCTTTTATTTCTCTTTTTTTATTTTTTGTTCGGAGTCTCATCCCGGCTTGTGGTGGAATCATAGTCTGCATCATCCTTTCCTCACTGGGACAATGCTCTAATAATGATGATCATCACACTTTTATTTTCTTTGCAACTCAACAATTACAACTCTATACTTAGAACAAAATATGACTCTATATGAATGCCTCCGGCGGTGTACCGGGATAAGCAATGAATCAAGAGTGACATGTTTGAAAGAATTATGAATGGTGGCTTTGCCACTAATACAATGTCAACTACATGATCATTCTAAGCAATATGACAATGATGGAGTGTGTCATAATAAACGGAATGGTGGAAAGTTGCATGACAATATATCTTGTAATGGCTACGGAAATGCAATAACAGGTAGGTATGGTGGCTATTTTGAGGAAGGTATATGGTGGGTGTATGATACCGGCGAACGGTGCGCGGTATTAGAGAGGCTAGCAATGGTGGAAGGGTGAGAGTGCGTATAATCCATGGACTCAACATTAGTCATAAAGAACTCATATACTTATTGCAAAAATCTACAAGTTATCAAAGCAAAGTATTACGTGCATGCTCCTAGGGGGATACATTGGTAGGAAAAGACCATCGCTTGTCCCCGACCGCCACTCATAAGGAAGACAATCAAAAAATAAATCATGCGCCAACTTCATCACATAACGGTTCACCATACGTGCATGCTACGGGAATCAAAAACCTTAACACAAGTATTTCTCAAGTTCACAACTACTCAACTATAATAACTTTAATATCACCATCTTCATATCTCAAAACAATTATCAAGCATCAAACTTCTCATAGCATTCAACACGCTCATAAGAAAGTTTTTACTATTCTTGTATACCAAGCATATTAGGATTATTTAAGAAAATTACCATGCTATTTAAGACTCTCAAAATAATATAAGTGAAGCATGAGAGATCAATAGTTTCTATAAAACAAATGCACCACCGTTCTCTAAAAGATATAAGTGAAGTACTGGAGCAAAACTATATAACTCAAATGATATAAGCGAAGCACATAGAGTATTCTAACAAATTCCAAATCATGTATGGCTCTCTCAAAAGGTGTGTACAGCAAGGATGATTGTGGTAAACTAAAAATCAAAGACTCAAATCATACAAGACGCTCCAAGCAAAACACATATCATGTGGTGAATAAAAATATAGCTCCAAGTAAAGTTACTGATAGAAGTAGACGAAAAGAGGGGATGCCTTCCGGGGCATCCCCAAGCTTTGGCTTTTAGGTTTCCATAGATTATCTTGGAGGTGCCATGGGCATCCCCAAGCTTAGGCTCTTGCCAATCCTTGTTCCATAATCCATCAAATCTTTACCCAAAACTTGAAAACTTCACAACACAAAACTTAAAGTAGAAAATCTCGTGAGCTCCGTTAGAGAAAGAAAACAAAAGACCACTTCAAGGTACTGTAATGAACTCATTATTTATTTATATTGGTGTTAAACCTACTGTATTCCAACTTCTCTATGGTTTATAAACTATTTTACTAGCCATAGATTCATCAAAATAAGAAAACAACACACGAAAAACAGAATCTGTCAAAAACAGAACAGTCTGTAGTAATCTGTAGCTAGCGCAAGATCTGGAACCCCAAATATTCTAAAATAAATTTCTGGACGTGAATAATTTATCTATTAATCATCTTAAAAAATAATTAACTAAATATCACTTTCCAAATAAAAATGGCAGCAGTTCTCGTGAGCGCTAAAGTTTCTGTTTTTACAGAAGATATCAAGACTTTCCCCAAGTCTTCCCAACGGTTCTACTTGGCACAAACACTAATTAAACACAAAAAAACACAACCTAAACAGAGGCTAGATAAATTATTTATTACGAAAAAGTAGCAAAAATCAAGGAATAAAAGTAAAATTGGGTTGCCTCCCAACAAGCGCTATCGTTTAACGCCCCTAGCTAGGCATAAAAAGCAAGGATAGATCTGGGTATTGCCATCTTTGGTAGGTAATTCTTCAATGAGGCATCTACCATCATTAGGAATTTCTTTCTTTTTATTGTTTATCAAACTTTTAGGCACAAGATCAAAAAATTCATTTGTAACAAATGGTTCCTTAATGATAGCAAAAAGATTGGGATGAATACTTATGGATTTGAGATCCGCAGTTTCCTTACTAGAAGATTCACCCTTATTTTTAGGAACATACATAAGCTTGGCAATTTTAGTGGGAGAACTTGGAGTATTCTTTACGGAAGAAAAAGTGGTTCCCAAGTTGGTAATAATACCCTCAAGTTTATCAATTCTAGTGGAATCCTGATTTATTTTCTCATTAACTATGGGTTCTTTCTCTTTAATATTTTTCAAAGTGACTCCTACTTTAGATCCATATTGAGAGATTCGGTTGTGGATCTTTTTATCCAAATTTTCAATTAGCTCTACGGTAGCAACCTTATTTTCAATAATTTTGAGCCTTTGCATTACATGCTCCAAAGTTAATACAGTTCCATTAACCAAAAGTGGGGGTGAGCCAAACAAATCTATCATAGCATTATAAGAATCAAAAGTATGGCTACCCAAGAAGTTCCCTCCGGTAATAGTATCGAGGATATATCTGTGCCAAGGAGTTGCGCCTACATAAAAATTGTGAAGAAGAACGAAAGTAGATTGCTTCCTGGTAGATCTATTTTGAGCATTGCAAATTCTATACCAAGCATCTTTTAGATTTTCTCCCTCCCTTTGCTTAAAATTTAGAATTTCATTCTCGGGAGACAACTGAGAAGATAAGGGACTAGCCATAACGACAAGCAAACGGAAAAGGGGCGAATGGCAAAAGAGAGGGAGGATAGAGAGAGAGGGCGAATAAAACGGCAAGGGTGAAGTGGGGGACAGGAAAACGTGAGGCAAATGGCAAATAATGTAATGCAGGAGATAGGGATTGTGATGGGTACTTGGTATATTGACTTTTGCGTAGACTCCCCGGCAACGGCGCCAGAAATCCTACTTGCTACCTCTTGAGCACTGCGTTGGTTTTCCCCGAAGAGGAAGGGATGATGCAGCAAAGTAGTGTAAGTATTTCCCTCAGTTTTTGAGAACCAAGGTATCAATCCAGTAGGAGGCTACGCGTGAGTCCCTCGTACCTGCACAAAACAAATAAATCCTCGCAACCAATGCGAGAAGGGGTTGTTAATCCCTACACGACCACTTACGAGAGTGAGATCTGATAGATATGATAAGATAATATTTTTGGTATTTTTATGATAAAGATGCAAAGTAAAATAAAAGCAAAGGAAATTACTAAGTATTGGAAGATTAATATGATGAAGATAGACCCGAGGGCCATAGGTTTCACTAGTGGCTTCTCTCAAGAGCATAGGTATTCTATGGTGGGTGAACGAATTACTATTGAGCAATTGACAGAATTGAGCATAGTTATGAGAATATCTAGGTATGATCATGTATATAGGCATCACGTCTGAGACAAGTAGACCGACTCCTGCCTGCATCTACTACTATTACTCCACTCATCGACCGCTATCCAGCATGCATCTAGAGTATTAAGTTAATGAAAACAGAGTAACGCCTTAAGCAAGATGACATGATGTAGAGGGATAAGCTCATGCAATATGATGAAAACCCCATCTTGTTATCCTCGATGGCAACAATACAATACGTGCCTTGCTGCCCCTACTGTCACTGGGAAAGGACACCGCAAGATTGAACCCAAAGCTAAGCACTTCTCCCATTGCAAGAAAGATCAATCTAGTAGGCCAAACCAAACTGATAATTCGAAGAGACTTGCAAAGATAACCAATCATACATAAAAGAATTGAGGGGAGATTCAAATATTGTTCATAGATAGACTTGATCATAAACCTACAATTCATCGGTCTCAACAAACACACCACAAAAAGAAGATTACATCGAATAGATCTCCACAAGAGAGGGGGAGGACATTGTATTGAGATCCAAAAAGAGAGAAGAAGCCATCTAGCTAATAACCATGGACCCGTAGGTCTTAGGTAAACTACACACACTTCATCGGAGGGGTTATGGTGATGATGTAGAAGCCCTCCGTGATCGATGCCCCCTCTGGCGGAGCTCCGGAACAGGCCCCAAGATGGGATCTCATGGATACAGAAAGTTGCGGCGCTGGCATTAGGGTTTCGGCTCCGTATCTGATCATTTGGAGGTACGTAGGTATATATAGGAGGAAGGAGTACGTCGGTGGAGCAACAAGGGGGCCACGAGGGTGGAGGGTGCGCCAGGGGGGTAGGCGGCCCCTACCTCATGGCCTCCTCTTTTGTTTCTTGACATAGGGTCCAAGTCTCCTGGGTCTTGTTCGTTGAGAAAATCACGTTCCCGAAGGTTTCATTCCGTTTGGACTCCGTTTGATATTCCTTTTCTTCGAAACCCTAAAATAGGCAAAAAAAACAGCAATTCTGGGCTAGGCCTCCGGTTAATAGGTTAGTCCCAAAATAATATAAAAGTGGATAATAAAGCCCAATAACGTCCAAAACAGTAGATAATGTAGCATGGAGCAATCAAAAATTATAGATACGTTGGAGACGTATCAATTACTCAAGCACGGCGGTGAGCATCATGAAATTGGTGATAGATGATGGTTGATGATGACAATGGCGACGGATTCCCCTCTCCGGAGCCCCAAACGAACTCCAGATCAACCCTCCCGAGGAAGATTAGAGCTTGGCGGCAGCTCCGTATTGTAAAACGTGATGAATCCTTCTCCCTTATTTTTCTCTCCCTGAAAGTGAATATATGGAGTTGGGGTTGAGGTCGGTGGAGTCCCAGGGGGGCCACAACGTAGTGGGGCCCGCCCCAAGGGGGCGCCCTGCACCCTCGTGGACAGGGTGTGGGCCTCCTGATGCTGATTCTTTCGCCGATATTTTTCATTAATTCCAAAATGTGTCTCCGTGGATTTTTAAGTCAGTCGGTGAACTTTTATTTCTGCTCAAAAATAACACCATGGCAGTTCTGCTAAAAACAGCGCCAGTACGGGTTAGTTCCATTCAAATCATGCAAGTTAGAGTCCAAAACAAGGGCAAAAGTGTTTGGAAAAGTAGATACGTTGGAGACGTATCATGCATTATCGAGAGGGCCCAGAGATAACTCTCCGACAATCGGAGTGACAAATCCTAATCTTGATCTATGCCAACTCAACAAACACCATCGGAGACACCTGTAGAGCATCTTTATGATCACCCAGTTACGTTGTGACGTTTGATAGCACACTGAGTGTTCCTCCGGTATTCGGGAGTTGCATAATCTCATAGTCATAAGAACATGTATAAGTCATGAAGAAAGCAATCGCAATAAACTAAATGATCATTATGCTAAGCTAACGGATGGGTCTTGTCCATCACATCATTCTCTAATGATGTGATCACGTTCATCAAATGACAACACATGTCTATGGCTAGGAAACTTAACCATCTTTGATTAACGAGCTAGTCAAGTAGAGGCATACTAGGGACACTCTGTTTGTCTATGTATTCACATAGTACTAAGTTTCCGGTATACGGAAATATAAATAACAACTTTATTATTGCCTCTAGGGCATATTTCCTTCAATATCAACTGAAAGATACATCAAGGAATGAGATATCCATTGATACACGCAAACGGAAAGATGTCAAACTCCCAAAAGATAGAATGGTTCCAAACAAACCAAGTGATCTATAAAGTTTCATGATGGCACAAAGTACCAAAAAGAAACCATTTGCATTCCACCAACACACACTTGATAAGGATCACAAGGTGAGCGTTCTAAGAAAAATAGGATAGCTCCCCCAAGCATTGCGCATAGAATTTGCATTTGAATACAAAAAGCACAAGATGGGATCACCACTTTCACTATATCTATACAAACACTAGGCATGCTCAAGGAAATAACAAGATCCACAAGTGGTATGGAATACAATGGGAGTTTACACAATCCTAGGCAAGAGATAAGGCAAACAAAAGCAAAAGGCCAATGTAAAGATGATCAATAATTTCTACCACACATAAGTGAGTACCAATTGTTAAAAGACAAGAAGTATTTGGAAATAATCCCCGTTGGTAGATAGCAAGGATATCCAGCATCACCTTCACACCAAACACAAGCAAATTGCAAATTGTAGAGATAACATGCCACCTAAGAACAAGATAATTTACAATATCAATTCTAGGTGACAATATCTCAAATGTACAAATTTTCTAGGCTTGTAATATGCACATAGCATATTACTCCCCCATAATGTGATACCAATAAAAACTTAACAAGAGGCAATCAGAGGATCCAACAAAAGATAATTAATGGACTATTTATAATTTAAATTTCTCATGATAAGACATACCACATAGCGACAAGATAATTAATGGACTATTTATTTGTAATATCAATACTAGATGGTATTCCTCATGTACACACATTTATAGGATTGTGAGGTGCACAAAGCACATCACTCCCCCACAATGGGATATTCCATTAATCTCTCACAAGAGCCAACAAAGATACAAACAATGTGCACAAAGGCTCAACATACGACACACATGTACATGATGTGCAAACCAACATATAAGCAATTTGGAGACATAACATATACAAACACATGCAAGTAACAAAACGAAAACATGCAAAGGGGCAAGTAACTTTCAATGTAAACAATTTAAGTACAAGTTACTGGAAGGAGGCACATTGGATATAGTATAGAAACTTGATAACCCAATTGACTTGGCTTGAGACAATAAGAATGATGAAGTCCCCTTAATTCTTCATAATGTAGCCAAGTCTCCAATGCCCTCCAACAACACCTATTGATCAAGTTTGAGCTTGTGGTCCCTAACCAAGTTGGGTCCTAAGAGGTTAGTCACACTAGGCTTGGCAACCCAAATGGTTCTTTGCTTGAAACCACTTTGAGTACCAAGAAACTTGGCAAACACATTGCCAACATTATCATTCCCAAGAGAATAGATATCATCAATAATAATTGGGTTGGATAAGTTAGCACTAGTGCATGAGGAAGCAAGGTGACCTTTCTCACGACATAGGTAGCAACGTCTACTCTTTGCTTTCTTCTCACTTGATTTCTCAACTTGAGAAGCATTAGCTTGAGTTTTCTTGGGAATAGGACTTTATTCAACTTGAGGTTGACCATGAGAATGAACTTGTGGCCTCTTCCCTTATTGCTTGTCACTAATGGGCTTCTTCTTCAATGGGCAAGATCTAACATGATGCCCTTCAATCTTGCACTTGAAGCAAATAATCTTGGCCAATTTCTTGGCTTGTTTTTGGCCCTTATTCTTGTTCATCTTGGACTCGTTCTTCTTATTGGAGTTGAATCCACGTCCACCTTTGTCATTGGGGGATTTTTGCACACTCAAGATATTGTTGACTATGGACTTCCCTTCATGACACATTTCCAAGTCTTTCTTTAATAAAGTGACTTGGGCCTTGAGCTCTTTGATTTCCTGTACATGGTTAGTCTCAACACAAGTACTAGAGGAAGTATAAACTTCGTCGTTAGAGCAACAAGGCAAGGAGAGAAATTCATCACAAGATGTCCTAACATTATGAGTAGATGAATTACAAGGACTAGCACATGGCAATACAGCATTTTGACTTGAAGTAGTGCTAGTATCCACATGAGGCTCAATAGATGTTACCTTAGCAATCATGGCCTCATGAGCTATATTTAGAACATTATGGGATACTATAAGATCATCCTGAGAGCTTGAGAGCTTTTCATGGCTTTCTTCCAATTTCCCATAAGTGCTAGATAGCAACTCAAGTTGAGCCCATAGCTCAACATTCTCCTTCAAAATGGATGCTTCACAAGTAATAGAGTTAGTAGCACAAGCATAATCATTAACAACAAGAGGAGAGGACAACTTGGCAAGATCTTTTAAATAAGAAGGTTCAAGTTTAGCATGAGACTCGATGAGTTTGATGAGCTCACCCTTGATGACCCTTGAGCCATTTTCGAGGAGCTCAAAATCCTCAAGGTGTTTACCATGAGCAACTTCAAGCTTAGCATTTTTAGCTTCGAAATCATTTTCCACCTCAAGTGCTCTATCATGAGATTCCTTTATTCTAGCTAATTCTAGAGCAAAGGTCTCCTAAAGCGATTCCTTGGTGGTTTGTTCAAGTTCAAGAGCTTGAGAGAGGTCGGCGATCTCATTAGTGTAATCACGCTCATGACCTTCCATTTTATCAATGGTGACCTCATGCTCCTCGAGATGAGATTCCAACTCCTCAATGTATTTCTTGCCCTCAATTGCAATAGACATGATTTCCATGAAGTTGGAACAAGCAATTTTATTCTTATGAAGAGCTTTAAAAATCATTTCTCCCTTGATTTTTAAGGAAGCAACATTATCATTCTCTTCATCATTATCCTCATCATCATTAGCATTAACATCATCATCAAGAGACATATTGGGGTTCAAAGTAGGAGATACCTTTGAAGCCTTAGCCATAAGGCAAAAAGCAATAGATGATGATGTAGGATCCCTTGAAGCAGCATTTAAGACCACATCTTGTTCCATGGAGTGTTGAGTTTCCTCTACAGTGTTAGCACAACTCGAGGAAATAGATACATTTTTATCATGGCAACAAGACATAGCAAGCATATCATCATGAGATTTGAGCAAGCAATTTCTACATGATATGCAAGGACTACCAACAAAAGCATGTGAAATATGTAAGGTGCTCGAAGTGTTAAAGTCCAAAGAAGGACCATTGCAATAAGATAGTGATGAAGAATCACCAAGAACAAGCACACTATCATCATTGCAATGACCAACACTACTCACCCTATAATTACCTTGTGGCAATCGACATGTAGGTGAAGTAGAAGAAGTTGAGAAGGCAACACGGGCGGAGGTGGAGGGAGAACAATCATCCCCACAAATCTTGGACGCACCATATTTATCTTGAAGCTTTGTCCACCACTCATGAGCATCCCGGAACGACATGAGTTGAAATATAACTACATTTCTCAAAGCATCAAAAAGCACATTAGAAGCTTGAGCATTGAGATAAGAGTTTTTGTCATCCTCTAAAGATAATCTTTGGGGATCCTTTGGAGGAGAAAAACCCATATCTACAATTCGCTCTAAATTTGGGTCCATGACCCTAAAGAGATTAAGCATGCGAAATACCCAAACATCAAAATTTGTGACATCGAAACTAAGAGTGTCAAAGAATCCTAATCCCCTAGTCGACATCTTTACTCCCTAGGCAATTAAGCCTGACAAATATAGATGAGGCTCTGATACCAATTGAAAGATCGTGGATGTTACCTAGAGGGGGTGAATAGGTGCTTTAAAATAATTACAGTTTAGGCTTGAACAAATGCTGAATAAACCTAGTGGTTAATTTGTCAAGCACAAAACCTACAACAACTAGGCTCACCTATGTGCACCAACAACTTATGCTAAGCAATATAAACTACTAGGTGATAGCAAGATATATTATAAGAAACAATATGGCTATCACCAAGTAAAGTGCATAAGTAAAGGGCTCGGGTAAGAGATAACCAAGGCATGCGGAGACGACGATGTATCCCAAAGTTCACACCCTTGCAGATGCTAATCTCTGTTTGGAGTGGTCTGGAGGCACAATGCTCCCCAAGAAGCCACTAGGGCCACCGTAATCTCCTCACGCCCTCGCACAATGCAAGATGTCATGATTCCACTAAGGGACCCTTGAGGGCGGTCACCAAACCCATACAAATGGCAACCCTTGGGGGCGGTCACTAAACCTGTACACTTTGGCAACCCTTGGGGGCGGTCACCGGAACCTGTCAAATTGCCCGAGGCGATCTCCACAACCTAATTGGAGACCCCCGACGCTTTCCCAGAGCTTTACACCATAATGATTGAGCTCCGAACACCACCAACCGTCTAGGGCGCCCAAGAACCCAAGAGGAACAAGATCAAGGGTACCAAGAACCCAAGAGTAATAAGCTTCTCAACTTGTAACTTCCATGTATCACCGTGGAGAACTCAAATTGATGCACAAATACAATGGCAAGGGCACACGGAGTGCCCAAGTCCTTCTCTCTCAAATCCCACCAAAGCAACTAATGCTAGGGAGGAAAGTGACAGGAAGAAAAAGAAGGAGAACACCAAGAACTCCAAGATCTAGGTCCAAGGGGTTACCCTCACATAGAGGAGGATGTGATGGGTGGAAATGTGGATCTAGATCTCCTCTCTCTTTTCCCTCAAAAACTAGCAAGAATCCATGGAGTGATTGAGAGTGAGCAAGCTCGAAGAAGGTCCACGATGGGGGAAGAACACGAGCTCAAAGGATAAGGTTCATTGGGGAGGAACCCCCTTTTATAGGTGGGAAAAAATAACCGTTATGCTCACATCCCGCATAGAGCGGTACTACCGCTCATTGGAGCGCTATTATCGCTAGGGCGGTGGAAGCCCTTTGAAAAACAAGAGTGAGGAAGCAAAAGGCCGGTAGAACCGCTGGAGCGGTACTACCGCTCATCCTCATGATACTACCGCTAGGGGTAGTGGTACTACCTCTAAGGGTAGTATCGCTCCCAAGAGCAGTAGTAAAAAATTACATCCCCTCCAAGTGGTAGTACCGCTGCAGCCTTTTTAAGGACACCAAAACGGACTCCGAATTCAAAGAAACCAAGTTTGTTGGAAAGCTAGCGACAAGGGATAACACAATCTTGATAAAAATAATAATAATAAGGAAATTAGAAAAGGCCCAAGAGAAAATGGTGAGAACCCTTCCTTGAATAAGACCGGTAGAACCTCCAACACTGAAAATGCAATAGAAGAAGCATGAGAACTCCGTTTTCGATGAACTCGAGCTTTTCATCAAGATGACTATAAGCTCTAAGACTCACAAAGAGAACCAAACAAGAACCAAGAAAGATGATGCAAGGATGCAATGGTTTGAGCTCTCTGGGAACGATACGATCAAGCTACTCATCAAGAGCCCCCCTTGATAGTACGGCAATCGATCCTATAACTCGGTCTCCCAACTACCACCATGAGACCGGTAAAATAGAAAACCTATCAAGGGCAAACCTTTGCCTTGCACAAAGTCCACTTGAGCTAGATGTAGATGATCTTGACTTCCTCAAGTTGGACCACCTTTCTTGATTGCGTTGGCTTGGTGAAGACTAGTAGATTGCTCCCCATACTCCACTATGGGTGAGCCACTCTTCGGCACATCTTCACAAATCCATTGTCACCACAAAGGACGGCAAGCTTCAAGAACTTGATATCTTCATGATGCATCACTTGAACTTGCACATGGCAACCTAACCCCACAAAGAAGTCTCACGAAGACCATGGATTAGTACACAAAGCGTAATTGACAATGCTTACCATACCATGGGATCACTTGATCCCTCTCGGTACATCTTCTATGCTTTGTGTGTCAATCAACTTGATTCACTCTTTGACTTAGTCTTGATCAACCTCTCACAGGACCAATCTTTAGGTAATTCCTTGAATAGCACCTTGGTCGACACAAACTCTCCTTGAAACCAACACATGTACTCCAAGAAAAGCCTATGGACAAAACCTTCACATATAAATCGAGGCAACCATTAGTCCATAGAGATCGTCATCAATTACCAAAATCAAACATGGGGGCACCGCATGTTCTTTCAACGAGCCTTGGTCGTACAAATGCGCGAGTAGGCGTTCAAGACCCCGCCTGTATGTACGTATGTGGTCGTATTTTTAGGCATCTGGTTGTACGTACATGTACACGGTTTTGACTGGACTGCCTGAACTACTACACCGGGGGCTCTACTACTACACGTGCCGCTGCTTGCTCGGTCATGATTCGTCGTTGTAGAGAGACCGATTGACCAGTATGTACGTACACGTTCGCGACCAGAATGACAACTCTACATATGCTTCGACCACATGGGTCCCGACTATTAGGGAGGATAAGGAGGAACTTTGTTGCGTGCGAAGTTATGGATGGTGGGTCCCAACGGTCAGTGGGGGAATCATTTTTGCCCATAATATGGATGCACTTCCTTGTGTGCGAAGATGTAGCTGGTAGGTCCCAGCTGTTAGGAAGGAAACATTTTTTTCGCAAAATACAGAGTCCCTTTCGGTGGGTCCCCACTGTCAGGTGGAGGAATAATTATTTTATGCAGAATAAGGAGACACATCCTTGCTGCGGCCGGGATCCAGCTATCATCCTCTCCACTTACAGTCCTCTTCGATGGAAGTCGTTCTTTGACCATGTTGACCACACCGCGCTTAGAGCACCAAGGCGGTGGACGATGGTGAGGCCTGGAAGGGGACGACACGGAGCCGGGGAAGACGCGGTAGTGCATGCCCACGCGGAGAAGAGTACGAGGGTTCGATGGTTCGGCTGCGGTGTAACTGCTGCCGTCACCGCAGAATAACACGGGTTGTGGGTTAGTAGAGGGATGGCCTGGCCAGCGGTGGGTGTAGGGTGGGGTGGTGAGGCCTGCGCGGCGGCACAGCCGACTACTGGTTCTGGTGTGAGGTATGCTATCATCGCCGAAGAAGAATAGGATATCAGGGTAGTAAAGGGATGGCCTGGCCAGCATTTCAGGGTACGACAGTGTAACGCCCTCAATGCGGCTATATCTCCTACGTGTCGAAGCACGACTTAGAGGCATAACCGCATTGAAAGCAATGTCGCAAGTAAGGTAATCTTCACAACAACCCATGTAAATAAATAAATGGGAAAAGATACATAGTTGGATTACACTCACCACGTCACACAAATACATGAATAACATTACATTCATCCAATACACTCATGGTCTGGCTACGGTACCAAAATAAAGATCAACCCCCACATGCGACACGGTCCCCGATCGCCCCAACTGGGCACCAATACTGATCATCTGGGAAAGACACATAGTAACGACGAGAGTCTTCATCGAACTCCCACTTGAGCTCAAGCGCACCGTCTGGAGCGGTATTATCGGTCCCTGCATCTGGTTTTGGAAGTAAATTATGAGTCACGGGGACTCGGCAATCTCACACCCTCGCGATCAAGACTATTTAAGCTTATAGGTAAGGCAAGGTATGATGTGGAGCTGCAGCAAGCGACTAGCATATATGGTGGCTAACCTATTCGCAAAAGAGAGCGAGAAGAGAAGCCAAAAGCACAGTCGAACAACTATGATCAAGAAGTGATCCTAGCACAACCTACGTCCAGCATTACTCCAAGACCGTGTTCGCTTCCCGGACTCCGCCGAGAAGAGACCATCATGGTTACACACGCGGTTGATTCATTTTAATTAAGTTAAGTTTCATGTTATCTACAACCGGACATTAACAAATTCCCATCTGCCCATAACAGCGGGCACGACTTTCGAAAGTTCAAATCCCTGCAGGGGAGTCCCAACTTAGCCCATCACAAGCTCTCATGGTCAACGAAGGATATTCCTTATCCCAAGACAATCCGATCAGAAGCGGCATCCCGGTTACAAGACATCCTCGACAATGGTAAAACAAGTCCAGCAACACCGCCCGAATGTGGCGACAAATACCGATAGGAGCTGCACATATCTCGTTCTCAGGGCACATTCAGATAGGTTAAGGTACGAGTAAAACCAACCCTCGAGTTTCCCCGAGGTGGCCCTGCAGGCTGCCCAGTTCGGACCAACACTCAGAGGAGCACTGGCCCAGGGGGGTTTAAATAAAGATGACCCTTGGGCTCCAGAAACCCAAGGGAAAAAGAGGCTAGGTGGCAAATGTTAAAACCAAGGTTGGGCATTGCTGGAGGAGTTTTATTCAAGGCGAACTGTCAAGGGTTTCCCATTATAACCCAACCGTGTAAGGAACACAAAATCCGGGAACATAACACCGATATGACGGAAACTAGGGCGGCAAGAGTGGAACAAAACACTAGGTAAAAGGCCGAGTCTTCCATCCTTTACCAAGTATATAGGTGCATTAAGATAAACAAGATAATATTGTGATATCCAAACAATAAACAATGTTCCAACAAGGAACGATCTCCAATCTTCACCTACAACTAGCAATGCTATTAGAGGGGCTGAGCAAAGTGGTAACATAGCCAAACAACGGTTTGCTAGGGCATGGTGGGTTAGAGGTTTGTCATGGCAATTTGGGAGGCATGATAAGCAATTGGTAGGTATCGTAGCACAGGCATAGCAAAAGAGCGAGCATCTAGCAAGCAAAGATAGAAGTGATTTCGAGGGTATGGTCATCTTGCCTGCAAAGTTGTCAGAGTTGACTTGATCCTCGTAAGCAAACTCAATGGGCTCCTCGTTCACGAACTCGTCTCCCGGCTCTACCCAAACAAGAACAACAAGCAAACAGAACACAATCAACCACGTGCAATGCTCAAACAACATGATGCAAACATGGTATGATATGCGGGATGCGGTATGGGATGCATATGCATGATTTGACAAGGAATTATTGAACCTGGCCTCAAATTGGAAATCCAAGAGTGCCAATGGAAAGGTGAGGTGATTTCGGTTGAAATTGATATAAAGATCACTGGAATCGGATGCACGGTTTGGAAATGGCAAGCAAAACAAATATGGCACCGATCTGCGATAATCAGCAAGTGACCAACTAAATGCATCAAGATAAATATGCTACGGCACTCAAACATGACAACAAAATACATGGCAGGGATCCACTCATGAAGCTTGACAAAAGATGAAGACTGAGCTACAGCTAATTCGTCCATTAACAGGTTCAAGCAAGCATGACAAAAGTGCAAATGATAACAGGTTTCAGACTTGGTGAAATTAACACAAGTCTGGAATTTATCATCAGGAAGCACACTTTAGAGCATGAAAACTACATGCTAATGGAACTTATCATGGCAAATCAAGGCATGGCATGAAGCTACTCAAATCACTTAACAAAAGTCCCTTAGTGACCTTGAGCCAAAAAGGATCAGAACATACAATTATAAGCAAGTTAACATAGCAAAAACATAAACAGATTCAGACTTAGTGAAAAACTGGAGCATGCAAATTAGTTAACGAGTAAGCATGTTTACGAGCTCGATGCACTCACTACAGAGCATTGCATGACAAACTAAGCATACACCCATGAAGAAGACATGGCATAGGAGCTAGACATGGCAAGAACAATAACATAGCATGCACGGATCAATAGCAACATCCTCGGCAAAATCGCTAAACATGTCAACAATCTGCCAGGATTCACTTTATAGCAACAGTAGAGCTCGGTTGACTCAAGCTAGGGTGCTCCATAAATGCAAACAAAGACATGGATGGATAGAGCAGCACAATATTAACAAAACATCCTTACTGATCATCCTCAAAAGAGGCACGGATCACTAGGAAACAACATGAACATATGGCATAACAACAAAATCAGGACAAGGACTTAGAGAAATTCTAAGTCCCTGAAATCAGCAGTACAGATTACGCTACTTTGCAAGATTGTGCTAGTCACCACAAAGATCATAAAAATACATGGTATACACCCCTGTAAAGATGGCATGGCATATAACAAAACACATGTAGAGCTCAGGATCATAGCATGCACACATTAATCATGGCAAAAATGACAAAATGCCATTTGCTGAAACAGATCTGAAAAATTCATCACATAGCCCTCTTCCAACAACATTTCGGGCATCAATATGAACTAAAATGAAAATGATGCAATGAGATGAAATGATGTACTCGTCGAGACGAACATTTTGATATGCTACACGCACGAATCGGAGCTACGGATGCAGAGTTATGGCATGTCAAAGAATGCATAAAAATATATGGAATTAGGGTTTGGGGTCAACCAAGATCTAGATCCAGATCGCACGCGGATCGAGGCACCACCGTAGTTCGTCGCCGGAACAGTGTCGGCCGTCGCCGGAGTTGTCAAAGACGAGGCGGGGAGGTGCTCCCGGGCCGTATCTCGCCAGATCAGGCCGGCGAGGAGCCAGGGCGGCGGCTGGAAGGCGGGGGCAGAACCGGCTCTGGGGCCGGCCGGAGCGGGCGGCGATGGCCGTCATCGACACCGGCGAGGGACGTGGCGGCCGGCGCGGGTGGCGTCGGGCGGAGGTAGGCAGCGGGGCGCAGGAGAGGCGGCTTAGCCCGGTCGCTGGCCGGGAGGGCCGACCGTGGGCCGGGCGGGCCACGACGGCGGAGGGACAGGTGGCGAGGCCTCAGTGGCCACGGGTGGCGGCGGCGGCTATCCGGACCAGGACGGACATTGTCCGGCGTGGAGATGGTATTTTTAGGGTTTTGGGGAAGAGGAGACCCGGGATTTCGGAAGGGGATCTATTTATAGGCGTAGAGGGAGCTAGGAAGCCCCAAGTGGAGTGCGGTTTTCGGCCACGCGATCGTGATCGAACGCTCTAGATGATGGGAGAGGTTTAGGTGGGCTTTGGGCCACTTTGGAAGGGTGTTGGGCTGCAACACACACAAGGCCTTTTCGGTCCCTCGGTTAACCGTTGGAGTATCAAACGAAGTCCAAATGGCACGAAACATGACAGGCGGTCTACCGGTAGTAAACCAAGGCCGCATGTCAAGCCTCGGTCCAATCCGGAAATGTTTAACCCCCACACACAAAAAGAGGTAGAAAGGGGCACCGGGGGACATAGGAGCGCCGGAAGGCAAAACGGACAACGGGGAAATGCTCGGATGCATGAGACGAACACGTATGCAAATGCAATGCACATGATGACATGATATGAGATGCATGACAAAGACAACAACACACGGGGACAAATACCCGACAACAAGGAAATAAAATAACTTAGTGCCGAAAACGGCAAGAGTTGGAATAGATATAAGGTAAATTACATCCGGGTACTCAGAACGGAGGTGATCCTCGCGTTCCCAGGTGGCTTCACGGTCGGAATGGTGTGACCACTTGACTTTGAGGAATTTGATTGACTTGTTGCGAGTCTTGCGCTCAGTTTCTTCAAGAATAGCAACTGGGTGCTCATGATAAGAAAGGTCTTCTTGGAGATCGATGTCTTCAAAGTTGATGGTGCGGTCAGGGGTCTTGAAGAACTTGCGGATCTGAGAGACATGGAACATGTCATGCACATTTGCAAAGTTGGAGGGAAGATCGAGTTGATAGGCGAGATCACCTCTCTTGCTGACGATCTTGAAAGGACCCACGTATCTAGGGGCAAGCTTCCCTTTTATACCGAAGCGACGAGTACCTTTCATTGGAGAGACGCCGAGGTAAACATGGTCTCCGATCTCGAAAGCCAAATCATGATGCTTACTATCATAGTAGCTCTTCTGGCGCGATTGCGCTGCTTTGAGGTTATCACGAATGACTTTACACATCTCTTCTACCTCTGTGATCAAGTCATTTCCAAGAAGTTGACGTTCACCAGTCTCTGGCCAATTAAGAGGAGTACGGCACTTCCTTCCATAGAGAATTTCAAATGGGGCCTTGCCCGAACTCGCTTGAAAGCTGTTGTTGTAGGAAAACTCGGCATATGGAAGACAATCTTCCCACTTCATATCGAAAGAGATAACGCAAGCCCTGAGCATATCTTCAAGAATCTGATTGACACGCTCGACTTGGCCGCTAGTTTGGGGATGAAAAGCTGTGTTGAAACGGATGTTGGTGCCCATGGCCTTCTGAAAAGAATCCCAAAACTTCGAGGTGAAGATGCTGCCATGATCTGAAGAAATCAACTGTGGAATGCCGTGCAGAGAGACAATCTGAGAGGTATAAAGCTCCGCCAATTGAGCTGCAGTGATAGACTCTTTGATAGGCAGAAAGTGAGCCACTTTAGTGAGTTTGTCGATGACAATGAATATAGCATCATTGCCACGCTTAGACTTTCGAAATCCAGTCACGAAGTCCATCTCAATGTGGTGAAACTTCCATTCTAGAATGGCAAGAGGTTGGAGGAGACCAACTGGTCGTTGGTGTTCTGCCTTCACTCTTCTGCAGACATCACATTCATTCATGAACTGAGCAATCTCACGCTTCATTCGAGTCCACCAATACGCCTGCTTGAGGTCATGGTACATTTTTGTACTTCCAGGGTGGATAGAGAGGAGTGAATTGTGAGCCTCGTTCATAATGACTTTACGAAGGTCACCTTTAGGCACAACAATGCGATCCTCGAAGAATAGAGTATCCTTGTCATCAAGGCGATAGCACTTGTACTTGGATTGACTCTTGGCAATCCCAATATTCACCTTCTTCACCATAGCATCAAGAAGTTGAGCCTCGCGAATTTGATCTTCCAAAGTAGGAGAGACTTAAAGGTTGGCGAGGAAACCTTGAGGACCAACTTGCAGATTGAGTTTGCGGAAAGCTTCACAAAGCTCGGGTTGGTAAGGCTTGAGAAACAGACTGTTGCAGTAAGCCTTCCTGCTCAATGTGTCAGCAATTACATTGGCCTTGCCTGGAGTATATTCGATACTCGGATTATACTCTTGAATCATTTCGACCCAACGAGTTTGCCTGAGGTTGAGATTAGGCTGAGTGAAGATGTACTTGAGACTCTTGTGGTCAGTGAAGATGTCCACTTTTCTTTCCAATAAGAGATGTCTCCAAGTCAAAAGAGCATGCACAACTGCCGCCAACTCAAGGTCATGAGTGGGGTAGTTCTTCTCGTTGGGCTTCAACTGGCGAGAGGTATAAGCCACAACTTTCTTCTCTTGCATAAACACTGCACCAAGACCCTGAAGAGAGGCATCACAGAAGACCTCGAACGGTTTGGATTCATTAGGAGGAGTCAGAACTGGAGCAGTGACTAATTTCTCTTTCAGGGTGTTGAAAGCGATGTCACATTCAGGAGACCAAACGTACTTCACGTGCTCCTAGAGAAGGTTGGAAAGAGGCTTCGTGATCTTTGAGAAGTTCTCGACAAACCTTCGAAAGTAGCTTGCGAGACCAAGGAAGCTGCAGAGTTGCTTCACGTTCTGAGGTGGTTCCCAATTCACAATTGAAGACACCTTCTCAGGATTCACTGCTATGCCCTTGGCAGAAATGATATGCCCAAGGTAGAGAACCTCATCGAGACAAAACTCGCACTTTGAAAACTTGGCATAGAACTGACGTTCTCTGAGCTTATCGAGCACCAAACGCAAGTGCTTGGCATGATCTTCCTTGTTCTTTGAAAAGACCAAAATGTCATCGAGGTAGACCAAGACGAAGTCATTTGTGTAGGGGTTGAAGATGAAGTTCATCATGCGAGAGAAAATTGGCGGAGCATTAACGAGGCCGAAAGACATGATAGTGTATTCATATGAACCATAGCTTGTTCTGAATGCTGTCTTGGGGATATCTTGCTCACGAATTTGAATCTGGTGATAGCCCATACGGAGATCAAGCTTGGAGAATACTTGAGCACTTTTGAGTTGTTCAAACAGCTCGTTGATGTTGGGAAGTGGGTACTTGTTCTTTATAGTCTTCTTGTTCAATGGACGGTAGTCAACACAAAGTCGGTCCATTCCATCCTTCTTCTTCACAAAAAGAACTCCACAACCCCACGGAGAAGAACTAGGTCGGATGAGACCCATTCGCTCTTGAATATCAATTTACTTCTTCAGCTCCTTCAACTCTTCAGGTCCAAGCTTGTAAGGACGTTTGCAAACAGGTTCCGTGCCAGGCTCAAGATCGATGACGAATTCAACTGGCCGATGCAGAGGCATTCCTGGAAACTCCTCTGGAAAGACGTCTTGATATTCGCAAATGACTGGAATTTGAGATATGGCATCCAGCTGACCCTTCTCATTGAGGGAAAACAGACGAATGGTATCATCCCTTGCGGCAAAGACAATTACATCCTCAGACGAATGAGTTAATTGAATCTGCCAGGCAGCACAATCAAGCTGAGCCTTGTGCTTAGAAAGCCAATCCATTCCAAGAATAAGATCTATATCCGAGTTACCAAGGACCATTGGAGAAGAAAGAAACTTGTAATCGCCCAACGTGATAGTCACATCTAGAACCTCCAAACTTGCACTCAAACATTTGCCAGGAGAAACGATATCCATTTGTTTGACCAAATGAGATGAAATGAATTCATTCTTGGCAAAAAAATGGCTTTGACATGAAACAATGTGATGCACCAGTATCAAAAAGTACTTTTGTAGGAACATCGTTAACAGGAAGGTTACCCATGATGACATCTAACGAGTCCTCTGCCTAAGCTGCATTCATCAAGTTGACCTTGGCGTGCTTGGGGTTATGCTTGACCATAGCTGTACTTGCCGATCTCACAGGAGGAGGAGGAAGGAGACACCTCTGATTGAAGCATTTGTTGGCATAGTGACCCTTCTGTTGGCACTTGTTGCACGTGACCTCCGAGAGCGGACGGTGATACGGAGCACTTGATCTTGGAGCTTGAGACGAAGTCTTGTTCTGAAAGCCAGGGTTGGGTGGGTGGGAAGATCCACTGCCACCTTTGCTCTTCTGCTGATAAGGCTGACGGAACAGAGGAGGAGGAAGCCAATACTTTTGCTGCTTAGCCACTTGAGTTGTGGAAGAAGGAGTTGCATCTCTAACTCGCTTCTTGGAAGCATCGCACTTCAGTTGAGCAGTCTCTTGCTTCATTGCCATGCTGTAAAACTCATCGTACTTCTTGGGCTCAAAGAGGATGAGAGCTAGCTGGAGTTCTTCTCTGAGACCACCCCTGAACTGGTATATCATGCTCTTCTCGTCAGGGACGTCTTGCTTAGCAAAACGGGCGAGCCTCTGAAACAGGATGTTGTACTGGTAAACAGACATAGTGCCTTGCTTCAGGTTGCGGAATTCCTCACGCTTGCTTTCAACCACACTCTGAGGAATATGATGAGCTTTGAAGTCTTGATGGAATTCATCCTAGGTAATCACACGGCCTCCTCTAGAATCTTTGTACTGCTGAAACCATTCTGCAGCTTGGTCTTTGAGTTGGAAGGACGCGAACTTGACAAAGTCCTCAGGCCTGACGTTACTGCACTCGAAATGCTTGCATATGTCCACGAGCCAATCATCAGCGTCTGTTGCCTCAAAACAATTGCTGAAGGTCTTTGGCTGGTTAGCAAGGAACTGGTTGAGTGTAGCAAACTGATTCTGATCGTTGCCATGGCCCTGGTTCCCTTGGTTGCGCTCTTGAAGAAGTTGCATGATCAGCTGCGTGTTTGCATTGGTAGCGGCCATCACAGCTTGCCATGCCTCCGGAGGTGGAGGTGGTGGTGGCAGATCAGGATTCAGAGTCGTGCGCATTGGAGGAGCCATCCTGAAGAGGTTGACATCCATTAGCATCTTGAAAGGCAAAAACCCAAGCTGAATCGAATGGATTGAAATTTGCAACATATAGCCTTCACATCCAAACAAAATGAACGAATGCATTCCAATTGAAATGGTCACATTTCCATAGATTGAGAAACCACTTAGAATTGAGGTAGAAGAAAAACAACAAGGTACGGACAAGAGCAAATACTTGGTGAGGATTACCCAATCCCAAACCAAATATCCGCGGAAGAAGAACTAGAGCTACGAGAATTCCCACCTATGAAACTCCCGAACATTTCCGGTTATGCAATCAGGTGTTGGGGATATAGGGGAAGCATAATATCTCACCCAAATCTAGCAAATCCTACATCCAGCTATATCCATCCTTCAACACATAACCGAGAAACCTTCGGAAATCATTTACCTCAACCTTCGAAAAGCATCCGTTATACAAGTTATGGCAATACTCCCGAACTCCCGCCCCAGTACTTGGTGGCGTCGAGGTTATCTCACCAACAACTGCATAAAAGAGATTTTTGATGTCGGCGAAACTCAGGTATTCCAGAATCTCAATGATAAAATTGTGACGACAACACCTCGGAGCTCAACTCCCCGTGACACTGCCACAACCCCTAAATGACAGGAGGAACAAAGAACAATGTTCTCATCACAAATCGATCGGAACGGTTCCAAGATACCCGCGTGATCCTAAAAATTTTTTTTGTGAAATCTGAGAAGAGAAGAGTCAAAACTCTACGTCAAGATACCTCACTAGAGTGATGAAGGGACTTGGGAGTAAAAAGAATTCCTAACTCTCCAATATATAATTCCTAAATGACCCAAAACATTTTTCTAGACTCAACAACGCTAGTGATTCGATCAAGCAGGGGGCTCCTAAGGTCGGGGAAGGCTCTGATTACCAACTTGTAACGCCCTCGATGCGGTTGTATCTCCTACGTGTCGAAGCACGACTTAGAGGCATAACCGCATTGAAAGCAATGTCGCAAGTAAGGTAATCTTCACAACAACCCATGTAAATAAATAAAGGGGAAAAGATACATAGTTGGCTTACACTCGCCACGTCACACAAATACATGAATAACATTACATTCATCCAATACACTCATGGTCCGGCTACGGTACCAAAATAAAGATCAACCCCCACATGCGACACGGTCCCCGATCACCCCAACTGGGCACCACTACTGATCATCTGGGAAAGACACATAGTAACGGCGAGAGTCTTCATCGAACTCCCACATGAGCTCAAGCCCATCGTCTGGAGCGGTATTATCGGTCCCGGCATCTGGTTTTGGAAGTAAATTATGAGTCACGGGGACTCGGCAATCTCACACCCTCGCGATCAAGACTATTTAAGCTTATAGGTAAGGCAAGGTATGATGTGGAGCTGCAGCGAGCGACTAGCATATATGGTGGCTAACCTATTCGCAAAAGAGAGCGAGAAGAGAAGGCAAAAGCACGGTCAAACAACTATGATCAAGAAGTGATCCTAGCACAACCTACGTCCAGCATTACTCCAAGACCGTGTTCGCTTCCCGGACTCCGCCGAGAAGAGACCATCACGGTTACACCCGTGGTTGATTCATTTTAATTAAGTTAAGTTTCATGTTATCTACAACCGGACATTAACAAATTCCCATCTGCCCATAACAGCGGGCATGGCTTTTGAAAGTTCAAATCCCTGCAGGGGAGTCCCAACTTAGCCCATCACAAGCTCTCACGGTCAACGAAGGATATTCCTTATCCCAAGACAATCCAATCAGAAGCGGCATCCCGGTTACAAGACATCCTCGACAATGGTAAAACAAGTCCAGCAACACCGCCCGAATGTGCCGACAAATCCCGATAGGAGCTGCACATATCTCGTTCTCAGGGCACACTCAGATAGGTCAAGCTACGAGTAAAACCAACCCTCAAGTTTCCCCGAGGTGGCCCCGCAGGCTGCCCAGTTTGGACCAACACTCAGAGGAGCACTGGCCCACGGGGGTTTAAATAAAGATGACCCTTGGGCTCCAGAAACCCAAGGGAAAAAGAGGCTAGGTGGAAAATGGTAAAACCAAGGTTGGGCATTGCTGGATGAGTTTTATTCAAGGCGAACTGTCAAGGGGTTCCCATTATAACCCAACCGTTTAAGGAACACAAAATCCGAGAACATAACACCGATATGATGGAAACTAGGGCGGCAAGAGTGGAACAAAACACTAGGCAAAAGGCCGAGCCTTCCATCCTTTAACAAGTATATAGGTGCATTAAGATAAACAAGATAATATTGTGATATCCCAACAATAAACAATGTTCCAACAAGGAATGATCTCCAATCTTCACCTGCAACTAGCAAGGCTATAAGAGGGGCTGAGCAAAGCGGTAACATAGCCAAACAACGGTTTGCTAGTACATGGTGGGTTAGAGGTCTGTCATGGAAATTTGGGAGGCATGATAAGCAAGTGGTAGGTATCGTAGCATAGGCTTAGCAAAAGAGCGAGCATCTAGCAAGCAAAGATAGAAGTGATTTCGAGGGTATGGTCATCTTGCCTACAAAGTTGTCAGAGTTGACTTGATCCTCGTAAGAAAACTCAAGGGGATCCTTGTTCATAAACTCGTCTCCCGGCTCTACCCAACAAGAACCACATGCAAACAGAACACAATCAACCACGTGCAATGCGCAAACAACATGATGCAAACATGGTATGATATGCGGGATGCGGTATGGGATGCATATGCATAATTTGACAAGGAATGATTGAACCTGGCCTCAAATTGGAAATCCAAGAGTGCCACTGGAAAGGTGAGGTGATTTCGGTTGAAATTGATATAAAGATCACCGAAATCGGATGCACGGTTTGGAAATGGCAAGCAAAACAAATATGGCACCGGTTTGCGATAATAAGCAAGTGACCAACTAAATGCATCAAGATAAATATGATAAAGCACTCAAACATGAAAAAAAATACATGGAAGGGATCCACTCATGAAGCTTGACAAGAGATGAACACTGAGCTACGGCTAATTCATCCATTAACAGGCTCAAGCAAGCATGGCAAAACTGCGAATGATAACAGGTTTCAGACTTAGTGAAATTAACACAAGTCTGGAATTTATCATCAGGAAGCACACTTTAGAGCATGAAAACTACATGCTACAGGAACTTATCATGGCAAAGCAAGGAATGGCATGACGCTACTCAAAGCACTTAACAAAAGTCCCTTAGTGACCTTGAGCCAAAAGGGATCAGAAAATACAATTGTAAGCATGTGAACATAGCAAAAACATAAACAGATTCAGACTTAGTGAAAAACTGGAGCATGCAAATCAGTTAACAAGTAAGCATGTTTACGAGCTCGATGCACTCACTACAGAGCATTGCATGACAAACTAAGCATACACCCATGAAGAAGACATGGCATAGGAGATAGACATGGCAAGAACAATAACATAGCATGCACGGATCAATAGCAACATCCTCGGCAAAATCGCTAAACATGTCAACAATCTGCCAGGATTCACTTTATAGTAAATTAGAGCACGATTGACTCAAGCTAGGGTGCTCCATAGATGAAAACAAAGACATGGATGGATAGAGCACCACAATATTAACAAAACATCCTTACTGATCATCCTCAAAAGAGGAACGGATCACTAGGAAACAACATGAACATATGGCATAACAACAAAATCAGGACAAGGACTTAGAGAAATTCTAAGTCTCTAAAATCAGCATTACCGATTATGCTACTTTGCAAGATTGTGCTAGTCACCACAAAGATCACAAAAATACATGGTATACACCCCTGTAAAGATGGCATGGCATATAACAAAACACATGTAGAGCTCAGGATCATAGCATGAACAAATTAATCATGCCAAAAATGACAAAATGCCATTTGCTGAAACAGATCTGACAAATTCATCACATAGCCCTCTTCCAACAACATTTCGGGCATCAAGATGAGCTCAAATGAAAATGATGCAATGAGATGAAATGATGTACTCGTCGAGACGAACATTTTGATATGCTACACGCACGAATTGGAGCTACGGATGCAGAGTTATGGCATGTCAAAGTATGCATAAAAATATATGGAATTAGGGTTTGGGGTCAACCGAGATCTAGATCCAGATCACACGTGGATCGAGGCACCGCCAGAGTTTGTCACCGGAATAGTGCCGGGCGTCGCCGGAGTTGTGGAAGACGAGGCGGGGAGGTGCTCTCGGGTCGGATCTCGCCGGATCCGGCCGGCGAGGAGCTGGGCCGGCGACGGGAAGGCGGGGCGGAGCCGGAGCTAGGGCCGGCCGAAGCAGGCGGTGGTGGCCGTCGTCGACGCCGCCGACAGACGCGGCGGCCGGCGCGGACGGAGGTAGGCGGCGGAGCGCAGGCGAGGCGGCTCGGCCCGTTCGCTGGCCGGGAGGGCCGACCGTTGGCCGGGCGGGCCGCGGCGGTGGAGGGACAGGTGGCGATGCCTCAGTGGCCGCGAGCGGCGGCGGCTGTACGGACCGGGACGAAAATTTTCCGGCGTGGAGATGGTATTTTTAGGGTTTAATTTGGGGAAGAGGAGACCCGGGATTTCGGAAGGGGATCTATTTATAGGCGTAGAGGGAGCTAGGAAGCTCCAAATGGAGTGCAGTTTTCGGCCACGCGATCGTGATTGAATGCTCTAGATGATGGGAGAGGTTTAGGTCGGTTTTGGGCCACTTTGGAAGGGTGTTGGGCTGCAACACACACGAGGCCTTTTTGGTCCCTCGGTTAACCGTTGGAGTATCAAACGAAGTCCAAATGGCACGAAACTTGACAGGCGGTCTACCGGTAGTAAACCAAGGCCGCATGATAAGCCTCGGTCCAATCCGGAAATGTTTAACCCCCACACACGAAAAGAGGTAGAAAGGGGCACCGGGGGACATAGGAGCGCCGGAATGCAAAACGGACAACGTGGAAAATGCTCGGATGCATGAGACGAACACGTATGCAAATGCAATGCACATGATGACATGATATGACATGCATGACAAAGACAACAACACACGGAGAAAATACCTGACAATAAGGAAATAATATAACTTAGCGCCGGAAACGGCAAGAGTTGGAATACATATAAGGTAAATTACATCCGGGGTGTTACAGACAGGGCGGCGATGCGTGCATGGCAGTGCAACCAGCCATAGAAGGCAGGAACAAGCGCTCCCGTCAGCGCAGGTTTGGTTTTGGCGGGTTAGACCCAAAAACTCATTATGCTGAATTATAAGAATTAATTTTATATGGCTAAAACTTGTTATAAAATGCGGCGGAGCACCTTTTTCTTCTTGAGTTTTTTAGACAATTTTCGTCTTGATGTGTGAAGCGGAGCACATTCAGAAGTCCTGGGATAAAGTGGTGTCGCCAATGTGTTGTACTAGGTTGAGCATTCTTATCAAAAAATAAAAATGGACCAGAACTATTTACGACGTTGACTATGATTTGCATGGGTCCGTTGGTTGCAGGAAGAAAATGGTGGGAGGAAAAAGATTGGTCGCTATCTTTGCCTAAGAATAATATCGACTGAATGTAATGACACTCTCATAGGAAATAATACCCTCCTGTTAAAATTTTACTTTTCAAATCGTAAATTTAAAGAAGTGGTGCATGAGCATTTAGCTTCATTTATTTATTTACTTATGTTTAGGGGACCATTAGCATGTACCTGGGCCAGATTCATTAGAGAGCTTCCCTTCCAGTTAATTATGGGCTCCTCTATTGGGCCTTCATCACTGGGCTGCATGTTATTGACAAATGGTAAATGTGATACGTACCAAAAATAGTATGCGCTACGTACGGGGCACTAAAGGATCAGACCGTGCAACGACTTCCAAAGTATTGTGTTTGTCATTCTAACAACACATGACCCAACAGACAAAATATACTACTGATTGTACATTGAAAACATCAGCAACAACAACCAGGGCCGGGGGTGCAACAAAAGCAGTAAGCAGGCCAGAAGAGTAAAGACGCGGCTCTCTCTTCCAAACCAAACATCAGCCATCATTACAAAAGGGATGCCAAAAAAGAACAAGTGTATGCAACAAACTAAATAAACATCTTACTACACCAAGTGTACGCATCTAACTAACTGGCTCAGTTAGGCGTTACAATTTATTAAGCTGTGAAGATTTGTTGACGGCTTGAACCAGATGGGTGCCCGATGGGGAAAATTCCAGCCAGCAGGTCGAAGTCTGATACTTGTGACCCTCTCTGCTACTTTGGGCTGCAGAGCGTGGCGGCACATATCAGGTATGGTGCATGGAGATACGCATGGTACACTATGTACACACAGTTTTGCCTGATGAACGAAACCAGGCTACCATCATGATCCTTGCTGTCGGTTATCTCCTAGTTAATCGAGTAATTCAGTCCAAGAAACATAGAGCGTGTACCAAGGCTACTTACCAGCCTCCAGTCAAAAATTCCTGAAGGCCTAGAGAAGCTGGGATCCTACTCAATGACCTTGTAGTGACTGTGATTGTATTCAGTGAAACAACACGTCTGGTACGTGCGAACAATCATCAATCGTTCGCCCTCGTCTGATCGAGCCAGGAACCACCTGCAACTACCATGGCGCTGTTCTTTGAAAGGTTTTGGGATTAGGAAGGGTAGGGACACCAGGCGGCCTACAACATCATATCAAGTTGGAGTCAAATAAAAAAGGGCTCGTATTGTAGTTAGTCTTAAGAACAACATGTTATGAGCATGAATATTTATTTAGTAAATGTTGACAGTAATATAAGCAAGCCATCATGATATCATAGGAAAGTAACATACTGTTGTAACAGCAATTTGTAGCGATGACTGGAGTAGGCCAGCAATATGTCCAGCCATAGAAGGAGTCCACAGTGTAAATGAAGCCCTTGTGTTCGATGGCTTCAGAGAGCCATGGAGGATGTATGATCCTGTGATGGACGTGCAGATTTATCTACTTACCGCAGTGATCTATCATATAGGCAAGGCCGCGGTTGAATAACGCAATTGGATTGAAGTCTTTATAATTCGAAGATCTTTTGGGTACTCGGAAGATTACAACCTTGAGCAAACCAAACATGGTATCATGTTGGCTAATGTAAGATTCCGAGTATTCTGGGTCGCGGTGCTATAGCAGTGCAGTGTTAATGGAAGGAAGGGGGATCAATCACTGGGTGTAGACCTCCATGAGCATCTAGCTGCCACGACCGTCGATGAGCACCATCCAAGACGTGTTCATCCTGACCCAGTACATACTGTTAATGTAGTAAAGGGATACGGTGACCGAATCACATTCGAGGGGGTTGATGCTCGCTACCCTACGATCGTTATGCTGTACGACACGCCGTTTCTGAAGATCAGGCGGCATTAGCAAGCAGGGAGCTGGCTTAAAAAGCTCTGACCAGAGGGCTTTGAGTAAATGGTACAGCCCCGGCAAGCATGCGGCGAGCGGCATGGTACTGAGATTGTCCACATGTGAAACAATGAGCTTGACTACCTCTGTGGGGAGCGAATTCCGGCAACTCTTTCGGCGGACGCTGCTCGGTACTGCCATTGTTAGTTCTTGGGTTTCGGAAGAGGGGGGAGGTGCCTAGCGGGGATGGAAGATTGGAAGATTATGTGCGGACGAGGATGGAGAAGCGAATATGTGTTGCGGGAAGTGGACATGTGATGATGACAATGTAGCAGCAGCATGCTGCTTGACTTACGAAACGCATCCCAGTAGCATAGGGTCATATCGATGCCAGGCTACATGCTTGAGTGATCACAGTACTAGTACAATAAACTACAATACCTACTACTATGCCCTAGTTTTTTTTGCATATAATGGAGTAGGAATAGTATATTGTAAAATAGTTACAAACTTCAATGCCCGAGCATGGAACGATTACGAAACGCCATCAGTGCTAACTCCAATCCCCAGCAAACGTTCACTGGGAGACATGGCAGTTGCAAATGCCCACGAAAGAGTTACAGTACGTGTGTAAGGGTGGCGGTTTTGTCAAATACTATGGCTTAAAAATAGGCCACCGTTGGATGGAAATCTGACGGTTATATGGGATTCGCCATGATTGGGCTCGTGGCGAACAATTTCCACATATCATTATGAAAAAGGTTAAAACACCCGGGGTTATAACTTGCATCGGTTGACCACTAATGCCCGCGGCGCAGTTACAGTACTAACATAGTTGTAAAATGGTCAAAGAACGTGTCTATGTGGTGTTTGGAATTATATGCAAACTAACAAGATGCCCGTGCATTGCTCGGAACATCTAGATGCATTTTTTTACAAAACACCTGTTGTGACTGACCCATGCAGGAGTAATCCCATGTGTAAAAACTAATGATATCTCAAGAATTTCATCAGAAAAAGGTATCTCGAAAAAATGACATCTTGAGAAAGATGAGAGATAAGGTGAGGAGGAGTGGGGCGTGGTGGTGACTGGTTGTCGGATTGGGCGAAGGCATGGGGATGGACGGCGCCGGCAACGTCCACCATGCCAGATTGTTCTAGAGACTTCCTTTTTTAATTGCTCAGCAATGAGGTTGTGGGAGAAAAGGATGAACGAGGCACGGCCTTATTTGCAAATGTGAAGAGGGCTGTGGGTATCTTTTTTACAAAATTTCCATAGTTTCCTTCCTATCCGTCAGATATAGATCGGACGGCCTATATTGCAAGATGGCTGGCACACCATCATCACCAACTCTGTTTTTATCTAGGGAGTACTAGTAAGGACACCATCTACTGCTTCGTTTGCTACTCCCGCGCTCCATCTGGCAGGCGCAATGTGAAGGAAATATGCCCTAGAGGCAATAATAAAGTTATTATTTATTTCCTTATATCATCATAAATGTTTATTATTCATGCTAGAATTGTATTAACCGGAAACATAATACATGTGTGAATACATAGACCAACAGAGTGTCACTAGTATGCCTCTACTTGACTAGCTCGTTAATCAAAGATGGTTATGTTTCCTAACCATGAACAAAGAGTTGTTATTTGATTAACGAGGTCACATCATTAGTAGAATGATCTGATTGACATGACCCATTCCATTAGCTTAGCACCCGATCGTTTAGTATGTTGCTATTGCTTTCTTCATGACTTATACATGTTCCTATAACTATGAGATTATGCAACTCCCGTTTACCGGAGGAACACTTTGGGTACTACCAAACGTTACAACGTAACTGGGTGATTATAAAGGAGTACTACAGGTGTCTCCAATGGTAGATGTTGGGTTGGCGTATTTCGAGATTAGGGTTTGTCACTCCGATTGTCGGAGAGGTATCTCTGGGCCCTCTCGGTAATGCACATCACATAAGCCTTGCAAGCACTGCAACTAATATGTTAGTTGTGAGATGATGTATTACGGAACGAGTAAAGAGACTTGCCGGTAACGAGATTGAACTAGGTATTGGATACCGATGATCGAATCTCGGGCAAGTAACATACCGATGACAAAGGGAACAACGTATGTTGTTATGCGGTCTGACCGATAAAGATCTTCATAGAATATGTAGGAGCCAATATGGGCATCCAGGTCCTGCTATTGGTTATTGACCGGAGACGTGTCTCGGTCATGTCTACATTGTTCTCGAACCGTAGGGTCCGCACGCTTAACGTTACGATGATAGTTATTATGAGTTTATGCATTTTGATGTACCGAAGGTTGTTCGGAGTCCCGGATGAGATCACGGACATGACGAGGAGTCTCAAAATGGTCGAGACATAAAGATTGATATATTGGAAGCCTATGTTTGGACATAGGAAGTGTTCCGGGTGAAATCGGGATTTTAGTGGAATACCGGGAGGGTTACCGGAACCCCCTGGGAGACTAATGGGCCTATTGGGCCTTAGTGGAAAAAGAGAAAAGGGACAAGCCCAAGCTGGCCGGCGCCCCCCCCCCCCCCCCTTCCCCAAGTCCTAGTAGGACTAGGATAGGGGGCCGGCCCCCCTTCTCCCTCTTTCCCCCCGGGAGTCCTAATTGGATTAGGATTGGGGGGAGGAGTCCTACTCCCGGTGGGAGTAGGACTCCCCTGCGCCTCCCCTCCCTTGGCCGGCCGGCCCCCCTCCTCCAACCTTTATATACGGGGGCAGGGGGCACCCCAAGACACACAACTTGATCCTTGAGATCGTTCCTTAGCCGTGTGCGGTGCCCCCTGCCACCAAATTCCACCTCGATCGTACCGTTGTAGTGCTTAGGCGAAGCCCTGCGTCGGTAGTACATCAAGATCGTCATCACGCCGTCGTGCTGACGGAACTCTTCCTCGACGCTTTGCTGGATCGGAGCCCGAGGAACGTCATCGAGCTGAACGTGTGCTAAGAACTCGGAGGTGCCGGAGTAACGGTGCTTGGATCGGTCGGATCAGGAAGAAGACGTACGACTACTTCCTCTATGTTGTGTGATCGCTTCCGCAGTCGGTCTGCGTTGGTACGTAGACAACACTCTCCCCTCTCGTTGCTGTGCATCACCATGATCTTGCGTGTGCGTAGGAAACTTTTTGAAATTACTGCGTTCCCCAACAGTGGCATCCGAGCCTAGGTTTTATGGTTTGATGTTATATGCACGAGTAGAACACAAGTGAGTTGTGGGCGATACAAGTCATACTGCCTACCAGCATGTCATACTTTGGTTCGGCGGTATTGTTGGTTGAGACGATCCGGACCAACCTTACGCGTACTCTTACGCGAGACCGGTTCCCTCGACGTGCTTTGCACATAGATGGCTTGCGGAAGACTGTCTCTCCAACTTTAGTTGAACCAAGTGTGACTACGCTCGGTCCTTGAGAAGGTTAAAACAGAGTCTATTTGACGAACTATTGTTGTGGTTTTGATGCGTAGGTGAGATGAGTTCTTACTTAAGCCCGTAGCAGCCACGTAAAACTTGCAACAACAAAGTAGAGGACGTCTAACTTTTTTTTGCAGGGTATGTTGTGATGTGATATGGTCAAGGCATGATGCTGATTTTATTGTATGAGATGATCATGTTTTGTAACTAAGTTATCGGCAACTGGCAGGAGCCATATGGTTGTCGCTTTATTGTATGCAATGCAATCGCGATGTAATGCTTTACTAGATTACTAAACGGTAGTAATAGTCGTGGAAGCATAAGATTGGCGAGACGACAACGATGCTACGATGGAGATCAAGGTGTCGCGCCGGTGACGATGGTGATCATGACGGTGCTTCGGAGATGGAGATCACAAGCACAAGATGATGATGGCCATATCATATCACTTATATTGATTGCATGTGATGTTTATCCTTTTATGCATCTTATCTTGCTTTGATTGACGGTAGCATTATAAGATGATCTCTCACTAAATTATCAAGAAGTGTTCTCCCTGAGTATGCACCGTTGCCAAAGTTCGTCGTGCCCAGACACCACGTGATGATCGGGTGTGATAAGCTCTACGTCCAAATACAACGGGTGCAAAACAGTTGCACACGCAGAATACTCAGGTTAAACTTGACGAGCCTAGCATATGCAAATATGGCCTCGGAACACAGAGACCGAAAGGTCGAGCGTGAATCATATAGTAGATATGATCAACATAACGATGTTCACCATTGAAAACTACTCCATCTCACGTGATGATCGGTTATGGTTTAGTTGATTTGGATCACGTGATCACTTAGAGGATTAGAGGGATGTCTATCTAAGTGGGAGTTCTTAAGTAATATGATTAATTGAACTTAAATTTATCATGAACTTAGTCCTGGTAGTATTTTGCAAATCATGTTGTAGATCAATAGCTCGCGTTGTTGCTTCCCTGTGTTTATTTTGATATGTTCCTAGAGAAAATTGTGTTGAAAGATGATGGTAGCAATTACACGGACTGGGTCCGTAACCTGAGGATTATCCTCATTGCTGCACAGAAGAATTACGTCCTGGAAGCACCGCTGGGTGACAGGCCTGCTGCTGGAGCAATGCCAGATGTTATGAACGTCTGGCAGAGCAAAGCTGATGACTACTCGATAGTTCAGTGTGCCATGCTTTACGGCTTAGAATCGGGACTTCAACGACGTTTTGAACGTCATGGAGCATATGAGATGTTCCAGGAGTTGAAGTTAATATTTCAAGCAAATGCCCGAATTGAGAGATATGAAGTCTCCAATAAGTTCTATAGCTGTAAGATGGAGGAGAACAGTTCTGTCAGTGAGCATATACTCAAAATGTCTGGGTATAATAATCACTTGATTCAGATGGGAGTTAATCTTCCAGATGATTGCGTCATTGACAGAATTCTCCAATCACTACCACCAAGCTACAAGAGCTTCGTGATGAACTATAATATGCAAGGGATGAACAAGACTATTCCCGAGCTCTTCGCAATGCTGAAAGCTGCGGAGGTAGAAATCAAGAAGGAGCATCAAGTGTTGATGGTTAGCAAGACCACTAGTTTCAAGAAAAAGGGTAAAGGGAAGAAGAAGGGAAACTTCAAGAAGAACAGCAAGCAAGTTGCTGCTCAAGAGAAGAAACCCAAGTCTGGACCTAAGCCTGAAACTGAGTGCTTCTACTGCAAGCAGACTGGACACTGGAAGCGGAACTACCCCAAGTGATTGGCGGATAAGAAGGATGGCAAAGTGAACATAAGTATATTTGATATACATGTTATTGATGTGTACTTTACTAGTGTTTATAGCAAAACCCTCAGTATTTGATACTAGTTCAGTTGCTAAGATTAGTAACTCGAAACGGGAGTTGCAGAATAAACAGAGACTAGTTAAGGGTGAAGTGACGATGTGTGTTGGAAGTGGTTCCAAGATTGATATGATCATCATCGCATACTCCCCTATACTTTCGGGATTAGTGTTGAACTTAAATAAGTGTTATTTGGTTTTTGCGTTAAGCATGAATATGATTTGATCATGTTTATTGCAAAACGGTTATTCATTAAAGTAAGAGAATAAATTGTTGTTCTGTTTACATGAATAAAACCTTATATGGTTACACACCCAATGAAAATAGTTCGTTGGATCTCGATCATGGTGATACACATAATCATAATATTGAAACCAAAAGATGCAAAGTTAATAATGATAGTGCAACTTATTTGTAGCACTGCCGTTTAGGTCATAGTGGTGTAAAGCGCATGAAGAAACTCCATGCTGATGGGATTTTGGAATCACTTGATTATGAATCACTTGATGCTTGCGAACCGTGCCTTTTGGGCAAGATGACTAAAACGCCGTTCTTCGGAACAATGGAGCGAGCAACAGATTTGTTGGAAATCATACATACTGATGTATGTGGTCCGATGAATATTGAGGCTCGCGACAGATATCATTATTTTCTGAACTTCACAGATGATTTGAGCAGATATGAGTATATCTACTTGATGAAACATAAGTCTGAAACATTTGAAAAGTTCAAAGAATTTCAGAGTGAAGTGAAAAATCATCGTGACAAGAAAATAAAAGTTTCTACGATATGATCGCAGAGGTAAAATATTTGAGTTACGAGTTTTGTCTTCAATTGAAACAATGTGGAATAGTTTCACAAAATCATGCCATATGGAACACCACAGCATAATGGTGTGTCCTAACGTCATAACCGTACTTTATTGGATATAGTGCAATCTATGATGTATCTTACCGATCTACCACTATCGTTTTGGGGTTATGCATTAGAGACAGCTGCATTCACGTTAAATAGGGCACCATCTAAATCCGTTGAGACGACACCGTGTGAACGATGGTTTGGCAAGAAACCTAAGCTGTCGTTTCTTAAAGTTTGGGGTTGTGATGCTTATATGAAAAGGTTTCATCCTAGTAAGCTCAAACCCAAATCGGAGAAATATGTCTTCATAGGATACCCAAAGGAGACTATTGGGTACACCTTCTATCACAAATCCGAAGGCAAGACTTTTGTTGCTAAATTCGGAGTTTTTCTAGAGAAGGAGTTTCTCTCGAAAGAAGTGAGTGGGAGGAAAGTAGAACTTGACGAGGTAACTGTACCTGCTCCCTTATTGGAAAATAGTACATCACAGAAAACTATTTCTGCGACACCTATACCAATCAGTGAGGAAGCTAATGATGATGATCATGAAACTTCAGGGCAAGATTCTACTGAACCACGTAGATCAACCAGAGTGAGATCCGCACCAGAGTGGTACGGTAATCCAGTTCTGGAAGTCATGCTACTAGATCATGATGAACCTACGAACTATGAAGAAGCGATGGTGAGCCCAGATTCCGCAAAGTGGCTTGAGGCCATGAAATCTGAGATGGGATCCATGTATGAGAACAAAGTATGGACTTTGGTTGACTTGCCCGATGATCGGCAAGCAATTGAGAATAAATGGATCTTCAAGAAAAAGACTGACGCTGACGGTAATGTTACTGTCTATAAAGCTCGACTTGTCGCAAAAGGTTTTCGACAAGTTCAAGGGGTTGACTACGATGAGACTTTCTCACCCGTAGCGATGCTTAAGTCCGTCAGAATTATGTTAGCAATTGCCGCATTTTATGATTATGAAATATGGCAGATGGATGTCAAAACTGCATTCCTGAATGGATTTCTGGAAGAAGAGTTGTATATGATACAACCAGAAGGTTTTGTCGATCCAAAAGGAGCTAACAAAGTATGCAAACTCCAGCGATCCATTTATGGACTGGTGCAAGCATCTCGCAGTTGGAATAAACGCTTTGATAGTGTGATCAAAGCATTTGGCTTTATACAGACTTTTGGAGAAGCCTGTATTTACAAGAAAGTGAGTGGGAGCACTACAGCATTTCTGATAAGTATATGTGAATGACATATTGTTGATCGGAAATAATGTAGAATTATTCTGTAAAAGCATAAAAGGAGTGTTTGAAAGGAGTTTTTCAAAGAAAGACTTCAGTAAAGCTGCTTACATATTGAGCTTCAAGATCTATAGAGATAGATCAAGACGCTTGATAAGTTTTTCAATAAGTACATACCTTGACAAGATTTTGAAGTAGTTCAAAATGGAACAGTCAAAGAAAAAGTTTCTTGCCTGTGTTACAAGGTCTGAAGTTGAGTAAAGACTCAAAGCCCGACCACGGCAGAAGATAGAAAGAGAATGAAAGTCATTCCCTATGCCTCATTCATAGGTTCTATAAAGTATGCCATGCTGTGTACCAGATCTATTGTATACCCTGCACTGATTTGGCAAGGGAGTACAATGGTGATCTAGGAGTAGATCACTGGACAGCGGTCAGAATTATCCTTAGTGAAATAAGGAAATGTTTCTCGATTATGGACGTGACAAAAAGGTTCGTCGTAAAGGGTTACGTCGATGCAAGTTTTTGACACTGATCCAGATGATTCTAAATCTGGATACATATTGAAAGTGGGAGCAATTAGCTAGAGTAGCTCCGTGTAGAGCATTGTAGACATAGAACTTGCAAAATACTTACGGATCTGAATGTGACAGGCCCGTTGACTAAAATTATCTCACAAGCAAAACATGATCACACCTTAGTACTCTTTGGGTGTTAATCACATAGATATGTGAACTAGATTACTGACTCTAGTAAACCCTTTGAGTGTTGGTCACATGACGATGTGAACTATGGGTGTTAATCACATGGTGATGTGAACTATTGCTATTAAATCACATGACGATGTGAACTAGATTATTGACTCTAGTGCAAGTGGGAGACTGAAGGAAATATGCCCTAGAGGCAATAATAAAGTTATTATTTATTTCCTTTTATCATGATAAATGTTTATTATTCATGCTAGAATTGTATTAACCGGAAACATAATACATGTGTGAATACATAGACCAACAGAGTGTCACTAGTATGCCTCTACTTGACTAGCTCGTTAATCAAAGATGGTTATGTTTCCTAACCATGAACAAAGAGTTGTTATTTGATTAACGAGGTCACATCATTAGTAGAATGATCTGATTGACATGACCCATTCCATTAGCTTAGCACCCGATCGTTTAGTATGTTGCTATTGCTTTCTTCATGACTTATACATGTTCCTATAACTATGAGATTATGCAACTCCCGTTTACCGGAGGAACACTTTGGGTACTACCAAACGTCACAACGTAACTGGGTGATTATAAAGGAGTACTACAGGTGTCTCCAATGGTAGATGTTGGGTTGGCGTATTTCGAGATTAGGGTTTGTCACTCCGATTGTCGGAGAGGTATCTCTGGGCCCTCTCGGTAATGCACATCACATAAGCCTTGCAAGCACTGCAACTAATATGTTAGTTGTGAGATGATGTATTACGGAACGAGTAAAGAGACTTGCCGGTAACGAGATTGAACTAGGTATTGGATACCGACGATCGAATCTCGGGCAAGTAACATACCGATGACAAAGGGAACAACGTATGTTGTTATGCGGTCTGACCGATAAAGATCTTCATAGAATATGTAGGAGCCAATATGGGCATCCAGGTCCCGCTATTGGTTATTGACCGGAGACGTGTCTCGGTCATGTCTACATTGTTCTCGAACCGTAGGGTCCGCACGCTTAACGTTACGATGACAGTTATTATGAGTTTATGCATTTTGATGTACCGAAGGTTGTTCGGAGTCCCGGAAGAGATCACGGACATGACGAGGAGTCTCGAAATGGTCGAGACATAAAGATTGATATATTGGAAGCCTATGTTTGGACATAGGAAGTGTTCCGGGTGAAATCGGGATTTTACTGGAATACCGGGAGGGTTACCGGAACCCCCTGGGAGACTAATGGGCCTATTGGGCCTTAGTGGAAAAAGAGAAAAGGGACAAGCCCAAGCTGGCCGGCGCCCCCCCCCCTTCCCCAAGTCTTAGTAGGACTAGGATAGGGGGCCGGCCCCCCTTCTCTCTCTTTCCCCCCCGGGAGTCCTAATTGGATTAGGATTGGGGGGAGGAGTCCTACTCCCGGTGGGAGTAGGACTCCCCTGTGCCTCCCCTCCCTTGGCCGGCCGGCCCCCCTCCTCCATCCTTTATATACGGGGGCAGGGGGCACCCCAAGACACACAACTTGATCCTTGAGATCGTTCCTTAGCCGTGTGCGGTGCCCCCTGCCACCAAATTCCACCTCGATCGTACCGTTGTAGTGCTTAGGCGAAGCCCTGCGTCGGTAGTACATCAAGATCGTCATCACACCGTCGTGCTGACGGAACTCTTCCTCGACGCTTTGCTGGATCGGAGCCCGAGGAACGTCATCGAGCTGAACGTGTGCTAAGAACTCGGAGGTGCCGGAGTAACGGTGCTTGGATCGGTCGGATCGGGAAGAAGACATACGACTACTTCCTCTACGTTGTGTGATCGCTTCCGCAGTCGGTCTGTGTTGGTACATAGACAACACTCTCCCCTCTCGTTGCTGTGCATCACCATGATCTTGCGTGTGCGTAGGAAATTTTTTGAAATTACTGCGTTCCCCAACACAATGTCCCCTACATCCACTCCCTCCTGCACTCCATTCAGCGGGCGCAACGTCCCCTACAGCCACTCCCGTTTCATGGACGGCCTGGTTGATGCCTGCAAGGTTCCTTACGTCTACAAGAGTTCCGGCTTCGAGACGTATGTCGACCAGCACTTTCTGGCAGAGCATAGTTCCGGATGCACACACATGCTCTGCTACTGCTATGAGTGCATGACGCCGTTTGAGGGCTCGCCGGCGAGCCTCGTGCATCACCTCATGCACCGTCTGTCAATCACTACTGTCCCACGACAGTAAACATCAAGTATGAGACGTGCTACCCGTTTGCCTTGCCAGAGTCGCTCGAGGATCACCGCCGCCTACTAGTCATGGAGGAGGACGACATTCCTATTGTGTTGCCTTGACACTTGATGGATAGATTGTAGGCTTTTCCTGATTTTTCTACGATGTATGTAGTATTGGTTGCAAAGTACTTTATGTCCATGTATATCATCTAGATCTATAAACAATTGTGGATCTTAGTAGTTCTTTTCTATTGATAATCTAAACCACCCAATTTCTATTGTTTTGATAATACAATATACTATTATTACTATGCTAACATTGACTCCACAAATATGCTTAATGACTGCTCCCTCCATCCAGAATTACTTGTCGCATATATGGATACAAATGAATGTATCTAGAACTAAAATACATCTAGGTGCATCTATTTCTCTGATAAGTATTTCTGGGTGGAGGGAGTATTAATTATGACCTATATATTGGCCATGCCACAACGTTCATATCTTAGCCTTATATTTGGATACAATTTATTGCTTGCATCCACCTCATGGCTTTAAATTCTGATGGTCATAGCTACTTTGCTGAATGAGTTTGATATCTCAGTAGGAACAAAACAGACTCCTGTACTTTTTCACCTACTGAAGTTCTAAGGAAGACGACTACTGAAGTCAAAGGTATTTCTTGAATCTGTTCATCTAGTAATGTTTATACCAAGAGAACATCAGGCTTGCGTGAGACAGAGGCGTCGAGACTCGAGAGTAGGGATCTGAATTTTGAAATTTCAAAGCCGCCCATGTTCGCTCGCTCGCCCCACCGCGGGTGATGGGCGAACCCTAGCCCCCTCCCAATACTCCTCTCCTACTGCCTCCACCGGCGAGGTCCATTGTGGCCTTGTCCTACATGGTGCTGACTGCGACCGGTAGGTCTTTCCCCAGAGACTCGGCAGGGCTCCTTCTGGCGGCAGTGTGTATCGGCCAGCGGCGGTCCGGATCGGCGGGGTGGTTCCCGCGGTCCTCGGGAGCCTTAGGGGCGGTGGCGTGGTCGTTGGCTATGGGATGGCATGATGGTGCAGGAGATCGGCCGATGGCGCCCCTAGGCCCAGATCTAGGCACTTTGGACCCCATTTGGGTTCGGGCGGGCCTATGGCTCTCTACATGGCAGCAAGGCTCCCTGGAGGTGGAGGTGGGGCGACGGTTGTCTCTTGGCGGCGACGTTGGCAACTGGCATGCTGCAACATGGTAGGAGGACTTCATGAGCCCATCTAGGCCGGGCCGGGCTAGTAGGGGCCCGGTTTGTCCCAGTTGCCATGTCCGATCGGTTTTTGCATCGGCGGTGGAGGTAGTCCACTCCCGCTTGGCTGAGTTGTTGGTGCCCCAGGTCCGTTGTTCCCTCTTAATTACTTGCTCTTGGCCCCGTGTCAGTGTCTCCAGTTTGGCGACGAGGTTGATTCAAGGCCATGGTGGCGCATGCTGGTGGACGGCATGATTGGTGGAGAACTCAGATTCTTCGGGGTGGTGGGGATTTTGGGTCGGGAGATATCCATTTCGGTTCCTTTCATGTGCGGTTTTAACTTCTACCTTCCATTCTACATAGGGGAATAACATTCTTTTTGATGATAACAGATTTTCATGGACGGAGAGTGGCCGCAGTACAATAGTGGTGTGCACAATGAGTTTGACCTCTTCATGACAAGCAAAGACAACCACCTATTCCAGGACAACCATAGTGATGAGATGGATGGTCTGCTTGAAGCCACTATTGTCGTGGGCAACACTAATGATGCCAATGTTGTTGCTGCAGACCACAACAACAACGATGGAGAGACTCATAGTGAGCAGAAAATGGCCACAAGGTGTGCCAATTATCACCGTTTGTGTAGTGAACAAATCCTACAACTTGAAGCGTACAATACATACTCAATCAATGTTTCTTACCTAGTTAAGATGTGTACTAATCCATTTTCATTAACATGATGTGTAGTGTGTTCCGGGACTGCCCTTATCCAGATGAGAAACTTTGGAAGGACCTTAGTGAGAGGCTTGGCATGAGTGCCCAGCAGGTCAAGTTTTGGTTCCAAAACAAACGCACCTTCAGTAAGGTACATACCATTCTTTCCCACAATTAGTTACATATGGGTCACCTACGATATGCAGTTATATGCACACTTTGCTGTTAAATAGTAAAAACTCCACTGAACATTGTACCATTGTTCGTCATTGGATCTTACAATATACTATTGTATTCCCCGCGTGAACATGGTATCATACTCTGGTAACCACTAATTAAAATGACGCATAGTTCAAATTAATAAATGCATGGCAAGATGCAGCGGTGGGAGACCCAAAATCGTTGGGTAGAAAATGAGAGGCTAAAAACTGAACATCAAGCCATCATGTTGGCTATGCAAAACAAGACTTGCCTCAAATGCAGAGGGGTGATGGTACAAACTCAGGATACCTCGGAGCGCCAACGCCTATACACCAAGAATATGAGGCTCAAGGAAGAACTCCTACATGCCACTGCCTATCTTAAAGAAGGTCTTCGCCGAAATGGCATGTCACTCCCATGGGCCCACAACTGACCATACCATCTTCGATCTTAGCCAATGTTAATTATTCCGCATGAACTATAGTTTTACTTGGTTCGTCAGCTAGCAAATAACGCGACATGTTGCATGTGTATGTACATGACTTGTTCGCTTGTTTATTTATTTCCATAGGCTCTCGTGGTTGCTACGTGGGATGGCATGAGATATGGCAATCATGGCATCAATGTTGGGGCAGTAGGATGATCGGCTTTGGGATGGCATTGCCGTGAAGCTCGGTCCAATGCTCATCTTTGTCTCTTTTGAGTTTGTAACAAAACATATCAAGTAGATGCCAATAAATAGAGAGAAAGGTACAAGAGAAAATACTTCGAGATCAAGGCATCCAAGGACGGTGAGTGTGTTTGATACATTGCAATGCTCTTGTCTGGTCTTTTCATTGACCTAGATGTGCTTTGGATGACATATCCATTGAAAAGTTCAAGTAGTTCCTATCCATAATTTCCCATGGTAAGTGCATGTGGTCACCTCGCTTGAGACAATCATGGACCTCAAGACCCTCTAAATGGAGAAGCTCATAGGTATGTTCCTTGTCGTTCAGTAGAGTTATGCCATATGGATGGAAACCTTTGATCACGTGATTTTTTGCTACAAATGGAGAAAGAGTCGTAGGCACGACCGGGACGTTGCAATCACCTTGACGAACAATCCTGAGATAGAGAAAATCGAAAGGGCAAGGTGAAGCCCAGGATGCCATCTGGTGAGATTAGTTGCCAAAAAAGTCATAGTGGTGGAAAAATTGATAACACGAGCATAGTTGAGTCACCGGGCAAGGGTTGGTGCCACAAAAAATGGCATCTATGCCCACCTGGTGAAAGAATACACAAATCTCACAACGAACGACACGGTGAGACCACCCTGCTGGCTCAGGAGGACGCGCCACACTAGTTATGGCGATGACCAGGGACAATGCACTCATGTTAGAGGCTTAGAGATGGTGCGCATGGTCTCTCAAGCGAGGATGAGAGGCCCCTTGGACCTTATTATCTTCCGTGGCTTATATGGAAACAAGTTGCACAAAAAATGGAGATTGGCCATTGAAAATTGCAACATTTTTATGATTATTTTTGTCTGGTGCGAGCACCTGTGTGTACCTTGGTATGACCTGGTTTGGTCAAACTAGTTACAAGCATTAGTGTGTACCTTGGTATGACCTGGTTTGGCCAAACTGGCGCTCTACTTGCACTTTGTCCTTTGCCAGTGGTGGATAGCTCAACATAGGGAGCGATGGTTCCTCCGCAAAATGCAAGATGGTTAAACGTATATGAAAAGATGTTGCATTTCATTTTCAAAAGAAATATATGTTGCATCATAGTTACCATTATAATCAAAGCTATAAAATCCATGGAATGGTACCAGTGTGCCAAATATTCCAAGTTGCAAGAGGATTAATCAAGTCCTCAACGGATTAAGAAATTATTTGCATTTACTATTTTCCAACTTGGTTTACATATGTTTTGTTTGTAAGGTTACAACATTTCAAGATGCAACTTGTCTTGATGCTCATAAAATTTCTGACAAAGTGAAGCAAATTTTCAAAACTTTAGCATAAAACCAACTTTCCAAATGCATCAGGAGATGTGCAAAAATTTGAGGTAAGAAATAAAAGAAAGTAAAATGATAGCAGGACATCATGTATATTAGCTTTGCTCGATATAATGTTGGATATATTTTGCATTAACCAACAATCGTAATAGATAAGGGCAGATATCACATTACATATGCTTAGAGGAAGATATAGTAGTGCACCATATCTTAATTAACCCCCTTCATCAATGTGACCCATTTTTTCACAAATATGAGTAAGACATCAGTCATATATAAAGTAGAATTTGTCTTGTGGAAATTTCCTTATCGCATTCAATCTAAATGAAGAGCAAACCTATGTGCATGTAAAGTAGTAGGCCCAACATAGTACGTAATCTACAATACAATGATATCTCAAGAAAATCTTAACCTTTTCAAGCTACATCTTGTCTAGATGCTCATAAAATTTCTGAAAAAGTGAAGCAAACTTTTGAAATTTTAACATAAAACATTTTACCAAATGTACCCGGAGATGTGCAAAAAGGAGAGGTTAGAAAGAAAGGAAAGTACAACGATAAGTCTACTTTTCAGCATAGTCTATATGTTAACCGCCACTATTAAAGTTCAAGCTCCCTACAGCCAACTTTTATAATACAGTACTGATCTGAACACTTTTATATTTCTTGACAAAGGGAGTACATATGAGGTAATAGCCAAAAAATAACCGATGTTATCTATGATTTTGATGATGTTAGAAAATTATATGGATATATATACTTTATCTGTCTAGAATATATATACCACCAGTTTATGTAATTTATAAATTAAGTGAAAGAGAAATCGTTTATGTGTAAGTACCAAACCGACCTTCACAGTTCACACAGACTTTCCGGTCAAAGAAAAGAAACTTATTACTATGTAGCAAATACTAACTTAATTTTGCTTCCAACAAAGATCTCAGAGCCAACAAGTACAACTTGTTGCGTCGATAAGCATTTCGTTCCCATGGACCCAGCTAAATGAGGGCACACCAAGAAACAGCAAAAAACACAACAGGATGCTTGTTTAGTATCTACACCTTATACCCATGATACTCATCGTAGGTAGTATCATTGCCTACGTATCATCCCTGTTCTACCACAAGAAATAATTATGATGACACATGTTATCTTGTTCTCGTTTTTACATTTGATTTGTAGCACGTAAACAGCGTCGTTGTGCACCATTCAAAGTTCTGGTTGTTAATTTTGCATCATACGGTGTGGCAAACTGGGTTCAATATTTTTTGCATCATTTCCTAGTAGTCTCAGTTTTATCAGTATTCCCTGCAAAAGAATCATTATGGTTAGAAGCAAGAAATACATACGGTTATATCACTACTAGGAAAAGGCCTACTAATGGCGCACCAGTTTTGCCTACTAATGGCACATCACTGGTGCGCCATTAGTATCACGCCACTAGTATTTATTACTAATGGCGCACCAGTGGTGTGCCATTAGTATCTGGTATACTAATGGCGCACCACCCGGTGCGCCATTAGTATATAACACCATGCGCCATTAGTATGCCTCCCAGGGCAATATTTAACCATGTGCTTTGGCACACTAATGGCGCACTGCGGATGGATGCGCCATTAGTATACTTGGCATACTAATGGCGCACTCTGTAGTGATGCGCCATTAGTATGAATATTAGGTTTTTTTTACTTTTCTGATTTTTGCACAGGTTACAAAATATATTATTTGACAGAATATAGACAGTAGCACACAACAACAGCAGATTCATCGAATACAATAGAAGATTAGTCTCCGAATACAATTCATCATATTAGTCTCCGAATTCAAAAGACCGAACAAAGATAAAACATTACAAGTCTCGAGACCACGAGTATCGAGTTTGTCGGAAGTAATACTAATCCTAACAAGTCCTACTAATCATCATCATACAACTTATACTCGCTATTCATACCAATTCATACGATCATCATCTTGATAGTCATCGAACCAACCCTACTTAATTGTTCTTAGCACATGATCATCAGTATTAGGCAGGACCTAAATACCCTATTTAAGCTAAAATAGCATAAAACAATATAGACCCTGACTCTCCATTATGGAGAATGGAGAACATCGTGTCTCCAATTCTTGCGCTTCGCTTCCTTTTGCTTCCAAGAAGCCCCTTACGACTATCCATACATTTTTTCCATCCTTTGATTTTCATGTCTCCACTACTTTTAGAAATCTCGTATGGACAGTTGTGATTCGTAGGACGACCTGGCTGTATGTTCAAAACATTAACACTACCTTTCTGATACATCATATGAGTCACACAATTCTCTAGGATTATCTATTGAAAAACATAGTAATAACTTCATAGTTAGCAATGATGTACTAGTTTTAGAAGTATGCAAAAGATGCACGGACGTCGTAATAGTAAAAATCTTACCAGGGTATCTCCATGGTAGTTACCGTAGTTGAACACATCCACTAGTGGCACGTATTTACCATAATGTTGAGGAGTTTGTTTGTGGATAATGTAATTCTCAATGTCAGTACAAAATCCGACCAGATGATTTTTCTCCTTGTAAGTTGTTAATTCAGAGCCATCGGTGTAGTGGGTTTTGTCTACCATCTCCCGCACATTCTTTGAACAATAAAAATAAGCTGTCAATGGAAATAAGCTGCCAACTATTTTGAAATAAACAATATAAATTAGCTAATAACTATGTTTGAGAAACTCACATAGCGGTAGAACTGGAGGCGTATCAACAAGGACCCAAATGTCCATATTGTCTTGGTTGATGTCAGGATTACCAAGATCCATGGTGATAAGCATACCCTCATCAAAACCATACATCTTGCAAAAAGCTTCCCAATTTTTGCAACCAAAATGGGTTACGCTCTCAGAATTATATAGATTTACTTCAAAGTCCACATCGTGATGAGTCCTTAGGTGAATTTTCTTTGTTTCAGAAATTTCATGGTCTTCAAAATCCATCCTCTCCAAGACATAGTGTCTTGCATGGCATGGGATAAGCTATACTCGAATTGTAAAAGATGAAAATTACACGTTGAAATAGTTGAAGTCATGCTTAATTATCAAAATAACACTTGTCGTCGTTGTGTACCATTTCAACTTCGAAGGTCTCCTCAAGCTTAATGCTGAAGCGCCGATCATCGTCCAGGTGAGGCATGTCGCACAGACCTCGATCGTCGTGGCACCAGTCGCACTCTGCTGGGAGACTTTCGTCGTCCGATGATGATGACGACATATCCTACGTTCATAATTCAAAACTACATCATTTAGGGTTTGTCGACACCGAGGCATCCTAAAAGCTAAGCTTTTATCATTTAGGGTTTGTCGACACCGAGGCACCCTAAAAGCCTAAGCTTTCATCATTTAGGTTCTTATCGACACCGAGGCACCCTAAAAGCCAAGGTTTTATCATTTAGGGTTTGTCGACACCGAGGCACCCTAAAAGCCTAGGCTTTCATCATTAAGGTTCTTATCAACACCGAGGCACCCTAAAAGCCAAGGTTTTATCATTTAGGGTTTGTCGACGTCGAGGCACCCTAAAAGCCTAAGCTTTCATCATTTAGGTTTTGTCGATGCCGAGGCACCCTAAAAGCCTAAGCGTACATCATTTAGGTTCTCATCGACACCGAGGCACCCTATAGAAGCCAAGTTAAGTTTTCATCATTTAGGGTTTATCGATGCCGAGGCACCCTAGGTTGGGCCTAATCACTTGGCACTAATCACTTGGCTCTATTGCCACCTATGTTGGGTTTATCATCTAGGGTTTAGGGCCTAATCACTTGGCTCTATTGCCACCTATGGTTTAATGCAGCAAGAATGGCGGGGCAGTTGATCCTACTTAACTAAGTACTACGATACCCCGGCCCATGCATTAGTCGCAAGTACCCCATATGTCCTATTTTTAGCAAAGTCATGCTAAAATTCACGGAAAATTTCAGCATGACCTTTGCTGAAAATAGGACATATGGAGTACCCGAATTTGCCGGAACGGAAGTTAATCGACATTCCGGCAGACTCAAGGGCCTCTCGGGGTACCTGCAAATTCATCACGACACATTTCTGTTTGATTTTCAAACCACACACTTACTTTCAACTATAAACAAAACTGACTTGCTGTTAATGAAACTCATGGTGGAAGTAACTACTAGCAGCATGTCATTATCATGGCAGTCCACTATATATTTTTATGACAAAATACATCATTATCAGGGCACATTATGGCCATTTTCTTACATGATGCTAACTGTACCTAACTGATTTTTTGACAGTAGCTCAAGTTTTTTACAGTAGCTCCTAACTGTACCTAACTGAATTTTTTGACAGTAGCTCAAGTTTTTGACAGTAGCTCCTAATAGTAGCTCCTAACTGAATTTTCTACTTAAAGGGAAGGCTGACTTAATTGGCAAGATGATACAATTTGCGTAACATAACAATATATGCATCTTAATATAACACCATCTCCTAACAGAAATAGTATCCAGATCTACTAGGGGGCAAAGTAGAACTGATATTCTTTTGCTGACCTCTAGTATAAGGTATAGAAGAGGAGGTAAGAGAAGAAATAGTGACATTTCTCTTAGCAGGAGACTTTTTCTCTCTTCTAGAAACAACAGTAAATTTCTCCTCCTCTTCCACTACAGTATCATGCCAACTTAGACACAGGGAGGCGACATTTCCATTCGAGTCATGAATATCTAAACAGTGTTCAGTTTTCTTACTAATTTGTTCCCTGGATAATTCCAATTCCTTGAGAACATGAATAAAATCAAAATTATCCAGAGGTATATCAACACCCATCATTGATGCTCTAAACATATCTCCTTAGCTACTTAATTCCCCAACCCTAGCTACTTAATTCTCCAACCCCTTTTCTTGTCCAAAATTCTCCAACCCCTAACCCTAGAACACATCTGAAGGAAATCAAGAGGGGGAAGAGGGGGAAGCGGCTCGGGTGCTCACTGGGGAGGTCGAGGGTGACTCGGGGTAGCTGGAGCTAGTCGAGGCGGCGCGAATTCGGCGTCGAGCGGTGGCGATGGTGGCCGAGGCGGAGGAAATCGGTGGGCGTCCGAGGAGACGCGGGGGCGGCGACGGAGACGGAGGCGCGGGGGCGGCGGCGGCGGCGTGGGGCGGCGACGGAGACGGAGGCATGGGGGCGGCGGCGGCGTGGGTCGGGGCAGCGGGCGGGGGAATTAGCTAGGGGGCGAGGGAGAGGGAGGAAGGGGATCTGGCGAGAGGGAGGGAATTAGCTAGGGGAAATCTTACTAATGGCGCACCCGCGGTCGGTGCGCCATTAGCAATCTTTTTTTACATAGCAATGGCGCACCAGGCAAAGGTGCGCCATTAGTAATCTTTTTTAATAGTTTTGAAAAACTTAAAAAAAATTCACTAATGGCGCACCGTGGGAGTGGTGCGCCATTACTAGTTGAAACTAGTAATGGCGCACCACTCCCACGGTGCGCCATTAGTAGTTTTGAAAAAAATTTAACTTTTTTTACTAATGGCGCACCGTGGATGTGGTGCGCCATTAGTATTTGGACACTAATGACGCACCGACACATGGTGCGCCATTAGTATATACTAATGGCGCACCACATTTCTGGTGCGCCATTAGTGTCAATTCCATCTATAGCCCTTTTCCTAGTAGTGTATATTCTACAATGCCATAGAAAATGCACATAAGAGAAAGAAACCTGATTGTGCCCAAAAACAAAGTTACCATCTCTTCCTTGGAATAGTCAAAGATAGTACGTATGAATGAGATGGTAGCAAATTGATCAATGCTAACTATTATGTTTTCCTCATTTGTATGGAAAAAACCTTGACACCATAAATCACAAAAGGAAATCTTCCGAGAACTCAGTCATAACTAAAGAAGGGATCTCAACATAGAAACAAACCTTGGCTTCTTTGGATCTTAATGCGGGAATCAATCTCTTCCAGTCTTTTCTCTCGATCGACGATCTAAGAAATACCAGCACATGAACATCTCATAAACAGGGATGGAAAGGAGGGGGAGGTGGCGTTGAAAAGGGACTCAGAAGTCACAAGTACAACCACGACCTGGTCTCGGTATGGAGCCTTGGACAGGCAAAGAAGACACGGGTGTCCACGAGATGAAGGAGGCGGAAATAGAAACGATGGACTCCTCGCCGCTGCCCCTGAATGAAGTGTCTGGGCATGCGTCCTACACGACATTCTCCTCTCCACCTATGTAGCATCAGGAGGAGTGGATGGGGCTTCTATGTAGGGGCGATGGGGTATGGGTGGAGCGGCTGCTTTCGGTGACTTAGTTAAGGTAGGGGCAACGGGGTCGGGGAACGGTGTTCGGCGGCGCTATAGAGGTCAGAGCGAGTGGATTGTGCGCTGACTTTGTGGTCGGACTGCGGGGCGATGGCTTTCGGCATCACGGTAAGGCCTCATTTGGTTTCAAAGGATACCGGGGGATCCCTGCCTATTTCCTGGGCCGAGAAACCACGGACCATTTTGTTCCCGAGCGATCCTGCATCGCATTTGGAGGCCCACGAGACCAGGGGAGCCCTGCCCTTTCCACGACCTTTCCCCTGGGCGAGGCTTCCACTCCTGATGAGATCGGGGAGGAAACCCTTGTCGCTCTGTCTCGTGAACGAGAGGTAGTGGCGACAAGATCAAGCGACCCCTCCTTCTCGGCGCCCTCCTCTATCCAATGCTCCGCCCTTCTCCGGCAACTGGAAGCAACTCATCCCCTTCCTTCACCTCTGTTGCACTGTTGTTCCATGGCTTCCTGTCGGTCTCTGTTGTTCCATGGCTTCCTGTAGGTGAGGCGTGCAGCAGACCCCCAAAATGGTCATGCGAATCTTCCACGTGGTTTTGATTTTGTAAAGAATATTTCGACCAGGGCTTCTCTTCCCTGGAGCAATCTCCCCTAGCAACCAAACATAGCCTAAAGGAGAGTCGGGACTGGCGAGCGGATGCTCGGTACGACGAGGAACGCATCGGTGTTAGGGGGCAAAGGAGGGATGGCAGGTGGCAGTGCTATGCCCTCCGCTCGAGAAACCCTACAAGGAGAATGGGGTTGTGCAAGTGAGAGGAGAGTCAGGCTGGGCTGGGCTCGCTGGTTGTATGTGCGACAGATCGGGTGGGCTAGTTGGGCTGCCAAAAAACGGCCCAGTTTAGTAGAGGCCTTCGCTTCTGCTTGTGTAGTAGCAGTTCACCAATTTTGAGAAAAAGTTCAAAAAATGAAAAAAAAAATCATCAAATTGGAAAAATAAGTTAATCCATTAAAGGTTCATCAATTCTACAAGAAAGTTCATGAGTTTCAAAAAATTAGTTCATGTATTTTGAAAAGAAGTTCCTCTATTTGAAGCAAACAATTACGTATTTGGAAAAAGAAAAGACAGAGAAAACATTAAAAAAATTAAATAGAGGAATGAAGAAATGGATGATAAACATGTATGTTATCAAACCTAGTGAGGCGGTTGGGTTGGTTAGATGTTGATCACTCATAACCCGCGAAGCTGGGTTCGAATCCTAGCTCTTGCAGATTTTTTTCTGTTTTATATTAAAAAATAGAAGCAAAATAAAATATGGGTCGGCCCACGAGTAGCTCCTACAGGCGCCAGTTAGCAAAAACAGTAGAAACTAGCGCCTGCAGCGCTAAATAGGAAATTTCGCCGCGCTGTATCGACGTAGCGCGCACCCCGCCGAACTCTCCGCTCAGCGTATCGACCGGCCCATTTTCTGCATTATGTTCCCAAAACGTGGTTTTTATTTTTCTCAACTGACTTTTTCTTTTTATATTTTTATTTTTATTTTTAGTTTTTTTTCATTTTTCTTTTATTTCCTTTCCTTCTTTTCTTCTTTTTTTTTCCTTTTTTCGTTTTCTCCTTTTCTTTTTTGTTTTCCTTATTTTATTTTATTTTCTTCTTATTTACTTTTTCACTCTTTTGCATTTTTCCTGTAAATTTTGTGGACATTTTTTTGTTAATCGAATTCAAAAAAAGTTCAACCATGTAAAATAATGTTCAACAATTCAAAAATGTTCATCAAAATCAAAAAATGTTCAACCATGGAAAATAATGTTTAACAATTCAAAATGTGTTCATTGAATTTGAAAATTGTTCATCAAAATTAAAATTTTGTTCATTAGCATAAAAAATGTTCATCAAATTCTATTTTTTATACATTATTTCCATAAAATGTTCATCAATTTTAGATTTTGTTCATTGAATTCAAAATGTGTTAATCATTTTTTCTAGAAATTATTCTTGAATACAATTTTTGTTCATTAAATTCAAAAATTGTTCATTGAATTCGAAATTTGTTCATCAAATATAAAACAATTGTTAATCTTTATTAAAAATGCTCAAACATTGTTTGAATTCGTGAACATTTTTTGTTCATCAAATTCAAAAAATGGTCAACCATGTAAGACAATGTTCAACAATTCAGAAAATGTTCATCGAATTGGAAAATTGTTCATCAAAATTTAAAATTTCTGCATCAGACTAAAAAAATGCTCATCAAATTCTACTTTTTGATCATCATTTTCAAAAAAAAATCATCGAATTCAGATTTGTTCATAAAATTCACAATTCGATCATCAAATACAGAAAAGTGTTCATCATTATTAAAAAGTTCATACATTAATTGAATTCGTGAACATTTCTGAGGATATGGAGACATTTTTTTCATAATTATGAACATTTTTTCTGAATATGTGCATTGTTTTCGAAATCAAGAACATTTTTTGATCTACAAGAAGTTTGTGATTTTTTTAATTTTTTTCAAATTTAGGGGATTATTTGTTATTTTCTAAAATCTCGTGTCTATATTTTAAAGAAGAAAAAACTAAAACATGAAAAAATAACAACGCAGACAAAATAGAAATGAAAACAAGTGGGCATCTAGCCCCGCTCATGGGTCATTCCATAGGGCGTGCCGGAGGGGAGCGTTGTGCGCTGGCTTTGTTCGCCAGCGCGTCACGCACTTTATAGGAGCAATCATACGATAGCTGGGCGAGATTTCACACGGTGCGAGACATATGGGCACCCCTCTTTCTGGTTTTAAGCGAGCATAGGGGGCAGTGTCGCGTTAGGAGGAACCCAAATGGGACGGCCCACTCGTGAGCGAGGCCACATCCCATTTTTTATGTGTTCTGGCTTCTTTTTATTTTATTTTGTTCTTTTGTTTATACTTTAAAATATTTTAAATATATATTACAAAAAATACTACAAAAACATTTGAAAAATGTTGAATAAGTATTTGAAAAATGTTGAACAAGTATTTAAAAAATGTTATCAAGCATTGAAAAAAATATTGAACTAGTATTTGAAAAACGTTGAACAAGTATTTAAAAAATGTTAACGTAGCATTCAAAGGAATGTTGAACAAGTATTTTGAAAAAAAGTTGATTAAGCATTTGAAAATTGTTGAACTAGTATTGAGAGAAGTGCATATTACACCCCTCAACTCTAGCCCTACTCTAATATACAATCCCTAACTCCAATACCGTCCAGTTTACACCCCCAACTCTCAATACCAAGCGGAATTCAACCCTCCCCTACCTGTTGACTAGTTTTGATCCAGTTGACTGGTTTTGACATGTTGACTGGGTGAACAGTAAATTCAAAAGAAATATAAATTGCCATTTTTTGTTTTTTCACTAGGAGAACAGTAAATTCAAAAAAAGTTCTGAATAAAAATTCAAAAAATATATATATTTAATTGTTTAGTCCGGATGAACAGTAAATTCAGAAGAAAAAAAATAAGAAAAGTCTAAATTATTTTTGCATAGATGATGTTTGATTGCGTGATGTCCGTTTCAATTTTCAGCTTGTACGGACATCTGCGTAGATGTCAGCAAAAAAGGCAAATGTGACGTCTATGAAACAATTAACAGTTCATGTACTGTTTGGATTAATATTTTTTTGTTGAGAGACCACTGAAACGTCCAAACAAGTTGAAGATTGTCACTGATATCACACGCTGAAAAATCCTCCATGCAAAAATAATTTTGATTTTTCTAAAAAAAGTAGTATTTTTTGTATTTACTATTCACTCAGTAAAAAAATTAAAACTACTTGTTCAATTTTATTTCCAACTTTTTCTGAAATTACTGTTCGTTCCTTGAAATAATAAAAGTATTTTTTTGATTTTTTTTATTTATTGTTCAGCCAGCCAACATGTCAAAACCGGTCAACTAGGTCAAAACCTGTCAACGAGGAGGGTTAGGGTTGAATTCCGCCTGGTTTTCAGAGTTGCGAGGGGGGATGTAAACTAGACGTTATTGGAGTTTGGGGTGTATATTAAGCTAGGACTAGAGTTGATGGGTGTAATATATACTTCTCTCACAAGTATTTGAAAAATGTTAATCAAGCATTTTCAAAAATGTTGAACAAGTATTTGAAGAAATGTTGAACTATGATGCTTTACTAAAACGGCTCTATAGTTTCCTAGAGATGAAACAAGACGTCCCTAGGTATAAAATTGAGCATGGCTAGTGACTATTTTTGTTGTAGTGGCAGCGTCTTCCTCTGGGCCGTGGGCATCGGAAAGGCCCGTGCAGGCCGCCGCCCCGTCTCTGTAGTGTGCGTCAGGGGGAACGCCGCTGACGCTGACACGAGGGTCTAAAAAAATTACACTTTCGTCATGATACATGTTTGTCATAGTAGGTCACGTTTTCTGTTATGCATGTACATCCATGACAATTTTATGACGATAAATGGCGCGTCATGGAAGTGCTTTCGCCAAGGGTAACCGACACGTGGCATCCACCATAACAGGTCGCCGTTAAGCTCTCGGGTTCCGGTTTGGATCCGATAGCCCGTTAACAGCCCGGACCAATGATGATTTTCCATGTGTAAAATTCTCATTCGCCAGCGAATCCACGTGTCGGCCCATCGTTGGGATAGTTGTCATCCAGCGAATGGACGTGACGCGCCTATGATACGTCGACATGTGGCTTGACCCAACATTGGCCCATTCAGGTCAAAGGGACGGCCGGTTTGACCTGGTCAAAAGGCAACAACGGGCCCACTTAAAGCCTGCTAGCGGCCTATTCGCATATAGCCCATTTACAACCCGCTAACTCATGGCCCATTATGGCCTATCCGAATTAGTCCCGGTGGCGTCATCTGGGCCATCCAATATGATTCCAGCCGGTTGTAACTTCCAGCCCATGTATGGCCCATGATGTCTTTCGGCCCATATGAGGAGCATTGTAACTCTTGGCCCATTAACAACCCATGGTGAAATTGGTCCGTAATGAACAGTGTATCGCTTTATACCCATTAATAGTCGATTATTCCATTTGGCTATTTCTAGCCCGCGTTATCTTTCGGCCTTCTCAGGGCCCATTTATTCTTGGGCTGATTTGCATCATTCAATTACTTACGGTCCGTTACTGGCCTGTTTTGGTTGTGGACCAAATTCAACCCATGGTTAAAGTTGGCTCATTTGTGGCCCGTTAATCTGTTGGGCCATTTTCATAGCGTCATCAAATACGTCCGATTAACGACGACCCGTTATGGTCGGCCCATGAACGGATGATTCCAACTCTAGCCTGTTTACGGCCCATAATGCGGTCCGTTATTGGCCCATGTTTGGCCAATCGATCATACATACGACCCGTAGAAGGCCCATTGTTTCTACGACCTGTAGAGGGACCATTGTTTTTACAACCCGTATGAGGCCCATGTTCATTACTGTAAATATGTAGCCCATGGTTATTGTGGCCTAGTTTTAAAAAATAGGTTATTTCGGCCACTAGCAAACCGTGGAAAAAGAACTGCTCTGACTACAAGAAAACAAATAAACAAGAAAACAAGGAAATAAATAAGAAATCACTTACGCTAGGCTGTTATGGCTATTATAAATATTACATCCACTGGGCATCAAAGTTCGCCACAAGTGCAAATATCGTGAACAAAGCAACATATTACATACACCGGGTGTCTAAATTGGCCACTGGTGAAAATAAACACGGCAACAAAACAAGTCTAGAAATGAAACCACTTCAGAAGAGCTCAAGAAATGATATCCTGGAAACCCACCATGCTGGCTATTAGTTTTCTCTTGTTTGGCGCTAAAATCGTCCAGTGCTTGCTATTGCACCAGAAAATATGCATCTGAATTCTGCAGGGACATCATCAGTCCTTCGGCTTCTTGCCGCATCATAGTTGACTGATGCCTTTCAGCTTGTAGTTGAGACTAAAAAAGCCGAAGTGATTTAGGCAGGGAGTTCGAAGATTTTGTGCCAGCGGTAGTGCCAGTAACTCGAACACTACATCAACGCAGGAATTTGGGGTTGTCTCACTGTCTACAAGATAGATTTTATCACCTTTCTTGGAGAACATCAGGGTTGTCTCATTATCTTGAACCTTATCTGCATTACTTTCTCTACCATTGCATAATGGGGCGCTTTTCTCCAATATTCTGTTCGCATTCTACAAGAGAAACAAGCAGACACATCACATGCTTAGCATGTAGTATATGAAACTCATTTTGGTAAACCGGTTCAGTAGTAAGATGGACAGGAAAACAACATGAAACAAACATATATCTATGCTATGGTCATTGTATTGTCCGTATCATTCTAGTTTATGTTGCCAAATCAAGATAGAGACACAATTCAAATCATATATTTTTAAGACACATCAGCATAGACAGAACATAAGTGTGGGAAACTACACAACACTGGCAACACTTGTAATGTGCATGACATGAGAACATAACTGTTTATACAACTGAAACTGAAATCAATATAGAGCAAGAAGTTAGAACAACAATCTAGTTAAAGAAATAGGTTTTGAAACATACCTGTTGCGCCATTGGAGTTTCAATGGGATCCTTAAAATTTGAAATTAGTTGGTATGAGTAAATACAGTGATGCAAGAGCAAAGAAGTATAGACCAGAGCTACAAAATCTGACCTGAGAACAGTTGCTCTTCTGCTTTAAACGTGGAGTTTGGGTTCGCTATGGTGGTCTTCGTGCTTTGGGCACTGCAGTTGCTTTACAAACTGCTCGTGTGGGGGTACTCTATGGTGGACATGGCGTTGTGTCAACTAGAAATGGGTTAATATCCGCTGGGGTTGGGGTTAGATGGGGTGTAGCTGGTTCTATGTCCAATGGTGTGAGTGTACAATCTGGAAGAGTCTCGATTATGTGTGGTGGGGCTAGTTCGTTGGCCAGTACAACCATGGTTCTATCCGCATGGACGGGTAGCACCGTCTTTTGTGAAGAATGGGTTTTTACTCCCGTAGATACTGCCATCACCCCCTCCAATTCAAAATGGTTGATGAAGAAGAAAGGAAATTGAAAGTACAGACATTCTATGATAGACATATGTGGTAATTCACATATATGTTGTCTAACCAAACAAGATAGCATGACACAATTTCACATACATGATGGCTAACTAAACGGGATAGCATGACACAATTTCACATGTATGATGGATAACTTAACAGGATATAATGGCATACTTTCAACATATGATGAGTATCTAAACAGGATGACATGACAAAACTATATGATGTCATTCTAAAATAGGTTGGGATGAAATAATTCACATACATGTTGTCTAAGTATACATGATGGCATGATATAATTCATGTAATTGATTCATATACTAAGCAGCTTCCACTCGCATCTATGATCTCTAAACTAAGCAGAGGGCATTGAATATTGTGTATATGATGTCTAATAAACTAAGCAGTGCAAGACATCATATGCATGATATGTGAAATGTAAGAATTGCAGGTTAGAGCATACAGCTCAGGTGGGATATAGGACTGGTCATCTATCTCTGAATCCTCCTCTGAGGAGCTACCTATAACCATTGAGATATATGCTTCAACATGTACCATTGCCTGCTCTGAAGACCTTGTTTTCACTCCAGATTTTTCCATAACCGGCTCAAATGGCTGATACATATGAAGAGTAGTTCAATATACACAGATCGTCGACAAATGGAATACGTAATGAAAAAAAGGATGGCATGAGATAATTCACATATATGATGCCTGGCTACATGGCGGTGCATAATTCACATATATGATAACTGGCTGAAAAACATGGCATTGCATAATTTACATATCTGATATAGAAAGCAAACATGAGGCATTCACACAAAGCATGTCTAATCTAAGCAGATGGCATGGCAATTCAAGACACCATATGCATGATATGAGCAATATAACCCTGCCAAGTTAGAGCATACACCTCGTGGGGAGAATACGACTAGTCATCTGTCCCTGAATCCTCCTCCGAGGAGCTATCTATAACCAGCAAGAAATCTGAATCGACAGGTAGCACTGACTTCTTAAAAGACCTTGTTTTCATTCTAGATTTTCCCATGATCGACTCAAATGGCTGATGCACAGGAAGAGTAAATGAATTGTATAAATATTGTTGCCAAATGGAATACATTATGAAAAAAATAGCACAATACAATTCACATATAAGATGACTGGCTAAACAGGACGGCATTGCATGATTCACGTATATGATGACTGGCTAAAGAAGATGGCATTGCATAATTCACATATACTCCCTTCGTTCCTAAATATTTGTCTTTTTAGAGATTTCAAATGGACTACCACATACAGATGTATATCTACTCTTATAAAAACAGAGTTGGTGATGATGGTGTGCGTGCCATCCTGCAGTATAGGCCGTCCGATTTATATCTAACGGATAGGAAGGAAACTATGATAATTTTGCAAAAAGATACCCAACCCCTCTCCATATTTGCAAATAAGGCCTTCCCTCATTCATCCTTTTCTCTCACAAGATAAACTACTCATACAAATGCATCTTGATGTTACGTGCAATGCACAGGCATCTTGCTAGTATAGACATATTCTATAGTGTAGATTCACTCATTTTGCTCTGTATGTAGTTACTTGTTGAAATCTGTAAAAAGACAAATATTTAGGAATGGTGGGAGTATGATATAGAAACCAAACAGGTGGCACTCACACAAAGAAAATCTAAACTAAGCTGATGACATATAAGATGTATAATGTAAGCAATGCAAGGCGCCATATGCATGATATGAGCAACATCAGCATGCCAGGTTAGAGAAAACACCCCAGGGGGTAAATAGGAGTGGTCGGCTCCCTCTGAATCCCCCTTTGAACAATTATCTTCCTCTGGAATACAATCTGGAATGAGGGGAGGGGGCCCACTTCGCCCACCATGGAGCCGTGTCTGCATGACATTATATTCCCACGCAACGGTCTTCCCTTTATCTCTACATGTTCAGTACGATTGTGTATGATAACTGACATGCATAATAAAAAACATAGTTAGAATATGTAAGGCCTAAGGGGTGCATGCAAAAATCAAGACTGATGGTAGCAAACGAGTGGATAGATCCAAAACTAATGATAGCAGGCAGATTATAGCTTCAGTTTAAAAAGATAGATGATGGATCATCTACTGTTTGTTGCCCACCCAACATGAACCACATAGAAGACCAAGATGAACTAGATAGTAGACAGATACTATTCATTGATGCCTCTATATGTGCCCCACAGGCATTTTAAAACTCAAGTTTGAACATTAGTTTGGATCTGACTCAGAGTCTAAGAGGTGAACATGATGATAAAGTAGCAGGTAATAATAACCGATGTATAAACTAAGCAGACACGAAAGAGTGCGACCTCTCTTCCGGAATTGTGTAGTCCTCAGGTTCATTTGCTCAGTCGATGATGGTAATGTAGTTGGCGTGGCTGCTGGCAACGGGGAAGATGATCTGAGGCAGCGAAAGAAAGTCTGTAGGGGGAATCTCTGCTGCAGTGAACGTTTTCGTCGATGGTGCATCTCGAGTGGGGTGGATGATGGCACGGCAGGGGCAGGATATAACACACAGAGTTTTCTTTGACACCTATCTAAAAATGAAGTAAATCGGTAAGGGTTCCTTAGAATTGGAGGATTCTTTTAATGTAGGGACAAGAAAAACACAAGAATAGAATAGGAATGCACGTGCAAAACAGAGCATTTGCAAACATAGGATTTCTGTCAACCTGGGTGTTTGTTTCACATGAATTGGAAGAACATAGGAATGGAGAAACATGGTCAAATTAAAGTCAAACCACATGAAAATGTAAAATAAGAATCTTATTATGTCAGTAATGCAATTTGTCCATTTCTTCATGCATATTAATTTGAAAAGGATGTCCAAGTGGATAATAAAATTCCTACATTTTTTCTTTGAAAGAGACACCAAAGGAAAAAATCCTCTTGTTTATCTTTGCTCCATTCCTTCTAACCAAATGCACGAATAGTAGTACCATAGTAAAGTTTCTAATTCCTATATTTTTCTTCACTTTTTCTTTGAACCAGTGTCAATTCTAGTAGGCAGTCTTCAACAGACTGAAGCCTGCCCTCGAAATATTTTGTGAGCTTAGATTTGGTCCACATGAGTATCATATAATGGCTATCTTGTTAAACCAATTCAAATTGTGGTTCAAAAGAGCATTTAGTTTTCTCCATGTTAACTTTGTGACCACGGTTCATTTATTTCTAGATTTGCAACTGCTTTGAACCAAAGAATCCCTGAGGGATCGACATGAATGCAGAGTAACAAAGTAATGCAACGTGTGTACAACCTCTTTGGCATAGCCTTGTCGACCTCAACATCATTGGGTTGGGCGTGGAGGATGGTGATGCTGGTGTGACTGTCGGAGGTGGTGAAGAAGATCTGAGGCCTCTGGAGACGGCGCCGAGGGTACTGCTCCGCTGTGATGGATGGTTCTGTCATTGGAGTAGCTCCGATGAGGTGTACGACGTCGATGATGAAGCAGGACAAGACATACAATGTTAATCTGAAGTGGGACTCTAATAGAATTTGCAATAGATGATGTAAAATACATCACCAAAAAGTGCTAGATGTAAAATGCATCAGTCGCACCATGGCCGCTCTGACAAATGCTGTAAATACTGTTCACTCTGAACTTAACTGAAGAAACTAAACTTTACAGTCGAAACTGAATTTTATAGTCGAAACCGATTGAACTACTAGAAAAGCATTACAATAGAAGTTTAGTGCGTTTGAGCACTAGTAGCAGAGAAGCAGTGATCTAAATCAGCAGTCGGTCGAGCAGGGAACACACTAGCAGAGAGCAACTCGTGCAGCAGCACCGCGAGCAAGTGCTAAAGCACCAACTCATGTAGCTGCTGCAGGTCGTGCAGCAGCAGCAGCACCGCGAGAAAGAGCAAGAGCAGAGCAGAGAAGCATCACAAACAAGACCAAGAGCGGAGCAGCAGTGCGACCGGCAGCAATAGCAGAGCAGAGCAGCAACACGAACGAAAGCAAGAGCCGGGCAACAACGCGACCGATAGTAAGAACAAAGATGCAATGCGAGCAAGAGCCAGAGTAGTAGCAGCAGCGCGAGCGAGAGTCGGAGCAGCAGCAGCTAGTGCTAGTGTGGAAGTTGCCACCGAGGAAGCAACGGCATGGGGGGGGGGGAGACGCCATGGTGGAAGTGGCCGGCGACGGTGCTGTCGATGGAGACCCGCCATGGCTGCTCGGGATCAAGCATCGACAGCCCTGTGAGATCGAATAAAAGATAAAATGTAGCGCTGACTGCAGAACCTCCTTGGTGGAGCCGAGTAGGCCTCGGCTTCATCAGATGCATTGGTAATGGTGCTGCGGTTTTGCTGGGGTAGGTCAAGACGGCACTATGGGGATGGAGGTGGCGTGATAGATGAGGCGAATGTCAGGTCAGCTCCTTGGAGGTGGAGGATGGGGAGGCTGATCCGGCAGGATGACGAGATTGACGAAGGATCCTCATCCAGTGCGGTGGATGAGGGACGCCGAGCTGTTGCTGTGGATGACGTTGTCAGGGAAGAGTCTCCGGCTGGGCGACGGCCGGGAGGACGACAGAGGAGCGTGGGGTTTCATCGGTTTTGGTGGCCTCAGTGTACGAATGGGTTGAGGTGAAGGGGAAGGTATGGGGAGCCATGGCTTAGGGATGCGCTTGTCCAAAATGTGGGGTAAGTTACGAACGTACCCCCACCGGTTTTGACCATGCGACGTCGACGCCGAGAAATAGAGAGCGTGTACCAAGGCTACTTACCAGCCTCCAGTCAAAAATTCCTAAAGGCCCAGAGAAGTTGGGATCCTGCTCAATGACCTTGCAGTGAATGTGCTTGTATTCAGTGAAAGAACATGTTCGGTACATGCGAACAATCATCAATCGTTCGCTGCTGTCTGATTGAGCCAGGAACCACCTGCAACTGCCATGTCGCTTTTCTTTGAAAGGTTCTGGGATTAGGAAGGGTAGGGACACCAGGTGGCCTACAACATCATATCAAGTTGGAGTAAAATAAAAAAGGGCTTGTAATGTAGTCAATCTTAAGAACAACATGTTATGAGCATGAATATTTTTTAGTAAATGTGGATAGTAATATAAGCAAGCCATCATGATATCATAGGAAAGTAACATACTGTTGTAACAGACGTTTGTAGCGATGACTGGAGTAGGCCAGTAATACGTCCAACCATAGAAGGAGTCCACAACAAAAATGAAGCCCTTGTGTTCGATGGCTTCAGAGAGCCATGGAGAATGTATGATCCTGTGATGGACAAGCATATTTACCCACTTATCACAGTGACATGTAAGATAGGCGAGACCGCGGTTGAAGAACGCAATTAGCCTGAAGTCTTTATAATTCGCAGATCTTTTGGGCACTTGGCAGATTACAACCTTGAGCAAATCAAACTTGGTATCATGTTGGCTACTATAAGATTCCGAGTATTCTGGGCCACGGTGCCAAAGCAGTGCAGTGTTAATGAAAGGAAGGGCGATCAATCACTGGGTGTAGACCTCCATGAGCATCTAGCTACCGCGACCATTGATGGGCACCATCCAAGATGTGTTCATGCCGACCTAGTACATATTGTTAATGTAGTAAAGGGTGACGGTGATCGTATCACAGTCGATGGGGTTGAGGCTCGCCACCCTACGATCATTATGCTGCGTGACACGCCGTTTCTGAAGATCAGGCGGCATCAGCAAGCAGGGAGCTGGCTTGAAAAGCTCCGACATGAGGCCTTTGAGTAAACAGTACAGCCCCGACGAGCACGCGGCGAGCGACATGGTACCCAGATTGTCCACATGCTAAACAATGAGCTTGATTACCTTTGTGGGGAGCGAATTCCAGCCACTCTTTCAGTGGACGCTGCTCGGTTCTGCCATTGTTAGTGCTTGGGTTTCGGAAGAGGGGAAGGCTCCTAGTGGGGATGGAAGATTGGACGATTATGTGCGGACGAGGATGGAGAAGTGAATATGTGTTTCGGGAAGTGGATGGTGATGATGACAATGTAGAAGCAGCACGCCGCTTGACTTACGAGATGCATCCCAGAAGCATAGGGTCATATCGATGGCAGACAACATGCTTGAGTGATCAGAGTACTAGTACAATAAACTACAATACCTACTACTATGCCCTAGTTTTTTTGCAATAGTGGATTAGGACTCTTCTCTACTACTAGCATTGGAGGAGTAGTATATTGTAAAATAGTTACGAACTTCAATGCCCGAGCGTGGAACGACTATGAACCGCCATCGGTGCTAACTCCAATCCCCAGCAAATGTTCACTGGGAGACATGGTAGTTGCAAATGCCCGTGACACAGTTACAATATCTGTGTAAGGGTGGCGGTTTTTTCAAATACTATGTCTTAAAAACAGGCCACCATTAGATGGAAATCGATGGTTGTGAGGGATTCGCCAGGATTGGGCTTGTGGCGAACAATTGCCAGATATCATTACTAAAAAAGGTTAAAACACCCGGGGCTATAACTTACATCGGCTGACCACTAACGCCCGCGGTGCAGTTACAGTACTAACATAGTTGTAAAATGGTCAAAGAACGTGTCTATGTGGTGTTTGGAATTATATGCAAACTAGCAAGATACCCGTACATTGCACGGAACATCAAGTTGCATTTTTTACAAAACACCTGTTCTGATTGACCCATGCAGGAGTAATCCCATGTGTAAAAACTAATGATATCTCAAGAATTTCATCGGAAAAATGGTATCTCGAGAATTTCATAAAAATGATATCTCGAGAAAGATGAGAGATAAGGTAAGGAGGAGTGGGGCGTGGTGGTGACTAGTGGTCGGACTGGGTGGAGGCATGGGGATGGACGGCGCCGGCAGCGGCCACCATGCCAGATTGTTCTAGAGACTTCCTTTTTTTAATTGCTCAGCAATGAGGGTGTGAGAGAACAGGGTGAACGAGGCAAGGCCTTATTTGCAAATGTGAAGAGGGGTGTGGGTATATTTTTGTAAAATGGCCATAGTTTCCTTCCTATCCGTCAGATATAGATCGGACGGCCTATATTGCAGGATGGCAGGCACACCATCATCACCAACTCTATTGTGTATCTAGGGAGTACTAGTAAGGACACCATCTACTGCTTCGTGTGCTACTGATACGTCTCCAACGTTTCTATAATTTTTGATTGTTCCATGCTATTATATTATCAATCTTGGATATTTTATAATCATTTTATATCATTTTTTGGTATTAATCTATTGACATAGTGCCAAGTGGCAGTTTTTGTGTTTTCCATGTTTTTTACATAGTAGCAAATCAATATTAGACAGAGTCCAAATGCCCCGAAACTTTACAGAGAAATTTATGGGCCAGAAGGAACACAACGGGCCCTGGCTGCGCCTAGGGTGCCCCGAGAGGGCACAACCCACCAGGGCGCGCCAGGAGGCCCAGGCGCACCCTGGTGAGTTGTGCCCACCTCGGGTGCCCCCAGACCGCATCTTTGCTCTATAAATACCCCAATGTTCCAGAAACCCTAAGGGGAGCGACAAAATATTCATCCAGCCGCCGTAGAGTATAGAACCACCAGATCCAATCTAGACACCATCTCGGATGGGTTCATCACCTCCATTGGTGCCTCTCCGATGATGCGTGAGTAGTTCTTTGTAGACCTTCGGGTCCGTAGTTAGTTTCTAGATGGCTTCATCTCTCTCTCTTGATTCTCAATACAATGGTCTCTTGGAGATCCATATGATGTAACACTTTTTGCGGTGTGTTTGTTGGGATCTGATGAACTTTGAGTTTATGAACAGTTATATCTTTTTATGTCCATGAAAGTTATTTGAGTTTCTTCAATCTCTTATATGCAAGATTGCTTATAGCCTCGTATTTCTTCTCCGATATTTGGGTTTTGTTTGGCCAACTTGATCTATTTATCTTGCAATGGGAAGAGGTGCTTTGTAATTGGTTCGATCTTATGGTGCTTGATCCCAGTGACAGAAAGGGAAACGACACGTATGTATCGTTGCTACTAAGGATAAAACGATGGGGTCTATCACTACATAGATAGATCTTGTCTACATCATGTCATTGTTCTTATTGCATTACTCCGTTTCTCCATGAACTTAATACACTAGATGCATGCTGGATAGCGGTCGATGTGTGGAGTAGTAGTAGTAGATGCAGGCAGGAGTCGGTCTACTAATCTTGGATGTGATGCCTATATAATGATCATTGCCTGGATATCGTCATAATTATTTGAAGTTCTATCAATTGCCCAACAGTAATTTGTTTACCCACCGTTTGCTATTTTTCTCGAGAGAAGCCACTAGTGAAACCTACAGACCCCGGGTCTTCTTTCTCATATATTTGCCTTTTCAACCTACTTTTCTCTTGCATTTATTTTCAGATCTACTAAACCAAAAATACAAAAATACCTTGCTGCATTTTTTCTTTATTTTATTTAGCGTTCGATCTATCAATTTACTACAAATTTATATCATGTCCGTTTGCTACTTGAGGCGTCGTACCCTAAAAGGGATTGACAACCCCTTTAACACGTCGGGTTGCGAGGATTTGTTATCTGTGTGTAGGGGCTGTTTACGTTGTGTTTCTTGGTTCTCCTAATAGTTCGATAACCTTGGTTTCATATCTGAGGGAAATACCTACCGCCGCTGTGCTGCATCATCCCTTCCTCTTTGGGGAAATATCGACGTAGCTTCAAGCGACATCAGCTACTCCCGCGCTCCACTCGGCGGGCGCAATGTCCCCTACAGCCACTCCCTCCTGCGCTCCATTTGAGGGCTCATCGGCGAGCCTCGTGCATCACCTCATGGCACCGTCCGTCAATCACTACTGGTCCGCGGTGGTAAACATCAACTACAAGACGTGCTACCCATTCGCCGTGCCGGAGTCACTGGAGGATCACCACCGCCTACTAGTCGTAGAGGAGGACGATATTCCTATTGTGTTGCCTTGACACTTGATTGATAGATTGTAGGCTTTTCCTGATTTTTCCATGTATATCGTCTAGATCTACAAACAACTGTGGATCTTAGTAGCTTTTCTATTGGTAATCTAAACCACCCAATTTCTATTGTTTTAATAAGACAATATACTGTTATTACTATGCTAACATTGACTCCACAAATATGCTTAATGACTGCACACTCCGTCCGGAATTACCTGTCGCATATATGGATAAAAATGAATGTATCTAGAACTAAAACACATCTAGGTACATCTATTTCTCTGATAAGTATTTCTGGGTGGAGGGAGTATTAATTATGACCTATATATTGGCCATGCCACAATGTTCATATCTTAGACTTATATTTGGATACAATTTATTGCTTGCATTAATCATCAGCTATGGCATAAATATTGCATCCTCCTCATGGCTTTAAATTCTGATGGTCATAGCTACTTTGCTGAATGAGTTTGATATCTCAGTACGAACAAAACAGATTCGTGTACCTTTTCACCTACTAAAGTTCTAAGGAAGAGGACTACTAAAGTCAAAGGTATTTCTTGAATCCGTTCATCTAGTAATGTTTATATGAAGTGAACATCGGGCTTACATGAGACAGCGGCGTCGAGACTCAAGAGTAGGGATCCGAATTTTGAAATTTCAAAGCCGCCCATGTTCGCTCACTCTCCCCACCGCGGGTGATGGGCAAACCCTAGCCCCCTCCCCATACTCCTCTCCAACAGCCTTCGCTGGCGTGGTCAACCGTGGCCTTGCATGCGTGGTGCTGGCTGGGACCGGCAGGTATTTCCCCACACACTCGGCAGGGCTCCTTCTGGCGGCAGTGTGGCTCGGCCAGCGGCGGTTTGGATCGGCGGGGTGGTTGGCAACGAGATGGCATGAGTGCGCGGGAGATCAGCCGATGGCGCCCCCTAGGCCCAGATCTTGGCCCTTTGGGCCCCATTTGGGCTCGAGCGGGCCTACGGCTCTCTACATTGCAGCAAGGCTCCCTGTAGGTGGAGGTGGGGCAGTGGTGGTCTCCTGGCGGCGGCGTTGGCAACCGGCATGCTGTAACATGGTAGGAGGACTTCACGAGCCCATCTAGGCCAGGCCGGGCCAGTAGGGGCTCGGTTTGTCCCAGTTGCCGCGTCCGATCGGTTTTTTGCTTCGGCGATGGAGGTAGTCCACTCTCGCTTGGCTGAGTTGTTGGTGCCCCGGGTCCGTTCTTCCCTCTTAATTACTTCCTCTAGGCCCCGTGTCAGTGGTTCAAGTTTGGCGATGAGGTTGATTGAAGGCCGTGGTGGTGCAAGCTAGTGGACGAAATGATTGGTGGAGAACTTAGATTCTCCGAGGTGGTGGGGATTTTGGGTTGGGAGAAATCCATTTCAGTTCCTTTTATGTGTGGTTTTTACTGCTACCTTCCATTCTACATAGGGGAATAACATTCTTTTTGATGATAACAGATTTCCATGGACGGAGAGTGGCTGCAGTACAATAGCGGTGTGCATAATAAGTTTGACCTCTTCATGACAAGCAAACACAACCACCTATTCCAGGACAATCATAGTGATGAGATGGATGGTCTGCTTGAAGCCACTACTGTCGTGGGCAACACCGATGATGCCAACATTGTTGCTACACACCACAGCAACAACGATGGAAAGACCCATAGTGAGCAGAGAATAGCCACAAGGCGCGCCAATTATCACCGTCTGCGTAGTGAACAAATCCTACAACTTGAAGCATACAATACATACTCAATCAATGTTTATTACCTAGTGAAGATGTGTAGTAATCCATTTTCATTAACATGATCTGTAGTGTGTTCCGGGACTGCCCTTATCTAGATGAGAAACTTTAGAAGGACCTTAGCGAGAGGCATGGCATGAGTGCCCAGCAGGTCAAGTTTTGGTTCCAAAACAAACGCACCTTCAGTAAGGTACATACCATTCTTTCCCACAAATAGTTACATATGGGTCACCTACGATATGCAGTTATATGCACACTTTGTTGTTAAATAGTACAAACTCCACTGAACATTGTAGCATTGTTCGTCATTGGATCTTACAATATACTATAGTATTCCCCTCGTGAACATGGTATCATACTCTCGTAACCACTAATTAAAATGACGCATACCTGAAATTAAAAAATGCAGGGCAAGATGCAGCGGTGGGAGACCCAAAATCGTTCGGTAGAAAATGAGAGGCTAAAAACTGAATGTCAAGCCATCATGTTGGCTATGCAAAACAAGACTTGCCTCAAATGCAGAGGGGTGATGGTACAAAATCAGGATACCACGGAGCGCCAACGCCTATACACCGAGAATATGAGGCTCAAGGAAGAACTCCTACATGTCACTGCCTATCTTAAAGAAGGTCTTCGCCAAAATTGCATGTCGTTCCCATGGGCCCGCAAATTGACCATACCATCTTTGATCTTAGCCAATGTTAATTCTTCCGCATGAACTCTAGTTTTACTTTGTTCCTTAGCTAGCAAATAACGTGACATGTGGCATGTGTATGTACATGAATTCTTCGCTTGTTTATTTATTTCCATAGGCTCTCATGGTTGCTACGTGGGATGGCACGAGATATGGCAATCATGGCAACAATGTAGGGGCACTAGGATGAGCGGCTTTGGGATGGCATTGCCGTGAAGCTCGGTCCAATGCTCGTCTTTGTCTTTTTGAGTTTGTAACAAGACATATCAAGTAGATGCCAATAAATAGAGAGAAAGGCACAAGAGAAAATACTTCGAGATCAAGGCATCCAAGGACGGTGAGTTTGTCTAATACATTGCAATGCTCTTGTCAGGTCTTGCCATTCACCTAGATGTGCTTTGGATGACATATCCATTGAAAAGTTCAAGTAGTTCCTATGCATAATTTCCCATGGTAAGTGCATCTAGTCACTGAGGGAGTCCGGACTAAGGTGTCCTCGGGCGTCTGGCCTGTTGGACATGGGCCAGACTAATGGGCTGAGAAGATACAAGACCGAAGACTCTCTCCCGTGTTTGGATGTGACTCTCCTTGGCGTGGAAGGCAAGCCTGGCGATCGAATATGAAGATTCCTTTCTTTGTAACCGACCCTGTACAACCCTAGTCCCCTCCCATGTCTATATAAATTGGAGAGCTTAGTCCGGATTGGGGGACAGATAGATAATCATAGTCATACATGCTAAACTTTTAGGGTTTAGCCATTACGATCTCGTGGTAGATCAACTCTTGTAATACTCATATTCATCAAGATCAATCAAGCAGGAAGTAGGGTATTACCTCCATAGAGAGGGCCCGAACCTGGGTAAACATTGTGTCCCCCGTCTCCTCTTACCATCGACCTTAGACGCACAGTTTGGGACCCCCTACCCGAGATCCACCAGTTTTGACACCAACATTGGTGGTTTCATTGAGAGTTCCACTATGTTGTCATCAAAAGGTTTGATGGCTCCTTCAATCATCTACAACGACGCTGTCCAAGGGAAAGTCTTCCTTCCCGGACAAATCTTCATGTTCGGCGGCTTCGCACTACGGGCCAACTCGCTTGGCCATCTGGAGCAGATTGAAAGCTACGCCCCTGGCCACTAGGTCAGATTTGGAAGCTTGAACTATGTCGCGGATATCCGTGGAGACTTGATCTTCGACGGATTCGAGACCATGATAGCCGCTCCCTGCCACCATGATGAACATGATGCAAATCTGTCATTGGTCCATACGTAGGGGATAGCACCTATAGCTGCTTGGGCCCTAGATCCGGAGCAGCTTGCGCCATCCAAAGATGGGAAGCTCAACCCCGTCGTGGAAGCCGCAGACTCAACGGCGTTGGAGCCGCACATAGACTTAACTTCAAGTGACACCTATCTCACCGGAACCAGGGACTTGTCTCCGGCTACAGGTTCCGAACCTTGTGCGTCCGCGTACGTCGAGCTTGATGGGTTATCTATCATCAAATTCAGCTCCGACCAACACTCGCCTTTGGGCACTATCTTTAGTGGGGGGCTCACAGTCAAATTGTATCTGGTTCGAACCAGAGGCTGATAATGGAGAATTTCGCTTCCCATCCACCGCCCACTTCATATCCACTATCGAAGACTTAACTGGCATGCTCGATTATGGCTCTGACGACATCGACGGTATGGACGATGATGCCGGAGACGAAGAGGCTCAGAACCCACCGTTCACCGGACGCTGGACGGCCAGTTCCTCGTATGATGTATACATGGTGGATGCACCAAAAGAGAATAGTGGCGATGACAAAGAAGATCCAGTTGAGGATAAACCTCCCGTGATACAATCAAAGCACCGGCATCAGCGGAACCACTCCAAGTCATGCCACAACAAAGACAACAACACCGGCACAAGAGAAGATAACACTCCGGAAGGCGCCAAAGACAACGAAGACCCCGTTGATGCAACTGCCCAACAGGATGAACGGGACGATGGGCAAGTTAGCCCCGGTGAACAAGTCTCGCACGAAGACTCGGAGGACAGTAATTATCTTCCGCTCTTCGAGGATGAGGCGAGCCTCGGCACTAAGGATTTTATCATGCCTGAGGAACCTCTTGAGCAGGAGCGCTTCAAGCGCCGGCTAATAGCCACTACAAGGAGCCTAAAAAAGAAGCAGCAGCAGCTTCAAGCTGACCAAGATCTGCTCAAGGATAAATGGACCGATGTCCTAGCAGCCGAAGAATACGACCTCAAGCGCCCAGCCAAAAGCTATCCGAAGCGCAAATTGCTACCTCAGTTCGATGATGAGGCGCCGGAGCACATACCACCATCGCGCAATGCAGCTGACTGACCACCATGTGGTCGGGATAAAACGGCAACTCAGGCTGAACACCAGCCTGCCCCGCCTCATCGCAAAGGCAGAGGTACAACAACTCGCGGTCATACATATGACCTTCGGCCGGACCTGAACAATAGAGCAGGACATACCAGATCGATCTATAGATCGCGATGACGTGCCTCGATACGTGACTACGGCCATCTATTCGGACATGACAAACCTAGTCATGCGCGTGCCGAAAGCCACAAACGGACTCCATTAGAACTACATCGTGATGCAGCCCGATATAGAGGCACCACACACCCTATTTTCTTCACTGACGAAGTCATGGAACATGAATTCCCAAAAGGGTTCAAACCTGTGAATATAGAATCATACGATGGAACCACATACCCCGCGGTATGGATCGAAGACTTCATTCTCCATATTCATATGGCCCGCGGCGATGACCTTCATGCCATTAAATACCTCCCCCTAAAATCAAAGGGCCAGCCCGGCACTGGCTAAACAGCTTGCCCGAAAATTCCATCGGCAGTTGGGAGGACTTGGAAGAAGGCTTGCTTGACAACTTCCAAGGTACATATGTTCGACCTCTGTACACTGATGACTGAATCCATATAGTTCAATAGCCCGGAGAGTCTGCCAGGAAATTCTGGACTAGGTTCTTAACTAAAAAGAACTAGATTGTCGGCTGTCCGGATGCCGAAGCCCTAGCAGCCATTAAACACAGCATCCGCAACGGATGGCTCGCCCGCCACCTCGGCCAAGAGAAGCCAAAGTCCATGGCAGCCCTCACGACACTCATGACCCGCTTTTGTGCGGGCGAGGATAGTTGGCTGGCCCATAGTAAAAACAATGCAAGCGACGCCGGCACCCCAGAAGCCAAAAATAGCAACGACAAGTCCCGACGCAACATATAAAAGCGTCGAAACAACAATGACAACACCAATGATACGGCGGTCAATGCCGGATTAAGTGGCTCTAAGTCCGGTCTACGGAAGAAGCCGTTCAAAAAGAATAATTCGGGCTCATCTAGCTTGGACCGCATACTTGATCGTCCATGCCAGATTCACGGCACCCCAGACAAACCACCCAATCATACCAACATAGATTGTTGGTTTTTTAAACAGGTGATGTCTACTACACAACCTTCTTCTTATAGACGTTGTTGGGCCTCCAAGTGCAGAGGTTTGTAGGACAGTAGCAAATTTCCCTGAAGTGAATGACCTAAGGTTTATCAATCTGTGGGAGGCATAGGATGAAGATGGTCTCTCTCAAACAACCCTGCAACCAAATAACAAAGAGTCTCTTGTGTCCCCAACACACCCAATACAATAGTAAATTGTATAGGTGCACTAGTTCAGCAAAGAGATGGTGATACAAGTGAAATATGGATAGTAGATATAGGTTTTTGTAATCTGAAAATATAAAAACAGCAAGGTAACTAATGATAAAAGTGAGCACAAACGGTATTGCAATGCTAGGAAACAAGGCCTAGGGTTCATACTTTCACTAGTGCAAGTTCTCTTAACAATAATAACATAATTGGATCATATAATTATCACTCAACATGCAACAAAGAGTCACTCCAAAGTCACTAATAGCGGAGAATAAACGAAGAGATTATTGTAGGATACGAAACCACCTCAAAGTTATTCTTTCTGATCGATCTATCATAGAGTTCGTACTAGAATAACACCTTAAGACACAAATTAACCAAAACCCTAATGTCACCTAGATACTCCAATGTCACCTCAAGTATCCATGGGTATGATTATACGATATGCATCACACAATCTCAGATTCATGTATTCAACCAACACAAAGAACTTCAAAGAGTGCCCCAAAGATTCTACCGGAGAGTCAAGAAGAAAACGTGTGCCAACCCCTATGCATAAGTTCACAAGGTCACGGAACTCGCAAGTTGATCACCAAAACATACATCAAGTGGATCACGTGATATCCCATTGTCACCACAGATAAGCGCATGCAGGACATACATCAAGTGTTCTCAAATCCTTAAAGACTCAATCCGATAAGATAACTTCAAAGGGAAAACTCAATTCATCACAGGAGAGTAGAGGGGGAGAAACATCATAAGATCCAAATATAATAGCAAAGCTCGCGATACATCAAGATTGTGCCTACTCAAGAACACGAGAGAGAGAGAGAGATCAAACACATAGCTACTGGTACATACCCTCAGCCCAAAGGGTGAACTACTCCCTCCTTGTCATGGAGAGTGCTGGGATGATGAAGATGGCCACCGGAGAGGGATTCCCCCTCCGGTAGGGTGCCGAAACGGGTCTAGATTGGTCTTCGGTGGCTACGGAGGCTTCTGGCAGCGGAACTCCCGATCTATTCTGCTCCTCGATGTTTTTAGGGTATATGGAGATATATAGGCGAAAGAAGTCGGTCAGGGGAGCCACGAGGGGCCCATGAGGGTGGGAGTCGCGCCCAGGGGGTAGGGCGCGCCTCCTTGCCTCGTGGCTTCCTCGAAGCTTCCCTGACATCTACTCCAGGTCTCCTGGATTGCTTCTGTTCCAAAAATAACTCCCCCGAATGTTTCATTCCGTTTGGACTCCGTTTGATATTCCTTTTCATCGAAACACTGAAATAGGCAAGAAAACAACAATTTGGGATGGGCCTCCGATTAATAGGTTAGTCCCAAAAATAATATAAAATTGTTTAGTAAAGCCCATAAACATCTAAAACAGATAATATAATAGCATGAATACTTCATAAATTATAGATACGTTGGAGACGTATCACCATCCCCAAGCTTAATTCCTGCTCGTCCTCGAGTAGGTAAATGATAAAAGAATTTATGAAGTGTGAATGCTAGCAGGTGCACAAGTTTGATCAATGATAATTTCAATCACCTTTTCTAGCATGTAACATCCCAAAATTCTAAATTTTGGAATGTTTTATTAAATAAACGATTATGAATGTTTGTTTGATTGTTGTGTGATCGATTATGTGAAATTGTGTGGAATCTGAATTTTTTTGAAAGTTGAATGAGAGGGAATAAAAGGACTTTCCCAAAACTTTCATCTTGCATTTTGATCTCCATGAATTCAAATTCATTTCATCACAAAACCCTAGAGTGAAGATAACATGACTTCTTCCATTTAAAGAAATGAAAAGGGGTTTGAAATAATTTGAATTCCATTTGAGATATTCATGTAGCGACCAGACCTCAAACAGTCTGATCTCTGTGCATCAGTGTCATCCCTGGACCGGTAATGCTGACATGCACAGTACTTGAGGATTTATAACAGAGTAGCAATCACACACTTATTACATCAAATGTCTCAAAAGAGAACTTAATACAATAAATATGTCTTAAGGCCATCTAATACGATAACAGCGGAAGGCTTGGAAGATAAAGTGAGTCCATCAACTCCAACGGCATCACTGAGTGAAAGACCATGACCTAAGGCTCCTTACTCATCGTCTGAAAAGTCTGCAACATGATACGTTGCAGCCCGAAATGGGTCAGAACATGGAATATGCTGGCAATGTAACACAAGAGAGTAATGAACATCATAAAGCTATCACTATATGCATATATGGCTGGTGGAGGCTGTATGGTTCATATGTTTTGCGGAAAGCCAATTTTTCCCTACTGCAAAGGAATATATTTTATTTAACTACAAAGTTTGTTGAGAAACATTGAGAATGGTAAACCCCATCTCAATCCCAATTAAAAGTAATTAATAACCCAACAATATTTACATTAAGAGTGATGAGATCCACATGATAATCCAAGAAACACTAGATACTCAAGATGTCCAAAATCGGGGACACGGCTAACCATGATTAGTTTGTACACTCTGCAGAGGTTTGTGCACTTTTCCCCACAAGACTCGATCTCCTCCATTGGATTTCTCGCACTACATAATGTTTGAGAAACGGATGACCGAGACACAGTCTTTCCGAAGAGGTCCCCATAACCGATAGATAGGCATGTACATCTACAATCCCGTACATCTGCTAGCCCATCATGGAAAGGTTTCCCATAACTTACTCAACTATGCCAGAGCTCATAATGGTATGTGGATGCACACGGAAGTTTCCAGCATGAATAATCTTACGATCCCTTTGAACCTGGGTGGCAGTCCATAGGAGAATCACACGGTACCCCGGGATTTCCAAAAATACAGGCAATCACTGGGTTCCCTAGGTGCCTCAATCCACCCAGATGTGTATTAAAGTTTCCACCTTAAGTTTAACCATTAATTAACAAAACTCACATCTGTCATGGATACACTCACCCAAACCACGTCTACGAGCATAGCATAGCAATATAAGCAATGTAGAAGTAACTCCCAAAGGTTTGATAATAAATAGGTGAATAGGTACTACCTCATCTACTTCCCAACCTACAATTTAATCAGATCCTAACCATGCAATTGTTTGAGGATTGATCTAATGCAATAAAACTGGGTAGTAGAGGGGTATGATCAAAGTGTTACTTGCCTTGCTGATGATCCGTGAAACCTAGAGACTCGTAGTAGCACGCTTCGCACTCCGGGTACTCTATCACAATCAAACAAGCATACAACAAGCAATCAATCAAAGATGCAAGGGTAAAACTCAAATGAGAAGATCTAACCAGAAAGTTCAACTTAAGAACTTTGGTTTGCAAAAGGAATCAACTCAAATGAAGCAATGAAACTCAAACTGCGAAAGAAACAAGCTTCGTTTACTAATCTGGACTAAAGTCAAATTTTACAGTAGCAAAAACTTGTTTAAGTTGATTAAACATAAAGAGAGCTTCGAGATGAAAATCTAGGCGCTTGAATCGCCTGATTCTGATAAAGAGCGAAAAGTTATACTAAAACATAAATCGGATCAGAAATCGCACTCGAAAATAATCGCGAAAAATCCGAGAAAAAGAAAAACTGACGAACAGGCTAACGAACGAACGTTCGATATCTGCGGCTAACGAGAAAAAACCGTTCATTAAAACGAATGTATGGATGAACGTCCACTAAATAACTAAACCCAAAAAACCGATCTAAAAACGGGATCTAAGGTTTCGAAAAGAAACCGATTGGTTTTCTTGCGAAAACCGAGGGCGGCGGCTATCTCCGGCGAGGTCCAGCGAAACGGCGGCGGCGGCGAGCGGCTCCACGGCGTGGTTGGGCGGCGGGGCGACGGCGGCGGTGAGCGGAACTTGGGCCTCGGGGCGGCTCAGGCTGCGGCTTAAAAAGCCTCCCCCGGGCGGAGTCCCGGGCGGATACGGCCCAAAGTCGGTTCCTCTTTTTTTTAAATATTCCATGCAGAAAAATGAATAAAAGAAATACTAAACGGACTCCAAAAATCCTGAAATAAATTTTCCCTGTCCTCTAATAATCTACTGGACAACGTGAACATTTATTTGGGACTCTAATGCAATTTTGAAAAACGCATATTTTTGCTAATTCAAATAAAATAGCAATAAAACTCCGAATAAAACTCTTATTTGATTTTAACATTAAATCTCCAATATTTCTTTATTTTGTGGAAGTAATTTTATCATCTCTCTTTTATTTTTATAAAAGAAATATTCGAAGAGAAAATAATTAAAATCAAACGATCCTCTTTTCAAAATTCGAGAAAAACTCAAATATGAAAATAACAAAATCCCCAACTCTCTCCGTAGGTCCTTGAGTTGCGTAGAATTTCTAGGATCAAACCAAAATGCAATAAAATATGATATGCAAAGACGACCTAATGTATAACATTCCAAATAGAAAATTTGGGATGTTACATTTCAAATATAGAATGACTTCTTCAAATTCGAAGAAAGAGAGTTGGAAGTTTCGAAGGAATAATTTGGAAGTCACTTTGAAGTTATTTGAAACTCATTTTCAATTTGAAGTTGTTTGAAATGCCAAACTCAAATCCAATTGGGAGTTATTTGGGTTTCTATTCAAATTATTTTTCTCTTAAAAATAAATAAATGGAAATAAGGGTAAAATGATTCCCTTCAATAGAAAATTAGGAGAAAATAAATTTGAAAACATTTTGGTATTAAAAAAATGTTTTTATTGATTTTAAATACAAAACTAGCACTGTTTGACATTTATGATTTTTTATGGAATTCAGTCGAACTTGAAAAATAGTTCATCTTATTCGGGGTATTTTTCTGAACATTTTGGTATATAATATGCCTACGTATAATGTTTACTTATTTTCCTATATTGAAGTTTATTATTTCCGTAAAAAAACACGCACGCACATCGCACCACCTGGACCGAAACCACTTCGGCCCAGGAGCACCCGCGTGCAGGCCCAGCCAACCGCTGGCCAGAGCCGGCCCACGGCCACATCAAGCCGCACGAGGCCAGGAGCACCGCGGCCTGCTCCCAGTGCCCGGAGGCCATCGCCTCGCATGCCCGACGTCTCCCTCTCGCTCTTAAGCAGCTGCCGCTGCCAGGTGGGGCCCGCTGCGCAGGCCATCGTCTTCAACCTCCCGCTTTCCCCGAACGGGATAAGCAGCACACTCGCCGGCCACCTCACTCGGGATAAACATTATCCGCAACTCCTGAGCTCCCTGCTCGCGCCTATAAAACCCCCAGGAGCCCCTCTCTCCATTCAGGCACTTCGCTAGCCCTCTCACCACTCGTAGCCGCCGTCCCGTCGTTGGGCATCTCGCTGGAGCCGGAGCCGGAGCTTCTCGTCGTCGTTTTCGTTGCTTGTGGCACATGCGAACCCTCTTATTCCCTGTCAATCAACTTGCCTCGCCATCCCGCGTCATTTTGACATGTTTTTGCCACCTAGGTCTCGCTGGAGGCGCCATCCCGATGACCTGCGTTCTCGCCGGAGCACAGAGACACCCACCCCCGCGTAGCACGACCCCCACCACCCCGCCTCCTGCCGACCCAACCATCGGATTGCCCATGCAGCGCCGGACACCGTCGCCTCCTTCCCCGTCGCCGAGGAGCGCCGGAGTCGCCACCCCATCACCGGCCAACGGCAGCGCCGCTGCCCCTGTACGTCGTCGTCGCCTCTGTAAGACGACCGCTGGCTTCCCCATTCGTTTTTTAATCTCGTATTAGATCGGTTAACCGCGGTTTAGTAAACCGATCTCGTTTTTTATATCTTTAGTTGTAGTAGCTGTTTTAGTTATTTAGTGGCCGTTCGCCGTTTACCCTAAGCCGCGAACACTGCCAGCCAGCATCTGCCATGCGACCAGGGGCATGTTTGCAGGTATTTCTTTTTCTGTTTAGTCCCTGAGTTTTGCAGATTGGTCCCTGAACTTTAGTTGGCCACAACTTTTTAACCGTAAGTCCAAATTCAACGAAACCAGCAGCAAAATGTTTGTCTCGAATAGATTTATCCAGAGAACTAACCTTGAAAACTTTTGGCCATTTTAAAATTCGAATTTATTCAGGTTTGAATTCAAACTTCAACTGGCCATATCTCCTAAACCGTAGCTCCGATTGATGTGATTCTTTTTGCACCATGTCACTATAGCAAAACCCTGCTACTTGGACCATTGTCACACATTTTACACACAAATATGGTCTGTCTATGATAGTTTTATTACTATGCTTGTATGCATGATAGATCACATCACAGTTTTGCACCATGTGTCACTTAGTGTTTTGCACCTAGAATTTTGCATGCAATTGAAGTGTGTTGGATTTTCATTTGGGTTTTACTAAACTTTTTGTTGCATATTATTTTTAATCTCTGTAGTGATTTCTTATGTATGTTATTTTACTTTGACGATAGACTGTCCGGAGTGTAAATCCAAGTACTATCGATCTCTAGAATTCAATTATCAGTATCAATGCATGTTCACATTTGATCATTCCTTCAATTACCTATGTTTTATATTATGCACTTAGTCCTTTTGTGGTAGCATTGCATGGTAGGATTTACTGTTGCCAAATGGCTATGCCGTTACCTAGTAGTTCATTTGAGGTAGGTCTAATCTATACATCCTTGTCACCGTCATGTAAGTTTATTTTGGTAAGCAAACATGGTGAGACATGAGTGACAAAGTAGTAATCAGGACCAAGACTTGTAAATGAACTACCTGGGCGGTATTTAGTTTGAATGGTGGAAAAGTACAGTGGGAGCATGCATGGTTAATCCATGGTGGTGCACCACTAGTGGTTTGCCGCCCAGGCTCAAAGAGATCAATCGTATTCTCATGTCTAGAAGCTTACGTGTGCAACCACAAGCCAATATGGGCTCTGGCTTAGTTGAGTAGTTAGTGTGACCCCTTCCGGGATGGGCTAGCAGATGTAGAATGAGTAGGTGTACCAGCCTATCCGTGGGTTCAGGGGGAATACTTTCGAAAGACTACGTCTCGGCCATCATGTTATCAAACGCCAGGCAGTGCGAGAACTTAAAGGGAGGCGATCGAGTCTTGTGGGGAAAAGTGCGCAACCTCTGCATAGTGTTAAAACTTAATCGATTAGCCGTGTCCCCGGTTACGGATAACTTGAGCATCTAGTAGTAGAAATGCTGGGAGATCTCATCACCCTTAATTAAACAGTTGGGTTTAAAACAAAACTTTAAGAATGGTTGAGTTGGGTTTAACAACTCATCCTATGGAATGTTGTAGTAGTAGAATAATATATTTTATCCTAGGGAAAAACTAGCTTTATGCAAAAAAACCAAACTTAGAGCTTCCCACCAGCCAAGTTGCATGTACACATAGCTTCATTATACTCATGATGTGACTTGCCAGTACATTCAATGTACTGATCTACATGGCTGCAACGTCTTATGTTGCAGGAATTTCTACGACGAGTAACAGTTACGTTGTAGGGTTATGGTCTAGACTCAACTTGTCGTTGGCGTTGATGGGACTCCACACCCTTATGTTTGTTTTTGCTGAGACTTATGAGGTATATATCAGTTTTACGTTATTTATACATGTGATTGCACTTTGATATATACACTGATGTCCTGTGTGTGCCAGCATACCGATCCAGGGATGGCACGGATACACAAAGGCTTGACCGTTTGAGGTCGGGTCGCTACAGAGAAGGTATCAGAGCACATGTTGACTATAGGACGTGACCCTAGGAACTGGAAAGCCCTTAGGACAGGATTTCTTTTAACTTTATTTTCAAAAAGATCCTTTACCTCTCTTCTTTTCCGAGCTTTATCAAATATTCCATTTTTAGTTAGACAATACCCCGTTCCCTTTGGACGACACGGAGGATCAACTGATGAGACCACTCCGAGAAGGGCAAGATATTAGACAACTGAGGACCTCTTTAGTAAAAGAGGACCTCACCATACACTAATAGAATTAAAGCTACAACAGTCGAAAACTCGAAGAATTTGAAGACACTGAAGAATTCCAAGACTTATATGACCTTTAGAAGACCAAACCCTTGTTGTATACTTATGTTAGATGCGACGGTTTGTGAACTATCATATTTTGTGTGTGTTTTCTGACAGCAACAAATAAAACTTATTCTCAAAACTATAGTGTTTGTATTGTGTGTATCTCTCTCTATCCCTCTATGTCATCCCAAAACCCTTGGACCCAATAGATGATGAATGAAGATGGACTTGTATTCTATGGACCGATCACTCAGTTGGAGGCAGAGCTGTGGATTCAAAACATGGAGAATCACTTCGGGAGCAATTTGGTTGCAAGGAAGTATGAGGTTCAATACGCTCTTCATTACTTTACAAAATGTGCTGCAACCTGGTGGAAAATGCATCAGGCCATATAAGGATGTAATGGAGCAAAAACTTGGGAGGAACTGAAGAGGACTCTATTGGGATCCGGTCTTATCCGGAAGCACGGTGATAAACCGATGAAGAAACCTTTTGCCTGCAAGATATGTGGAGAAATAGGACACACCCATGAAGAACACAAGGATGGATGCCCTCATTGTGAAGGAAATCACCGAGCCGAAGAATGCCCAACTAGGCAGGTTATTTGTTTCTTGTGCGAAGGAACTACGCACTACCCTGTCTAGTGTCACATTTACCCCAGGGTACAAGAAATTACCAAGAACCACAAGGAAGCAATGAAAGAAGCCCTCGGGGAAAGTTTAAAAGAACCTTTGATGAAGGAATATGTTGGCGACCCTGATGGAGAAGGCCTAAACAGATTTTACTCTAATGCCTGCTATTCATGTGGAGAAGGACATTTTTCACAGTATTGCATGAAGCAAAGCCAAGAATATCTGGGAGACTTCCCTACAGAAGAAGTGGAGTTTGATCAACCAGAGATAGAAGAATTGATCAGAACGAAGAAGTCGAGGAAGAGAAAGAGCATGTATTCCCTTAACAACCCAGTTTCTATAGAAAAGGACCCGAGTCATATCACTTGTTACAGGTGCAAGGATTTTCGTCATTATGCTAGCAAATGCCGATAAAGGAAGCCAAGGAGCCAAGATAACCACCAGGAACCCCCTGGATTTGTCTGAAGTCATTTGTTTATGCTGCAAAGGAGTAGGACATTTTGCCAGAGAATGTTCAGAACCGAGGAAAGCTTGAGCTGAGTAGTTGAGATCTTGATATTCGAATACAGCATGTAACAAATGTGGAACACAATTTTATTTTCATTGGGAATGTTGAGTTGAGTTGTGAAATGAAAATTGTAATAGCTCATGAAGCAATAAAAGTTGATGTGGTTGAAATCTCATGTGAAATGTTATGAGTTTTTGTTGATTGTGAGTGCCTCTCTCGCTATCTCGCCTAGACTTAAACCTTGAACCCATGGACGAGCTGACCTCAATCCTCTCTTGGAAAAAAACACATTTCACCCAAGCATATACATACATTATCCTAAGTACCCTTCTATCTTATACCTGCAGATGACAACCCTTTACGAGTCTTTTCTCAAGGGCCCGAAAACGATCATGACCCTGATTAGTGATCAGGATTTCCCAAAAATCCTGAAGGACATGATGAAGCATATTCATCTTGAAGGAGATACAGTCTATAAGGGTTATCCTTTCATGGAGAAGGGAGTTGAACTTTGGTATGTGGAGGTACACCTCCACCATGTGAAGGGAGTTTGCCCAAAGACTATGGGGGAATACTTTTTCGTTTCTCGAGTACCACAAGCAACACCTTTGACTCTGTTCATGAAGTTGCTATGGAAGCCATACGTTAGATTGCAGAAATACTAGAAGCAAGACTCCGTCACACATAGGAATACCCGAGGGAGGTGCATGCAGAGATGATGGAGATGAAGCTCATGCCCACCACAATGAAGCAAAACATCGATGATTTGAGGTATCACATCACACAATTCTAGTGGACTGAAGCATCTTCCAGAATGGCAAATGAATAAAGATGGAAGTAATGCTTGACCATACCAAACTATGTGGATTGGAGCTTTTGTAATAGAGTACTTTTGAAATTTGAGTTTTGAGTAGTGGCTAAGGATATATTAAATGATTTGATATGAAGAGAATATGAAGTATGGATGAACCAATGCATTTTTTTGGTGATACTTGTCTGTGTGAACACTTGACCAGTGGAAAAGAAAATTTATTCCATAGTGTGGAGTTTGGAAAAATGAGTTGGAGTCTGGTTTTAGTTATGATGGTTACCCCAAGAGTAGGCAGGAATGAAGTGCTATTGGATTTAAAGGAGATGTAATGTTGGAACACGGAACAATAGAAACTCCAAGGATGAGTTAAAGATATACAAGTTTGAAGTGGGCCATAACCCACAGGACCCAGGATTTGATAAGGACAGAAGCACAATCTTGTTGAAGAAAAGAATTCTAGAAGAAGCTGTGATTTCATCAGCAAACGTTTCATAGGAGGTTACGTAAACCCGAGGGTTGTGAAGAAATGATAGAAATTTTGTTTGGCTTGCAGAACCAATGGATTTACCCAAACCCAGATCATGGAGAAGAGAAGTTCTGCAATGCTTGTGAGGATGCCCAAGTGTTAGAATACGTGATTCACTATCTACGTATGTGGTAATCATTCAAGTACAGGATGGATTGACCCCCATACCGGAGACCTCTATCATGAACTATCATATGTTGATGGAAAATCAGAGAGCCTTAAAACCCTAGAAGAGTGTCGACACGACAAGCCAAAAGCCTTAGAATGGCAGGACGATGGAAACCCTGTACATGCACCTGCTGCCAATCGTAGGTTATATGGTGAGATTCTACCTAGACCCATTTCCTACAGGAGGAACCAGTAATTGTTGACCGCCATGAGATTTTCAATAGTTGTTTAGCATTGGCGACATACCTGTCAGCTTAGAAGCCCCAGACTCGGAAGGGTCTTATTTGATGCAAGGACTCCAGATTTGGAGGAAAAGGCCATGCCCTTACCGGAAGAGCACAAGTGAAGGAGTTATCTCGGAGAATATGAGAAGACCGACACCGTCAACGCAAAGGATGGAGTACATGAGTTTTGTTGGAACCATAACCATGCTTCTAAGGGTGGTAGCACCCCATACTACGTGTCGATTAATGGATTTTCAAGAAGACCCCCCCCCCCAAACCTAACGTTCTTTCTAGCCTCTCCGAATCTCGAGGACGAGATTCATTTTAAGGGTGGTAGTTTGTAACATCCAAAAATTCTTAATTTTGGAATGCTATATTAAGTAAACGATTATGAATGTTTGTTTGATTGTTGTGTCATCGATTCTGTGAAATTGAGTGGAATCTAAAACTTTTTGAAAGTTTAATGAGAGGGAATAAAAGGACTTTCCCAAAACTTTCATATTGCATTTTGATCTCCATGAATTCAAATTCATTTCATCACAAAACCTAGAGTGAAGATAATATGACTTCTTCCATTTAAAGAAATGAAAAGGGGTTTGAAATGATTTGAGTTCCATTTGAGATATTCAAATATAGAAACTTTAAGCAACTCAATGAGTTCATGAGGGAAGATAAAATGACTTCTTCAAATTCGAAGAAATAGAGTTGGAAGTTTCGAAGTAATAATTTGGAAGTCACTTTGAAGTTATTTGAAACTCATTTTCCATTGAAGTTTTTTGAAATGCCAAATTCAAATCCAAATTCAAATTCAAATCCATTTTCCATTGGAGATGTATCAGCATCCCCAAGCTTAATTCCTGCTCGTCCTCGAGTAGGTAAATGATAAAAGAAAATAATTTATGAAGTGTGAATGCTAGCAGGTGCACAGGTTTGATCAATGATAATTTCAATCACCTTTTCTAGCATCATTCTATATCATAACAGTAGCTCAACTCATAAAACTTCTCATGATCAAGTAACAAGTTATTCACATGTTAGAGTATAGATCATAAACTTTCTTGAAAACTAACGAACTGTGTTATTAGTCATCAAACAATTAAAATTCATCTTATTTTTAGGAAGGGTCTATGTCAGAGCTTTGATTCAGCAAACTTCACATACTCGGCTATCATTTAGTCTTTCACAATTGCTAACACTCACGTGATATTTATGGGTTCAAAGTTTTAATCAGACACAGAGAAAGATAGGGGATTATAGATTCGCCTCCCAACCTTTTACCTCAAGGGTAATGTCAACAATAATAGTTCATGATGCCTTACATCCAATTGGATATATATATCATGATCTTTCCAGCACAATGTGCTTGAAAAAGGATAAAATGTAAAAATGAAAGGTGAAGATCACCATGACTCTTGCATAAGGTATAAGACAAGAATAAAAGATAGGCCCTTCGCAGAGGGAAGAAGAGGTTGTCATGCGCTTTTATAGTTGGATGCTCAAAATCTTAATGCGAAAGAATGTCACTTTATATTGCCACTTGTGATAGGGACCTTTATTATGCAGTAATTCGCTTTTATTGCTTCCACATCACAAGATTGTATAAAGCTTATTTTCTCCACACTAATAGATCATGCATATTTAGAGAGCAATTTTTATTGCATGCACCGATGACAACTTACTTGAAGGATCTTACTCAATCCATAGGTTGGTATGGTGGACTCTCATGGCAATACTGGTTTAAGTGATGTTTGGAAGCACAAGCAGTATCCCTACTTGGTGCAAAGAATTTGGCCAGCATGAGGGGGAAAGGCAAGCTCGGCATGTTGAATGATCTATGATAATATACTTTATTTCAGATATAAGAAAACATAACCCATTAAGTTGTCTTCCTTGTCCAACATCAACCTTTTAACATGTCATATTTTAATGAGTGCTCACAATTACAAAAGATGTCCAAGATAGTATATTTATATGTGAAATCCCCCTTCCCTCAATATTCTTTCATGAATTGTACAAGTGACCAATACAATGTTTGCTAACGTTCAATAAATTTACCACCTCTACTTCTTATATGTGAAGTCATTACTACCCATGGGATAAGCATACGAAACATATATAATTTCAGATTTATTATATTCAATTCATTCAACTATTTACTCATAGGATATAAGTGAGGCACAAGAGTAAATGACAAACTACTCCAAAAAGATAAAAGTGAAGATCAATGAGTAGTTAAATAATTATTTAGCTATGTGAAGACTCTCCATTTAATAATTTCAGATCTTGATAGTTTATTCAAACAGCAAGAAAAACAAAATAAAATGATATTCTAAGAATAGCAAACATCATGTGCAGAAGCAAAAACTTAGGATCAACCAATACTAACCGATAGTTGTCGAAGAAGAAAGTTGGGATGCCAACCGGGGCATCCCCAAGCTTAGTCGCTTGAGAATTCTTAAAATATTATATTGGGATGCCTTGGGCATCCCCAAGCTTGAGCTTTTGTGTCTCCATAATTCCTCTCATATCACGGTCTCCCTAAATCTCAAAAGCTTCATCCACACAAAACTCAACAAGGACCCGTGAGATAAGTTAGTATAAACCAATGCAAAAACCTTATCATACTCTTCTGTAGCAAATCAATAAAATTATTAATCAACATTTCATACTAAATTCCTCCACATATTTAATAGTCCTATCCTTAAATAGAATTATTAAACAAGCAAACATATGCAAACAATGCAAACATAACAGCAATCTGCCTAAACAGGACAGTATGTGAAGAATGTAGCAAGATCCATACTTCCCTAGCTCCAAAGATTATGAAAGAAAATTCCCATTGTAGTAAATTTATCAGATTTTAATATTCAAAAGGTTTCAACATTTTATCGCATTCTGACTTTTCTAGGGAATTTTTGCAACAGTGGTAAGCTTTATGTTTTCAAACAGCAACATGAAGACTTGTAAAATAGGCTTAGTAAAGGCTATCAATGCCACTTTTATTGAAATAAAAGATGCAAAAAATGGTTATAAATAACAGCAAGGAAATCCTAATAAAATAAATTGACGCTCCAAGCAAAACACATATCATGTGGTGAATAAAAATATAGTTCCAAGTAAAGTTACCGATGAACGAAGACAAAAGAGGGGATGCCTTTCGGGGCATCCCCAAGCTTAGGCTCTTGTTTTTCCTTGAATATTACCTTGGGTTGCCTCGGGAATCCCCAAGCTTAGGCTCTTTCCACTCCTTATTCCATAGTCCATCGAATCTTCATCCAAAACATGAAAACTTCATAACACAAAACTTAACAGAAAACTCATAAGCTCCGTTAGTATAAGAAAATAAATCACCACTTAGGTACTGTTGTGAACTCATTATAAATTCATATTGGTGTAATATCTACTGTATTCGAACTTATCTATGGTTCATACCCTCCGATACTACTCATAGATTCATCAAAATAAGCAAACAACACATAGAAAACAGAATTTGTGAAAAACAGAACAGTCTGTAGTAATTTGGATCAAACGTATACTTCTGAAACCCCAAAAATTCTAAAATAAATTTATGGACGTGAGGAATTTATCTATTAATCATCTTAAAAAATAATTAGCTAAATATAACCCTCCAATAAAAATGGCAGCAAATCTCGTGAGCGCTAAAGTTTCTGTTTTTTACAGCATGATCGCAAAGACTTTCCCCAAGTCTTCCCAAAGGTTCTACTTGGCACAAACACTAATTAAAAGCACAAAAACTCAATAATAACAGAGTCTATATTAATTATTTATTACTAAACAGGAAAAAAGCAAGGAACAAAAATAAAGTTGGGTTGTCTCCCAACAAGCGCTATCGTTTAACGCCCCTAGCTAGGCATGATGATTTCAATGATGCTCACATAAAAGATAAGAATTGAAATATAAAGAGAGCATCGTGAAGAATATTACTAGCACATTTAAGTCTAACACACTTCCTATGCATAGGGATTTTCTGAGCAAACAACTTGTGGGAGCAAGAATCAACTTGCATAGGAGGGTAAAACAAGCATAACTTTGAAACTTTAAGCACATAGAGAGGAAACTTGATATTATTGCAATTCCTAAAAGCATATGTTCCTCCCTCACAATAATTTTCAGTAGCATCATGAATGAATTTAACAATATAACTATCGAATAAAACATTCTTTTCATGAGCCACAAGCATAAAATTTTTATTACTCTCCACATAAGCAAGATTCTTCTCAATCGGAATAGTGGGAGTATCATAAGAAACTCGAATACTATAAATTGTTTCCACATTAAAGGAGTAATGTTCAGAAAAAGGGTAATAATAATCATGACAAGTTTTATAAATATAATCATCACTACTTTTTATAGAATAAGTATCATCACAATAATCATCATAAGTAGCAACTTTGTTCTCATCATAATCGATTGAAACCTCTTCTAAGATAGTGGAATCATTACTAAATAAAGTCATGACATCTCCAAATCCACTTTCATAATTATCATAATAAGATTCAACGTCCTCCAAAATAGTGGGATCGTTACTTCCTAAAGTTGACACTCTTCCAAACCCACTTTCATCAATATAATCATCATAAGTAGGAGGCATGCTTTCATCATAATAAATTTCCTCATCAAAACTTGGGAGGCTAAAAATATCATCTTCATTAAACATAGCATCCCCAATCTTGGGACAAACATTAATTGCTGCAAATATATTCTCAAACATGTCATTCTCATCAAACATAGCATCCCCAAGCTTGGGCCTTTTCATATCATAAGCATAATCACTCTCATCTTTAATAGTATGGATAGCACCAAAAGTATAGCAATTATCATCATCCCAAGGAGTAATAGGAGCAACATCATTTGGGAGAGATACCTTTTTACCTTTGTTTCTCCATCTTTTCTTTTTCTTCTTCTCATTATGTGTGGGTTCAATCCTCTTTTTGGAGCTCCCTATTAATGACATTGATTGAATAGAAGGCTCCTCCTCGTTACCTGATTCATCATAAGAAATAATAGGAGGGTATTGGGAAGTATGTTCCCTTTCGTTAGTATTCTCTTCATCTTCTATTTGTTTTCTTTTCTTTATGTAATTGGCAATATATGGATTTTCAATGCAATCCACCGCACAATACATAAAAATTTCTTCTAGATCAATATCGAGGAATTTCTCAAGGTTATATTCTGGAGTATGCTTAGTTATATGTTTCATTTCCTCATAACCCAAAAGCAAACTAAGTTCATTATTATGTGCAAGGGAAATCAAGTCATCACAATTTTTGGACATGATTCGATCATAACACAATTTGCATTGGAGATTTAAATGACCATGTTCATTGCAAAGTTCACAAGTATGGCAAAGAAATTTTAAATTTCCAGCACAAACATCTAGCCTTTCTTGCAACCGTTTAGTTTCCAAATACTTATGCCTCTTGCAAAATAAAATTTCCCTAATTGGTGTGTACTTGCAAGCTCTATGCACTCCACAAAAATTGACATGCTTATAAGAGACATTTTCGTTATGACTAGTGCAATCATTATTAGTACTATGGATATCCAAGGAGTTCATACTAACAACATTGCAATCATGCTCATCATTCAAATAGCTAGTGCCAAACATTTTACAGACTTCTTATCCTAGCACTTGAGCACAATTTTCCTTTCCATCATTCTCATGAAAAATATTGAAAAGATGAAGCGTATGAGGCAAAATCAATTCCATTTTTTTGTAATTTTCTTTTATAAACTAAACTAGTGATAAAACAAGAAACAAAAATATTCGATTGCAAGATCTAAAGATATACCTTCAAGCGCCAACCTCCCCGGCAACAGCACTAGAAAAGAGCTTGATGTCTACTACACAACCTTCTTCTTGTAGACGTTGTTGGGCCTCCAAGTGCAGACGTTTGTAGGACAGTAGCAAATTTCCCTCAAGTGGATGACCTAAGGTTTATCAATCCGTGGAGGTGTAGGATGAAGATGGTCTCTCTCAAACAACCCTGCAACCAAATAACAAAGAGTCTCTTGTGTCCCCAACACACCCAATACAATGCTAAATTGTATAGGTGCACTAGTTCAGCAAAGAGATGGTGATACAAGTGCAATATGGATAGTACATGTAGGTTTTTGTAATCTGAAAATATATAAACATCAAGGTAACTAATGATAAAAGTGAGCACAAACGGTATTGCAATGCTAGGAAACAAGGCCTAGGGTTCATACTTTCACTAGTGCAAGTTCTCTCAACGATAATAACATAATTGGATGATAGAACTATCCCTCAACATGCAACAAAGAGTCACTCCAAAGTCACTAATACCGGAGAACAAATGAAGAGATTATTGTAGGGTACGAAACCACCTCAAAGTTATTCTTTCTGATCGATCTCTCATAGAGTTCGTACTAGAATAACACCTTAAGAGACAAATCAACCAAAACCGTAATGTCACCTAGATTCTCCAATGTCACCTCAAGTATCCGTGGGTATGATTATACGATATGCATCACACAATCTTAGATTCATGTATTCAACCAACACAAAGAACTTCAAAGAGTTCCCCAAAGATTCTACTAGAGAGTCAACACGAAAACTTGTGCCAACACCTATGCATAAGTTCACGAGGTCACGAAACTCGCAAGTTGATCACCAAAACATACATCAAGTGGATCACGTGATATCCCATTGTCACCACAGATAAGCACATGCAAGACATACATCAAGTGTTCTCAAATCCTTAAAGACTCAATCCGATATGATAACTTCAAAGGAAAAACTAAATTCATCACAAGAGAGTAGAGGGGGAGAACCATCATAAGATCCAAATATAATAGCAAAGCTCTCGATACATCAAGATGTTGGAAATATGCCCTAGAGGCAATAATAAAAGCATTATTATTATATTTTCTTGTTCATGATAATTGTCTTTATTCATGCTATAATTGTGTTATCCGGAAATCGTAATACATGTGTGAATAACAGACACCAACATGTCCCTAGTAAGCCTCTAGTTGACTAGCTCGTTGATCAACAGATAGTCATGGTTTCCTGACTATGGACATTGGATGTCATTGATAACGAGATCACATCATTAGGAGAATGATGTGATGGACAAGACCCAATCCTAAACATAGCATAAAGATCGTATAGTTCGTTTGCTAAAGTTTTTCCAATGTCAAGTATCTTTTCCTTAGACCATGAGATCATGTAACTCCCTGATACCGTAGGAGTGCTTTGGGTGTACCAAACGTCACAACGTAACTGGGTGACTATAAAGGTAGACTACGGGTATCTCCGAAAGTGTCTGTTGGGTTGACACGGATCAAGACTGGGATTTGTCACTCCGTATGAAGGAGAGGTATCACTGGGCCCACTCGGTAATGCATCATCATAATGAGCTCAAAGTGACCAAGTGTCTGGTCACGGGATCATGCATTACGGTACGAGTAAAGTAACTTGCCGGTAACGAGATTGAACAAGGTATTGGGATACCGACGATCGAATCTCGGGCAAGTAATATATCGATTGACAAAGGGAATTGCATACGGGGTTGATTAAATCCTTGACATCGTGGTTCATCCAATGAGATCATCGTGGAGCATGTAGGAGCCAACATGGGTATCCAGATCCCGCTGTTGGTTATTGACCGAGAGTCGTCTCGGTCATGTCTACATGTCTCCCGAACCCGTAGGGTCTACACACTTAAGGTTCGGTGACGCTAGGGTTGTGAAGATATGTATATGCAGTAACCCGAATGTTGTTCGGAGTCCCGGATGAGATCCCGGATGTCACGAGGAGTTCCGGAATGGTCCAGAGGTAAAGAATTATATACAAGTTTTGGGGTCACCGGTACTGTACCGGGACCACCGGAAGGGTCCCGGGGGTCCACCGGGTGGGGCCACCTATCCCGGAGGGCCCCATGGGCTGAAGTGGGAAGGGACCCAGCCCAAAGTGGGCTGGGGCGCCACTCCCCTAGGGCCCATGTGGCTAGGGTTGAGGGGAAACCCTAAAGGGGGTGCCCCCTTGCTTGGGGGGCAAGCCCCCCCACCCCTAGGCCGCCGCCCCCCTAGGAGATCCCATCTCCTAGGGCCGGCACCCCCCCTAGGCACACCTATATATAGTGGGGGAGAGGAGGGACTTCATACAACAGCCTTTGGTGCCTCCCTCTCTCCCCGTTACGTCTCTCTCTCGTAGTATAGGCGAAGCCCTACTACTGTGACGCCCTGCATCCACCACCACGCCGTCGTGCTGCTGGATCATCATCAACCTCTCCTTCCCCTTGCTGGATCAAGAAGGAGGAGAAGTCTCCCGACCCGTACGTGTGTTGAACGCGGAGGTGCCGTCCGTTCGGCGCTTGGTCATCGGTGATTTGGATCACGTCGTGTTCGACTACATCATCCCCGTTCCTTGAACGCTTCCGCACACGATCTACAAAGGTATGTAGATGCATATGATGACTCGTTGCTAGATGAACTCCTAGATGGATCTTGGTGAAACGAGTAGGAAAATTTTTGTTTCTGCAATGTTCCCCAACAGTGGCATCATGAGCTAGGTCTATGCGTAGTTCTTCTTGCGCGAGTAGAACACAATTGGTTGTGGGCGTAGATGTTGTCAACTTTCTTGCCGCTACTAGTCTTATCTTGCTTTGACGGTATTGTGGGATGAAGCGGCCCGGACCAACCTTACACGTACGCTTACGTGAGACCGGTTCCACCGACTTACATGCACTAGTTGCATAAGGTGGCTGGCGGGTGTCTGTCTCTCCCACTTTAGTTGGAGCGGATTCGATGAAAAGGGTCCTTATGAAGGGTAAATAGAAGTTGACAAATCTCGTTGTGGCTTTCTTTCACGTAGGTAAGAAAACGTTCTTGCTAGAACCCTAATTCAGCCACGTAAAACTTGCAACAACAATTAGAGGACGTCTAACTTGTTTTTGCAGCAAGTGCTTTGTGATATGATATGGCCAAAGTTGTGATGAATGATGAATGATCTACATGTGATGTATGAGATGTTCATGCTATTGTAATAGGAATCACGACTTGCATGTCGATGAGTATGACAACCGGCAGGAGCCATAGGAGTTGTCTTTATTTTTTGTATGACCTGCGTGTCATTGAGAAACACAATGTAAATTACTTTACTTTATTGCTAAACGCGTTAGCCATAGTAGTAGAAGTAATAGTTGGCGAGCAACTTCATGGAGACACGTTGATGGAGATCATGGTGTCAAGCCGGTGACAAGATGATCATGGAGCCCCAAGATGGAGATCAAAGGAGCTATGTGATATTGGCCATATCATGTCACGTTTATTATTTGATTGCATGTGATGTTTATCATGTTTTTGCATCTTGTTTACTTAGAATGACGATAGTAAATAAGATGATCCCTCATAATAATTTCAAGAAGTGTTCCCCCTAACTGTGCACCGTTGCGACAGTTCGTTGTTTCGAAGCACCACGTGATGATCGGGTGTGATAGATTCTAACGTTCACATACAACGGGTGTAAGACAGATTTACACATGCAAACACTTAGGTTGACTTGACGAGCCTAGCATGTACAGACATGGCCTCGGAACACAAAAGACCGAAAGGTCGAGCATGAGTCGTATAGAAGATACGATCAACATGAAGATGTTCACCGACGTTGACTAGTCCGTCTCACGTGATGATCGGACACGGCCTAGTTAACTCGGATCATGTTATACTTAGATGACCAGAAGAGGGATGTCTATCTAAGTGGGAGTTCATTAAATAATTTGATTAGATGAACTTAATTATCATGAACTTAGTCTAAAATATTTACAATATGTCTTGTAGATCAAATGGCCAACGTAGTCCTCAACTTCAACGCGTTCCTAGAGAAAACCAAGCTGAAAGACGATGGCAGCAACTACATGGACTGGGTCCGGAACCTGAGGATCATCCTCATAGCTACCAAGAAAGATCATGTCCTACAGGCACCGCTGGGTGACGCACCTGTTCTCCCTGCTGAACAAGACGTTATGAACACTTGGCAGGCACGTACCGATGACTACTCCCTCGTTCAGTGCGGCATGCTTTACAGCTTAGAGCTGGGGCTCCAAAAACGTTTTGAGAGACACGGAGCATATGAGATGTTCGAAGAGCTGAAAATGGTTTTCCAAGCTCATGCCCGGGTCGAGAGATATCAAGTCTCCGACAAGTTCTTCAGTTGTAAGATGGAGGAAAATAGTTCTGTCAGTGAGCACATACTCACTATGTCTGGGTTGCATAACCGCTTGACTCAGCTGGGAGTTAATCTCCCGGATGACGCGGTCATTGACAGAATCCTTCAGTCGCTTCCACCGAGCTACAAGAGCTTTGTGATGAACTTCAATATGCAGGGGATGGAAAAGACCATTCCTGAAGTATTTGCTATGCTGAAATCAGCAGAGGTAGAAGTTAAGAAGGAACATCAAGTGTTGATGGTGAATAAAACCACTAAGTTCAAGAAGGGTAAGGGTAAAAAGAACTTCAAGAAGGACGGCAAGGAAGTTGCCGCGCCCGGCAAGCAAGCTGCCGGGAAGAAGCCAAAGAATGGACCCAAGCCCGAGACTGAGTGTTTTTATTGCAAGGGAAGTGGTCACTGGAAGCGGAATTGCCCCAAATACTTAGCGGACAAGAAGGCCGGCAAAACAAAAGGTATATGTGATATACATGTAATTGATGTGTACCTTACCAGTACTCGTAGTAGCTCTTGGGTATTTGATACCGGTGCAGTTGCTCACATTTGTAACTCAAAGCAGGAGCTGCGGAATAAATGGAGACTGGCGAAGGACGAGGTGACGATGCACGTCGAGAATGGTTCCAAGGTCGATGTGATCGCCGTAGGCACGCTACCTCTTCATTTACCTACGGGATTAGTTTTGAACCTGAATAATTGTTATTTAGTGCCAGCTTTGAGCATGAACATTGTATCGGGATCTCGTTTAATTCGAGATGGCTACTCATTTAAATCCGAGAATAATGGTTGTTCTATTTATATGAGAGATATGTTTTATGGTCATGCTCCTATGGTGAATGGTTTATTCTTAATGAATCTTGAGCGTAATGCTACACATGTTCATAGTATGAGTACCAAAAGATGTAAGTTTGATAATGATAGTCCCACATACTTGTGGCACTGCCGCCTTGGTCACATAGGTGTCAAGCGCATGAAGAAGCTCCATGCAGATGGACTTTTAGAGTTTCTTGATTATGAATCATTTGACACGTGCGAACCATGCCTCATGGGTAAAATGACCAAGACTCCGTTCTCAGGAACAATGGAGCGAGCAACCAACTTATTGGAAATCATACATACTGATGTGTGCGGTCCAATGAGTGTTGAGGCTCGCGGTGGCTATCGTTATGTTCTCACCCTCACTGATGACTTAAGTAGATATGGGTATATCTACTTAATGAAACACAAGTCTGAAACCTTTGAAAAGTTCAAGGAATTTTAGAGTGAGGTTGAGAATCAATGTGACAGGAAAATCAAGTTTCTACGATCAGATCGTGGAGGAGAATACTTGAGTCACGAATTTGGCACACACTTAAGAAAATGTGGAATAGTTTCACAACTCACGCCGCCTGGAACGTCATAATCGCACTCTATTAGATATGGTGCGATCTATGATGTCTCTTACCGATTTACTGCTATCTTTTTGGGGCTATGCTTTAGAGACTGCCGCATTCACTTTAAATAGGGCTCCGTCGAAATCCGTTGAAACGACACCGTATGAATTATGGTTTGGGAAGAAACCTAAGCTGTCGTTTCTAAAAGTTTGGGGATGCGATGCTTATGTCAAGAAACTTCAACCTGAAAATCTCGAACCCAAGTCGGAAAAATGCGTCTTCATAGGATACCCTAAAGAAACTATTGGGTATACCTTCTACCTCAGATCCGAAGGCAAGATCTTTGTTGCCAAGAATGGATCCTTTCTAGAGAAAGAGTTTCTCTCGAAAGAAGTAAGTGAGAGGAAAGTAGAACTTGATGAAGTATTACCTCTTGAACCGGAAAAGGGCGCAACTCAAGAAAATGTTCCTGAGGTGCCTGCACCGACTAGAGAGGAAGTTAATGATGATGATCAAGATAGTTCTGATCAAGCTCCTACTGAAATTCGTAGGTCCACAAGGACACGTTCCGCACCAGAGTGGTACGGCAACCCTGTCTTGGAAATCATGTTGTTAGACAATGGTGAACCTTCGAACTATGAAGAAGCGATGGCGGGCCCGGATTCCGACAAATGGCTAGAAGCCATGAAATCCGAGATAGGATCCATGTATGAAAACAAAGTATGGACTTTGACTGACTTGCCCGTTGAACGGCGAGCCATATAGAATAAATGGATTTTTAAGAAGAAGACAGACGCGGATGGTAATGTGACCATCTATAAAGCTTGGCTTGTCGCTAAGGGTTATCGACAAGTTCAAGGGGTTGACTACGATGAGACTGTCACAGCCCTAGAATTTGTTTGCAAATAGTTGCACAAGAATTCATGCATCATGTCTAATTTGATCTGAAACTTGAAATGGGGACATGTGAAAGCCTCAGAGAACATTTCTAAAAATGACCAAGAAAAAAATTGCCTCAATTAAGTCCAAGAAAATGTTCCTGTGAATCTCTGGAAATATTGGCAAGGGACAAAATTCAAACCAATATTTTTAGAATCTCAGAAGCAATTATTTTGGGCCTTTGATTTAATCCAATAAATATTTTAATTGGATCTATATTTATTATATAATAAATATATGTTCCATAATTCTGAAAATTGTTGTGTGGATTTGGATAAGTCCATTTAGTTCACACAATTATTTTTATGAATTTTGAAAATGGTTTGGTCTTGAACTAAATCAAAACATAATAGCAAAATAGAAAACAGAACATAAATTAAATAAAACAGACAAGGGAAAGGGCCTTACCTGGCTCACCTGTAGCAGAGCTGGCCCAGCCCAATGGCCCAGCCCACCAGGGGCATACCTGTCTTCAACCTCTGCCAGTAGGCAGAGGCGAAGTAGCACGCGCGCACACGGAGGCCTCCACCTCCTGCTTCGCCGTGGCAGCCTCCCCGACTTCCTCGCGACGCCACGGAGACGCCCAGGGCCACTCCCTCACTCTTCCCCGAGGCCCTCCTCCCCTCTCCTCCCTCTATCTTGCCCGAACCCGAGCGCCACCGTCGCCGCTGCTCGTTGCTGTCGCGCCCACCGCCGATGCCTTGCCTCCCCGATCAGTCCAGCACCTCCGCCACCTTGCACCATGCCTCTCCATTGAGGAAAGCCAACGCAGAGGCCCTATGGAGCCGCCATCGTCGCCATCTTCCTCGTCTCTGTCCGATGATCGCCGTCGTTGATTTGCCGCACACAGGACGTCCCCGAGCCTGCTGACTGCCCCCTCGAACCCGCTGTGAGCTCCTGCGCCTTCCCCCTTGCTCACCCCCTCCGTTCTCGTCCGTTAGCCGCCGCCCCACGAAACCGAGCTCCGCCCATCGCCATGGCCAGTGAGTCCCGCGCTCCCGAGCTCCTCCGCTCGCCCTAGTAGCACCCGCCTGCTAACCGTGCTCTTAGGAGCCGAACGCACACACCTGCTCCTTCCCCCGTGCACCGCAGCGCCGTCCTCACTGACGCCGAACTCCGACCACTGCTAAAGCTCGTCGCCGGCCACTCTCCGGCCACTCCTCGGCCGCGCCACCACCCTGGTTGGATGCGGACGAGCGTCCGCATCCCGTAGTTGTGCTCCGCGCGCCAAACGGCGCTCTGTAGGCCATTTCCGCAGCGCACCGCTGCGTCGGGACTCGCCGGCGGCTAAACACCGGCGACCGCTGACCGTTGACCGGCGTGGGTTGACCCCACTGCCCGGTTTGACTTCCCCCTCTCCCTCACTGACATGCGGGCCACGCCCTGCTAACTAACCTAGATTAGTTTTAACTGAACCTAGTTAGTTTAGTTTAGTTACTGACACATGGGACCCACAGGTCAGGGTTGACCTAGAGCGTCTCAGTTGACTTGACGACGTCACACTGACGCCAGGCTGATGCAGTAAACCCCTTTTCTGGATTTATTATTATACAGGAAATTCCAGAAAATAGTTAAAACTTCTAAAATTCATAGAAAATCAACCCTAGCTCCAAATGAAATAATTTATATATGAAAAATTATCAGAAAAATTCAAGGAATCCATCTGTACCATTTTCATGCATGTTTGAGCAAGTTAATCTCACTGTTTAGGATGAAACATGATTAGAGCAAATTTCATAATAGATTTGGAGTTGGAATTTGATATAGTTTTCAATTCCACTTCAATTAAAATGACTTTCTGTTGCATTAGCCCAAAACACATTCATATTACCATGTCATGATCATGCATCATATTGTTGCATTGCATTGATTGTGTCCTTCTCTGTTTGCCGGTAACCGTCCCCTCTCAGTCGACGATGTTTCCAACGATGTGATCGATGACACCGATGAAGAGCTATATTATCTTCAGAAGTGTTAGGCAAGCAACACCCCCTTGTTCATTCTGATACAATCCCACTCTCTCGCTCCTGCTCTCTTTTACTGCATTAGGACAACACCGTTTCAACTGTTACATGCTGCGGTAGTTGAACCCTTTCCTCTACATGACCTGTCATTGCCACAGTAAATAGATGAAACCCACTAGCATGAGTAGGAGTTGTTTGAGCCCTGTTGTGCCTACTCATTCATGCTTGTTTGTCATGCCTGCTACTACTTAGAGTTGAGTCAGGTCTGATTCATGGGGGATGAATTGGAATGTGGTGAACATGTCCTACCGTTGAGAGCTAAGTGTGTGAACACGATTTGGTAAAGGTAGCGGTGAGAGGCCATGTAGGAGTACATGGTGGGTTGTCTCATTGCAGCCGTCCTCAGGAACTGAGTCCTGTGTTTGTGATCCATGAATAGTTACTACCACACATTGGGTTTCGGTAACTCGGCCCCTCTCGGCTTATTAATCGACTCGATCTCTGTCCAGGAGTTGCAACTAGTTTCTGGTGTTTGTAGGTAGTGTTAGTAGTCTACCAAGTGGCACCCGGTACAGGTGGGCTTGGGACAGACTAGGCACCGTGGCACGGTGTACCAAGTGGCACCCGGATGGTGGGCTTGGGAACCCTGCACACATCGTTTGGGGCCATGAGCGACACCCCGGCCGGATCTCCTTGCGGATGGAACCCGAATAGGTGATAAACCTGGACGAGAGACTTGTTGGTTAGTCAGGTCGTGGCCGACTCCCTCGCCCCGCTTCCGCTTGAAGGTTGCCGAGGTACATGACGTGTACAGGGCTATAAGTGGCGAGAGCGAGTGTGAAGAAGTACACCCCTGCAGGGTTATCATTATCTATTCGAATAGCCGGATTCCTCGGATATGGAAACTTGGACCCCTTGCATAGTTCTTAGACAAGTGAAAGTGGATACTCTAAAATGCGCAAGATAAGTGTGAGTGCTATGGATGGCCTTCTCGTAGGGAGACGGGAGCGGATCCATAGTGGTGTATTGAATGGTGAATGTGTGGACTAGTGTGCGCCACCTCAAAAGAGTTACTTGCAGTCGTAGTTCAGGTTAGCCACTGAGTCAAAGCTGGCTTGCTGCAGTTAAACTCCACCACCCCCTTTGTTGATACCGATGCATATGTAGCTAGTTCTGATGTAAGTCTTGCTGAGTACCTTTGTACTCACGTTTGCTTAATTTATGATTTGCAGAGAGACTCCAGTCTCGCTAGTAGTTCCGCGTGGACTTCGACGTTTAGCTTGATACCTCAGCTACGATCTTGTGCCCTCGACAGGATCTGGTAGATAGTCAGGCTTCTTAGCCCTTTTCATTTATAGATGTCTGTACTCAGACATGTTAAGCTTCCGCATGTGTTTTGCATTGTATGTTATGATTGTTGGGTCATGAGACCCATGCTTGTAATATCTGGCTCTTCGGAGCCTAATGAATTAATACTTGAGTTGTAGAGTCTTGTTGTGATGCCATGTTGTATTTACACATATCGAGCATATTGTGTGTATGATTGAAATGCTTGGTATGTGTAGGATCCGACAACCTAGTTGTTTATCCTTCGCAGCCTTTCTTATGGGGAAATGTGGTCTAGTGTTCCTCGAGCCATAGTATTCCGCTACAGCCCGGTTCACCGGAGTCCTGCTAGCCCAGCATACTGTTCAGGACACTTGACTGGCCGGCGTGTGTTTCACTTCGTCCCTATGTCTGTCCCTTCGGGGAAATGTCACGCGGTGATTTCCGGAGTCCTGTTAGCCCAGAGCTACAACCCGGAATCACTCATTGATGACCGACATGTTCGATGTGATTCATGTATGCCTGTCTCCATAGGTCTGTGCCGCTTTGGGTTCACGACTAGCCATGTCGGCCCGGGTTCTTTGTCATATGGATGCTAGCGACACTATCATATACGTGAGCCAAAAGGCGCAAACGGTCCCGGGCCAGGTAAGGTGGCACCCGTGGAAATACCGTGCGTGAGGCCACAAAGTGATATGATGTGTTACATGCTAGATCGGTGTGACTTGGAATCGGGGTCCCGACAGCGTTGGTATCAGAGCCTGACTGCCTGTAGGATTACCAAGCCAAACTGGTCGAAGTTGTGTCTAGAAATGCTTTAGTTATGTAAGGGAATTGATTGTGGAAGGGAACGTAAGGCTCTTTTTACTCCTTTACCTTGTGCCCTTTTGATCTGAGTCACCCTCTTCTCTTCTACGGGGATTAAGAACTAGGCTTCTCATCTTTCTATCAGGATCACGTGTTACTAATCCATAGACTTGTAGGATTGTTGGATTCAAGTCTCAGTTCAGTTTCTATTACTTCTGTATGTTCATAGTTGGTCTCGGAACCTTGATATGATGTTGTTAAGTGGTTATGCCACCATTTTTGCAGGTTGTCTCAAATCTTTTTGAGCAATTACAGCCGTTATGCTGTCTGAGTCATCCCAGGTTTCTAAATAGTCTGATGCATTTGCAAATCCTTTCTTTCCATTTCTGATATCCTTTTGGGTCAGATTAACCACACTAATGGTGAGTTGAGGTACTCTATTACCTCGACATATATGTTGGAGCTATTACTATGACCGTAGGTGTTTTAGGGAGTCACCTAGTGATCTAGCCATGTTTTGTATTCCCAGTGTGTGATTCTGGCCATTATTCTCAAAAGCATCCCGTGATGCCATGTAGTGGTAGGTATTCTATTCATGGGTTCTTGAACCCGAGACTCACCCTACCTACCTCATGTTGATAGTGTTGCTAGTTCCTTTAGGATATTAGTAACCTTTGCGATAGTCCTCGAGGTATGTGGTATTTCCTTCTTCCAAATGCTATGAACCACCTATGGCAGGAGTTCTTTTGAACCAAAAGGTCACGACAGAGTGCTCTTGATGAGTTCTCCATTCTATATTATGGCTCTGCCAGTTCTACCTTTCTGCATGGGTTATCCGGAAGAAATATGTTGAACTCGTTCGACATACTAACCTATGCATCCACAACTCAGAAAGTTATATGTTCCTTGAGTTGTCCCCCCCTCAGTTATATTCCGACCTTCATCTATCAATTGATAGTAAGGAGTATTTGTCAATCGTGTTTATCAATGCCTATTACTCTAGTGGTCCGTCAAGCCATTCTATTCTAGAATGACTAGGAGAAACAAACTCCAGTACCTTATCCATATCTAGGATTGGGTCAAAGTAGTTGTATTCCATGGATCAAATGCCAACCCAACTTTTGCTCCGTTCTACCTTGGAGTGTTACCATATTTATGTCAAGAATGTCATGGGAATTGCACCACCTCTTATGAATTCTTGACGCAGTGATACTTATCACCATCATTATTCCTTCTTCGGTTTCGTGTTGTTGTAACCGAAATGCCGACAAGTGAACTGTGATGTGTGAAATCAATACTCCTAGCAACCCCGTTGCTTGGTAGTTAATGGATAATAAACTCATTCTTAGTGTGTTGGTTTTTGAATCATCATTCTAAGATTGATCGTGCTACCTAGTCCTTATTTCCGGAGCACTATTCGATCAATGAGTTAGGATTGTGTCAAACCCTTGCTCTATTGGTCACATCGTCTTGCCTCGCAAAGCAAGATTGATCTCGAGCTTAGTAACATATCGGTGGTTCGTGAATTTCTGAATATCTTCTCGGAAGTGTTACCAGGTTGTCACCTGACCGCTATGATGAGTTCGTGATCAAGTTGGTTTCTTGTGAACCACTCCTTCTCCAAGGATCCGTGATGGATACCCCTGAGCTAGTCGGTTAAGCTAAACAACAACTTGGAGAGTTGGAAGATAAAAGCTTGCCTAATTTAGTTCGTGCCAAAGGGATATCCTTGTGTTTGTGTGTGTGTTGAAGAAAGGTGATATCTTCATCAATTGGTCCTCGTGATCGGTTGTTGGGTCTATTGCCTTGTCAAAACTTAGACTTGAGTATGGGCTATCGCCAAGTCAAATCAGAACCAACGATGTTCGTAATGTTGTCTTACTCGTGGTTGATCCCTCGAGCATACACCATTATATCTTTTGGTCTGACCAATGCTATCACCGTGTTCACATGATGGTGGAAGTCCAGTGATATGAAAATTTCCAATGAGTTGTTGTTGAGCCCATCAGCAGCATTCTGTCTCCCCCATGATTCATGTTGAACCTCCAGCTAGTATTGGAAACTTTATAAGCATTACCTTCATGTTCTGTTCATGAAGCATATGTTCGGATGAAAGAAGTGACTTCCTTTAATTCATGTGCATTTGATGCAAGTTGCCGCCGTGAATCAGAGAAAGTTTGTTTTGCCTCCTCTGGAATCATCCCAAATCATTCATGCATATGTGCGAAGTATTCTGTGGTTTGGAGACTTGCAACCTTCATTCTATATGTGTCCCTAGCACACCAAGCCACTGATTGATCTGTTCAAGGAGAAGAAGTTCCTTTTTAAGAGCTAACCCGAGCTTAATCAAGGACTTCGTTATCCGCAATGATGGTTTCCCACCTGAACTCGGTAGTATTTTATTATAAGACTACTATGTGGTCATTCTTGTCTTGGACAACATGCTCACACGTGTGTAGCAGAACTAGCTCATGTTTTGGAGCTTGCTACCGTAGTTCATTTCCCCGAGAGTCTCGCAACGTCATCTCGTCGATTTGTGTTGCAAACTTGCATTTTTCTTTCTAGACGTGATGAGTCTGGAATATCCTGACACCAACCAGATCTGAATCTCAGGCAGATATGATGGTTGGAACACACTCCAAGTACTATAATATTGGTCTCTCTGTAACCGGTAAAGTGGATGTCGTGGCCAACACACCCAGCCGGAAGACCTATTATTGTAGTATCTTGATTGAGGAAGTTGGCCACCTCCCCATAAGGATTTCGTAGGATTTACCTCCATAGTTAATCCTTACGGATTCTTGTGCTCCTGAAGTCTGACCTTTTACTTGATGTTCTATATATCAAACCATATCTATGAATGAGCTATCCTAGCACATCAAGGAGAACATTAGAAGCGGAGTGCTAAATGTCTCTCGATCGATTATCCAGATTTTGTTTCCTTGGCCTCGCTAAGGTGAAATCTGAGAAGTGTTATCTTTCTTGGCATCTGCATCTTCCACCATTATTCATCATGGTAGCATGTTGTGTTGCCAGGATCCTTGACACGGATATTGGCAGAACCTTGATGAATACGGAAATGCTCAAGTTCTTGAGAGCACGCGTAAGCACTAGGATTTATCGTCGGCATTAACTGGGATCCGTTCTCAGTTTCTTCGATTATGTCATAACCTTTCAAACAGTGGACTCACTCTCGACTGTTGAGTTCTTCCCCAGTTACTAGAATCATTCCCAACAATTGCATTTTGTTCCCAGCTTACACCTCAGTAGCTGTTGTTCAGGATCATCTTCAAAAGTGGACTTACCATGGGTCCCATCCATTTCCAATGATGAGCTAGAAATCATCCATTGCGTTATCTTCAACAAGGTAGTCCACATCATCCATTCTGGTGTGAGTATGCCATTCTTTCGAATTCGTTCAAATGATCATTTGTGATTGCCTTAAGCTGGAATAAAGAATTTCAATGATTTATGGATCAAATGTAATTCTTTTCGCCACTTAAGGGAATAGTTCCTCGAGTCACCTTCCCCGAGGTGCCCTGTTTTAGAATCATGGCAATTTCCCTTGCTACTTTGAAACCCTTGTCAAATTATTTCTTCTTTCGCTCCTGATGCAAGTTTTGCCTCTCAGTTCGCGAGATGTTTCTATGTCTCACTCCGTGAGTTGATCGTGCGTTGCCTGATCTTCGAGGAGATCGACTCTCAGGGTTTTCCTTCCTTTTCATTGTCATGAGTGGATGAAATTCTCAGAGCAAGACATCAAGACAATGATGGTGATCGGATCAACAACCTTATGAGATGCAACCTGGATCGTGAAGACCGTGTTAGTTGTGCCCCTCTGTCTTCTTACCTCACGTCTTGAATCTCGGGATGAGATTTTTGTTAGTGGGGGTGAGTTGTCACAGCCCTAGAATTTGTTTGCAAATAGTTGCACAAGCATTCATGCATCATGTCTAATTTGATATGAAACTTGAAATGGGGACATGTGAAAGCCTCAGAGAACATTTTAAAAAATGACCAAGAAAAAAATTGCCTCAATTAAGTCCAAGAAAATGTTCCTGTGAATCTCTGGAAATATTGGCAAGGGACAAAATTCAAACCAATATTTTTAGAATCTCAGAAGCAATTATTTTGGGCCTTTGATTTAATCCAATAAATATTTGAATTGGATCTATATTTATTATATAATAAATATATGTTCAATAATTCTGAAAATTGTTGTGTGGATTTGGATAAGTCCATTTAGTTCACACAATTATTTTTATGAATTTTGAAAATGGTTTGGTCTTGAACTAAATCAAAACATAATAGCAAAATAGAAAACAGAACATAAATTAAATAAAACAGACATGGGAAAGGGCCTTACCTGGCTCACCTGTAGCAGAGCCGGCCCAGCCCAATGGCCCAGCCCACCAGGGGCATACCTGTCTTCAACCTCTGCCAGTAGGCAGAGGCGAAGTAGCATGCGCGCACGCGCGCACGCGGAGGCCTCCACCTCCTGCTTCGCCGTGGCAGCCTCCCCAACTTCCTCGCGACGCCACGGAGACGCCCAGGGCCACTCCCTCACTCTTCCCCGAGGCCCTCCTCCCCTCTCCTCCCTCTATCTTGCCCGAACCCGAGCGCCACCATCGCTGCTGCTCGTTGCTGCCACGCCCACCGCCGATGCCTTGCCTCCCCGATCAGTCCAGCACCTCCACCACCTTGCGCCACGCCTCTCCATTGAGGAAAGCCAACGCAGAGGCCCTATGGAGCCGCCATCGTCGCCATCTTCCTTGTCTCTGTCCGATGATCGCCGTCGTCGATTTGCCGCACACAGGACGTCCCCGAGCCTGCTGACTGCCCCCTCGAACCCGCTGTGAGCTCCTGCGCCTTCCCCCTTGCTCACCCCCTCCGTTCTCGTCCGTTAGCCGCCGCCCCACGAAACCGAGCTCCGCCCATCGCCATGGCCAGTGAGCCCCGCGCTCCCGAGCTCCTCCGCTCGCCCTAGTAGCACCCGCCTGCTAACCGTGCTCTCAGGAGCCGAACGCACACACCTGCTCCTTCCCCCGTGCACCGCAGCGCCGTCCTCACTGACGCCAAACTCCGGCCATCGCTAAAGCTCGTCGCCGGCCACTCTCCGGCCACTCCTCGGCCGCGCCACCACCCTGGTTGGATGCGGACGAGCGTCCGCATCCCGTAGTTGTGCTCCGCGCTCCAAACAGCGCTCTGTAGGCCATTTCCGCAGCGCACCGCCGCGTCGGGACTCGCCGGCGGCTAAACGCCGGCGACCGCTGACCGTTGACCGGCGTGGGTTGACCCCACTGCCCGGTTTGACTTCCCCCTCTCCCTCACTGACATGCGGGCCACGCCCTGCTAACTAACCTAGATTAGTTTTAACTAAACCTAGTTAGTTTAGTTTAGTTACTGACACATGGGACCCACAGGTCAGGGTTGACCTAGAGCGTCTCAGTTGACTTGCTGACATCACACTGACGCCAGGCTGACGCAGTAAACCCCTTTTCTAGATTTATTATTATATAGGAAATTCCAGAAAATAGTTAAAACTTCTAAAATTCATAGAAAATCAACCGTAGCTCCAAATGAAATAATTTATATATGAAAAATTATCAAAAAAATTCAAGGAATCCATTTGTACCATTTTCATGCATGTTTGAGCAAGTTAATCTCACTGTTTAGGATGAAACATGATTAGAGCAAATTTCATAATAGATTTGGAGTTGGAATTTGATATAGTTTTGAATTCCACTTCAATTAAAATGACTTTCTGTTGCATTAGCCCAAAACACATTCATATTAACATGTCATGATCATGCATCATATTGTTGCATTGCATCGATTGTGTCCTTCTCTGTTTGCCGGTAACCGTCCCGTCTCAATCGACGATGTTTCCGACGATGTGATCGATGACACCGATGAAGAGCTATATTATCTTCAGAAGTGTCAGGCAAGCAACACCCCCTTGTTCATTCCGATACAATCCCACTCTCTCGCTCCTGCTCTCTTTTACTGCAGTAGGACAACACCGTTTCAACTGTTACATGCTGCGGTAGTTGAACCCTTTCCTCTGCATGACCTGTCATTGCCACAGTAAATAGATGAAACCCACTAGCATGAGTAGGAGTTGTTTGAGCCCTGTTGTGCCTACTCATTCATGCTTGTTTGTCATGCCTGCTACTTCTTAGAGTTGAGTCAGGTCTGATTCATCGGGGATGAATTGGAATGTGGTGAACATGTCCTACCATTGAGAGCTAAGTGTGTGAACACGATTTGGTAATGGTAGCGGTGAGAGGCCATGTAGGAGTACATGGTGGGTTGTCTCATTGCAGCCGTCCTCAGGAACTGAGTCCTGTGTTTGTGATCCATGAATAGTTACTACCACACATTGGTTTCCGGTAACTCGGCCCCTCTCGGCTTATTAATCGACTCGATCTCTGTCCAGGAGTTGCAACTAGTTTCTGGTGTTTGTAGGTAGTGTTAGTAGTCTACCAAGTGGCACCCGGTACAGGTGGGCTTGGGACAGACTAGGCACCGTGGCACGGTGTACCAAGTGGCACCCGGATGGTGGGCTTGGGAACCCTACACACATCGTTTGGGGCCGTGAGCGACACCCCAGCCGGATCTCCTTGCGGATGGAACCCGAATAGGTGATAAACTTGGACGAGAGACTTGTTGGTTAGTCAGGTCGTGGCCGACTCCCTCGCCCGGCTTCCGCTTGAAGGTTGCCAAGGTACATGACGTGTACAGGGCTATAAGTGGCGAGAGCGTGTGTGAAGAAGTACACCCCTGCAGGGTTATCATTATCTATTCGAATAGCCGGATTCCTTGGATATGGAAACTTGGACCCCTTGCATAGTTCTTAGACAAGTGAAAGTGGATACTCTAAAATGCGCAAGATAAGTGTGAGTGCTATGGATGGCCTTCTCGTAGGGAGACGGGAGCGGATCCATAGTGGTGTATTGAATGGTGAATGTGTGGACTCGTGTGCGCCACCTCAAAAGAGTTACTTGCAGTCGTAGTTCAGGTTAGCCACTGAGTCAAAGCTGGCTTGCTGCAGTTAAACTCCACCACCCCCTTTGTTGATACCGATGCATATGTAGCTAGTTCTGATGTAAGTCTTGCTGAGTACCTTTGTACTCACGTTTGCTTAATTTATGTTTTGCAGAGAGACTCCAGTCTCGCTAGTAGTTCCGCGTGGACTTCGACGTTTAGCTTGATACCTCAGCTACGATCTTGTGCCCTCGATAGGATCTGGTAGATAGTCAGGCTTCTTAGCCCTTTTCATTTATAGATGTCTGTACTCAGACATGTTAAGCTTCCGCATGTGTTTTGCATTGTATGTTATGATTGTTGGGTCATGAGACCCATGCTTGTAATATCTGGCTCTTCGGAGCCTAATGAATTAATACTTGAGTCGTAGAGTCTTGTTGTGATGCCATGTTGTATTTACACATATCGAGCATATTGTGTGTATGATTGAAATGCTTGGTATGTGTAGGATCCGACAACCTAGTTGTTTATCCTTCGCAGCCTTTCTTATGGGGAAATGTGGTCTAGTGTTCCTCGAGCCATAGTAGTCCGCTACAGCCCGGTTCACCGGAGTCCTGCTAGCTCAGCACTACTGTTCAGGACACTTGACTGGCCGGCGTGTGTTTCACTTCGTCCCTATGTCTGTCCCTTCGGGGAAATGTCACGCGGTGATTTCCAGAGTCCTGTTAGCCTAGTGCTACAGCCCGGAATCACTCGTTGATGACCGACATGTTCGATGTGATTCATGTATGCCTGTCTCCATAGGTCTGTGCCGCTTTGGGTTCACGACTAGCCATGTCGGCCCGGGTTCTTTGTCATATGGATGCTAGCGACACTATCATATACGTGAGCCAAAAGGCGCAAACGGTCCCGGGCCAGGTAAGGTGGCACCCGTGGAAATACCGTGCGTGAGGCCACAAAGTGATATGATGTGTTACATGCTAGATCGGTGTGACTTGGAATCGGCGTCCCGACAGAGACTTTCTCACCGGTAGCGAAGCAAAAGTCCGTCCGAATCATGTTAGCAATTGCCGCATTTTACGATTATGAAATATGGCAAATGGACGTCAAAACGGCATTCCTTAATGGTTTCCTTAAGGAAGAATTGTATATGATGCAGCCGGAAGGTTTTGTCGATCCTAAGAATGCTGACAAGGTGTGCAAGCTCCAACGCTCGATTTATGGGCTGGTGCAAGCATCTTGGAGTTGGAACATTCGCTTTGAAGAGATGATCAAAGCGTTTGGGTTTACACAGACTTATGGAGAAGCCTGCGTTTACAAGAAAGTGAGTGGGAGCTCTGTAGCATTTCTCATACTATATGTAGATGACATACTTTTGATGTGAAATGATATAGAACTCTTGGACAGCATCAAGGCCTACTTGAATAAGAGTTTTTCAATGAAGGACCTTGGAGAAGCTGCTTATATATTAGGCATCAAAATCTATAGAGATAGATCGAGACGCCTCATAGGTCTTTCACAAAGCACATACCTTGATAAGATATTGAAGAAGTTCAATATGGATCAGTCTAAGAAGGGGTTCTTGCCTGTGTTGCAAGGTGTGAAATTGAGCTTAGCTCAATGTCCGACCACGGCAGAAGATATAGAAGAGATGAGTGTCATCCCCTATGCCTCAGCCATAGGTTCTATTATGTATGCCATGCTGTGTACCAGACCTGATGTAAACCTTGCCGTAAGTTTGTTAGGAAGGTACCAAAGTAATCCCGGCAAGGAACACTGGACAGCGGTCAAGAATATCCTGAAGTACCTGAAAAGGACTAAGGAAATGTTTCTCGTTTATGGAGGTGACGAAGAGCTCGTCGTAAAGGGTTATGTCGACGCTAGCTTCGACACAGATCTGGATTGCTCTAAGTTACAAACCGGATACGTGTATATTTTGAATGGAGGGGCAGTAAGCTGGTGCAGTTGCAAGCAGAGCGTCGTGGCGGGATCTACATGTGAAGCGGAGTACATGGCAGCCTTGGAGGCAGCACATGAAGCAATTTGGGTGAAGGAGTTCATCACCGACCTCGGAGTCATACCCAATGCGTCGGGGCCGATCAAGCTCTTCTGTGACAACACTGGAGCTATTGCACTTGCCAAGGAGCCCAGGTTTCACAAGAAGACAAGGCACATCAAGCGTCGCTTCAACTCCATCCGTGAAAATGTTCAAGATGGAGACATAGATATTTGTAAAGTACATACGGACCTGAATGTAGCAGATCCATTGACTAAACCTCTCCCTAGAGCAAAACATGATCAACACCAGAATTCCATGGGTGTTCGATTCATCACAATGTAACTAGATTATTGACTCTAGTGCAAGTGGGAGACTCTTGGAAATATGCCCTAGAGGCAATAATAAAAGCATTATTATTATATTTCCTTGTTCATGATAATTGTCTTTATTCATGCTATAATTGTGTTATCCGGAAATCGTAATACATGTGTGAATAACAGACACCAACATGTCCCTAGTAAGCCTCTAGTTGACTAGCTCGTTGATCAACAGATAGTCATGGTTTCCTGACTATGGACATTGGATGTCATTGATAACGAGATCACATCATTAGGAGAATGATGTGATGGACAAGACCCAATCCTAAACATAGCATAAAGATCGTATAGTTCGTTTGCTAAAGTTTTTCCAATGTCAAGTATCTTTTCCTTAGACCATGAGATCGTGTAACTCCCGGATACTGTAGGAGTGCTTTGGGTGTACCAAACGTCACAACGTAACTGGGTGACTATAAAGGTAGACTACGGGTATCTCCGAAAGTGTCTGTTGGGTTGACATGGATCAAGACTGGGATTTGTCACTCCGTATGACAAAGAGGTATCACTGGGCCCACTCGGTAATGCATCATCATAATGAGCTCAAAGTGACCAAGTGTCTGGTCACGGGATCATGCATTATGGTACGAGTAAAGTAACTTGCCGGTAACGAGATTGAACGAGGTATTGGGATACCGACGATCGAATCTCGGGCAAGTAATATATCGATTGACAAAGGGAATTGCATACGGGGTTGATTGAATCCTTGACATCGTGGTTCATCCGATGAGATCATCATGGAGCATGTGGGAGCCAACATGGGTATCTAGATCCCGCTGTTGGTTATTGACCGAGAGTCGTCTCGGTCATGTCTACATGTCTCCCAAACCCGTAGGGTCTACACACTTAAGGTTCGGCGACGCTAGGGTTGTGAAGATATGTATATGCAGTAACCCGAATGTTGTTCGGAGTCCCGGATGAGATCCCGAACGTCACGAGGAGTTCCGGAATGGTCCGGAGGTAAAGAATTATATATAGGAAGTGCTATTTCGGACATCGGGACAAGTTTCGGGGTCACCAGTACTGTACCGGGACCACCGGAAGGGTCCCGGGGGTCCACCGGGTGGGGCCACCTATCCCGGAGGGCCCCATGGGCTGAAGTGGGAATGGACCCAGCCCAAAGTGGGCTGGGGCGCCACTCCCCTAGGGCCCATGCGGCTAGGGTTGAGGGGAAACCCTAAAGGGGGCGCCCCCTTGCTTGGGGGGCAAGCCCCCCTACCCCTAGGCCGCCGCCCCCCCTAGGAGATCCCATCTCCTAGGGCCGCCGCCCCCCCCCTAGGCACCCCTATATATAGTGGGGGAGAGGAGGGACTTCATACAACAGTCTTTGGTGCCTCCCTCTCTCCCCGTTGCGTCTCTCTCTCGTAGTATAGGCGAAGCGCTGCTACTGTGACGCCCTGCATCCACCACCACGCCGTCGTGCTGCTGGATCATCATCAACCTCTCCTTCCCCTTGCTGGATCAAGAAGGAGGAGACGTCTCCCGACCCGTACGTGTGTTGAACGCGGAGGTGCCGTCCGTTCGGCGCTTGGTCATCGGTGATTTGGATCACGTCGTGTTCGACTACATCATCCCCGTTCCTTGAACGCTTCCGCACACGATCTATAAAGGTATGTAGATGCATCTGATGACTCGTTGCTAGATGAACTCCTAGATGGATCTTGGTGAAACGAGTAGGAAAATTTTTGTTTTCTGCAACGTTCCCCAACACAAGATTGTGCCGACTCAAGAACACGAGATATATATATATATATATATATATATATATATATATATCAAACACATAGCTATTGGTACATACCCTCAGCCCCGAGGGTGAAGTACTCCCTCCTCGTCATGGAGAGTGCCGGGAAGATGAAGATGGCCACCGGAGAGGAATTCCCCCCTCTGGCAGGGTGTCGGAATGGGTCTTGATTAGTTTTTGGTGGCTACGGAGGCTCCTGGCAGCGGATCTCCCGATATATTCTGCTCCTCGATGTTTTTAGGGTATATGGACATATATAGGCGAAAGAAGTCGGTCAGGGGAGCCACGAGGGGCCCATCATGGTGGGGGCATGCCCAGGGGGGTAGGGCGCGCTTCCCTGCCTCCTGGCTTCCCCGAAGCTTCCCTGACGTCTACTCCAAGTCCCCTAGATTGCTTCTGTTCCAAAATTAACTCTCCCAAAGGTTTCATTCCGTTTGGACTCCATTTGATATTCCTTTTCTTTGAAACACTGAAATAGGCAAGAAAACAACAATTTGGGCTGGGTCTCTGGTTAATAGGTTAGTCGCAAAAATAATAGAAAAGTGTTTATTAAAGCCCATAAACATCTAAAACAGATAATATAATAGCATGAATACTTCATAAATTATAGATACGTTGGAGACGTATCAACAGGCCGGCAAGTTAAATGCCGAAAGCAAGGAGAAGGGATCGCAAAGCAAAGACGACGACGAGGAGCCCCGGCCACCGAACACAGGGGGACAGAAGAAGTGTCCCCCTCAGGTCAAAATGGTGAACATGATATATGCTACCCACATCCCCAAGAGGGAGCGCAAGCGCGCGCTTAGGGACGTCTATGCGATAGAGCCAGTCGCCCCAAAATTTAATCCATGGTCATCATGCCCGATCACTTTTGATCACCGGGATCATCCGACTAGTATCCATCACGGCGGTTCAGCCACACTGGTCTTGGACCCAATAATTGATGGGTTCCACCTGACGCGAGTCCTGATGGACGGTGGCAGCAGCCTCAACTTGCTCTATCAGGATACAGTGCAAAAATGGGCATCAATCCTTCGCGGATCAAGCCCACAAAGACTACATTTAAAGGGGTCATACCAGGTGTAGAGGCCCGCTGTACGGGCTCAATCACACTAGAGGTTGTCTTCAAATCTCCGGACAACTTCCGAAGCGAGGAGTTAATCTTCGATATCGTCCCCTTTCGCAGTGGCTACCATGCACTGCTCGGACGAACCGCATTTTCTCAATTCAATGCGTTGCCACACTATGCTTATCTTAAGCTCAAGATGCCCGGACCACGAGGCATCATAACAGTTAATGGAAACACAGAATGCTCCCTCCGCACCGAGGAGCACACCGCTGCCTTAGCAGCAGAAGTATAGAGCAGCCTTTTGAAACAGAACCGTAATTCGGTGGTCGAGCTCCCGGACACTATCAAGAGAGTTCGCTCTATTCTGCAGCAGTACAACTTGGCTCGTCAAGAGCTCGACTAGCAATTCGGCCTCCGTACCAGTCCCGACTAAGTGGCAGCAATTGTACCACACGTACATAACTACGCACTCAAAATACCCTGGACATGGATGGAGGCACAACTAGCTTGTGGTCCACAATACGGCTCGACCGCCCTGGACACACATACTTTCACTGTTTCCTTTTCCCCTTTTTTCAGGTTTCTTTTTCACAGGCCTTTCCTGATGGCTCAACAATTGATTCTTTTTGAAGGGTAAAAACACCAAGACGACAAGAAGCATGGACGTACGGGGGAATTTTTAGGTGGTTTCTTTAACGATCCCTTCACCTGTTTTCAGGACCCACACGCAGCTCTCCCTTGGTTAAGGCATAGTAAATAGCCTTCTGCTTATTGCACTACTTGTATAAATGCGCTTTAAGCACCAATGAAATTATAATGGAAACAGTTTGTGGCCCAAATTCTACGGCTGTAGCTTACTACCTTTTCTTCTTTCTCTTTTTGATAACTTTATCAAATAGCACCCGTACACTCTGGTACATTTCAATTTGCCAGGGGCTTCATAGCACCCCACAACATATCAACAAAATTCTAAACACTTCTATAGTATAGTTCGACACCCCGAATTTAGCACTATATGCATTGCCTCCGAATCATGTCTTTGGTCAATAGTTGGGTTGCCCGGCTCCTGTGCTTACTACCTTACGTTCCGCTGTATAGGCTAGGGTAGTAAAGGGATAACTACTGCGGTTGCACCCTGGTTTCTCCAAATGAGCACCTCGGTAGAGAAAGCCGAAAACTGACTGTCATGATGCGGCGAGAGCTGGTCAGCTCTTCGAAGGTCTCAAATCCTTAGAGATTTTTTCCGCATTATGTGAGGGATTGGTACTTACCCGATCAAGTGTTTATAGCATCCTAGTTCGGCTACTAGGGGCAACGCCTATATTTCTATTGTCTATGGCTAAGTTAGTGTGCTAAAGCCGCATAGTCCGATTGCCCGGTTCGTCGCGCTAAAAACCTGCTTCAAGGACCAAACAATTGGATCAAGAGTGTTTAGATAACATCCCGAATACCCCCGTATTTCCTGCGTTGGGGAAGAAGCCGACGACTGACCAACTCTCAGATTTCACATAACACAACCGCACAGGAGGAGAAATTCTTTAAATAACAAAACATTATATTACATAACAACTTTGTTTCATCATACAAGGCAGAGACAACATGAATGTATTCATTCGAAAATAATGTCTTGTGCACATTGCGTTGCCACAATACAAGACCCCTCCAAGACATCTGCAAAATACCGCTCGGCTGTGCGGTGCTCCTTGCCCTCCGGCGGTCCATCGGTCGTAAGCTTGATGGCGTCCATCTTCGCCCACCACACCTTGACACGGGCAAAGGCCATGCGCACACCTTCAATGCAGGTTGATCGCTTGACGATGTCTAGCCGAGGACAGGCGTTCACCAGCCGCTTCACGAGCCCGAAGTAGCTGCTGGGCATAGCTTCGGCAGACAACAACCAGATTATTAAATCCTTCATGGCCAGTTCGGCCTCCCTATGCAGCTCGACCAGCTGTTTCAGCTGATCGCTAAAGGGCACTGGATGTTCTGGCGCAAGATATTGTGACCAAAACAACTTCTCTGTTGAGCTCCCTTCTTCGGCTCGGAAGAACTCCACAGCGTCCGACACACTGCGCGGCAGATCTACAAACGCCCCTCGAGAACTCTGAATCCGGGTTAGTAAGAAATACTTGTTCTTCACATACTTGCTTTGCATACTAAACGCCTTACCCGCCGCGATCTTCTCGGCCTCCTGGATCTCCTGGAGGTCACCCTGGGCTTCAACCCGGGCCGCTTCCGCGCTTTGACGAGCCTTGGCGAGTTCGGTCTCTCGAGATGAAACATCACACTCCAAGGTCTCATACTTCTTCATAGCATCCTGGAGGTCTTGCTGGACCTCGTTCAGCTTGGCCTTAAGCTTCTTACGAGCGGCCTGCTCCTTGACAGCTTTTCCCTCGGCTTTGGCCAGGGCCTTTTTTAGGGCCTCGACCTCGGTCGTTGCTCCTACACATATCATGACACTATGGTCAATATACATCATTTATTCTTTTGGAATATATAGTGAGTCATTACATACCTTTCTAGTCTTCCAGCTACTTCCTCGCTTGGCCAAGCTCCTCCTCTGCCCGCTCCAGTCTCTGCTTTAGTCCGGAGACTTCAGCAGTGTGTGAGGTCGCGGCCAGCAACGACGCCTGCTTATTCACATCAGACACATTTAGTTAGTTTCCTGCAAAATTTAATTGATCCTCTGTCCGGCTTTTCTTTCCGAACACCGGCTAGTGTCTCAAGGGCTACTGCCTATATTGGGATTTTCCCTATTATGCCGCTTACCTCAAAACCTATCAGCAGGCCGCTGTAAGCTTCGATCAGTCTGCTCTTGACGGGCTGAACCTTCTCAATCACCGTACCCATAAGGATACGGTGTTGTTCCACAATGGAAGCGCCTCGTAGCGCTTCCAGCAGACTATCCGGCGCCTCTGGTTGGACAGAGTTCACCGGTGGAATAGGTACACCTACTTCTTTCGAAGGAGGTCGTTCGCCGGATTTTGGAGCCGTGTGGGTCTCCGGAATCGTATTCGGCTGAGGGCCAAACTGATCAAGGCCCCCACCCTCAGCCTCCATGGGATATGTGATAACCGACAAGTATAGGGGATCACAACAGTTTTCGAGGGTAGAGTATTCAACCCAAATTTATTGATTCGACACAAGGGGAGCCAAAGAATATTCTCAAGTATCAGCAGCTGAGTTGTCAATTCAACCACACATGGAAACTTAATATCTGCAACAAAGTGTTTAGTAGAAAAGTAATATGATAGTAATGATAACGATAGCAAAGGTAACGGTGGCAAAAGTAATGTTTTTGTATTTTGTAGTGATGATAACAATAGCAATGGAAAAGTAAAAGCTAAGAACAATATATGGAAAGCTCGTAGGCAATGGATCGGTGATGGAGAATTATGCCGGATGTGGTTCATCATGCAACAGTCATAACCTAGGGTGACACAGAACTAGCTCCAGTTCATTAATGTAATGTAGGCATGTATTCCGAATATAGTCATACGTGCTTACGGAAAATAACTTGCATGACATCTTTTGTCCTACCCCCTCGTGGCAGCGGGGTCCTAGCTAAAACTAAGGGATATTAAGGCCTCCTTTTAATAGAGTACCGGAACAAAGCATTAACACATAGTGAATACATGAACTCCTCAAACTACGGTCATCACTGGTAAGTATCCCGATTATTGTCACTTCGGGGTTAACGGATCATAACACATAATAGGTGTCTATAGACTTGCAAGATAGGATCAAGAACCCTCATATATTGATGAAAACATAATAGGTTCATATCTAAAATCATGGCACTCGGGCCCTAGTGACAAGCATTAAGCATAGCAAAGTCATAGCAACATCAATCTCAGAATATAGTGGATACTAGGGATCAAACCCTAACAAAACTAACTCCATTACATGATAAATCTCAGCCAACCCATCACTGTCCAGCAAGCCTACGATGGAATTACGCACGCACGACGATAATGACGATGGCGACGGATTCCCCTCTCCGGAGCCCGGAACGGACTCTAGATCAGTCCTCCCGGGAGAGTTTAGGGCTTGGTGGCGGCTCCGTATCGTAAAACACGATGAATCGTTCTCTCCTAGTTTTTTCTCCCCGAAAGTGAATATATGGAGTCCAGGTTGAGGTCGCTGGAGCGTCAGGGGGCCCACGAGGCAAGGGGGCGCGCCCCCACCCTCGTGGACAGGTGGGGCACCCCCTGACGTGGATCTTCCTTCCGATATTCCTTATATATTGTCAGGACCCCGATCCTAAGTCACACCGATCTAGCATGTAACACATCATATCACTTTGCAGCCTCACACACGGTATTCCCACGGGGGCCATGTTACCTGGCCCGGGACCATTTGCGCTTTTGGCTCACGTATATGATAGTGTCGCTAGCATCCATATGACAAAGAACCCGGGCCGACATGGCTAGTCGTGAACCCAAAGTGGCACTAACCCATGGGGACAGGCATACATGAATCAACTTCGAGCATGTCGGTCATCAGCGTGTGAATCCGGGCTGTAGCACCGGGCTAACAGGACTCCGGTTACTCGGGCTGTAGCAGGCTAGGCAGGACTCCAGATGTCATTGTGTGACATTTCCCCGAAGGGACAGACACAGGAACAAAGTGAAACACATGCCAGCCAGTCAAGTATCCTGAGCAATAGTGCTGGGCTAGCAGGACTCCGGTGAACCGGGCTGTAGCAGACTACTATGGCTCATGGAAGCACTAGACTACATTTCCCCATAAGAGAGGCTGCTAAGGATAAACAACTAGATTGTCGGATCCCACACATACCAAGCATTTCAATCATACACACAATATGCTCGATATGTGTAAATACAAGATGGCATCACAACATAACTCTACGACTCAAAGTATTTATTTCATTAGGCTCCGAGGAGCGAGATATTACAAACATGGGTCTCATGACCCAACATTCAGAGCATACAAGTCAAAACACATGCGGAAGCTCAACATGTCCGAGTACAGACATCTACAAATGAAAAAGGCTGAGAAGCCTGACTATCTACCAGATCCTGCCGAGGGCACAAGATCGTAGCTGAGGTATCAAGCTAAACGTCGAAGTCCACGCGAAACTACTAGCGAGACTGAAGTTTCTCTGCAAAACATAAATTAAGCAAACGTGAGTACAAAAGTACTCAACAAGACTTACATTAGAACTAGCTACATATGCATCGGTATCAACAGGGGGGTGGTGGAGTTTAACTGCCGCAAGCCAGCTTTGACTCGGTGGCTATGTTAAACTACGACTGCAAGTAACTCTTTTGAGGTGGCGCACACGAGTCCACATATTCACCATATCCATACACCACTATGGATCCGCTCCCGTCTCCCTATGAGAACGCCATCCATAGCACTCACGCTTATCTTGCGCATTTTAGAGTATCCACTTTCACTTCTCTATGAACTGTTATAGGCAACCCAGAAGTCCTTTACCGCGGACGCGGCTATTCGAATAGTTTTATACCCTGCAGGGGTGTACTTCGTCACACATGTTTCCACCACTTAGCGTCTGCACACGACATGTGCTCGGCAGACTTCAAGCGAAAGCCGACGTGGGTGTAGACCACGACCTGACTAACCGCACAAGTCTCTAGTCCAGGTTTATCGCCTATTCGGGTTCCATCCGTGAGGAGATCCGGCCGGAGTTTCGCACACAGCCCCAAACGATGTGTGCAGGGTTCCCGAGACACCAAACGGGCGCCCGGTACACCGGGCCATGGTGTATCTACCGCATCATAGCCCACCCCTAGGGTCAGCGCTACGCACGGCCACCAACACATATCCTATAAACACCAGAAACTAGTTGCAACTCCTGGACAGAGGACGAGAGGGGTCAGTAAGTCGAGCGGGGTCTTATTTCAGGGCCCAATGTGTGGTAGTAGCTGTTTCATGGATCACAAACACAGAACTCAGTTCCTGAGGACGGTTTCAATGAGACAACCCACCATGTACTCCTACATGGCCTCTCACCGCTACATTTACCAAATCGTGTTCACACACTTAGCTCACACACAGTAGGACATGTTCATCACCATTCCAATTCATCCCTGATGAATCAGACCCGACTCAACTCTAAGCAGTAGCAGGCATGACAAACAAGCATGAATGAGTAGGCACATTAGGGCTCAAACAACTCCTACTCATACTAGTGGGTTTCATCTATTTACTGTGGCAATGACAGGTCATGCAGAGGAAAAGGGGTTCAGCTACTGCAGCATGTAACAGTTGAATCGTTGTTGTCGTAATGCAGTAAAAGAGAGCAGGAGCGAGAGAGTGGGATTGTATTGGAATGAACGAGGGGGTTTTTGCTTGCCTGGCACTTCTGAATATAGTATAGTTCTTCATCGGTGTCATCGAACTTATCATTGGAACCACGTCTATCGAGAGGGGACAAATACCGGCAAACAAAGAGCAACACAATCAATGCAATGCAACAATTATGATGCATGATAATATCATGGTAATATGCTGTTGATTGAGCGAATGCAACTAGCAACCATATTAAATGAAGTTGGTTTGAACCAAGGGTTCAAATTCAAACTCCATATGTGCTTATTTAATGTCAATTATGCAAATTTCCCTGTACAGCAACCCTAGGTTGTTCAAACATGCACGCAAATGCCATAAACAGATTCCTTGAATTTTTCTGATAATTTTTCATATATAATTTATTTCATTTGGAGTTACGGTTGATTTTATATGATTTTTAGAAGTTTAGGATATTTTCTGAAATTTCCTGAATTAAAATTAATCTAGAAAATGAGTTATGGCATCAGCACTACATCACCGTGACGTCAGCAGGTCAACTAACCCGGTCCAGGTCAAACATGACCAGTGGGGTCGACACGTCAATGACACAATTAACTAACATCATTAATTAAATCTAACCAATCAAATTAACAGGCACTGCGCCCACTGTCAGTATCAAAAGTGGGGTAATTAGTCCTAAACTAAAGGAGTCAGGGGCGAGGCCCACATGTATTAACCACAGGGAGGTCAAACCCCGGGTCGAATGGGTCAAACTCGCCGGCGTTGAGTCACCGGCGAGGTCAGCGGCGGCGAGGGGCTTCGGAGAACACCTCTGGTGCACCGTTTGGCACGCGGCTGGGTTCTTCAGGATGCTAGAGGAGCGACACATCCAACGGTGGTGGTCGCCGGGCCTGGGGCAGCCGGAAACGACGATGGCGAGCAGTGCAGTGGCGGCCAGAGCTCGGGCCCGCTTGGGTTTAGGCGCTACGGCATGCAAACGAGCGTAGCATGGCATTGGGAAGACTCTACGCGCGGCGGTGAACTTGTTGGGCGCACGCCCGGGACCAAATGGTCACCGGAGAGTCACCGTCAACGAGCGCAGGCGGCAGCGCGTTTCGGCCACGGTGGGAACGGAGCTAGGGGACGAGGGCGAATGCTAAAGGAGAGGGGAAAGAGAGAGGAGCTCACGGCGGAGTCGGTGAGCATGTCAGTAGCTCGGGGGAGGCGCCGTGGGCGACGGACGGGCGCCGACGATCTCAGTTGATCGAGGTAGAAGATGACCGCGGTGATGATGTTTGGGGGCGTCCAGTGCCACGTGGCTCGGCGGAGAGGACGAGGGCAACGTGGCGGGGCTTTTGGACGGGTCAGTGAGGCGAGGGAAGCACGGTGGTCACGGTGGCGACGAACGGCGGCGACAGCTTCGCCCTACTTCGGGAGAGAGAGAGAGCGAGAGAGGCGAGGCAGGGGGAGAGTGGAGCGGTCGAGGGGTCCAGGGGGTCTGCGTGCCAACGCCAGAGGCATCCAGGCCGTCGAAGAGGCAGGCGAGCAGGGTGGAGGTGGCGCGCGCGTGCGCCATGCCCAGCTTCTCCTCTGCCTACTGGCAAGAGGTAGAACACGAGGTTTCCTTGGTGGGCTGCCCAGCTGGGCTATGACAGGTAAGCTAGGTGAGTCTCTGCTCTTTGCTTTCTGTTTTCGTTTTTCTATTTTTCTGCAACTTCTGAGCTTTATTAAAAATACCATAACGTTTTCAAAAATCCTGAAGTTAATTGTGGGCTCTATTTGGATTATTCCTAACAGCCCTTGCTTAAGTTCAGAATTAATTGAGCACTTAAAATAATATATAGCATTTAAATGCCCAATTGCAAATACAATAAGATCTAATTCAAAAATCCAAAATGGCCTAGAATTATGTGCATGACTTTTGGAGGTTTTCACCTTTATCAGAAGTCATGAACATTTCCAAAGGGCATTCTGGGTCATTGTGAAAATATTTTATTTCGACCTAGTTTGATTTGATCTGGTGCTAGGGTTTGGATCAATCCCCATTTCAAATTTCATGAAATTTAAACATGATGCATAGATGCAATGCCACAAGTTACAAGCAAACTCTAGGGCTATGACAACTCACCCCCAGTAAACAAGAATCTCGTCCCGAGATTCAAGACGTGACATAAGAAGACAGAGGGGGCACAAGCTAACATAATCTTCACGATCCAGGTTGCACTTTATAAGAACGTTGATTCGATCATCATCTTTGTCTCGACGTCTTGCTCTGAAAACTCCATCCAACATGACAACGGGAGGAAAGGAAACTCTCGAAGAATGGATCTTCTCGAAGATCGAGCAACCGACGATCAACTCACAGAATGAGACATAGCGACATCAGTCGAGAAGAGACACGATAAACAAATCAAGAATGATGGAAATGAGCATATGACAAGGTTTAAATAAGTAGCGGAATTCCCACACCTAGGAGGGTGGTGAACGGTGTCAACGTAGCGAGGAGTTGGGTTGCCATGATACCATAACGAGACACCCTAGAGAAGGATGACTCATAGGATTATCCTTTAAGTGGCAAAAAGAATTACTTTTGATCCATAGCTCATTGAAACTCTTCAGACCAGCCTATGGCAATCACAAACGATCGTGTGAACGAATTCAAAAGAATGGCATACCCATACCAGAATGGATGATGTGGGCTACCTTGTTGAAGACAACGCAAGGAATGATTTTGCTTGCGCGTGCTCTCAAGAACTTGAGCATTTCCATATTCATCAAGGTTTTACCAACATCCATGCCAAGGATCCTGGCAACACATCTTGCTACCATGATGAATAGTGTTGGACAATGCAGATGCAAAGGAAGACAACATTTTCCCAGATTTCACCTTAGCGAGGCCAAGGAAACAAAATCTAGATGATCGACCAAGAGACATTTGGCACTTCGCTTCAAATGTTCTCATTGATGTGCTTGCGCAACCCATTTATAGATATGGTTTAATAACAAGAACATCAAGTAAAAGGTCAGACTTCGGAAGCTCAAGAATCCATAAGGAATAACTACGGAGGCAGATCCTGCGAGATCCTTATGGGGAGGTGACCAACTTCTTCAACCAAGATACTACAATAATAGGCCTTCCGGCTAGGTGTGTTGGCCGCGACATCCACGTTACCGGGTTTACCGAGAGACCAATATTATAATTCTTGGGACACGTCCCAACCATCATATCTGCCTGAGATTCAGATCTGGTTGGTGTCAGGATATTCCAGACTCATCGAATCTAGAAAGAAAAGTGAAAGTTTGCACCACAAATCAACGAGATGACGTTGCGAGATTCTCGGAAAATGAACTACGATAGCAAGCTCCAAAACATGAGCTGGTCCTGCTAAACACATGTGAACATGTTCTCGCAGACAACCATGACCACGTAGTAGTCTTACAACAAAACACTACCGAGTTCTGATTGGGAACCATCATTGGAATAACAAAGTCTTGTGCATGTCTGTCCGGGCCCTTCAGGATTAGCGCATGAACTTCTTTTCTTTGAACAAATCAATCAGTGGCTTGGTGTGCTAGGAAATACCGATGGGATGGAGGTAGCTAATCTCTCAAGCCATAGTATATTTCGCATGTGCATGTCTGACTTGGGATGATTCCCGAGGAAGCAAAACTAACTTTCTCGAATTCATGACGGCAACTTGCACCTAATGCACGTGAACTTGGAGAAAGCCACTTCTTCCATCCAAGCATAAGCTTCATGAACGAAACACGAAGGCATTGCTTACAAAGTTCTCAAAACTAGGTTGATGTTTAACATGAATCATGGGGGAGACAAAATTGTTGCTGATGGGCTCAACAGCAGCTCATCGGAGTTTCCATATCACTAGAATTCCACCATCATGTGAACACGATGATAGCATTGGTCAGACCAAAAGATGTAATGGTGTATGACCGAGGGATCAACCATGAGTAAGACAACATTACGAACATCGTTGGTTCTGATTTGACTTGACGATAGCCCATACTCAAGTCAAAGTTTTGGCAAGACAATAAATCCAACAACTGATCACGAGGACCAATTGGTGAAGATATCATCTTTCTTCAACACACGCACACACAAAAAGATATCGCTTAACATGAACTAGGTCAGACAAGCTTTTATCTTCCAACTCTCCAAGTTGTTGTTTAGCTTAAGCAACTAGCTCAGGGGTATCCAACACCAATTCTTGGAGAAAAAGGCGTGGCTACAAGAACCCAACTTGATCACGAACTCAACATAGCGGTCAGGTGACAACCTGGTAATACTTCCGAGAAGATATTCGGAAAATCACAAACCACCAATATGTTACTAAGCTCGAGAACAATCTTGCTTGTCAGATCAAGACGATATGATCAAATAAGTAAGGGATTGAATAATCCTAACTCATTGATCAAAGAGTGCACCAATAATAAGGACTAGGTAGCACAATCTATCTTAGAATGATGATTCCATAACCAACACACTTAGAATGAGAATATTTTCCATTTACTACCAAGCAACTAGTTGCTAGGAGTATTGATTTCACACATCACAGTTCACTGGTCGGTATTCTGGTTACAATAGCATGGGAACCGAGGGATGGACAATAATGGCAAGAAGTATCACTGCATCAAGAATTCATAAGAGATGGTGCAATTCTCATGATATTCCTGACATCAAGAGGGCAATACTTCTGGGTAGAACAGAAGCAAAAGCTGGATTGGCATTTTGACCTGCGGAATACAACTGCTTTGACCCAATCCTAAGTATGGATGAGGTACTGGAGTTTTTTTCTCCTAGTCATTCGAGAATAGAATGGCTTAACAGACCACAAGAATAAGAGGTCTCGATGAGCATGAATGCAAGACATGCTCTTAACTATCAAGTGATAGACGGAGATCATGATACAACTAAAGAGAGGGACAACTCAAAGGAACATATTAACTTTCAGAGTTGTGGATGCATGGATTAGTATGTCGAGCAAACTCAACATTTCTTCCGGATAACCCATGCAGAAAGGTAGAACTGGCAGATTCGCAATGTAGAATGAAGAACTCGTCAAGAGCACTCTGGTTGTGATCTTCTGATCCAACAAACTTCTGCCATAAGTGGTTCATAGTATTTGGAAGAAGGAAATACCACGGACCTCGAGGACTAATGCAAAGGTTACTAATATCCTAAAGGAACTAGCAAACACTATCGACATGAGGTAAGTAGGGTGAGTCTCGGGTTCAAAACCCAGGAGTAGAATGCCTACTACTAAGTGGCACAACAGGATGCTTTCGAGAATGGTGGCCAGATTCATCACACTGGGAACACAAAACATAGATAGATTACTAGATGGCTCCCTAAAACACCTAGGGCCATAATAATAACTCCAACATACACGTCAAGGCAACAGAGTACCTCAACACACCGATTAGTGTGCTTAATCTGGCCCAAAAATACAACAGGAACATGGAGGAAAGATTTGCAAGTGCATCAGACTATTTAGAAACCTAGGATGACTCGGACAGCATAACGGCTGTAAACGCTCAAAATGATCTGAGACATCCTGCAAAATGGCGGCATAACCACTCAACATCACAATATCAAAGTTCTAAGGCCAGCTATGACATATGGAAGTAGTAGGAACTGAACTGAGGCCTGAACTCAACAATCCTAGGCAACTACGGTTTACTAACACGTCATCCATAGAGATAGAGGAGAAGCCTAGTTCTTAACCCCCACAGAAAAGAAGAGGGTGACTCAGATCAGAAGGCATAGGGTATAAGAAGTAAAAAGAGCCTTACGTTCCCTTCCACAATCAATTCCCCTACATAACTAAAGCATTTCTAGACACAACTTCGACTAGTTTGGCTTGGTAATCCTACAGGCAGTCAGGCTCTGATACCAAAGCTATCAGGACCCCGATCCTAAGTCACACCAATCTAGCATGTAACACATCATATCACTTTGCGGCCTCACGCACGGTATTCCCACGGGTGCCACCTTACCTGGCCCGGGACCGTTTGTGCTTTTGGCTCACGTATATGATAGTGTCGCTAGCATCCATACGACAAAGAACCCAGGCCGACATGGCTAGTCGTGAACCCAAAGCGGCACTAACCCATGGGGACAGGCATACATGAATCAACTTCGAGCATGTCGGTCATCAGTGTGTGAATCCGGTAGCATCGGGCTAACAGGACTCCGGTAACCCGGGCTGTAGCAGGCTAGGAAGCACTCCGGATATCATCGCGTGACATTTCCCCGAAGGGACAGGCACAGGAACGAAGTGAAACACATGCCGGCCAGTCAAGTGTCCTGAGCAGTAGTGCTGGGCTAGCAGGACTCCGGTGAACCGGGCTGTAGCGGACTACTATGGCTCATGGAAGCACTAGACTACATTTCCCCATAAGAGAGTCTGCCAAGGATAAACAACTAGATTGTTGGATCCCACACATACCAAGCATTTCAATCATACACACAATATGCTCGATATGTGTAAATACAACATGGCATCACAACATAACTCTACGACTCAAAGTATTTATTTCATTATGCTCCGAGGAGCGAGACATTACAAACATGGGTCTCATGACCCAACATTCAGAGCATACAAGTCAAAACACATGTGGAAGCTCAACATGTCTGAGTACAGACATCTACAAATGAAAAAGGCTGAGAAGCCTGACTATCTACCAGATCCTGCCGAGGGCACAAGATCGTAGCTGAGGTATCAAGCTAAACGTCGAAGTCCACGCGAAACTACTAGCGAGGCTGAAGTCTCTCTGCAAAACATAAATTAAGCAAACGTGAGTACAAAAGTACTCAGCAAGACATACATCAGAACTAGCTACATATGCATCGGTATCAACAGGGGGGTGGTGGAGTTTAATTGCAGCAAGCCAGCTTTGACTCGATGGCTATCTTAAACTACGACTGCAAGTAACTCTTTTGAGGTGGCGCACACGAGTCCACATATTCACCATTTCCATACACCACTACGGATCCGCTCCCGTCTCCCTATGAGAACGCCATCCATAGCACTCACGCTTATCTTGTGCATTTTAGAGTATCCACTTTCACTTGTCTATGAACTGTTATAGGCAACCTAGAAGTCCTTTACCGCGGACGCGGCTATTCGAATAGTTTTATACCCTGCAGGAGTGTACTTCGTCACACAGGTTTCCACCACTTAGCGTCTGCACACGACATGTGCTCGGCAGACTTCAAGCGAAAGCCGACGTGGGTGTAGACCACGACCTGACTAACCGCACAAGTCTCTAGTCCAGGTTTATCGCCTATTCGGGTTCCATCCGCGAGGAGATCCTACCAGAGTTTCGCTCACAGCCCCAAACGATGTGTGCAGGGTTCCCGAGATACCAAACGGGTGCCCGGTACACCGGGACACAGTGTATCTACCGCATCATAGCCCACCCCTAGGGTCACCGCTACGCACGGCCGCCAACACATATCCATAAACACCAGAAACTAGTTGCAACTCCTGGACAGAGGACGAGAGGGGTTAGTAAGTCGAGCGGGGTCATATTTCAGGGCCCAATGTGTGGTAGTAGCTGTTTCATGGATCATAAACACAGAACTCAGTTCCTGAGGACGGTTTCAATGAGACAACCCACCATGTACTCCTACATGGCCTCTCACCGCTACCTTTACCAAATCGTGTTCACACACTTAGCTCACACACAGTAGGACATGTTCATCACCATTCCAATTCATCCCTGATGAATCAGACCTGACTCAACTCTAAGCAGTAGTAGGCATGACAAACAAGCATGAATGAGTAGGCACATCAGGGCTCAAACAACTCCTACTCATACTAGTGGGTTTCATCTATTTACTGTGGCAATGATAGGTCATGCAGAGGAAAAGGGGTTCAGCTACCGCAGCATGTAACAGTTGAATCGTTGTTGTCCTAATGCAGTAAAAGAGAGCAGGAGCGAGAGAGTTGGATTGTATCGGAATGAACAAGGGGGTTTTTGCTTGCCTGGCACTTCTGAAGATAGTATAGTTCTTCATCGGTGTCATCAAACTTATCGTCGGAACCACGTCTATCGAGAGGGGACAAATACCGAAAAACAAAGAGGAACACAATCAATGCAATGCAACAATTATGATGCATGATAATATCATGGAAATATGTTGTTGATTGAGCTAATGCAACTAGCAACCATATTAAATGAAGTTGGTTTGATCCAACGATTCAAATTCAAACTCTATATGTGCTTATTTAATGTCAATTATGCAAATTGCCCTGTACAGCAACCCTAGGTTGTTCAAACATGCATGGAAATGCCATAAAAAGATTCCTTGAATTTTTCTGATAATTTTTCATCTATAATTTACTTCATTTGGAGTTACGGTTGATTTTATATGATTTTTAGAAGTTTAGGTTATTTTCTGAAATTTCCTGAATTAAAGTTAATCCAGAAAATGAGTTATGGCATCAACACTACGTCACCGTGACGTCAGCAGGTCAACTGACTCGGTCCAGGTCAAACCTGACCAGTGGGGTCGATACGTCGGTGACATAATTAACTAACAGGGTTAATTAAATCTAACGAATCAAATTAACAGGCACTGGGCCCACTGTCAGTGTCAAAAGTGGGGTAATTAGTCCTAAACTAAACGAGTCAGGGGCGGGGCCGACATGTATTAACCATAGGGAGGTCAAACCCCGGGTCGAACGGGTCAAACTCGCCGTTGTTGAGTCGCCGGCGAGGTCAGCGGCGGCGAGGGGCTTCGGAGAACCCCTCTGGTGCACCGTTTGGCACGCGGCTGGGTTCTTCAGGACGCTAGAGGAGCGGCGCATCCAACGGTGGTGGTCGCCGGGCCTGGGGCAGCGGGAAACAACAACGATGAGCAGTGCAGCGGCGGCCGGAGCTCGGGCCCACTAGGGTTTAGGCATTACGGCGTGCAAACGAGCGCAGCGTGGCATTGGGAAAACTGTACGTGCGGCGGTGAACATGTTGGGCGCACGCCCGGGACCAAATGGTCACCGGAGCGTCACCGTCGACGAGCGCAGGCGGCGGCGCATTTCGGCCACGGTGGGGAACGGAGCTAGGGGACGAGGGCGAATGCTAAAGAAGAGGGGAAAGAGAGAGGAGCTCACAGCGGAGTCGGTGAGCAGGTCAGTAGCTCGGGGGAGGCGCCGTGGGCGACGGACGGGCGCCGGTGATCTCGGTTTCTCGAGGTAGAAGACGACCGTAGTGATGACGTTTGGGGGCATCCGGTGCCGCGTGTCTCGGCGGAGAGGACGAGGGCGATGAGGCGGGGCTTTTGGACGGGTCAGTGAGGCGAGGGGAGCACGGTGGTCATGGTGGCGACGAATGGCGGCGACGGCTTTGCCCTGCTTCGGGAGAGAGAGCGGGAGAGGCGAGGCAGGGGGAGAGTGGAGCGGTTGAGGGGTCCAGGGGGTCTGCGTGACAACACCAGAGGCGTCCTGGCCATCGAAGAGGCAGGCGAGCATGGTGGAGGTGGCGCGTGCGTGCGCCATGCCCAGCTTCTCCTCTGCCTACTGGCAAGAGGTAGAAGACGAGGCTGCCCCTGGTGGGCTGGGCCGCCAGGTGGCCTGGCAGCTGGGCTACGATAGGTAAGCTAGGTGAGTCTCTGCTCTTTGCTTTCTGTTTTTGTTTTTCTATTTTTCTGCAACTTCTGAGCTTTATTAAAAATACCAAAACGTTTTCAAAAATCCTGAAGATAATTCTGGGCTCTGTTTGTATTATTCCTAACAGCCCTTGCTTAAGTTCAGAATTAATTGAGCACTTAAAATAATATATAGCATTTAAATGCCCAATTGCAAATACAATAAGACTTAATTCAAAAATCCAGAATGGCCTAGAATTATGTACATGACTTTTGGCAGAGGTTTTCACCTTTATCAGAAGTCATGAGCATTTCCAAAGGGCATTCTGGGTCATTGTGAAAATGTTTTATTTCGACCTAGTTTGATTTGATCTGGTGCTAGGGTTTGGATCAATCCCATTTCAAATTTCATGAAATTTAAACATGATGCATAGATGCAATGCCACAAGTTACAAGCAAACTCTAGGGCTGTGACAACTCACCCCCACTAAACAAGAATCTCGTCCCGAGATTCAAGACGTGAGGTAAGAAGATAGAGGGGACACAAGCTAACATAATCTTCACGATCCAGGTTGCACTTTATAAGAACGTTGATTTGATCATCATCTTTTTCTCGACGTCTTGCTGTGAAAACTCCATCCAACATGACAACGGGAGGAAAGGAAACTCTCGAAGAATCGATCTTCTCGAAGATCGAGCAACCGACGATCAACTCACAGAATGAGACATAGCGACATCTGTCGAGAAGAGACACGATACACATCAAGAATGATGGAAATGAGCATATGACAAGGTTTAAATAAATAGCGGAATTCCCACACCTAGGAGGGTGGTGAACGGTGTCAACGTAGCGAGGAGTTGGGTTGCCATGATACCATAACGAGACACCCTAGAGAAGGATGACTCATAGGATTATCCTTTAAGTGGCAAAAAGAATTACTTTTGATCCATAGCTCATTGAAACTCTTCAGACCAGCCTAAGGCAATCAAAAAGGATCGTGTGAACGAATTCGAAAGAATGGCATACCCATACCAGAATGGATGATGTGGGCTACCTTGTTGAAGACAACGCAAGGAATGATTTTGCTTGCGCGTGCTCTCAAGAACTTGAGCATTTCCATATTCATCAAGGTTTTACCAACATCCATGCCAAGGATCCTGGCAACACATCTGGCTACCATGATGAATAGTGTTGGACAATGCAGATGCAAAGGAAGACAACACTTTCCCAGATTTCACCTTAGCAAGGCCAAGGAAACAAAATCTAGATGATCGACCGAGAGACATTTGGCACTTCGCTTCAAATGTTCTCCTTGATGTGCTAGCGCAACCCATTTATAGATATGGCTTAATAACAAGAACATCAAGTAAAAGGTCAGACTTCAGAAGCTCAAGAATCCATAAGGAATAACTACGGAGGCAGATCCTGCGAGATCCTTATGGGGAGGTGACCAACTTCTTCAACCAAGATACTACAATAATAGGCCTTCCGGCTAGGTGTGTTGGCCGCGACATACACGTTACCAGGTTTACCGAGAGACCGATATTATAATTCTTGGGACACGTCCCAACCATCATATCTGCCTGAGATTCGGATCTGGTTGGTATCAGGATATTCCAGACTCATCGAATCTAGAAAGAAAAGTGAAAGTTTGCAACACAAATCGACGAGATGACGTTGCGAGATTCTCGGAAAATGAACTACGATAGCAAGCTCCAAAACTTGAGCTAGTCCCACTAAACACATGTGAACATGTTGTCGCAGACAACCATGACCACGTAGTAGTCTTACAACGAAACACTACCGAGTTCTGATTGGGAACCATCATTGGAATAACGAAGTCTTGTGCATGTCCGTCCGGGCCCTTCAGGATTAGCGCATAAACTTCTTTTCTTTGAACAAATCAATCAGTGGCTTGGTGTGCTAGGAAATACCGATGGGATGGAGGTAGCTACTCTCTCAAGCCATAGTATACTTCGCACGTGCATGACTGACTTGGGATGATTCCCGAGGAAGCAAAACTAACTTTCTTGAATTCACAACGGGAACTTGCACCTAATGCACGTGAACTTGGAGAAAGCCACTTCTTCTATCCAAGCATATGCTTCATGAACGAAACACGAAGGCATTGCTTACAAAGTTCTCAACACTAGGTTGACGTTCAACATGAATCATGGGGGAGACAAACTGTTGCTGATGGGCTCAAGAGCAACTCATCGGAGTTTCCATATCACTGGACTTCCACCATCATGTGAAAATGGTGATAGCATTGGTCAGACCAAAAGATGTAATAGTGTATGCTCGAGGGATCAACCACGAGTAAGACAACATTACGAACATCATTGGTTCTGATTTGACTTGACGATAGCCCATACTCAAGTCAAAGTTTTGGCCAGACAATAAATCCAACAACTGATCACGAGGACCAAATGGTGAAGATATCATCTTTCTTCAACACACGCACACACAAAAAGATATCCCTTAACATGAACTAGGTCAGACAAGCTTTTATCTTCCAACTCTCCAAGTTGTTGTTTAGCTTAACCAACTAGCTCAGGGGTATCCAACACCAATTCTTGGAGAAAAAGGCGTGGCTACAAGAACCCAACTTGATCACGAACTCAACATAGCGCTCAGGTGACAACCTGGTAATACTTCCAAGAAGATATTTGGAAAATCACGAACCACCGATATGTTACTAAGCTTGAGAACAATCTTGCTTGTTAGAGCAAGATGATAGGATCAAATAAGCAAGGGATGGAATAATCCTAACTCATTGATCGAAGAGTGCACCAAAAATAAGGACTAGGTAGCACAATCTATCTTAGAATGATGATTCCATAACCAACACACTTAGAATGAGCATATTGTCCATTTACTACCAAGCAACTAGTTGCTAGGAGTATTGATTTCACACATCACAGTTCACTTGTCGGTATTCTGGTTGCAATAGCATGGGAACCGAGGGATGGACAATAATGGCAAGAAGTATCACTGCGTCAAGAATTCATAAGATATTGTGCAATTCTCATGATATTCCTGACATCAAGAGGGCAATACTTCTGGGTAGAATAGAATCAAAAGCTGGACTGACATTTTGACCTGCGGAATACAACTGCTTTGACCCAATCCTAAGTATGGATGAGGTACTAGAGTTTGTTTCTCCCAGCTATTCCAGAATAGAATGGCTTAACAGACCACAAGAATAAGAGGTATCGATGAGCATGAATGCAAGACATGCTCTTAACTATCAAGTGATAGACGGAGATCATGATACAACTAAAGAGAGGGACAACTCAAAGGAACATATTAACTTTCTGAGTTGTGGATGCATGGATTAGTATGTCGAGCAAACTCAACATTTCTTCCGGATAACCCATGCAGAAAGGTAGAACTGGCAGATTCGCAATGTAGAATGAAGAACTCATCAAGAGCACTCTGGTTTTGATCTTTTGATCCAACAAACTTCTGCCATAAGTGGTTCATAGTATTTGGAAGAAGGAAATACCACGGACCTCGAGGACTAATGCAAAGGTTACTAATATCCTAAAGGAACTAGCAAACACTACGAGGTAAGTAGGGTGAGTCTCGGGTTCAAAACCCAGGAGTAGAATGCCTACTACTACGTGGCATCACGGGATGCTTTCGAGAATGGTGGCTAGATTCATCACACTGGGAACACAAAACATAAATAGATTACTAGATGGCTCCTTGAAACACCTAGGGCCATAATAATAACTCCAACATACACGTCAAGGCAACAGAGTACCTCAACACACTGATTAGTGTGCTTAATCTGGCCCAATAATACAACGGGAACATGGAGGAAAGATTTGCAAGTGCATCAGTCTATTTAGAAACCTAGGATGACTCGGACAGCATAACGACTGTAAACGCTCAAAATGATCTGAGACATCCTGCAAAATGGCGGCATAACCACTCAACATCACAATATCAAAGTTCTGAGGCCAGCTATGACATATGGAAGTAGTAGGAGCTGAACTGAGGCTTGAACTCAACAATCCTAGGCAACTACGGTTTAGTAACATGTCATCCTGAGTGATAGAGGAGAAGCCTAGTTCTTAACCCCCACGGAAAAGAAGAGGGTGACTCAGATCAGAAGGCATAGGGTATAAGAAGTAAAAAGAGCCTTACGTTCCCTTCCACAATCAATTCCCCTACATAACTAAAGCATTTCTAGACACAACTTCGACCAGTTTGGCTTGGTAATCCTACAGGCAGACAGGCTCTGATACCAAAGCTGTTAGGACCCCGATCCTAAGTCACACCGATCTAGCATGTAACACATCATATCACTTTGCGGCCTCATGCACGGTATTCCCACGGGTGCCACCTTACCTGGCCCGGGATCGTTTGCGCTTTTGGCCACGTATATGATAGTGTCGCTAGCATCCATATGACAAAGAACCCGGGCCGACATGGCTAGTCGTGAACGCAAAGCGGCACTAACCCATGGGGACAGGCATACATGAATCAACTTCGAGCATGTCGGTCATCAGCGTGTGAATCCGGGCTGTAGCACTGGGCTAATATGACTCCGGTAACCCGGGCTGTAGCAGGCTAGGCAGGACTCCGGATGTCATCGTGTGACATTTCCCGAAGGGACAGACACAGGAACGAAGTGAAACACATGCCGTCCAGTCAAGTGTCCTGAGCAGTAGTGGTGGGCTAGCAGGACTCCGGTGAACCGAGCTATAGCGGACTACTATGGCTCATGGAAGCACTAGACTACATTTCCCCATAAGAGAGGCTGCCAAGGATAAACAACTAGATTGTCGGATCCCACACATACCAAGCATTTCAATCATACACACAATATTATCGATATGTGTAAATACAACATGGCATCACAACATAACTCTACGACTCAAAGTATTTATTTCATTATGCTCCGAGGAGCGAGACATTACAAACATGGGTCTCATGACCCAACATTCAGAGCATACAAGTCAAAACACATGTGGAAGCTCAACATGTCTGAGTACAGACATCTACAAATGAAAAAGGCTGAGAAGCCTGACTATCTACCAGATCCTGCCGAGGGCACAAGATCGTAGCTGAGGTATCAAGCTAAACGTCGAAGTCCACGCGAAACTACTAGCGAGGCTGAAGTCTCTCTGCAAAACATAAATTAAGCAAACGTGAGTACAAAAGTACTCAGCAAGACATACATCTGAACTAGCTACATATGCATCGGTATCAACAGGGGGGTGGTGGAGTTTAATTGCAGCAAGCCAGCTTTGACTCGGTGGCTATCTTAAACTACGACTACAAGTAACTCTTTTGAGGTGGCGCACATGAGTCCACATATTCACCATATCCATACACCACTATGGATCCGCTCCCGTCTCCCTACAAGAACACCATCCATAGCACTCACGCTTATCTTGCGCATTTTAGAGTATCCACTTTCACTTGTCTATGAACTGTTATAGGCAACCCAGAAGTCCTTTACCGCGTCCGCGGCTATTCGAATAGTTTTATACCCTGCAGGGGTGTACTTCATCACACATGTTTCCACCACTTAGCGTCTGCACACGACATGTGCTCGGCAGACTTCAAGCGAAAGCCGACGTGGGTGTAGACCACGACCTGACTAACCGCACAAGTCTCTAGTCTAGGTTTATCGCCTATTCGGGTTCCATCCACGAGGAGATCCGGCCGGAGTTTCGCTCACAGCCCCAAACGATGTGTGCAGGGTTCCCGAGACACCAAACGGGCGCCCGGTACACCGGGCCACGGTGTATCTACCGCATCATAGCCCACCCCTAGGGCCAGCGCTACGCACAACCGCCAACACATATCCTATAAACACCAGAAACTAGTTGCTACTCCTGGACAGAGGACGAGAGGGGTCAGTAAGTCGAGCGGGGTCATATTTCAGGGCCCAATGTGTGGTAGTAGCTGTTTCATGGATCACAAACACAAAACTCAGTGACTGAGGACGGTTTCAATGAGACAACCCACCATGTACTCCTACATGGCCTCTCACCACTACCTTTACCAAATCGTGTTACACTCTTAGCTCACACACAGTAGGACATGTTCATCACCATTCCAATTCATCCATGATGAATCAGACCTGACTCAACTCTAAGCAGTAGCAGGCATGACAAACAAGCATGAATGAGTAGGCACATCAAGGCTCAAACAACTCCTACTCAAACTAGTGGGTTTCATCTATTTACTGTGGCAATGACAGGTCATGCAGAGGAAAAGGGGTTCAGCTACCGCAGCATGTAACAGTTGAATCGTTCTTGTCCTAATGCAATAAAAGAGAGCACGAGCGAGAGAGTGGGATTGTATCGGAATGAACAAGGGGGTTTTTGCTTGCCTGGCACTTCTGAAGATAGTATAGTTCTTCATCGGTGCCATCGAACTTATCGTCGGAACCATGTCTATCGAGAGGGGACAAATACCGGCAAACAAAGAGGAACACAATCAATGCAATGCAAGAATTATGATGCATGATAATATCATGGCAAAATGCTATTGATTGAGCTAATGCAACTAGCAACCATATTAAATGAAGTTGGTTTGAACCAAGGGTTCAAATTCAAACTCCATATTTGCTTATTTAATGTCAATTATGCAAATTGCCCTGTACAGCAACCCTAGGTTGCTCAAACATGCATGCAAATGCCGTAAACAGATTCCTTGAATTTTTCTGATAATTTTACATATATAATTTATTTCATTTGGAGTTACGGTTGATTTTATATGATTTTTAGAAGTTTAGGATATTTTCTAAAATTTCCTGAATTAAAATTAATCTAGAAAGTGAGTTATGGCGTCAGCACTACGTCACCGTGACGTCAGCAGGTCAACTGACCCGGTCCAGGTCAAACCTGACCAGTGGGGTCGACACGTCAATGACACAATTAACTAACAATGTTAACTAAATCTAACCAATCAAATTAAGAGGCACTGGGCCCACTGTCAGTGTCAAAAGTGGGGTAATTAGTCCTAAACTAAACGAGTCAAGGGTGGGGCCCACATGTATTAACCACAGGGAGGTCTAACCCCGGGTCGAACTGGTCAAACTCACCGGCGTTGAGTCACCAGCGAGGTCAGCGGCGGCGAGGGGCTTCGGAGAACCCCTCTAGTGCACCGTTTGGCATGCGGCTGGGTTCTTCAGGACGCTAGAGGAGCGGCCCATCCAACGGTGGTGGTCACCGGGCCTGGGGCATCCGGAAACAATGATGGCGAGCAGTGCAGCGGCGGCCGAAGCTCGGGCCCGCTCGGGTTTAGGTGCTACGGCGTGCAAACAAGCGCAGCGTGGCATTGGGAAGACTCTACGCGCGGCGGTGAACATGTTGGGCGCACGCCCGGGACCAAATGGTCACCGGAGCGTCACCGTCGATGAGCGCAGGCGGCGGCGCATTTCGGCCACGGTGGGGACGGAGCTAGGGGACGAGGGCGAATGCTAAAGAAGAGGGGAAAGAGAGAGGAGCTCATGGCGGAGTCGATGAGCAGGTCAGCAGCTCGGGGGAGGCGCCGTGGGCGACGGACGGGCGCCAGCGATCTCGGTTTCTTGAGGTAGAAGACGACCATGGTGATGACGTTTGGGGGCGTCAAGTGCCGCGTGGCTCGGCGGAGAGGACGAGGGCGACGAGGCGGGGCTTTTGGACGGGTCAGTGAGGGGAGGGGAGCACGGTGGTCACGGTGGCGACGAACGGCGGCAACAGCTTCGCCCTGCTTCGGGAGAGAGAGCGAGAGAGGCGAGGCAGGGGGAGAGTGGAGCAGTCGAGCGGTCCAGGGGGTCTGCGTGGCAACGCCAGAGGCGTCGAGGCCGTCGAAGAGGCATGCGAGCAGGTTGGAGCTGGCGTGCGCGTGCGCCGTGCCCAGCTTCTCCTCTGCCTACTGGCAAGAGGTAGAAGACGAGGCTGCCCCTGGTGGGCTGGGCTGCCAGGTGGGCCGGCCAGGTGTGCTATGATGGTAAGGTAGGTGGGTCTCTGCTCTTTGCTTTTTGTTTTTGTTTTTCTATTTTTCTGCAACTTCTGAGCTTTATTAAAAATACCATAACGTTTTCAAAAATCCTGAAGTTAATTGTGAGCTCTGTTTGGATTATTCCTGACAGCCCTTGCTTAAGTTCAGAATTAATTGAGCACTTAAAATAATATATAGCATTTAAATGCCCAATTGCAAATACAATAAGATTTAATTCAAAAATCCAGAATGGCCTAGAATTATGTGCATGATTTTTGGCAAATGTTTTCACCTTTATCAGAAGTCATGAACATTTCCAAAGGGCATTCTGGGTCATTGTGAAAATATTTTATTTGGACCTAGTTTGATTTGATCTGGTGCTAGGGTTTGGATCAATCCCCATTTCAAATTTCATGAAATTTAAACATGATGCATAGATGCAATGCCACAAGTTACAAGCAAACTCTAGGGCTGTGACATATATTCCAAAATAATGCTTCGTTGATTTTTAGGTCATTCCGAGAACTTTTATTTCTGCACCAAAATAACACAATGGCAATTCTGCTGAAAACAGCATCAGTCCGGGTTAGTTCCATTCAAATCATGCAAGTTAGAGTCCAAAACAAGGGCAAAAGTGTTTGGAAAAGTAGATACGACGGAGACGTATCAACTCCCCTAAGCTTAAACCTTTGCTTGTCCTCAAGCAATTCAGTTGATAAACTGAAAGTGATAAAGAAAAACTTTTACAAACTCTGTTTGCTCTTGTTGTTGTAAATATGTAAGGCCAGCATTCAAGTTTTCAGCAAAGATTATGAACTAACATATTCACAATAACTCTTAGGTCTCATGTTTACTCATATCAATGGCATAATCAACTATCGAGCAATACTAATAAATCTCGGATGACAACACTTTCTCAAAATAATCATGATATGATATAACAAGATGGTATCTCGCTAGCCCTTTCTGAGACCGCAAAACATAAATGCAGAGCACTTTTAAAGATCAAGGACTGACTAGACATTGTAATTCATGGTAAAAGAGATCCAGTCAAGTCATACTCAATGTAAACTAACAGTAATGAATGCAAATGACAGCGGTGCTCTCCAACTGATGCTTTTTAATAAGAGGATGATGACTCGGCATAAAAGTATATAGATAGGCCTTCATAGAGGGAAGCAGGGATTTGTAGAGGTGCCAGAGCTCGGTTTTGAAATAAATATGAATAATATTTTGAGAGGTATACTTCCATTGTCAACATAACAACCAAGAGATGGCGATACCTTCCATGATACACACATTATATGCGGTTCCCAAACAGAATGGTAAAGTTTATACTCGCCCTCCACCAACAAGCATCAATCCATGGCTTGCTCGAAACAACGAGTGCCTCCAACTAACAAGAGTCCCGAGGGAGTTTTGTTTGTAGTTATTTTGATTTGATTTGCATAAAGCATGGGACTGGGCATCCTGGTGACCAGCCATTTTCTCGTGAGTGAGGAGCGGAGTCCACTCCTCTTGAGAATAACCCGCCTAACATGGAACATACGGACATCACTAGTTGATACATGAGCTATTCAAGCATACAAAACAGGATGTTTATTTGAAGGTTTAGAGTTTGGCACATACAAATTTACTTGGAATGGCTGGTAGATACCATATATAGGTAGGTATGGTGGAGTCATGTGGAATAACTTTGGGGTTTATGGAATTGGATGCACAAACAGTATTTCCGCTTAGTACAGGTGAAGGCTAGCAAAAGACTGGGAAGCGGCCAGCTAGAGAGCGACAACAGTCATGAACATGCATTAAAATTAATCAACACCTAATGCAAGCATGAGTAGGATATAATGCACCATGAACATAAATACCGTAGAGGCTATGTTGATTTTGTTTCAACTACATACGTGAACATGTGCCAAGTCAAGCCATTCGAATCATTCAAAAGATGATACCACCCTATCATACCACAACATAACCATTTTAATAGCATGTTGGCACGCAAGGTAAACCATTATAAGCTCCTAGCTAATTAAGCATGGCATAAGCAACTAAAATCTCTAATTGTCATTACAAACATGTTTATTCATAATAGGCTGAATCAGGAATGATGAACTAATCATCTTTACAAAAACAAGAGAGGTCGAGTTCATACCAGCTTTTCTCATCTCGATAAGTTCATCATATAAACATCATTATTGCCTTTCACTTGCACGACCGAATAGTGTGGATAATAATAATAGTGCACGTGCATTGGAATAAGCTGGAATATGCAAGCATTCAATTCAAGAGAGAAGACAAGGTAATATGGGCTCTTTATCAGATCAACGAGAATGCAAATAAGAGCCACTTTAACATTTTCGGTATGGTCTTCTCCTATCGACCCCCAAAGGAAAGAAAAGAAATAAAACTATTTACACGGGAAAGCTCCCAACAAGCAAAAGAAGAACAAAAAAAAAATCTTTTTTTGAGTTTTCTTTTTAATTACTACTACATGCATGGGAAGTAAACTAATTAAAAGCTACAACTATTTTTTTTGTTTTTCTTAAGGTTTATTAAACACACAAGAAGAAAGCATAAAAGGGAAATCTAGAATGGATGATACAATGAAAAAGTATGAGCACCGACAACTAGCAATGAGTGTGTGCACATAAATGCAATGTCGATGAGAAATACGTACTCCCCCAAGCTTAGGCGTTTGGCCTAAGTTGGTCTATGGCCACGACTGGCCTGGCGGATATCCAAAGTGATAGTTGGGGTTGTACTGAGATGCAGCAGCTATTGCCTCATGAGCTGCCGCTTGGAGATAGGTCGTCTCCGTCCTCCTCTTATACTCGTCTGCCTCCTCCCTGGTTATAACATATCTCCATTTTGACTGAAAGTCAAAGAAAGCAGGAGCAGGGAGAGCGACGTGATAGGTGCGTCATCTGTCAAAGATTAGTCGGTACTGGAGGAACTGATGGTTCCTCTCAACAAACTGATGACAAACCATGGCCTCATAATCCAAATAAACATGAGGCAGCTCAATATCATACCCACATATGGGTACACCAAGAAAATTAGCTAGACGGGTTGCATAAATTCCATCGAAGAAATCTCCACTAAATCTATTGTTATGCAACCTACGTGAAACAATGGCTCCCAAATTATAATGTCTATCTTCTAATACAGCACTCGTGAGAACACTGAGGTCGGGGACACACACGTGACATGCTTCATCCTTACCATTTATGCACCTACCTACGAACAGAGCAAAATAATGAATAGTAGGAAAATGAATGCTCCCTATGGTAGCTTGCGTTATGTCTCTAGATTCCCCCACAGTTATACTTGCAAGAAACTCTCTAAATTCAGATTTGTGAGGTTCATTAGGACTACCCCATTGTGGAAGTTTGCAAGCAGTGTTAAAATCCTCTAAGTCCATAGTATAAGAATTTTCATACAGATCAAACATGACAGTTTGAGAATTGCGTGATGACGAAAATTCAAACCTCCTCACAAATGAATCAGTGAGATGGTGGTACTGGCGGCATTTGTCTGCCTCGAAGCTCTCAAGATCAGCATTACACACATATGCACTAAATTCTTCCTTGATTCCTGCTCGATCCATAAAGTCCTCTGAAGGCCATTCACAAGCCCGCACTTGATCTTCCCTTGATGGTTCTTTGTTGGCATCGCGCATTGCGAGCCTGGGTCCTTGCTTCCTTGAAGGACCACCTTGGTACATTTTCCTAAACATATTTCTTCCTCTGAAAAATTTCTGAAATTTTAGTAACTTCAAAATAAAAGTGAACCAAACTCAACAATATTGATAGCAACTACTCCTAAAAGTGCCTAGAGAAAATATCATGCATCAAAACTACTTTTGACCATATAAATTTGACATGCAAGCTCAAGAACAGGGTCACCCAAGTAGCAAAAATATGAAATGAATAAAGCACTAAAACAAAAACTAATTGGACCATTGGAGGAGTCACATACCAAGGAACAACCCCCAAAGCAGTTTTGTGAGAGGTGCTTTGAGCAAGGAGATCCAAAATGGCAGCAAAATGAGCTTGGACTCGGGTTTGAGCTGGTTAGTGGTGTTTGTGGGAGGAAGAAGGAGTGTGTGGCAGCTGGAATAAGTGGAGGGGAGGCACCATGGGCCCACGAGGCAGGGGGCGCGCCCAGGGGGTAGGGCGTGCCCTCCACCCTGGTGGCCAGGTGCTTGCACCCCCTGCCGTGTTCTCAGTGCTAGATATTCTCAAATATTCCATAAAAATCATATTTAATTTTCAGGGCATTTGGAGAACTTCTATTTTCGGGGTATTTTTTATTGCATTGATAATTCAAAAAATAGAGAGAAATTACTATTTTTGCTTTATTTAATATAAATAACAGAAAGTAAAAAGAGGTTACAAAGATTTGTGTTTTCTAAATTCATCCATCTCATGCTCATCAAAAGGAATCCACTAACAAGGTTGATCAGGTCTTGTTAACAAACTCATTCCGAATAACATGGAACTGGATAATTTTCTAATAACACTAGGTTACCTCAACGGGGATATGCACATCCCCAACAATAAGAATATCATATTTCTTCTTGACAATAGGAAGAGGAAATTCAAAACCTCCAAAAATAATTGATGGAATTTTTCCAATAGAGTTTGTACTATGAACTTGAGGTTGTTTCCTCGGAAAGTGTACCATATGCTCATTGGCATTAACATGAAGAGTTACATTGCCCTTGGTGCAATCAATGACAGCCCCTACAGTATTCAAAAAGGGTCTTCCAAGAATAATAGACATACTATCATCCTCGGGAATATCAAGAATAATAAAGTCCATTAAAATAGTAACGTTTGCAACCACAACAGGCACATCCTCACAAATACCGACAGGTATAGCAGTTGATTTATCAGCCATTTACAAATATATTTCAGTAGGTGTCAACTTATTCAAATCAAGTCTCCGATATAAAGAGAGAGGCATAACACTAACACCGGCTCCAAGATCACATAAAGCAGTTTTAACATAGTTTCTTTTAATGGAGTATGGTATAGTTGGTACTCCAGGAGCTCCTATTTTCTTAGGTATTCCACCCTTAAAAGTATAATTAGCAAGCATGCTGGAAATTTCAGCTTTCGGTATCTTTCTTTTGTTTCTAACAATTTCTTTCATGTACTTAGCATAAGGATTAATTTCGAGCATATCAGTCAATCGCATACGCAAGAAGATAGGTCTAATCATTTCAGCAAAGCGCTCAAAATCCTCATCATCCTTTTTGTTGGATGGTTTAGGAGGAATACCTAAGAAACTAGGAGCCACCATGGTTCTCTTTTAAGGGTTCTCTTTCCTTACCGTGCTTCCTAGCAACAAAGTCTCTCTTATCATAACATTGATTCCTTGATTGTGGGTTATCAAGATCAACAACAGGTTCAATCTCTACTTCATTGTCATTAGTAGGTTGAGAATCAACATGAGCGCCATTATTAAAATTTTCACTAGGTTCATGCTCATTACCAGATTTTGTTTCAGCATCAGAAATAAAAATATCATTGTGATTCTCAGGTGTGTCAACAACATGTCCACTAGAAGCATGTTGATACGTCTCCGTCGTATCTACTTTTCCAAACACTTTCGCCCTTGTTTTGAACTCTAACTTATATGATTTGAATGGAACTAACCCAGACTGGCGATGTTTTCAGCAGAATTGCCAGGGTGTTATTTATGTGCAGAAACAGAATTTCTCGGAATGACCTGAAACTCCACGGAGATTATTTTTGGAAATAACAAAAAATACTGGCAAAGAATCAAGGCCAGGGGACCCACACCCTAGCCACGAGGGTGGGGGCACGCTTGCCCCCCCCTAAGTGCGCCCCTGCCTCGTGGGGCCCCTGGACCTCCACCGACCTCAACTCCAACTCCATATATTCGTGTTCAGGGAGAAAAAAATAAAGTGAAAGGATTCATCGCGTTTTACAATACGGAGCCGCCGCCAAGCCCTAAACTCTCTCGGGAGGGCTGATCTGGAGTCCGTTCGGGGCTCCAGAGAGGGGAATCCATCGCCATCGTCATCATCAACCTTCCTCCTTCACCAATTTCATGATGCTCACTGCCGTGCATGAGTAATTCCATCGTAAGCTTGCTAGACGGTGATGGGTTGGATGAGATTTATCATGTAATCGAGTTAGTTTTGTTAGGGTTTGATCCCTAGTATCCACTATGTTCTGAGATTGATGTTGCTATGACTTTGCTATGCTTAATGCTTGTCACTAGGGCCCGAGTGCCATGATTTCAGATCTGAACCTATTATGTTTTCATGAATATATGTGAGTTCTTGATCCTATCTTGCAAGTCTATAGTCATCTACTATGTGTAATGATCAGCCAACCTCGAAGTGACAATAATCAGGACCACTCCCGGTGATGATCATAGTTTGAGGAGTTCATGTATTCATTATGTGCTAATGCTTTGGTCCGGTACTCTATTAAAAGGAGGCCTTAATATCCCTTTGTTTCCACTAGGACCCCGCTGCCACGGGAGTGTAGGACAAAAGATGTCATGGAAGTTCTTTTCCATAAGCACGTATGACTATATTCGGAATACATGCGTACATTACATTGCTGAATTGGAGCTAGTTCTGTGTCACCCTAGGTTATGACTGTTACATGATCGATCGCATCCGGCATAATTCTCTATCACCGATCCATTGCCTACGTGCTTTCCATATATTGTGCTCCACTTATTTACTTTTCTGTTGCTCTTGTTATCATCACTACAAAACGCCAAAAATATTACTTTTGTTACCATTACCTTTTGCTACCGTTACCACTACTATCATATTACTTTCCTACTAAATACTTTGCTGCAGATATTAAGTTTCCAAGTGTGGTTGAATTGACAACTCAGTTGCTAATACTTGAGAATATTCTTTGGCTCCCGTTGTGTCGAATCAATAAATTTGGGTTGAATACTCTACCCTCGAAAACTGTTGCGATCCCCTATATTTGTGGGTTATCAAGACTATTTTATGGCGCCGTTGCCGGGGAGCATAGCTCTATTCTTTGAGTCACTTGGGATTTATATCTACTGGTCATTATGAAGAACTTGAAAGACGCAAAAACAAAAATTTACGCCCCCCAACTACGAGGGGAGGTAAGGAACTGCCATCTAGCTCTACACTTGATTCACCTTCTGTTTTGAGTAAGCTAGCGATACCTAAACCTGCTTCTGCTATTAAGTCTGATATGTCGCATATTATTGATGATGCCAGTTCTGCTATGCATGATACTTATGATGAAACTACTTCTATGCTAGATACTACTGTGCCACTTGGTGAATTTCTGGATGAACAACTTGCTAGCGCTAGAGAGAATGAAATTATTGAAACTGATAATATTGATGAAAGTGATGATGAAGGCTCTCCTAGTAAATATGAATCACCTGTTGTGCCTGAGGGCTATGTTATGGATGAAGAAACTAAAAGAGACTTCCTTGCTTGCAATGATAGAAGTGATCATAAGAAATTATTAGCTAAACTTAAACAAAAAACTCTGAATGCTAGAATGAAATATGATCCTGCTTATGCTACTTCACCTATCTTTGTTACTGATAAGGATTATGAATTATCTATTGATCCTGATATAATTACTTTGGTTGAATCCGATCCTTTTTATGGTTATGAATCTGAAACTGTTGTGGTACATCTTACTAAATTAAATTATATAGCCACCTTGTTCAGTAATGATGAGAGAACTCGCTACTTTTATATCCTTAAAATATTTCCGTTCTCATTAAAGGGTGATGTTAAGACATGGTTTAATTCTATTGATCATGGTTGTGTGCGTAGTCCCTAGGATATGATTTATTACTTCTCTGCTAAATATTTCCCTTCTCATAAGAAACAAGCTGCCTTAAGGGATATATATAATTTTGTGCAAATTGAAGAAGAGAGTCTCCCACAAGCTTGGGGGAGGCTTCTCCAATTACTTAATGCTTTGCCTGATCATCCTCTTAAGAAAAATGAAATACTTGATATCTTTTATAATGGACTAACCGATGCTTCCAGATATTACCTGGATAGTTGTGCTAGTTCTGTTTTCAGGGAAAGAACACCGGATGAAGCTGAAATTCTATTGAATAATACGTTGACAAATGAAAATAATTGGACACTTCCTGAGCCAGCTCCTGAGCCTATTCCTAAACCAAATCCGAAGAAAAGAGGTGTTCTATTTCCCAGTCCTGAAGATATGCAAGAGGCAAAGAAATCTATGAATGAAAAGGGTATTAGAGCTGAAGATGTTAAGAATTTACCTCCTGTTGAAGAAATATATGGTTTTAATCTATCACCTATTGAAGAAACACATGGTCTTGATAACCCGACACAGGTAGTAAAGGTAAATTCTCCATATAGATATGATAAAGCTGAAATCCCTCCTACTAAGTTTGCTAGCCAATGTTTGGATGAGTTTGATAACTTTATGGTTAAGCAAGAAGACTCCAATGCTTATTTTGGTAGACAATTGAAACAAAATGCTTATATGATTGAACACTTGGGTGATTATATGTCTTGAGTTAAAGGTGAACTTAAACTCATTAGTAAAGATGCTTCTATGGTTACCACTCAAGTAGAACAAGTACTTAAAGCTCAGAATGATTTGCTCAATGAATTAAATAGTAAGAAAAATGATAATGATGTTAGAGTTATGACTAGAGGTGGTAAAATGACCCAGGAACATTTGTATCCTGAGGGCCATCCTAAGAGAATTGAGCAAGATTCTCAGAGAAATAATATAGATGCCCCTAGTCCTTCTAAAAGGAAGAAAAAGAAAAATGATAGGACTTTGCATGCTTCTAGTGAACCCTTTATTGACAAACTTGAGAATCCCAATGATATCTCAATTTCTGATGCTGAAACACAATCTGTTAATGAACATGAAACTAGTGATAATGTTAATGATAATTTTCATGTTGATGCTCAACCTAGCAATGATAATGATATAGAAGCTGAACCTGCTGTTGGTCTTGATAACCCACAATCAAAGAATCAAAGTTATAATAAAAGAGACTTTGTTGCTAGGAAGCACGGTAAAGAAAGAGAACCTTGGGTTCAAAAACCCATGCCTTTTCCTCCTAAGCCATCCAAGAAAAAGGATGATGAGGATTTTGAGCGCTTTGCTGAAATGATTAGACCTATCTTTTTGCATATGCGTTTGACTGATATGCTTAAAATGAATCCTTATGCTCAGTACATGAAAGATATTGTTACTAATAAAAGAAAGATACCGGAAGCTGAAATTTCCACCATGCTTGCTAATTATACTTTTAAAGGTGGAATACCTAAGAAACTAGGAGATCCCGGAGTACCAACTATACCATGCTCCATTAAAAGAAACTATGTTAAAACTTATTTATGTGATCTTGGGGTCGGTGTTAGTGTTATGCCTCTCTCTTTATATCGTAGACTTTATTTGAATAAGTTGATGCCTACTAAAATATCTTTGCAAATGGATGATAACTCAACTGCTATACCTGTCAGTATTTGTGAGGATGTGCCTGTTGTAGTTGCAAACGTTACTATTTTAACGGACTTTGTTATTCTTGATATTCTCGAGGACGATAGTACGTCTATTATTCTTGGAAGACCTTTTTTGAATATTGCAGGGGCTGTTATTGATTGCAACAAGGGCAATGTCACTTTTCATGTTAATGGTAATGAGCATACGATACACTTTCCGAGGAAACAACCTCAAGTCCACAGTATCAATTCTATTGGAAAAATTCCATCGATTATTTTTGGAGGTTTCGAATTTCCTCTTCCTACTGTCAAGAAGAAATATGATATTCTTATTGTTGGGGATGTGCATATCCCCGTTCAGGTAACCTAGTGTTATTCAAAAATTCTCTGGTTCCATGTTACTCGGAATGAGTCTGTTAACAAGACTTGATCAACCTTGTTAGTGGATTCCTTTTGCTGAGCATGGGATGGATGAATTTAGAAAACACAACTCTCTATACCCTATTTTTATTTTCTGTTATTTATATTAAATAAAGCAAAAATAGTAATTTATGTCTGTTTTCTGAATTATCCGTGCAATATAAAATACCCCGAAAATAAAAGTTCTCCAAATGCCCTGAAATTTAAATATGATTTTTTTCTAGAATATTTGAGAATATCTGGCACTGAGAACACAGCAGGGGGAGCAAGCACCTGGCCACGAGGGTCCACGGCGTGCCCACCCCCTGGGCGCGCCCCCTGCCTCGTGGGCCCATGGTGGCTCCCCTCCACTTATTCCTGCACCCACACACTTCTTCTTCCTCCCAAAAAAATCACCATCCAGCTCAAGCACGAGTTCTAGCTCATTTTGCTGCGATTTTTGATCTCCTTGCTCAAAGCACCTCTCACAAAACTGCTTTGGGGGATTGTTCCTTGGTATGTGACTCCTCCATTGGTCCAATTAGTTTTTGTTCTAGTGCTTTATTCATTGCAAATTTGTGCTGCCTAGGTGACCATGTTCTTGAGCTTGCATGTCAAATTTATATGGTTCCAAGTAGTTCTAATGCATGATATAGGCTCTACGCACATGTAGGAGTAGTTGCTATCAATTTTGTTGAGTTTGGTTTACTTTTATTTGAAGTTACTAAAAATTTCATAAATTTTTAAGAGGAAAAAAATATGCTTAGGAAAATGTACCAAGGTGGTTCTTCAAGGAAACGAGGACCCAGGCTTGCAATGCGTGATGCTGATGATGAACCACCAAGGGACGCCCCAGTGCGGCCTTGTGAATGGCCTTCAGAGGACTTCATGGATCGAGCAGGAATTAAGGAAGAATTTAACACGTATTTGCGTAACGCTGATCTTGTGAGCTTGGCAGAAAAGTGCCGTCAGTACCACTATCTCACTAGTTCCTTTGTGAGGAGGTTTGAATTTTCATCTTCACGTAATTCTTAAAATGTCATGTTTGATCTTTATGAAAATTCTTATACTATGGACTTAGAGGACTTTACCACTGCTTGCAAACTTCCACAATGGGGTAGTGCTACTGAACCTCGCAAATCTGAATTTAGAGATTTTCTTTCTAGTATAACTGTGGGGGAATCTAGAGATATAGCACAAGCTACCATAGGGAGCATTCATTTTCTTGCTATACATTATTTTGCTCTCTTCATAGGTAGGTGCATAAATGGTAAGGATGAAGCATGTCACATGTGTGTCCCTGACCTCAGGATTCTTAGGAGTGCCGTGTTAGGAGATAAATATTATAATTTGGGAGCCATTGTTGCACGTAGGTTGCATCATAATAGATTTAATGGAGATTTCTTTGGTGGAATTTATGCAACCCATATAGCTAATTTTCTTGGTATAACCAAACGTGAGGATGATATTGAGTTGCCTCCTGATTATTTGGATTATGAGGCTATGGTTCGTCATCATTTTGTTGAGAGGAACGATCAGTTCCTCTAGTACCGACTAATCTTTGACAGACGACGCACCTATCACTTCGCTCTCCCTGCTTCTACTTTCTTTGACTTTCAGGAAAAAGGGAGATATTTTATGACCAGAGAGGAGGCGGAAGAGTATAAGAGGAGGGCTGAGATAGCTCGCCTCCAAGCTCTGCCCACGATGCAATGACTGCTGCATCTCAGTACGACCCCAACTGCAACTTTGGATATCTGCTATGCCATCCATGGCATTAGACCAACTTAGGCCAAAAGCCTAAGCTTGGGGGAGTACGTATTTCCCACCGACATTACATTCATGTTCACACACTCATTGCTAGTTGTCGGTGCTCATACTTTTTCATTGTAATAACCATGCTAGTTTATTTTCTTTTTATGCTTTCTTCTTGTGTGTTTGATAAACCTTGAGAAAAACCAAAAAAATTAGTTGTAGCTTTTAGCTAGCTTTAATTTATATGCTTGTAGTAGTAATTGAAAATAAAACCCAAAAATATTTCATGTTCTCCTTTTGCTTGTTGGGAGCTTTCCCGTGTAAATAGTTTTATTTCTTTTCTTTTCTTTGGGGGTCGATAGGAGAAGACCATGATTAAATTGTTGAAGTGACTCCTATATGCATTATTGTTGCTTTAACCAAGAGTCCATATTGCCTTGTCTTCTCCTGTTTATTGAATGCTTGCAGATTCCAGCTTAGTCCAATGCACATGCACTGTTCTTATTATTCACATCATTCGGCCGTGCAAGTGAAAGGCAATTATGACAATATATGGTGGACTGATTGAGATGGGAGAAGATGGTATGAACTCGACCTCTCTTGTTTTCGTAAATATGATTAGTTCATCATTCCAGATTCATCCTATTATGAATAAACATGTTCACAATGACAATCAGAGATTATAGCTGCTTATGACATGCTTAACTAGCTAGGAGCTTATAATGGTTTACCTTGCGTGCCAACATGCTATTGAAATGGTTGTGATGTGGTATGATAGGGTGGTATCCTCTTTTGAACGATTCGAGTGGCTTGACCTGGCACATGTTCACACATGTAGTTGAAACAAAATCAACATAGCCTCTACGATATTTATGTTCATGGTGCATTATATCCTACTCATGCTTGCATTCGGTGTTGATTAATTTTAATGCATGTTCATGACTGTTGTCGCTCTCTAGCTGGTCGCTTCCCAGTCTTTTTCTAGCCTTCACTTGTACTAAGAGGGAATACTACTTGTGCGTCCAATCCTATAAACCCCAAAGTTATTCCATATGAGTCCACCATACCTACCTATATACGGTATCTATCTGCCGTTCCAAGTAAATTTGTATGTGCCAAACTCTAAACCTTCAAATAAACATTCTATTTTGTATGCTCGAATAGCTCATGTATCAACTAGGGTTGTCTGTATCTTCCATGTTAGGCGGGTTATTCTCAAGAGGAGTGGACTCCGCTCCTCACTCACGAGAAAATGGCTGGTCACCGGGATGCCCAGTCCCATGCTTTATGCAAATCAAATCAAAATAATTGCAAACAAAACTCCCCCTAGGACTGTTGTTAGTTGGAGGCACTCGTTGTTTCGAGAAATCCATGGATTGATGCTGGTTGGTGGAGGGGGAGTGTAAACTTTACCATTTTGTTTGGGAACCGCCTATAATGTGTGTAGCATGGAAGATATCCCCATCTCTTGGTTGTTATGTTGACAATGAAAGGATACCGCTCAAAATATTATTCACCTCTATTTCAAAATCGAGTTCTGGCACCTCTACAAATCCCTACTTCCCTCTGCGAAGGGCCTATCTATTTACTTTTATGTTGAGTCATCACCCTCTTATTGAAAAACACCAGTTGGAGAGCATCCCTGTCATTTGCATTCATTACTGTTAGTTTACATTGTGTATGACTTGACTGGATCTCTTTTACCATGAATTACAATGTCTAGTCAGTCCTTGATCTTTAAAGGTACTCTGCATTTATGTTTTGCGGTCTCAGAAAAGGCTAGCGAGATACCATCTTGTTATATCATATTATGATTGTTTTGAGAAAGTGTTGTCATCCGAGATTTATTATTATTGCTCGCTAGTTGATTATGCCATTGATAAGAGTGAACATGAGACCTAAGAGTTATTGTGAATATGGTTAGTTCATAATCTTTGCTGAAAACTTGAATGCTGGCTTTACATATTTACAACAACAAGAGCAAACATAGTCTGTAATAGTTTTTTCTTTATCACTTTCAGTTTGTCAACTGAATTGCTTGAGGACAAGCAAAGGTTTAAGCTTGGGGGAGTTGATACGTCTCCGTTGTATCTACTTTTCCAAACACTTTTGCCCTTGTTTTGGACTCCAACTTGCAAGATTTGAATGGAACTAACCCGGACTGACGCTGTTCTCAGCAGAATTGCCATGGTGTTATTTATGTGCAGAAACAAAAGTTCTCGGAATGACCTGAAACTCCATAGAGATTATTTTTGGAAATAAAAAGAATACTGGCAAAGAATCAAGGCCAGGGGCCCACACCCGAGCCACGAGGGTGGGGGCACGCCTGCCCCCTGGGCGCGCCCCCTGCCTCGTGGCCCCCCTGGAGCTCCACCGACCTCAACTCCAACTCCATATATTCGTGTTTGGGAAGAAAAAAATAAATGAGAAGGATTCATCGCGTTTTACGATACGGAGCTGCCGCCAAGCCCTAAACTCTCCCGGGAGGGCTGATCTGGAGTCCGTTTGGGGCTCCGGAGAGGGGAATCCGTCGCCATCGTCATCATCAACCTTCCTCCATCACCAATTTCACAATGCTCACCGCCATGCATGAGTAATTCCATCGTAGGCTTGCTGGACGGTGATGGGTTGGATGAGATTTATCATGCAATCGAGTTAGTTTTGTTAGGGTTTGATCCCTAGTATCCACTATGTTCTGAGATTGATGTCGCTATGACTTTGCTATGCTTAATGCTTGTCACTAGGGCCCGAGTGCCATGATTTCAGATATGAACTTATTATGTTTACATGAATATATGTGAGTTCTTGATCCTATCTTGCAAGTCTATAGTCACCTACTATGTGTTATGATCTGGCAACCCCTAAGTGACAATAATCGGCACCACTCCCGGTGATGACCGTAGTTTGAGGAGTTCATGTATTCACTTTGTGCTATTGCTTTGGTCCGGTACTCTATTAAAAGGAGGCCTTAATATCCCTTAGTTTCCACTAGGACCCCGCTGCCGCGGGAGGGTAGGACAAAAGATGTCAAGCAAGTTCTTTTCCATAAGCACGTATGACTATATTCGGAATACATGCCTACATTACATTGATGAATTGGAGCTAGTTCCGTGTCACCCTAGGTTATGACTGTTACATGATCGATCGCATCTGGCATAATTCTCTATCACCGATCCATTGCCTACGAGCTTTCCATATATTGTTATTCGCTTATTTACTTTTCCGTTGCTATTGTTATCATCACTACAAAACACCAAAAATATTACTTTTTTACCATTACCTTTTGCTACCGTTACCACTACTATCATATTACTTTTCTACTAAATACTTTGCTGCAGATATTAAGTTTCCAGGTGTGGTTGAATTGACAACTTAGCTGCTAATACTTGAGAATATTCTTTGGCTCCCCTTGTGTCGAATCAATAAATTTGGGTTGAATACTCTACCCTTGAAAACTGTTGTGATCCCCTATACTTGTGGGTTATCACATGCAAAGTCCTATCATTTTTCTCTTTCTTCCTTTTAGGAGGACTAGGTGCATCAATAATATTTCTATGAGAATCTTGCTCATTTCTCTTAGGATGGCCCTCAGGATACAAAGGTTCCTGAGTCATTTTACCACCTCTATTCATAACTCTAACAGTATTATCATTTTTCTTAATATTCAATTCGTTGAGAAAATCATTCTGAGCTTTAAGTACTTGTTCTACTTGAGTGGTAACCACAGAAGCATGTTTACTAATAAGTTTAAGTTCACCTTTAACATTAGCCATATAATCACCCAAGTGTTCAAGCATATCAGCATTGCATTTTAATTCTCTACCAAAATAAGCATTGAAGTTTTCTTGCTTAACCATAAAGTCATCAAACTCATCCAAGCATGGGCTAGCAAACTTAGTAAATGAGATTTCAGCTTTATCATATCTATAAAGAGAACTTACCTTTACTACCTGTGTCGGGTTATCAAGACCATGTATTTCTTCAATAGGCGGTAAATTAAGACCATGTATTTCTTCAATAGGAGGTAAATTCTTAACAACTTCAGCTTTAATACCTTTTTCTTTCATACATTTCTTTGCCTCTTGCATATCTTCAGGACTGAGAAATAGAATACCCCTTTTTCTTCGGAGTTGGCTTAGGAGTTGGTTCAGGAATTGGATCAGGAAGTGTCCAATTATTTTCATTAGTCAACATATTATTCAACAGAATTTCAGCTTCATATGGTGTTCTTTCCCTGAAAACACAACTAGCACAACTATCCAGGTGGTCTCTGGAAGCATCATTTAGTCCATTATAAAAGATATCAAGTATTTCATTTTTCTTAAGAGGATGATCAGGAAAAGCATTAAGTAATTGGAGAAGCCTCCCCCAAGCTTGTGGGAGACTCTCTTCTTCAATTTCCACAAAATTATATATTTCCCTTAAAGCAGCTTGTTTCTTATGAGCAGGGAAATATTTAGCAGAGAAGTAATAAATCATATCTTGGGGACTACGCACACAACCAGGATCAAGAGAATTAAACCATATCTTAGCATCACCCTTTAATGACAACGGAAATATCTTAAGGATATAATAGTAGCGAGTTTTCTCATCATTAGTGAACAGGGTGGCTATATCATTTAATTTAGTAAGATGTGCCACAACAGTTTCAGATTCATAACCATAGAAAGGATCAGATTCAACTAAAGTAATTATCTCAGGATCAACAGAGAAATCATAATCCTTATCAGTGACAAAGATAGGTGAAGTAGCATAAGCAGGATCATATTTCATTCTAGCATTCAGAGTTTTTTTAGCTTCGCTAATAATTTCTTAAGATCACTCCTATCATTGCAAGCAAGAAAATCTCTAGCGGTTTCTTCATCCATAACATATCCCTCAGGCACAACAAGTAATTCATATCTAGCGGGAGAATCTTCAACATCACTTTCATCAGTATTATCAGTTTCAATAATTTCATTCTCTCTAGCCCTAGCAAGTTGTTCATCAAGAAATTCACCAAGTGGCAGAGTAGTATCAAGCATAGAAGTAGTTTCATCATAAGTATCGTGCATAGCAGAAGTGGCATCATCAATAACATGCGACATATCAGAATTAATAGTAGAAGCAGGTATAGGTGTCTCAAGCTTACTCAAAATATAAGGTGAATCAAGTGCAGAGCTAGATGGCAGTTCCTTACCTCCCCTCGTAGTTGAGGGATACATTTTTGTTTTAGCGTCTTTCAAGTTCTTCGTAATGATAAGCAGATATAAATCCCAAGTGACTCAAAGAATAGAGCTATGCTCCCGGGCAACAGCGCCAGAAAATAGTCTTGATAACCCACAAGTATAGGGGATCACAACAGTTTTCGAGGGTAGAGTATTCAACCCAAATTTATTGACTCAACACAAGGGGAGCCAAAGAATATTCTCAAGTATTAGCAGCTGAGTTGTCAATTCAACCACACTTGGAAACTTAATATCTGCAACAAAGTGTTTAGTAGCAAAGTAATATGATAGTAATGATAACGATAGCAAAGCTAACGGTAGCAAAAGTAATGTTTTTGGTATTTTGTAGTGATGATAACAATAGCAACATAAAATTAAATAAGCGAAGAACAATATATGGAAGCTCGTAGGCAATGGATCGGTGATGGAGAATTATGCCGGATGCGGTTCATCATGCAACAGTCATAACCTAGGGTGACACAGAACTAGCTCCAGTTCATTAATGTAATGTAGGCATGTATTTCGAATATAGTCATACGTGCTTCTGGAAAAGAACTAGCATGACATCTTCTGTCCTACCCTCCCGTGGCAGTGGAGTCCTAGCGGAAACTAAGGGATATTAAGGCCTCCTTTTAATAGAGTACCGAAACAAAGCATTAACACATAGTGAATATATGAACTCCTCAAACTACGGTCATCACCGGTAAGTATCCCGATTATTGTCACTTCGGGGTTAACGGAACATAACACATAATAGGTGACTATAGACTTGCAAGATAGGATCAAGAAATCTCATATATTGATGAAAACATAATAGGTTCGGATCTGAAATCATGGCACTCGGGCCCTAGTGACAAGCATTAAGCGTAGCAACATCAATCTCAAAACATAGTGGATACTAGGGATCAAACCCTAACAAAACTAACTCGATTACATGATAAATCTCATCCAACCCATCACCGTCCAGCATGCTTACGATGGAATTACTCACGCACGGCGGTGAGCATCATGAAATTGATGATGGAGGATGGTTTATGATGACGATGGCGACGGATTCCCATCTCCGGAGCCCCGAACGGACTCCAGATCAGCCCTCCCGAGAGAGTTTAGGGATTGGTGGCGGCTCCATATCATAAAACGTGATGAATCCTTCTCTCCTGGTTTTTTCTCCCCGAAGGTGAATATATGGAGTCCAGGTTGAGGTCGGTGGAGCGTCAGGGGGCCCATGAGGCAGGGGGCATGCCCAGGGGGGCGGGCGCGCCCCCACCCTCGTGGATAGGTGGGGCACCCCCTGACGTGGATCTTCCTTCCAATATTCCTTATATATTCCAAAATAATGCTCCGTTGATTTTCAGGTCATTCCGAGAACTTTTATTTCTGCACAAAAACAACACCATGGCAATTCTGCTGAAAACAGCGTCAGTCCCGGTTAGTTCCACTCAAATCATGCAAGTTAGAGTCCAAAACAAGGGAAAAGTGTTTGGAAAAGTAGATACGATGGAGACGTATCAATCTGCTCCCCCATGTGTCTGGCAACCGAGGTTTCACTCTCTGACATCACCCCGGCAGCCTCCTGAACCTCTCCCTGGCCTAGGAAGGTCCTTTGGGACAACACCTCGTCGTCGCCCTTGGCCGTGGGAGAGTGAGCAGCCACCGGTGACTCACTAGCCATCGCCTTTGAATCCAACAAGCCTCTTCATGAGGATCGTTGGGAGTTGTCATGGGTCGGACTGCAATAACATGATTAATCGTATTAATACCATAAAGTGGAGAGGCCGGATAAATGGACGCGTGCGTGTTCTTAGTACTCATGATGTGGCCAGGGGCTTGTTGCGGGGGCATCGCTCTGGACTACTGTCTATGTCCCACGCGGAGTTATCCGGGAGAACGCCTTTCCCCCTCTTGGGCGCTTCCGCCTCCAGATTTGTGGAGGCCGCCCTCTTCTTCCTCCCCCCATCAGGGGGAGAGTCGCTCTCCTCCTCCTCTTCCTCGTCGTCGTCTTCGGCGGCGGAGGAGCGGGTCTTCTCTTTGGATGTCACGTCCAAAGCGCCCTTGCAGCGGGGGCCACTCCGGACCCCCTTGGCCTTCTTCTTGGCCTTCTTCTCCAGTGCCTTATAGGGCACCGGTACCAGCATCTTCGCCAGGCGCGGGATGAATGCTTCCTCGGGTAGCTTAGCCGGACACCGATTCCGCTCCGCTCTCTCCGTCCATACCTCAAATAATAAAAGTTTAGATATCCTCCTTGAAACAAGCAAGTAGAGGATGCGTTAAAGGCTTACCTCGTTGGCGGGGTGGGTAATGTTGTGCCCGCGGTCCGAGTCTATGGCTGGCGGCATCTCGTTGCCTTTAAAGAGCAACTTCCATGCGTCTTCGTGAGTGGTTCCGAAGAGCCTTTCCAGAGTTTGGTGCTTCTTCGGATTGAATTCCCATAAAGGGAGGCTTCGGCTTTGGCAAGGGAGAACCCGACGAACTAGCATCTCCTGGATTACGTCGACGAGCTTAACGTTTTTATCCACCATGCTTTGAATGCGCGTTTGTTGCGCTATCAGCTCGTCTAACAAAGACCAATTTGGTCCCTTCTCAATCCAGGAGGTGAGCCGCATTGGAGCTCCGGAGTTGAATTCGGCTGTCGCGGCCCAGGTGGTGCCGTGGGGCTCTGTGATATAGAACCACAGTTTCTGCCACTCCTTGACAGTCTCCACGAAATTACCTTTTGGCCAAGAGACATTGGTCAGCTTGCTCACCATGGCACCTCCGCACTCCGCGTGCTGGCCATCCACCACCTTCGGCTTCACGTTGAAGACCTTGAGCCACAGCCCGAAGTGGGGTTGGATGCAGGGGAAAGCCTCACACACGACAATGAATGCTGAGATGTTGAGGAAAGAGTTCGGGGCTAGATCATGGAAGTCTAGCCTGTAATAGAACATCAGCTCGCGGATGAAAGGGTGGAGTGGAAACCCTAGCCCGCGGATGAGATGAGGGATGAATACCACCCTCTCGTTGGGCTTCGGTGTAGGGACGACTTGCCCCTTGTTGGCAGACGGTGGGCAATTTCTTCGCCAGATACCCGGCCGCTCGAAGCTCGATAATGTCCTTCTTCTTGACGGAGGGGGCCATCCACTTGCCTTGACCTCCGGATCCGGACATGGTTGAGCGCTTGCTCGAGTGGGGAAATATGAGAACTTGGGTGCTGGAGCTCAAGAATGGAAGGGCACGTAGAAACACTCTCCCCTCTCGTTGCTATGCATCACCATGACAGATCTTGCGTGTGTGTAGGATTTGTTTTGAAATTACTGTGTTCCCCAACAGTGGCATCCGAGCTAGGTCTACGCGTAGATGTTATATGCACAAGTAGATCACAAAGGAGTTGTGGGCGTGGGTATATACATATTGCTTGTCGTCACTAGTTGATTCTTGATTCAGCAGTATTGTTGGATGAAGCGGCTCAGACCGACATTACACGTACGCTTACGCAAGACTGGTTCCACTGACGTGCTTCGCACACAGGTGGCTGGTGGGTGTCAGTTTCTCCAACTATTCAATGAACAGGGTTCTTTCTGAAGATCAAAAAGCAATCACTGTACCACGTTGTGGTTTTTAATGCGTAGGTAAGAACGGTTCTTGCTCATCCCATAGCAGCCACGTAAAACTTGCAACAACAAAGTAGATGACATCTAACTTGTTTTTGCAGGGCATGTTGTTGATGTGATATGGTCAAGACATGATGCTAAATTTTATTGTATGAGATGATCATGTTTTGTAACAGAGTTATCGGCAACTGGCAGGAGCCATATGGTTGTTGCTTTATTGTATGAAATGCAATCGCCATGCAATTGCTTTACTTCATCACTAAGCGGTAGCAATAGTCGTAGAAGCAATAGTTGGAAAGACGACAACGATGCTTCAATTGAGATCAAGGTGTCAAGCCGGTAACGATGGTGATCATGAAGGTGCTTTGGAGATGGAGATCAAAGGCACAAGATGATGATGGCCATATCATATCACTTATATTGATTGCATGTGATGTTTATCCTTTATGCATATTATTTTGCTTAGTTCGGCGGTAGCATTATAAGATGATCTCTCACTAAATTTCAAGGTATAAGTTTCTCCCTGAGTATGCACCATTGCTACAGTTCGTTGTGCCGAGACACCACGTGATGATCGGGTGTGATAAGCTCTACGTTCACATACAACGGGTGCAAGCCAGTTTTGCACACGAGGAATACTCGGGTTAAACCTGACGAGCCTGGCATATGCAGATATGGCCTCGGAACATTGAGACCGAAAGGTCAAGCGTGAATCATATAGTAGATATGATCAACATAGTGATGTTCACCATTGAAAATTGCTCCATCTCATGTGATGATCGGACATGGTTTACTTGATATGGATCACATGATCACTTAGATGATTAGGGAGATGTCTATCTAAGTGGGAGTTCTTCAGTAATTTGATTAATTGAAGTTTAATTTATCATGAACTTAGTACCTGATAGTATTTTGCATATCTATGTTGTAGATCAATTGCTCGCGTATAGCTTCCCCATTTTATTTATGATATGTTCCTAGAGAAAACTATGTTGAAAGATGATAGTAGCAATGATGCGGATTGGATACGTGATCTGAGGATTATCCTCGTTGCTGCACAGAAGAATTATGTGCTTGATGCACCGCTAGGTGACAGACCTATTGCAGGAGCAGATGCACACGTTATGAACATTTGACAAAGCTCGGTATGATGACTACTTAATAGTTTAGTGCACCATGCTTTACTGCTTAGAACCGGGACTTCAAAAATGTTTTGAACGCCACAGAGCATATAAGATGTTCTAAGAGTTGAAATTGGTATTTCATACTCATGCCCGTGTCGAGAGGTAGGAGACCTCTGACAGTACTTTGCCTACAAGATGGACGAGAATAGCTCAACCAGTGAGCATGTGCTCAGATTGTCTGGGTACTACAATTAATTGAATCAAGTGGGAGTTAATATTCCAGATAAGATAGTAATTGACAAAGTTCTCTAGTCACTATCACCAGGTTACTAGAACTTAGTGATGAACTATAATATGCAAGGGATGACGAAAGTAATTCCCAAGCTCTTCGCGATGCTGAAATCAGCGAAGGTAGAAATCAAGAAATAGCATCAAGTGTTGATGGTTAACAAGACCACTAGTTTCAAGAAAAGGGCAAAGGGAAAGAAAGAGGAACTTCAAATAAGAATAGCAAGCAAGTTGCTGCTCCCATGAAGAAGCCCAAAGCTAGACCCAAGCCTGGAACTGAGTGCTTCTACTGCAAAGGAAATGGTCACTGGAAGTGGAACTGCCCTAGATACTTGGCAGATAAGAAGGATGGCGAAGTGAACAAAGGCATATTTGATACACATGTTATTGATGTGTACTTTACTAGTGTTTATAGCAAACCCCTCGATATTTGATACTAGTCTAGTTGCTAAGAGTAGTAACTCGAAACGAGAGTTGCAAAATAAACAAAGACTAGTTAAGGATGATGTGATGATGTGTGTTGGAAATGATCCCAAGGTTGATAAGATCACCATCGCACACTCCCTTTACATTCGGGATTAGTGTGGAACCTAAAATAAATTTTATTTGGTGTTTATGTTGAGCATAATATGATTGGATCATGTTTATTGCAATACGGTTATTCATTTAAGTCAAAGAATAATTGTTATTCTGTTTACATGAATAAAACCTTCTGTGGTCATACACCCAAGGTTAATGGTTTATTGAATCTCTCTCGTAGTGATACACATATTAATAATATTGAAGCCAAAAGATGCAAAGTTAATAATGATAGTGCAACCTATTTTTGGCACTGCCGTTTAGGTAATATTGGTGTAAAGCGCATGAAGAAACTCCATGTTGATGGACTTTTGGAATCACTTGATTATGAATCACTTGATGCTTGCGAACCATGCCTCGTGGGCAAGATGACTAAGACTCCGTTCTCCGGAACAATGGAGCAAGCAACTGACTTATTGGAAATAATACATAGTGATGTATGCGATCCGATAAGTGTTGAGGCTCGCGGCGGGTATCATTATTTTATGCTCTTGTCTGCTTTATGACCATTTGGTATAAGGCAATTTCAGGGTTTGAGCCCTTCCAACCGAAATAGCCATGGATTTACGACCAATTCAGCAGGGGTCACCGAGAGAAGGTCACAAGTTGACATATTTCTTGTAGTGGTGGAATAGTTTCGCAACTCACGCCGCCTGGAACACCACAACATAATGGTGTGTCAGAACGTTGTAATCGTACTTTATTGGCACTACAAAAAAATATACTTCCGTGATGATACGTGTTTGCCATAGTAGGTCGCGTTTTTTGTCATGCATGTACATCCATGACAAATTTATGACCGAATCAAGATAGTCATACCTGTGCTGTCGTAGAAGTGTTCCATGACATTACCAAAATTATCATCACGGAAGTGTCCACTTCCATGACGATAAATCGCGCGTCACAGAAGTGCTTTCGTCAAGGGTGATCGACACGTGGCATCCATCGTAACGGAATGCCGTTAAGCTATCGGGTCGGGTTTTGGATCCGATAACCCGTTAACAGCCCCGATAAATGGGAAATTTCCACGTGTAAAATTCTTATTGGCTGGACGAAACACGTGTCAGCTCGTCAGTGGGTCAGATAGGCGCCTATGATACGTCGACACGTGGCACGGCCCAATAGAGGCCCATTCCTGTGAAAAGGCTAGCCCGTTTGACTTGGTCAAAAGGTGGCGGGCCGGCCCATGTAAAGCCTGTTAACGGCATGTTCGCATATAGCCCATTTACAGCCCGCTAACCCAAGGCCCGTTACGCCCTATCCGAATTAGGCCCAGTAGCGTCATCTAGGCCATCCAATATGATTCCAGCCCATTTTCACTTCTAGCCCATGTGTGGCCCATGACGTCTTTCGGCCCATATGAGGCCCTATGTAACTCTTGGCCAATTAGCGGTCCGTGGTGAAACTGGCCCGTAATGAATAGTGTATCACTTTACACCCATTAACGGCCCGTGGTGAAACTGGCCCGTAATGAATAGTGTATCACTTTATACCCATTAACGGCCCGTTATTCCGTTGGGCCGTTTCTAGCCGATGCTCTCTTTCAGCCTTCTCAGAGCCCATTTATTCTTGGGCTCATTTCCAGGATTTGTTTACTTACGGCCCGTTACTGTCATTTTCTGCTTGCGGGCCAAATTCAGCCCGTGGTTGCAGTCGCCCCGTTTGTGGTCCGTTAATATGTTGGGCCGTTTTCATAGCGTCACCAAATACGGCCTATTAACGATGGCTCGTTACGGTCGGCCCATGAACGGACGATTCCAACTCTAGCTCGTTTACAGCCATAATGCGGCGTGTTATTGGCCCATGTTTGGTCAATCGATCATACGGCCCGTATAAGGCCCATTGATGATACGACCCATAGAAGGCCCATTGTTTCTACGGCCCGTAGAAGGCCTACTGTTTCTACGGCCCGTAGAAGGCCCACTATTTCTACGGCCCGTAGGAGGCCCAGTGTCACTATAGTAAATATTATCCCATGGTTATTGTGGCCTAGTTTTAAAAAATAGGTTATTGCAGCCACTAGTTAACCGCGGAAAAAGAACTGCAATGACTACAAGAAAACAAATAAACAAGACAACAAGGAAATAAATAAGCAAGCAACTAACGCTAGGCTATCACGGCTATTACACATATTACATCCACTGGGCATCAAAGTTCGCCACCAGTGCAAATATAGGGAACAAAGCAGCATATCATATACAGTGGCCATCAAAATTGGCCACCAGTGCAAATAAACACGGTAGCAAAACAAGAGCATAACTGAAACAACTTCAGAAAGAGCTCAAGAAACGTTATCCTGGGTATCCACCATGCTGGCAATAAGCTTAGCAAGCTGATTAGATTTGTCCTGTTTGGCGCTAAAATCCTCCAACGCTTGCTGTTGCACCAGAAATTATGCATCTAAATGCTCCAGGGACTTCCGCAGTCCTTCCGCTTCTTGTCGTAGCACAGCTGATCGATGTCTTTCAGATTGTAGTTGAGACTCAAGAAACCGAACTGATTCAGACAGTGAGTTTGAATAGCTTGTGAAAGCGGTAGTGGCCAGTAACTCCAACACTAAACCAAGATAGGATGTGTCACTATCCTGAACCTTATCTGCATTACTTCCTTTACCGTCGCTTAATAAGGCACTCATCCCCAATATTCTGTCAGCATTCTAAAAGAAGAAACAAGAAGAAACATAACAAGTTTAGCATGTACTAGTATATGAAACTCATTTCGGTGAACTAGTTCATTAGTAAGGTGGACAGGATTAAACTACCAAGTCTTCTATTGCCAAGTACTAGTACATAATAAAAGCAGCAAACAAACATATATCTATGTCCTATGGTAGCAATGGAATCTTAAATTAGAACAGTTGTTCTTCAGGTTTAGGAACTTGTTCTACATGAACAGAGTACAGTAAGATGCAAGAATATAATACTTAAAATAGAAAATGAGCTCATAGACCTTACCACATTCTTGGTTTGGGACCAGTACAAAACAAGGCGTTCCCAGTCATCGTCCAGTAAATGTGTCTCAGGAGAACATAAGGGAATTTGTTGAGTTTCTTTCCCGGTGAAGTACGTTTTCTTCAGGTAATTCTGATACTGCAACCAAGCATTCTTGAAGATAGCAGAGGTATTAGCACAGGTTACCTTATCCTGAGTTGCCAAATCGGTCCTTCTCTATAGAGAAAAATGGGAAAATTTGTTGTATTATAACCATCATGGAGGTAGGATGTATGGGACGAAGCAAAGTAATTGCCATGAATAACATTACTTACACATAACTCCTGGACAAACACCTGCAACTAGCATTTCCTTCATCTTCAGTATAATATTTCCAAGATGGGAAGATACGCACATACGATTTATCAACATCAAATGCGATAGATGCTAAACTAAGACTAGATGGTTGTGCTTCCTCCACAGGAATAGGCGTACTAACTGGTGGAGTTGGGGTTCGCCGTGATAGTACTGGCCCTTTGGGCACTGGAGCTGCCTTACTAACTGCTCTTGTTTGGGAGCTCTGTGGTGGAGATGGTGCTGTGTCAACAGGAACTGGGTTACTATCAGCTGGGGTTGGGGTTAGATTGGGTGAAGCTGGTTCTCTGTCCATCGTAGTAGGGGTACAATCTGCGAGAGTTTGGGTTATGTGTGGTAGGGCTCGTTCTTGTGCATGTACAACCGGGGTGCTATCTCCACCAAGAGGTAGCACTGTTTTATTTGAAGACCGTGTTTTTAGTCCGCTAGATACTGGCATCACCCGCTCCAATTCAAATGGCTGATAAACAGGAAACATAGTTGAATGTACAGACATTGTATGAGAGACAGATGCAATAGATAGTGTGGAAAAAAGAGGGCATGAAATAGTTGACATGTATATTGTTTAACTAAAACGGATAGCATGACATAATTTCACATATATGATGTCTATCTAAACTGGATAGCATAGCATAACATAATTCAAAGATATGATGAATAACTAAACAGGATCGCATGACATAATTCACCTACATGTTATCTAAGTAATTAGGATCGCATCATTTAATTCACATATGTGATTTATATGCTAAACAGAGGGCATTCGATATGATGTTTGAACTAAGAACATGGTGTTGAATATTGTGTATATGATGTCTAAACTATACAATGCAAGACACCGTATGCATGATATGAGCAGTATAACCGTGCCAAGTTAGAGCATACACCTCAGTGGGGGAATAGGACTGGTCATCTGTCTCTGAATCCATCTCTGAGGAGCTATCAGGACCCAACAAGAGATCTGCTTCGACAGGTAGCACTGTCTGCTCTGAAGGCCTTGTTTTCACTCCAGATTTTTCCATCTCCCACCCAAATGGCTGATTCACAAGAAGAGTAGTTTAATGTACAAACATTGTCGAAAAACGGAATTGTAATGTAGAAAAGGATGGGCATGATATCATTCAAATACATGATGCCTAGTTAAACAGGATGGCATTGCACATTTCACATATATTATGGCTGGCTAAAAGACATGAGACTGCATAATTCCCATATATGGTATAGAAACTAAACAGGTGGCATTACAAAACATGTCTAAACTAAGCAGATGACATATATGATGTCAAAAGTAGGCACTGCAAGGCAACATATGCATGATATGACTAACATCATCATGCCAAGGTAGAGCAAACACCTTGGGGGGTGAATAGGAGTGGTTAGCGGCGTCCGCATCCGCCTTAGAACAGATATCTTCCTCTCGATTACAATCTTGAGAGGGGTGGGGAGGGTTTTCCATTGTACCCACCATGGAGCGATGTCTGCATGACATTGTATTGCCGCGCAAAACTCTTCTCTTTTTCTCTACATGTTCAGCATGACTGTGTACAATATATGACATGCATACAAAAAAAATATGGTGAGATTATGTAAGGAGAGCATGCAGAAATTTAGAGTGATGGTAACAACCAGTGGATCGATGTTTTTCCGTTGAAACAAAATAGCCCTAATGGATGACGTGAATGTATAGTAATAAGTGATGCAACAAGTGTACAACCTCTTTGCCATAGCCGTGTCGACATCAGCATCATTGGGTTGGTCGCTGAAGCAGTTGAGGAAGAGGTGGCTGTCGGAGGTGTGGAGGAAGATCTGAGCAATCTATAGACGGCGTCCAGGGAACTGCTCTGTTGTGATGGATTGTTCTGTCATTGGAGCAGCTCCGGTGAGCCGTAAGACGTCAAGGCTGAAGCAACATAAGACATACATCGTCAATCTCAAGTGGGATTCTAATAGCATCTCCAATAGATGATGTAAAATGGATGTAAAATTAACATCACCAAAAACCACCTGACTACAACAGATGAGGTAAAAACTGTTGACTCTGAACTTAACTGTCGAAACTGATATTTACTGTGGAATCTGAATGCTACTGTCAAAACTGAACGCAATAGTAGTAGAGAGGCACTTGACATATAGTTTAGGGAGGGCCTGCGGTTCATCTTCAACCTGCACCCCCCTGAGCCGCCAGCCACCACCGGCCGAACCGCCGGCCCCAGCACCGCCTCGCCGCCCTGAAACAACTCGCCACCGCCGTCCCGGCCAGCCCTCTAGGCCCCCCACCCTGAACACTAAGATAGATAGTGGGGTACCTCTCCGGCGAGCCCCCTTCCCCGCTGCGGGTGGTTCTTCCTTAACTCCGGCGAGCCCCCCCCCAACCCCTGAAAATTGACTGACTGAAAAGTCGATTCAGTCGACTGAACTGTGGCTTAATCGGAGTAGAGCAATAGCACGAGCGAGGGGGAGAGCAGCAGCAGCAGCTGGGCGAGCGAGCGATTGAGCGAGAGTCGGAGCAGCAGCAGCATATCCGGCTAGTATGGACGCCGCCGCCGAAGGGGCCTCGCACTGGGGGAGAGCCGATGTGGAGACGTCACCCACGGTGCCGGCTTCAACGTAGCCTCCCCATGGGGGTGCGAGACGGAGCACCGTCAGCGCCGGGAGGTCGAGTTAAGGAGAAGGTGCGATGCAATGAGTGTACAACCTCTTTGGTGGCGCCGAGTAGGCCTCGGCTTCATCCGAGGAGTCGGTGCCGATGTTGCGGTTCCGGTGGAGCAGGTTAAGGCGGCGCTGTGGGGATGGAGCAGCCATGATAGACGAGGCGATCATCGGAGCAGCTCCTTGGAGGTGGAGGACGGGGCGGCTGAACCGGCGGGACGGCGAGATGGACGACGGATCCTCATCCGAGGAGGTGGACGATGTCGTCGGGGAAGAGGCTCCGGCTGGGCAGCGGTGACGTGGCGGACGGAGGAGGGTGGGGTTTCGCGGCTGGAGCGGAGAGGTTATGGCGGCCTGGGATTTCGAATGGCGAAAAGGGGGCGATGGGAGGGTGTGAAGCATGACTTAGGAACGTGCTTGTCCAAAATGTAGGGTGTGTTACAAAACTACCCCCCACCGATTTGAACTAGCGGCCCTTTCAGCTCAGGGTTAGATGGGGGATTTCGTGTGTCGGGATTTGGCAGCTGGAGGGAGTTTTCGTGCGCGTTGTAATTTCGGGATAGCAAGGCGCGGGTTGTGAAGGCACCAGTTTTGGGAGCACGATATCTGAATTTTCCGGATATAACAAGACACGGGTTGAATTTTAGGGACAAGTCTAACGTGTAGTAATATTGTACTTGTACGTACCAAATCAATTCGCACTTCCCTCAACCAAAAAGAAAACGGAAAAAATAAAACTATTCACACCACACAAAGAGAGAGTCTTGCCCCATTTTACTATACAAATGCTATTCAAAGCTACTCCCTCCTTCCATCTATATAGGGCCTAATGCATTTTTCGATGCTAACTTTGACCAAATATTAGAGCAATGATATATGGCATGCAACTCACACAAAGCACACCGTTAAATTCTCCTGTGAAAGGTTCTTTCAATGATATAATTTTCACATTGTGCATGTCATGTACTATTAATCCTGTCAATAGTCAAAGGCGGTCTTAAAAATCTCATTACACCCTATATAGATGGAAGGAGGGAGTATGAATCCATGTTATGTCCGATTAAATTTTTTTGCTTGCTGTATAATGCATGTAACCTACTCATACCAACATTTTAGTGCATTCCAAATGTCTATACTACCGCTGCAATTCGAACTAAATTTGAGTTCGTTTCTCTATTTCAATAAGAATCTACAATCATGATTGTTGCCAACTTCAACCATCATAGTTTCCTTGCTATCCGCCAGATATAAATCAGACGGCCTATAATGCAGGATGGCAGGCACACCATCATCAACAACTCTGTTTTTTATAAGAGTGGAGATAAAATATATTAAATGTAGTATACCATGTTCATAACCACACCATGTGTATCACCGTTATATATATTCACAATCCGTCGGTTTGAAACACTATGATAAATTCTTCAAATATCTGAATTCGTCTTTTACACCCACACAACCCTCTTATCTTTGTAGCTAGCGCTAACTTTCTCTTGTGCATGCACACGCCCGCATCCCTCTCACCCTCCCTCAGCATTCTCTAGCTCCATCGTGCAAATTCGTCTTTTCACTTTAGGTCGTTCACCCACGGTGTGTGTAGGCCCCCAGCTCCTTCCTTACGACACACTTCGATCGATATGCCTCTCTAGCCAGGTGTGCCTAGCACAAACACAAGCTTCCCCTCTTCTCTTGTCACCGTCCATGCCTCACTCCCACCACTCTTTTCATCGTTCTCGTACTCACACACTCCTCCCCCTCGATATAGTATGCCTCTCGTACCACCTCCTACATGCATCCCTCTCTCTCTATCCTTCTCCTCGTGCCTCATTTGTTTCTAACACACACATGCATGTATACCGAACGATCTCCCAACATATACCTAGATCGACTTTAACTACCCCCTATATATCCCTTAATACACGAGGTAGGCCTCTCTCCTCCAACACACATATACCAGCCATTGTACCTCTATAGTTAATTGGGCCTCCCTCTTCCCCCACCACACACCGATAGTCGAGCGCTGCAGGTAGGTATCCATGCCACAGAGACAAACTGCACATGTCCCATCTCATGTTCCAGTAGGCCAGCCACTCTATATCTTTGACGTGGGCACACACAAATTCGATGGCACTCTTTATCGATCGCGCGCGCGCGCACACACACACACACACATCATCCCTCTCTTCAATTCTATGGACACCTCAAGCCGATGATACCTCCACTCTCTTCTCATGGATCGCCCCCTCTATATATATGTTATATCCAGGACTCTATTTCACACACATTGCATACGTTAAATTTTTTGATTGACCCCCCCCCCAAAAAACTCTCAAGAACCCACACACTATATCTCTCTAGGTTTGTATCTCTCACAGAACCCCACGTAGGTGGTGTACGTATACAAGAAGAGAATAGGTGCACCCTGCACGTACTCATGCTTCGTGCCCAGCCACACCCGCGCGGGTACACGGTGGAGCACATTTCTCCGCAGAATCTGAATTTGTTTTTGAAACATGAAGTGGCCAGAGACTCGAAAACTTATTTGCCCATTAGTGACTTGTGAGGGCGGTGGATTTTAGTTTGTACGATAATGCTGCATCCACCTAAAGTAACGAAAGTTCGTACGTAAACTTCCTAGTAATTCCCTCTTCGTAGGTGCATCATTACTCCTAACATTTGTAATATCAGTTTGAAACTTGTAATATTGTTGTGTCCTATTCCTGCGTTTTCGAAATCATGCGAATCAAACAGGTCCTGAGTTGGTGATGATGTTGTGCCTCCCATGTTTCACCAATAGCCGTCGGATCTAGATCTGACGCATACAAACCAAGCTTCTCCATTTTTGCAAAAAGATGCCCGCACTTGTTCCCTATTTACGAACAACTCCTTGTCTCTCACAATCATCCTCATCTCCTCCCCAACACATCTAGGAGTAGAAGGTCGTGGAAAAATCTGGCGCGATGGCCGCTGCCGGAGCCGTCCACCCCCAATCTTGGTGTTCCTTGCAATGCACGGGCATCTACGCACATGAAATTATGTCGAACAGGGCTAGTTGTAAGCAGGCTAGCTCTACAGCCATGATGATAGTGACTGCAGACGGTGAGGCTGACTATGGTATGCCGAACACGGCGCCTATACTCAGGTGTCATCTCCGGCGCAGGGTCTTGTCACTTCACTGTGAGGAGCAGCACGTAATAATTTGACCAACGGATAGTACAGTGCTAGTACTCCTACTACTACTCCTACATTGGTAGTACTACTACTAGTACTAGTAGCACCACCATCTGGATTTAGGAGTACTACCACGTCCATCTGGATTTTATTATTTGACTAGCAATATCTAGTAATGCATGTCACCAAAAATGTACTACTCCCTCTGTAAATGAATACATGGTGTTTTATTCCTATCGGCGAGAGAACTTAATGTTTTTTTGCTACTCCTAACTAGAGTACTAATAGGATTACATGCAATGAACGAAACACTGCATGTCATGTTTGGTAGTCACAAGTCATTGAAAGCATGCACGGCCCACATCTCTCATTGGTTGATATGTCACGAAATAAGAAACAAGGAGGGAGTTAATGCACCGTGCCTAAGTATTTTGGGATTATTTGGTTTTCGTAAGGTGACTTACACAACATTTTTGTTTACATGCATTAACATTTTATTAGTTAAATCAAAGGTCAAAACTTGGCGCAAAATGCAAAGGGGACCAATAAACCAGTAAACATCAAACTTCTCTCGTTTGGCCCCAACTAGAGGTCCGGTGAGATGACTATACTGCACCGGCACGGAGGGGGACGTAGCTTCATTGACTTACGGCAACTGCCTTTGGGTGAATGACACGTGGCCCCAGGGGGTGGCTGGCCCACCTATCATACAGCCAAAGGCTGGTGAAGTAGAGGGCCGAGGACTAGTACGAAATCCTACGCACCTACGCACGCTAACCAAGGGCTAAGTGATCACTCGAATAGCAAGATCAGTTGACTAGAAGCTACGCTAGACCCATGGAGGCGATGAGCGCGAGCATCAGCCGGCTGTGCCAGATGGTCCATGATGCCGGCCTATGGGCCCGGCACCCATGAACGTCTCCAGGTAGTATTGCTTGAGGCCGCCAGGGCGAGGGGCCGCTTGGACGACAGCTTCGTCTCCTTGTTTGACGAGGTCCTTGTCGGTTTCCTCGACAAGTTCACCATCGTTAAGAAGCTTGCGGACGACTTTGACGTAATCCTCCAGCCGACGCGCCCAGGCTCTACGATGCCCGCCACCCTCAATGGCCACTATCGTAACAAGCTCTTCGACGCACTGGTGGCCCTACGACTGCCCGCCATCGTGCCAAAGAATGTCCACCTCGAGGTCGCGCTCACTGCACAGCGCCTGGCACAACAAGACACCATCGACATAATCACCCACGTCTACGCGCAAATCGTCCACAAGGACTACTACATGCAAGAGGAGGACGATAGGACGCTGGCCTTCTTGGAGCGCAGGGCAACCTTGGACGGCACTGTTCAGAAGCACGTTGAGCTCGCCGCCAACGCCGCTACTCCTCACACGTCGGTTGGTGACCCGGCGCACTAGGACGTGAGGATGTCGTTGAACGTTGATGGATCCGTATGTATTTTTATCTTTCCGTCAAATCCATGTAGTAGTATGTGATACTACAGTAATTATCTTACCTTTCGCATCAACTTCATAATTTTCGTACGTACTTCATGCATGAACGGCGCCAGAACCAAACTTCTCATTAGTCGAGGAAAAATCGTTATTTTCTATCTATTGGTCGCGCCACGGAGCAGAACCAAATTTTACAAGTTACGAGTTCAAAAGGAAAAGCCTGCCGTGTTTGCTTCGCACCCCCACACGGTTGGTTCGGCACGCCACTCAAGTGGGAATGCATGCAGTGTTGCATTTTCACTTAAAAGTGGGACCGCAGTTGAGCAAACCGACTATCGGCAAACCCCCACCTTGCCCACCGCGCGATGGCTGAGAAAACAGGAGGGAGAAGAGATGGATGTAGCATGGACTCCAAGAAAATTGGTGTCGGATGGGACTCGTGTGGGTGGCATGTGCCGTACTGCTAGACGTGAATGCTAGTTATGGCCCATGCCACCCCACTATATCAAGCCTATATCGAGGTACGTAGAACAAATTTCCTGCAGTCCATGCTCAGCCCTCCTCTATCTCTCTTCTCAGCTAGCCAGCGTACGCACAGAGGCCATCGTCTGTTTGCTCACATGCGGCCCCATATGTCTGTGGAAACGCAAGAGGACCCACTGAACCTGCACATCTTTCACCTCGACGTGCTGTTGATGAAAAACAAATCGAATAAAGATCTTTGGTGGCCGCTTTTGGAGTTACTCAAGAGTAGTAAGATTATATTTACAGTTTAACCCAAGATGCACATCTCGTGGCTTCAACTACCACTCTATTTTCTTTCATGACACGACCTGGATGCTGGATGTCCCACGTGTCGGCAAAAGGAGGAAGAACCCAACCATATCTTTGGTTCTACTCTAGGATGAGATTAGTGCACTTGTTGATACTCCTACTAGAATAGAGGCTAGACATGAGACTGGATGCGAGGAAGCAATGTCTACTTCTTTACACTCGAAGAAGAAAGAAGCACGCAAGATCGAGCCTCCGCAGATCAACAATGAATGCATCAAGAAGGCACTAATCCAACTTACAGGAGTAGTAAAATGTATTCTTGTGGTTCTTGTTTTCTTTGGTCTTGCTTTTCTAGTCAAAATTATCGTTGGAGTTCGTGCAAAACGGGGGTCCGTTTGGGGTCGTGCGTTGGAGTTGGCCTTACAAGTGGGACCGCAATTAAGGAAACCGACTATCGGCAAACCCCCACCTTGCCCGCCACGCGATGGCTGAAGTTAGAGAAACGACGAAGTTGAAGAGATTGCTCTAGCACGGACTCCAGGAAATAATATGGTGTCAGAAAGATGTCGTGGTGGTGGCATGTGCCGTACTCCTAGACGTGAATGCTTGTTCTGGCCCATGCCACCCTACTACTCCTACTACTTACTCCTACTATATAGTACTAGTATCGAGGATTTGAGGTGTTGGTTACGTACATCGAACACATTAACATATGGCTACAGTAGAAACACCCGCCCGACGCGCGAAGCATGTGAAGCTAGTACAAATAGTGTACTACTCCCTCCGGTCCTAATTAGTTTGCGTCTAAGCTCCATCCCGGAGACCAAGGCTGAGCAAAAGTTGGACAATCTTGCCCCTGAATAGCAACAGAGGAGACGCTGGGTAGTTAATATGCGCATGCAAAAGATTGGCTTGCAGCCATATATTCTCGTGCCCATGTATTCCTCTCTCTCCATCTCTGCATGCATGCGCATCTCTCTCTCCCCTGTAATCTCCTGCATGCATCTCTCTGCATGTGGTTGGCTACCTTGGGAAGTTGCAAAGGATGTGCATGGGAGAAAGAGAAGGGAGTAACTGCGGGCATGCGTGCGAGCGAACAAAAGAAGGGGCAAAGTTGGAAAGAACTGCTAAAACATGCCAGTACGCAAAGCATTGAGGGGAAAATGATTTTTTCTAAAACGCAAACTATTGAGGACCGGAGGGAGTACTATTGTTGCTTGGCCTCATTCGATAACCTGTTGCAATGCACGTAAAATTATGTATTCGGAAAATATTTTTTTGCCTCGTCGCACCACTCACTCAGAGAAGCGACTCGAAAGCCATTCATCAATTTAGTAAGTTTATCATAGGAATATCATTTTATTACCAACAACAGGTCATCAACCCACATCGACAACGAGGATACATTATAAATACTAAAGTTTTCACCACACAACAAATAACAAGCCATGAAATGAACTTTAACTCAACCATTCCGCGGCGTTGGAAACGCTTGCTTTGAACCACAAGTGATTCTCTGGGATGGGCCATCCATTGTCGATCTGGAGACCAACGCAGGACTGATCATCCAGGCTGAAGCAGCCTACTATATCAGTACCAGGGTAGGGAACCACCCATATGTGTGAGGTATAGACACAGTTGCTTCTCATAAATGTGTCAACAGCAGTTCGATCGCCTTTCACCATCATCGGATAGTTTTGTCCAAGGAAGAGCGAGTTTTCTCCAAGACTATCAGTTCTGTGCCAGGGAGAAGGAGTTGGTGCTAGCACACTAGTATCCATCCCGAATACCATGCAACGGGTGTTGGAATAGGTCCGGAGAGTGCGACCATGGGAGACACCTGCTTCCTTAGCAATAACTTCATCAGTGGGTTGTATACACACAAGAAGAGGTGATGCATCGGAATTAGTTGCCAGATGCCATAGAGTATATGGGCGCTGCTGGTGATCATCACCATCGGCATCTCTCCCTTGGTTATAAAAAATTTCAAGTATAGGTGGTGGGATGTTCACAGGACCTTGGAAACACAAGAAAACGGTTAATTAGTAAAGGGAAACTTGCTAACCCGCATGCATGTGGATGAAACAATTATAATTATGGTGGAAGACAAACATACCGAAACTACGAGGATACCATGCAAAAAGAGTGCCACGAGTTGTGGCAGAATACACAAAGCCCTCATATTGAATTGCATCACAATACTCATTCGTGCACATAAACTGATTTTTGAGCAATGTCCATCGAGTCAAACCACTAAGGTTGGCAACAAGCTTGTCGAAGATAGCAAAAACTTCATAGTTGTTGTAATTCCCAGAGCGGTTGGGAACTCGACAAATTGCTATCTTCTGTAGAAGACAGTCACCATGATTGTATTTGAACGCGCGTACATTACTGGTGTGCTCAACCTCTGGGCAGTGTGCTGAGATTTTTGGAAGTGGAACCCGGTGACGAGTGTACACATTCACAAGTTCCCACTCGCAGTTGGACCCAATGTAAACAACCCAATCTCCATTTGCGCCCGCCCAAGCCTTGCCCTCAAGCGATGGCATCTTAACATCATACGTATCATTATCAAGCGGCATCAACTTGCACAGGGCGAGGCCTCCGTCGTGTCGGTGCCAGTCATCAGGGTCACCGCGAAGAAGATAGGGGAGATCAAACCAATCCTTTACTCTTGGGTTCTTTGTAATGATGCTACTAGTTGAGTTGAGAATGGGCTTGAACAAACTTGCCATGCTAGCCGAGGTGATGACGTCGCACCGATCAATGAGTTCCTCCACCACGTCATCTTTCAGATCGGTGCAAGAATAACGGGGTCGTTTCCGGCCTGTTCCCTCCATGGAGAAGACGATCGAACAATGGTAGAAGAAAGGGTGAAGGGCTGAAGGAAAATGGAGGTGGGAGAGGAAGAGCGTGCGACAGCAGTTCCAAATCGAGAGGGAAAGGCGAAGAGTCGGTGGACGGTTGCGAGTTTGCCACGGTTCAAGAAGAGGCGCCCCAGCCTACACGTCCGTTCGGAAATACTCCTACTACTCATCGTTGTCTCACTGATATGTTGGAATGGGACCACATGTCAACGAAACATGGTGTGTAATTTCTCGTGCAAAATGCGATCTGGCCGCGTTGGCCCGAGGTGCCGCATTAGTTTTCGACCTTTATTTTTTAATGGCGTGCCGATCAGTTTTGAAGCATGACTAAGTGGTACTGTACGTGGAGAGGATGACAGCAGGGACCCGCCAAGGTCATGGCAGTACGCAAGCAAGTGCCTCCTTATTTCAAGCCAATAAAAAATCGCTCATCCTAGTGGATTTCTGACATCTGGGTCCCATGCCATTGTCAACATAGTCAATAAACGAGAGAATTGCACAACGAGCGGCTGACACCAGGGACCCAGCAGCTCGCCTAGTTATTTTTGTTTTGGGTTAATTTGATAAATGCCACTCCAAATCTGGTGTATCCGAGAAATGCCACTGCAATTTCCAAACTTTGAAAAATGCCATTTTATGCCATTTCTAGTGGCATTTTTCGAAGTCTGGAGTGGCGTTTTTCAAAGTTTGCAAACTGCAATGATGTTTTTCAAAGTTTAGAAAAATTGCAGTGGCATTTTTCAAAGTTTGGAAATTGTAGTGGCATTTTTATGAATCGCCATAATTGGAGTGGCATTTATCTAAATTTTTTTTGAGATGGAAGTAGGGTGTCAACTGGGCTGTGTGGGACACTCTGGCCTATCTAGACAGCCTTTTCTTTTATGTTTACCACAGACCAGCCCAGCAGTTTTTTTTCTTTCTGAAAATGGTTAGCCCAGTTCTTTTGTGATTTTTCAAGTAAGTCGTTTTATCAGGCCTGCTGGGCTACAAATCTTTCAAGACGCGGAGAGCTTCATTCGGCTGGCCGAGAAAATGGCCTATCAGTAATGAGAAATGAGTTGTACATTTTTAAAACACATCAAACCGGCAATTGTTTTCAAATATGTTTTTTTCATTTCAAGATTTTAAATTGCATTGATTTTTATGCGTGGACAATTTATTGGATTTTATATTGATATACATTTATTTTTAAAACCAGTCTGAATGTGACTCGAAATTTCGGGATTAAAAACAGTTCAGACCGCACCGACATATGCAAAAATTCGTATAATTTTTTAACCGTGGCCACAATATGGGCTGTAATGCTAACATAAAGAATATGGGCTCCAAAAAACCCATAAGAATTAGCAAATGGGCTGTAAATTATTTGAAATAATGGCAAATGGGTTGTATGCTGTTTTCCACAGATTTGAGGCTTTCCACAGATGGCATGTATACTGTTGGATGTCCATCCAACGGTCGTCGTGCTTCTTCAATCTCTGCTCTTCCTGCTCCAGCCGCTCAAACAAGCGCCGGCGGGACTGCCTGCTCCCTCTTCCCTGCGGCCGGCTGTGATACTGCGCAGGCCTCACCGCCCCACCGTACTCCCATCGCTGGCCTAGCCATCCCTCTACTCACCCACACCTGTTGTTATTCTCCGGCGACAGCAGACGAACCAGTAAACCCTCGTACAGTCGTACTCCCCTCCGCGTGGGAAACAAAAACAACGGCCGAGTCTTCCCTGCCTCTGTGTCGTTCCCTTCCTAGGCCTCGCCGTCGTCCACCGCCCTGGTGCTCTCGGAGTGGCGTGGTCAGCGTGGTCAACGACCGACATGCATCTGAAGGGGACTGTACGTGGAGAGGCTAACAGCTGGGTCCACGGCCGCACGCAAGGAAATGCCTCCTTATTACGCGCAAAATAATGATTTCCTCCACCTGACATCTGGGACCCACCGAAACGGCCTCTGTATTTCGTGAAAAAAATGTTACCGCCGCTGACAGCTCGGACCCACCAGCTATATCTTCGCACGCAAGGAAGTGCCTCCTATTACGCACAAAAAAATGAATACTCCCCCTGCTAGCTGGGACCCAGTATAGTGGGCCTACTAAGTCGACTGGGACGAAGGGCTTTGTCAACTTAGTCAATATGCACGATTCTAGCTCGACTGACCGTACGATGTCCATCCAACGGCCGTAGTGCTTCTTCAACCTCTGGTCTTCTTGCTCCAGCCGCCCAAAGTAGCGCCGGTCGTGCTGCCTGCTCCTGCCTCCCATGGCAGGCTGTGCTGCCGCGGAGGCCTCACCGCCCCCATACTTCTCCCACCGCTGGTCGGGCCATCCCTCCACTCCACTCACCCACACCCCCTGTTATTCTGTGGTGACGGAAGCACAGCCGAACCAGTGAACCCTCGTACTCCTCTCCGCGTGGGCATCCACTACCGCGTCTTCCCTGGCTCTGCGTCGTCCCCTTCCTAGGCCTCGCTGTCGTCCACCGCCATGGTGCTATCGGCGCGGTGTGGTAAATGTGGTCAATGACCGAATTCCATCGGAAGAATACTGTACGTGGAGAGGCTGACAGCTGGGTCCACGGCAGCCACAAGGAAGTGCCTCCTTATTACGTGGAAAATAATTATTCCTCCACCTCACAACAGGGACCCACCGGACGCCCACCAGTATATCGCGAAAAAACGTTTGCCCTTGACTGCTGGGACCCACCCAACGGGCCACCGTAGTTCGCGAAAAAACGTTCCCCCTGCTGTCAGCTCGGACCCACCGGAAGTGCCTCCTTATTACGCACAAAAAACTGAATACCCCCTGCTAGCTGGGATCACCTTAGTGGCAGGCTGACTTGTGGGCCTACTAAGTTGACGGGGATGGTGGGCTTTGTCAACTTAGTCAATATGCATGATTCTAGCTCCAGTGACCGTACGATGTCCATCCAACGGCCGTAGTGCTTCTTCAACCTCTGGTCTTCTTGCTCCAGCCGCCCAAACCAGCACCGGTCGTGCCTCGTGCTCCTGTCTCCCGTGGCCGGCTGCGATGCGATGGAAGCCTCACCGTCCCCTACTACTCCCACCCCTGGCCAGGCCATCCCTCTACTAACCCACACCCCCTGTTATTCTGCGGCGACGGAAGCCTCACACCGCAGCGAACCAGTGAACCCTCGTACTCCTCTACGCGTGGGCATCCACTGCCCTGTCTTCCCCGGCTCCGCGTCGTCCCCTTCCTAGGCCTCGCCGTCGTCCACCGCCCTGGTGCTCTCGGTGCGGCGTGGTCAACATGGTCAAGGAACGGCTTCCATCGGACGTGGACTGTACGAGGAGAGGCTGATAGCTGGGTCCACGGCCGCAGCAAGGAAGCGCCTCCTTATTACGTGCAAAATAATTATTCCTCCACCTGACAGCGGGGACCCACCAGACGGGCCACCAGTATTTTGCGAAAAAAATTGTTTCCCCCTGACTGCTGGGACCCACCGGACGGGCCACCATATTTCGCGAAAAAAACGTCCCCCCCCCCCCCCCCGCTGTCAGCTCGGACCCACCGGAAGTGCCTCCTTATTACGTACAAAAAAATGAATACTCCCTAGGCTAGCTAGGACCCACCTTGCTGGGAGGCTGACTTGTGGGCCTACTAAGTTGACTGGGACGAAGGGCTTTGTCAACTTAGTCAATATGAACGATTCTAGCTCTAGTGACCGTACGATGTCCATCCAATAGCCGTAGTGCTTCTTCAACCTCTGGTCTTCTTGCTCCAGCCGCCTAAAGCAGCGTTGGTCGTGACACATGCTCCTGCCTCCCATGGCCGGCTGTGCTGCCGCAGAGGCCTCACCGCCCCTACTATTCCCACCGCTGGCCAGGCCCTGCGGCGACGGCAAGCTCACACCGCAGCCGAACCAGTGAACCCTCGTAGTCCTCTCCGCGCGGGCTTCCGCTGCCGCGTCATCCCCTTCCTAGGCCTCGTTGTCGTCCACTGCCGTGGTCCTCTTCACGCGACGTGGTCAACTTGGTTAAGGAACGACTTCCATTGGAAGAGTACTATACGTGGAGAGGTTGACAGCTGGCTCCACGGCCACAGCCCAGTTTTTTGTGATTTGCCAAGTAAGTCGCTTTGTCAGGCTTGTTGGGCTGCAAATCTTTCAAGATGAGGAGAGCTTTCATTCGGCTGGCCGAGAAAATGGCCCATCAGTAATGAGAAATGGGTTGTACATTTTTAAAACACATCAAACCAGCAATTAGTTTCCAATATCTTTTTTTTCATTTCAAGATTTTAAATTACATTAATTTTTATGCGTGGAGAATTTGTTGGATTTTATATTGATATACATTTATTTTTAAAATCAGTTTGAATGTGAGTCGAAATTTCGGGATTAAAATAGTTCGGACCGCACCGAAATATGCAAAATCTCATATAATTTTTTAACCGTTGCCACAATATGGGCTGTAATGCTAACAAAAACAATATGGGCTCCAAAAAAACCTTAAGAATTAACAAATGGGCTGTAAATTATTAAAAATAATGGCAGATGGGTTGTATGCCGTTTTCCACAGTTTTGAGGCTTTCCTTAAAAAAAGGTTGATGCAAAAGCACTGACTGTTGGATGTCCATCCAACGGCCGTCGTGCTTCTTCAATCTCTGCTCTTCCTACTCCAGCCGCTCAAACAAGCGCCGGAGGGATTGCCTGCTCCCTCCTCCTCGCGGCCGGCTGTGCTGCCGCGCAGGTCTCACCGCCCAACCGTACTCCCATCGCTGGCCTAGCCATCCCTCTACTCACCCACACCTGCTGTTATTCTCTGGCGACGGCAGACGAACCAGTAAACCCTCATACAGTCGTACTCCCCTCCGCGTGGGAAACAACTGTCGAGCCTTCCCTGCCTCCGTCTCGTCCCCTTTCTAGGCCTCGCGGTCGTCCACCGCCCTAGTGCTCTCGGCACGGCGTGGTCAACGTGGTCAAGGAACGACTTCCATCGGACGTGGACTGTACGTGGAGAGGCTAACAGCTGGGTCCACGGCCGCAGCAAGGAAGTGCCTCCTTATTACGAGGAAAATAATGATTCATCCACCTGACAGCTGGGACCCACCGGACGGGCCACTGTATTTTGCGAAAAAATGTTTCTCCCTTACTGCTGGGACCCACGAGCTACATCTTCGCATGCAAGGAAGTGCATCCAGGCAAAAAAATGATTCACCCCTGACTGCTGGGACCCACCAGCTACATCTTCGCAGGCAAGTAAGTGCCTGATAGTCAGGACCCACCTGGTCGAAGCGTGCATAGCGTTGTCATTCTGGTCGCGAACATGTACGTACATATATACTGGTCGATGTAGAGGCGCGCATGTGTCGTAGTAGAGGCGTGCATGTAGCATGTACACGGACGTACAGCGACCAGGGTGCAAGAAAGAAAATATGGCCACGTATGTGTACATATGGGCGGGGTCTCGAATGCCTACTCGCGCATATGTACGGCCAGGGCTCGTGTACATGGCTGGGTCGGAATGGAGAAACATGGTCGTCGTCGTGTTCATGGGGAGGCAACGGAATGCGTCATGTTCATGGGGAGGCAACGGAATGCGTCGTGTTCATGGGGAGGCAACGGAATGCGTAGTGTTCATCGGGAGGCAACGAAACACGTGGGAGCCAACCGGCTAGGTCGGAACGGAATGCATGGTCGTGTTCATTGGGAGGGTTTGGACGGAACATGCAATGGAAACGAGGCCTGACATGCCGCACAACGGAGGAAACGGACCTCCTATGTTCGGAATGGGGTCCTGTTGATCGGGAGGGTTCTGGCGTACCGCAAAATGGAGGAAACGGACCTCCTACGGTCAAAACGGAGGTCCTGTTCATCGGGAGGGGTGTGGCGTACTGCAAAACGGAGGAAACGGACTTGTGTTGGAGCGCTACTATCGAAACTGGGGTCCTGTTCATCGGGAGGGATGTGGAGTACCACAGAATGGGACTCCACGGGATACTGTTCATCTCCACCGTCGACCCCCTCCAGCCTCCACGAGCTACTGTTCATCCACCGTCGACCTCCTCCAGCCTCCACCTGCGACTGTTCATCCACGGCTCCTGTTCATCCAGCCTCCACTGCGCTACTCCACCAGCTACTGTTCAACCAGCCCTCTCCACGGGCTCCTGTTCAACCACCCCTCCACGGGCTACTGGTCATCCTCCCTGCACCATCTACTGTTCATCCAGCCCTCCACGGGGTGGTCCTGTTCATCCAGCCCTCCACGGGGTCCTGTCCATCCAGCCCCAACTGGCTCGATCGATCGGGGTCTTGTTCATCCAGAGGCAACACCACAGGGTCCTGTTCATCCACCCCCACCGAGAACTGTTCATCCAACCCCCCCCCCCCCCCGCAACGCTCACTGTTCATCCTGAGGCAGCATCGATCGGCTTCAGTTAGCAGCAGTAGCGAAGGAATCGCTCGATCGGGTTCAGTTAACAGCCATCGATCGATCGCTCGGGTTCAGTAACGCGTAGCCTGCAGTGCAATTGCTCGGGTTCAGTTAGAGCCCAACGCCTCGCTTGGGTTCAGTTAGAGCCAATGCCTCGCACGCACGCGCGTACGTGTACAAGAGAAGCACACATCGCTCGGCCCCCGACCTCCCACCGTAATCGGGAACTCCCCAAAATTTTCCTCGCCCTCGCTTCTACCACGGTTTTTTCCGTCATGGACGGCCCAAAGAATGTCATGCAGCTGCGTCTCCGGCCCGCCCAGGATGAAAAGCCCATTTTCTGTCATGATTTTTTGTCATAGAAGTAGGAGCCCACCACATCTATGATGATACCGGGTTTTGTCACAATTATCGTCATAGAAGTGTCATATGTATGACAGAAAAAATTTTGTTCGGCCCAAAATGTCACGGATGTGTCTTTTTTTTGTAGTGTGGATATGGTGCGATCTATGATGTCTCTTACTGATTTACCACTATCGTTTTGGGGTTATGCATTAGAGACAGCTGCATTCAAGTTAAATAGGGCACCATCTAAATCCGTTGAGATGACACCGTACGAACTATGGTTTAGCAAGAAACCAAAGCTGTTGTTTCTTAAAGTTTGGGGTTGCGATGCTTATGTGAAAAAGTTTCAAACTGATAAGCTCGAACCCAAGTCGGAGAAGTGCGTCTTCATAGGATACCCAAAAGAATCTGTTGGATACACCTTCTATCACAGATCCGAAGGCAAGATATTTGTTGCTAAGAATGGATCCTTTCTAGAGAAGGAGTTTCTCTCGAAAGAAGTAAGTGGGAGGAAAGTATAACTTGATGATGTAACTATACCTTCTCTTGAATTGGAAAGTAGTTCATCAGAGAAATCTGTTCCTGTGATGCCTACACCAACTAGAGAGGAAGTTAATGATGATGATCATGAAACTTCGGATCAAGTTACTACAGAACTTCGTAGGTCAACCAGAGCACGATCCACACCAGAGTGGTACGGTAATCCTGTTCTGGAAGTCATGTTACTAGACCATGACGAACCTAAGAACTATGAGGAAGTGATGATGAGCCCAAATTCCGCAAAATGGCTTGAGGTCATGAAATCTGAGATGGGATCCATGTATGAGAACAAAGTATGGACTTTGATTGACTTGCCCGATGATCAGTGAGTCATTGAGAATAAATGGATCTTGAAGAGGAAGACGGACGCTGATAGTAGTGTTACTATCTACAAAGCTCAAATTGTCGCAAAATGTTTTCAACAAGTTCAATGTGTTGACTACGATGAGATTTTCTCACTCACATCGATGCTTAAAAGTCTGTCCGAATCATGTTAGCAGTTGCCGCATTTTATGAAATCTGGCAAATGGATGTTAAAACTGCATTCCTTAATGGATTTCTTAAAGAAGAGTTGTATATGATGCAATGAGAAGGTTTTGTCGATCCTAAAGGTGCTAACAAAGTGAGCAAGCTCCATCGATGCATCTATGGACTGGTGCAAGCATCTCGGAGTTTGAATATATGCTTTGATAAAGTGATCAAAGCATATGCTTTTATACAGACTTGCGGTGAAGCATGTATTTATAAGAAAGTGACTGGGAGCACTGCAACATTTCTGATAAGTATATGTGAATGACATATTGTTGATCGGAAATAATGTAGAATTTTCTGGAAAGCATAAAGGAGTGTTTGAAACGAGTTTTTCAAAGAAAGACCTCGATGAAGTGACTTACATATTGAGCATCAAGATCTATAGAGATAGATCAAGACACTTGATATATTTTCAATGAGTACATACCTTGACAAGATTTTGAAGTAGTTCAAAATGGAACAATCAAAGAAGGAGTTCTTTACTGTGTTGGAAGGTGTGAAGTTGAGTAAAGACTCAAAACCCGACCATGGCAGAAAATAGAAAGAGAATGAAAAGTCATTCCCTATGCCTCAGTCATAGGTTCTATAAAGTATGCTATGCTGTGTACCAAACCTATTGTGTACCTCACCATAAGTTTGGCAAGAGGGTACAATAGTGATCTAGGAGTGGATCACTGGACGGCAGTAAAAAATATCCTTAGTGGAATAAGGAAATATTTCTCAGTTATGGAGGTGATAAAGAGTTCGTCGTAAAGAGTTACGTCGATGCAAGCTTTGACACCGATTTGGATGACTCTAAGTCTTGATCTAGATACATATTGAAAGTGGGAGCAATTAGCTTGAGTAGCTCCGTCCAAAGCATTGTAGACATAGAAAATTTGCAAAATACATCTTGCTCTGAATGTGGCAGACACGTTGACTAAATTTCTCTCACAAGCAAAACATGATCACTCTTTGGGTGTTGCATGTTAATGACATAGCGATGTGAACTAGATTATTGACTCTAGTAACCCTTTGGGTGTTAGTCACATGGAGATGTGAACTAATCACATAAAGGTGTGAATTATTGGTGTTAAATCACATGACGATGTGAACTAGATTATTGACTCTAGTGCAAGTGGGATACTAAAGGAAATATGCCCTAGAGGCAATAATAAAGTTGTTATTATATTTCTTTATATCATGATAAATGTTTATTATTCATGCTAGAATTGTATTAAACTTAGTACATATGTGAATACATAGACAAACAGTGTGTCCCTAGTATGCCTCTACTTGACTAGCTAGTTAATCAAAGATGGTTGAGTTTCCTAGCCATGGACATGTGTTGTCATTTGATGAATGGGATCACATCATTAGAGAACGATGTGATGGACAAGAACCATCCATTAGCTTAGCATAATGATCATTCGGCTTTATTGCTACTGCTTTCTTCATGACTTATACATGTTCCTCTGACTTTGAGATTATGCAACTCCCGAATACCGAAGGAATACCTTGTGTGCTATCAAACGTCACAACATAACTGGGTGATTATAAAGATGCTCTACAGGTGTCTTCGATGGTGTTTGTTGAGTTGGCATATATCGATATTAGGATTTGTCACTCTGTCTATCGGAGAGGTATCTCTAGGCCCTCTCGGTAATGTACATCACTATGAGCCTTGCAAGCAATGTGACTAATGAGTTAGTTGCGGGATGATGCATTACGGAACGAGTAATGAGACTTGCCAGTAACGAGATTGAACTAGGTTTTGAGATACTGACGATCGAATCTCGGGCAAGTAACACACCGATGACAAAGGGAACAACGCTTGTTGTTGTGCGGTTCGACCGATAAAGATCTTCGTAGAATATGTAGGAGCCAATATGGGCATCTAGGTTCCGCTATTGGTTATTGACCAGAGAGGTGTCTCGATCATGTCTACATAGTTCTCAAACCCGTAGGGTCCGCACGCTTAACGTTCGTTGATGATATAGTAATATATGAGTTATGTATGTTGGTGACCGAATGTTTTTTGGAGTCCCGGATGATATCACGGACATGACGAGGAACTCCGGAATGGTCCGGAGATAAAGATTTATATATGGGATAATAGTGTTTGGTCTCCGGAAGGGTTCTGGAATTCACCAGAAGGGTTCCGGAATTCACCGGAAGGGTTTCCGGATGTTTCCCGATATGCTTTGGGTACGAGAACACTTTATTTGGGCCAAAGGGGAAATCCCACAAGATTTTTGGAAAGAGCAAAAGGAAGTTTTGCAGAGTCCAGGGGCCAGACGCCAGGGTCTCTGGCATCTGGGTCCAGACGCCGGGATCCCTAGCGTCTGGTCCTGGAGTCCGAGAAGGACTCTTGCCTTTCGGGTGAAACCGACTTTGTGTAGGCTTTTACTCCAAGTTTCGACCCCATGGCTCAACATGTAAATAGAGGGGTAGGGCAAGCACCCAAGACACATCAAGAAACACCAAGCCATGTGCCGGCAACCCCGTCCCCTCTAGTTTATCCTCCGTCATAGTTTTCGTATTGCTTAGGCGAAGCCCTGCGGAGATTGTTCTTCACCAACACCATCATCACGCCGTCGTGCTGCCGGAACTCATCTACTACTTCGCCCCTCTTGCTGGATCAAGAAGGCGAGGACGTCATCAAGCTGAACATGTGCTGAACACGGAGGTGTCTTACGTTTGGTATATGATCGGGACGGACCGTGAAGGTGTACAACTACATCAACCGCGTTGATAAACGCTTCCACTTTCGGTCTATGAGGGTACGTAGACAGACTCTCCCCTCTCGTTGCTATACTTCACCATGATAGATCTTGCGTGTGCATAGGAGTTTTTTTTGAAATTACTGCGTTCCCCAACATCTGGAGATGTGCAAAAAGTAGAGGTAAGAAATAGAAGAAAGTAAAATGATAGCAGGACAACATGTATATTAGCTTTGGTCGATATAATGTTGGATATATTTTGCATTAACCTACAATCGTAATAGATAAGGGCGGATATCACATTACATATGCTTAGAGGAAGATATAGTAGTGCACCATATCTTGATTAACCCCCTTCATCAATGTGACCCATTTTTTCACAAATACGAGTAAGACTTCAGTCATATATAAAGTAGAATTTGTCTTGTGGAAATTTCCTTGTCGCATTCAATCTAAATGAAGAGAAAACTTATGTGCATGTAAAGTAGTAGGCCCAATATAGTAAGTAAGCTGCAATACAATGATATCTCAACAAAATCTTATCTTTTTCAAGCTACATCTTGTCTAGATGCTCATAAAATTTATGACAAAGTAAAGCAAACTTTTGAAATTTTAACATAAAACCAGTTTACCAAATGTACTCGGAGATGTGCAAAAAGCAGAGGTTAGAAAGAAAGGAAAGTACAACGATAAGTCTACTTTTCAGCATAGTCTATATGTTAACCTCCACTATGAAAGTTCAAGCCCCCTGCAGCCAACTTTTACAATACAGTACCGATATGAACACTTTTATATTTCTTGACAAAGGGGGTACATACGAGGTAATAGCCAAAAAATTATATGTACTCCCTTTGTCATCAATGAGGTTGTGGGACAAAAGAATGAACGAGGCAAGGCCATATTTGCAAGTGTGAAGAGGGCTGTGGGTATATTTTTGCAAAATTGCCATAATTTCCTTCCTATCCGTCAGATATAGACCGGACGGCCTATATTGCAGGATGGCAGGCATACCATCATCACCAACTCTATTTTTTATCTAGGGAGTACTAGTAAGGACACCATCTACTGCTTCATGTGCTATTCCTGCGCTCCATTCGGCGGGAGCAATGTCCCCTACAGCCACTCCCTCCTGCACTCCATTCGGCGGGCGCAACGTCCCCTACAACCACTCCTATTTCATGGACGGCCTCGTCAATGCCTGCAAGGTACCCTACGTCTACAAGAGTTTCGGCTGCAAGAGGTACATCGACCAGCACTCGCTGGCAAAGCATAGTTCCAGATGCGCGCATGCGCGCTGGTACTGCTATGAGTGCACGACGCTGTTTGAGGGCTCGCCGGTGAGCCTCGTGTATCACCTCATGGCACTGTCTGTCAATCAGTACTGTCCCGTGGCAGTAAACATCAAGTATGAGATGTGTTACCCGTTTGTCGTGCTGGAGTCATTGGAGGATCACCGCCTCCTACTAGCCGTGGAGGAGGACGGCATTCCTATTGTGTTGCCTTGACACTTGATGGATAGATTGTAGGCTTTTCCTAAGTTTTCTACTATGTATGTAGTTATTGGTTGCAAAGCACTTTATGTCCATGTATATCGTCTAGATCTATAAACAATTGTGGATCTTAGTAGTTCTTTTCTATTGATAATCTAAACCACCCAATTTCTATTGTTTTTATAATACAATATACTATTATTACTATGCTAACATTGACTCCACAAGCTTAATGACCGGTCCCTCCGTTCAGAATTACTTGTCGCATATATGGATAAAAATGAGTGTATCTAGAACTAAAATACATCTAGGTACATCTATTTCTCTGATAAGTATTCCTGGGTGGAGGGAGTATTAATTATGACCTATATATTGGCCATGCCGCAACGTTCATATCTTAGCCTTATATTTGGATACAATTTATTGCTTGCGTTAATCATCGGCTATGGCATAAATTTTGCATCCTCCTCGTGGCTTTAAATTCTGATAGTCATAGCTACTTTGTTGAATGAGTTTGATATCTCAGTACGAACAAAAGAGATTCGTGTACTTTTTCACCTACTAAAGTTCTAAGGAAGATGACTGCTGAAGTCAAAGGTATTTCTTGAATCCGTTCATCTAGTAATGTTTATACGAAGCGAGCATCGGGCTTGCGTGAGACAGAGGCGTCGAGACTCAAGAGTAGGGATCCGAATTTTGAAATTTCAAAGCCGCCCATGTTCGCTCGCTCACCCCACCGCGGGTGACGGGTGAACCCTAGCCCCCTCCCCATACTCCTCTCCTACTGCCTCCACCGGCGTGGTCCACCATGGCCTTGCCTGCGTGGTGCCGGCTGCGACCGACAGGTCTTTCCCCACACACTCAGCAGAGCTCCTTCTGGCGGCAGTGTGGCTTAGCCAGCGACGGTCTGGATCGGCGGGGTAGTTCCCGTGGTCCTCGGGTGCCTTAGGGGTGGTGGCATGACCGTTGGCTACGGGATGGCACGATGGTGCGGGAGATCAGCCGATGGAGCCCCCTAGGCCTAGATCTGGGCCCTTTGGGCCCCATTTGGGTACGGGCGGGCATGCGGCTCTCTACATGGCAGCAAGGCTCCCTGGAGGTGGAGGTGGAGGTGGGGCGGCGGTGGTCTCCTGTCGGCGGTGTTGGCAACCGGCATGCTGCAACATGGTAGGACGACTTTGCAAGCCCATCTAGGCCGGGCTGGGCCAGTAGGGGCCCGATTTGTCCTAGTTGCCGCGTCCGATCGGTTTTTGCATTGACGGTGGAGGTAGTCCACTCCCACTTGGCTGAGTTGTTGGTGCCCCGGGTCCATTGTTCCCTCTTAATTACTTCCTCTAGGCCCCGTGTCGGTGGCTCCAGTTTGGCGACGAGGTTGATTCAAGGCCGTGTGGTGGCTGATGCTAGTGGACGGCATGATTGGTGGAGAACTCAGATTCTCCGGGGTGGTGGGGATTTTGGGTCGGGAGAAATCCATTTCGGTTCATTTTATGTGCAGTTTTAACCTTCCATTCTACATAGGGGAATAACATTCTTTTTTATGATAACAGATTTCCATGGACGGAGAGTGGCTACAGTACAATAGGGGTGTGCACAATGAGTTTGACCTCTTCATGACAAGCAAACACAACCACCTATTCCAGGATTACCATAGTGATGAGATGGATGGTCTGCTTAAAGGCACTACTGTCGTGGGCAACACTGATGATGCCAACATTGTTGCTGCAGACCACAGCAACAACGATGGAGAGACCCATTGTGAGCAGAGAATGGCCACAAGTCGTGCCAATTATCACCGTCTGCATAGTGAAGAAATCCTACAACTTGAAGCGTACAATACATACTCAATCAATGTTTCTTACCTAGTGAAGATGTGTACTAATCCATTTTCATTAACATGATCTGTAGTGTGTTCCGAGACTGCCCTTATCCAGATGAGAAACTTCGGAAGGACCTTAGCGAGAGGCTTGGCATGAGTGCCTAGCAGGTCAAGTTTTGGTTCCAAAACAAACGCACCTTCAGTAACGTACATACCATTCTTTCCCACAATTAGTTACATATGGGTCACCTACGATATGCAGTTATATGCACACTTTGCTGTTAAATAGTACAAACTCCATTGAACATTGTAGCATTGTTCGTCATTGGATCTTACAATATACTATTGTATTCCCCTCGTGAACATGGTATCATACTCTGGTAACCACTAATTAAAATGACGCATACCTGAAATTAATAAATGCAGGGCAAGATGCAGCGGTGGGAGACCCAAAATCGTTGGGTAGAAAATGAGAGGCTAAAAATTGAACGTCAAGCCATCATGTTGGCTATGCAAAACAAGACTTGCCTCAAGTGCAGAAGGGTGATGGTACAAACTCAGGATACCTCGGAGCGCCAACGCCTATACACCGAGAATATGAGGCTCAAGGAAGAAATCCTACATGCCACTGCCTATCTTAAAGAAGGTCTTCACCGAAATGGCATGTCACTCCCATGGGCCCGCAACTGACCATACCATCTTCGATCTTAGCCAATGTTAATCCTTCCGCATGAACTATAGTTTTACTTGGTTCCTCAGCTAGCAAATAACGCGACATGTTGCATGAGTATGTACATGACTTGTTCGCTTGTTTATTTATTTCCGTAGGCTCTCATGGTTGCTACGTGGGATGGCACGAGATATGGCAATCATGGCAGCAATGTAGGGGCAGTAGGATGAGCGGCTTTGCGATGGCATTGCCATGAAGCTCGGTCCAATGCTCATCTTTGTCTCTTTGAGTTTGTAACAAACATATCATGTAGATGCCAATAAATAGAGAGAAAGGCACAAGAGCAAATACTTTGAGATCAAGGCATCCAAGGACGGTGAGTTTGTTTAATACATTGCAATGCTCTTGTCTGGTCTCGTCATTGACCTAGATGTGCTTTGGATGACATACCATTGAAAAGTTCAAGTAGTTCCTATCCATAATTTCCCATGGTAAGTGCATGTGGTCACCTCGCTTGAGACAATCATGGACCTCAAGACCCTCTAAATGGAGAAGCTCATAGGTCTATTGCTTGCCGTTCAGTAGAGCTATGCCATATGGATGGAAACCTTTGATCAAGTGAATTTTTGCTACAAATGGAGAAAGAGTGGTAGGCACGACATGGACGTTGCAATCACCTTGATTAACAATCCTGAGATGGAGACAATCAAAAGGGCAAGGTGAAGCCCAAGATGCCATCTGGTGAGATTGGTTGCCAAAAAAGTCATAGTGGTGGCAAGATTGATAACACGAGCAAAGTTGAGTCACCGAGCAAGGGTTGGTGCCACAAAAAATGGCGTTTATGCCCACTTGGTGAAAGAATACACAAACCTCACAATGAACTACACGGCGAGACCAACCTGCTGGCTCAGGGGGACGCGCCGCACTACTTATGGCGATGACCGGGGACAATGCACTCATGTTAGAGGCTTAGAGCTGGTGCACATGGGCTCTCAAGCGAGGATGAGAGGCCCCTTGGACCTTCTTATCTCCCGTGGCTTATATGGAAACACGTCGCACAAAAAATGGAGATTAGCCATTGAAAATTGCAACATTTTTATGATTATTTTTGTCTAGTGCGAGCACCGATGCCTACCTTGGTATGACCTGGTTTGGTCAAACTAGTTGCGAGCATCAGTGTGTACCTTGGTATGACCTAGTTTGGCCAAACTGGCGCTCTACTTGCACTTTATCCTTTGCTAGTGGTGGATAGTTCAACATAGGGAGCGATGGTTCCTCCGCAAAATGCAAGATGGTTCATCATATATGAAAAGATGTTGCATTTCATTTTCGAAAGAAATATATGTTGCATCATAGTTACCATTATAATCAAAGCTATAAAATCCATGGAATGGTACCAGTGTGCCAAATATTCCAAGCTCCAAGAGGATGAATCAAGTCCTCGATGGATCAAGAAATTATTTGCATTTACTATTTTCCAACATGGTTTACATATGTTTTGTTTGTAAAGTTACAACATTTCAAGCTGCAACTTGTCTTGATGCTCATAAAATTTCTGAAAGAGTGAAGCAAACTTTCGAAACTTTAGCATAAAACCAACTTTCCAAATGCATCTAGAGATGTGCAAAAAGTAGAGGTAAGAAATAAAAGAAAGTAAAATGATAGCAGGACATCATGTATATTATCTTTGGTCGATATAATGTTGGATATATTTTGCATTAACCCACAATAGTAATAGATAAGGGCGGATATCACATTATATATGCTTAGAGGAAGATATAGTAGTGCACCATATCTTAATTAATCATGTTCATCAATGTGACCCATTTGTTCACAAATAGGAGTAAGACATCAGTCATATATAAAGTAGAATTTGTCTTGTGGAAATTTCCTTGTCGCATTCAATCTAAATGAAGAGCAAACTTATGTGCATGTAAAGTAGTAGGCCCAACATAGTAAGTAAGCTGCAATACAATGATATCTCAACAAAATCTTAACTTTTTCAAGCTACATCTTGTCTAGATGCTCATAAAATTTCTGACAAAGTGAAGCAAAGTTTTGAAATTTTAACATAAAACCAGTTTACCAAATGTACCCGGAGATGTGCAAAAAAGGAGAGGCTAGAAAGAAAGGAAACTACAACGATAAGTCTACTTTTCAGCATAGTCCATATGTCAACCGTCACTATGAATGTTCAAGCCCCCTGCAGCCAACTTTTACAATACCGTAGTGATCTGAACACTTTTATATTTCTTAACAAAGGGAGTACATATGAGGTAATAGCCAAAAAATAATCGATGTTATCTATGATTTTGATGATGTTAGAAAATTATATGGATATATATTTATATATACTTTATCTGTCTAGAATATATATACCACCAGTTTATGTAATTTCCAAATTAAGTGAAAGAGAAATAGTTTATGTGTAAGTACCAAACTGACCTTCACAGTTCACACAGACTTTCTGGTCAAAGAAAAGAAACTTATTACTATGTAACAAATACTAACTTAATTTTGCTTCCAACAAAGATCTCAAAGGCAACAAGTACAACTTTTTGCGTCGATAGTCATTTCGTTCCCATGGGCCCAACTAAATGAGGGCACACCAAGAAACACCAAAAAAACACAACATGATGCTTGTTTAGTATCTACACTTTATACCCATGATACTCATCATAGGCAGTATTATTGCCTACGTATCATCCCTGTTCTCCCACAAGAAATAATTATGATGACACATATTATCTTCTTCTCCTTTCTATATTTTATTTGTAGCAAGTAAATAGCGTCGTCGTCCACCATTCAAAGTTCTGGTTGTTAATTTTGCATCATACGGTGTGGCAAACTGGGTTCAATTTTTTTTTCATCATTTCCTGGTAGTCTCAGTTTTATCAGTATTCCCTGCCAAAGAATCATTATTGTTAGAAGCAAGAAATACATGCGGTTATATATTCCACAATGCCATAGAAAATGCACATAAGAGAAAGAAACCTGATTGTGCCCAAATACAAAGTTGCCATCTCTTCCTTGGAATAGTCAAAGATAGTACGTATGAATGAGCTGGTAGCAGATTGATCAATGCTAACTGTTATGTTTGCCTCATCTGTATGGAAAAAACCTTGACACCATAAATCACAAAAGGAAATCTTCTGAGAACTCAGCCATAACTAAAGAAGGGATCTCAACATAGAAACAAACCTTGGTGTCTTTGGATCTTAATGCGGGAATCAATCTCTTCCAGACTTTTCTGTCGACCAACGATTTGAGAAATACCAGCACATGAACATCCCATAAACAGGGATTTGAAGAAGGCGGAGGTGGTGTTGAAAAGGGACTCAGAAATCACAAGTACAACCACGACCTGGTCTTGGTATGGAGCCTTGGACAGGCAAAGAAGACACGAGTGTCCACGAGATGAAGGAGGCGGAAATAGAAATGATGGGCTCCTCGCCACTGCCCCTGAATGAAGCATCTGGGGATGCCTCCTACACGACATTCTCCTCTCCACCTATGTAGCATCAAGAGGAGTGGCTGGGGCTTGTATTGTAGGGGTGATGGGGTAGGGGTGGAGTGGCTGCTTTCGGTGACTTAGTCAAGGTATGGGTGACGGGGTCAGGTGACGGTGTTTGGCGACGCTATAGAGGTCAGAGCGAGTGGATTGTGCGGCTTTGTGGTCGGAGTGTGGGCGATGGCTTTCAGCGTCACGGTAAGGCCTCATTTGGTTTCATAGGATACCGGGGATCCCTGCCTATTCCCCGGGCTGAGAAACCACGAACCATTTTGTCCCCGAGCGATCCGGCAACGCATTTGGAGGCCCACGAGACCAGGGCAGCCCTGCCCTTTCCACGACCTTTCCCCTGGGCGAGGCTTCTACTCCTGATGAGAACGGGGAGGAAACCCTCGTCGCTCCGTCTCGCAAACGAGAGGCAGTGGCGACAAGATCAAGCGACCCCCTCCTCCCCGACGCCCTCCTCTATCCAATGCTCCGCCCTTCTCCGGCAACTGGAAGCAACTCACCCCCTCCCTTCACCTCCGTTGCACTGCTGTTCCATGGCTTCGTGTAGGTCTCTGATGTTCCATGGCTTCCTATAGGTGAGGCGTGCAGCAGACCCCCAAAATGGTCATGTGAATCATCCACGTGGTTTTGATTTTGTAAAGAATATTTTGACGAGGGCTTCTCTTCCCTGGAACAATCTCCCCTAGCAACCAAACATAGCCTAAAGGAGAGTCGAGACTGGCGAGCAGATGCTCGGTACGACGAGGAACGCAGCGGTGTCAGGAGGCAAAGGAGGGATGTCCAGTGGCGGTGCGATGCCCTCCGCTCGAGAAACCTGCAAGGAGAATGGGGTTGTGCAAGTGAGAGGAGAGTCGGGCTGGGCTGGGCTCGCTGGTTGTATGTGAGATAGATCGGGTGGGCTAGTTGGGCTGCCAAAAACGGTCTAGTTTAATAGAGGCCTTCGTTTCTGATTTTGGAGGAGCAGCTCATAGGACAGGGTGGATCCTATACAGCGCGTAGGTCGCCCTGGGGACCGCCTATTCAACGCTACAAGCACCAGTTGTCCCTGCTGGCGCTCGCATGCGACGTGCAGCAGGCCGGCCCAGCAACCTGATGAAAGTGCAAAACGCGAAGGGAAAAAGGTCATGTAAATTTGCGAGTAGTGGGAGTCGAACTGCTCACGCTAGAGTCAATGCCACACATGTTAAACCACTCGAGCAAGCACAATTTGCTAACTTCAGGAGGAAAAGGCTCTATTTGATCTCTGTCACTATACACATTAAACATATAGTATTATTATATATCCGCTATAAGTTATTGAATAAAGAAAATATAAATTTGAAAAGACATTCACAACTACCACAAATTGATAGAAATCAAAATTTTCAAAAGGTTTGACCAATTGAAAAAGTTCGCAAAAATGGAAAAAGTTCATTAAATTTGAAAAAAAAAACGTTCATCGAATTTGAACAAGGTTCACCAAATTTGAAAAAAGTTCACCAATTTTGAAAAAAGTTTTTCCATTTCACAAAAAAGTTCATCAAGTTGAAGAAATTTCATCACTTTGAAGAAAGTTTCGTTGATTTTGAAAAAAAAAGTTCATCAATTTTGTAAAAAAGTTCACCAATTTTGAGAAAAAGTTCAATAAACGAAAAAAATCATCAAATTTGAAAAATAAGTTAATCCATTAAAGGTTCATCAATTCTATAAGAAAGTTCATGAGTTTCAAAAAAAAAATAGTTCATGTATTTTGAAAAGAAGTTCCTCTATTTGAAAAAAACAATTACGAATTTGGAAAAAGAAAAGACAGAGAAAACATTAAAAAATTAAAAAGAGGAATGAAGAAATGGATGATAAACATGTATGTTATCAAACCTAGTGAGGTGGTTGGGTTGGTTAGATGTCGATCATTCGTAACCCGTGAAGCTGGGTTCGAATCCTAGTTCTTGCAGAATTTTTGCAGTTTTATATTTAGAAAATAGAAGAAAAATAAAATATGGGCCAGCCCGCGAGTAGCTCCTACACGCACCGATTAGCAAAAATAGTGGAAACCGGTGCCTGCAGCGCTAAATAGGAACTTCCGCCACGCTGTATCGACGTAGCGTGCACCCCGCCGAACTCCCCGCTCAGCGTATCGACCGGCCCATTTTCTGTGTTATGTTCCCAAAATGGGGTTTTTATGTTTTCTCAACTGGCTTTTTTCTTTTCATATTTTTATTTTTCGTTTTTAGTTTTTTTTCATTTTTCTTTTATTTCATTTTCCATCTTTTATTCTTTTTTGCCTCTTCCTTTTCTCCTTTTCTTTTCTGTTTTCCTTATTTTATTTTATTTTATTTTCTTTTTATTTAATCTTTCTCTTTTTTGTATTTTTTCTAGTAACTTTTGTGAACATTTTTTTGGTAATCGAATTCAAAAAAAGTTCAACCATGTAAAATAATGTTCAACAACTCAAAAAATGTTCATCAAAATCAAAAAATGTTCAACCATGGAAAATAATGTTCAACAATTTAAAAAGTGTTCATTGAGTTTGAAAATTGTTCATCGAAATTAAAATTTCGTTCATTGACATAAAAAATGTTCATCCAATTCTATTTTTTATACATTATTCCCAGAAAATTTTCATCAATTTTAGATTTTGTTCAGTGAATTCAAAATGTGTTAATCACTGTTTTCAAGAAATTATTCTTGAATACAATTTTTGTTTATTAAATTCAAAAAATGTTCATTGACTTCAAAATTTGTTCATCAAATACAAAACAATTGTTAATCATTATTAAAAATGCTCAAACATTGTTTGAATTCATGAACATTTTTGTTTATCGAATTCAAAAAATGCTCAACCATGTAAAACAATGTTCAACAATTTAGAAAATGTTCATCGAATTGGAAAATTGTTCATCAAAATTTAAAATTTCTGCATCAAACTAAAAAATGCTCATCAAATTCTACTTTTTGATCTTTATTTTCAAAAAATGTTCATCAAATTAAATTTTATTCATCAAATTCACAATTTGATCATCAAATATAGAAAATTGTTCATCATTATTAAAAATATTCATACATTGATTGAATTCGTGGACATTTATGAGGATATGGAGACATTTTTTTCATAATTATGAACATTTTTGCTGAATATGTGAATTATTTTCGAAATCAAGAACTTATTTTGATCTAGAAGCAGTTTGAGATTTCTTTAAGTTTTTTTCAAAATTTAGTGAATTATTTGTTATTTTTTAAAATCTCGTGTCTATTTTTTAAAGAAGAAGAAACAAAAACAGAAGAAATAACAACACGGAGAAAATAGAAATGAAAACAAGTGGGCATCTAGCCCCACTCATGGGGCGTTCCAATAGGGCGTGAGGGAGAGGAGCGGTGCTCACTGGCCTTGTTCGCCAGTGCGTCACGCGCTGTATATGATCAATCATACGATAGCTGGGCTAGATTTCACATGGTGCGAGACATACGGACACCTTTATTTCTAGTTTTAAGTGAGTATAGGGGGCAGCGTCGTGTTAGGAGGAACCCTAATGGGTCGGCCCACGCGCGAGCGAGGCCACATCCCCTTTTTTTTACGTGTTTTGGCTTCTTTTTGTTTTATTTTTTAATTTTGTTTATACTTTAAAATATTTTAAATATATATACTACAAAATCTCTACAAAAACATATGTAAAATGTTTAATAAGTACTTGAAAAATGTTGAACAAGTATTTGAAAAATGTTATCAAGCATCAAAAAAAATATTGAACAAGTATTTGAAAAATGTTGAACAAGTATTTAAAAAATGTTAATGTAGCATTCAAAGGAATGTTGAACAAGTATTTTGAAAAAAGTTGATTAAGCATTTGCAAATTGTTGAACTAGCATTGAGAGAAGTGCATATTACACCCCTCAACTCTGGCCCTACTCTAATATACAACCCCTAACTCCAATACCGTCCAGTTAGACCACCAACTCTCCATACCAGGCGGAATTCAACCCTCCCCTTCCTATTGACTAGTTTTGATCCAGTTGACCGGTTTTGACATGTTGATTGGGTGAACAGTAAATTCAAAAGAAAAAAATTGGCATTTTTTTGTTTTTTCACTAGGTGAACAGTAAAGTCAAAAAAAGTTCTAAATAAAAATTCAAAAAAATGTATTTTTAATTTTTTGTCCGGGTGAACAGTAAATTCAAAAAAAATCTGAATTATTTTTGCATGGATGATGTTTGATTGCGTGATGTCCGTTCCAATTTTCAGCTTGTACGGACATCCGCGTAGCTGTCAGCAAAAAAGACAAATGCGACGTCTATGAAACAGTTAATAGTTCGTGTACTGTTCTGATTGATATTTTTTTGGTTGAGAGACCACTGAAACGTCCAAACAAGTTGAAAATTTTCATGGACATCACGCGATGAAAAATCGTCCATGCAATAATAATATGATTTTTTTGAAAAAAGTAGTATTTTTTGAATTTACTGTTCATTCCTTGAAAAATGTTGAATTTTACTTGTTGAATTTTATTTCCAACTTTTATTCTGAATTTACTGTTCATTCCTTGAAAAAATGAAAGTATTTTTTTGATTTTTTAATTTATTGTTCACTTAGCCAACATGTCAAAACCAATCAACTAGGCCAAAACCTGTCAACGAGGAGGGGACGGTTGAATTCCGCCTGGTTTTGAGAGTTGCAGGGGTGGGGGTGTAAACTAAATGGTATTGGAGTTTGGGGGTGTATATTAGATTAGGACCAGAGTTGATGGGTGTAATATGTACTTCTCTCACAAGTATTTGAAAAATGTTGAACAAGTATTTGAAAAATGTTAATCAAGCATTTTCAAAAATGTTGAACAAGTATTTGAAGAAATGTTGAACAAATATTTGAAAAATGTTAATCAAGCCTTCAAAAAATGTTGAATATGTATTTGAAAAATATTGAACAAAAGTTTTAAAAAAAGTTAATCAAGCATTCAAAAATGCTAAACAAGTATTTGGAAAATGTTGAGCAAGTATTTGAAAAAATGTTGATCATCTATATAAAAATGTTGAATAAGTATTTGAAAAATGTTGAACAAGTATTTGAAAAGTGTTGAAGAGGTATTTGAATTTTTTTGATCATGTATACAAGAATGGAGAATGAAAAACCAATAGAATCAAAAAAACCAAAAAAGGAAAAATATGGAGAAGAAAAAAGAAACCCCAAAAATGGAGACGACAATAGAAAATAAAAATGAAGAAACAAAAGAAAACGAAAAAAACCTTAAAAAAGAAAGAAGGAAAAAAGAAGAAAAATGGTTGCAGTTTTTGTTCCCCGCTATACATATCTAGGAGATGAGAGACTATGTAGACCATATGAAAAATTGCAAACAATAATTTAATTTGAAACGGTGGAACAAATTTGAAATAACTCAAATAATATTTGAAGTAAAATATTCCATTTGTCTAAAGATGCTTATGTATGTTTGGAGACGAGTATACGAGGCGAATAAAACCTGTTTATGAGTAGAGACGTTAATTGAATTTGAAATGGTGAAACAAATTTGAAATAAATAAAATAGTATTTGAAGTAAAATATTCCAATTGTATAAAGATGCTTATGTATATTTAGAGACGACTATAAGAGGCGAATGAAACATGTATATGGGTAGAGACGTAATAGAAGCATGCCTAATATAGCGTCTCTACATGTAGACAGGAGCATCAACGTCCCAAGAAAGCATCTCATGCCATGTAAGACACGCTTGGCAAACGTGTCTACTTGGTTGAGACGGTTCGTGGGGATACGCTCGAAGGATGCTTTACTAAAACGGCTCTATAGTTGCCTAGAGATGAAACAACACGTCCCTAGGTATAAAATTGAGCATGTGTAGTGACTATTTTTGTTGTAATGGTAGCGTCTTCCTCTTGGCCATGGGCACCGACAAGGCCCGCGCAGGCCGTCGCCTCGTCTCTGTAGTGTGCGTCAGGGGCAACGCCGCTGACGCAGACATGAGGCACTACAAAAAATTACACTTCCGTGATGATACGTGTTTGTCATAGTAGGTCACGTTTTCTATCATGCATATACATGCATGACGATTTTATGACAGAATCATGATAGTCATACCTGTGCTGTCGTAGAAGTGTTCCATGACAATACCAAAGTTATCATCACTGAAGTGTCCACTTCCATGACGATAAATGGCGCATCATGGAAGTGCTTTTGTCAAGGGTAACCGACACGTGGCATCCATCATGACGGGTCACCGTTAAGCTATCGGGTTCCGGTTTGGATCCGATAACTGTTAACAGCCCGGACCAATGGTGATTTTCCACGTGTAAAATTCTCATTCGCTAGTGGATCCATGTGTCGGCCTATCGTTGGGATAGTTGTCATCCAGCGAATGGACGGGACGCGCCTATGATACGTCGACATGTGGCTCGGCCCAATAGTGGCCCATTCAGGTCAAAAGGCCGGCCCGTTTGTCATGGTCAAAAGGTAACAACCAACCCTCTTAAAGCCTGCTAGCGGCCTATTCGCATATAGCCCATTTACAACCCGCTAACTTACGACCCATTATGGCCTATCTGAATTTGGCCCGGTAGCGTCATCTGGGCTTTCCAATATGATTCCAGCCCGTTGTAACTTCCGGCCCATGTATGGCCCATGACGTCTTTCGGCCCATATAAAGCCCTTTGTAACTCTTGGCCCATTAACGGCCCATGGTGAAACTGGCCCGTAATGAACAGTGTATCACTTTGTACCCATTAATGGCCGATTATTCCATTGGACTGTTCTAGCCCGTGTTATCTTCGGCCTTCTCAGGTCCCATTTATTCTTGGGCTGATTTGCAGCATTCGATTACTTACGGTCCGTTACTGGCCTATTTCGGTTGTGGGCCAAAATCAGCCAGTGGTTAAAGTCGGCCCATTTGTGGCCCATTAATCCGTTGGGCCATTTTCATAGCGTCATCAAATACGACCGATTAACGACGACCCGTTATGGTCGGCCCATGAACGGACGATTCCAACTCTAGCCTATTTACGGCCCATAATGCAGTCCGTTATTGGCCCATGTTTGGCCAATCGATCATACATACCACCCGTAGAAGCCCCGTTGTTTCTACGGCCCGTAGAAGGCCCATTGTTTCTACGGCCCATAGAAGGACCATTGTTTTTACGGGCCGTATGTATGATCATCCTTTGGTTTCTTGATGCAACACAGCTGACTGATGCCTTTCAGCTTGTAGGTGAGACTAAAGAAGCCGAAGTGATTCAGGTAGCCAGTTCGAAGATTTTGTGCCAGCGGTAGTGGCCAGTAACTCGAACACTACATTAATGCAAGACTTTGGGGTTGTCTCACTGTCTACAAGATAGTTTTTACCACCTTTCTTGGAGACCAGCAGGGTTGTCTCACTATCTTGAACCTTATCTGCATTACTTTCTCTACCATTGCATAAAGGGGTGCTCTTCCCCAATATTCAGTTCGCATTCTACAAGAGAAACAAGCAGAAACATCACAGGCTTAGCATGTAGTATATGAAACTCATTTTGGTAAACCGGTTCAGTAGTGAGATGGCCAGGAAAACAACATGAAACAAACATATATCTATGTACTATGGTCACTGTATTGTCCATATCATTCTAGTTTATGTTGCCAAATCAAGATAGAGACACTGGCAACACTTGTAATGTTCATGACATGAGAACATAACTGTTTATACAACTAAAACTGAAATCAACATAGAGCAAGAAGTTAGAACAACAATCTAGTTAAATAAATAGGTTTAAAACATACCTGTTGCGCCATTGGAGTTTCAATTGGATCCTTCACATTCAAAATTAGTCGGTATGAGTAAATACAGTGATGCAAGAGCAAAGGAGTATAGACCATAGCTACGGAATCTCACCTGAGAACAGTTGCTCTTCTGCTTTAAACATGGAGTTTGGGTTCACTATGGTGGTCTTCGTGCTTTGGGCACTGCAGTTGTCGGTGTCAAAACCGGCAGATCTCGGGTAGGGGGTCCCGAACTGTGCATCTAAGGCGGATGGTAACAGGAGGCAGGGGACACAATGTTTACCCAGGTTCAGGCCCTCTTGATGGAGGTAATACCCTACGTCCTGCTTGATTGTTCTTGATGATAGGAGTATTACAAGAGTTGATCTACCATGAGATCATAGAGGCTAAACCCTAGAAGCTAGGCTATGGTTTGATTGTATATGTTGTCCTACGGACTAAACCCTCCGGTTTATATAGACACCAGAGGGGGCTAGGGTTACATAGAGTTGGTTACAAGGGAGGAGATCTACATATCCGTATTGCCTAGCTTGCCTTCCACGCCAAGGAGAGTCCCATCCGGACACAGGACGAAGTCTTCAATCTTCTATCTTCATAGTCCAACAGTCCGGCCAAAGTATATAGTCCGGCTGTCCGGAGACCCCCTAATCCAGGACTCCCTTAGCTGCCCCTGAACCAGGCTTCAATGACGATGAGTCCGGCGCGTAGTTTTGTCTTTGGCATTGCAAGGCGGGTTCCTCCTCCGAGTACTCCATGGAAGATTTTGAACACAAGGATAGTGTCAGTATCTGCAAAACAAGTTCCACATACCATCATAGAGAGAATAATATTTCCACAAATATAGTCTGCTGACACGTTTTGACAGGATGACATCACGCCGTGGCCTAGTCATTATTCGAACAGTTTTTCTCGACCAGCACCGCACATATCGCGAAGCAGTTTTCTTTGACACGTCTTGTCAAAGCAGAGATCGTGTTCCCCTTATTACGAGATTCTCATCAATACGGACATGGGTAACCCAATCGCGCCATCAATTACGGCGCTTGGGGAATAAGCGATTTTACCAGGCAAGTGGGGAGGCGCATCGCCTCTTCCGCCCTTATAAAGGGATTAGGATTGACTCTTTTCAACCACACCTTCTTCCTCCTTGCTTACACATTCTCGCACACTCGAGCTCCAGCGCCCAAGTTTGCGTCTTTCTTCTCAAACCACTCCAAGCATGTCCGGAGCAGGAGGCAAGTGGATGGTCCCCTCCGTCACGGAGGAGAACATCACAAAGTTACGGGAAGCCGGATATCTGGCCGCGGATATCGGGCACCGGCTGCCAGATGCAGGGCAGATCATCCCTATGCCCGAACCCCATGAAAGGGTAGTTTTTCTTACGAACTTCGTCCGTGAACTGGGATTTTCTCTCCACCCGTTTGTCCGCGGGCTCATGTTCTACTACGGGCTGGATTTTCATGATCTGGCCCCAAATTTCATCCTCAACATCTCGGCGTTTATTGTCATGTGCGAGGCCTTCCTCCGCATCAGGCCCCATTTCGGCCTGTGGCTGAAGACCTTCAATGTCAAACCGAAGGTGGTGGTTGGCCAGCAAGCAGAGTGCGGAGGCGCCACGGTGGGAAAAATGCCTAACGTCACCTGGCTCGAAGGCTCCTATGTGGAGACCATAAAGGGGTGGCAATCGGGGTGGTTCTACATCACCGAGCCGCGCGACACCAACTGGGTGGCGGCCCCCAAATTTTGATCCGGAATCCCCACGCGGCTCACTTCCTAGAAAGAGAAGGGCCTGTCCTAGGGTTCTTCGGTAGAGCTGACCGGACTCCAGACCTGCATCAGGAACATGATGAGCAAGAAAATCAAGCTCGTCAACGTGGTCCAGGTCATGCTCTTCCACCGGATTCTCCTGTGTCAACAACGGGCATTCAATTTGTGGGAGTTCGACTCGGCCCAGCACCAGACGCTGCGAGAGCTCTACGACACGACGCACAAGGACGTCTGGAGGGTGCTCTTCAAGGGCGCCGAGGTACCTCCTTCCCTCACCGAGGACCGCGGACTCAGCTCTAAGCGCCATGCCAATCCGGTAAGTTTTGACATCTCACAGGGTATTTATTTGCCCCGGTTAAATCATGTGCAGGATCTAAGCTTCCATGTCATTAACAGGACTAGATAAAAGACAGCGGAGGAGCTCGATTGCCTAGCTCCCCTGCCTAAAGATCCTTTAGATGCTCTCCTAACGGAGATGCTGGCTCCGACACCTTACGAGGTGCCGGCGAAGAAGACCAAGAAGAAGGCCACGGGGACCCGAAAGGGTCTCCGGCGCAAGGTTGTATTGGACTCATCGTCCGATGACTCCGACGCGCACTCCTTGCCATGAAAATGACGAGGAGGAGGAGGAAAGTTCTTCCCCCCAGCCCGGGGAGACAAGAAAAGGAAGGCCGACCCAACCGGGGAGGCCGAAGGGTCCAAGAAGGGAAGGACCCTCCCTCCGGACTGCCCCACGACGGCCGCCTAGAGCAGCGACGAGTGGCTACCTAGGGTCAAGCCCCTGGCGAAGTCGTAAGTATCCGGACACCATAGTAATTCATGGTATGTTTTATTGCACTGCTTCTCCTCATGCCGAACATGATTATGCAGTCCGTCCCGAGCTCATCTCGACGTATCTTCGTCGAGCGGTTCGTTGGACTCGTCGGATATGAACAACGGTTCTCTTCTGACCGCCTCCAGCCCTCGCCCTATGGGCAACGTTGAGGTGTTGTCTCGAAAGGCATCGAGCTGAGGGGAGGTGGTCCTGGGGGCACCTCGAGGCGACCTCCCGGACCGTGGGCGCAAAGGGAGCAAAACTCCCACGGGCTCCGAGTTCGGCCCCCAACCGACCGCTGCGCCGGAACCTTCGATGATTCCGGACTCCAGGAGACGATCCCCCGCTAAGGGGGGCCAGCCGCCCGTGCCGGTGTCCTCTATCCATCTAGAGGCACCGGACAACTTGCTGGAAGCGATTCACGGCGCTTCCATCGACGAAGAGCACCACACTATCATGAGTGCGGTGATCGAGAAGGTTCAATCCGTCAAAAAAGGACTGACCGAAGCTTGCGCCAGCCTCCTAACAGGATTTGAGGTAAGCAATCAAAATATAACAAAATATTACCGCATAGATAGTAGCCCCTGATGCTCTGTTCGGTGTTCTAGAAGAATGGCCGAATAGAGGATCAAATGATGACTCAGGTGTCTAATCAGAATATATCTATCTGTATGTGCAGGCTTCACTGCTGGCCGCTGCCGCACACACTACGGAGGTCTCTGCACTGAAGCTGGACCTGCAGCGGTCCGAGAACGAGCTCGGCCTTACCAAGAGGCAGCTCGAGGAGAGCAAAGGTAAGCAATACCTTGTCTACGCTTTTAAAAAGAAGTTCGGTTGTAAAATAATAGGATCATCGTGAATTTTCCAGGGGCCACGACCAAAGTGGCGACCCTGAAGAAGGCGATGTCCGAGGCCGAATATAAAGCGGCCAAGGAGGGCATTGAGCGGGAGAAGCAAGAATCCCGAGTAGGCGAGGTGCAGCAAGAGCTCGAGGCTCTCGCCAAAAAACATGAGTCCTTGGAGCTTGACTCTAAGACGCGAGAGTCCGAGCTCGCGCAGGCGCTTGAAAGCGCCCGGAGCGCCAAGGCTGAAGCCCACAAGGCCCTCCAGGAGATTGGTGCGGTGAAGAAGATAGCAGCGGGTAAGGCATTCATTATGCAAAGCAAACATGTGGAGGAAACTTTCCTTTTACTTACCCGAGTTCGGAGCTCTCCAGGAGCGTTCGCAGATCTTCCACGCAGTGTACTGGATGCATCGGAGTTTTACCGAGCTCAGGAGGGGATCTCGACAGAAAAGTTGGTCTGGTCTCAGTATACTGGGAGCGAACACCCGATGCCCTTGAGCGACCAGCTGAAGCAATTGGTCGAGCTTCACAAGGTGTCCGAACAGGCCATGAGGGGCCTTATAGTCCGGATGTGACCTGGCGAGCCCCTTCCCGGCAGCTACTTCAGTCTGGTGAGGCGTCTTGTGGATGCCTGCCCACGGCTGGAAGTCATAAAGCGGTCCTTCTGCATCGAGGGTGCGCGCATGGCTTTTGCCTGGGCGAAGGTGCACTGGGCGAAGCTGGATCCCGTGAAGCTGGTGAAGGAGGGGCTGCCGGAGGGCAAAGAGCATCGCTTCCCCGAGATGTATTATGATAGTGTCCTGAAGGGTTCCCGCCTTGTGGCGGATGAATGTGCTAGGGATGTAATTTTTGAATGAACATGCTCATGTGATCCTGTAATGTGAAATAAGTTCATCTGCGCTATGCAACGCTTTTTTAATTTAAAATATTACCTTCTGTGTGGCCGTTTATAAAACCTAAGAGTTGTCCAGTTGTCAGCTTCTGCCCCCATATAACTAGTACTGGGGTGTTCAGGATAAACCTGAGCACTCTTTATCCCAATTTGGGTCCTTTAAGGGAGGTGTTCAGCGCAACAAACTAGGTAATCGGACTATAAGGCTTTATCACTCTCACTTAGCCATAGAAGTCTACAATTTTAAATTTTGGCGAAGCCCCTAGTATTCGGAAGGCCGAATTTGGGGCGCTATACACGCCTAAGCCGGGCAAGGCCGACTCCTCGCACGAAGCAGAAAAATTCTTTAAGGAGTTGAGACCTCTCGAACAGCGACCAGTCTCTCGCCTTATCATGACAGTCAGTTTTCGGCTTTCTCTACTAAGGTGCTCGTCCGGAAGAACCGGGACACATTCGCAGTAGTTCTCCCACCGCTACCTTAGCCGATATAGCAGAACGCAAGGTACCAAAGCATGGGAGCCGGGCAAACCCAACTATTGACCCAAGACATGATTCAGAGCTGATAAATATAATGTTATAAGTTCGAGGTGCCGCACTGTCGAAAGTGTTCGGACTTCTCGCGCCGTGTTATGGGGTAAACGAAAGCCCCTGGCGTACTGACCGTACCTGAATGTACGGGTATGGGTTGTCGTAAATGGACGTATAAGAAAAAAAAGATGAATAATGCAATAATAGACTAATGCTATGCATTGTTATTTAAATAATACGTCGAAGCGTAATGGTAGAGGTAGTCCAATAAGCAGAAAATAGGACTATTCGAAATGTCCTACCCAAGGGAAAGCTGCGTATGGATAGTAGAAAGCAGGTATACCAATTATTATTAGAGACCACCTGGGGGTTCCCGTGTACATCTTAGCTTTGTGCCACCTTGGTTGTTCCTTCCCGTAATGTGTTCGGCAATCATAGTGCTGGAAAGGGCTTCCATAGAGTTAGGCCCTGAAAGAGAAAAGAAATGACAGAGGTATACATCCCCTATGGCGGTTAAGCCACATTGCGGGACGTGCCCTGATCGTGCCCCCGCCTATGTCCATGGTATTTTCAGTGCGTAATGATGTACGCGCGACACAGATGTCGTCGCTTGACTGGGACTGGGACGGGGGCCGAATTTCTAGGCGAGATCTGAACGTGCCAGGCGATCCTGTTGTAGTTTACTCCAGACTCGCTTGAAGGTGTCCGGGGGCTGTATCGCCGAATTAGTGGTTTGCCTTAAAAGGCTGCTTTATGCTTCCGCTACGAGGGCCGCAGTGTGCTCTTCCGTGCGGAGCGAGCGTTCTGTGTTTCCATTTACTGTTATGACCCCCTAGGTCCTGGCATCTTGAGCTTGAGGTATGCGTAATGCGGTACTACATTGAATTTTGCAAATGTTGTTCGTCCGAGCAGTGCGTGATGGCCACTGCAAAACGGGACAATATCAAAGATTAACTCCTCGCTTCGGAAGTTGTCCGGTGATCCGAAGAGCACTTCCAGTGTGATTGAGCCCGTGCAATGGGCCTCTACACCTGGGATGATGCCCTTAAAGGTGGTTTTGGTGGGTTTGATCCTCGAGGGATCGATACCCATTTTTCGCATTGTATCCTGATAGAGCAGGTTCAGGCTGCTGCTGCCGTCCATAAGGACTCGAGTGAGGTGAAATCCGTCGATGATGGGGTCTAGGACCAGTGTGGCGGATCCGCCATGACGGATACTGGTGGGGTGGTCCCTGCGATCAAAGGTGATCGGACAAGCGGACCATGGGTTGAACTTTGGGGTGACGGGCTCCATCGCATAGACGTCCCTTAGTGCATGCTTCCGCTCCCTATTGGGAATGTTGGTTGCGTATATCATGTTCACCGTCTTCACTTGTGGGGGGAACCCCTTTAGTCCTCCCGTGGTCAGCGACCGGGGCTCCTCCTCATCATCACTCTCCAGCCCTTTTCCTTGTTTTTGATATTTAACTTGCCGGCCTGCTTGAACACCCAACATTCTCTGTTGGTGTGATTGGCTGGCTTGTCGGGGGTACCGTGTATTTGACACAAGCGCTCTAGTATGCGATCCAAACTGGACAGAGCTAGAGTACTTCTTTTAAATGGCTTTTTCCGCTGACCAGATCTAGAGCCTTCGAATCCGGCATTGACTGCCGTATCATCGTTGTTATCGCCGTTGTTGCGGCGCTTTGGTCTGTTATGACGTGGTCTGCCGTTGGCATCTTTGGTATCCGAAGTGCCCGGATTCCTTGATGTGTTGTTGCTGCGAGCCAGCCAGCTATCCTTTCCCGTGCAAAAGAAGGTCATGAGTGTCGTGAGGGCTGCCATAGACCTCGGCTTTTCCTGGCCAAGGTGGCGGGCAAGCCACTCGTCGCGGATGTTATGCATGAATGCCGCTAGGGCCTCTACAGACAATCAACAATTTGGGTTTTCTTGGTCAGGAACCGTGTCCAAAATTTCCTGGCCGATTCCCCTGGCTGCTGAGTTATATGGCTCAATTCATCAGCATCCGGTGGTCGCACATAAGTGCCCTAGAAGTTGTCAAGGAATGCATCTTCCAAATCCTCCCAACTGCCGATGGAGTCTGCTGGCAAGCTATTCAGCCAATGTCGAGCTAGTCCTTTGAGTTTTAGTGGGAGGTACTTGATGGCATGTAGATCGTCACCGCGAGCCATGTGGATGTGAAGGAGGAAATCCTCGATCCATACAGTGGGATATGTTGTACCATCATACAATTCGATATTTATGGGTTTAAAACCCTCCGGGAATTCGTGATCCATAACTTCATCAATGAAGCATAGGGGGTGTGTGGCGCCTCTGTGCCGGGCTATATCACGACGCAGTTCATATGAGTCTTGTTTGCTATATTCGGCCCGGCCGGATTTACCTTTGGTGTATCCGGCACGATGATCATCGTCCCGTGTTGGCGCGTGTGCCCGTGACCCGTATATTTACCTTGCAAGTTTTGCCCTGCTGTCCAATACGTCTCGCAGGTCCCGTGTGTTGCCCCGGGCCTTGGTATTTTTGATTGAGTGGCGGCGGGGTGTAGGCTGAACTTCAGGCTGAAACGCCTCTCTGGCTCGGCCACGCGGTGGCCGGTCAGCCACATCATACACTGGTGATGGAGGTTTCAATGCTTCCTCCTCGAGGTGAGGTAGCAGCCTACATTTTGGGTAACTCTTGGAGGGGTGCTCGACTTCGTATTCCTCGGCCGCAAGGACTTCGGTCCATCTGTCTGCTAGCAAGTCTTGATCAGCTTGAAGCTGTTGTTGCTTTTTCTTTAGGCTATTTGCTGTGGCCATAAGCCGGCGCTTGAAGCGCTCCTGCTCGACGGGATCCTCAGGCACGATAAATTCTTCGTCGCCGAGGCTCACCTCGTCTTCGGAGAGGGGCATGTAATTGTCCTCTCCTGGTTCTCCATCTGCAGCCTGCTCTGGAGGGCTAGCTTGTTCATCTTCCCGCTCTACATCATGCTGGAGGGGATTGTGGTTGTCTTCGGCACTATCTGGAGTGTTATTATCTCCGGTGCCGGTATCACTACTTTTACTGTGGCGGGACTTAGAGCGGCGCCGTTGACGTCGGCGCTTGGGTTGCTTCTTGGAGGGGTCATCCTCTGCTGTCTCGTCGCCATTGCCTTCTTTGGGGGTGTCCACCATGTATATATCATATGATGAGGCGGCGGTCCAGCGTCCTGTGGGCGGTGGTTCCTGTTCGTCTCCTGCATCGTCATCCATTCCGTTGATGTCTTCAGAGTCGAAGTCGAGCATGTCGGTTAAATCGTCGACAGTGGCTACTAAGTGGGTGGTGGGTGGGCAGCGAATTTCTTCGTCGTCCGCATCCCATTCTAGCCGGACATAGTTCGGCCAAGGTTCTCCTTACAAGGAGAGAGACCTTAATGAATTTAGCACATCTCCGAAAGGCGAGTACTGAAAGATATCCGCCGAGGTGAACTCTATGATCGGCGCCCAGTCAGATTCGATGGGCGCGGATGCAGGCGGCTCGAAGTCCGTGGCCGGAGACGAATCCAGTGGTTCGCCAACACGGCTCTCGTAAGGGGTGAAGTTAGTATCCGGCTCTATCGCCACTAAGAGTGTGGCCTCCATGGTGGGGGCTATCCCTCCGCTCTCGTATGGCGCGATTTTCTCCGGATTGACGGCCGGAGTAGTTGCAGATGCGATGTCCCGAATACTGTCCGACGTCAGAGTTACTTCATGCTCGTCGTGACTGTGCGGTGCACCTGACACAGGCTCGAATCCATCGAAGTTCAAGTCTCCGCGGATGTCGACAGTGTAGTTTAAGTTTCTGAATATGACCTGATGGCCAGGGGCGCAGCTCTCGATCTTCTCCAGATGGGAAAGCGAATTGGCCCGCAGTGCGAAACCGCCGAATACAAAGATCTGCCCAGGGAGGAAAACCTCACCCTGCACCGCATCGCTACCAATGATCGAAAGAGCCATCAAGCCTTACGGTGATGACATAGTGGAACTCTCAATGAAAGCACCAATGTCAGTGTCAAAACCGGCGGATCTCGGGTAGGGGGTCCCGAACTGTGCGTCTAAGGCAGATGGTAACAGGAGGCAGGGGAGACGATGTTTACCCAGGTTCGGGCCCTCTTGATGGAGGTAATACCCTATGTCCTGCTTGATTTTTCTTAATGATATGAGTATTACAAGAGTTGATCTACCACGAGATCGTAGAGGCTAAACTCTAGAAGCTAGCCTATGGTATGATTGTATATGTTGTCCTACGAACTAAACCCTCCGGTTTATATAGACACCGGAAGGGGGCTAGGGTTACACAGAGTCGGTTACAAGGGAGGAGATCTACATATCCGTATTGCCTAGCTTGCCTTCCACGCCAAGGAGAGTCCCATCCGGACACGGGACGAAGTCTTCATTCTTGTATCTTCATAGTCCAACAGTCCGGCCAAAGGATATAGTCCGGCTGTCCGTAGACCCCCTAATCCAGGACTCCCTCAGCAGTTGCTTTACAAACTGCTCGTGTGGGGGTACTCTGTGGTGGACATGGTGCTGTGTCAACTAGAAGTGGGTTACTATCCACTAGGGTTGGGGTTAGATTGGGTGTAGCTGGTTCTCTATCCAATGGTGTAAGCATACAATCTGGAAGATTCTCGATTATGTGTGGTGGGGCTAGTTCGTGGGCCAGTACAACCATGGTTCTATCAGCATCAACGGGTAGCACCGTCTTTTGTGAAGAATGGGTTTTTACTCCTGTAGATGCTGCCATCACCCCCTCCAATTCAAAATGCTTGATAAACACGAAAATAAATTGAAAGTACAAACATTCTATGATAGACAGATGTGGTAATTCACATATATGTTGTCTAACCAAACAGGACAACATGACACAATTTCACATATATGATGGCTAACTAAACACGATAGCATGACACAGTTTCACATATATGATGGATAACTTAACATGATATAATGTCATACTTCAACATATGATGAGTATCTAAATAGGATGACATGACAAAACTATATGATGTCATTCTAAAATAGGTTGGGATGAAATATTTCACATACATGTTGTCTAAGTATACAGGATGGCATGATATAATTCACATAATTGATTCATATACTAAGCAGCTGCCACTCGCATGTATGATCTCTAAACTGAGCAGATGACATTGAATATTGTCTATATGATGTCCAAACTAAGTAGTGCAAGACACCATATGCATGACATGGGAAATATAAACATTACAGGTTAGAGCATACACCTCAGGTGGGATATAGGACTAGTCATCTGTCTTTGAATCCTCCTCTGAGGAGCTACCTATAACCATCGAGATATATGCTTCAACAGGTACCATTGCCTACTCTGAAGACCTTGTTTTTACTCCAGATTTTTCCATAACCAGCTCAAATGGCTGATACACATGAAGAGTAGTTCAATATACACAGATCGTCGACAAACGGAATACATAATGAAAAAAAGGATGGCATGAGATAATTCACATGTATGATGCATGGCTACGTGGCAGTGCATAATTCACATATATGATAACTGGCTGAAGAACATGGCATTCTGTAATTCGCATATCTGATATAGAAAACAAACATGAGGCATTCACACAAAGCATGTCTAATCTAAGCAGATGGCATGGCAATTCAAGACACCATATGCATGATATCAGCAATATAACCTTGCCAAGTTAGAGCATACTCCTCGTGGGGGGAATACGACTGGTCGTCTGTCTCTGAATCCTCCTCTGAGGAGCTATCCGTAACCAGCAAGAAATCTGCATCGACAGGTAGCACTGACTGCTCAGAAGACCTTGTTTTCACTCCAGATTTTACCATGATCGACTCAAATGGCTGATGCATAGGAACAGTAGATGAATGTATAAATATTGTTGACAAATGGATTACATTATGAAAAAATATAGCATGATACAATTCACATATACGATGACTGGCTAAACAGGATTGCGTTGCATGATTCACGTACATGATGCTTGGCTAAAGAAGATGGCATTGCATAATTCATATATACTTCCTCCTTTCCTATATATTTGCCTTTTTAGAGATTTCAAAAGGACTACCACATACAGATGTATATCTACTCTTATAAAAACATACTTGGTGATGATGGTGTGGCTGCCATCCTGCAATATAGGTCGTCCGATTTATATCTAACGGATAGCAAGGAAACTATGGCAATTTTGCAAAAGGATACCCACACCCCTCTCCACATTTGTAAATAAGGCCTTCCCTTGTTCATACTTTTCTCTCACAAGATAAACTACTCATACAAATGCATCTTGATGTTACGTGCAACGCACGGGCATTTTGCTAGTATAGACATATTTTAGAGTGTAGATTCACTCATTTTGCTCCGTATGTAGTTACTTGTTGAAATCTCTAAAAAGACAAATATTTAGGAACGGTGGGAGTATGATATAGAAACCAAACAGGTGGCACTCACACAAAGCAAATCTAAACTAAGCTGATGACATATAAGATATATAATGTAAGCAATGCGAGGTGCCATATGCATGATATGACCAACATCAGCATGCCAAGTTAGAGAAAACACCCCAGGGGTAAATAGGAGTGGTTGGCTCCCTCTGAATCCCCATGTGAACAATTATCTTTGTTTGGAATACAATCAGGAATGGGGAGAGGGGGGCCCACTTCGCCCACCATGGAGCGGCGTCTGCATGACATTATATTCCCACGCAACAGTCTTCCCTTTTTCTCTACATGTTCAGTATGATTGTGTACGATAACTGACATGCATAATAAAAAAACATAGTTAGAATGTGTAAGGCCTAATGGGTGCATGCAGAAATTAAGACTAATGGTAGCAAAGGAGTGGATAGATCCAAAAATAATGATAGAAGGCAGATTATAGCTTCAGTTTAAAAAGATAGACGATAGATCATCTACTGTTTGTTGCCCACCCAACATGAACAAAATAGAAGACCCCAGATGAACCAGATAGTAGACATATACTATTCGTTGCTGCCTCGATATGTGCCCCACAGGCATTTTAAAACTCAAGTTTGAACATTATTTTGGACCTGACTCAGAGTTTAAGAGGTGAACAGGATGATAAAGTAGCAGGTAATAATAACCGATATATAAACAAAGAAGACACGAAAGAGTGCGAGCTCTCTTCCAGAATTGTGTAGTCATCAGGTTTATTTGCTCAGTCGATGATGGTAATGCAGTTGGCATGGATGCTGGCAACGGGGAAGATGATCTGAGGCGGCAAAAGAAAGTTTGCAGGGGAATCTCTGCTGCAATTTACGCTTCCGTCGATGGTGCACCTCTAGTGGGGTGGATGACGGCACGGTAGGAGCAGGACATAACACACAGAATTTTCTTTGACACCTATCTAAAAATGAAGTAAATCTATAAGGGCTCCTTAGAATTGGAGGATTCTTTTAACGCAGGGATAGGAAAAACACAGGAATAGGATAGGAATGCACGTGCAAAACAGAGTATTTGCAAACATATGATTTCTGTCAACCTGGGTGTTTATTTCACATGAATTGGAAGAACACAGGAATGGGGAAACATGGTCAAATTAAAGTCAAACCACATGAAAATGTAAAATAAGAATCTTAGTATGCCAGTAATGCAATTTGTCCAGTTCTTCATGCATATTAATTTGGAAAGGACATCAAAGTGGATATTAAAATTCCTACATTTTTTCTTTGAAAGAGACATCAAAGGAAAAAATCCTCTAGTCTTGCTTTGTTGCATTCCTTCTAACCAAATGCACGAATAGTAGTACCATAGTAAAGTTTCCAATTCCTATGTTTTTCTTCACTTTTTCTTTGAACCAGTGTCGATTCTAGTAGGCAGTCTTCAACAGACTGAAGCCTACCCTCGAAATATTTTCTGAGCTTAGATTTGGTCCACATGAGTATCATATAATGGCTATCTTGCTAAACCGATTCAAATTGTGGTTCAAAAGAGCATTTAGTTTTCTCCCTGTTAACTTCGTGACCACGGTTTATTTATTTCTAGACTTGCAAATGCTTTAACCATAGGATCCCTGAGGGATCAACATGAATGCAGAGTAACAAAGTGATGTGATGAGTGTACAACCTCTTTGGCATAGCCTTGTCGACCTCAGCATCATTGGGTTGGACGTGGAGGATGGTGATGCCGGTGTGACTGTCGGAGGCAGGGAAGAAGACCTGAGGCCTCTGGAGACGGCGCCAAGGGTACTGCTCCATTCTGATGGACGGTTCTATCGTTGGAGCAGCTCTGATGAGGTGTACGACGATGAGTATGAAGTAGGACAAGACATACGACGTTAATCTGAAGTGGGACTCTAATAGCATTTGCAATAGTTGATGTAAAATACATCACCAAAAATTGCTAGATGTAAAATTGCTCCGACAGATGCTGTAAATACTGTTCATTCTGAGCTTAACTAAAGAAACTGAACTTTACAGTCAAAACTGAATTTTACTATCGAAACTGATTGAACTACTAGCAGAGCATTGCAATAGAAGTGTAGGGCATTTGAGCACTAGTAGCAGAGAAGCAATGATCTAAATCAGCAGTCGCTCGAGCAGGGAACACGCTAGAAGAGACCAACTCGTGCAGCAGCACCGCGAGCAAGTGCTAAAGCAGCAAATACTATAACTGCCACAGGTCATGCAGCAGCAGCACCGTGAGCGAGAGCAAGAGCAGAGCAGCAACACGAACAAGAACAAGAGCGAAGCAACAACGCAACCGGCAACAATAGTATAGCAGAGCAGTAGCACGAATGAAAGCAAGAGCAGTGCAGCTGCGCGACCGACAGCAAGAACAGAGCCGCAGCGCGAGTTAGAGCCGGAGTAGTAGCAATAGCATGAGTGAGAGTCGGCGCAGCAGCAACTAGTGCTAGTGTGGAAGTTGTCGCCGAGGAAGCAGCGACATGGGGGGAGACGCCATGGAGGAAGTGGTCGGCGACGGTGCTGTCGACAAAGACCCGCCATAATTGCTTGGTATCGAGTATCGGCAACCCCGTGAGATCGAATAAAAGATAAAATGCAGTGCTGAGTGTAGAACCTCCTTGGTGGCGCCGAGTAGGCCTCGGCGTCGTTAGAGGAATTGGTGAGGGTGTTGCGGTTTCGGTGGGGCTGGTCAAGACGGCGATGTGGGGATGGAGGTGCCGCGCTAGACAAGGTGAATGTCAGGTCAGCTCCTTGGAGGTGGAGGACGAGGCGGCTGATCCGGTGGGATGACGAGATTGACAACACATCTTCATCCGGTGCGGTTGATGAGGGACGTCGAGCTGTTGCTGTGGACGACGTCGTCGGGGAAGAGTCTCCGGCTGGGGGGCGGTTGGGAGGCCGACGGAGGAGCGTGGGTTTTCGTGGGTTTTGGTGGCCTTGGTGTATGAGTGGGGTGGGCGAAGGGGAAGGTAGGGGGAGCCATGGCTTAGGGACGCGCTTGTCCGAAATGTGGGGTAAGTTATGAACGTACCCCCACCGGTTTTGACCACGCGATGTCAAGGCAGCATTTCCGGCTGGGGGTAGAAGGGGGATTTCGTGCGTCTGGGCTGTGAGACCGATTTTGGATGAGGAGGGAGTTTTCGCGCCCGTTGAAATTTTGGGATAACAAGGCACAACGCGGGTTGAAGAGGCGGGAGTTTCACAACAGAAGAGACAAAAGATACTTGAGCTAGAAAATTTCGGGATAATAAGGCACATATTCCATGTTCGGCAGAACAAACTTAAAGTGTACAAAAAACAATTCATACAATACACAAGAGAGTCATGCCCCCTTTTACTATATTTCTATAAATGCCATTGAAAAAAAACTACAAGAAAAATGTAAAATAATCGGGAGAACATGATTAGGATGCACATTACCAAATCAATTCGCACTTCCCTCAACAACAACAAAAAACAAATCAATTCCCACCACAAGAAAGAGTCATGTCCCTTTTTATATGATTACAAATGCCAGGATCTCAAATTTCAATTTTTGAATCCACATTATGTTGAATTCGAATATTATCGTTAGGTGATCTTGTGGTTTATAATGGATGTAGTCCTACATTTTGATCTTCCATCTTATATGAACATTTTACTCCACCCTATGAATATATATATATATATATAATATATTGTCGTCTACCATATGGACTAAATTTGAATCAATTTTCCTTATTTTAATACGATTGTTGTCAAGTTATCCCATCATTTAAATATTATCTTGATAACAGAAAACATGCATATAGTAGTAATCATATTTCAATATGAACTACATGTACCATACAATATCCAATTCAAATATTTGTATCCATTTTATGTTGAATTCAAATCACAGTACATTGTTCTAGGTAGCGAGATGTTTGGGATAATCTAAACCCTGTTTTCATATGTATAATTTTTTCCCAAATTGGGACAAGTTTTGGTATAAGCTTCTTGCAAACCGGAGATTCTCTCAACAAGCCTCGTGGTTCCGAGAGGGAACGTGTCACCTTTGTGTGCGAAATGATATACACTGCCTCCCCCTGATTTTCTATACAGAGGCAACATAGAACTATATGAGTGCCCTGTTAAATTTTGGAATTATTCCAGGTTCGCTTGGCCTTTTTATGCATTAATTGTGTTTCTAGTCATTTAATGTGCATAATTCAAATTTGAACTGCAAGCACATGCTCCGGTGCACCAAAGTTGATTGAAAAATCACATGTGTGTCCTTGGGTGAATTTCTAGGTCCCATGCAAGAAATGGGAATGAAATTCAAACATCTGGGCGTCGTGACTCGACCGAGAACATTGAGAAACTTGGTTTTTAAATTCCTGTAAATCTAAAATTCTCCTGGAAATCATGAAACTTGGCATGGTGTCATGTCATGGCACTAACATGCTGTGGTAAAATATTTGGCCGAACTGGAACAAGTTTTGGTATAAGCTTCTTGCAAACTGGAGCTTCTCTCAAGAAGGCTCGTGGTTCTGAGAGGTAACATGTCACCTTTGTCTGCGAAATGATATACGCTGCCCCCATTGATTTCCTTTATAGAGGCAACATAGAACTATATGAGTGTCGTGTTAAATTTTGGAATTATTCCGGGTTCGTTTGGCCTTTTTGATACATTAGTTGAGTTTCTGGTCATTTCATGTGCATAATTCAAATTTGAACTACAAGCACATGCTCCAGTGCACCAAAGTTGGCTAAAAAATAGCATGTGTATCCTCGGGTGAATTTATAGGTCCCATGCAAGAATTGGGAATGTACTTCAAACATCTGGGCGTCGTGGCTCGGCCGAGGACATTGAGAAATTTGGTTTTCAAATTCTTGTAAATCCAAAACATGCCTGAAAATCACGAAACTCGGCATGGTGTCATGTCATGGCACTAACATGCTGTGGTAAATTTTTTGGCTGAATTGGAACAAGTTTTGGTATAAGCTTCTTGCAAGCCGGAGCTTCTCTCAAGAAGGCTCGTGGTTTTCAGAGGGAACGTGTCTCGTTTGTGTGCGAAACAATATACACTGCCCCCTTGACTTTCTTTACAGAGGCAACATAGAACTATATGAGTGTCGTGTTAAATTTTGGAATTATTCCGGGTTCGTTTGGCCTTTTTATACATTAATTGAGTTTCTGGTCATTTAATGTGCATAATTCAAATTTGAACTACAATCACATGCTCCAGTGCACCAAAGTTGGTTGAAGAATAACATGTGTGTCCTTGGGTGAATTTCTAGGTCCCATGCAAGAAATGGGAATTAAATTCAAACATCTCGGTGTCATGGCTTGGCCGGAAACATTGAGAAACTTAGTTTTTAATTCTTGTAAATCCAAAGCACGCACGAAAATCATGAAACTTGGCTTGGTGTCATGATGTGGCACCAACATGCCGTGGTAATTTTGCTGTCTGATTTGTGAAGGCGCACACATTAACAATTAACAAAGTCATTTTGGAACAAGTGTTGTCACATTACAATCGTAAACATAAGTATTATTGAAACCATGGGCGTTCTACTTACCATTTACGTGCCACCACGAGTCTCCTTTTTATTGGCTAGGAGGCGCCGTGCGGGGTGGCTATTTGAGTACGGGAGGCGTGCGATCAAGCCCCTGCGTGTGCTTATCGGGAGGAGAGCCCTTTGATATCCATCTGCCGCCCACGTCTCTCCCAAGATCTCCATTAATGGCGCCCGAGCCCCTGTTTAGTGGCGTGGCTATGTCTCACTCGACTGAGATTTAAGAGAGAAAAAAGAAAATCTGAAAAGAAAATTTTGCACGGATCTTGATGTAAGTTTCGATGGACCTATATAGCATCTACTGCGACTTATAGCAAGACTGATGAATATATAAGGACGACGATAGTGGATAATTATTGTCTTACATATTTAGGAAGATAATTAAAAAAGCTACATGCGGCTACGCCCGAAATACACATGGGCAAAAGGAGAAGGAAGACACATACCATGATCTGGCTCACTGATCTCTACTTTTTTGATGCGCTGCAGGTCGCGGAGACTAGTTCTCGCAGCGAGCGGTGATGATCTCTTTCATCAGTTTCATGTCCTTAATATGCTGCTTGGCAGCATCCATAGATTCCTCCACTAGCCTTTCGCACTCGATGTGGAGCATGGCATTCTCCTCCATAAGGTTCTTGAAGATGATGCCCGTCCTCTTCAACAAGGTAGCGGTCTCCTTCAACTGCTTTGTCCTTCCGGCGTTCTTCGCCCTTAGCAAGTCATGCTCGGCCCAGAGCTTCGCATTGCCCTCCCCTAGTTGTCGGATGATGCCGGTAGCCTATTCAAACACGGCTTTCATGTTGTCCTGCAACCTCGCCCAACCAGAGATATGATCCATCTAGCTATGGACGATCGCATGCATGCGCCTGTAAGAGTCTTCGCCTGCCTGTGAGACATTTTCCAAGGCCGGCACGACACGAGAGGACATCTCTGCTGCATTCATGGCACGGCGGGACATCTCCGCTCCTTCTGCGACGCGGCCGGACCAGTCTGCTGCATCGACGGCGCGACGGGACCTCTATGCTGCTGCGATTGCGTGGCAGGACATATCGGCTACTTTCGCGGCGAGGCGGGACATCTCTCGTGTTTTCGCTTCCATGCTCGCCTCTCCCTGGTGGTAATCTCTCGACCCAGAACTCATGCTGACCATGGCAGACGCAAGGGAACGATGATGAATGACTCGTTTGTTTTTGTGGATGAGGAGTTGAGGAGGAATGTGCAGTCATCTTGGAATAATAGTATTTGTAACGAAGTACTAATACGCTCCTAAGTGGGAAACTGTTTAGGTTGTGATCGGTGTGAACAAGTTTGCAATTAAATATAGCATGGTAGTAATTTGGAATTTGACGAGTTGCAAGCTCAAAATTTATTGACGGCTCTAGTTTCGAAGTGCGACACTATTCCCGGATGGCATAACATGGGCACGCGCTCTCGGCCATGGTGTAGTAGTTTTGTAATATGCCATGGTACATCTTTTTCTACTGCTGTGTACGTGCAATAACTGGCACTGTTGGATACATATCTTACGGTTATTGGGGCATTCGACAGGAATAGCCTCGTGGCGAGCTATAGACTAGTGTTTTTTCACACACATTACATCGACACATATCATCTCTCTCCCTCTTTCCCATGCACACACCTAGTCTCTCGGGACTTCTCGCACGCACCATCTCTAGCTCCCTAGGTCGATGCCACCCACATACACTCGTACTCTGAGTTTAGTACGTTATACACGAAGAGAAGAGGTGCATGCACGCACTCGTCCTCTCTCACACACGCATCTGTAGCTACGAATTGCAGTGTTCTCAACCATCCGATTGACTCTATCATAGGTTCCCGTTGCTCCTTGGCCTTGAGATTGAGAAGTTTAAAACATGGAGGCTAAGCTGGAGGCGCAAGGCTTTGGTTAATGTGCAGGCCGCACATAGCACCAACACGACACGAGCTTCGTCTGCCTGGTGCGCAGTCAGGTGAGTACTACTAGTACTACTACTACTTTGATGTGTCGCGTCAACTCGCAGACGTATGCAATACTTCCTCAACAAACAAGCATATAAGCTGCTTATACTTCTTACCCAAAGGATCTTCATATCCAATAGACACAAAATATTCGTTCGATCGATGGAAATTACTTGAACTACTGATATGATGTCGAAGTAATTGTTGCATCGCCACGAAAACTCACTATCTCTTAAGCTAAAGTAGACCAAGCTAACCCCTATATTAGCATATTACTAAGATAAACAGAAGGCATTGTAGAATCATTTAGGAGGTGAGCTTGCCAATCTGAATGTGGAGGGACACCGTCCTCGACAACCCAGCCACGGCCAGCAGCTTGGGCGGAACTGTGAAGAAGGTCAATGTCGGTGTCAAAACCGACAGATCTCGGGTAGGGGGTCCCGAACTGTGCGTCTAAGGTTGATGGTAACAGGAGACAAGGGACACGATGTTTACCCGGGATCGGGCCCTCTATATGGAGGTAATACCCTTCGTCCTGATTGATGAATATGAGTATTACAAGAGTTGATCTACCTCGAGATCAAAATGGCTAAACCCTAGAGGTCTAGCTTGTATGGCTATGATAATGAGTCTCCCCTATCCGGACTAAGTCCTCTGGTTTATATAGACACCGGGAGTATTTAGGGTTACACAAGGTCGGTTACAAAGAAGGGAATCTACATATCCGGTCGCCAAGCTAGCCTTCCACGCCAAGGAGGGTCCCATCCGGACACGGGTGCAGTCTTCAGTCTTCGTATCTTCACAGCCCATCAGTTCGGCCCATGGCTAACAGGCCGGATGCCCGAGGACCCCTTAGTCCAGGACTCCCTCAGTAGCCCCTGAACCTGGCTTCAATGACAAGGTATCCGGCGCATAGTGCTGTCTTCGGCATTGCAAGGCGGGTTCCTCCTTCCGAACTCCGAAATAGTGTTCGGACGAATTGATCGTGTCCGGACCTGTAACATACAACCGTAGAGAGTATAGTATTCTGCGAATCCAATCTGCTGACAACTTGTAGTAATGTGACGTCACACTTCTCGGTCATTATTTCAAACCGTTTCCCGTCCTGCTATTCCAAGTTTCGGGGCATGGTTTTCATTGACACGTTGAGGGAGTCCTGGATTAGGGGGTGTTCGGCTAGCCGGACTATACCTTCAGCCGGACTCCTGGACTATGAAGATACAAGATTGAAGACTTCGTCCCGTGTCCGGATGGGACTTTCCTTGGCGTGGAAGGCAAGCTTGGCGATGCGGATATTCAAGATCTCCTACCATTGTAACCGACTCTATGTAACCCTAACCCTATCCAGTGTCTATATAAACCAGAGGGTTTTAGTCCGTAGGACAACTTCATCAACTCCATAGACAACAATCATACCATAGGCTAGCTTCTAGGGTTTAGCCGCCTTGATGTCGTGGTAGATCTACTCTTGTACTACCCATATCATCAATATTAATCAAGTAGGACGTAGGGTTTTACCTCCATCGGGAGGGCCCGAACCTAGGTAAAACATCATGTTCCCTGCCTCCTGTTACCATCCGGCCTAGACGCACAGTTCGGGGCCCCCTACCCGAGATCCGCCGGTTTTGACATCGACATTGGTACTTTCATTGAGAGTTCCTCTGTGTCGTCGCCTTTAGGCCCGATGGCTCCTTTGATCATCAACAACGATGCGGTCCAGGGTGAGACTTTTCTCCCCGGACAGATATTCGCCTTCGGCGCCTTCGCTCTGCGGGCCAATTCTCTTGGCCACTTGGAGCAGATCAAAAGCTACGCCCCTGGCCATCAAGTCAGGTTTGGAAGCTTAAACTACACGGCTGACATCCGTGGAGACTTGATCTTCGACGGGTTCGAGCCACGGCCAAGCGCGCTACACAATCTCGAGGGGCATGATCTAGCTCTGCCTCCGAACAGTGTCCCGGAGGCCGCTCACGCTTCGCTTCCGACCTCCAACTCGGAGCCTATTGCGCCAATCGAGGACGAGCGGTTGGACGCCGCCTTGGGGGCTGCGATCTCAAAGGTCATCGAGCCAAACGCTAGCCCGGCACTCTGCACGACCCGTGACTCCGAGGATTCGGACTCCTCCCCGGATTCCGAACCCCCCACCCCTACCAATCGAATCCAATCGGGCGCCGATAATGGAGTTCATCGCCGTAGACATCTTTCAGCACTCGCCTTTAGGCGTCATCCCGAATTTTCTTAAGTCTCTCTCTTTATCAGGAGAGCCCTGGCCGGATTACGGTCAGCGAGGATGGGATACGGACGATGAAAAATTCAAAGCCCACCCACCACCCACTTGGTAGCCACTGTCGACAATTGAAACGACGTGCTCAACTTCGACTCCGGAGACATCGACAGCATGGATGACGATGCAGGAGATTTCGACGAACCAACGCCCACAGGGCATTGGATAGCCACCTCATCTCACGGTGTGTACATGGTGGATACACCTAAAGGAAGCGACAACTTGGAAAAAGGGGAAGGAACGGGAGATAGACCCCCCAAAAGCAATCAAAGCGTCGGCGTAAACGCTGACCCAAGCCCCGCCTCGATAAAAACCCAGCCATAGAGCAGGACGAGCAGGTCTTAGAGGAACCGTCCGAACAGGGCAACGCGGATGGAGAAACCGAACATCCCTCCTCTGGCGAAAACGGCATTCCGGACGACCTCACGCCGGATAAACCTATGGAGCAGAAGAATCTCCACGAGAGGCTCGTTGCAACTGCACGCACCCTAAAAAAGCAGAAGCGGAAGCTAAAAACAGCGGAAGATGCACTCCGGATTAGATGGAGCAAAGTAATCAATACCGCAGATAAATACGGCGACAGTCGCCGCACTAAAAGCTATCCGAAAAGAAAGCTACTGCCTGAATTCGACGAAGAGGCCCTAGAGCCCTCGCATTCAAAAAATGAGAAAGCCACACGGTCGGATAGACGACCCCATAAAGCGGCAAGCGGCGCCGCACTTAAATCGGCATGCGACCCACTTAAGGATATGCATCATGGCCCAGTCAGGTCCATTTATGGGCCAAGAAAGCAAACTCTTGTAAGCAATACTATGAAGCCATCATCAGAATCCAGCACACCCAAATAAAGGGGCGCCGCACACCCTCTATGTTTCACTGATGAAGTCCTGGACCACGAATTTCTAGAGGGATTCAAACCCGTAAACATAGAGGCATACGATGGAACAACAGACCCTGGAGTCTGGATAGAGGATTATATCCTCCACATACATATGGCTAGAGGAGATGATCTCCACGCCATAAAATATTTACCCCTTAAGCTTAAAGGGCCAGCCCAGCATTGGCTTAAAAGCCTTCCCGAAAACACAATTGGAAGTTGGGAAGAGCTCGAGGATGCTTTCCGAGCAAACTTTCAAGGGACCTATGTCCGCCCTCCGGATGCAGACGATCTCAGTCATATAACTCAACAACCCGGAGAATCAGCTCGGCAGTTTTGGAATAGATTCCTCACTAAAAAGAATCAGATAGTCGATTGTCCGGACGCTGAAGCCTTAGCAGCTTTCAGGCATAACGTCCGAGACGAATGGCTCGCCAGACACCTCGGCCAAGAAAAGCCAAGAACAATGGCCGCACTAACAAACCTCATGACCCGCTTTTGTGCTGGGGAGGACAACTGGTTGGCAAGGTGCAGCCCCAGCGACCCAAGTACATCCGAAACTAGGGATGGAAACGGAAAAACGCAACGCAACAAGGACCGTCGCTGGACTAAAGACAAAAGTCTGAAGAGCACAGCAGTCAATGCCGGATTCAAAGGCTCACGACAAAATCAGGCAAAATCGCCCCCCCAGGATAACAGGGATGATCCATCCAACCTAAATAAAATCCTGAATAGGATATGTCAGATACACAGTACTCCCGGGAAGCCTGCTAACCATACCCACAGAGACTGTTGGGTTTTCAAACAATCCGGCAGACTCAATGCCGAACACAAGGGGCTCGACATACCAAGCAAAGACGAGGATGAACCCCAAAAGCAGAGTACCAGGAAACAAAAGAACTTCCCACAAGAAGTAAAAACAGTGAACTCACTTCACATAACAAAATGTGCGGCGCCCATAAAGGTACGCACCACACGGCCCATCCCCAAAGGGTCCGGCCACTGGTTGTCAAAACCGATAACCTTCGATCAGCTAGATTATTCTAGAAATATCAAGAATGCAGGCTGGACTGCCTTGATACTCGATCCAATAATTGGAGGACTCCAATTTTCAAATGTCCTTATGGACGGCGGCAGTGGACTAAACCTGATATATCAGGATACAATCCAGCACATGAGGATAAACCCAGCAAGAATCCGCCGCAGCAAAACCTCCTTTCAAGGGGTAATACCTGGTCTGGACACTCGTTGTATGGGTTTTCTCCGGCTCGATGTCATATTCGGCACTGCCGATAACTTCCGCCGTGAAAAGCCGACCTTCCATATCGTCCCATTCTCAAGTCGCTATCAAGCACTACTGGGACGCGAAGCTTTCGCCCGCTTTAACACAATACCGCATTATGCATCTCTTACGCTTAAAATGCCCGGTCCACGAGGCATCATCTCTTTGAAGGGAAAGCACTAAAGTGCGCCTCCCCAAGCGGAGGACTGTGCGGCCGCTTTGACAGCCCCACAGCAAAATGGCCTCACCGGCCAGAAAAAACTTCGAAATAGGTCATTAAAGACCACGAACGCGGATAGACGAGTTCGGTACAAAATCATCATGCAGGCTTAGTGGCCATATACCCCCGCACTAGGGGCTCCATGCATATACAACAAGAGACAATAATGCTCAATTTTATATATTTTACTTTACACTTTGTTCACTTTAAATTTTTTTCGGCACGACCCGTTTTCAACTCAGTTCCTCTCTTTTACAGATGAACGTAGTGCGGCGCCCGTCCAGGACATGGCACAACGGAGACACAGGCGCAAACGTGCAGTAGGGACCCGTCCTAAAGGATTCTTTTTAGATTAAGACCCTGCGTAAACCTTTTTACTGTGTCTTGTTGCTACACATCCCCTGATTTTTTCTGATATAACCAAGGAGGAGGCTGGCGTCTTGGCATGTGGCCACATCAGAATTTTTGCATGTACCTGGACACTAGGGGCTTTTTTAATAAAGAGTGTTGTTTCGCCCGCACTCACGAAGACCGAATACCTTAGGGAGTGTTCGGCGTCGCGAGTTTTGGAATTATATGCATCAGCTCCGAATCATGTCTTTGGTCAAATGTTGGGTTGCCCGGCTCCTGAGTTCGGCTATCTTACGTTCCGCTATATCGGCTAAGGTAGCACCAGGGAAACTACTGCGATTATGCCCCGGTTCGGCCGGGCAAGCACCTTAGTAGAGAAAGCCGAAAACTAACTGTCATGATGTAGCATGAGACTGGTCAGCCACTCGATGACCTAGCGAAATCTGTTCGGCCTGTCGCAGCTCCTCCTTCACAACTCTCATCACAGAGTGCGCGTCCTTGGCATTGGCAGCAGCCTTCTCTAAGTCCGTCTTTTTTGCCTGGTCTTCTTCTTCAAGAAGTCTGCAATGGTCTGTAGTGCTTTTTAACTTTTCGGCCATCTTGGCCATCTCTTCCTTGCTTCGGCAATGGGCAGCCTATTCGGCTCTCAGCTCTTCAAGGGCTTTCCTGGCGGCCGCATCACTTTTTCTGGCTTGCTCTTTAGCTCGGGCAAGTTCTGCCCTAAGACTCTCCACGGCGGCCACACCATCTGCGTCAAGCACAAACATTGTAAGACGCAGGCATCAAACTGTTCTTACCTGATGCCGCTCAGGGAATTGCATACCTTGAGCCTCCTCAAGCCGCTTGTTGACAAGCATGATGTCGGCTTCAGCCACGTCCAGTTGCCGCTTCAGTTCGGCAAAATCGTCAGTTTGGCTCGATTCCGGACACCCTGCCGCCTACATTCAAAGGTGACATCTTAGACCTGGGATTATGATCCTCCACATGCCGTCATTTCTTGACAACACGCAGAGTCTCAGGGGCTACTATCTACACAGGACGCATCTTATTCATGCACAATTGCCAAAAGTGTACATTATCTAATATACCTCGAAACCCGTCAGTAAACTTTTGACGGCCTCATGCAATCCACTCTCTACGGATGAAATCCTTTCAATCACCGTGCCCATCAAGGCATGGTGCTCCTCTGAGATACAAGCTCGCCCCAGCAGAATCTTTAGCTCCTCCGAGCAAGCACCAGACGGTGTCGGGCTCATCCCATGACCTCTTTCGAAGTCCGGACGCGGAGAACCTCGGGGGGCCACACTATCTTCCCCTCCTATCGGATTCGGAGAAACCCTCCGCGACGACATCTCAGGATCGCCCGCCTCGCTAGGCGGCACGGCAGGAGGAGGCGTCCCGCTCTCCATCATCTCCGGAAGAAGATCCCCCGAAGACGAGCTCTGCTGAGAAGGGCTGAGGTCCGGGCTACAAGGTAAAAGTTTGGTTAATCTTCTCAGACATAAATCAAGGATTTCCTTCATCCCTCAAAAGGAAAATCTTTCTCTACTTACGGCTCGCTGGAGGGCTGATCCCCTTGAGGGTGTAGTCCGACCGAGGAACTCCCCAGCGTCGGACCCTCTGACGAGGATTTTCTCCCCCGCTTTGCGGCCATGGTTTCCGGGTCGTCAGAGGCGGCTCTCTTCTTCCCCTTAGGAGAGGAATCGTCGGTTCCTCCCTTCGGAGCAGCCTCCTTCGAGGAGGCCATAGCTTCCTTGTCCTCCCCCTCCAAAGGCATTATCTTCAGCATCCTGACTAGCATGGGATCCGACCTGGTTTCAGGAAGGGGAGCCTGATACCTGATCAGCTTTGCCTTCGCTATCCACTCCTGTTTAAAAGGACGACTCTTTTAGGGGCCAGTTTATGACAATTATACGGATAGAAGGTCCGGGCACAAGGTTGCTTACTTGAGTATCCGGGTGATTGCGGCTTAGGCCTGCGTCCTGGGTTAAATCCGGACACATCTCTTGTGATCCGAAGAACAGTTTGTACATCTCCGCGGGCGTTGCGCCCATGAAGTTCTAGAGAGCTCGCGGTCCCTCTGGATGAAACTCCCACAGGCGAAGGGGGCGTCGTTTGCCGGGCAACATTCAGCAAATCAGCATGACTTGCATCACCTTGACCAAGCTGAGGTCTCCTTCCAAGAGATCCTTAATTCGGCTCTGTAACAAGGGCACGTCTTTGGGAAAACCCCAATTTTACCCTCCGTTGACCCATGACGCTTGCCGTGGTGGGGGACCCGAGCGAAAGGCAGGAGGCGCCACCCATTTTGTGCTCCGGGGAGCGGTGATATAAAACCACTCTCGTTGCCACAAGCCTAGCTCCTCTCAAAAAGAGCCCTCAGGCCATGGAACATCAGCATTTTTGCTTATAACAGCGCCTCCATACTCTGCGTGCCGTCCCTCGATCATCTTCGGCTCCACTTTGAAGGTCTTGAGCCATAGTCCGAAGTGAGGGGTAACACGGAGGAACGCTTCGCACACAACGATAAACGAGGAGATATGGAGGATGGAGTCCGGAGCTAAGTCGTGGAATTCCAGCCCGTAATAAAACAACAGTCCCCTCACAAAGGGAACCATTGGGAAGCCCAACCCCCGAAGGAAGTGAGACATGAACACCACGCTCTCACCGGGCTGGGGGCTAGGAATGACCTGCCCTTGAGCAGGCAACCTATGCCGAATTTCGCCGGTCAGGAACTTAGCCTCTCTCAACTTTAGCACGTCCTCTTCCGTGATGGAGGAGGGAATCCGTCGGCCTTGAAGGTCGGAACCGGACATTGTCGAAGGTCCGAGGCGCCTGGAATCTGGAGCCTAGGGTGTTGGAACTCGAGGCGACGGACGAACTTGTTTTAGATTGGAGAAAAGATAAGGCCCTGGTCTCTTTATAAGGAGCCCTCCCCGTAACCGTTTGGGACTCGCCTTTAATCGAGGAAACATGCTAACGGGCACGATTGGGTTACCCACATCCGTATTGATGAGAATCCCGTAAAAGGGGGGTACACGATCTCTGCTTTGACAAGACATGCCAAGGAAACCGCCTCGCAAAACACGCTAAGGTGAAAAAGTAAAAACGATTCGTAAAGGACTTGGCCGTAGTGTGATGGCGCACTGCAGAATAAGTCAGCAGATTGGATTTGTGTTAATATTATTCTCTCTATGGCAATATGTGGAAACTTACTTTGCAGAGCCGGACACTACTCTTGGTGTTTACAATCTTCTATGAAGGACTTGGAGGAGGAACCCGCCTTGCAATGCCGAAGACAATTTGCGCCGGACTCATCGTCATTGAAGCCTGGTTCAGGCGCTACTGAGGAAGTCCTGGATTAGGGGTGTTCGGGTAGCCGGACTATACCTTCAGCCGGACTCCTGGACTATGAATATACAAGATTGAAGACTTCGTCCCGTGTCTGGATGGGACTTTCCTTGGCGTGGAAGGCAAGCTTGGCGATGCGGATATTCAACATCTCCTACCATTGTAACCGACTCTATGTAACCCTAACCCTATCTGGTGTCTATATAAACCGGAGGGTTTTAGTCCGTAGGACAACTTCATCAACTCCATAGACAACAATCATACCATAGGCTAGCTTCTAGGGTTTAGCCTCCTTGATCTCGTGGTAGATCTACTCTTGTACTACCCATATCATCAATATTAATCAAGTAGGACGTAGGGTTTTACCTCCATCGAGAGGGCCCGAACCTGGGTAAAACATCATGTTCCCTGCCTCCTATTACCATCCGTCCTAGACGCATAGTTCGGGACCCCCTACCCGAGATCCGCCGGTTTTGACACCGAGACATGTCTTTTCGAAGCAGAGATCGTGTCCCCTAATTGCGGGATTTTCACCAATACGAGCATGGGTAACCCAACCGTCATGCGGAAAAGATTCCTTAGGAATAGGCAGGTTCTTAGGCTTAGGAGGAGTCGTTCAATACCCGCGGCTTCAGTAAAGGAACCAAGGGCCGTCCTTTCAGGCCAAACCTCTCCTCAGCCTTCCCAATCTCGAGCTCTAGCACCCAAGGTTCGACTTCATTGTTCCAAGCCTCCCCATCATGTCCGGATCCAACTTTCAAGGCCGATGGGTGGCTTCCTCCGTTACAGAAGAGCATATCGCAAAGCTTCGGGCAGCCAGATATTTGACCATGGAGGTCCACCACAGGCTTCCTGCTCAAGGACAGGTTATTTCCACCCCTAGATCCGGCGAGAGGGTCGTATTCATCTCCCACTTCCTCCGAGGGCTAGGGTTCTCTCTACACCCCTTCGTCCGGGGGCTAATGTTTTATTACGGACTAGATTTTCATGACCTAGCCCCGGACTCTATCCTCCATGTCTTGGCGTTTATCATTACATGCGAGGCCTTCCTCTGAATCCCCCCACACTTTGGCTTATGGCTCAATACCTTCAGTGTGAAGCCGAAGGTAGTCGATGGGGAACAGGTGGAGTGCGCAGTGCTATGATTAGTCAACTCACCAACACTCCTTGGACAAAAGGTTCTTTTACCAAAACTTCCAATCACTGGCAGCGGGAGTGGTTTTACGTTACGGAGCCCCACATCACCAAGTGGGTAGCTGCACCCACATTCCATCCTGGCCCACCGTTATAGCTCGCATCATGGGTCAACAAGGGGCTGAACTTGGGATCAGTTGATGAAGTCTAGGCTTTACAAAGCCGCATCCGAACCCTCCTCGAGAGAGACATCGATATTGTCAACGTGATCCAAGTGATGTTATTTCGCCGAATCCTGCCATGCCAGCGCAGGTCTCGCCACATGTGGGAGCTTAATCCAGAAGGACCACAAACCCTCCAACACTTCTTCGGTACCACACACAAAGGGATGTGGAAGTTATTTTTCGGGAAGCAGAAACATTGGCCGGACACTACCGAGGACGCTGGCCTTAACTGCAACAGTCTGGATACCCCGGTAAGCAGTTGGCTCCCGAACACTTTGTAATTATGCATACCATAATATGGTACTGAGCAAGCTATCTTTTTCCAGGGCTGGACAAAGAAGGCGGAACTAATTATGTGTTTGGCTCCTCTGCCCGAGGGCCCAGCGAATCCTGTTCTAACAAGGATGCTGGCCCTGGCACCACACCAGATGCGTGTGAAGGAGGGCGAGGCGGAGAGTGAGAGGATGAAAGATGGCCCCTATTCCAATGGTGCATCGACTTTGTGTCCGGAGGAATCAAAATCCCCTCATCAGAAAACAAAAGTGAAGGGGGGGCACTGTCTCCTTCCCACTTAGGAAGAAAAGGGCCGCCTCCGAAGATTGGGAGAAGCAGGCTCCTAAGCGAGGCAAGATGCCTCAGGTGGGTGGCTCGGGCTTGGAGGACGTCGAAGCGCAGTCTCATGACGAGGACAAGCCTCAGGCCAAATCGTAAAGTGAATAAGGCTGTTTTAAACATGTCCCATTCTTTTCTTATAATGCCTGATATATATATATATATATATATATATATATATATATATATATATTGCAGCTCAGCACACAGTCTTCCTCAACAATCCTCTTCCTCGGGGGACCTTCTCCCGGAGATGATGGAAAGCGAGACGCCCCCACCGGCCTCTCTATCCCACAGGGCGGATGACTTCGAGGTGTCGTCGCGGAGGGTCTCCCCTGACAAACAAGTGGTGCAAGGAATGATGAAGACATTACACGAAGGTGATACTTCGGTGGCCCAGGGTCCGGGGAACAACAATGAGGGCCCCGAACAATACGGTATACAACCGGACACGAATGAACGGATCCCTTCAAAGGGTGGCCGTACTCCTATGGTAGCCTCTGGAGACCCAGAGGCGCCGGATATCTTGATGAACATGCTGCGGCAGGTGTCCGTCTGAGAGGAACATCATAGCTTGATGTGAACGGTGGTTGAAAAGGTCCAGTCCGCGAAAAGCGGATTGGATGAAGCCTTCGCGAGCCTACTAAGAGGCTTCAAGGTTTGTACAGTAATATGTGCAATTGTGTTTTATTTGCAAAATACACCTGTGTACAGATAGTAGCCCTTGAGACTCGGGTTGGCTTCCCATGGGAGGCGAATGGAGGATCAAGAAGAAATATTCAAGGAATAATCTTATCAACTTTATCACAGGCTGCTTCCCCTTGGCTACTTCCCAGACTACGGATATTGCCGAGCTGCAACGGAAGCTTGATATGGCCGGGGTTGACATTGCGTTAATCATTATGCGTCTTGACGAATCGCAAGGTATATATTCGGGGTAGTCCCTTCACATACATTGTTGTGATATAAGCATGATGCTGAAAGTTATATACTGTAATATGCATGGCTGCAAATGGTGCTTCCACCGTTGAAATTCTTCGTGCGGAGCTGGCCCGGGCCAAGGAGCAGGCCCGGTGTAGTAATGCAGCTGCCGAAAAGGCATCGGCTGAGTTAAAAGCCGAATGAGCTGCTTGGCGTCAAGACGAGGAGAAGATATCCACGATGGCGCTCGAACTAAAAAATGCTGCTAGCCGCTGTGAATTCCTTGAGAAGGAGAATGAAGCCAAAATGGCTGAAATTGACAAGGCCTTACGAGAGGCGAGAGAAGCGCGGCCTGAATCCAAAGCCGCCCATGAGGAGATCCGGCAAGCTTGGGAGATTGCGGCTGGTGAGCCATTTTTGCTATAGACTAAGTTCGGCGACCGAACTATGCTTAGCTTAACCAATTGTGGAGTTCTCCGGACGAGTTTTTAGACTTGCCGAAGAGTTCTTCCGATGCGGCGCAGTTTTACCAGGCGCGAGAGGGGTATGCAATGGAGAAGCTTTCCTGGTCACAATTCGGCGCGTCGAAGCACCCCCTGTTACTGAATGAGAAGATGTCCCAGTGGGCCGAGCTTCATAGGATATCTGGCACTGCCATGAAGAACGCCATAATCCGGTTATGGCCAACTGAGCCTGTTCCGAATAGTTACTTCGGCTTGGTGCAGCGGCTTGTTGACGCGGTGCCACGTATCGACGCTGTGAAGCGGTCGATGTGCATCGAGGGTGCACGGATGGCCGTTGCTCGAGTCAAGACATTCTGGGGGAAGATGAAGGCCATCGATATTGCGGTGAAGAGTCCACCCAAGGGCAAGGACCGCCACGAACCAGACCATTATTTTGAAGACGTCCTAGTGGCCGCCCGCTTGATAGAGGGCCAGTGCTCGAAAGACATAATGTTCGAGTGAGGTGTATGGGAATTGTACGAGATAATTTTATAGTTAATCTATTTTTATATATTGCTCGAAAGTTTGTGTTCCTCCTATGCGGCCGTTTTAATATAATCTGAAAGTTTTCCAGTCGTCGGCTTCAGCCGCCTCGTAGGAAGTATGGGGGTGTTCAAAAAAGCATTTGATCACTCTTGACCCAACATCTTGGTCCGTGAAGGAGGTGTCAATGCGGCAAACCAGGCAACCAGACTATAGGGTATTAACACTTTCACTTAGCCATAGGAGTTTTATGGTGGGTCTACGACATAGCCCCTGGTATGTATGTAGCTTATTCATATGATGCATGTACATATTTGACCGAAAAGAGGTCCTTCATGTGACACGGAGGAATCTCTTGAGATTCCGATAAGTCATCGAGTGGTTGACCGGCCCTCGCCGCATCATGACAGTCAGTTTTCGGCTTTCTCTACTCAGGTGCTGAGCCAGGTGAACCGGAAGCACAATCGCAGTAATTCTCCCTTTACTACCCTAGCCGATAGAGCGGAACGTAGGATAACAAGCACAGGAGCCGGGCAACGCAACTATTGACCAAAGACTTGATTCGGAGCTGATGCATACAAGGCCAAACTCGCGACGCCGAAGTATGCTGTAAAAGCTGTTCGGACTTTGTTGGCAACTCAATTGTTCCTGTATCGAGCCCCTGGCAAGTTTAAGCCAGGTTATATTTGTGAGACAACCATAGGAGGCATATTCATTTGCAGAAAGACGCGGATGATTAATTCGGGTAATGTGAACTAGGACTTGAGCGATATGCCAAAAATTACTTTATATATATAAAGGCCACGACCCCGGCTATTTGATATGCCCTGGGTCGAAGGCAGAGGAAAAAGGCATGTTACAGACTCAAAAAAGAGTGTGGCCTACAAAAAGTTATTTTGGACCTCCTGTCGCACGTCTGTGCCGCCTGTCCTCGCCGATGGGAATCCTTGAAGGAAGTAGCCCCGTAGGTGAGTGTACGGATCCGAACTCCGATAGAGTCGTTCTTAGATGTTTCTCCTTTGCGCCACCTGTTTTTAAGAGATAGTGAAGAAAGAAAAAGGAAAGTGGATAAAAATGTTACCGGAGTGCTTGCCGACTTGTCCGTATTATGCTTCCGCCAATGCCCATGGTATCTTAACTACGTAGTTATGTATGTGCAGTATAGTTTTAACAGGTATATGAGATGGGCAATGGAAGCCGAACTACTATTTCTGCTCCAGAGTTGATCGATCTTCGAGGGGAAATTGCTTCTGACCCCCGGCATTTGGCTGGTGAACCACTCCGTCGTCCCTATTGCCCGGCGGCCCCACTCCCTTTGTGTTCGGTGTTTAGCTTTCCGGCCTTCTTGAGGACCCAACAACTTCTGTTCGTATGGTTAGCTGGTTTATTGGGGTGGCCGTGAATCTGGCAGGGTCGGTCTAGTATCCTGTCTAGGTTGGATGGTCCATCTCTGTTTGCCTTGAATGGCTTTTTCCGTTGACCGGGCTTGGGATTGCTGAATCCGGCATTGACCGTTGTGTCGTGTGATCTTTCATTATCATCGCGACTATTGTGTTTGCTTTGTCGTGGCTTGCCATTGCCGTCTTGGATTTCGGAAGTGCCCAAGTCGCTGGTGCTATTGCTTCTGCGAGCGAGCCAACTGTCTTCTCCCGCGCAAACGTGGGTCATTAGAGCGGTAAGGGCTGTCATGGATCTTGGTCCTTCTTGACCGAGGTGGCGTGCAAGCCATTCATCTCGGACGCTGTGTTTAAAGGCCGCAATGGCTTCTGCGTCCGGATAGTCGACGATTTGGTTCTTTTTAACTAACAATCTAGTCCAGAGCTTCCTGGCTGACTCTTCGGTCTGCTGGATAATGTGACTTAAGTCATCAGCGTCTGGTGGCCGGACATATGTTCCTTGGAAGTTGTCGCGAAAGGCGTCCTCCAAATCTTCCCAGCTGCGAATAGATTTTTCTGGAAGACTATTTAACTAGTACCGTGCTGGTCCTTTGAGTTTTAGTGGTAGGTATTTGATGGCATGAAGGTCGTCTCCGCGGGCCATGTGGATATGGAGGAGGAAGTCCTTGATCCATACCATGGGATCCGTTGTTCCATCGTATGATTCGATATTCATAGGTTTGAATCTGTCTGGGAATTCATGCTCCATTACTTCGTTTGTGAAGCAAAGAGGATGTGCGGTGCCTCTATGTTGGGCCACACTGCGACGTACCTCCGATGGAGTCCGTTTGCGGTTTTCGGCTTGGGTGTGGCTAGGTTTGTCACGTCCGAATAGGTGGCCATCGTTGCGTGTCGAGGTATGTCCTCGCGATCCGTAGGTTGCTCTTGAGTGTCCTGCTTTACTACCCAAGTCCTGTTGACGGTCGTATGCACGACCCCGAGCTATTTTGTTCTTGCCTTTACGGCGAGGTGTGCGGTCTGGTGTTCGGCTTGAGTTGCCGCTTTACCTGGACCAAGTTGTGGCCGACCTGACGCCTTGTGCGATAATGGCGTGGGCTCAAGCGCCTTGTCGTCGCCCTGGGGTAGCAATCTACTCTTTGGGTAGCTTTTGGTTGGGCCACTAAGGCCGTATTCGTCGGCGGCCAGGACTTTGGTCCATCTATCATTGAGCAGATCATGGTCAGCTTGAAGCTGCTGCTGCTTCTTTTTCAGTCTCCTTGCAGTGACTATTAGTTGGTGCTTGAAGCGCTCCTGCTCAAGAGGTTCCTCTGGCACGATGAAATCCTCGGTGCCGAGGCTCACCTCATCCTCAGAGAGCGGAAGGTAATTGTCTTCCTCCGAATCTTTGTGCGTGGCCTGTTTATGAGGGCTAACCTGCCCATCTTCCCGTTCATCTTGTTCATTAGGTGTATCAACGGGGTCTTCGTTGTCTTCGGCATCATCGTCCATACCGTCAATGTTCTCGAAGTCGTGATCAAGTGTATCGGTCGAATCCTCGACTCTGGCTATGAAGTGGGTGGTGGGTGGGAAGCAAAATTCTCCACCGTCAGCCCCTGGTCCGAGCCGGATATAGTCCGGCTGTGAGTCCTCCACGAAGGACATGTTCTTTAATGAGTTTAGCACATCGCCCAAAGGCGAGTGCTTGAAGATGTCTGCGGCGCTGAACTTGAAGATTGATAAATGATCGAGTTCGGCATCCGCGGGCTCACATGGTTTGGAACTTACGGCCGGAGACGAATCTGGGGTTCCGGTGACAAAGATGTCGTGAGAGGTTAAGTCTGTGAGCGGCTCCAACGCCGTGGAATCTGTGGCCCCCGTGGTGGGGTTGATCCTCCCGTCCTTGGATGGCGCAGTTTGCTCCGGATCTAGGGCCAGAGTGGTTACAGGAGCAATTTTCCTGGATGCGGCATGATGATAGATTTAGGTCATGATCATCGGGGTGACCGGGAGTGGCTACCGCGGTCTCGAATCCGGCGAAGATCAAGTCTCCACGGATGTCGGCAACATAGTTCAAGCTCCCAAATCTGACCTGATGGCCAGGGGCGTAGCTTTTGATCTGCTCCAGATGGCCAAACAAGTTGGCCCGTAGTGTGAAGCCACCGAACACGAAGATCTGTCTGGGGAGGAAAGTTTCTCCTTGGACATCGTCATTATTGAAGATTGAAGGGGGCATCAAACCTTTTAGCGATAGCACAGAGGAACTCTCAATGAAAGCCCCAATTTCGGTGTCAAAACCGGCAGATCTTTGGTAGGGGGTCCCGAACTATGCGTCTAAAGTCGATGGTAACAGGAGACAAGGGACACGATGTTTACCCAGGTTCGGGCCCTCTCTATGGATGTAATACCCTACATCCTGCTTGATTGATATTGATGAATATGACTATTACAAGAGTTGATCTACCTCGAGATCGCAATGGCTAAACCCTAGAGGTCTAGCTTGTATGGCTATTATAATGAGTCTCCCCTATCTGGACTAAGTCCTTCGGTTTATATAGATAGCGAGAGGATCTAGGGTTACACAAGTTCGGTTACAAAGAAGGGAATCTACATATCTGGTATCCAAGCTTGCCTTCCATGCCAAGGAGAGTCCCATCCGGACACGGGTGCAGTCTTCGGTCTTCGTATCTTCACATCCCATCAGTTCAACCCATGGCTAACAGGCCGGACGCCCGAGGACCCCTTCGTACAGGACTCCCTCAGTCAACTCCTGCACGGCGACGTCGCCGGGATCCTTGCTGCTTGTCACCTCGATCTCCACCTTGATGGCGTCAGTCCTTCCTTTCGGCTCCCCCGGCGGGCTGTTCGCCCACAGGTTGGCCGCGTAGTGCGGCGGTGGGGACGCCCCGCTCTGATGCATATGACCGACACGGCGATATGTGCGCAGATGTCGAGAATGCTGCCGACCAAGAAAAATAGCGGCCGTCCTCCTCTGCAAATAGCAAGAGCCGTGGCTCTGACACTGGCACTTGCAGCTGCAGCACCTTGCCATCCTGGATCCTGTGCATGGGAATGGGATGCACGGTGCTGATGTGGTAGTGGAGCGCTCGCGGCAGGCCTTCGTAACCGCAAATGGGCACGAGGCATTTGTAGGGCGCGAGTGGACACACGCTCTGGTCCTCAGCGAGCTTGTGGTAAGTGACATAGAGCCCACAACCTTCATGCGGCCACTCCACCCTCACCGAGGAGAGGACGACATCCATCGCCGTGTTTCGCACATCGAAGCCGCCGCCGTGCTCACACTTCTGGCACTGCCACTGGTTCTCGGGGCGCTTCAGCGGTAATCCGCGCAGGCCAGGTGCCCTCCCTTGCACTGCACAAATTAATCGAACATCACATCAATCAATAAACCTGCACCTTACTCGATCAGCCAAATGGACGAGGTGTATTCGAACCTCATACACTAGAGGCTTCAAGAGGTGGAGGCACAAGGGGCAGTGGAACAAGGTGAGGTCCATAGAGACCATAGAGAGCTCCATCGTCGGGTCCTATTCCGTCGGCATGATCTCGCCCTATTCGTGCACAACCATCTCTCGCTTTAGGTCTGGGGCATTAGAAAGTTTTACTATCACATGTTAATACTACTTCAAGGTTCATTAAATCAACACATGCAAGTATGAAAAGGAAAGTCACGGCATGCATACATGCGTTGTAATTAAAGCATCGGTAAATGCAAATATTGAAATATATCGAGTGCACTACTTTGATGTGTCGCATCAACTCGTACAACAAGGAGAAGTTTGATACTTTGATTACAACACCCTCTCCCTCGCCCATGAGCGTGGTGGCTCGTAGGACTAGGAGAAGCTTTCTCTACACGCTCTACCTCCCACACGCGATGGACATGCAATAGTTCATTCGGTGTCAGGGACAGAAGCATACTAGTAGTACTCCACTACATTAGTACCATCATTGTTCCACTTCCCAAGGAGGTGAAGAGCCAAGCGTAACCCGAACACTTGTGTGGCAGTTTCATGTGTAGGGGAGGTAGTATAGTGACATAGTCTAGGATAGCGTGTACAGCTTAAAATCGTTGCAGTCGACTCCATGCTATGAGGCCGTCTCAAAGCATTTTTTTGATTAAAATAATCTTCTGGCTCTACCTGTCATCCTCATGATTGTAGCTTGCACGCTCATCTGGTCAAGACAAGAATATATATATATATATATATATATATAAATTTGTGTTGGGGTAAATGTTAGAGGTCGCGGCAAATATATTTGTACACTGTGGGTCCTTTAGCCAAGTTTAGAGGCAAGCATGTGGGCTAGTGCTATGATGTGTCGTGTCAACTCGTACAATGAGGAGAAGCTTGATTTTACTACTAGTACGCCCTCTCCCTCGCCCATGCGCGCGGTGGCTTGCAGATGAGGAGATGCTTTTGCTTTTACTACTCCTACACCAAGCTCTCCCTCACCCACGCGGTGGACTGGACATGCAGCAGTTGATTCGATACTGTAGAAGTAGTAACATCATTGTACGACTTCTCGAAGAGGCAAAGAGCCAAGTGCAACCCAAACATGGCAGTTGCTAGTAACATGCTTTTGTTACTAGTCCATGTTACTACCTTAATAATGGGTAGTAACATATGGATGGTAACATACAAGCCTTCATTAATTGAAACATAGACTCATTTACCTCACATTTATTGCATCTTCCTCTCATCTTCTCTCTATCCATTTCCTCACATTTATTGCATCTACCTTGGACCACACATATAGCCAGGATCTTGCATGATATTAGACTAGCCACAATGGAGAGTAACATACACTGGTAACATACACATATCCCTAGACTATGTTACTATCTTCATTTTGTGTAGTAATATAAGTGTGGTGTCATGCAAAGCTTCATTTATTAGGTTATAGAATCATATTTCATTGGGACATGTGATGTTACAGTAACTAGCTAAGTTACTCAAACTACCTCTCTCCTCATTAACTCATTGCCACATAAGCAAATTTGCTAAGTTGGACTCGATGTTACTGTTGAAGTTACTCCCACTGTGGCTAGTCTAACTTTTTATGTCTTTCTCCTCCACATAGACAAAATTGCCATGTAAGCAGGCTATAAGCCCACTACCGTACTTGCTCTTAATAGTATAGCCCTGTAAACCGGAAAGCAGGGACTACTCCCCCTGTTCCTAAATATTGTTCTTTCTAGAGATTTCAACAAGTGATTACACCATCATAAATGAGAACATACAGAACAAAATGAGTGAATCTACACCATAAATAAATACATAGTTCTCTCGTTTTCCTCTCCGTCTTGGTCGTGATGCACAATATTGAGTATACTACTACTGACTAGTCTCTTTTTGACACACATTTATGTTGATACGGGTTGAATACCAATGAAGCAGAGGGTAGCGGTTCCCGAAATGTTGAACGGTCAATGATGCCTCCATATTCAATTAGCATGTAGAGGTAAGTAATTGGAGAAGCAGAATGGAGCCAGCACGATGTGAATGCAACGCAGTTCAGACTCTCATATCACGGCACCCCACCACTCCAATCCATCTACTCTGAGTCTCTACACAACACTGCCCACTCCAATCCTAGACCAAGACCAAGTGATCAGAAGCCACAAGCACCCATGGCGTTGATGGACGCGAGCCGCAGTCGGCTGTGTCGGATCGTCCAAGACGCCGTCCTGCAGCCCCGCACCGCGCAGCATTTCCAGATGGTGCTGGCGATCGTCAGCGTCATAGCCCTTGTCGACGCTGGCTTCGCCTCTCGCATGTACCAGATAATGGTCAACTCCATCTACAAGTTCACCGCCATCAAGAAGCGCGCGGACGACCATGCTGTACTGCTCCAGCCTGCGCGCCCAGGCTCCTCATTGTCTGGCACCCTCATTGGCCTCCAAGGTGATGAACACTTTGAAGCACTGGTGGCCCTGCAGCTGCAAGAGGTCGCGACGAAGAATGTGCACCTCGAGGCCGCGCTCGCCGCGCAGTGCCTCGCTATGCCAGAAACCGTCGAGCTGCACATCCACGTCTACGAGGAAATCGTCTACTTAGGCCACTACAAGGCCAGCAAGGACAGAAAGTCATTGGTCGTCTTACAGCAGCTAGAATCTTTGGACGCCATTGTTTAGAAGCACGTCGACCAAGCCACGAAAGCCGCTGCTACTTAGTCCCTTTTGCAATTTGTGATAAATTTTGACCAAAGATTTAACTGACAAAATATTAGTGCATGTCAACAAAAATTATATTGTTTGATTTGTATTTGATCATAATTTTCAATGATATAATTTTGGTTACATGCGTGAACCTTTTGTTAGTCAAATTTATGGTCAAAATTTTGCACAGATTACAACTGGGAGTAATAAACTAGGACGGAGGTAGACTGGTCCGTCACAATTGTGTTTTGTGTCTAATTTTGACTTCTGCGACCCAACCTACATGGAGGGAGTACTGTATATATTGGCACGACAACCGAACTTATATATATTCAAAACTGAGCGTTACTACATGTCACGAGTTCCAAACGAGAAAGCGGAACAAGTAAAAAATGATTGTGCTGTTTGTGTCGGACCCCCACACGGTCGCGGTGCACAATGTAGTAAATGACTAGTCTCTTCTTGACCCGCATTTACATTGATATGGCTTGAATGCCAAGGAGGGAGAGGGTAGCGGTTCCCGATGCGTTGAACGGTCAATGATGCATCCTCAATTAGCATGCAGAGGGAATTAATTGGAGAAGCATAATGGAGCTAGCACGATCTGAATGCAACACAGTTTGGACTCTCATATAGAGGCGCCCCACCACTCCAATCCATTACTCCTAGTCTCTGTGCAACACCACTCACTCCAATCCAAGACCAAGTGACCAGAATCCGCAAGCACCTATGGAGGTGATGGACGCGAGCTGCAGTCGGCTATGCCAGATCATCCTAGATGCCAGCCTGTGGCCCCGCACCAAGCAACGTTTCCAGATGGTGCTGATGACCGCCGGCGTCATAGCCCTCACCCACGCCGGCTTTGCCTCTCGTATGGACGACATGATGGTCTGCTCCATCCACAAGTTCACCACCGTCAAGAAGCACGCGGACGACCTTGCCGTACTGCTCCAGCCCGCGCGCCCAGGCTCCTCATTGCCCGCCACCCTTATCTGCCTCCATGGTGACGAACTCTTTTAAGCCCTGGTGGTCCTGCAGCTGCCAGAGGTCGTGACGAAGAATGTGCACCTCGAGGCCGCGTTCGCTGCGCAACGCCTCACCATGCAAGAAACCGTCGACATGCACATCCATGTCTACAAGGAAATCATCTACTTAGGCCACTACAAAGGCCATGAGGACAGAAATACGTTGGCCTTCTTCCAGCGGCTGTAATCTTTGGACTCCATTGTTTAGAAGCACGTTGACCTGGCCATGAAAGCTGTTGCTACTTAGCCGCCGTTCGGTGGGCCGACGCCCTGAGTCGAGGAGGTGGACGTCGTCGATTGATGAATCTTTCTTCTTGCCTCCTATAACCAGCACTTCATCACCTCGTGGCCTTAATGTTTTATTAGTGTATGGCATCTTTATTCCAGTCGTAAATGACATGTGTGATCCCTTGCTCTTATTTGGCGTTAATTATATGTAGTATCACTGTCTTCGTCCTGGTCTACGACCTAGGTCATGGTTTTTTAGTCCCTTTTGTAATTTGTGCTAAATTTGGACCAAAGATTTAATTGACAAAATGTTAGTGCATGTCAATAAAAATTAAATCGTTTGAATTGTATTTTAAACATAGTTTTCAGTGATATAGTTTTGGTGAAATGCATGAACCTTTTGTTAGTCAAATTTATGGTTGAAATTTGGCACAGATTACGATGGGGAGCAATAAACCAAGACAGAGGTAGACTGGTCCGTCACCATCATGTTTTGTGTCTAATTTTGACTTCAGCGACCCAACCTGCATGGAGGGATTACTGTATATATTGGTGCAACAACCAAACTTATATATTCAAAACTAAGTGTTACTACATGTCACGAGTTCAGAACGAGAAAGTGGAACAAGTACAACATGCCTGTGTCGTTCGTGTCGCACCCCCATGTGGTCTGTGCGGCACGCCACTCAAGCTAGGGAACGCTTGTTGTCTTAGCAGTTTCAATGTAAGATGGGACCGCAGTTGAGCAAACCGACTATCGGCAAATTCCCTACCCGCCCATCGCGCGTCGGCTGAGTTATAATTAGAAGAGAGAAACGAGGGAGAAGAGCTAGCTGTAGCATGGACGCTGTTGTCAGATGGGACTCGTGTTGATAGAATAGGAGTACTGAGTACTCGTACCTCTTTTTTAGGGAAAAAGTAGGCGTACGTCTAGTACCAGTGTTGGGTGCGTGCGACCTATACTGGTCATCACTTTAGGTCACCTTTTCGAATCGCAGCTACGCTTCATAGTACATACTTTTTCACACATTTATCCTCCTATATGTACTCCTAGGCTATTTCCACGTGCTCCCTTTTGCTGACATGTGGGACATAGAGCATCTGGGTCGTAGTGCATGCATGACTCGGAGCATATGCAACCATGCCGGCATAATTTACATTTCAGACCACACGAATTACATGAAAACCCCCCGCAGAAGAATAAATAAATAAATGAATTACTACATGCAAACCAGATTATTCTCACTACTAGGAAAAGGCCTACTAGTGGCGCACCAGTTTTGCCTACTAATGGCGCACTACTGGTGCGCCACTAGTACCACGCCACTAGTATTTTTTTTTACTAATGGCGCACTACTGGTGCGCCATTAGTATCTGGTATACTAATGGCACACCACGCCGTGCGCCATTAGTATAGACCACCATGCGCCATTAGTATGCCTCCCAGGGGGCCATATTTACCCATGTGCTTTGGCATACTAATGGCGCACTTTGGGGTGATGCGCCATTAGTATCCTTTGGCATACTAATGGCGCACTATGTAGTGATGCGCCATTAGTATCCTTTGGCATACTAATGGCGCACTTTGAGGTGATGCGCCATTAGTATGAATATTAGGTTTTATTTTTTTACTTTTCTGATTTTTGCACAGGTTACAAAATATATTATTGGACAGAATATAGACAGAAGCACATAGCAACAACAGATTCATCGAATACAATAGAAGATTAGTCTCCGAATACAATTCATCATATTAGTCTCCGAATTCAAAAGACCGAACAAAGATAAAACATTACAAGTCTCGAGACCGCGAGTAGCGAGTTTGTCTTTACATTACAAGTCGATAATGATCATCTAAACTACCATCACATAAAAGAGAGCTGCGGTCATCACGATGAGCATCATCGCGATGAAACTGGTCTTCATCCGGTTCCTCCAACGCTCCCTCCTCTCTCCCGCTAGATAGTGAGCGTATCTAGATTCCGCCTCTGCCCTAGTGGTGTACCCTTTGTAACTGTTACTGCTGAAATGGTGAACCTGTCTCCGACACTCCTCCCAGTCGTCATAGACTCCAGGAACCTTACCCTTGTACACGACATACGACGGCATCTCTATGCACAAGCCAAACAACAGACAATACATAAGCAATATATAATTATGCAACAAAAGGATCGGAAGAGAAAAGCAAGACATTAATAGCACGATTCATGGTCCTACTAATAAATAGCATCGATTACATCTAAGTTGAACGACTGTCCAAACCAAAAAGACATGCAATTCATTAAAGTTTAATTACAACATGAGCCAATCAATGTTTCAGAACTACACATAGCATCACTACTTTCGACTCGACTCATGGGACCAGAGCGTGGATGAAGCCGCCGTCTGTCGTGATGGTCATGAAATCGCTGGCGTTCTCAGCCTGCATTTGTAGCGTTGTGTCTATCTCATTGTTGGACGGTTGATATCTGAGGTAGAATTGCCCCGAGGTATGAAGGACATCTTGATGGATGGTTTCCGCTAACTCCGACCGGATGCGAAAGAATTCTTGTCTGATGTCCGCATCCTGGATTGCCGACAAGCTCGCCATCCAATCTTTGAGATTATCTGGTAGCAGAAGGTGATGATGGTCCCGTACGGTCGCCCACATGTGATGGAGGGCGTAGTAGGCATCCTTCTGACCGCCAGGCGGCTGCTTGACGCAGCAGAACTTAGTATTGTGGGCGAACACGTTCCTGTCGTACCTACGAACTGGCCTGGTGAAGGTGCCACCAGATTTGGCGTAGCCGGAGAGAACATCATCAAGAACTTTCTTGATATTTGTGTAGTCTATCTTGGAGTCACGGTTCTGGTCGAAATACGTGGCCATGGAATGTTTCGGGCTTAAGAGGATGAGTGTGCAATGTTTGTCATTGCATAGAACACGGAATGTCAGAAAAAAGAAAGAACGATTGAAATCTAAGAAATCATTTTTTTCGAGGCGGTTAAGGGATGACTTACTCAGGAAAGTAAGACATGAGGAAGTTATCCTTATCTGGGTTTGCCAGAATGACGCCTTCGATGTGTGAACTCGTGACTTGGCGGTCCCCAGCGCTGCCCAAGAGCTTGGCACACATGTAGAAGGGGTCGACTATCACGATGTCCGGGGTCCTGTCTCTAATGATCCGCATGTCCATACTCAGCAAAAACACCCGAACGAAGGTGTAGTGCAGCGGATGAAGGTTAAACATAGCAAAGATGTCATCAAACCGCAGGACGATCATACCCCCGATGGCGCCATCGACAAAGCCCTTGCCCTCTGGCACCTTGGCCACGAAAACTGGGTATGCCACATCATTCTCTCTGAGACGCCGCTTCTCCAAAGAAAGAACACTGTCATGCAGACTCCGCATAACACCAGTTGCAGCATTGAGCATATTTGTCGGTAGCATCGCCCTACCCGCCACATGCACCCTCCTCGAGATATCCTTAGGTGAAGGTGGCCCGTCCTGAGCACGGATCGTACTCGGTGCCGGCTGGCTCGCACCGGCGCCCTTTTTAGCCTTTCGTTTCCATCCCTTCTTATTGATCTTCTATAATGGGACCGAGTTCTGCTCATAGACCGCCTTCTTGAGCGTGTTGGGGCTAATAATATTTGGCACCTCAGCTATCCGAGGATCGGTGACGGCGGCATCTGGAGGCGTCTCCTGAGAACTGAACGCCAAACGACGCCTGTTGCAACTGGGTTTCTCTGCCGTACCAGCTAGATCGTGGTCGTCTTGGTTGGATTCTTGAGAACGAGGCCCGCAGAACTCGCCACCGTACCCATGTTCGGCAAAGTACTTATTGACGTTGGTAAATGTACCGTCGTTGTTGTCGTCGTCGTCCAGATCCTGTGCCATATGCATGTCCGGATCCTGTGCCATAGGGATTTCCGGCATGTCCGGTAGCGTTGCGGCGTTCTTGCCATGGCTTGGCACCGGTACGATTGGCGGTCTTGTCTGTGGGGTGGTGTCCCCCGCCCCCAAATGAATATGGCTCTTCGGCCAAAGCAGGGGCCAGTTTACGTAGGCGCTAAGGGTCATCTCTTCTTCTTCGTCGGCTCCAGCGGGTCAAATCGGAGGTAACAGCTCATCGCAGCCTGGCAGCAACTGAACCACTTCAACCCTATACACTGTGGGTGGCATCGGATTACCGTGGAACACGGGGTTGCCCGGTTGAACGATTCTACCCTTGGCGACATCGACCAACTCGCTGCCCACGAAGTGCAGGAGAGTGCAAGGAACGTCGGCAGCGCCCTGCAAAAACATGTAGGGCGTCAGGGATGCCCAGTCAAAGGCAAGGAGATGAAGTCATCGGCCGAGAGGCTTAGTTACCATGATGCCGTTGAGCTCGGCTAATGTCGAGGCACCGCCAATGGCGGACATGCAACGGACGGAGGGGCCGCTTGCTGGCGAGGTGCCGACTGGCGTACACCCGGGTGCATTAAGCTCCAATGCCCGTGCCCGTGCCGGAGACACAAATACCGCCTCCGCCGGAGACACCAATGGCGCTGCCTGCGCACAGTGCGAGTTGCTGGCCGTGAAGCTGGGAACCGGGGGACGCCCCTGTTGGCCGCCCGCAATCCACGTCGTCAGCCCATGAATCAACGTAGGCACCATGGTGTTGAGCTTTGTTCCTAGTTGTTGTTCCACTTGCACTTGGACAAGCTCCGAAATCTGCGCCACTTGTGCCTTGAGTGCTTCAACCGCGCGCGACTGGCTTTCCGAGCTGGTCTTTTTCTCCTTTCGCCCACCAGCGGTACAGTATGACGACCTTTTTGTGGACAAGACTTTGCCGGCCACACGACCAGCTGACATCGGCTTATTGAGCTTATCCTTGTTTTTCATTACGTTCAACGCCCTATTCAAAGGGGTGTCGAAAGGGGAGCTCTGAGACGACCCCGCGCTACTGCTTTCATTATCTTGCGGAAGGAACATGAACCATTTAGAAATATTGGGGATTAATTAGAATGCAACCATATGGAGCTAGTTACGTGGGGGTGTATTCCTTACCAGAACCAGCTCAAGCGCCTTGGTGTTCGGATCCGTGGTAAGCTCCTTTGTTACCGGGTCCTCCTTGTACCGGGCGCTGAGAAAGTTCCTGGTCTGCTTGTCACGGTATTTCTCGAAGCGGGGCGGTAGGCCTTGCTCGGCACGCTCCGCGTCCTCCTTGTCCCATATAGGCTCCGCCACTTTGTAACCGCCGGGACCGAGTTGGTGGACCCCTAAGTTCAACTGCCGCATTTCTTTCCCCCACTGACTTGATTCGGAGGTTGCGGGGCTCTCGCACATGATCTTGAACTCCTTGTAGTCATCTTCGCTCAACAAAGGATATTTCGCCTTGATCTTCTCATAACTATCACCTTTTTCAATCATTGCCTTCACCGTGCTTTTCCAAGTAGACAGGTCCGTGCTCATCCTCGTGAGGGCGGCACCGTTCACTTTATTCCCTGAGAGGCGTGTGTTTGCAAACTCAGCGGGGAACTTGTATCGTTCGTGCAGCTTCGTGAAGAGGAGGCTGCGCAAATTCCCTCGGTACTTATGCCTTAGGTTCTCGGTGTTGATCAAGATGGTGCTCCGGAGAATGCACTAGAGCTAAACCGAGTACCCCTTGACTATGTGTTTGGGCGCCGTCGGATGCCCGTCGGAGTTCACTTCAGTAAATTCCTCCCTGACGGTGCTGAGCACGCTCGGGCGCCGGTCCTTCCATTGCCTCTTTGGTTGGCTTCCATCTGTGCGTGCGCCGCCATCATCAGTGGTGGCATCCGCGGCGCCATCATCAGTGGTGTCATCCCCGACGCCACTAGGGGTTGTGTAGTCAGGATCGGTGTCTTCCGCGACGTCCTCATAGCGGTGAGGTTCTTCCTCCAACTCCTGGGACAGCTCCCAGAATTGCTTGCCGCCCGAACCGCCGGCCTCATCGTTGTGGGCCATGTTTCGCTCTAAATAGGAAAAACGTTTGGTCAAAAAGTTGGTTATTGTCAAGGAACAAGATCATGGTCTCATCATTTAGGATTTTTCGACACCGAGGCATCCTAAAAGCTAAGCTTTTATCTTTTAGGGTTTGGTGACACCGAGGCACCCTAAAAGCCTAAGCGTACATCATTTAGGTTCTCATCAACACCGAGGCACCCTATAGAAGCCAAGTTAAGTTTTCACCATTTAGGGTTTATCGATGCCGATGCACCCTAGGTTGGGCCTAATCACTTGGCACTAATCACTTGGCTCTATTGCCACCTATATTGGGTTTATCATCTAGGGTTTATCGATGCTAAGGAGAATTCTAAGTTGGGCCTAATCACTTGGCTCTATTGCCACCTATGGTTTAATGCAGCAAGAATGTCGGGGCAGTTGATCCTACTTAACTAAGTACTAAGATACCCCGGCCCATGCATTAGTCGCAAGTACCCCATATGTCCTATTTTTAGAAAAGTCATGCTAAAATTCACGGAAAATTTCAGCACGACCTTTGCTGAAAATAGGACATATGAAGTACCCGAATTTGCCGGAACGGAAGTTAATCGACATTCTGGCAAACTCAAGGGCCTCTCGGGGTACAGCAGTAGCATCACAAGTTGACAAAATTACACCATGATGATACCAAATTCTTGTAGCAGTACAATGAGTTCACAGGATAAAAAAATCATCCACATTCACCAACCCAAACTGGTGGAGATACAGCAAACCAGAACATACCCTCTTAAATTATTTGTTATAAGGTTGTGATTCCATGATGTGGTACCTATTTTGATCAGAAGCAGTAGTTGCCACAAAATAATTTCACACACATATTCACACAAGCACTTCAAAACAGTAGAATATTTACTAGCATGTGTTTGCCAAACTGCAACTATGTGATAGTGAACAACACAAGAGGTCCTGCTGCTCAGGGCTTCAATTTGAAATACTACTAGAAGATAACTAACTAAAAATATGTGGAAGTGGAGCATTACTACTCTACAGTAAGATAACACAATGTAACAAAAGTGTAAATCTATCTATCTACAATGAGTGGAAATGGACAAGCATAAACAACTTACTACTTAACCAATTCTTAGGCAGTACATACACAACATGGTGGCTCATAACGCACCAACCAGTCAGATAACGAGAGCAGTTTAGCACCACTGAAAGAGTGTTCTAACTACCAAACCAAATGATACTTCTCCAACATATCTATAATTTTTTATTGCTCCATGCTATATTATCTACTGTTTTAGGCAATATTGAGCTTTATTATCCACTTCTATATTATTTTTGGGACTAACCTATTAATCGGAGGCCCAGCCCAGATTTGCTGTTTTATGCCTATTTCAGTGTTTTGAAGAAAAGGAATATTAGATGGAGTCGAAACGGAACGAAATCAACTGGAGAAGTTATTTTTGGAAGGAAACAAACATGATGAACTTGGACCCCACGTCAGGGGAGACACGACGTGCTCACGAGGGTGGGGGCGCCCCCCTAGGGTGCACCCCCTGTCTCGTAGGACCCCTCTGGCTCCTCCGACGTCCTCCCTGCACCCATATATACCCGCATGACCTAAAACTTCCAGAACGCAACATAGATCGGGAGTTCCGCTGCCAGAAGCCTCCGTAGCCACCAAAAGTCAATCGGGACCCTGTTCCGGCACCCTGCCGGAGGGGGGAACCCTCACCGGTGGCCATCTTCATCATCCCGACGCTCTCCATGACGAGGAGGGAGTAGTTCTCACTCGGGGCTGAGGGTATGTACCAGTAGCTATGTGTTTGATCTCTCTCTCTCTCTCTCTCTCTCTCTCGTGTTCTTGATTTGGCACGATCTTAATGTATCGCGATCTTTGCTATTATAGTTGGATCTTATGTTTCTCCTTCCCCTCTTCTCTCTTGTAATGAATCGAGTTTCCCCTTTGAAGTAATCTTATCGGATTGAGTCTTTAAAGATTTGAGAACACTTGATGTATGTCTTGCCGTGGATATCTGTGGTGACATTGGGATATCACGTGATTCACTTGATGTATGTTTTGTTGATCAACTTGCGGGTTCCGCCCATGAACCTATGCATAGGGGTTGGCACACGTTTTCGTCATGATTCTCTGGTAGAACTTTGGGGCTCTCTTTGAGGTCCTTTGTGTTGGTTAAATAGATGAATCTGACATTGTGTGATGCATATCGTATAATCATACCCACGGATACTTGAGGTGACATTGGAGTATCTAGGTGACATTAGGGTTTTGGTTGATTTGTGTCTTAAGGTGTTATTCTAGTACGAACTCTAGGGCTGTTTGTGACACCTATAGGAATAGCCCAACGGATTGATTGGAAAGAATAAATTTGAGGTGGTTTCGTACCCTACCATAATCTCTTCGTTTGTTCTCCGGTATTAGTGACTTTGGAGTGACTCTTTCTTGCATGTTGAGGGATAGTTATATGATCCAATTATGTTATTATTGTTGGGAGGACTTGCACTAGTGAAAGTATGAACCCTAGGCCTTATTTCCTATCATTGCAATACCGTTTACACTCACTTTTATCACTTGCCACCTTGCTGTTTTTATTATTTCAGATTACAAATACCTTTATCTACTATCCATATACCACTTGTTTCACTATCTCTTCGCCGAACTAGTGCACCTATAAATTTACCATTGTATTGGGTGTGTTGGGGACACAAGAGACTCTTTGTAATTTGGTTGAAGGGTTGCTTGAGAGAGACCATCTTCATCCTACGCCTCCTACGGATTGATAAACCTTAGGTCATCCACTTGAGGGAAATTTGCTACTGTCCTACAATCCTGTGCACTTGCAGGCCCAACAACGTCTACAAGAAGAAGGTTGTGTAGTAGACATCAAGCTCTTTTCTGGCGCCATTGCAGGGGAGGTCAGTGCTTGAAGGTATATCTTTAGATCTTGCAATCGAGTCTTTTAGTTTCTTGTTTTATCACTATTTTAGTTTATAAAAGAAAATTACAAAAAATGGAATTGAGTTTGTCTCATATGCTTCACCTTTTTAATATCTTTCGTGAGTATGATGGAAAGGATAATTGTGCTCAAGTGCTAGAAGAAGAAATCTATAAAATGTTTGGCACTAAATATTTGAATGATGAGCATGATTGTAATGTTGTTAGTATGAATTCCTTGAATATCCATGACGCTAATGATATGCAAAGCCACAAGCTTGGGGAAGCTATGTTTGATGAAGATGATATTTTTTGTCCCCCAAGCTTTGATGAGCAAATTTATTATGATGAAAGCATGCCTCCTATCTATGATGATTATTGTGATGACACATATGCTTTAAAGAATAATGATAACCACGAAACTTGTCATCTTGATCTTTATTTTCAATCACATGATAGTTATTTTGTTGAGTTTGCTCCCACTATTATCCATGAGAAGAATCTTGCTTGTGTGGAGATTAGTAAATTTTATATGCTTGTAGGTCATGAAAAGAATGCTTTAGGTGCTGGTTATATTGTTGAATTCATTCATGATGCTACTGAAAGTTATTATGAGGGAGGAACATATGCTTGTAGGAGTTGCAATAATATCAAGTTTCCTCTCTATGTGCTTAAAATTTTGAAGTTATGCTTGTTTTACCTTCCTATGAAAGTTGATCCTTGTTCCCACAAGTTGTTTGCTCATAAAATCCCTATGCATAGGAAGTATGTTAGACTTAAATGTGCTAGTCATATTCGTAATGATGCTCTCTTTATGTTTCAATTCTTATCTTTTATATGAGCATCATTAAAATCATCATGCCTAGCTAGGGGCGTTAAACGATAGCGCTTGTTGGGAGGCAACCCAATTTTATTTTTATTCCTTGCTTTTCGCTCCTATTTAGTAAAAATAATAATTCATCTAGCCTCTTCTTAGATGTGGTTTTATTCTTTTAATTAGTGTGTGTGCCAAGTAGAACCTTTGGGAAGACTTGTGGAAAGTCTTGTTGATCATGCTGTAAAAAACAGAAACTTTAGCGCTCACGAGAACTGCTGCCATTTTTATTTGGAGAGTGACATTTAGTTAATTATTTTTGAAGATGATTAATAGATAAATTCCTCATGTCCAGCAATTTATTTGAGAATTTTATGAGTTCCAGAAGTATACGTTTGATCCATATTACTACAGACTGTTCTGTTTTTGACAGATTCTGTTTTTCATGTGTTGTTTACTTAATTTGATGAATCTATGGCTAGTAAAATAGTTTATAAACCATGGAGAAGTTGGAATACAGTAGGTTTAACACCAATATAAATAAAGAATGAGTTCATTACAGTACCTTGAAGTGGTGATTTATTTTCTTATACTAACGGAGCTTACGAATTTTCTACTTTAAGTTTTGTGTTGTGAAGTTTTCAAGTTTTGGGTAAAGATTTGATGGACTATGGAATAAGGAGTGGCAAGAGCCTAAGCTCGGGGATGCCCAAGGCACCCCAAGGAAATATCCAAGGACAACCAAGAGCCTAAGCTTGGGGATGCCCCGGAAGGCATCCCCTCTTTCGTCTTCGTTCATCGGTAACTTTACTTGGAGCTATATTTTTATTCGCCACATGATATGTGTTTTGCTTGGAGCGTCAATTTATTTTGTTAGGATTTGCTTGTTGTTTGAATAAAATACGAAGATCTGAAATTATTAAATGTTAGAGAGTCTTCACATAGTTTCATAATTATTCGACTACTCATTGGTCTTCACTTATACCTTTCGGAGTAGTTTGTCATTTGCTCTAGTGCTTCGCTTATATCTTTTAGAGCATGGTGGTAGTTTTATTTTGAAGAAATAGATGAACTATCATGCTTCACTTATATTATTTTGAGGGTCTTAAATAGCATGTTAATTTGCTTAAAATCCTAATATGCTAGGTATTCAAGAATAATAAAAATTCTCTTATGAGTGTGTTGAATACTAAGAGAAGTTTGATGCTTGATGATTGTTTTGAGATATGGAGATGGTGATATTAGAGTCATGCTAGTTGAGTAGTTGTGAATTTGAGAGATACTTGTGTTGAAGTTTGTGATTCCCGTAGCATGCACGTATGGTGAACCGTTATGTAACGAAGTCGGAGCATGAGGTGTTTATTGATTGTCTTATGAGTGGCGGTCGGGGACGAGCGATGGTCTTTTCCTACCAATCTATCCCCCTAGGAGCATGCACGTAGTACTTTGTTTCGATAACTAATAGATTTTTGCAATAAGTATGTGAGTTCTTTATGACTAATGTTGAGTCCATGGATTATACACACTCTCACCCTTCCACCTTTGCTAGCCTCTCTAGTACCGCGCAACTTTCGCCGGTACCATAAACCCACCATATACCTTCCTCAAAACAGCCACCATACCTACCTATTATGGCATTTCCATAGCCATTCCGAGATATATTGCCATGCAACTTTCCATCGTTCCGTTTATTATGACACGCTTCATCATTGTCATATTGCTTTGCATGATCATGTAGTTGACATTGTATTTGTGGCAAAGCCACCATTCATAATTCTTTCATACATGTCACTCTTGATTCATTGCATATCCCGGTACACCGCCGGAGGCATTCATATAGAGTCATCTTTGTTCTAGTATCGAGTTGTAATCATTGAGTTGTAAGTAAATAGAAGTGTGATGATCATCATTTATAGAGCATTGTCCCATAAAAAAGAGAGAAAGGCCAAAAAAAAGGGAAAGGCCAAAAAAGGCCAAATAAAAAAAAGGGAAAGGCCAAATAAAAAAATAAAAGGGACAATGCTACTATCCTTTTTTCCACACTTGTGCTTCAAAGTAGCACCATGATATAGCGAGTCTCATATATTGTGCTTCAAAGTAGCACCATGTTCTTCATATAGAGACTCTCATATATTGTCACTTTCATATACTAGTGGGAATTTTACATTATAGAACTTGGCTTGTATATTCCAATGATGGGCTTCCTCAAATTTCCCTAGGTCTTCGTTTGCAAGCAAGTTGGATGCACACCCACTAGTTTCTTTTGTTGAGCTTTCATACACATATAGCTCTAGTGCATCCGTTGCATGGCAATCCCTACTCACTCACATTGATATCTATTGATGGGCATCTCCATAGCCCATTGATACGCCTAGTTGATGTGAGACTATCTTCTCCTTTTTTGTCATCTCCACAACCACCATTCTATTCCACCTATAGTGCTATGTCCATGGCTCATGCTCATGTATTGCGTGAAGATTGAAAAAGTTTGAGAACATCAAAAGTATGAAACAATTGCTTGTCTTGTCATCGGGGTTGTGCATGATTTAAATATTTTGTGTGGTGAAGATGGAGCATAGCCAGACTATATGATTTTGTAGGGATAACTTTCTTTGGCCATGTTATTTTGAGAAGACATAATTGCTTTGTTAGTATGCTTGAAGTATTATTGTTTTTATGTCAATATGAACTTTTGTCCTGAATCTTATGGATCTGAATTCATATCACAAATAGGAAGAATTACATCGAAATTATGCCAAGTAGCACTCCACATCAAAAATTCTTTTTTATCATTTACCTACTTGAGGACGAGCAGGAATTAAGCTTGGGGATGCTTGATACGTCTCCAACGTATCTATAATTTTTGATTGCTCCATGCTATATTATCTACTATTTTAGGCAATATTAGGCTTTATTATCCACTTCTATATTATTTTTGGGACTAACCTATTAACCGGAGGACCAGCCAAGATTTGTTGTTTTATGCCTATTTCAGTGTTTTGAAGAAAAGGAATATCAGACGAAGTCGAAACGGAACGAAATCAACTGGAGAAGTTATTTTTGGAAGGAAACACACCTGATGAACTTGGACCCCACATCAGGGGAGACACGAGGTGCTCACGACGGTGGGGGGCGCCCCCCCTAGGGCGCGCCCCCTGTGTTGTGGGACCCCTGTGGCTCCTCCGACGTCCTCCCTGCACCCATATATACCCACGTGACCTAAAAAATCCAGAACGCAACATAGATCGGGAGTTCTGCCGCCAGAAGCCTCCGTAGCCACCAAAAGTCAATCGGGACCCTGTTCCGGCACCCTGCCGGAGGGGGAACACTCACCGGTGGCCATCTTCATCATCCCGGTGCTCTCCATGACGAGGAGGGAGTAGTTCTCCCTCGGGGCTGAGGGTATGTACCAGTAGCTATGTGTTTGATCTCTCTCTCTCTCTTGTGTTCTTGATTTGGCACGATCTTGATGTATCACGAGCTTTGCTATTATAGTTGGATCTTATGTTTCTCCTCCCCCTCTTCTCTCTTGTAATGAATCGAGTTTCCCCTTTGAAGTAATCTTATCGGATTGAGTCTTTAAAGATTTGAGAACACTTGATGTATGTCTTGCCGTGGATATTTGTGGTGACAACGGGATATCACGTGATTCACTTGATGTATGTTTTGGTGATCAACTTGCGGGTTCCGCCCATGAACCTATGCATAGGGGTTGGCACACGTTTTCGTCGTGATTCTCCGGTAGAACTTTGGGGCACTCTTTGAGGTCCTTTGTGTTGGTTAAATAGATGAATCTGAGGTTGTGTGATGCATATCGTATAATCATACCCACAGATACTTGAGGTGACATTGGAGTATGTAGGTGACATTAGGGTTTTGGTTGATTTGTGTCTTAAGGTGTTATTCCAGTAAGAACTCTAGGGCTGTTTGTGACACCTATAGGAATAGCCCAACGGATTGATCGGAAAGAATAACTTTGAGGTGGTTTCGTACCCTACCATAATCTCTTCGTTTGTTCTCCACTATTAGTGACTTTGGAGTGACTCTTTGTTGCATGTTGAGGGATAGTTATATGATCCAATTATGTTATTATTGTTGAGAGGACTTGCACTAGTGAAAGTATGAACCCTAGGACTTATTTCCTATCATTGCAATACCGTTTACGCTCACTTTTATCACTTGCTACCTTGCTGTTTTTATTATTTCAGATTACAAATACCTTTATCTACTATCCATATACCACTTGTTTCACTATCTCTTCGTCGAACTAGTGCACCTATACAATTTACAATTGTATTGGGTTTGTTGGGGACACAAGAGACTCTTTGTTATTTGGTTGCAGGTTGCTTGAGAGAGACCATCTTCATCCTACGCCTCCTACGGATTGATAAACCTTAGGTCATCCACTTGAGGGAAAATTGCTACTGTCCTACAAACCTGTGCACTTGCAGGCCCAACAACGTCTACAAGAAGAAGGTTGTGTAGTAGACATCGCCAAACAAGTAAATCAATTACCACACCACCAGCAGAACCATACAGTCAGTCCCGTGACCCTCACCATACATGTCACTATGATAGAGCATTTGAAGGGAAAATCACATGTTAGGCACGCATAGTGATATGGGGCACATTCAGATTCATACTAGTACATCATGCACATAGAAATGGTGCTCTTTTTTACTATCTGATTCTGTCAAAATGCAAGCATGTGTTGCAAACAAGTAGGTGGCTCTACTCGCGCACGCCGTTTGTAAAGAAAGAAGAGTGGATTACTAGATCACAAAACTTCCTAGAGAGCTCCAACCGGCGCAAGCACATCAACAACAATGTGGGGGAGGCAAAGCGCAGTCGTCGCTAAAATGATGGACAATTGAACCAACCTACAACAATTTCAGACTACAGTTGCCGATAATTACCAACTCCTGACAGTTTCAGACTACAACAGTTTCAGTTAACTATTTTTAAACTACAACAATTTCAGTGAACTTTTCCTCGGACTATAACATGTGATGCATAGACATTGAAATTTTGTAGGAAAAAAATAATTACTGAATGTGGCCAGTCCCAGCCACCAAGAAATTTGGCCACTGCCATATCATTCAAGATATGATCCATACATGCTATGGAATGTTACATGTCTGTCTTGGATAGGATGCAGGTGTACATGGACCAGAAAGAAATCTAGTACTAAGGAATTTACAGAAGATGTGCAGTGCAATGCAACAACCCCAAGTCTGTGACTTACCGTGGCCGATGCACGCAATTTGATTGTAGCTGAGGTTGAGAACGCGAAGCTTCGTCAGTTCCCGAAGCCCCTCGACGTTGGCGATCTTGTTCCACGACAGATCCAGCGAGTGCAGGCCCTTCGGCAGCGATCCAGGGGAGATATGAACTGCATGACGAACAGAACAACCCAAATTCAGCAACGGAAGCTGTACTATCTATCTACTAGTTACTGAATGTCTGAAGATGCTACTGTATAGTACGGGAGCACGAGAGCGCGCGAGCACGCGGGAACGGCGGCCGCACCTAACCCTAGGTCGCCACCCCGTGGGGGCATGGGGATGAGCGGGGGAGAGAGGGAGGGAGGGAGAGAGACTAACCAGGCCGTGCAGGGAGGCTCGCGCCGCCGTCGAGGAGCGCGTCCGACGAGGCTAGCCGCCGTCAAGGGGCAGCTCCGACGAGAGAGATTTGGTGGTGGCCGGAGCGGAGACGACGGAGGGCGGAGACGGCGAGCTTGGGGGAGGCAGGGATAGATGGTGGGAAGGTCACGGGCTTCTAGGGTTTCGAGGGAGGCGGCGCTCGGGGGGGAGGCGGCGCTCGGGGGGAGGCGGCGCTCGAGGGGGAGGAAGGGGAGAGGGAGGCGGCGGGGGCGCGTGGGCGGCTGCGGCGGAGTGGGTCGGGGCAGCGGCGGCGGTGGCGCGGTGGAGGGAGGGACGAGGGAGGGAGCGGCGCGATGGAGGGAGAGGGAAGTGTCTGGGGAGAGGGAGGGACGAAGTGTATGGATGGGGAAGATTACTAATGGCGCACCCCCAGGCGGTGCGCCATTAGAATGTTTTTTTTCATAGCAATGGCGCACCAGCGGGACAGTGCGCCATAAGTATACTTTTTTTAGATAGCAATGGCGCACGAGCCACCCGTGCGCCATAAGTAAGATTTTTTTTACTTTTTAAAAAAAATGAATATGAATATGAATATGAAACAATAATATTTTTTTTATAAAAACAGTAATAATTGTTGTTTAACAACAATTGTAGTCTACACTTTCTTATTATTATTTTTTAAAAAATGAATATGAAACAGTAATAATTTTTGTTTAACAACAATTGTAGTCTACACTATATTATTATTATTTAAAAAAATGAATATGAATATGAAACAGTAATATTATTTTATAAAAACAGTAATAATTTTTTTAAAAATATCATCAAATTTGTTATTTGAAAATATCATCGGCGGCGGCGGTGGAGCGGGGGAGGGTGCGGGGTGTGCTCGTCGGCGGCGGTAGAGCGGGGGAGGGTGCGGGGGGTGCTCGTCGGCGGCGGTGGAGCGGGGGAGGGTGTGGTGGGTCGTCGGTGGCGGTGGAGCTAGCGGGGGAGGGTGCGGGTGGGATCGAGATCGAGATGGAGGGGGATAGCGGTCGGGATGGAGGGGGGTCGAGATCGAGATGGAGGGGGAATCGTGATCGAGATGGAGGGGGATCGAGATCAAGTGTCCTCATGAATTCAAAAAGTGCCCATGAAATTTAAAAATATTCATGATATCAAAAAGTGCCCATGAAATACAATCTAGAAATGAAGACTACGATTTAAATACAATCGATCTTAGCTAGCTATCTGTTCACAATCTTCTTGCCCTTCTTTTTCGCAAATGGAGTTCTTCTGTGGAACGGACGTCCTTTAGGTAGGGTGGTCATGCTTCTTCTTGTGGTGTATGCTGCTACTTCATCGTCGTCGTCATGTTCGATCTTCGGGTCGCTGTACTTGTCGAAGTCTTGCTCATTGGCTACTCCATCCATTCCGATGACCTTCCTTTTGCCTCTCCTCACGACAACACGACTAGGCTTTGACGGGTCGGTAATAAAGAAGCATTAGTCCACTTGGGAAGCCAGTACCCATAGCTCATTTTTCGCGGTGACGTTTGCGCCCGCGGTCTTGGATTTGGCTTCGGGTATAACCATGGTGGTGAAATACCGGTCTTCTTTTAGGACGCTCTTGGCCCATCTGACACGAAACATCGGGACCTTCTCTCCAGCGTAGCTCAGCTCCCAGATCTAATCGATCCTTCCGTAGTATTTGTCCTTGTCGTTACCGATGTAGGATTCCATCGTTACCCCAGAGTTCTGATAACCATCGCTCTTCATGTCCTTGTCCTCGGTGTAGAATGTGTAGCCGTTGATATCGTACGCCTCATAGGCCATCAGGTTGTGCTCGGCACCATGTGACAAGGCGAATATGAGTTGTTCTTCCACGGAAGAATCCTCATGTAAAGGGTATGACAGAAGCTTCTGCTTGAACCAACGCGTGAAACATGAGTTGTGCTCTTTGATTATATCTCCGTTCGTCCTCTGTTGGCCTCGGTCATTGTACGTCTTCTCAATAAAGGTTTTGTGCTCTACCACCCAAGGATCGACCACGTCTATGTGTTGTAGCATGACTATGTTTGCTCTTTCAAAGTCGGCAAGTCGAACCTCGAAGTCGACATGCATTTCACGGCGACCCTCACGGTGACCCCATCCAGTGAGCCTACCGAGGTGCCTGTTGACGGGCAGACCAACGGGGTTCTCGATGCCTAGATAATTCGTGCAGTAGGAGATGCACTCTTCGGTCAGAAAGCCCCTGGCTATGCTTCCCTCTGGACGTGACATGTTGCGAACTTATCCTTTGATGACACCATTCATCCTTTCGAACGACATCATGCTGTGCAGGAACGTCGGCCCGAGTTGGATGATATCCTCCACGATATGGACCAGCAGATGCACCATAACGTCGAAGAATGCAGGTGGGAAGTACATCTCAAGCTCGCATAGTATCACCACGATCTCTTCCTGTAGCCTTCTGAGTTGCCTCACGCCAACCGACTTCCGAGAGATGACGTCGAAAAAGTTGCATATGCCAAATAGCATTTCACGGACGTGCGCGCCCATGATCCCACGGATTGCAACTGGACGTATCTGCGTCATCAGCACATGACAGTCGTGAGACTTCATCCCACTAAACTTCTGCTTCGCTAGGTCTAGGTATCTGCTTATCTTCCCCGCGTAACCATAAGGAAGTTTTACTCCTACGAGGCAGGTGAAAAACTGCTCGATCTCCTCCTGACATAGAGTGAAGCACGCGGGAGGGTAGTCATTTCCGGTCTTCTTGGCCTTTTTGCCATTGCGATGACTTTCTGTGTCCTGCTTCGCCTCATCCTCATCATCATCAACATCATTAGCGTGAAGCTCCTGCCTGATGCCCATTGATTTCAAGTCTACCCTTGCTTTCGACCCATCTTTGGTCTTCTCTGGCATGTCGAGTAGGGTACCAAGCAGACTCTCGCACACGTTCTTCGTGATATGCATGGCATCAAGGCTGTGAGGCACATGGTGGATCTTCCAGTACGGCAAGTCCCAGAAAACAGACTTCGTTTTCCATACCTTCAGCAGCGGCTCTGGCGCCTTTCGATTCTTTCCCGGCTCTGGCACCTTTTTCTTCTTTCCCGACAGTGGGCAATCTTTCCACTTTTTCAACAGCTCGTCTATTTCCTCATATGCGGGCGTCTTCGGGGTTCGGTTTCACCATCGAACAGATCCTTGCGTTTCCTCCACCGGTCATCGTCGCGAAGCCACCTTCGATGTCCCATGAACACGGTTTTCGAAGACCCGGGATCTCTATCTAGCTGGCGATACGTTGTGTCATCCATGCACCTGACGCATCCAGTTAATCCATGGACCACCTGCCCCGCGAGATATCCGTAACCGAGATAGTCGTGCACCGTCGTGAGCAGTGCGGCTCTCATAGGGAAATATTCTTTCTCTGCGGCGTCCCACGTATTGGCTGGCGTTTTCCACAACGTGTCTAGCTCCTCTTTCAGCAGCCCAGATACAGATTGATGTCATTCCCTGGTTGTTTCGGCCCTTCAATTAGCATACTCATGTGAATGTACTTCCTCTTCATGCACAACCAGAGGGAAGGTTGTACATCCACACAAACACAGGCCAAGTGCTACGTGTGCTTCTCTGGCTGCCAAACGGATTGACTCCATCGGTGCTCGCACCCAGCATGATGTTCCTTGGATCCTTCCCAAATTCTGGGTGTTCGAAGTTCAACGCTTGCCACTGGCTCGTATCCTTAGGGTGACTCATCATCTTGCCTTTTTATTTATCTCCGGATCATTTGCGTCATCTTCTCGCTTCTTCTCCTCCCTATCCGCGTGCCAACGTAGGAGCTTTGCTACCTTAGGGTCCTCGAAATACCGATGCAGACGAGGAGTGATCAGAAAGTACCACACCACTTTTCGAGGAGCTTTCTTCCTCTTCTTGTATCGAGTGACGCCGCACACCGGACATATGGTAGACTCCGCGTGCTCGTCTCGATAAATGATGCAATTGTTCATGCACACATGGTATTTCACGTGCGGTAAATCTAGAGGACACACAATTTTCTTCGCCTCCTCGAAACTGGTAGGGCACTTGTTCCCCTTGGGAAGACATTCGTGCCAGAATGACATGTTCTCGTCGAAGCATGCGTCGGTCATTTTGTGTTTTACCTTCATCTCCAGAGCCATGAGCGTTACTTTCAGGCAGGTATCCTCGGGTCTGCATCCTTCATACAATGGAGTAACCGCGTCTATCTCCAGTTGATCCAGCTTGGCTTTCTCTCGGGCGACAGCTCTTGCGTTATCCGTCTGCTTGAGAAGCAGCTCTTGAATATGAGGGTACTGCACCCAGCCCATAGATGGTCCATCGTCGTCTGCTTCGTCGGCATCTTCATCTTCATGATCATGCCCTTCATCTGCTCCGGCATCTTCTCATCATCATGTCCTGCATCTTCTACATGATGACTATGTACAACATCACCGTCGTGATCATGTCTTGGAGATTCTTCATCTTCTCGCCCGCGCAAGCCACGGTGGTTGTCTTGCTGCCCTTCCTCGTTTCTTGCCCGGCCCCCATGGACGACTTCATAGTCATCTTTATCACCTTGCCACCGATAGCCATCCATGAAACCACGCAAGAGCAGGTGGTCCCGCATCTGCCCGGAATCCGGGTCCGCAATAAGGTTCTTCGGCTTGCATCTTCAACACAGACATCTTATCTCCGTCTCGTTCTTTTGAAGCATCTCGGTCTTCGCGGAGCTCAAAAGCCTATTCACGATGCCGTCGGTCATCGTGCGGACCATGGTCGCCTGCGGGGTAGAGCAAAACGATATTTTAGAACCAAGAAATTTTTTGGCATGACTTTCCCTAAAAATAGGACCAAGAAGAATGCATAGTGCAAAAATTCTCGCCGAAACGGAAATGAATCAACATTCTGGCAAAATATTGACAACTATCGCATTTCAAATACTGGTACCTGCAAACACAAACATATATGCAACACCACAAACATATGCAACACCACAAACATACATAGATCTAGCTAGGCCACAAAAAGTGCATGTGCACGTTTTTGGAGCGAGCTAGGGAGAAAAAAAGTAGATCTACAACATGAAGATAGCTTTCCCCTTACTTACCTATCAAAAAAGGTAATTTCACCACTTAATTTTGATGAATCTATGGTGCAAATGAGGTCAGGAGGAGGAGGCAGCCGACAAGCTTGGAGAAGGAGGTGGAGGGAATGAAGTGGGGAAAATGAGTGTGTAGGTGTGGCTGTCCAAAATATCTAGCTGGTCCCAGGTTACTAATGGCGCATCACCCAGCCATGCGCCATTAGTAACCCAACATACTAATGGCGCACCTGCTGGCCTTGCACCATTAGTAGTTTTGCAAAAAAAAATAATATATGACAACACTATTCTAATCCTAGGATTGGAATAGTTATTTGGATCGCAGCGCCCTCTATATAGAGCCGACGGGATGTTCCCAAACTCCTGAGCCTCCCACCACCCACGCGACCTGGAACTTCCACCACCCCCGACCCCCCATGACTCATCCCGCCGGCCTCCCACTCTCCGGGAACTGCCTCCCCTCACCGCCCACCGCATCCGGCAACCGATGCCGCCCTGGCCACACGCAGAGGCCGCTCGTCTCTTCCCGACCACGCCCCCAGGAGGAGGTCCTCCTGAACCCCCCGCCGCTGCAGGCCTTCCTCGAACCCCCCGCCGGATCTGGTGCGCGCCGCCCTCCCCGGAACCCCCGCCGAGTGCAACCTCCCCCGCTGTTGGCGCGCCTCCTTCCTCGTCGCCGACGCGCCTCCTTCCCAGTGCCCGTGCGCTTCCTCCCCAATCGCCGGCGCACCTCCTCCCCCGCTGCTGGTGCTTCCTCCTTCATTGACCCCGCCGCCCCCTTCAGTCTTCCTTGTGCCCAACGCCCTCCGCCATCCTCGCATCGCGCTGCTGGCCTGACCACCCACTACCTCCCGACCATGTGCGTTGCTTCCCGTCAAGAGCACCGACGTGCCGCGCCCTCCATCCGCCGACGCCGGGGACCCAGCCGTAGACCTCACCACCACATCCCCGTTGCTCCTTCTTCGACCAGGACCCCTGGCGCTGCTCGATTTATCTAGGTTTGCCTGATTTCTCGCTACTTTCCACCACAGCAGCGCTCGGGCCATTCGCTGCTACCAAATCCGGTCGTTCAAGGATGCAACACCAAGACGTTCTGCACCTCATCCACCGGCGTCCTGACGGACCCAATCCCCGTTGGTGCTCCAATCCCGCGCGACACCTGTCGTCCTGGGCTTTGGCTGCTGCAGCTTCCAGCACCCATGCGGCTCCTGCGCCGTCCAACTACGACCATCGTGCAGTCCAACCTCGCCTTATATTGCAGGTTGTCCGTTGCTCGCGTGGAACAAGGGCGTGTGTCAAGTGTGCAGTCGTGCGTGCTACCTGCATCTGTAGTTTAGGATGCAGACAATGAGGCAAAGTATTCTGTCTGAAAGGAGTATGGGTTGTTCACACGAAAAGAACTATTGAATGGATGTAAAATCCTGCCCAACACAGATTAGACCTCTAAAATCAGTAATTTCTTACAAATGTCAGTCGCTTTAGGAAGTTGAAAGTGTTATTCTGGGGAGGACAAATAAGTCCTATTGGAACGGACTATGGAATAATGGAAGGTTCAGGAACGCGAGATCCAAGCAGAGTGAGGTTTGCTCCATTAAGATTTGGCCAAAACAACCATAAGCAAAGGATTTCCTTTTCCTCACTGTTTTCCATGAGAGTTGTTCTTCTCACTCCAAATTCAGATTATAATGTAAAAATGTTGATGATTGCTTTGTACGGGGACTTGGTGGCCCTGATACGCATGAGCCGCTGTCGCAGAATGATTGGAAGGTCAGATGCAAAAACCAATGAAGTTCAAAGATAACATACAGGAATAAAAAAATAGGAGAACTCTGCAATAAATAGTATTTGAATAGTAGTTCTGCTGCATATGCTTAGTTGCATAAATAAAGAGCAGACAAACACGGGAAGTGTATGTGCGTTGCAGGCAAAATTCTAGGTCGCCGAGTACTAGTTGTATTTTTTGGGGGGGAATTGAGAGTACTAGTTCAAGACGTGGTGAGGTATGTACTAAGTTGGGACATCTACGATAGAAGGATTTTTTGTTTTCCTTTATTTCCTTTTCTCATAGAACTAGTGCTCCACTGACGTCTGTCTGAAACCCCATGACGTCCATCTAGATTTTTTCAAAAAGTTCAAATTTAAAACGAATGAAAGTTCAAAACACTAAACCAAGTTAATGTATCATGTTACAATCTTTTCTCTATTCATGTGTCGCCAAAAAAATGTACACACAATTATTTACCATGGCGACAAAAAAATGTACACACTATCTATGTAAATTAAAGAATTTTCACAATGTGTTTTTCTACCAACAATTTTCCCAAGAGAAAGGCAATCGGGTTGAACCGCTAGAAGCACACTAAAGGGGCCTCTATCTTGGGTGCTTGCGCAGGCATGTATCCTAGCGAACAAAATGGGGAGCTCCTAACAAACGCCTTAAGACATAGTTAGGCCAACTAAAAGTATGAAGTTTGATTAAGAAATGTTTGAAGCTTATTTAAAAACATATTTTTCTAACAATAAGACTAAGAAATTCAATCTAAAAAAACAGAGAAGTTCGAAGTATATATAAAACTCAGGTATTTTACCGTCACTAAAGAATAAAATGAAGAAGTTCGAATTAAAGTAAAAGAACAACTAAAAAAGTTTAAAGAATTTCCCCTTTTCAAAAAACTAGAAGTTCAAACTAAAACAATGAAGTGGTTTGATGTTTATTTAAAAATATAGCAATTTACTATTTTTAAGAAACTTGGATATCCGTTGTTATTAAAGAATCAACCATGAAGTTCAAATTAAGAAAACAATCAAATTAGATGTTTATGCAAGAATCAAAAACAATTCTTTACTCAAAAAGAAAAAATGTGAAGTTTAAATTAAAATGACATAAAAGTTCAAAGTATATTAAAACCAAGGATCTACAAGTTCAAAGAAATTAACTCGTTCTGAGAAAAGAAATGCATCTATTTAAAAAGATGTTAGTCTTAAAAAATGACTTGAAATTAATATCACAACTCAATTTGATGTTTATAAAAAAATAAAAAAACCCAAGAACATCAAGTTAATATAACAAAATGGTTAAATGTTTACATAAAAAGGTTTTCCCCATTCCTAAAGATAAAATCAAGAAGGTCAAATTGAAATAATCGAGTAGTTCAATTTTTATATAAAAACAGATTTTCTCCATTTCTAGCAAGACACCTAGAATTCAGAAAAAATAACTAGAAGTTCAAATGTAGATAATGGAGTGGTTCAATGTTTATTACTACATTAGGATTTTCCCCATTACCAAAGAATAACCCAAGAAGACCAAATTAAAAAATACAGCAACTAGAAAATTAAAGGGAAACTACATTTTCCCCATTTCTACAAACAACCTAGAGGTTCAAATTTATATAACGGAGAAGTTCAATGTTTATTCCAATACCAAGAAGATCAAATAAAAAATCGAGCAGTTCAAAAATTTATGAAACACATTTTCCCTAATTTGAAAAAAAGTACCTAGAAGTTCAACTTTAAATAATTGATCAGTTCGATATTTATTCCATAACTAGGACTTTCCCCATTACTAATGAATAACACAAAGAAGGCCTAAATAAAAACATGAAGCTCTTTGATGTTTATAAAAACTCATATTCTCCCCAATACTAAAGAATAAAACCAAGAAGTTCAATTTTGAAAAATGGAATATTTCAATGTATGTAAAAAACTCTGGTTTTCTCGTTACTAGATAATAAATCCAAGAAGTTAAATTGGAAAAAGCGGGGCAGGTTGATATTTATTCGAATAATCGAATTTTACCAATTACTAAAGAATAAAAGCAATAAGTTCAATTTTAAATAATGAAGAAGTTCGATGTTTCTAACAAAACTCCAATATTCACATTCCAATAAATACATAAAACAAGTTCAAAAAAAGTTAGAGCGATCGATGTCTATAAAGACTCAAATTTGTTTCGTTGCTAAAGTGAAATAGGCAGAAGTTCAAATGGATAACAGACGGAAGTTCACGTACTGCATGGTGTGTATTTCTTATGAGAAAATAGGAGTAAAAAGGTGAAGTCCAAATTTTTTGTTAATAGAAGTTCAAGTGCACAGACCGGGAAAATTCAAAAAGTTCCTCTTGTTCAACAAGTTTCCACAATGAAAGCTCAAATTAAAATAACAAAAAAAGTTTAGAAAAATTTAATTATTAAATGGATTTCCCCATTTCCAAAAGAAACCTAGAAGTTCAAAATAAAGCAATCGAACGGTTAAAAATTTCATAAAAAAGATTTTCTCTGTTAAAATAAACCTAGAAGTTCAAATTTGAAAATGGAGCGGCTCAATGTCTATCAGAAAGTAGGATTTTTTTCCGTTACTAAAAGTAATAAACCCAGGAAGTCCAAATTAGAAAGATGGAGAAGATCGATGATTATAGAAAACTCAGTTTTTCCTCGTCATTAAAGAATGGAAAGAAGAAGTTCAAAACTTAAATAACAAGAAGTTCGATTTTTAATAATATAGCGCTTCAAAATTTCATAAAAGATATTATGAAATAAAACCAGGAAGTCTGTATTGAAAAGTTGGAGAAGTTCGATGATTATAGAACACTCGGATGTTCCTCGTTGTTAAAGAATGGAAACAAGAAGTTGAAAAATAAAGTAACAAGAAGTTCAAAAATAAAATAATAAGAAGTTCCACTTTTAAAAACAGAGCGCTTCAAAATTCATAAAAAAGATTAAAAAATTCAGATTAATATTCATAAAAAAACTCAGATGTTTTCACGTAACCGAGAGAAGTTCGATTGATAACTGCCAGAAGTTCACGTACTACACGGTGTGCATTTTGTATTAAAAAAATGAAAAGCAAAGACTGAAAGTTTTGTTATTATAAGCTCAAGTCCTCGGTCGGAGAAAGTTAAAAAATATATTGTGTGAGAGGTTTGTACAAAAGGAATATAATTTGTGTAACACTAATGGATGGATGAGAAAACTACAAACGAAAATACGTCACAGAAGTTCAACATGAAAACAACACGAAGTTCGACTACTATAGTGAATGAATTTGAGATGAAAAACTTTTAAATTGTCACGAGTATGAAAAAACGATCAACACAGGAAAGTTGCGTGTTTACAGCGGCTTTCCATCGGGATATCACTTTCTAAATTCTGGTGAGTGGATGGAGAGCTACGAGCATTGGATGGAGACCTACGGGTAAAAAAAGCACATGAAAAACAGAGTGAAGTTCAGGTAGACATGCCGAGAAGTTCAGGTTCTTCACGCGGTGCATTTTCGAAGAATCTGTTTTGCGATAAAGGCAGAACGAATGATCTCGCCTTTTTCGAAATTACTTGAAAACGGTCAGGATTCAGAGAAAACCATCAACATGAAAAAGTTCCGCATTTTCCATAGCTTTTCAGCGGTATATTATTTGCCCCATTCCGGTAAAGTTTGTAGAAATTACGGCAAAAATACCTTTTGAACCATTTTCAAAACTGACATAAAACCGTAATGAATTAGGAGAAACAATATATACAAAAACGTTTCACATTTCTTCAAGCTTTCCAACGCCATATCATTTGCTGCATTTGGACGTACGGTTAAAAAATTAGCTCGCAAAATACGAACTCGGTGGAACTTGTACCGTTTTCTAAATTACTTTTAAACCATTCAAAATTAGAAAACTCTTTTGACATAAAAAAGTAGCGCATTTTCATAAGCTTTCCAACGCCATATTATTTGGCTCAATTGGATTAGCTGTTTAGAAATGGCATTGAAAATACGAACTCGGGTGTTCGGTTTGCGAAATTTTATGATTTTTCTAATTACACTTTAACCGTAGGGAATTTGAGAAAACTTTCAACATGTGAAAGGAGCCGTTTTGCAGCAGCTTTCCAACTCCATATTATTTGCCTCATTCCGATAAACGGTTTAAAAATGCGATCGAAAATACGATTCATGTTTTTTATATGAAGAAAAAACGGTTTTCAAAACTGCTCTTAAACCGCTTACATTTTGCCAAAAAATTAACTTGGGTCATGATACCGATGTCCATAGCTATCCAATGGTATATCGCAAGCCCCATTTGGACACCTTTTAGCTGAAGTTCAACCTAGTACTCGGGGAAGTTCAACATAGTGTTTATATATATATATATATATATATATATATACACACTAATGGCTCACCTGGCATAGTGCGCCATTACTAGTTTAAACTAGTAATGACGCACTATGCCACGGTGCGCCATTAGTAGTTTTGCAAAAAAAAAGAGTAAAAAAATACAGTAGTGGCGCACTCTATGGCTGGTGCGCCATTACTAGTTAGAACTAGTAATGATGCACTTTGCCCGGATACGCCATTAGTATGTTTGGAAAAATGAAAAAAAAATTGTTACTAGTGGCGCACCTTTTGTCTCGTGCGCCATTAGTGTCTTCCACACTAATGGCGCATCGGCACATGGTGCACCATTAGTATATAGTAGTGGCGCACCACTTCTCTGGTGCGCCATTAGTGTCAATTTCATCTATAGCCCTTTTCCTAGTAGTGTCTCATAGAAACCGGAGCACGATCATTAAATTTTGGACATAACACATTTACAAAAAACGACCGGACCTAAACTAATCTAAAGGCATCTTTGATTTGCAAGATACTGAAAACACAGGATGGGGAAAGTATGATGGTGATGAACCGAGAGGAGGAGGAAGAGGAGGAGTAATGCACATGCTAGAGACTGGACTGTACCACATTGTTTTTATGGCCATATCACCACATTGTTTTGTATGGCCTATCGCCTACTGGTTCACTGGGTTGCCGTGGTTTGAACTCCTCCGACGTGAGTAGTAGTACTAGTATATACACTATATATACCGCATGATTCTTTGCTCCTTCTTATATTCTTCGCCGACATGTGGGAGAGCCAGCTTCCGGGTCGACGTCTCATGCACCAGATTAGAGTGCGGAACGGAAGGGGGCATCACCCTAGTCATAGGGCGAGTAATTAATGACTATAGTGAGTAGTCATATCACAAGACCTCGTCTTTCTGGCAGTAACGCATTGTCAAATTGCATATCCCTACCTTTCCAACAGTAAGTTTAATCCACTACTCCCTCACCCTCCTCGCCTCTCTGTCAAACCGCCTAGGTGAAAACTATCACGCGTACAACCCAGGAAAAATCCCGCCCTCAACTTTTAACTACTCATAGTATAATTTCGTATCGATGAATTGCGCCATGGAGCCAAAAACCAAAAGAAAAAGGTGGTACATGTAAACAAATACAGTTCAAGCTCTCGCTCGCGATTCAGAATGTAAACCGTGCATGTGTTTATACGTATAGGTTACTTCAAAGCACCGAGTCCATTGATGCAAGATGGTCAAACTATACCATCGATATCTCAAAGCAAAAATAGTTTGAGCTTGTTCATTCTATATAAATACTTGTACTGTATGTTTATTCACCCGTGGGGTTGTTTAATGAATGGAGGGCCGGGGAGCACAAGTGAACAATACTACTACTAGTAAGTAGGACTCGTACAGTTAGTCACGTTAAATAGAGAGTTACTTTTCTTTAATGCCATGTACACAAATTGAAACGCTTATTGTGGAGAGAAAAAGATAATCACTCCACTATATATATAGGCAGGGGCCCGAGCGCTTGCTTTACTATGGTTGCTCTCTTCATTCTCTCATCCTCTCTAGATCTAAACAAGAAAACGGTAGTGACATTTTTCTCTCTGCTCACCGCTGGTCACAGATCCGGCCAGATCCCTTCGGCCGGTGTGTGTAGAGGACTAGGTGCATTGTTCACGCAGTCATCGGTGGTGAGGGAGGAAACCCACAGCTACCGGCGGGTCCCGATCCTCTCCCGTGCCATTCTCTCTGACACTGCGCCGGCTCGGGAGGTCCTCTGACCCTTCTTCATCCCTGCCGTATTGTGCGCAGATCCGGCCTGTCGCTGGCCTCCTAGCCACATCCTGACGACCCTCAGGTATAAGTTCCTTTGAAAGCGGCCTTGCTCTACTGCCCTAGCTCCCCACGTGTCTGCATGTGGATCTTTTTCTACTTCCATCAGCTCTTCCAAAGCCACCTAAATTTTTAGTATTATTAGAGGTAAAGCTACTTCATGCAGTCGAATCTAGGACTTGGTTCAAACAAAGAAGAAAGCGGGAAAGTTGTAGCATGAATCTAGGACTTGATTCAAAGAGGAAATAACACGACGAAAGTAGTAGCGACTGCATACCCAACCGGTCTCTTGGTTGAAAAGGGAAATAAAGGGAAAAAGAAGTACAAACTAGAGAAGGAACATATCTATTATTGGTTGAAAAAAGGATAGAAAGTTGCGGCTAGTGGACAAGTCAACAGAGTATGTCCAGGATTAGATTTTCTGCCCTGATATAGTAAAAGGTATGCAGAATTAGATTTCCTGCCCTCACAGAGTATGGACAAACTCAGCATCACCACTTTATGCCTCCTTCTAGGTACATTGTGCTGATGCGTCCACTGTCGCATGTCCTTATACCAACCTTTGAAGTTGTTAATATAAGGGTTCATGTAAAATGAAGCAATCACACTGTTACCGTAAGGACATGTCTAACCAATGTTATTATTCTAATGCCTCCAGTAATACGATTCAATTAAACTGTGTTACAAATGGCACTCCTGCAATTTTTCCTAGTATGATAAGTAAGTTGCTTCTTACGCTGCTGAGTGTCCTGGTGTCCCCATTGTCCCATGCCCTTAAACCAACTCTTTAGCTACTGTTGATCTACTGTATCTGGTAAACAAACAATGCCACCATTAAAGTAATCCCATATTTGACAAATGTCATCGTTGATCGTAATGCTTCTGGTAACATGAAGCAATGCTGCCGTTTTAAAATTTCTATAGTCCTTACGTGATTGCCATGAACATAATCAAGATGCTTCTTTTCATTTCCTGTATGTTTTGTATCTTGTTATTGACCAGTAACTGTTTTGTCTCTATCTTTTTGTGCGGATAGGGATATCCATTTCACCTCTTTGCTATTTTGACCTTTTGGTGAACTACACAAAACACTTTTTTTGGAGTGAGTGTATTGTGCAGTTCAACTAAAATGTCACGTGGGCAACGTCTCTCAATTTTGGTGGAACTGCACAAAATGGTGATTCGAGTTTCCAAAATCTCCGTCAAACTCTGCTGGTAATCTCATGCAATATTTTATTAGCCTTTGCCAGATGAGTCGTCACTGTCACGGCAATGCACTTTATTTGAGTGGAACTACAGAAAAGGATAATCAAATTATAGTTACACCTTACATGAGCAGGAAAACCAACCTTACTGATGCTCAATTTTAGTGCAACTACTAAAGAAGAACCTGCTAGCTCATGAGAGCAACTACTTCTTGCTAGCTGAATGATGCAATCTTTACTTCATTTCAGGTGAACTGCAAAAAAAGTCACATGAATTGAATCATCCGAGTGGAGTAGTAGGTTCACCACATCGAGTCGCGGCGGCATAGGGCCCCTCTCTCAGTTATGGTTCCCGTGATCGAGTATGTTCCTTTTTGGTTGATTTTTGACTCTGCATCCAGCTAGAGATCATGTGCTACTGTTTTGGCACTGCTACTGCCACTGATAAAATGAAGTAATAATACATTTAAAATAGAGCTACTTGTTGGAAATATGCCCTAGAGGCAATAATAAAAGCATTATTATTATATTTCCTTGTTCATGATAATTGTCTTTATTCATGCTATAATTGTGTTATCCGGAAATCGTAATACATGTGTGAATAACAGACACCAACATGTCCCTAGTAAGCCTCTAGTTGACTAGCTCGTTAATCAACAGATAGTCATGGTTTCCTGGCTATGGACATAGAATGTCATTCATAACGAGATCACATCATTAGGAGAATGATGTGATGGACAAGACCCAATCCTAAACATAGCATAAAGATCGTATAGTTCGTTTGCTAGAGTTTTTCCAATGTCAAGTATCTTTTCCTTAGACCATGAGATCGTGTAACTCCCGGATACCGTAGGAGTGCTTTGGGTATACCAAACATCACAACATAACTGGGTAACTATAAAGGTAGACTACGGGTATCTCCGAAAGTGTCTGTTGGGTTGACACGGATCAAGACTGGGATTTGTCACTCCGTATGACGAAGAGGTATCACTGGGCCCACTCGGTAATGCATCATCATAATGAGCTCAAAGTGACCAAGTGTCTGGTCACGGGATCATGAATTACGGTACGAGTAAAGTGACTTGCCGGTAACGAGATTGAACGAGGTATTGGGATACCAATGATCGAATCTCGGGCAAGTATTATATCGATTGACAAAGGGAATTGCATACGGGGTTGATTGAATCCTTGACATCGTGGTTCATTCGATGAAGATCATCATGGAGCATGTGGGAGCCAACATGGGTATCCAGATCCCGCTGTTGGTTATTGACCGGAGAGTCGTTTCGGTCATGTCTACATGTCTCCCGAACCCGTAGGGTCTACACACTTAAGGTTCAGTGAAGCTAGGGTTGTGAAGATATGTATATGCAGTAACCCGAATGTTGTTCGGAGTCCCGGATGAGATCCCGGACGTCACGAGGAGTTTCGGAATAGTCCGGAGGTAAAGAATTATATATAGGAAGTGCTGTTTCGGCCATCGGGACGAGTTTTGGGGTCACCGGTATTGTACCAGGACCACCGGAAGGGTGCCGGGGGTCCACCGGGTGGGGCCACCCATACCGGAGGGCCCCATGGGCCAAAGTGGGGAGGGGAACGAGCCCATAGTGGGCTGGTGCGCCCCCTAGGCCCACCCCATGCGCCTAGGGTTGAAATCCTAGGGGTGGGGGGGCGCCCCACCTTGGCTTGGGGGCCACTCCAGCCCTAGCCGCCGCCCCCCTAGGAGATCCCATCTCCTAGGGCCGGCGCCCCCCCCTAGGGGGCCTATATAAAGGGAGGGGGGAGGGGGGGCGCCCCCCCCTGCATCCTTGGCGCCTCCCTCTCCCCTGCTACACCTCTCTCTCGTAGTACACGGCGAAGCCCTGCTGCCGTGACGCCCTGCATCCACCACCACGCCGTCGTGCTGCTGGATCTTCATCAACCTCTCCTTCCCCTTGCTGGATCAAGAAGGAGGAGACGTCTCCCGTCCCGTACGTGTGTTGAACGCAGAGGTGTCGTCCGTTCGGTGCTTGGTCATCGGTGATTTGGATCACGTCGTGTTCGACTACATCATCCCCGTTCTTTGAACGCTTCCGCTCGCGGTCTACAAAGGTATGTAGATGCATCCGATGACTCGTTGCTAGATGAACTCATAGATGGATCTTGGTGAAACGAGTAGGAAATTTTTTTGTTTTCTGCAACGTTCCCCAACACTACTATCTTAGCTACCATTTTATTTCCAATGTAGATAGCTTGCAGAATACCTATCTGGCAGAATCAAGTCCATGTACACTGCAGCATACACATAACTACACTGAACTAGTTGAGTCCATCACGCCTACCATTGAGGTGGCGCGGGCCACCTCTCTAACTGGCGGGCGCCACAATTTTAGTTGAACTGCAGAAAAAGTGATTGAAGTGAGTCGACACTCTTCCTTCTGCTGTCTCACTGAGGTGTTAATGGATGTCAACGAGTCATCTTCATGGCAAGATACGGGGACATGAAGAATAACTTGATCTCCCAAAGTCATCTCACAGAGATCAGTACTGTCCCTTATCAACATGATTGTGCTTTTTCATACTGTGCTCACGTTGTATTTTTTAATAAAGCTATTCTATCGCAATCTTTTCTTGTTTTGAAAATAAAGTTGCTTTAACTAGCGCTAATATTATTGTAATCATGCTCTTTCTTATCTATGCAAAAAGGAATACTCAACTACACATGTTGTGATGGTCAAAAGCATTCGCCCAGGGTTGTATGACATGGCTAGCCAAGATGGATTTAATCACGAGATTCACTTTATCCAAAGGCTCTAAAGTGCCATGTGTGTGTGCAAGGTGGAAAGATATATTTCAAGATGTTGATTGATGATTCCACTAGATTCTTCCATGTGTATTTGTTAAATACTAAGGATGAGGCTCTATACACACTACTTCAAAATCTAGAAGGCCGTCTTGTGCATATATTGGAAGTGGTAGTGCCACCAGTGATGCAGAATATTTCAGCTGCCAATGTTTGACCTGCGTGGCCTTAAAAAGGACTGGTTTCAATGTTTAAGCAAATCCTTGGATCTAATTTCTTACATGAAGCATCAATCAATATTTATTTATTTGTTCACATTCTCACAATGTTTGAGTTGTACACTTATGATTGGCTTTGAGCTGTGAATCATTGAGATGTGTAGGCATCTTTGTTGTATTTATTATTATTTCAATCTAATGGGTTGGTTCTGAATCTTGCAAGCTGGGAATCATTGTGATGTGTAGGCATCTTTGTTTTACTTATTATTTGAATCATATTGGTTGGTTCTGAATCTTCCAAGCTAGGAAACACGACATGATGATGCAGAGGACAACAACCATAACTAGTTGTTCAAACTTGGTAGTGTTGTCTATGTGAAAGTGCGGAAACTCTCTTCTTCTTAATTAATCGACGAGGCAAATATTTTTCCTCCGTTTCGAAAAAAAGTGTGGCAAACGAGCTAATCGTTTGCGTACTTAGAATAATAATTCTAATTGATGTGCATGTTGATCCCGTGGCACTGACAGAACGAGCCAATGCTTTGGTTGTTTTACGAATAAATTTTAATTAAAGCTAATACAATTTATGTAAAGTGACCACTAACACTTGCTATTACAGTACCAATATAGACCCGCTCATGAACCCGAGGGGGGATGTTCTGTCGGGCGTGCAGCGGGCGAGGGAGGTGTAGTAACCGTTGTCGCCTGTAGAAGTTCCCCAAGAGCTGAAAAACGAACTGCTGCCGTCGCCTACCAACTTGTTCACCGTTGATTGCTATGCCCCAAGGTTGGAAAACAAGAACTGCTACTACGGCGGCGCCGCCCCAAGTACCCCAGTACACACCAATCGTCTTCATCCCCCTGCCCACAATCCCCACAAACGGGAAACACCACATCATCTCTATGTGAGAAGAGACTTCAATGGCGATCTAAGGGGTGAGCCTGCTGGATATGGACTTCAGCAAGGATTTCAACTTTGAGTTCAATGTTCAGACCCATGGAAGTACCAGGTTGAATGTGATGCGCAACAATCATCCGGAATCGGTGAAGCTCTGCCTCGCCAGGTTCAAGCAGTACCCACAGGAGGAGAAAGCACAAGGTCAGGGGACTAGGCCTTGTGCCCATCCATTCGTCTCCTGATAAGGACCAGTGGATCGCCATCACCTATGTATGCATGCGAGACGAGGTTCTTGTCTACCACAGCTGTAGGGCCACCAAAGGTTCTAGAGTATCTAGTGCAACAAGCTTGTCGACATCTAGAAGCAATACAAGATCATCGGCAACAGGCAGGAGAAGGACTCCGTGGTTAACCTTGCCGCGACCATCATCGTCCCCTGCTATGCCAACATGAAAGAACACATCGATAACAAGAACCTGAACACGTGGTAGGCACCTCTGAATCTAGCCTACATAACCTACGCGGCCAAGGACGCATACACATGCTACGACATGTACAGGCGGATCTTGGACATGAGGGCGTGTCTGCTTCCAATAACCGACGAGTACACAGACAACCGCAATGTCATGATCAAGTGTGCTAGGAAGGTCTAGATGATGGACTTTATCTATTTAAGCACCTTTATTATCTGAGTGTTTCATGCATTAGCCTATGCGTCATAATTATCTGTTTTGTCCCAAATATTTCGTCTAAGAACCCAATAACCTATTTGCTTTTTTAGTGGCTATTTGCTTATGCATGTAACTAGTTCACTGGGCTGCCGTGCTTTGAATCTCCTTCCTCCCAATATATTCCCCTTCTCAGGTGGACCCAGCAGGTCTCGTACACAGACATCTGGGACCAACCACCTATCCATTTTTATGTCCTTATTTTGTTCAATCTTTCGTCCTCTTCCTACAACGGTTGGCGGCACTGCCGGGCATGCCTCGATGACCCATCCTAGCCTATGGCGCTGGCCAGGCCATCCCTCTACTCCCACACATTCTTTGGCGGCGGTAGCTCCACCGGCCCACCCTGCACCCGAACAAGTCAACCCTCGTACCCCCTGCGCCTGGATCTTCCCCAGCCCCGGTTCATTCGGCCCAAGGTCTCGATGTCGTCCATTGCCTTGGTGCTCTCACCGCTGTGCCGCTGTCTGTCGTTCGCAACAATGTCAACAAAATGAGAGGAATCAGGAGACGACTGTTCATCGAGAGGCTGACAGTCCAGGGCCCACCAGGTCCATGGCCTAGGTTTTGTTGTTTAACATGCGTAGCCCATGACATGCATACACAGTTGATCTAGCTGGTTTCAACTTTTTTGGGGGTCCAACGGGTATCAAGCGGCCTCTGGGCCTCCCAACTTGTCTATAACATCAGCAGCCCAAGTTATGTTTGTGTTTTCAAGATGATGCACAGCTCAGTTTTATTTTTCAATAAGAATGCAAAACTGAACCTATGTTTTCCCTTCTATAAAAGTATATATATATATATTCATATTTATATTTATATCTTATTTTATTACATATATATATAATAGAAAAAGCATAAGGTTCCGTTAAACCTATCGTTCGTCCAACCATTGTATAGACCTTCCCACTTCCTTTATTTTTTGTTTTTATTAGTCCTATATCTGAATTTCCTCGCACTTTCTTTTTCGATGTAATCTAAGTTTTCTCCCAGTGCTTTTCCCTAGAACCAACTCAAATGTCCCACGTCCAGCCTAAATAATAATAATACCCCACGTCCTATTAACTCATCAAATTAAAATGATATTTTATTTCATAAATCGAAATTTCCTACAAAATAATAATAATTGTTTATGTATAACCTGGCAAGTTAAATCCCGGTGATTGCGTGCATAAGCTTGCAAAAAGATTTTACCGAACAATGCAGTAATAGATGTGCAATCATGTGTTTATGTTTTTACAACATTTCTTCGTCCAACCCAACATGATATTTTCACCGAGCCCGGCAAGTCTGTAGATTTCGAGAAAAATGCAAATGGGCTTTAAATTCTAACATAATATATAAACGCGCCGCATAGACGCTACTTCATTGTTTCACCCAGCCCACCAAATGGACTAAAAAACGAAATAGACTAGGTGATATGTGGGCCAATAGGTCGAAGCCTAAGCACTTTTATAAAAAAAATACAAAGGTCAAAGCCTAAGCAAGGCGTTGGATTTACATCCAACGGCTGACATTCTTCTTCAATCTCTCGTCTTCTTCCCCCAGTGCTGCTGTCGGTGTTAAAACTGGCGGATCTCGGGTAGGGGGCCCCGAACTGTGCGTATAGGATCGATGGTAATAGGAGACAGGGGACACGATGTTTACCCAGGTTCGGGCCCTCTCTATGGAGGCAATACCCTAATTCCGGCTTGATTGATCTTGATGAATATGAGTATTACAAGACTTGATCTACCACGAGATCGTAATGGCTAAACCCTAGAAGTCTAGCCTATGAATATGGTAATGAGTACATGTGGTCTCCTTTCCGGACTACCCTCTACGGTTTATATAGACACCGAGGGGATCTAGGGTTTACATGGAGTCGGTTACATAAGAAGGAATCTTCGGTCGCCAAGCTTGCCTTCCACGCCAAGTAGAGTCCAATCCAGACATGGTGCATTCTTCGATCTTCATGTCTTCACAGCCCATCAGTCCGGCCCATAGATAACAGGCCGGACATCCAAGGACCCCTTAGTCCAGGACTCCCTCAGTAGCCCCTGAACCTGACTTCAATGACGAGGAGTCCGGCGTACGGATTTGTCTTCGGCATTGCAAGGAGGGTTCTCTCCTTCCGAACTCCAGAATAGTCTTCGAACGAAACAAGTGCATCTGGACCTGTTACGCACACCATACATAACCGCAGAGAGAACATAATATTTGCACGAATCCAATCTGTTGACAGCGTCTCTCCAACACGGCATCGTGTCTGTCCGGTTATAATTTCGAACCATTTTTCTTCCGCCATCCCACGTTTCGAGACGTGGTTGGTATTGGCACGTCTTGTCGAAATAGAGATCGTGTCCCCTTATCGCGGGATTCTCATCAATGCGAGCATGGGTAACTCAACCGTGCCGTTCATATAGCCCTAGGGAACAGGTGAATCCTAAGGCGAGTGAGGAGGCGTTTAATATCTGCTGCCTTTATAAGGGGATAAGGATTCCCCCTTCCTCTCCTCACGCCTTCTCTCTATCTTCGCAATTCCGATCTCAAGCTCCAGCGCCCAAGTTCCCACCTCCTTTCCACTCAAGCAACCATGTCCGGATCTGGTGGTCAGGGCAAGTGGATGGTCTCCTCTGTCAAGGAGGAGGACATTATTGAGCTCCGGGCTGCCGAATATTTGGCAAAGGAGATCACCCATCGTCTGCCAGCCGAGGGACAAGTCGTGCCCATGCCGGAGTCCACAGAGAGAGTAGTCTTCATCCCCCCATATCCTCCGCGGGCTAGGGTTTCCAGTCCACCCTTTCATCCACAGGCTAATGTACTATTATGGGATAGATTTCCATGATCTGTCACATAATTCCTTCCTCAACATCTCGGCTTTTATCGTCGTGTGCGAGGCCTTCCTCCGCATCCATCCCCACTTCGGGCTGTGGCTCAAAGTCTTGAACGTGAAGCCGAAGGTGGTGGATGGTCAGCACGCGGAGTGCGGAGGGGCCATGGTGAGCAAGCTATTCAACGTATCCTAGCCCAAAGGCACCTTTATAGAGACAGTAAAGGAATGGCAAAAGTAGTGGTTCTACATCACAGAACCTCGCGGCACCACCTGGGCCGCAGCTGCCGAATTCCGCTCTAGTGCTCCCACACGGCTCACCTTCTGGGTCGAGAAGAGTCCGGACTAGTGTTCTCCCGACGAGCTAATAGCGCTGCAGACGGGCGTTCAAAGCATGGTGACCAAGGACATCAAGCTCGTCGACGTTATCCAGGTGATGCTGGTTCGCCGGATTCTTCCGTGCCAGCGCCGAAGCTGCCCTTTATGGGAGTTCAATTCGAAGAAGCACCCGACCCTGAGAAGGCTCTTCGACACCTCTCATGGAGGGGCCTGGAAGTTGCTCTTTAAGGGCAACGAGAAGCCACCGTCCACGGACTCATAACGTGGTCACAATTGTAAATGCCCCACCAACGAGGTATGTTTCTTTTGACGTATTCCCAACTTGAATGTTTCAAGGATGATGTCTAAGATTTGGTATTGCTCCTTCAGGACTGGGTGGAAAGGGGCAGTGGATCCAGTGTCTGGCGCCACTGTAGGAGGAACCGGTCATCCCACGCCTGGCGAGGATGCTGGTGCCGGCGCCATATACGGTGCTAGAGAAGAAGGCCAAGGGGGACAAGAGTGGCCCCGTCGCAAGGGCACTTCGGACGCAATGTCCGAAGACGACGAGGCCCATTCCTCCGTCCCCGAGGACAATGACGAGGAAGAGGATGAGGAGGAGGATAACAAGCCTCCTCCCGAGGAGAAGAAGAAGAGGGTGGCCCCAGCACATCTAGAGGCTAAAGCGCCCAAAAGGGGGAAGGGCGCCCCAACGGTCAACACCACGTGTGACGTTGACAGTAGTCCAGAACGACGCCCCCGCACTAGGCCTCAGGCCGGATCGTAAGCAACATGGCTCATTTACTCGCATATCCATCCCTTTCTTTTTATTATGCTGACATGGCTAATCCACACTTTTGTAGTCCGGCACATGACCTTATCCAGCGTTGCTCATCTGGAGGTTCGCTGGCTCCGTCGGAGATGGTGAGCACGTCGCCACAGCCTGCTTGATCCCCTGGGGCCAGGGACTACACTGAAGTGTTATCCCGGAGGGCCGCTCCGTAGGGAGGATCCTAGGACATTTTCCAGGGGGCGCCACAAGGCGGGACCTCCACTGTCGGACAGATGGGGGAGCAGATCCCTAAGGAGACCGGCAAAGAGGGCCGTATTCAGTTCGGCCCTCAGCCGGATACGATTCTGGAGATCCATATTGCTCTGGAATCAGGCGAGCACCCTGCTTCGAAGGAGGGATGTGTGCCAATTCCACCGGTGGCCCCTGTCCACCTAGGTGCGCCGGATGACCTGATGGAGGCGCTACGAGGCACCTTCGTTGTGGATGAGCACCACGTCCTTATGGGTGCGGTGATCGAGAAGGTTCAGTCCGCCGAGAGTGGACTAGACGAAGCTTGTAGCAATCTGTTGATGGGTTTCGAGGTAAGTGACATAGAAGAAGCAAAACCCCATGTATTCAGTAGCCCCTGAGACACTGTCCGGAGTTTGACTAGAAGAACCGGAAATAGGATCAACCTCTTATTGTAGGAGACTAACATAATATGTACGAATAAGCAGGCCTCACTGTTGGCCGCGACCTCGCATACTGCCGAGGTCTCCGAGCTGAAGCGGAAGCTGGAGCGGACCGAGAACGAGCTCAATGAGATTAAGGTTCGGCTCCAAGAGAAGCAAGGTGAGGTATGACTTGCTATATGTTCGGGAAAGGATAAGCGCTGTGTAGTGACATTAGTATCATTAAATGTGCAGAAGCCGCGACCGAGGTCGAGGCCCTGAAGAAGGCCCTGGGCGAGGCCGAGGAGAAGGTTGTCCAGCAGCAAGCTTCCTGTAAGAAGCTCAAGGCCCGGGTCAAAGAAGTCCAGTAGGAGCTCCAAGATGCGGTGAAAAAATGTGAGGCCTTGGAGCATGATGCGTCGATTCAAGGGACCGAACTCGCCAAGGCTCGTCAAAGTGCGGAGACTGCCCGGAATGAGGCCTAGGACGCCCTCCAGGAGATCCAAGAGGCCAAGAAGATCACGGCGGGTAAGGCATTTAAGATTTAAAGCAAGTATGCGGAGAAGCAGTACCTTTTACTAACTCGAGTTCAGAGTTCCCCAGGGGCCTTTGTGGATTTACCACGCAGTGTATCCGATGCCACAAAGTTCTATCGAGCCGAAGGAGGGGGTTCCATGGAGAGGCTATTTCGGTCGCAGTATGCAGTGCCGGAGCATCCCGTGTCCTTCACCGATCAGCTAAAACAGCTGGTGGAGCTGCATAGGGTGGCCGAACTAGCCATGAAGGATTTGATAATCCGGCTATGGCCAACCGAAGCTATGCCAAGAAGCTACTTCGGACTCGTGAGGCGGGTGGTGAACGCCTGTCCTCGGCTGGACGTTGTGAACCGCTCGGCCTGTATTGAAGGTACGCACATGGCCTTCGCCCATTGCAAGATGTGGTGGGCGAAGATGGACGCCGTTAAAGTGACCAGGGGGCCACCGGAGGGCAAGGAGCACCATACAGGGGAACGGTATTTTGTGGATGTCCTAGAGGGGTCTCGCCTTGCGGCAGCACAATGTTCACAGGACATTGTGTTTGAATCAATGTATTCATGTTGCCTTTGCCTTGTATTATGAGTAACAAAGCCTGTTTTGTTAATGCAATTTCATTATGCTTTGATTATTACCTCCTATGCAGCCGTGTTATATGTAACCTGAGGGTTGGCCAGTCATCGGCTTCTGCCCTCATGTAGATAGTATGGAGGTGTTCGGGATGGAATCTAAACAATCTTGATCCAATTGCATGGTTGTCGGTGTCAAAACCGGCTGATCTCGGGTAGGGGGTCCCGAACTGTGAGTCTAAGGCGGATGGTAACATGAGGCAGGGGACATGATGTTTTACCTAGGTTCGGGCCCTCTTGATGGAGGTTAAACCCTATGTCCTGCTTGATTATTCTTGATGATATACCATGAGAGTTGATCTACCACGAGATCGTAGAGGCTAAACCCTAGAAGTTAGCCTATGGTATGATTGTATATGTTGTCCTACGGACTAAACCCTCCGGTTTATATAGACACCGGAGGGGGTTAGGGTTACACAGAGTCGGTTACAAGGGAGGAGATCTACATATCCGTATTGCCTAGCTTGCCTTCTATGCCAAGGAGAGTCCCATCCGGACACGGGACGAAGTCTTCAATCTTGTATCTTCATAGTCCAACAGTCCGGCCAAAGGATATAGTCTGGCTGTCCGGAGACCCCCTAATCCAGGACTCCCTCAGTAGCCCCTGAACCAGGCTTCAATGACGATGAGCCCGGCGCGCAGATTTTGTCTTTGGCATTGCAAGGCGGGTTCCTTCTCCGAATACTCCACAGAAGATTTTGAACACAAGGATAGTGTCCGGCTCTGCAAAACAATTTCCACATACCACCGTAGAGAGAATAATATTTCGACAAATCTAATCTGCTGCTGCGTTTTGACAGGATGATGTCAAGTCATGGCCGGGTCATCATCTGAACCGTTTTTCCCAACCAGCACTGCACATATTGCGAGGCTGTTTTCTTAGCACGTCTTGTCAAAGCAGAGATCGTGTCGCCTTATCACGGGATTCTCATCAATATGGATGCGGGTAACCCAACCGCGCCATCAATTACGACACTTGGGGAATAAGAGGTTTTACCAGGCAAGTGGGGAGGCGCATCGCCTCTTCCCCCCTATAAAGTGATTAGGATTCATTCTTTTTACCCCCGCCTTCTCCCCAATTCATTCCATTCTGCTCAGGCTCCAGTGCCCAAGCGTCCACCTTCTCTACCCACAAAAGGTCTTCCAAAGATGTCCGGATCTGGAGCAGGAGGCAAATGGATGGCCTCTACCATTTGAGAGAAGGATATCAGAAAGCTTCGGGACGCCGGGTATCAAGTCAAGAAAATCAACCACCATCTTCTGACGGCGGGACAGATCATCCCTACTCCGGAACCCCATGAGAGGGTTGTATTCCTCCCTCATTTTTTCCGCCGGCTAGGGTTTCCCCTCCACCCATTTGTACGTGGCCTCATGTATTATTATGGGATTGATTTTCACGATCTGTCTCCTAACTCCTTCCTCAACATACCGACATTCATTGTCGTGTGCGAGGATTATCTCCATATTTTGTCACACTTTCGTTTATGGCTAAAGGTTTTTAATGTGAAGCCCAAGGTGGTGGGCGGAGAGCATGCCGAGTGCGGGGGCGCTATGGTGAGCAAAATGCCCAACGTCACGTGGCCAACGGGAACCTTTAATGACTCCATCAAGGAGTGATCGCAGCAGTGGTTTTACATCACTGAGACGTGCGGCAACGAATGGGCCGCCTCTCCTGATTTTCGGTCCGGCGCCCTGCTACCTCTTGAGCACTGCATTGGATTTCCTCGAAGAGGAAGGGATGATGCAGCAAAGTAGCGTAAGTATTTCCCTCAGTTTTTGAGAACCAAGTTATCAATCCAGTAGGAGGCTATGCTCGAGTCCCTCATACCTACACAAAAACAATAGCTCAATGCAACCAACGCGTTTAGGGGTTGTCAATCCCTTCACGGTCACTTACAAAAGTGAGATCTGATAGAGATGATAAATAATATTTTTGGCATTTTTGGTATAGAGATGCAATGTAAAAAGTAAAGCAAAGCAATAATAAAGTGATGGAGATTGATATAATGAGAAAGAGACCCCGGGGCCATAGGTTTCACTAGTGGCTTCTCTCAAGAGCATAAGTATTCTACTGTGGGTGAACAAATTACTGTTGAGCAATTGACAGCATTGATCATAGTTATGAGAATATCTAGGTATGATCATGTATATAGGCATCACATCCGAGACAAGTAGACCGAAACGATTCTGCATCTACTACTATTACTCCACTCATCGACCACTATCCAGCATGCATCTAGAGTATTAAGTTAAAAATAGAGTAACGCCTTAAGCAAGATGACATGATGTAGAGGGATAGTTTCATGCAATATGATAAAAAAACCCATATTGTTACCCTCGATGGCAACGATACAATACGTGCCTTGCTACCCCTTCTGTCACTGGGAAAGGACACCGCAAGATCGAACCCAAAGCTAAACACTTCTCCCATGCCAAGAACAACCAATCTAGTAGGCCAAACCACACTGATAATTCGAAGAGACTTGCAAAGATAACCAATCATACATAAAAGAATTCAGATAAGATTCAAATATTATTCATAGATAGACTTGATCATAAACACGCAATTCATCGGTCTCAACAAACACACCGCAAAAAAGAAGATTACATTGAATAGATCTCCATGAGAGAGGGGGAGAACATTGTACTGACATCCAAAAAGAGAGAAGAAGCCATCTAGCTACTAACTATGGACCCGTAGCTCTGAAGTAAACTACTCACACTACATCGGAGAGGCTTGGATGATGATGTAGAAGCACTCCGTGATCGATCCCTCCTCCGGCGGAGCTCCGGAATAGGCCCCAAGATGGGATCTCGTTGACATAGAAAGTTGTGGCGGTGGAATTAGGTTTTTGGCTCCTGTTCTAATCGTTTGGGGGTACGTGGATATATATAGGAGGAAGAAGTATGCCGGTGGAGCTTCGAGGGGCCCATGAGGCAGGGGGCGCGCCCAAGGGGGGGGGCGCCCTCCACCCTCGTGACCACCTCATGGCTTTCTTGACGGAGGGTCCATGTCTCCTGGGTCTTATCTGATGACAAAATCACGTTCCCGAAGGTTTAATTCCGTTTGGACTCCGTTTGATATTCCTTTTCTTTGAAACCCTAAAACATGCAAAAAACAACAATTCTGGGTTGGGTCCGGTTAATAGATTAGTCCCAAAAATAATATAAAAGTGGAAAATAAAGCCCAATATAGTCCAAAACAGTAGATAATATAGCATGGAGCAATCAAAAATTATAGATACGTTGGAGACGTATCAAGCATCCCCAAGATTAATTCCTGCTCTTCCTCGAGTAGGTAAATGATAAAAATAGAATTTTTGATGCAGAGTGCTACTTGGCATAATTTTAATGTAGTTCTTAATTGTGGTATGAATATTCAAATCCGAAATCAAGACAAAAGTTCATATTGACATAAAAATGATAATATTTCAAGCATACTAACTAAGCAATTATGTCTTCTCAAAATAACATGGCCAAAGAAAGTTCATCCCTACAAAATCATATAGTTTAGTCATGTTTCATTTTCGTCACACAAGAATGCTCTCATCATGCACAACCCTGATGACCAGCCAAGCAATTGTTTCATACTTTAGTAATCTCAAACCTATAAACTTTCACGCAATATATGAGTGCGAGCCATGGACATAACACTATGGGTGGAATAGAATATAATGAGAGGGGTTATGTGGAGAAGACAAAAAAGGAGAAATTCTCACATCAACGAGGCTAATAAATGGGCTATGGAGATGCCCACCGATTAATGTTAATGCAAGGAGTAGGGATTGCCATGCAACAGATGCACTAGAGCTATAAATGTATGAAAGCTCAACAAAAGAAACTAGTGGGTGTGCATCCAACTTGCTTGCTCACGAAGAACTAGGGCACTTGAGGAGGCCCATTGTTGGAATATACAAGCCAAGTTCTATAATGAAAAATTCCCACTAGTATATGAAAGTGATAACATGAGAGACTCTCTACTATGAAGATCATGGTGCTACTTTGAAGCACAAGTGTGGTAAAAGGATAGTAACATAGTCCCTTCTCTCTTTTTCTCTCATTATTTTTTGGGCCTATTTTTATGGTTTCTCCTTTTTTGGGCCTTCTCTCTTTTTTATGGCCTTTCTTTTCTTTTTTCATTTATTCCTCACTTGGGACAATGCTCTAATAATGATGATCATCACATTTATATTTATTTACAACTCAATGATTACAACTTGATACTAGAACAAAGATGACTCTATATGAATGCCTCCGGCGGTGTACCGGGATATGCAATGAACCAAGAGTGACATGTATGACAGAATTATGAACGGTGGCTTTGCCACAAATGCTATGTCAACTACATGATCATGCTAAGCAATATAACAATGATGAATGTGTCATGATGAACGGAATGGTGGAATGTTGCATGGCAATATATCTCGGAATGGCTATGGAAATGCCATAATAGGTAGGTATGGTGGCTGTTTTGAGGAAGATATAAGGAGGTTTATGTGTGAAAGAGCGTATCATATCACGGGGTTTGGATGCACCGGCGAAGTTTGCACCAACTCTCAATGTGAGAAAGGGCAATGCAAGGTACCGAAGAGGCTAGCAAGGATGGAAGGGTGAGAGTGCGTATAATCCATGGACTCAACATTAGTCATAAAGAACTCACATACTTATTGCAAAAATCTACAAGTCATCAAAAACCATCTCTCATCCCCGACCGCCACTCATAAGGAAGACAATCAAATAACACCTCATGTTTCAAATTTGTTGCATAACGTTTACCATACGTGCATGCTACGAGACTTGCAAACTTCAACACAAGTATTTCTAAATTTCACAACTACTCAATTAGCATGACTTTGATATTATTACCTCCATATCTCAAAACAATCATCAAGCATCAAACTTTTCTTAGTATTCAACACACTCATACGAAAGTTTTATTATTAATCTTGCATACCAAGCATATTAGGATTTTAAGCAAATTACCATGCTAGTAAGACTCTAAAAATAATCTAAGTGAAGCATGAGAGATCAATAGTTTCTATAAAACAAATCCACCACCGTGCTCTAAAAGATATAAGTGAAGCACTAGAGCAAAAACTATAAAGCTCAAAAGATATAAGTGAAGCACATAGAGTATTCTATCAAATTCCAAATCATGTATGGATCTCTCAAAAGGTGTGTACAGAAAGGATGATTTTGGTAAACTAACAAGCAAAGACTCAACTCATAAAAGACGCTCCAAGCAAAACACATATCATGTGGTGAATAAAAATATAGCTCCAAGTAAAGTTACCGATAGAACTAGACAAAAAAGAGGGGATGCCTTCTGGGGCATCGCCAAGCTTTGGATTTTAGGTGTCCTTAGATTATCTTGGGATTGCCATGGGCATCCCCAAGCTTAGTCTCTTGCCACTCCTTGTTCCATAGTCCATCAAATCTTTACCGAAAACTTGAAAACTTCACAACACAAAACTTAAAGTAGAAAACTCATGAGCTCCGTTAGCGAAAGAAAACAAAAGACCACGTCAACGTACTGTAATGAACTCATTCTTTATTTATATTGGTGTTATACCTACTGTATTCCAACTTCTCTATGGATTATAAACTATTTTACTAGCCATAGATTCATCAAAATAAGGAAACAACACACGAAAAACAGAATCTGTCAAAAACAGAACAGTCTGTAGTAATATGTAGCTAGCGCAAGATCTGGAACCCCAAAAATTCTAAAATAAATTTCTGGACGCGAGGAATTTATCTATTAATCATATTAAAAAGGAATTAACGAAATAGCACTTTCCAAATAAAAATGACAGCAGTTCTCGTGAGCGCTAAAGTTTCTGTTTTTTACAGCAAGTTCAACAAGACTTTCCCCAAGTCTTCCCAACGGTTCTACTTGGCACAAACAATAATTAAACACAAAAAACACAACCGAAACAGAGGCTAAATAAATTATTTATTACTAAACAGGAGCAAAAATCAAGGAATAAAAATAAAATTGGGTTGCCTCTCAACAAGCGCTATCGTTTAACGCCCCTAGCTAGGCATAACAAGCAAGAATAGATCTAGGTATCACCATCTTTGGTAGGTAATTATTCAATGAGGAATCTATCTCCCTTAGGAATTTATTTCTTTCCAGTGATTATCAAACTCTTAGCACAAGATCTAAAAATTCGTTTGTAGCAATTGGTTCCTTAATGATAGCAAAAAATTGGGATGAATACTTATAGATTTAAGATCCGCAGTTTCCTTACTAGATGATTCACCCCTATTTTTAGGAACATACATAAGCTTGGAAATTTTAGTAGGAGGACTTGGAGTATTCTTTATGGAAGAAAAAGTGGTTCCCAAGTTCGTAATGATACCCTCAAGTTTATCGATTCTAGTAGAATCTAAGTCTATTTTCTCATTAACTATGGGTTCCTTTTCCTTAATATTTTCAAAGTCATTCCTACCTTAGATCCGTATTGGGTAATTTGATTGTGGATCTTTTTATCTAGATTTTCAATTAATTCAATAGTAGCAACTTTATTTTCAATAATTTCAAGTCTTTGCATAACATGCTCCAAAGTTAACATAGTTCCATTAACCAAAAGAGGTGGTGAGCCAAATAAATCTAACATAGCATTATAAGAATCAAAAGTATGGCTACACAAAAAATTCCCTCTGGTAATGGTATCAAGGATATATCTATACCAAGGATTAGAACCTACATAAAAATTGCAGAGAAGAACTGAAGTAGATTGCTTCCTGGTAGATCTATTTTGATCATTGCAAATTCTTTACCAAGCATCTTTTAGATTTTATCCCTCCCTTTGTTTAAAATTTAGAACTTCATTCTCGGGAGACAACGGAGAAGATAAGAGACTAGCCATAATGACAAGCAAACAAACTAACACGCAAGCAAACGGGCAAAGGAGGCAAATAGAGAGGGAGGATAGAGAGAGAGAGGGCGAATAAAACGGCAAGGGTGAAGTGGGGGAGAGGAAAATGAGAGGCAAATGGAAAATAATGTAATGCGGGAGATAGGGATTGTGATGGGTACTTGGTATGTTGACTTTTGCGCAGACTCCCCGGCAACGGCGCCAGAAATTCTTCTTGCTACCTCTTGAACACTGTGTTGGATTTCCCCGAAGAGGAAGGGGTGATGCAGCAAAGTAGCGTAAGTATTTCCCTCAGTTTTTGAGAACCAAGGTATCAATCCAGTAGGAAGCTATGTCGTGGTTCTAAGTCTGACAGTGAGGTAGGGGGGTGTGTATGAGGAGGCTAGATCCTAGCTATTGGGAAGTTGTAGGCACGCAAGGTTTACGAGTTCAGGCCCTTCTCGGAGGAAGTAACAGCCCTACGTCTCGGTGCCCGGAGGCGGTCGACTGTATTATGCGTGTGTAAATTGACAGGGGTGCGACCCCTTGATACTGAGGAGGGGGATGACTTATATAGAGTTCGCCAGCCCTCTCCTGCCCTCAGTAATGCAGGGTTTAAGGTACATTTAAGGTGGGGCGTTACTGATAACGTCCCTAATAAAGTGTCATAATAATCGTAAAGACTACTTAATAGCCGACCGTTTGCCTGCGGAGTGACTTGAGGTCTTCTGGCAGTCGAGCGGTTGGCTTCTTGGTCGAGTGACAGCTTCTTGGTCGAGTGTCTTCAACCCGTCGAGTGGGATACCTTCAAGTTGATTGAAAGGTGACTTCTTCTAGGGATGTCCTATGGTAGGGCTCTTTAGGACGGGTCCGTGTCCCTACCGTAGGTACATGACTTCATCATTAGCCCCCGAACGGATCGAGGCTAGAGTGAGAAAAGGGGTTAGGGACCTTTCTGACTGATTCTTCGGGTTATTATGGGTGCTTCGTTCTGGGTCGACTGTCACGGATGACGTCATTAACCTCTTTCAGTCGCCTTGGTCCGTTCCAGGCCTTTCGTCGAATGGATTTCTTTACCTGTGAGGCATTGAGCGCCGGTGTGCGCGGGATTTCCGTTTCGTCAAGTTGTTCTGCAGCCAGCGGAGATCGCGGGATTCGGATTTTTTGGGAAGCGCGCGGAACGGGGACGGCCGCAGTAATCGGGAGCGATAGTGCGAAAGCTCCTCGATCTCCGTGCCGCCTTTTTCGCCATGTACTGCGCGCGCGCCTGCCACGGGATTTGACTGGATAGCTCGGGCCCACTTGTCGGCCACTCGGAAGTGGCCCCTTATAAGTAGCTGGCTCGGAGCCCTCCAACCGTGCGCATGCTCATCTCTTCCCCTTCTTTCTCTGTTTCTCCGTCGTCTCCCCCGCTTCCTTCGCTCTCGCCCAGCCACCACAAACCAGCTCGAGACCTCGCCGGCGACGATGGTGAAGGGCAAGACGACCGCTCTGGAGCGCGCGAAGAAGGCGGCGGTGGCGGGGAAGGGGAAGAAGTCTGCGCGCGGCGGATCTTCCTCCCGGATGGCCCTGCCCAAAGGGTGGATCCAGGGCGACTGGATGCCCTCGGTGCTCCGTCAGGAGGACCTCGACGACCTGGTCGAGGGAGGAGCCATTCCCCACAAGGCTGCGCGTCTTCCGGGGGGAGAAATCGAGCCCCAACCACGCGACGGTGAGTACGTCCTCCTGGCGACTCATATTGACCGAGGGTTTTCTCTGCCGCCCCACTCTTTCTTCCGCAACTTCTTGAACTTCTTCAGAGCGCAGCTCCATCACTTTACTCCGAACTCCATAGTCTATCTCGCCGCCTTCATTTCTATGTGTGAGGCGTTCCTGGGATGGCACCCACACTGGGGGCTTTTCAAGCACATCTTCACCTGTCGCTCTCAGTCGGTTAAGAAGGCCAAGTCGAGTGACGAGAGGACACAGGTGATCCAGCTGTGTGGGGGCTTGGCGATCCAGACGAGGGGGAAAATCTGTTTTCCCTCCATTACCTTCCCGGAGTCAGTTCGAGGCTGGCAGGCGACTTGGTTCTACTGCCAGGATTAGGTGACTCTAGGGCAGTCGACTGGACTCCCACCCTTCACCCTCGACCGAGCCAAAAAGCCTGCTTCTCTGAAGGTGACGCCCGAAGAAAAGGCCCAGGTCAAGATACTGGCGGGTCGAGTGGTTGAACTTGTCCGTGAGGGCGTGACGGGGATGGATCTGCTGGAAGTCTTCCTCAAGAGGCGAATCCAACCACTCCAGGCTCGGGACCACCTGATGTGGCTGTACTCTGGCCTCGAGGACACCACTCGGATCCACCCGGAGGAGGTCACCGACAAGATGTTGGAGGGGTGGCTGTCAAGCATCACGGGGAACAAGGACAACCCCCGAGGAGCTAGGAGGGTCATTCCACTCGACAACTCGTATGAGGTCGACCAGGTGCGTTTTTATGTTTCCGACTGAAATCTTCATTTTCTACATTGGTCTTCTTTCGAGCGGGTCGACTGACTTTTCATTTTGTCTGCTGTCTTTCAGGCGACCACTGAGATGTATTCGACGCCCAATGGGGCACAAGGGTCGACTGAGGAAGGAGAAGGGAGCGGAGGCGAGAGCGGGGATGACCAGCGCGAGTGGGAGTCAGACGGCGAAGGAGAGGGAGGCGATGACGTCTTCTCCAGCGAAGAGGAGGAGGAGGAGACCGAATCTCCCCGCCCGGAAAGGCGATCCAAGCTCGCACACGACCCGGCGCAGGGACGTGGCTAGGCGACTGCCTCCGCCGCGCCATCGTCGAAACGCCCTCGGACTTCTTCTCCAACACCGACTGGGAAGGTCCCCAAGCAACCACGCACGACGCTATCCAAGCCGCCCAAGACTCTGCCCAAGATGAAGATAACTGTCCCTGTTATTTCCGGGTAACAAATCTTGTCTTCCTTCGTCGATTGGAGGACGGATCCTCGGTCGACTCGTTATGCTTAACTGGCTGATTCTTCGAAATTTGCAGTGCTGCTACCTCCGAGATCTCTGCCAAAGACGACAACCAAGAGATGGGGGACGCTGCTACCTCCAACCCTGGTACGATTATTGACGTTCTGTTTTTTGAGTTGACTTGGTCGTTTCTTGCAATTCTGGTCGATTGAAAGTTCTTCCTGCAGCCCCTCCTCATGTTATCGACCTCCCGGATGACGACGACAATGAGCCGCTGAGGATAGGGAGGACCAAGAGGCCGTCGACTGACAGGAGTCCCCAGCCTGCTCCGGCGCCTGAGGCCGTGGCTCGGGATGGCGGCGATGCCCCTCGGGCTTCTGTGACCTTTGCCAATCCCCTGTCCAGTGCGCAGCCCTCGGCGTCGACTGCCAATCCGACTTCGCTCTTTGTTGCATACTCTGTCCCTGAAGACGAAGTGGCCGCTGCAAAGGAGGCCATACACCAGGCGGGGGTCATGATGGAACAGGTGAACAAGGTTCGGGAGGCCAGCCAGGTAGCTTACGACGCAAGTTCGGCGCTTCAGAGCAACGTCCAGGTCAGTCGACTTGATACTTGATTGTTTGAAGAGTCTTTCTCCCTCTTTCTTTTTTTTGAAGATCTTTGTATCTGTATCTGTACACCCACTGGGTGTGTTTTCTCTTTCTTGGACTAGTGGGGGCACGCTGAGTGCACCCACTGGGTGTAGTCCCCGAGACTACGGTGGACTGCTGGCAGTCGACTGTAGTCTTTATATTGCGTTTCTGAATCTATATTCCTTTCTTGATCTGGTCGAGTCATGTCGAATGGATCCATGTTTGGTCGACTGCGGACACTCGACTTTTTTTTAGGACCAGTGGGGCACGCTGAGTGCACCCGCTGGGTGTAGTCCCCGAGACTACTGTCGAATGTTTTTGATTCGGCCGTAGTCTTAGAAACGTCACCTTTTTCCCTTAGTTACTCAGAAGCAACTTATCTTGTATGTCTATTGACTAAATTTCCCTTTTGCAGAAATCTTGTGAACTTGCGTCTCGCTATGCTGAGTTGGAGAAGCAGCGGATTCAACTCTCTCTCGATCTGGAACTGGCCAGGACGGAGCTGCAGAAGGTCAGAGATGGCGTTGCTGGTAAGATGGCCTTGTCGACTGGTTTTTTTAGGCTTGGGTATCTTTTGCTGTTTCTGAACGAATCATCGTTTCTTTTGTAGGAGAACTGAGCGAGGCCCTGGCAAAAAAGGATCGGGACTTGGCTGCTTCCCACAAGGAGGCTGATGACAAGATCGCACTGGCTGAACAGAAGCTGGCTTCGGTCAGCCAGATAGAAGATGAGAACACCAAGCTGAAGGCCGCTCTGAAAGAAGCCAACAGGGAGTGCTCGCATTGGAAGAAGAAGCACCTCACTCTGGGCGAGCAGATGGAAGGCGTCGCTCGCAGGAGGGACGACCTGGAGAGCTACCTGAGGAGTCTCGCCAAGACGCTGTATATCAAGCTCGAAGGTGTGCGTTCAATTCCGACTGGTTTTCTTTTGTGTCGACTCAGTTTGCAATTGTTGACTTATCTTTGGGTCTTGTATGCAGAATTTTGTCAGAACTTCGAAGAGGAGACCGGGCGGATTGAAACGGGTCTGGACCCAATCAATTCTCCGGTGAAAGTTGATACTGCCATGAACCTGCTCCGACTGGAATCTCGAATCGACGGCGCTGTGGATTCCTTGGCTCAGCGGAAGGTTGCCATGTCGCGGATCGACTCGACACTTTGGCCAGAGTCTACGCTCCAGAACGATCTCGAGTCTCTTATGGCTCGACTTGACAAAATCCCCGATCGAGTGCAGGAGTGGAAGAAGTCTTTTGCCCGGTGCGGCGCTGATGTGGCTCTATCTTTAGTCCGCGTCCATTGCAAGGAGGAGCGAGAAGAAAAGTTGGCCGCCATCCAAGTTGCCAATACCAAGAGGCACAGCTTTCAAGACTTCATGGAGACCTTCATTGCTGCTGCCACTCGTATTGCGGACAGAATTGACCTGGATGAGTTCGTCGCTCCTGCTAGTCCTCCTCTTGAGGAATGAGAAAACTTTTATGCCTTTCCTTAAATTTGCCTTGGAATGCCGAGTGGACTTGTAATCGTTTAAACTCTGCCGAGCTGAGGGCTCGAGTACTTTGATTCGGGGCCTGGGGCCTTTTAAGCTTTATCCGAACTTAATTTCTTGCTGAATGTCTTCGTGGTTTTGAACTGTCGTGTGGGACTTTGGTTTTGTATTCAGACAAGTGCTGGACTGCAGCTAAGTCCCCGAGTGTGAGGTTGGCTCACCACTCGATAGGGTTTTTTCAAACTTAGGCGAATACTTGACTGCAGCTAAGTTTCCGAGTGGGAGAACTTAGGCGAGTACCGGACTGCAGCTAAGCCCCTGAGTGGGAGGATTGCTCTCCACTCGGTAGGATTTTTTCAAACTTAGGCGAGTGCTTGACTGTAGCTAAGTTTCCGAGTGGGAGAACTTAGGCGAGTACCGGACTGGAGCTAAGCCCCCGAGTGGGAGGATTGCTCTCCAGTCGGTAGGATTTTTTCAAACTTAGGCGAGTGCTTGACTGTAGCTAACTTTCCGAGTGGGAGAACTTAGGCGAGTACCGGACTGCAGCTAAGCCCCCGAGTGGGAGGATTGCTCTCCACTCGGTAGGATTTTTTCAAACTTAGGCGAGTGCTTGACTGCAGCTAAGTTTCCGAATGGGAGATCTTAGGTGAGTACTGGACTGCAGCTAAGCCCCCGAGTGGGAGGATTGCTCTCCACTCGGTAGGATTTTTTCAAACTTAGGCAAGTGCTTGACTGCAGCTAAGTTTCCGAGTGGGAGAACTTAGGCGAGTACTGGACTGCAGCTAAGCCCCCGAGTGGGAGGATTGCTCTCCACTCGGTAGGATTTTTTCAAACTTAGGCGAGTGCTTGACTGCAGCTAAGTTTCCGAGTGGGAGAACTTAGGCGAGTACTGGACTGCAGCTAAGCCCCTGAGTGGGAGGATTGCTCTCCACTCGGTAGGATTTTTTCAAACTTAGGCGAGTGCTTGACTGCAGCTAAGTTTCCGAGTGGGAGAACTTAGGCGAGTACTGGACTGCAGCTAAGCCCCCAAGTGGGAGGATTGCTCTCCACTCGGTAGGATTTTTTCAAACATAGGCGAGTGCTTGACTGCAGCTAAGTTTTCGAGTGGGAGAACTTAGGAGAGTACTGGACTGCGGCTAAGCCCCCGAGTGGGAGGATTGCTCTCCACTCGGTAGGATTTTTTCAAACTTAGGCGAGTGCTTGACTGCAGCTAAGTTTCCGAGTGGGAGAACTTAGGCGAGTACTGGACTGCGGCTAAGCCCCCGAGTGGGAGGATTGCTCTCCACTCAGTAGGATTTGTTCAAACTTAGGCGAGTGCTTGACTGCAGCTAAGTTTCCGAGTGGGAGAACTTAGGCGAGTACTGGACTGCAGCTAAGCCCCCGAGTGGGAGGATTGCTCTCCACTCGGTAGGATTTTTCTTTAAAATTTAGGCAAAACAGATTCGCAGCCAAGTCACCCACTGGGGGTTTTGTGTGCAAACAAAGTGACAGCTATTATTGGAACACTCTTGTCTTTGATAAAAATGAACTTTAGAAATTATTCTTCTCATTACAAGGGGAACTCAGGTGTAAAAGGGGCGGAGCAGTTCCGCGTTCCAAGCTCGTGGCTCGTCGACCTGGCGATCGACGTTGTAGAGGTGGTATGCTCCATTGTGGAGGACTCTGGTGACTATGAAGGGGCCTTCCCAAGTAGGAGCAAGTTTGTGTGGCTTCTGTTGATCTACTCGGAGGACCAGATCTCCTTCTTGGAAGGCTCGACTTTTCACATTTCGGGCGTAAAAACGGCGCAAGTCTTGTTGATAAATGGTCGATCTGATCATGGCCATCTCCCTTTCTTCTTCCAAGAGGTCGACTGCGTCTTGCCGGGCCTGCTCTGCTTCATCTTCGGTGTAAAGTTCGACTCGGGGTGCATTATGAAGAAGATCGCTTGGCAGGACAGCTTCGGCTCCATAAACCAGAAAGAATGGGGTCCTTCTAGTCGACCGGTTAGGGGTGCTCCTTAATCCCCACAGAACTGACGGAAGCTCGTCGACCCAAGCGCCTGCCGCGTGCTTGAGATCGCGCATCAGCCGAGGTTTTAGTCCTTTGAGAATCGGACCATTTGCTCTCTCAGCCTGTCCATTCGACTAGGGATGAGCGACTAAAGCATAGTCGACTCGTGTGCCTTGAGAAGCGCAAAATGCTCTGAACTCGTCCGAATCAAAGTTTGACCCGTTATCAGTGATGATGCTATGCGGGACTGCATATCTGAATGTTAACCCTCTGATGAAACTAATAGCGGTGCCAGCATCGAGGCTCTTTATGGGCTTAGCATCGATCCATTTGGTAAATTTGTCGACTGCCACAAGTACATGAATGAATCCACTCCTGCCCGTTCTTAGGGGGCCAACCATGTCCAATCCCCAGACGGCAAAGGGCCAGACGAGCGGAATGGTTTTCAGGGCTGACGCGGGCTTGTGCGACATGTTGGAGTAGAACTGGCACCCTTCGCACTTGTCGACTATCTCTTTTGCCATCTCATTTGCCCTTGGCCAGTAAAATCCAGCTCGGTATGCTTTAGCCATAATAGTCCGAGAGGACACATGGTGACCGCAGGTCCCCGAGTGGATATCGTTAAGGATTATTTGAGCCTCTTCTGGCGTTATGCATTTCTGGCCGACTCCGGTCACACTCTCTCTGTACAGCTGTCCCCTTATGACTGTGAAGGCCTTAGATCGGCGGACGATCTGTCAAGCCTCCTCCTCGTCCTTCGGAAGTTCTTTCCTTAGGATATATGCAATGTACGGTATTGTCCAGTCAGGGGTGATTGCCAAGACTTCCATGATTAGGTCGACTACTGCAGGCACTTCAACTTCAGTCGGATTTGTGGCACTTTTCGGCTGCGGGGCTTCTTCTGTGAAAGGATCTTCTTGGACTGACGATGAGTGAATGTGTTCGAAGAACACGTTGCTTGGAATGGCTTCTCTCTTGGAGCTTATCTTTGCCAAGTCGTCAGCTGCCTGGTTTTTCAGTCGGGGGATGTGGTGGAGTTCTAACCCCTCGAACTTCTTCTCTAGCTTTCGCACTGCATTGCATTATCCAGTCATTGCCGGACTCCTGACGTCCCACTCCTTCATCACTTGATTAACCACCAGATCTGAGTCGCCATAGACCATGAGGCAACGGACGCCGAGTGAAATGGCCATGCGCAACCCATACAAAAGTGCTTCATACTCTGCTTCGTTATTGGAGGAATCGAAGTGAATCTGGAGAACGTATCTGAGCTTATCTCCTCGGGGGGAGACAAAAACTACCCCCGCGCCCGAACCATTCAGCATCTTGGATCCATCGAAGAACATAGTCCAGTGTTCTGACTGAACTTGAGTCGGAAGTTGCTGTTCAATCCACTCGGCGATGAAATCCGCGATTGCTTGGGACTTGATGGCTTTCTTTGCTTCAAACTTGATATCTAAAGGAAGGAGTTCAATCGCCCACTTGGCCACTCGACCAGTTGCATCTCTGTTATGCAGGATCTCCGATAATGGGGCGTCGCTGATGACTGTAATGGAGTGGTCAGAGAAATAATGTGCAACTTTCTTCGTGGTCATATAAATCCCATATACAAGCTTCTGGTAGTGGGGGTATCTTTGTTTTGAAGGGGTCAAAACTTCAGACACATAATATACAGGGCGTTGAACTTTGAAGGCCTTCCCTTCCTCTTCCCGCTCGACCGTAAGTACCGTACTGACAACTTGTCCCGTGACTGCAATGTAAAGCAACAGAGGCTCTTTGCTGATTGGGGCAGCTAGCACCGGCTGGGTGGAGAGCAGAGCTTTGAGCTCTGCACACGCTGCATCAGCTTCTGGAGTCCACTCGAACTTGTCAGACTTCTTCATCAGTCGGTAAAGAGGCAACGCTTTTTCACGGAGTCGAGAAATGAATCGACTTAAGGCGGCCAAGCAGCCTGTAAGCTTTTGGACATCATGCACACGTACAGGTCGCTTCATTCGGAGTATGGTGCCAATTTTTTCAGGATTGGCGTCGATTCCCCGTTCGGAAACGAGAAAACCGAGTAGCTTTCCACCTGGAACTCCGAAAGTGCACTTTGATGGATTGAGCTTGATATCGTACCTCCTGAGGTTGGCAAAGGTTTCAGCAAGGTCAGCCCACAGGTCGGAACCTTTCCGGGACTTGACTACGATATCGTCCATGTACGCCTCCACATTCCGACTGATTTGAGTGAGTAAACACTTCTGGATCATTCTCATGAATGTGGCTCCGGCATTCTTGAGGCCGAATGGCATGGTGACGTAACAGAAGCATCCGAATGGAGTGATGAAAGCTGTTTTGATTTCGTCGGGCCCATACAGACGGATCTGATGGTACCCGGAGTAGGCATCTAGAAAAGACAATCTCTCGCATCCCGCAGTTGAGTTGACAATCTGGTCGATGCGAGGGAGAGGAAAATGATCTTTCGGGCAGGCCCGATTGATATGCTTGAAATCAATACACATACGGAGTGACTTGTCCTTCTTGGGGACCATGAAGACATTGGTGAGCCACTCGGAGTGGTAAATCTCTCGGATGAACTCAGCTGCTAAGAGCCGAGCCACTTCCTCGCCAATGGCTTGTTTTTTCTGGACGGCGGACCGTCGAAGATGTTCCTTCACGGGCTTGAACTTTGGGTCGACTCGCAAACGGTGCTCAGCCAGCCCCCTGGGAACTCCAGGCATGTCAGAGGGTTTCCATGTGAAGATGTCCTAGTTCTCACGGAGGAGCTGGATGAGCACTTCTTCCTATTTGGAGTCGAGCGTCGTCGAGATGTGAGTCGGAGCAGCGTCGGGATCGGTCGGGTGAATGTGGACTGTCTTCGTTTCGCCAGCCGACTGAAAAGCTGACTCGGAGGCAGGCTTCTTAGCTCGCAGCAATTCACTCGGGTCGGCAGCCTTTTGGTACTCTTTGAGCTCGACCACTGCCATCTGAGCGTCGGCGATCTTTGATCCCTTCTGAAAACATTCTTCTGCTTTCTTCCGGTTGCCCGTAACAGTGATCACACCTTTGGGGCCAGGCATCTTTAATTTAAGATACACGTAAAATGGTCGAGCCATGAAGCGTGCGTAAGCTGGCCTGCCCAAGATGGCGTGATAAGCACTCTGGAAGTCCACAACTTCAAACGTCAACTTTTCCTTGCGGTAATTCTTTGAATCACCAAAAACCACATCAAGAGCAATCTGGCTGAGTGACTCGGCTTTCTTCCTAGGAATGACTCCGTGGAAGCTCATGTTACTGGTGCTGAGTCTGGACATCGGAATGCCCATTCCTTTCAAAGTTTCAGCGTACAGTATGTTCAGGCCACTGCCGCCGTCCATCAGGACTTTGGTCAGTCGAGTGCCTTCGACAACTGGGTCGACCACCAAAGCTTGCCTCCCAGGGGTGGCAATGTGCGTCGGGTGATCGGACTGGTCGAATGTGATGGCAGTCTGAGACCACTTCAGGTAACTGGGCATCGCCGGGGCAACCATGTTCACCTCACGGTTAATGACTTTCAGTCGACTTTTACTTTCGATAACAGCAAAAATCATCAAGGTTGAATTGACTTGGGGGTATCCATCGTCACTATCCTCCTTGTCCTCAACTCTGTCTGGTTCTTTTTCCTTATCCTTGGGCTGCTTGCCCTGGAACTGCTGAGTCAGAAGCCGACACTATCGAGTGGTATGCTTCGGGAAAATAAAATTTCCTTCTTCATCTTTCTTGGTGTGGATGTGACATGGCAGGTCCAACACATCATTCCCATCCTGATCTTTAACCTTCTTGGGTTTCCATGTGCCCTTGGGTTTTCCCTTGAAATTTCCCTGGGCCACAGCCAGGGCCTCCCCAGGGGCGGCTGGCTCGGCCTTCCGCTTCTGCTTCCGACTGGAGTTTCCTCCGGTTTCTTGGGCGACTGATTTGAGTTTGCCACTTCGGAGTCGGTCCTCGTCTTCTCCATTAGCGTACTTGGTGGCAATCTCCATCATCCGATTCAGGGACATCTCTCTAGTTCGGCCAAACTTCAGATTCAACTCTCTGTACTTGACGCCTTCCTTGAAAGCGCAAACTGCTTGATGGTCTGGCACGTTCTCGACCGAGTGGTGCAGTGTGATCCACCTCTGGATCTATTCTCTCAGAGTTTCATTTGGCTTCTGCACGCAAGACCGCAACTCCGTAAGGCCTGCAGGGCGCTTGCATGTCCCTTCGAAGGTTGTGATAAACACTCGGGAGAGATCCTCCCAAGTGTAAATGCTGCCGGGCGCCAACTGATTCAGCCACGCCCTAGCTGAGCCTTCCAACATGAGGGGTAAATGCTTCATGGCCACCTCATCATTGCCGCCACCAGTCCGCACAGCCACTCGGTAATCTTCGAGCCACATGTCGGGCTTGGATTCACCAGTGAACTTGCTGACCCCAGTCGCCAGCCTGAAATTGGGAGGGATCACCGCGGCTCTGATGACTCGACTGAAACATTCAGGCCCCGAGGCGTGTGCTCTGCTGCCGGTGGGCGTACCTCTGTTGTGGCCCTCTCGATGAGCCCTGTTCCTGTCCACCAGACCTTGAACGAGGATGGATCTCGCGTCAAAGCCTGGGTCTCTGGGGTCGACTGGGATCCTCTGCCCAACGTTATGGGGGCGCCTGTCATCTCGATGTCGAGGTGCATACGATCCACTCCTCGGGGGAGGGGACGGCACTCGACGTCTATCATCACGGTCGGGTCAGTGATCATATTGTTCATTCCTCCTGTACTGATCATGCCGGTCTCCACGTCCCTCATGCCTCGGGGGCAATCTCGGGCTGTGAGCCGACTGGACGGTTTCCGTAGCAACGGATCGACTGTGGATCCTGTCCCGCGACTGAGAGACGGCGGAATTCTGATTTCCCGCCGCTCGGAGCAATGCTCTGATCTGCAACAATCCTCTGCCAGCCTCTGACTGAGAGGGCTGGATTGACTCTGCTATGCGGGCCGCGGCAGCCAGGTTCTGAACCGGAGTTCGGTATACCTGCGGTGGTGGGAAGAGCAGATGTCGACTGGATTCGGGAGCTTGCTGGCGTCGACTGGACTCGGGAGCCTGCTGGCGTCGACTGGACTCGGGAGCCCGCTGACGCGCTCGCTCGTCGAGAGCTCGCTGTAGATTCTCCAGTCGAGTGCGCTCGGCTAGATTAGCCAAGCGCGCGTCCTCCAAGGCCCGGGCCTCGGGAGTTTCTCCAACAATAGGGGTGTAGAGCGCGTCCATGTTCCGGCGACGAAGCTCCTCCCGCTGTAATGACGTAAGAGGTTCCGGGAGGTATTCGTCATGAGGATGTGACGGATCGCCTCTATCTGCACCACTATCAGCGCGATGGAATCCAGGAGGACTGCGTGTCCCCTCGACCGCCAGAACCTCCCCCAAAGGGTCGCTGCTATCGCACTCGGATGCGGTCTCCATGGAGCCAGTCGTCAGATCGAACAGGCCGCAGAGGGATTCGTCGGGCTCGATTGCCGCGACTTGCGGGGCCGCCGACTGGCGGGCCGCGGCATGCTTCATCCACCGCTAGAGTCTCGACCGACCCGAACGCTTGCGCTGGCGGGAGACAGGACGGGGAGATGACACGGGAGTCGACCGATATGGGGTTGACGGCTGCCGCAGGAGGACGCCACGGACGCACGCGCGGAACTGCGTCGCACCGCGGACGGGGAGAGCGTCAACGTCAAGTGGCGCCTCCTGGAGCCAGGCGGAGTCGTCGGCGATGAAACTGAGTCCGCCGAGACGGATCTCGCGGCCCTCTGCCAAAGCTCCGCAGGAAAACATGATCGAGTGGATCGGAAAAATCGCAACTTCTCCAATTAGGCGCTAAGACTAATGCCCCACGATGGGCGCCAACTGTCGTGGTTCTAAGTCTGACAATGAGGTAGGGGTGTGTATGAGGAGGCTAGATCCTAGCTATTGGGAAGTTGTAGGCACGCAAGGTTTACGAGTTCAGGCCCTTCTCGAAGGAAGTAACAGCCCTACGTCTCAGTGCCCAGAGGCGGTCGACTGTATTATGCGTGTGTAAATGGACAGGGGTGCGACCCCTTGATACTGAGGAGGGGGATGGCTTATATAGAGTTCGCCAGCCCTCTCCTGCCCTCAGTAATGCAGGGTTTAAGGTACATTTAAGGTGGGGCGTTACTGATAACGTCCCTAATAAAGTGTCATAATAATCGTAAAGACTACTTAATAGCCGACCGTTTGCCTGCGGAGTGACTTGAGGTCTTCTGGCAGTCGAGTGGTTGGCTTCTTGGTCGAGTGACAGCTTCTTGGTCGAGTGTCTTCAACCCGTCGAGTGGGATACCTTCAAGTTGATTGAAAGGTGACTTCTTCTAGGGATGTCCTATGGTAGGGCTCTTTAGGACGGGTCCGTGTCCCTACCGTAGGTACATGACTTCATCAGGCTACGCTCGAGTCCCTCGTACCTACACAAAAACATTAGCTCAACGCAACCAGCGCGTTTAGGGGTTGTCAATCCCTTCACGGTCACTTATGAAAGTGAGATCTGATAGACATGATAAATAATATTTTTGGTATTTTTGGTATAGAGATGCAAAGTAAAAAGTAAAAGCAAAGCAATAATAAAGTGATGGAGATTGATATAATGAGAAAGAGACCCGGGGGCCACACGTTTCAGTAGTGGCTTCTCTCAAGAGCATCAGTATTCTACGGTGGGTGAACAAATAACTATTGAGTAATTGATTGAATTTAGCATAGTTATGAGAATGTCTAGGTATGATCATGTATATAGGCATCACGTCCGAGACAAGTAGACCGAAATGATTCTGCATCTACTACTATTACTCCACTCATCGACTGCTATCCAACCTGCATCTAGAGTATTAAGTTAAAAACAGAGTAACGCCTTAAGCAAGATGACATGATGTAGAGGGATAGTTTCATGCAATATGATAAAAACCCCATCTTGTTACCCTTGATGGCAATGATACAATACGTGCCTTGCTGTCCCTTCTGTCATTGGGAAAGGACACCGCAAGATCGAACCCAAAGCTAAACACTTCTCCCATGGCAAGAACAACCAATCTAGTAGGCCAAACCAAACTGATAATTCGAAGAGACTTGCAAAGATAACCAATCATACATAAAATAATTCAATGAAGAATCAAATATTATTCATAGATACACTTGATCATGAACCCACAATTCATCGGTCTCAGCAAACACACCGCAAAAAGAAGATTACATCGAATAGATCTCAACGAGAGAGGGGGAGAACATTGTATTGAGATCCAAAAAGAGAGAAGAAGCCATCTAGCTACTAACTATGGACCCGTAGGTCTGAAGTAAACTACTCACACTTCATCAGAGAGGCTTGGATGATGATGTAGAAGACTTCCGTGATAGATGCCTCCTCCGGCGGAGCTCCGGAACAGGCCCCAAGATGGGATCTCATGGATACAGAAAGTTGTGGCGGTGGAATTAGATTTTTGGCTCCTGTTCTGATTGTTTGGGGGTACGTGGATATATATAGGAGGAAGAAGTACGTCGGTGGAGCTTCGAGGGGCCCACGAGGCAGGGTGCGCCCTAGGGGGGGGGGGCTCCACCCTCGTGATCACCTCGTGGCTTTCTTGACGGAGAGTCCAAGTCTCCTGGGTCTTATCTGATCAGAAAATCACGTTCCCGAAGGTTTCATTCCATTTGGACTCCGTTTGATATTCCTTTTCTTTGAAACCCTAAAACAGGCTAATAACAACAATTCTGGGTTGGGCCTCCGGTTCATAGGTTCGTCCCAAAAATAATATAAAAGTGGAAAAAAGGCCAATATAGTGCAAAATAGTAGATAATATAGCATGGAGCAATAAAAAATTATAGATACGTTGGAGACGTATCACGCCCCTCCGCGGCTTGCATCCTGGGCCAAGAAAGGCCTGGACTGGTCCTCGTACGACGAATTGTCAGTGCTTCGAACGCGCATTAAAGATATGGGAGATAAGAACATTGAACTTGTCAACGTAGTCCGGGTGATGTTAGTCCCACGTATACTGCCTTGTCAACACCGGACGTGCAATCTATGGGATTTCGATCCGGCCAGGTACCAAACTTTGCGAAGGTTCTTTGGCTCCTCGCTCGAGGACATTTGGAAGGTGCTTTTCAAGTCCGGCGAATCATGGCCGGACTCTGCCGAAGACCGCGGGTACCAACTGTCTCGCCCTGCAAGTTCGGTGAGTTTATTAAACTTTTCTATCCACATGACCCAAAGGAAGCGCTTAACGCATCTTCATTCAACTCCCCCAGAGCGGATCTATTGTTCGGCTCCGTTGCCCGAAGACCCGGCCATTCCACTTCCGGTGAAGATGTTGGTCCCGACGCCCTACAAGGTGCCGAAGAAGATGGCTGAAAAGGAGGCCAAAAGACCTGGGGCGGCCTTCGTCGTCATGGCACTTCGGACACAATAGCCGAAGGCTCTGATGCTCGTCCCGCCTCCGAAGAGGATAAAAAGGAGGAGGAAGGTGAATCCCCTGTAGGGGGAAGGAGGAAGAGGACGGGATCCGCACCCTTGGAGGCCAAACTGCCCAAAAAGGGAGGGCTTCTCTTTCGGAGGAGTCCACTGCCGCCGCCGACAGCTGCCTAGCATGGGATCCCAGGGCCTAGCCCCTGGTCAACTCGTAAGTATATAAAATCCAAGTACGTTTAAGCATTCGGACTCATCGTGGCTTAGTATTTTAACCTTAAGCCATATTTTTTGGTAGTCCAGTAAGGTCCCGTACCACACAATCCTCATCAGAGGACCTACTGAGCTCGAATGCTATGGAGAGTGGGACGCCCCAAAAGGCCCCTTCCCCCAAACAGGTGCATAACACCAAGGCTTCATCCCAGATGGACCCCGGCCAAGGAGGAAAGGGAGAAACCATGAAGGCGGCGCCTGGAGGTCCGACCGCAGGGCTCGGACACATGGGGGAAGAGATTCCCACAGGGTCTGACGGCGGGGGCGACACTGAGTTCGGCTCCTCACTGGATGCGAGTCCAGAGGTTTATACGGCTCCCGAATCAAGAAGGCAGCCTCCTTCGGCTGGAGGGGGCGTGCCTGTTCCGCTGGCGACCTCTGTCCATCCAGAGATATTGGATGCTTTGTTGGCGGTGTTACGAGATGCCTCCATTGTTGATGAACATCGTGCCCTTATGGGTGCGGTGATTGAGAAGATTCAGTCAACCCAGAGTGGACTGAACGAAGCTTGTATCAGCCTTATAAGAGGCTTTGAGGTATGTTTTATAAGTTTGCCGAAGAGTGTCATAGTATAGATAGTAGCTCCTGATACCCTGTTCGATGAAAGAAGGAACTGGATAGGGGATCGCATTGATGATGACAGGAAGACTTATTGAGTGATATTTGATTTCTCTTCTGTTCTAAGCACATACCTATAGTGGCTGCTGCCTCTCGTACCGCGGAGATCTCCGGACTGAATCAAAGTCTAGAGTGGGCCATAAAAGAAATTGGCCAATTAAAAATGCAGTTGAAGGATAAACAAGGTATGCACAATCTGTGCACACATTTATTGTGAAATAAATGTTCAGTATGAAATAAGCCACTTTATTTGTGCTAGGGGTTATGACCGAAGTCGAGGCCCTTAAAAGGGCCGTTGCCAAGGACAAGAAAAAGGCGGCCATGGAGCGGACTCTTCGTGAGGAACACGAAGCCAGACTTATTAAAGCTGAGCAGGAGCTGCAAGAGGCCGTAAGTAAATGTGAGGCCTTGGAGCAGAGTTTAACAGAGAAAGAGTCCGAACTCACCAAGGCGCGTCAGGCCACGAGTGACGCTCAGGGGAAAACCCAAAGCACCCTATAGGGGATCCAAGAGGTGAGGAAGATCGCGGCGGGTAAGCTTTTTCCACGTAAAGCAAGTATTTGAGTGGAAAAATATGTTTCTAATTGTGAATCGAGGCTTCTCAAGTGTATTTGCCGAGCTGCCTCACAGTATATCAGATGCTGCTCACTTCTACCGAGCCAAAGGAAGGAACACCGCCGATAAGCTCTTTTGGTTGCAATATTTGGCACCGAATTATCCGGTGCCTTTTGCTGATCAACTGAAACAGCTGATCGAACTGCATAAGGCGGCGGAACTAGCCATGAAAGATGTGGTTATCCGGCTATGGCCTGCCGAGCCGATTCCAAGCAGCTACTTCGGGCTCATGAGGTGGCTTGTAAGCGCTTGCCCTCGACTTGACGTCATCAAGCGGTCGGTCTGTATAGAAGGAGGGCGAATGGCCTTCGCCCTCGCAAAGGTGCACCGGGGGAAGATGGATGCCGAAAGGCTAGTGACCGAGGGACCGCCGGAGGGGAAGGAGCACCGCAAGCCTGAATTGTATTATAAAAGTGTCCTGAAGGGATCCTACCTTGCAGTGGTCCTATGTACCAAGGACATTATATTTCCATGAATGCCAATCATATTGTCCATTGTAATGTTTGAACAAGGTCGTTGATATGCTGCTTGTTGTATAAAATTTACCCTCCTGTGCGGTCGTTTGTATGTTAAGGCTGAGAGTTGGCCAGTCGTCGGCTTCTGCCCCCACGTAAGAAGTACGGGGGTGTTCGGGATAAACCTGAGCACTCTTTATCCCAGTTTTGGGTCCTTCGAAGGAGGTGCTCAGCACAACGAACCAGGCAATCCGACTATAGGGCTTTATCACTCTCACTTAGCCATAGGAGCTTTAGTATGGTCGGCGCATCCCCTTGTGTTCGGAAGACCGTACTAGGGGCTGTCTAAGCGCCTGATCGAATAAAAAAACGATCCATTGCACGCTGCATTGGTTATGGCATTATGCGGGAGAAATCCTTAAAGATTTTGTGACCGCTCGAACAGCTGACCAGCTCTCGCCGTATCATGACAGTCAGTTTTTGGCTTTCTCTACTGAGGTGCTTATCCGAAAGAACCGGGACACAATCACAGTAGTTCTCCCAGTGCCACCTTAGCCGATATAGCGGAACGTAAGCTACCAAAACATAGGAGACGGGCAAACCCAACTATTGACCCAAGACATGATTCGGAGCTGATGCATATAATGCTATAAGTTCGGGGTGCCAAACTTCCATGAAGGTGTTCAGATTTTTTGTTGCCATGTTACGGGGAAACGAAGCCCCTGGCATATTTAAGGCATATTGCTGTGAACGGATGCCATTTGACGAAATGATTTCGATAAGAAATAATCAGTAGGTAAACGTCATATGAATCCATGTGTTGTATTTGAACAATACGTCTATGCGTATGGGTACAAGCAATGTGATAATAACAGAGTTGTGATAGCGGAACCTGCCGTGACCAGGGGGAAAAGTTTGAGTGCGGATCCGTGTTGTAGCCGGACGTTCGCTGCGGGGAACGTCTAAGGATCCCCTGACGCATTCGAGCTGCCTCTGTGGAATCCGTCCTGGTCGGCGCGAAGGTGAACCTGCAAAGGAAATATAAGAAATGTTTACGTGCCGGAGGGTGGTTGAACCGCTAAGTTCGGCCTGTCATGGCCTTCGCCGGAATGTTTAGTTGAGCCCTGGACAAGCCGGGGTATCCTTCCGTGAAGTAGTTTAGAACCTCTTGACGGTGTTCTGGAGCCTGGGCGTCGACTCGAGGTTTGGCTGCAATGTGCTACTCGTTGTTCCTGCTGCTAAGGCAGTGATGTATTTGTTGGTGCCGAGGTAAGGTTTGACCTTGCCATGAACCGTGTTGACGCCGCATGGACCGGGCATTTTGAGCTGACGGTAGGCATAGTGTGGCACCGCGTTGAATCGAGCGAACGCGGTTCGCCCGAGCAGTGCTTGATAGTTACTCCGGAAAGGGGCGATTTCGAAGATTAACTCTTCGATACGGTAATTTTCTGGTGATCCGAAGATTACCTCGAGGGTAATGGAGCCTGCACAGCTGACCCCCATACCTGTTATGATGCCTCTAAAAGTGGATTTAGTGGGCTTGATTGCTGAATGATCGATGCCCATCTTGCGCACTGTATCCTGGTAAAGCAGATTTAAACTGCTACCTCAGTCCATAAGGACTCGAGTGAGGTGGAACCCGTCTACTATTGGGTCGAGGATTAGTGCGGCTGAAATGCCCCATATGCATTAACCGGACAATCCGTGTGGTTGAAGGTGACCTATTCCATCTTATATTGTGGGACAACGAGTTCCGTTGAGCTACCATCCCTAAGGGTGCGTATCTGGTCCAAGTGGGCAATTTGGGTGGTATTTACCACATTCACCGATGAATATGGGGGGGGGGGGATTTCTTTTGCCCTCCTGTGTTCGGCGATTTGGGCTCTTCATCGCTATTGTCGCTTTGAGACCCCTCTTCTGGCGCCTGCCTTGCCGGCTTGTTTGAAGACCCAGCATTCTCTGTTGGTATGGGTGGCTGGCGTTTCTAGGGTGCCATGAATTTGGCATTGGCGAGCGAGTATGCGGTCTAGACTGGATGGACCCAGATCTGTATTTTTGGACGGTCCTTTCCGCTGACTGGACTTTGAGGCCCTGAACCCGGCATTAACTGCCGTATTTTTGGCGTTTTCACCGTATTTGCGGCGCTTGTGTTTGTGGCGTCGTGGCCTGCCATTGGCATCTTTGGTATCCGGATTACCCGGATTCCTTGATGTGTTGTTGCTGCGAGCCAGTCAGCTATCCTCGCCCGCGCAAAAGCGGGTCATGAGTGTCATGAGGGCTGCCATAGACTTCGGCTTCTCCTGGCAAAGGTGGCGGGCAAGCCACTCGTCATGGATGTTATGCTTGAATGCCGCTAGGGCCTCTGCATCCGCACAGTCGACAATTTGTTTTTTCTTAGTTAGGAACCGTGTCCAGAATTGCCTGGCTGATTCCCCTGGCTGCTGAGTTATATGGCTCAAGTCATCAGCATCCGGAGGTCGCACATAAGTGCCCTAGAAGTTGTTAAGGAATGCATCTTCCAAATCCTCCCAACTGCCGACGGAGTCTGCTGGCAAGCTATTCAGCCAATCCCGAGATGGTCCTTTGAGTTTTAGTGGGAGGTACTTGATGGCATGTAGATCGTCACCGCGAGCCATGTGGATGTGAAGGAGGAAATCCTCAATCCATACAGTGGGATCTATTGTACCATCATACGATTCGATATTTATGGGTTTAAAACCCTCCAGTAATTCGTGATCCGTAACTTTATCAGTGAAGCATAGGGGGTGTGCGGCGCCTCTATGCCGGGCTATATCATGACGCAGTTCATATGAGTCTTGTGTGTTGTATTCGTCCCGGCCGGATTTACCTTTGGTGTATCCGGCGCGACGATCATCGTCCCGCATTGGCGCACACGCCCGTGACCCGTATATTGACCTTGCAAGTTTTTCCCTGCTGTCCAATACATCTCGTAGGTCCCATGTGTTGTCCTGGACCTTGGTATTTTTTATTGAGTGGCGGCGGGGTGAGGGCTGAACTTCAGGCTGAAATGCCTCTCTGGCTCGGCCACGTGGTAGCCGGTCAGCCGCATCGTACACTGGTGATGGAGGTTTCAATGCTTCCTCCTTGAGGTGAGGTAGCAACCTGTGTTTTGGGTAACTCTTGGAGGGGCGCTCGAGTTCGTATTCCTCGGGCGCAATGACTTCGGTCCATCTGTCTGCTAGCAAGTCTTGATCAGCTTGAAGCTGTTGTTGCTTTTTCTTCAGGCTATTTGCTGTGGCCATAAGCCGGCGCTTGAAGCGCTCCTGCTCGACGGGATCCTCAGGCACGATAAATTCTTCATCGCCAAGTCTTGCCTCGTCTTCGGAGAGAGGCATATAATTGATCGGATCTAATTTTCCTTTTGCTGCCTCCTCTGGAGGGCTAGCTTGTTCATCCTCTGGCTCTACATAGTGCTGGAGGGATTGTGGTTATCTTTGGCGCTATCCAGAGTGTTATTGTCTCTTGTGCTGGTATCACTACTTTTGCTGTGGCGGAATTTAGAGCGGCACCGCTGACATCGGCGCTTGGGTTGCTTCTTGGAGGGGTTATCCTCCGGTGCCTCGTCGCCATTGCCTTCTTTGGGGGTGTCCACCATGTATATATCGTATGATGAGGTGGCGGTCCAGCGCCCTGTGGGCGGTGGTTCCTGTTCGTCTCCTGCATCGTCGTCCATACCTTCGATGTTTTCGGAGTCAAAGTCGAGCATGTCGGTTAAATCGTCGACAGTGGTTACTAAATGGGTGGTGGGTGGGCAGCGAATTTCTTCATCGTCCGCATCCCATTCTAGCTGGACATAGTTCAGCCAAGGCTCCCCTGACAAGGAGAGAGACCTTAATGAATTTAGCACATCGCCGAAAGGCGAGTGCTGAAAGATATCCGCGGAGGTGAACTCCATGATAGGCGCCCAGTCGGATTCGATGGGCACGGATGCAGGCGGTTCAGAGTCCGTGGCCAGAGACGAATCCGGTGGTTCGGCGACACAGCTCTCATAAGGGGTGAAGTCAGTATACGGCTCTATCGCCATTGAGAGTGCGGCCTCCATGGCGGGGTCTATCCCTCCGCTCTCGGATGGCGCAATCTGCTCCAAATTGTCGGCCAGAGTAGTTGCAGATGCGATCTCCCGAATACTGTCCGACGGTAGAGTTACGTCATGCTCGTCGTGACTGTGTGGCGCACCTGACATGGGCTCGAATCCATCGAAGATCAAGTCTCCGCGGATGTCGGCAGTGTAGTATAAGTTTCTGAATCTGACCTGATGGCCTGGGGTGTAGCTCTCGATCTGCTCCAGATGGCCAAGAGAATTTCCCCGCAGTGCGAAGCCGCCGAATACAAAGATCTGCCTGGGGAGGAAAACCTCACGCTGGACCGCATCGCTACCGATGACTGAAAGAGCCATCGAGCCTTACGGTGAAGACACAGTGGAACTCTCAATGAAAGCACCAATGTCGGTGTCAAAACCGGTGGATCTCGGGTAGGGGGTCCCTAACTGTGCGTCTAAGGCGGATGGTAACAGGAGGCAGGGGACACGATGTTTTACCCAGGTTCGGGCCCTCTTGATGGCGGTAATACTGATACGTCTCCAACGTATCTATAATTTTTGATTGCTCCATACTATATTATCTACTGTTTTGGACTATATTGGGCTTTATTTTCCACTTTTATATTCTTTTTGGGACTAACCTATTAACCGGAGGCCCATCCCAGAATTGCTGTTTTTTTTGCCTATTTCAGTGTTTCGGAGAAACAAAATATCAAATGGAGTCCAAACGGAATAAAATCTTCGGGAACGTGATTTTCTCACCGAACATGATCCCGGAGACTTGGACCCTACTCCAGGGAGTCAAAGAGGAGGTCACGAGGGTGGGGGGCGCCCCCCTAGGGCGTGCCCCCTGCCTCATGGGCCCCTCGGTGCTCCACCGACGTACTCCTTCCTCCTATATATACACACGTAACCCCAAACAATCAGAACATGAGCCAAAAACATAATTCCACCGCTTCAACTTTCTACATCCACGAGATCCCATCTTGGGGCCTGTTCCGGAGCTCCGCTGGAAGAGGGCCGTCATCACAGAGGGCTTCTACATCATGCTAGCCCCTCCGATGAAGTGTGAGTAGTTTACCTCATACCTTCGGGTCCATAGTTAGTAGCCAGATGGCTTCTTCTCTCTCTTTGAATCACAATACAAAGTTCTCCCCCTCTCTTGTGGAGATCTATTCGATGTAATCTTCTTTTTGCGGTGTGTTTGTTGAGACCGATGAATTGTGGGTTTATGATCAAGTCTATCTATGAATAGTATTTGAATCTTCTCTGAATTCTTTTATGTATGATTGGTTATCTTTGCAAGTCTCTTCGAATTATCCATTTGGTTTGGCCAACTAGATTGGTAGTTCTTGCCATGGGAGAAGTGCTTAGCTTTGGGTTCGATCTTGCGGTGTCCTTACCCAGTGACAGAAGGGGCAGCAAGGCACGTATTGTATCGTTTGCATCGAGGAGAACAAGATGGGGTTTATTTCATATTGCATGAATTTATCTCTCTACATCAAGTCATCTTGCTTAAGGCGTTACTCTCTTTTTAACTTAATACTCTAGATGCATGCTGGATAGCGGTCGATGAGTGGAGTAATAGTAGTAGATGCAGAATCATTTCGGTCCACTTGTCACGGATGTGATGCCTATATACATGATCATGCCTAGATATTCTCATAACTATGCTCAATTCTGTCAATTGCTCAACAGTAATTTGTTCACCCACCGTAGAATACTTATGCTCTTGAGAGAAGCCACTAGTGAAACCTATGGCCCCCGGGTCTATTCTCATCATATCAATCTCCATCACTTTAATCTTTCTTTTCTTTTTTACTTTGCTTTTACTTTTTACTTTGCATCTTTATACTAAAAATACCAAAAAATATTATGTCTATCAGATCTCACTCTCGTAAGTGACCGTGAAGGGATTGACAACCCCTAATCGCGTTGGTTGCGAGTAGCTATCGTTTTGTGCAGGTATGAGGGACTTGAGCGTGGTCTCCTACTGGATTGATACCTTGGTTCTCAAAAACTGAGGGAAATACTTACGCTACTCTGCTGCATCATGCCTTCCTCTTCGGGGAAAACCAACGCAAATTCAAGACGTAGCAAGAAGGATTTCTAGCACCGTTGCCGGGGAGTCTTCGCAAAAAGTCAACATACCAAGTACCCATCGCAATCCCTATCTCTCGTATTACATTATTTGCCATTTGCCTCTCGTTTTCCTCTCCCCCACTTCACCCTTGCCGTTTTATTCGCCCTCTCTCTCTATCCTCCCTCTCTATTTGCCTCTTTTGCCCTTTTGCTTTTTGTTTGCTCGTGTGTTAGATTTCTTGTTTGTCGCGATGGCTCAAGATACTACTAAATTACGTGACTTGACCAATACCAATAATAATGATTTCCTTAGCACTCCGATTGCTCCTCTTACCGATGTTGAATCTTGTGAAATTAATACTGCTTTGTTGAATCTTGTTATGAAAGATCAATTCGCCGGCCTTCCTAGTGAAGATGCCGCTACTCATCTGAATAGCTTCGTTGATTTATGTGATATGCAAAAGAAAAAAGATGTCAATAATGATGTCGTTAAATTGAAGCTATTTCCTTTTTTTGATTAGAGATCATGCTAAAGCTTGGTTTTCGTCTTTGCCTAAGAATAGTACTGATTCATGGAACAAATGCAAACATGATTTTATCTCTAAGTATTTTCCTCCCGCTAAGATCATCTCTCTTAGAAACAATATTATGAACTTTAAACAAATTGATCATGAACATGTTGCACAAGCTTGGGAGAGAATGAAATTAATGATACGTAATTGCCATACTCATTGTTTGAATTTGTGGATGATCATACAAAATTTTTATGCCGGATTGAATTTTGCTTCTAGAAATCTTTTAGATTCGTCTGCGGGAGGCACTTTTATGGAAATCACTTTAGGAGATGCTACTAAAATCCTATATAATATTATGGTTAATTATTCTCAATGGCATACTGAAAGATCTTCTAATAAAAAAGTGCATGCGATAGAAGAAATTAATGTGTTGAGTGGAAAGATGGATGAACTTATGAAATTATTTGCTACTAAGAGTGTGTCTTCTGATCCTAATGATATGCCTTTGTCTACTTTGATTGAGAATAACAATGAATCTATGGGTGTGAATTTTGTTGGTAGGAATAATTTTGGTAACAATGCTTATAGAGGGAATTTTAATCCTAGGTCATATCCTAGTAATCCTTCTAATAATTATGGGAATTCCTACAACAACTCTTATGGAAATTATAATAAGATGCCCTCTAAATTTGAGAATAGTGTTAAAGAGTTTATGAATTCACAAAAGAATTTTAATGCTTTGCTTGAAGAGATGTTGCTTAAAGTTGCTGATTTGGCTAGAAATGTTGATAGAATTTCTCGTTTGATTGATTCTTTAAAGCTTAGATCTATTCCTCCTAAGCATGATATCAATGAGTCTCTCAAAGCCATGAGAATTTCCATTGATGAGTGCAAGGAAAGAACCGCTAGGATGCGTGCTTCCAAAGATGCCTTTATTAAAGCGTGTTCTTCCAATTCCTATGAAAATCAAGATGAGGATCTAAAAGTTATTGATGTGTCCCCTATTAAATCTTTGTTTTGCAATATGAATCTTGATGAAACTGAATATGATCTTCCTTTACCTAGAAGGCGTTCTAAAAATTCGTAGGATTTAGATCTTAATGATGAAATTGATGAAAGTGGGATTGAAAGAAATAAAAATCTAGATGTTGCTAAACCCACTATATTGGATTTCAAGGAATTTAATTATGAAAGTTTCTCTTTAATTGATTGTATTTCCTTGTTGCAATCCGTGCTAAATTCTCCACATGCTTATAGTCAAAATAAAGCCTTCACCGAACATATTGTTGATGCCTTGATATAATCTTATGAAGAAAAACTTGAATTGAAAGTTTCTATCCCTAGAAAACTCTATGATAAATGGGAACCAACTATTAAAATTAAAATTAAAGATCATGAGTTTTATGCTTTGTGTGATTTGGGTGCTAGTGTCTCTACTATTCCCAGGACTTTGTGTGGTTTACTAGATTTCCGTGATTTTGACGATTGCTCTCTAAACTTGCATCTTGCGATTCCACTATTAAGAAACCTACGGGAAGGATTACTGATATTCTTATTGTTGCAAATAGGAATTATGTGCCCGTAGACTTCATTGTTCTAGATATAGGTTGCAATCCTTCTTGCCCTATTATTCTTGGTAGACCTTTCCTTAGAACGGTTGGTGCGATTATTGATATGAAGGAAGGGAATAGTAGATTTCAATTTCCATTAAAAAAGGGCATCGAACACTTTCCTAGAAATAAAATAAAATTACCATATGAAACTATCATGAGAGCCACTTATGGATTGCCTACCAAAGATGGCAATACCTAGATCTATCCTCGCTTTTATGCCTAGCTAGGGGCGTTAAACAATAGCGCTTGTTGGGAGGCAACCCAATTTTATTTTTATTCCTTGCTTTGGTAATAAATAAATTATCTAGCCTCTGTTTTGGTTGTGTTTTTTGTGTTTAATTAGTGTTTGTGCCAAGTAGAACCATTGGGAAGACTTGGGGAAAGTCTTGTTGAACTTGCTGTAAAAAACAGAAACTTTAGCGCTCACGAGAACTGCTCTCATTTTTATTTTAAAAGTTCTATTTAGTTAATTCTTTTTGCAGATGATTAACAGATAAATTCCTCACGTCCAGAAATTTATTTTAGAATTTTTGGGGTTACAGATCTTGCGCTAGCTACAGATTACTACAGACTGTTCTGTTTTTGACAGATTCTGTTTTTCGTGTCTTGTTTGCTTATTTTGATGAATCTATGGCTAGTAAAATAGTTTATAATCCATAGAGAAGTTGTAATACAGTAGGTTTAACACCAATATAAATAAATAATGAGTTCATTACAGTACCTTGAAGTGGTCTTTTGTTTTCTTTCGCTAACGGAGCCCACGAGTTTTCTATTTTGAGTTTTGTGTTGTGAAGTTTTCAAGTTTTGGGTGAATTCTTTTGATGGATTATGGAACAAGGAGTGGCAAGAGCCTAAGCTTGGGGATGCACATGGCACCCCCAAGATAATCCAAGGACACCAAAAATTCAAAGCTTGGGGATGCCCCGGAAGGCATCCTCTCTTTCGTCCACTTCCATCGGTAATTTACTTGGAGCTATATTTTTATTCACCAACATGATATGTGTTTTGCTTGGAGCATCTTGTATTATTTGTGTCTTTGTCTCTTAGTATGCCACAATCATCCTTGCTGTACACACCTTTTGAGAGATCCATACATGAATTAAAATTTGATAGAATACTCTATGTGCTTCACTTATATCTTTTGAGCTAAGTAGTTTTGCTCTATGTGCTTCACTTATATCTTTTGAGCTAGTTAATTTTGCTCTATGTGCTTCACTTATATCTTTTGAGCGTTATAATTTTGCTCTATGTGCTTCACTTAGATCTTTTGGATCACGGTGGTGGATTTGTTTTAAAGAAACTATTGATCTCTCATGCTTCACTTAAATTATTTTGAGAGTCTCTTAATAGCATGGTAATTTGCTTAATAATAATATGCTTGGTATTCATGATTTGTGAAACTTTCTTTTGAGTGTGTTGAATACTAAGAAAAGATTGAAGCATGATAATTGTTTTGAGATATGTAGGTGATAATTGTTTTGAGATATGTAGGTCATATTGCTTAGCATGATCATGAAGTTGACATAGTATTTGTGGCAAATCCACCATTCATAATTTATTCATACTTATCACTCTTGATTCATTGCATATCCCGGTACACCGCCGGAGGCATCCATATAGAGTCATACTTTGTTTTAGAATTGAGTTGTAATCATTGACTTGTAAATAAATAAAAGTGTGATAATAATCATTTAATAGAGCATTGTCCCAATAAAAAAAGAAGAAAGGCAAAAAAAAGAAGGCCCCCAAACAAAGAAAATAAATAAAAAGGGGCAATGCTACTATCCTTTTTTCCACACTTGTGCTTCAAAATAGCACCATGATATAGCGAGTCTCATATATTGTGCTTCAAAGTAGCACCATGTTCTTCATATAGAGAGTCTCATATGTTGTCACTTTCATATACTAGTGGGAATTTTACATTATAGAACTTGGCTTGTATATTCCAATAATGGGCCTCCTCAAGTGCCCTAGGTCTTCGTGAGCAAGCAAGTTGGATGCACACCCACTAGTTTTTTTGTTGAGCTTTCATACATTTATAGCTCTAGTGCATCCGTTGCATGGCAATCCCTACTCACTCACATTGATATCTATTGATGGGCATCTCCATAGCCCGTTGATACGCCTAGTTGATGTGAGACTATCTTCCCCTCCTTTTTGTCTTCTCCACAACCACCATTCTATTCCACCTATAGTGTTATATCCATGGCTCATGCTCATGTATTGTGTGAAGATTCAAAAAGTTTTGAAAAAGTTAGAGTATGAAACAATTGCTTGGTGTCGGGTGGTAGGTGCGACATATGCCAACGGGTGGCTTATCATTGTGGGAGCCAATAAGACATCGCCGGTGCCTGGAAACGGGATGAGGCGAAGACATGCACGCCGGCGGATCTTACCCAGCTTCGGGGCTCTCCGTGGAGATAACACCCCTACTGCTGCTCTGCGGGGTCTCCGCATGATCACTAGATGGACAAGTAGCTACACAATGCTCCTTGAGCTGTTTTGGTGGAAGGAGGAAGAAGGGCACGGCTAGCTTGCTTCTTCTACTTCTATGGTGTCTAAAACTAGCTAGGGGTCCAACCCTTTGCATGGGTGCCCCGGGGGGTTTATATAGGCATACCCCCCGGGGGTACAATGGTAATCCGGCTGGGTGCGGGGCCCAGCCGTCTGTGACTTCGCTCTCCGGCTTCTGTGCCGGCCGCTAGGGCCCGCCGACTGGTGGGTCCCGCCGGCTGCCGGCTCCTTGGTCGACAAGCAGGCCCACCGTCCAGGGCCTGTTCTGTGGCTGGTTACTGTTGCTCTATTCTGATGACGCGGGCTTTGTCGTGGTAGGCGTGGCTACAGTACCGCCGCCCGGCGGGCGATTACTATAGCCTCACCGTGTCTTCTCTCCTTAATGGGGCGTCTCCTTCGAGGATGATGGCAAGCCGAGTGCGGGGAGCCGGCTCTCTCTCGGGCCGACTGGAAGGAGGTGTGGCCGCCTTCGGGTGTCTCTCTGCCCGAAGGGACCCACCGCCCATGGGCCGCGCTGATAGTCCGTCGTGGATGGCGTCAGGGTCGTCGTGGCAACAGTGTCGCGCCGGGCGGGTCGTGGCCACTCGTACGGTGCACTGTGCCGGTCGTGCTCCGGGTTTTGGGGTGGCAGGCTTCACTGTATCCACGCCCCGCTTCATCATTGCTGGGTGGATGCAAACTTTGAGGGTACGGTCTCGACCGCTTTATGGGAGCCAGCTTCTGGGAGTCGGCCTTCTCGCGGCAGGCTTCTCGAAGTCGGCCCTCCCATGGCTTTCTTCATGAGGGCTAAAGTCGGGCCGCCTTCCGAAGCCGGCCTGGATGACAGCCGGCACGGGGAAGGCGGCCCCGGGTCTTGGGTTCTTGAGAGCCGGACAAGCTCGTAATTTTTTCAGGAGGGCCAGGGGAAGCTGGCTAGGCTACCCATGGCTATTTACTCCGACAGTAGTCCTCGAAGCTGATCGAGCTTCGAGGCGGACAGAGGGACGAGAAGCTTGGTCAACTTCTTACCCTGAGGAGCCAGCTTTATTCTTGTGTCTGGCAGGCGGGATGGTGGTTGACCCGCGTGCTGACCGCGGGCCCTCCCGTGGGCCACGTGGCAGCGAAAACCTGCCAGTGCACGCGTGCAACGGGACGCCGCCGCAGGCCCGGGCCCGCCACTCCTTGGCCTTGGCCCGAGCGCTGATCTTCTGCGGCCCATGTGCACCGCTCGCCTTCCTGTGGCGATTTTATTTTGTTTTTAGGGCGTAATAAACGTGGGACGTGGTGGAGTGGGCACGATCAATCCCCACGTTTCCCCACGCCGCGCCTCCTCGGCTCCGCCGTGTGAGGCTCGCACGCTCTCCCCCACTCCGCCCCCGCTTGTCTTCCTTCTTCTTCTTGCCATCGTCGCAGCTTCCCGTCTCAGCGCCGCCGCGCTGCTGCATCGTCTCTCCCTCATGGTGCTGTCGAGCTCGTGGGATGGCTCCAATGTCCACGAGGACCATGTGGAGTTCCTCCACCAGACCCGATGCCTGCGCGGCGCCAACCTCGTGCGGATCCGCCTGGCGCCGGAGACGGAGATCTCGCCGGCACCGGAGGAGGGCGAGCGGGTCGTCTTCCGCTCGCACTTCCTGCGCGGCTTCGGCCTTCCGGTGAGCGGATTCGTTCGCTCCTTCCTCGAGTTCTACAATCTACAGCCGCATCACCTCACGCCCAACGCGGTGATGCTGCTGTCGGCCTTTGTCTCTCTCTGCGAAGGCTTCTTGGGGGTGCTCCCCATGCCGGAGCTCTGGGGAGAATTCTTCCGGAGCAAACTCGGCACCATTGTCGCAGGCGTGCCTGCCCCCTGCGGGGCCTACATCGCCATGAGGAGGTCAGGCGAGAACAATCTGTCGGCTTATGTAGCCGGCCCGCCGGCTGGGAGGCAGCCCTCATGGAGCTTCCGGTCCAGGTCCCTGTCTCAGGCCGGGAACGCCGCCGTCTCCCGGCTTCGGGTGATGATCCAGTCGGAAGGCCTTCGCGGATCTGACTTGGTGGCCGCCTTTGTGGAGCGCCGGATTCTTCCTCTCCAAAGCCGGCCCCATATGATGTGTCAGATGAGAGGCCGCTTCGACCCAAGCCGGCTGAGCACCTGGGAGATGCCTCATGCGGAGGTGTCGCCCATGGTTAATTACATCGCCAATTGCAAGCTCGCCGCCGACTGGCAGTATGGCAAGGCGTCGTATTCTCGCGCCAATCCTCCGCCCATGGTAAGCTTTCCTCTCTTTCTTCTCTTTTTGTTGATAGCCGGCTTCATGATGGCCGGCCTCTGATCAGTCGGCTCTTTCTACCAGAACCCCCTTCTTCCGCCGCTGCCCGGGGCGGCAGGGAGACAACGCCAGTACGCCGCCGACCGCATGGTGGACGACATCGACGATCCGCATCTAGGGGCGGCCGCCATGGAAGACGCCGTTGTGGGGGACAACACGGAGCCCGGAGGCACAGGGATCACCGCCAGCTTCGAGGACTGGCCGGATGATGCCGAGGTAGAAGTCGCCCCGCGCCGCCAGCCGGCGGCCGACCATCAAGGCGCGGGTTCATCCACCGCGCCGGCTGCCAGCAGCGGCGCACAAAAGCGCCGGGCCGCGCCAACCCTCTTCGGCAGCCGGCCGAAGAAGCCCAAAGCCTCCGCCACGGCAACCAAACGAGATGAGCCGGCCGTGAAGGCGGCCCGCTTCCGCAAAGCGGTGAAGCAGCCTCAGGCAGTCTCATCATAAGTCATCGATTGCTTGGACGCATGTTTTTCATTGTTTTTCTTCTGTTTTGAACATTCTTCCTGACCTTTCTCTGCTTGATGAACAGGGCGCCACTTTCCCTTGAGCGGGGCCCGGGCGGCTCCGTGGTTGGGCCGACTGGAGGGTCTTCAGGCCCCCGCCGCGTGGACCCCCTCGCCGACCTCAGGGAGTCCACTGAGCGGAACGCCCATGAGGCACGGGAGGAGCGGGAGGCGGCAGAATGAGCAGCCGCCCAGGCGGCGAAGGAGCGGGCTGACGCGGCAGCCAAGGCCCAGGCGGAGGCGGCGACCACGGAGACGGAGGCGGAGGGTTCGCATAACCAGCCTCCGCTGCTCGCCATCCCCCTCCGATCCGTGGCCCCGGACACTCCATTGCCCCTGGCGGAGGAAATCGTCCAAGACCCGTCGCTGATGGAGAGGGGGGAGGACCTCGTGGTCTTTGCGGAGAGGGCGCCAGCGACAGCGCCAACCGGAGCGGGCCAAGGCGGCCAATCGTCAGCGGCGCCGGAGGAGCCGGCCGGGGGAGAGCCGGAGGGCGGAGCCGGCCTCGAGGTGCAGCCGGTGGCGCGTCGGCGCGCGGGGGGAAATGCGGCTCCGCCGGAGTCGCGCCGAGTTGCGGGCGCCGGCCAGTCGGCGGAGGCCCTGGAGGTGGCCAGCACCGCCACGTCCGAGTGGACTCCCAGTGGGGGGACTGGCGAGCTGAATGTGGCGGCCCAAGGGGTCCGGAGCCGGCTTCAAGCGCAGGCCGCCCTGCTACAGGAGTTTACCCAGGAGTTCCTGTCGACGCGGACCGCCATCCGGGTGAGTCTTTTATTCTTGGCAGTCCGGTCAGATCTTTCTTGACGACAACCTTATTTTTGCTTCCTGTCTGAACTTTCAGGAATATCATAACTCCCGTGCTGCCGCCTTCAACTCCCAGGCTCAGGAGTTAGGTCGGAGAACCGATGACCTGGTCAACAGCCGAAGTAAGTGCTTGAACTTGTCTATCTCCTGTGGGGGCGCATCAGTGCACCCACTGGGTGCAGTCCCCGAGATTTGGGCCGACTGCTGAGCAGTCAGGTCAGATCTTCCTTGACGACTTTTTCCTTATTGGTTTTTTCTTTTGTCCTTCGTGCTTTCAGGGGCCAACGCCGACTTGAGGAGGGAGCTCGGCGAAGCGCAGGCCGCTCATCGCACCAAGGATGCCGAGTATGCCGCCTTGGTCCAGGAGCGTGACCGCCTGGCCAAGAAGCTGGCTGACCAGGAGGAGAGCCACAAGGCGGCCCTGCAGAAAGCGCAGGACAGCGAGGCCGCCCTGAAGGCGGAGTTTGAGACTGAGGCGGCGAGTTGGGCTGAGACCCGGCAGGCGCTAGATGAAGGCTTCGGCCGCATCGAGGACTTGATCGACGGTAAGCCACCTTCCTCGCTCCTCTCCTGCCTCTTGCCGCCTGGGTTTTGGCCTGACTTGTGCTGCTGCCTGTTTTCTTTTGCAGACTACTTTCCCGGCTATTCCGCCTTCACCGCCCAAACCATCGAGGCCCATCGCGAGGCGCGCCGTCAGGCAGGGGTCATTATCGCGTCGGACGCAAATCGGACGATGGAGGAGCAGCTCGTGGGAATCCAAGCGCGGCTGCAACCGGCTCACCGGATGCTTCGCCGGCTCCAACGTGCCGAGGCGCAGGTGCTGCCGCCCTCTGGCCCGGCGACATGATCCCCTGCACCCCAAGCCGGACCGCCGACTGGCTGGAGGTCGCAGTTGGTCGTTTTGAAGCTTCGAAGGCGTCGGCGGCCCGTCTTGGAGCCGGGCGGGCGTTGGAGTTCGTTCGCGCTTGGTACCCGGGGTTGAACCTGGACCAGCTGCGCACTTGGCGGCTGGAGGTTGACGCGGAGCTGGAGGAAGTGCGGCCGGCTATCGCTCAGCGTGCTTCAACGATCGCCGAGTGCACCGACATCAGCGTCTTCGTGCCTGAAATCAATGATGATGGCGTTGCCCAGACAGAGGAGTGGTTTGGCCTAAACCCGGCGGTGAGCGAGGACTCGGCAGAGGAGATCGCCTCCAGCGACGAGGGCGAAGATGACGAGGAAGAGGACGGTGAAAACGTCGAGCCGGCTAGTGGAACAACCGGCCGGCCTCAGGCTGACCGTGCCTCCAGCAACAAGGCGCGTGGAAGTGCGCCCTCTGCGGGAGGCGGTGATCAAGCCGTGGTTCGCCAGCCGGCCACTCCTTCAGCCGGCACAACCGTCTCCACCGACCAGCCCGACTCGTCAATCGCTCCGCCAGCTTGACCTGCCGTCCTTATTTTGCCTGCTAGTTGTCTTTTGAACAATCTTTAAGCTTTCGCAGTTCCACCCACTAGGGGTGTATCCAAACTATGTTGAATACTGGCCTCTTGGAGGTTTTTTATGTAAATATTATTATGTGCATGTTTGGTTTCCATTCGCATATGCTTTTTATCCTTAGGCTTTTTCCTTTGCCGCCTTCCCCCTTTGGGGAGGCAAGTACTCGAGCTTTCTTGGATTGAAGTGAAGTGAATGGAAACCGGCCGGCTGGCTACTCTGGTAGTCGGTCGGTGGTAGGCAGCAAACCGGCTTTCGTTATATTAGTCTGTTGGTCCCTAGCCATTTTTCGTGTGCACATCCTTTCCTCCTTTGACTCTTGCCAGCCGAACAGTCGGTTCTTCAAACTGTGGCTTTGGCAAGAGCTAAGCCTGGGTGTCGGCACACTACTTTCCTGACCCTGGGTAAGACTTCTAATATAACTCCAGTCGGCCAGTCCCTGGGCCGACCAGTCGAACCCGGTGCCGGACAAAACAAGTAAATGAAATGACAAGGTCATAAGCATGATACTTTTCATTCATAGATAAAAGATGGCAGTCCCGAGTCCTCCTCGGGGGGCCTATTGTCTTGTACTTAGTACAAAAGTTAGCGTGATCCATACTGCATTTCAACTGTAAAATCTTCGAAGGAGGTTGGCGTTCCATGGTCGTTCCGACTCGTTGCTGGAGTCGTCTCTCTTGCGTGCCTTGGGCTTCTGCGCGTCGATCAGGTAGTAGGAGTCGTTGCCTAGAGCTCTGCTGATGACGAAGGGGCCATCCCAAGGGGCCGAGAGCTTGTGCTGGCCGGCTATTCGCTGGATCAGCCGGAGCACAAGATCGCCCTCTTGAAAGGATCTTGGCCTGACCTTCCGACTGTGGTAGCGGCGCAAACCCAGCTGGTAGATGGCAGACTGGCTAAGGGCTAACAGCCGGCCCTCTTCCGGCAGGTCGACGCCGTCTTCTCGTGCTTCCCTGGCCTTCGCCTCCGTGCACATGGTTACCCAGGGCGAGTCGAAATCGATGTCGGTTGGGATGATCGCCTCGGCACCGTACACGAGGAAGAAAGGAGTGAAGACGGTTGACTTGTTTGGGGTAGTGCGCAGACTCCAGAGGACAGCCGGCAGCTCATCGAGCCAACAGCCGGCTGTTCGCTCCAGTGGTACAACCAGTCGGGGCTTGATGCTGGAGAGGATGAGGCCGTTGGCTCGCTCGACCTGGCCGTTTGACTGTGGGTGGGCGACGGACGCTAAGTCCAGCCGGATACCTTGCGTTGTGCAGAAACGTGCCAAGGCTCCTTTGGCAAAATTCATGCCATTGTCGGTGATGATGCTGTGTGGCATGCCGTACCGAGTTGTTATATCTGCGATGAATGTCACGGCAGTCGGCCCATTCAGCTTCTTGATCGGCTTTGCCTCAATCCACTTGGTGAATTTGTCCACGGCGACGAGCAAATGCGTCATGCCGCCGCGCACCGTCTTGAATGGGCCCACCATGTCCAGTCCCCAAACGGCGAAGGGCCAGGTGAGGGGAATGGTCTTGAGTGCCGAAGCCGGCATGTGTTGCTTGGAGCTGAAGAGTTGGCACCCTTTGCAATGTTTAACCAATTCTTTGGCGTCGTCCAAAGCAGTCGGCCAAAAGAAACCATGGCGGAAAGCTTTGGCGAGGAGTGATCTTGAGGATGCATGGTGGCCGCATTTTCCTTGGTGGATGTCGCCGAGGATTGCAATGCCCTTCTCTTGCTCGACGCACCGTTGGAGGACTCCAGTGACACTGCGCTTGACGAGATATCTGTTGACGATCGTGTATGCTCCAGCTCGACGTTGGACTTGTCTTGCCTCTGTTTCGTCAGCCGGCAGATCTTGGTTTACTAGGAAGTTGAGGATGGACTGAGCCCATGATGGAGCCATGACTTCTTCTATTGCCAATGTGGCTACTGCCACCAGGGTGGGCGGGCTGGGTGGCGAAATGCTGGAGTCGGCCGCCGGCTGTTGAGTTGGTGCAATCCCTGGGCCGGCTACTGCAGTCCCCGAGCCGGGTGTGGTAGTCCCCGAGCCGGTTGCCGAAGTCCCCAGGCCGACTACTGCAGTCCCGGGGTAGCCTGCTTGGTTCTTCGAGCCGGACCCGGCTGCGTCGGGGTCGGGCGGTACGAAGATGGAGTCAGATTCTGGAGACGGCTTGATGGACGGCTTGAGGAGGCGTTGTAGAGCGACGCCGGTTGGTATTGCTTGCCGAGTGGAGCCTATTCGAGCCAGGGCATCGGCTGGCTCGTTGTCGGCTCGCGGTACGTGGAGGAACTCGCATCCTTCAAAGTATCCATTGAGTTGCTGCACCGGGAAGCGGTAGCTTGCCATATTTGTGTCCTTGGCGTCCCAGTCGCCGGATGATTGCTAAACCACCAAGTCCGAGTCGCCATAACATAGAATCCGACGGATGCCGAGTTCCTTGGCAAGCCGGAGCCCATGTATGAGCGCATCGTACTCGGCTACATTGTTGGAGGCGGCAAAGTGAATCTGCAGCGTGTATCTGAGCTTGTCGCCGGCTCCTAAGCCGGTGCGCATCTTGGACCCGTCGAAGTGCATGCACCAATGGGTGGAGTCGGGAGCCGGTGGCAGGTACTGGGTCTCGGCCCAGTCGACGAGGAAGTCGGCCAGTGCTTGGGACTTGATGGCGGTGCGGGGCTGATAGAAGATCGTGTAAGGGGCCAGCTCAATGGCCCACTTTGCCACCCGACCGGATGCATCCCGGCTGCCTATGATCTCGGCCAGCGGGGCGGTGCATACGACCGTGACGGGATGCTCTTGAAAGTAGGGCTTCAGCTTCTTGGAGGTGAAGTACATGCCGTAACACATCTTCTGGTAATGCAGGTAATTTTGCTTTGAGGCGGATAGCACCTCGCTCAAATAATACACCGGCCTCTAGACCGGCTGGGCTCGGCCTTCTTCTGGGCGTTGGACTACGATGACGGTGCTGACCACCCGGCTGGTTGCGGCAATGTAAAGGAGCATGGGTTCTTTCTCAGTCGGCGCCGCAAGGACGGGCGGCGTGGCCAGCATCTTCTTCAGCTCGTGAAAAGCTTGGTCGGCCTGGTCGTTCCACTCGAAGTGAGTGCTCTTCTTCATGAGGCGGTAGAGAGGGAGAGCTTTCTCTCCGAGCCAGCTGATGAAGCGGTTCAAGGAGGCCAAGCATCTGGTGAACTTCTGGATTTCTCGAAGCTTGGTGGGGATCGCCATTCTCTCGATGGCCTTGATCTTCACTGGGTTGCACTCGATGCCGCGTTCGGAGACCAGGAAGCCTAGGAGCTGGCCGGCTGGCACTCCGAACATGCATTTCTCGGGGTTGAGCTTGATTTGGAACCGGCACAGGTTCTCAAATGTTTCTTTCAGGTCTTCCAGCAAGGTGCCGCGCTTCTCCGTCTTCACCACAATGTCGTCCACGTAGACGTGAGCATTTTTGCCGAGTTGCTTGAGGAGGCATTTCTGCATGCAGCGCTAAAAAGTGGCACCGGCATTTCTCAAGCCGAATGTCATAGTCAGGTAGCAGAAGGCTCCAAATGGCTTGATGAAGGCGGTCTTTAGGCGGTCATCCGGGTCTAGCTTTATCTGGTGATATCCTGAGTAAGCATCGAAGAAACTCAACAGCGTGCATCCGGCCGTGGAGTCTATCACTTGGTCAATCCTTGGCAGGGCAAAGGGATCTTTGGGGCAGGCCTTGTTGAGGCTTGTGTATTCTATACACATGCGCCACTTGTTGTTCTTCTTTAACACGAGGACCGGGTTGGCAAGCCTCTCTGGAAAGAAAACTTCCATAATGAAGCCGGCTGCCAGAAGCCGGGCTATCTCCTCCCCTACAATCCTTCTCTTCTCCTTTGATAGTCGGCGGAGGGGCTACTTCACTGGTTTCGCGTCTTCTCGGACGTGTAGTTTGTGCTCGGCGAATTCCTTCGGAACACCCGGCATGTCCTTGGGGCACCATGCAAAGATGTCCCGATTCTCACGGAGGAAATCGGCAAGCTCGCCTTCCTATTTGCTGTTCAGGCTTGCCCCGATGACGGCGAACCTCTCGGGGTGCTCGGGGTCAAGGGGTATCTTCTTGGTTTCTTTGGCCGGCTGGGAAGATCCTTGGGCATCATACTCCTTCGGGTCGGGGGACTGGTTCAGCTGCTTGCTGGCCAGGGCCACGACCCGGTCCAGTACCTTCTTCTCATCGGCAATCACAAGGGACTCGGCCAGCCGGCTGCTGGCGGCAGCGCACTCGAAATACTTCTTGTAATCTCCGTCTACGGTGATGATGACCTTGGAACTTGGTATCTTCATCTTGAGGTATGCGTAGTGGGGAACCGCCATGAACCTGGCCAAGGCGGGTCGGCCAAGTAACGCGTGATAGGGGCTCTCCAGGTCCACCACTTCAAACCAGATTACTTCCCGGCGGAAATGCTCCTTGTCCCCAAAGGGTACATGTCAGGACCCCGATTCCAAGACACACCGATCTAGCATGTAACACATCATATCACTTTGTGGCCTCACGCACGGTATTTCCACGGGTGCCACCTTACCTGGCCCGGGACCGTTTGCGCCTTTTGTCTCACGTATATGATAGTGTCGCTAGCATCCATATGACAAAGAACCCGGGCCGACATGGCTAGTCGTGAACCCAAAGCGGCACAGAGCTATGGAGACAGGCATACATGAATCACATCGAACATGTCGGTCATCAACGAGTGATTCCGGGCTGTAGCACTGGGCTAACAGGACTCTGGGGATCCCGGGCTGTAGCAGGCTAGGCAGGACTCCGGAAATCACCGCGTGACATTTCCCCGAAGGGACAGACACAGGGACGAAGTGAAACACATGCCGGCCAGTCAAGTGTCCTGAACAGTAGTGCTGGGCTAGCAGGACTCCGGTGAACCGGGCTGTAGCGGACTACTATGGCTCGAGGAACACTAGACTACATTTCCCCATAAGAAAGGCTGCGAAGGATAAACAACTAGGTTGTCGGATCCTACACATACCAAGCATTTCAATCATACACACAATATGCTCGATATGTGTAAATACAACATGGCATCACAACAAGACTCTACGACTGAAGTATTAATTAATTAGGCTCAGAAGAGCCAGATATTACAAGCATGGGTCTCATGACCCAACAATCATAGCATACAATGCAAAACACATGCGGAAGCTTAACATGTCTGAGTACAGACATCTATAAATGAAAAAGGCTCAGAAGCCTGACTATCTACCCGATCCTGTCGAGGGCACAAGATCGTAGCTGAGGTATCAAGCTAAACGTCGAAGTCCACGCGGAACTACTAGCGAGACTGGCGTCTCTCTGCAAAACATAAATTAAGCAAACGTGAGTACAAAGGTACTCGGCAAGACTTACATCAGAACTAGCTACATATGCATCGGTATCAACAAAGGGGGTGGTGGAGTTTAACTGCAGCAAGCCAGCTTTGACTCAGTGGCTAACCTGAACTACGACTGCAAGTAACTCTTTTGAGGTGGCGCACACGAGTCCACAAATTCACCATACCAATACACCACTATGGATCTGCTCCCGTCTCCCTACGAGAACACCATCCATAGCACTCACGCTTATCTTGCGCATTTTAGAGTATCCACTTTCACTTGTCTATGAACTATGCAAGGGGTCCAAGTTTCCATATCCGAGGAATCCGGCTATTCGAATAGATAATGATAACCCTGCAGGGGTGTACTTCTTCACACACGCTCTCGCCACTTATAGCCTTGTACACGTCATGTACCTCGGCAACCTTCAAGCGGAAGCCGGGCGAGGGAGTCGGCCACGACCTGACTAACCAACAAGTCTCTCATCCAGGTTTATCGCCTATTCGGGTTCCATCCGCAAGGAGATCCGGCCGGGGTGTCGCTCACGGCCCCAAATGATGTGTGCAGGGTTCCCAAGCCCACCATCCTCGTGCCACTTGGTACACCGTGCCACAGTGCCTAGTCTGTCCCAAGCCCACCTGTACCGGGTGCCACTTGGTAGACTACTAACACTACCTACAAACACCAGAAACTAGTTGCAACTCCTGGACAGAGATCGAGTTGATTAATAAGCCAAGAGGGGCCGAGTTATCGGAACCCAATGTGTGGTAGTAACTGTTCATGGATCACAAACACAGAACTCAGTTCCTGAGGACGGCTGCGATGAGACAACCCACCATGTACTCCTACATGGCCTCTCACCGCTACCTTTACCAAATCGTGTTCACACACTTAGCTCTCAACAGTAGGACATGTTTACACACCTCCGATTCATCCCGATGAATCAGACCTGACCCAACTCTAAGCAGTAGCAGGCATGACAAACAAGCATGAATGAGTAGGCACATCAGGGCTCAAACAACTCCTACTCATGCTAGTGGGTTTCATCTATTTACTGTGGCAATGACAGGTCATGCAGAGGATAAGGGGTTCAACTACCGCAACAAGTAGCAGATGATCGTTGTTGTCCTAATGCAGTAAAAGAGAGCAAGAGCGAGAGAGTGGGCTTGTATCGGAATGAACAAGGGGGTTTTGCTTGCCTGGCACTTCTGAAGATAATATAGTTCTTCATCGGTGTCATCAAACAATCGTCGGAGCGGCGTCTACTGAGAGGGGACAGTCACCGGCAAACAAAAAAGGAACCACAATCAATGCAATGCACAATCATATGAATGATATGCCATATTAAAGTACTGAATTGACCTAGTGCAACAGTTAGTCATGTTCATTGAAGTGGAATTCAAACCTATAGCAAATTCCAACTCCAAAACTATTTACCATTTATTCCATAATCATGAATTGTCCCATTCAGTGATGTTAACTTGTTCAAACATGCATGAAAATGCCATATCCAGATTCTTTGGATTTTTCTGATCATTTTTCATGTATAATTTATTTTATTTGGAGTTAGGGTTGAATTTCTATGATTTTTAGAAGTTTTGGGCATTTTCTGAAAATAAATAAATCATTTAAGATTTATTTAAATTCCAGACAGGAATTATTGCATCAGCATGACCTCATAGTGACGTCAGCAAGGTCAACAGCTCTGTCCAGGTCAAACCTGACGTGTGGGGTCCACACGTCAGTGACACAGTCAACTAACTAAGTTAGTTAGCCCTAACTAACTGGGCTGGACCCACTGGTCAGCGACTAACCCAGCTAACCTAACTAGCTAATTAGCGCAAACTAAGTAATTAGTCGGGCGGGGCCCGTGGGTCAGTGAGAGAGAGGGGGAGGTCAAACCGGGCAGTGGGTCAACCCACGCCGGTGAACGAGTCAGCGGTCGCCGGCGTTTAGCCGCCGGCGACGACAGAGACGGCGGGGCAGCTCGGGAATGCTCTACAAGGCACCATTCGATCCGTGGGTTGCACCTACGGGTTCTTGGTAGTGAGGCGCATCCATTGGGGGAGGTGGTAGGAGCTGGGGTGGCCGGAAAAGTAGCCGGCGACGAGGTTCAGCGGCGGCAGCAGCTCGGGCATCCTCGGGATAGCGCTACAGAGCACGGGAGGGGGCGCCGTGGTTGTCTGCGGGCTCATGGGATCGTGCTGAGCACGATGGTGTGCTCGGACATGAGCTGCGGTGGCTGTGGCCACGGCGGCGACATCACCGGCGGCGTGGAGTGCTCGGCCAAGATGGGGCTATGGCCTAGAGGTCAAAACGACCAGGGAAAAAGGGGGAAACGACGCAGGGGCTTACTGTGGTGACGTAGGGATGGCTAGCGTGCTCGGGGAAGCATCGGTGGCGGCGAATCGACCGGCGAAGTCCGGCGAGCAGAAGCGGTGGTGACGAGCTCGAAGACGACGGCATGGTGATCCTCGGCTTGCGTGGCTTGGCGAGGAGGAAGAAGGGCACCAGGCGGAGCTCGGGGGTGCATCGGGGAGGCTCAAAGATGGCTGTGGCCTTGGGGGAGCTCGTCGGCGGCGACGGCTGCGTTCGGTTGCGCGCGCGAGAGAGAGACGGAGAAGGGGACGAGGGTGAGGGAGAGTGCGAGAGCGTCAAGGGGGTCCAGGGGGTAGCGTGGCATCGCAGAGGCCTAAGGGGGGGGGGAGGGGAGCTCGCCAGCGCGAAGCAGGAGCTGGCGCAGCCGGCGTCGTGCTCTGGTCTGCCTCTGCCAATAGGAAGAGGTTGAAGACAGGTATGCCCCTGGTGGGCTGGGCCATTGGGCTGGGCCGGCTCTGCTACAGGTGAGCCAGGTAAGGCCCTTTCTCTTGTCTGTTTTATTTAATTTATGTTTTGTTTTCTATTTTGCTATTATGTTTTGATTTAGTTCAAGACCAAACCATTTTCAAAATTCATAAAAATAATTGTGTGAACTAAATGGACTTATCCAAATCCACACAACAATTTTCAGAATTATTGAACATATATTTATTATATAATAAATATAGATCCAATTCAAATATTTATTGGATTAAATCAAAGGCCCAAAATAATTGCTTCTGAGATTCTAAAAACATTGGTTTGAATTTTGTCCCTTGCCTATATTTCCAGAGATTCACAGGAACATTTTCTTGGACTTAATTGAGGCAATTTTTATCTTGGTCATTTTTAGAAATGTTCTCTGAGGCTTTCACATGTCCCCATTTCAAGTTTCAGATCAAATTAGACATGATGCATGAATGCTTGTGCAACTATTTCCAAACAAATTCTAGGGCTGTGACAGTACATCAATCTTGATCTTGCCAATGGGGGCGCAGGACAAGCTGGGTACGATGCCATGAAACACTGTCCGAGTTGGCATGAACTGCTTCGTCTTGACATTTAGCTTCTCCAGGGTGTCACGGTATAGGATGTTGATGCTGCTCCCGCCGTCTATCAGCACGCGGGAGAAGCGGGCAGCGCGTCTGTCCGTCGCGAGGGTGGCTTCCAGGAGTAACGCATAAGAGCCGGGGGACGGCATCACCTTTGGGTGGTCGGCCCAGCTCTGGTTGGCGGCGACCATGCTGACTTCCTGGTGCTCTCGGCGTTTGCCGCGCCGGTCTTCGAGCTAGCTTGTAAAGACGACGTAGGTTGCTTGCTCGTCAGGGAACTCGTCGTGCACGGCTCCGACTGCGGGCCGAGCGGCCGGGGGAGGCGGAGCCGAAGGCGGCGGGCCGGCAGGCGGTGGCGGCGTGAGCCCTTCGCCTTTGGAAATTCGGGTGAGCCAATGGCACTTCCGGGTTGTGTGGTTGGACGGCTTCGCGCCGCTATGGAATTTGCACGGGGCGTCAAGAGTTTGCTCGTAGGAGAAAGCCGGCTGCCAAGCCGGCCGGCCGCCCTTGGGCTTCTTGGGCGCGGGCCGCCCTTCAGGCGGCGTGTCTTCGACCGTGGCCACCTGCAGACTGGCGGGAGGCGGCGCAGGGCCCTTGCGTTTGTGGTCGTTCAGGTGTGGGCGTCGGCCGGAATCCCCTGCTGGCGTCTTGGGCGCCGGGTTGAGTACTTTCCCGGACGCGTCTACCCGGAGCTCGGTCTTCATCGAAGAGTCGGCGGTGGCATATTTGTCGGCTATGTTCAGAAGCTCATCGAGGGTAGTCGGCTCGTTGCAGAGGAGCTTGTGCTTGAGGAGGGTACCTTCTCGGCACCCGGCAGTGAAGTATTCGATGCCTTGCACCTCGTGCACCCCCTCACAAGAATTGCGGAGCTCGGCCCAACGCGTGAGGTAGTCGCGCGTGGACTCGGCTGGGCCCTGTACGCACAGGGAGAGCTGCCTGGGCTAGGGAGCCCTCTTGTAGGTGCTGGTGAAGTTGCGGACGAAAGCTTCGGTGAAATCTAGCCAGCTGTTGATGCTGAGAGGCTTGAGGCTATTGAGCCAGGTCCGCGTCGTGCCTTGCAGCATGAAGGGCACGTACTTCACGGCAACGTGTCGGTTGCCGTTGGCTATGCGTACCGCCGTGGAGTAGTCAATCAACCAATCTTCCGGCTTCACGGAGCCGTTGTACTTGGGCGTGTCTCTTGGGAGCGAGAACCCTTTGGGGAAAGGCTCGTCGCGGATGCGGGGGCCAAAACAAGGCGGGCCAACATCGTCTTCTTCTTCCTGCGCCAGGGATCTCGCTAGGCGGTCGATCCGATGGCGAGCGTCGTTCTCACCGACTCCTTCGCGGCGACCTAGTCGGCCGCTGAGAGTCGGGTGCGCCACTGGCGGCGGGGTGGGATATCTCTCTCCACAAGGTCGAGGCGGAGGCGGGTTGCCCCGCCATTCCATGGCTCGGGGACGGCCGTCCGCGTCTCGCTCGATGGAGATTCGGGTCCGGCTTCAGCTAGTAGCCAGCTCTTTCTCGCGCCGCGCGCGGGTGTTGCTTGTAGTCGGCGTCTGTGATGTCGCGCCGTGATCTCGGCGCGGGGGAGGGCTTCCCGCGCGGGCGTCGGCTTCGTGCCACCGTGCGGCCGCGTCAATCAGCTGCTGGATGCGCCGGGTCATGTGGGGGAGTTCTTCGGTCTCCAAGCCGTCCAACTCGTCCACAGCCGCCCGGGCGGCACGCAAGTTCTCGAGCGGAGTGGCATAGACCGGGCGGTCGACTCCGAGCGTGTCGGCAAGGACGGTGCCGCGTTGCCTGACAACGCCAGCCCGGCTTGGCCCGCCTGGGGCCGGCGTGCCGAAGGCGGCGCGGTCAGCTTCGCGCTGGTAGGCCTCACTGAGGCGTCTCACGGAAGCCAACCTCTGGCCCTCCGCGAGGAGGGCGAGGCGGCGTGCCTCCAGTGCTTTGTCATCGGCGTCAGCTGGGAGGGGGATGGACAAGTCGTGCGCCACCGCGTGCGGGTCGTCGTGGGTGCTCTCGTCGGCCGGGCCGCCATGGCTGATGACCATCACCTCAGTGGTGACAGTATCGCGGCCGTCGGTCCGAGGAAGCGGGTCGTTGTAGATCGCGACGTTGGTGGGGAAGGTGTCGAAGGAGGCCGTGTCGGAGTCGACACGCATCGGGTCGGTGGAGCCAACCGACTCCAGGTCCACAGCGGGCTTGCTGGAGACATGGAGCTGGGCGAGGAGGTTGGCGAGGTGGTCGGTGCCCGCATCGGAGGCGAGCTTGTCGGAGATGCGGGTTTCGTTGAGGAGATCGGCGAGGCTGCTCGCCGCGCAGATGCTGGTGACGCCTTGCAGCGCGTCGTGGCATGCGCCATCGGGTGTGCCGGGCTGGCTACGCTCGCTGGGGAGGAAGAGGGTTCCCGTCCAGAATAGGTCTCCGGACGACGGTGCACCTGGCCCCACGGTGGGCGCCAAATGTTGGGTGGTAGGTGCGACATATGCCAACGGGTGGCTTATCATTATGGGAGCCAGTAAGACATCGCCGATGCCTGGAAACTGGATGAGGTGAAGACATGCACACTGGCAGATCTTACTCAGCTTCGGGGCTCTCCGTGGAGATAACACCCCTAATGCTGCTCTGCGGGGTCTCCGCATGATCACTAGATGGACAAGTAGCTACACAATGCTCCTTGAGCTGTTTTGGTGGAAGGAGGAAGAAGGGCATGGCTAGCTTGGTTCTTCTCCTTCTATGGTGTCTAAAACTAGCTAGGGGTCGAACCCTTTGCATGGGTGCCCCGGGGGGTTTATATAGGCCTACCCCCCGGGGGTACAATGGTAATCCGGCTAAGCGCGGGGCCCAGCCGTCTGTGACTGCGCTCTCCGGCTTCTGCGCCGGCCGCTGGGGCCCGCCGACTGGTGGGTCCCGCCGGCTGCCGGCTCCTTGGTCGACAAGCAGGCCCCACCGTCCAGGGCCTGGTCGGTGGCTGGTTACTGTTGCTCTATTCTGATGACGCGGGCTTTGTCGTGGTAGGCATGGCTACAGTATCGCCGCCCGGCGGGCGATTACTGTAGCCTCACCGTGTCTTGTCTCCTTAATGGGGCGTCTCCTTCGAGGATGATGGCAAGCCAGCTGCGGGGAGCCGGCTCTCTCTCGGGCCGACTGGAAGGAGGTGTGGCCGCCTTTGGGTGTCTCTCTGCCCGAAGGGACCCACCGCCCGTGGTCCGCGCTGATAGTCCGTCGTGGATGGCGTCAGGGTCGTCGTGGCAACAGTGTCGCACCGGGCGGGTCGTGGCCACTCGTACGGCGCACTGTGTCGGTCGTGCTCCGGGTTTTGGGGGTGGCAGGCTTCACTGTAGCCACGCCCCGCTTCATCATTGTTGGGTGGATGCAAACTTTGAGGGTACGGTCTCGACCGCTTTAGGGGAGCCGGCTTCTGGGAGTCGGCCTTCTCGCGGCAGGATTCTCGAAGTCGGCCCTCCCATGGCTTTCTTCATGAGGGCTAAAGTCGGGCCGCCTTCCAAAGCCGGCCTGGATGACAGCCGACAAGGGGAAGGCGGCCCCGGGTCTTGGGTTCTTGAGAGCCGGACGAGCTCGTAATTTTTTCAGGAGGGCGAGGGGAAGCCGGCTAGGCTACCCATGGCTATTTACTCCGACACTTGGCTTGTCATCGGGGTTGTGCATGATTTAAATACTTTGTGTGGTGAAGATGGAGCTTAGCCAGACAATATTATTTTGTAGGGATAGCTTTCTTTGGCCATGTTATTTTGAGAAGACATAATTGCTTTGTTAGTATGCTTGAAGTATTATTATTTTTATGTCAATATAAACTTTTGTCTTGAATCTTTCTAATCTGAATATTCATATCACAATTAAGAAGATTTGCATTGAAATTATGCCAAGTAGCACCCCGCATCAAAAATTCTCCTTTAATGATTTACCTACTCGAGGACGAGCAGGAATTAAGCTTGGGGATGCCTGATACATCTCCAACATATCTATAATTTTTGATTGCTCCATGCTATATTATCTACTGTTTTGGACTATATTGGGCTTTATATTCCACTTTTATATTATTTTTGGGACTGACCTATTAACCGGAGGCCCAGCCCAGAATTGTTGTTTTTGCCTATTTTAGTGTTTCGGAGAAACAGAATATCAAACGGAGTCCAAACGGAATAAAATCTCCGGGAATGTGATTTTCTCACCGAACGTGATCCAGGAGATTTGGACCCTACTCCAGGGAGTCAAAGAGGAGGTCACGAGGGTGGGGGGCACGCCCCCCTAGGGCGTGCCCCCTGCCTTGTGGGACCCTCAGTGCTCCACCGACGTACTCCTTCCTCCTAGGTATACACACGTACCCCCAAACGATCATAACAGGAGCCAAAAACCTAATTCCACCACCGCAACTTTCTGTATACACGAGATCCCATCTTGGGGCCTATTCCGGAGCTCCGCCGGAAGAGGGCCGTCATCACGGAGGGCTTCTACATCATCCTAGCCCTCCGATGAAGTGTGAGTAGTTTACCCCAGACCTTCGTGTCCATAGTTAGTAGCTAGATGGCTTCTTCTCTCTCTTTGAATCTCAATACAAAGTTCTCCCCCTCTCTTGGAGAGATCTATTCGATGTAATCTTCTTTTTGCGGTGTGTTTGTTGAGACCGATGAATTGTGGGTTTATGATCAAGTCTATCTATGAATAATATTTGAATCTTCTCTAAATTCTTTTATGTATGATTGGTTATCTTTGCAAGTCTCTTCGAATTATCCGTTTGGTTTGGCCAACTAGATTGGTAGTTCTTGCCATGGGAGAAGTGCTTAGCTTTGGGTTCGATCTTGTGGTGTCCTTACCCAGTGACAGAAGGGGCAGCAAGGCACATATTGTATCGTTGCCATCGAGGATAACAAGATGGGGTTTATTTCATATTGCATGAATTTATCTCTCTACATCATGTTATCTTGCTTAAGGCGTTACTCTATTTTTAACTTAATACTCTAGATGCATGCTGGATAGCGGTCGATGAGTGGAGTAATAGTAGTAGATGCAGAATCGTTTCGGTCTATTTGTCACGGACGTGATGCCTATATACATGATCATGCCTAGATATTCTCATAACTATGCTCAATTCTGTCAATTGTTCAACAGTAATTTGTTCACCCACCGTAGAATACTTATGCTCTTGAGAGAAGCCACTAGTGAAACCTATGGCCCCCGGGTCTATTCTCAGCATATCAATCTCCATCACTTTAATCTTTCTTTGCTTTTTTACTTTGCTTTTACTTTTTACTTTGCATCTTTATACCAAAAATACCAAAAAATATTATATCTATCAGATCTCACTCTCGTAAATGACCATGAAGGCATTGACAACCCCTAATTGCGTTGGTTGCGAGTAGCTATCGTTCTGTGCAGGTACGAGGGACTTGAGCGTGGCCTCCTACTAGATTGATACCTTGGTTCTCAAAAACTAAGGGAAATACTTACGCAACTCTGCTGCATCATCCCTTCCTCTTCGAGGAAAACCAACGCAAGCTCAAGACGTAGCAAATACCCTACGTCCTGCTTGATTGTTCTTGATGATATGAGTATTACAACAGTTGATCTACCACGAGATCGTAGAGGCTAAACCCTAGAAGCTATCCTATGGTATGATTGTATACGTTGTCCTACGGACGAAACCCTCTAGTTTATATAGACATCAGAGGGGGCTAGGGTTACACAAAGTCGGTTACAAGGGAGGAGATCTACATATCCGTATTGCCTAGCTTGCCTTCCATGCCAAGGAGAGTCCCATCCGGACATGGGACGAAGTCTTCAATCTTGTATCTTCATATTCCAACAGTCCAGCCAAAGGATATAGTCCGGCTGTCCGGAGACCCCCTAATCTAGGACTCCGTCAGTGGTCCTTGAAGGAGTTGTTTAGCGCAACGAACAAGGAAAACAGACTATTCGGCTTAAACGCCCTCACTTAGCCATAGGAGTTTTATAATAAAGCATGGGTGCAGCCCCTAGTTCGAGCCAGAGTGCTGTCATCATCTGATCGGGAACTACCGATCTTTCGCATAATGCGGATAAAATCTCCAACAATTTGTAACCCTCGAGTAGCTGACCGGCTCTCGCCGTATCATGACAGTAAGTTTTCGGCTTTCTCTACTGAGGTGCTTGTCCAGTCCAAGCCAGGGCACAAATCGCAGTAGTTCTCCCTTTACTACCCTAGCCGATAGAGCGGAACGTAGGGTAGCAAGCACAGGAGCCGAGCAACCCAACTATTGACCAAAGACATGATTCAGAGCCAATGCATATAATGCTAAATTCGGGGTGCTGAACTTATGTGTAAGAATTTTTCAAACTGTGCTGCTGTATTGTGGGGCGATAGGTATCCCCTCGCGAATATGAAACGTAAAAGAGTGTCGATGCAGCAGATAGGAAGATCAAAATAAAACAAAGTAAGAGGCGAAAAATATAGAGACTGGGCCAAAAACCATTTTTATTATAACTAGATGGATACGCCAAGGCGTATCTTGTACAGATGGTGCTAGAAGTATCCGGCCATTTAACATGCTGGAATCAGTATGGCGCAACATGCGGGTCCTGAGAAAGAAGTGTGAATACCGTCAAGAAGAACGTATAAAGGTTACCCTACACACCTGTGTTGCTTGCATCTATTGTGTTCCAGTCCTTCTAGAGGACTTGATATCAGGCCTGCGAGAAAAGGTGCCTGTAATGAGAAAAATAAGTAAAAGTATGTGTGTCCGAGATCGGTTTTGCTGAATTGCAGCCCCCAGGCTATCTCATGCCTCCGTCGATGTCCATGGAATTTTGAGTGTGTAATTGTGTACGCGTGGTATGGATGCCACTACCTCATTGGGGCTGGGAAGGAGGCCGAATTGCTAGTCGACCTCTTGACGAGCCGCGCTATCATGTTGCAATGTAGTACGGACCCTCTTGATGGTGTCCAGGGGCTCGGCGGCTGGATTACAATGCTGCTTGAGAAGGCCGCTCTGTACATCTGCTGCCAGGGCGGCGGTTTGCTCCTCTGTTCGGAGGGAGCATTCTATATTGCCATTGACTGTAATGGCGCCGCGTGGACCGGGCATCTTGAGCTTGAGATAAGCATAGTGTGGCACTGCGTTAAATCTAGCAAACGCAGTTCATCCAAGCAGTGCATGGTAGCCGCTGCAGAAGGGGACGATATCGAAGATTAACTCTTCGCTTCGGAAGTTGTCCGGAGAACCGAAGACCACCTCCAGCATGATTGAGCCCGTACAGCGAGCCTCTACACCTAGTATGACTCCTTTAACGGTAGTCTTTGTTGGTTTGATTCATGAGCGATTAATGCCCATCTTCCGTATTGTATCCTGGTATAGCAGATTGACGCTGCTTGCACCATCCATCAGGACTCGTGTGAGGTGGAATCCGTCGATGATTGGGTCAAGGACCAGTGCGGCCGAACCGCTATGGCGAATACTAGTCCGATGATCCCATTGATCGAAGGTGATCGGAAATGACGACCATGGATTGAACTTGGGGGCGACTGGCTCTACCGCGTAGACGTCCCTTAGTGCTCGTGGTGTATATCATGTTCACCATTTTGACTAGGGTGGGATTTCTTCTGTCCCCCGGTGTTTGGCTGCCGGGGCTCTTCATCATCATCCCCACTTTGTGATCCCTTTCCTTTGTTTTCCGCATTTAACTTGCCAGCCTGCTTGAAGACCCAACAATCCCTGTTGGTATGATTGGCTGCTTATCCGGGGTGCCGTGAATTTGGCACGGACGGTCGAGTATGCGGTCCAGGCTGGAAGGTCCTTCATTGTTTCTTTTGTAGGGCTTATTCCGTTGGCCGGACTTGGAGCCACTGAATCCGGCGTTGACTGTGGTGTCCTCGGTGTTGTCGCCATTGCTTCGCCATTTGTGTCTATTGCGCCAAAGCTTTCCGGTGCTGTTCTTGGCCTCGGTGGGGCCTGCCTCGCTAGCTGTGTTTTTTCTACAAGCCAGCCAGCTGTCCTCGCCTTCGCAAAAGCGGGTAATGAGTGCGGTAAGGGCTGCCATTGACTTCGGTTTTTCTTGTCCGAGGTGGCGTGCTATCCATTCGTCACGGATGCTGTGTTTGCAGGCTGCTAGGGCCTCGGCATCTGAACAGTCAATGATCTAGTTTCTCTTGGTTAGGAACCTAGTCCAGAATTTTCTGGCTGATTCTCCACGTTGTTGGACTATGTGGCTTAGGTCATCGGCGCCTGGTGGCCGGACATAAGTTCCTTGGAAGTTGTCGAGGAAAGCCTCTTCCAAGTCTTCCCAGCTGGCGATGGAGTTCTTAGGCAGGCTATTTAACCTGTGCCGAGGTGGTCCTTTGAGCTTTAATGTGAGGTATTTGATGGCGTGGAGGTCGTTTCCTCGGGCCATGTGGATGTGGAGGATGAAATCCTCAATCCATACTGCAGGATCGGTTGTGCTATCGTATGATTTGATATTGACGGGCTTGAACCCCTCGGGGAATTCATGATCCAATACTTCATCTATGAAGCAGAGCGGGTGTGCGGCGCCTCTGTATCAGGCCGCATCATGGCGGACTTCCAAGGGAGTCCGTCTGCGGTATTCTGCCCGAGCGTGGTTAGATTTGTCACGTCCGAATAGGTGGCCCTCGTCGTGCCTCAAAGCACATCCTCGCGATCCATAGATCGATCTTGTGTGTCCTGCTCTACTGTCCTATGTCTTTCAGAGGCTGTACATGTGACTTTGGACTTTTCCGTCTTTAATATGGCGGGGTGGTGGGGCGGTCTGCTGTTCGGCCTGAGTGGCCGCTTTATCCCGATCGCGGGGTGGCCATTCGGCCGCCCTGTCCCGACCACGTGGTGGTCGGTCCGCATTGTGCGAGGGAGATATGTGCTTCGGCGCCTCCTCATCGAATTGAGGTAGCAGTCTGCGTTTCAGGTAGCTCTTGGCTGGGCGGTTGAGGCCGTATTCCTCAGCTGTCAGGACATCAGTCCATCTGTCGACGAGCAGGTCTTGTTCGGCTTGAAGCTGTTGTTGTTTCTTTTCAGGCTCCTTGCGGTGGCTATGAGCTGAAGCTTAAAGCGCTCCTGCTCGAGAGGATCCTCAGGCACGATGAAGTCTTTCTTGCCAAGGCTTGTCTCTTCCTCGGAGGGTGGACGGTAACTATCATCCTCCGAGTCATCTTCTATGGCCTGTTCGTCAGGGTTGTCTTGCCTGCTGTCATGTTCCAGTGTTGTTTTCGGCTTCGCTCGGGGTACTATTTTTCTCCGGTGCCAGTGTTGCGGTCCTTTGAGCGGCGGGGCTTGGGGCGGCGTTTGGGCCGCCGGCGATTGGACTGTGTCTCGGAGGCTTTATTCACATCTGGCTCTTCTATGTCGTCGCCAGATCCTTTAGATGTATCAACCATGTACACGTCGTATGAAGAGGTAGCCGTCCAACGTCTAGTGAATGGCGGGTCTTGGCCCTGCTCCTTGTCAGCATCGTCATCCATACCGTCGATGTCTTTGGAGCCATAGTCCAGCATGTCGGTTAAATCATCGACGGTGGCTATGAGGTGGGTGGCGGGTGGGAAGCAAAATTCCTCATCATTCGTTTCTAGTTCGAACCGGACATAGTTTGGCTGTGAGTCCTTCTCCAAGGACAAATTCTTAAAAGATTTTAGCACGTCGCCCAAAGGTGAGTGCTGGAGGACGTCAGCGGTGCTAAACTTGAAGATCGATAACCGATCTAGATCGGTGTCCGCGGGCGTACACAGTCCGGAACTTACAGCCGGAGACGAGTCTGAAGTTCCATTAAAGTGAATGCTGCAGGGCGTCAAGTCCATGTGCGGCTCCAACTCCCCGGACTCTGAGGCCTCAGATGGCTCGATCTGCTTTGGCTCTAAGGTCGTTGCAGCCGTAGGAACCATCTCGTGTGTGTGATCCGATGACAGATTTAAGTCACGTTCATCGGGATGAGCGGGAGCAATGGCCGCAGGCTCAAATCCCTTGAAGATCAAGTCTCCACAGATATCCGCAACGTAGTTCAAGCTTCTGAATCCGACCTGATGGCCGGGGGCGTAGCTGTCGATCTGCTCCAGATGGCCAAGCGAGTTGGCCCGCAGTACAAAGCCGCCGAATATGAAGATCTGTCCGGGGAGGAAGGTTCCTCTTTGGACAGTGTCATTATTGACGATTGAAGGGGCCATCGAGCCTCTTGTCGACGACATCGTGGAACTCTCAATGAAAGCATCAATGTCAGTGTAAAAAATGGCGGATCTCGGGTAGGGGGTCCTAAACTGTGCGTCTAGGATCGATGGTAACAGGAGACAGGGGACAAGATGTTTACCCAGGTTCGGGCCCTCTCTATGGAGGTAATACCCTACTTCCTGCTTGATTGATCTTGATGAATATGAGTATTACAAGAGTTGATCTACCATGAGATCGTAATGGCTAAACCCTAGAAGTCTAGCCTATGAATATGGTAATGAGTATATGTGGTCTCCTTTCTGAACTACCCCCTACGGTTTATATAGACACCGAGGGGATCTAGCGTTTACATGGACTTGGTTACATAAGAAGGAATCTTCGGTCGCCAAGCTTGCCTTCCACGCCAAGTAGAGTCCAATCTAGACACGGTGCAGTCTTTGGTCTTCATGTCTTCATAGCCCATCAGTCCGGCCAATAGATAACAGGCCGGACGTCCGAGGACCCCTTAGTCCAGGACTCCCTCAGCTGCCGGGACCGCCTGCTCTAGTCTCCGGCGTCCAGCAATGCTGTTTTGCACGCCTCACAGCGAAACACTACCCCACAGACGGCCAGGCCATCCCTCCACTCCTCCGCACCTCATGTTATTGTCTGCCGAGTGTAGACCCACCCCGCACCCGAACAAGTCAATTTTGCCACTCCTCTCCGTCTGCGACTCCACTACCACGTCCTCCCCATCTCCAGGGCATTCTAGTCTGGGGCCTCACCGTCATCTACTGGCCTTGGTGCGCTCTGCACAGTGTGGTCAATAAACGAGAGTCATCGAAAGATGATTGTATGTGGAGAGGCTGACAGTGCGGACGCACCACGCCCATGGACACATGCATGCAACTGCATCCTTTTTACCCTGGAAAATAATGATTTCTCCCACTAACAGCTGGGACCCACCAGCTGCATCTTCGCACACAAGGAAGTGCGTCATTACGGGCAAAAAATGATTATCCCCCTGACATCTGGGACCCATCAGGTATATCTTCACAAGCAAGGAAGTGCGTCCTTATCCTCCCTGACAGCTAGGACCCACCCAGTCGAAGTGCGCGTAACATTGTCTGTGTACATACCGGCCGATCTGTCTGTCTGCTACGATGAACCATGGCCGAGTAAGGAGCGGTAGCAGTTCAGGCAGTCCAGTCTAAACCATGTACACGTACAAACTGCCAGATGCCAAAAAATATGGCCATGTACATACATACAGGCAGGGTCTGGAACGCGTACTCACGCATACGTACAGCCAGGGCTCGTGTACATGGAGAGGGAACGGACGGCAGCAACGGCGTCCTATTCATCGGAAGCCAACCTGCTGGGTTAGACGGAGAAACCATGTCATGTTCATCAGGAGGCAATGGAATGGGTCGTGTTCATCGGGAGGCAACACAATACGTCGTGTTCATCGGGAGCCAACGACTTGGACGAAACAGCCGAAACGAGGTCTGGCGTACCATAGAACGGAGGAAACGGCCTTCTGTTCGACCGCGTACGGTTGATACGGGGTCCTGTTCATTGGGAAGGGTCTGCCGTACCATAAAACAGAGGAAACATAATTGTGTTCGAGTGCCTACAGTTGAAATGGGGTGCTGTTGATCAGGAGGGGTGTGGCATACCGCAAAACGGAGGAAATAGACTTGAGTTGGAGCACCTACGGTCGAAACGGGGTCCTATTCATTGGGAGGGGTGTGGCGTACCGCAAAACGGGACTCCATGGGCTACCGTTCATCCACCGTTAACTTCCTCCAGCCTCCACCTGCTACCATTCTTCCACCATCGACTTCCTCCAACCTCCACCTGCTACTGTTCATCCACCGTCGAATTACTCCTGCCTCCACCAGCTACTATTCATCAACGGGCTCCTATTCATCTAGCCTCGACTAGCTCCTGTTCAACCAGCCCTCCACAGGGTCCTGTTCAACCATCCCTCCACGGGGTCCTATTCAACCAGCCCTCCACCGGCTACTGTTCATCCACCCCACCTCCTCGATCGGGGTCCTGTTCATCCAGTGGCAACAACCTCTACTACCACGGGATCATGTTTGTCGTGGACTTAACATGGCAGATGTCCTAGTGCAAGGACTTACTCGTGGAGCCATCGCAACTAGGTTAGCTTGAAGGGGTTAAACGGGACAAAGGACACTGAGAGTTTGCCCAGGTTCGGCCCCTCAACGAGGTAAAAGCCTACTCCTGCTTTGTGTTGTATTGCTAGGGTTTCGATTACCAGGGAGCGAATACGCTTGACCTAGCTATCGATTGTTTGTTACTTGAGTTAACCTGCTGCTGGGTCACCCCTTTATATACACAAGTTTATGCCTGGCGGCTTACAGAGTCCCGGCCGGCTCATACACAACATGTCCGGCTCGGTGACTAACTAAGCTTGCCTTACAATACAAGTTACACATATGGCGGTTCATCCTCTTGGGCCTGAAGTCGCCTCTGGGTCTTTGGCCGTCAATGGGATTTCTATGACACGCCATCTTCATTGATAAGTCATCAATGGTATGACCCAGCCCCTCCTAGGTGGCTCTTACCCAGTAGTTATATCCCCAACATTAGGCCCAGGTTGATCTCAACTTTGTTCACATCAATCTTCAATACCTAACTTGTCAAATCTTGCATCGTCTTTTAACAAATTTGGTGTAACCCGCCGTGATGTCAGCTCATAGAATTTCCTTAACCCACTATGAGGTCATTTCGCAATAACGTCTCACGAGGCCCAGAACATCTTTGACTGATCCTTGTCTTAATTATCACCCGAAAATCAAGGCGTCCATATAGCCACATGATGATTTTGGCCTCCTCGATTCCCGTGCATGCCCTATATCCATCCCCTTATAAATAGGCGCGGGGTCCTTTTCATTTTCCCCCTTACCTCCTCGTCTTCGTCTTCCTCTCGTGACTCCTCTGCAGCCTCAAGCTCTGCCCTTGCCGTCCTCCGCCCGCTGCACCAACTCAGGTCGCTGCGTCAACCTGATGGGTCCAGAGAACGCCGGCGCTCCACCACAGTCCATCTGCAACCGTAAGTGTTCATCTCCTTAAACCTCAGATCTGCATTAGGGTTAGCCTTGTTCATCGGTGTTCTTCACTGTTCTTCGTCTTCTCCTTTAGTTTGAGTAGCCTTTGATCTGAACACGACACGAAACTTATGCGGTAGCAGTTTAGCATTTGTTTTTAACTTCAGAATACTTCCTCCCCATAGAAAACCCCATCGGAGCACACGAACTTTTCTGCTGCCGCCACCTTAGGTTTAGAATTTATTGTCTTTTATGAACTGTTGTAGATCCAACATCATAGCTCCAGTCTGTGAAATCTGTTTGTCCACCACTTAGCAAAATTTTCACTGATAGATTTTAAGTACCATAACCGCCACGGCGGCTTATACCATAAACCGTGATCCACCATATAACATTAGGCCCTGTTTAAACTGCCATCATATGCTTCATAGCCTACATAAACCAGCAATACTCTTCTGGTTTAACCATGCTTGCTTATTCATCCTCATAATTTGGTTCTACACAATACACTTGACTTTTAAGCTCTGTCCGGCTTAACAGTGGAAACCTTAATCCAGTAGGTACCATTAGTCCCCTTTTAAGTCGCCAATATGAGTATCCGTGTACTTCAATTTTCATCTTCCGTCTTAACCTATGAGCCGTTTATAGCACCTTACTTTGAATCCATTGTCCGGTCTAACAGGGTAGTCTTAAACCGGTAATGTTTCTTTCTTTGAGGCTTTCAATCTCCAAATGGGCAAAACTGTCACTGCATGCAACTGGGTCATTTCCGGGGTCACCGAGGAAGACTTGAACGAATATGTTCACATAGGCGTCCTGGCCAAAAAGGAGAAGACGGTCCCAGGCACTGAAACTCCTCCTGAGCCCAAGGATGGTGAAGTAATTGTCTTCATTGATCATATGCTTCGGGGCTTCAGCCCTCCTGGCACAAAATTATTTCAAGATGTGTTGCATTTCTTCAAGCTTCATCCACAAGATATCGGCCTGAACTCCATTTCAAACATATGCAACTTCCAAGTATTATGCGAGGTGTATCTTCAACAGGATCCCACCATAGAACTATTCAGGGAGTTTTATTATTTAAACCGGGAGATCGAATTCACAGATGGGCCCAGCCTAGAGCTAGACGGCATTTCCATACAACGACGGAAAGAAGCCACTTTCCCAGCCGCCACCTTGCCCAGTCATCCCAAAGGCTAGAACGAAACCTGGTTTTTTTGCAAAGACACTTCTCCAGAAGGGGAAAATTATATATATCAGCCGCCAAGTATACTGGATATGATAGATGTGAATATACTATAGACTTTTAGATAGTCATAAATATATGAAAATCAAAACTAGTAGCCCCCAAGGGCCAGCTTAAACTATCAAGTTAAGCCGGGATTTCAAATTAACAGTGATCAACTTTGCACTGGTAGCCCCCAAGGGCCGGCTTAAACTATCAGGTTAAGCCGGGACTTCAAATTAGCAGTGATCAACTTTAGCCACAAGCTGTCTTAATGAACATGAATAACCGGGACTTATCACCATGGCTGAAAAATAAAATCCAATTATGTAGCCTTTATCAACCAGATCACATCATTTTGCCCGGGTCATGATATAAACTTGTCTTTAAAAGAGAAATAGGCATTAGCCTCCAAGTCCCAAGGAAAATACTTGTATTGTGCTTGGGACTTTCAGAAATTATCATAATACCTTCCATGTTGTTCACACCGCAGGACGAACTAAATGAAAAGGAGACCCAAGTCAATGACCTGAGGCCAATATTCAAACTCAACAATCTGAGACCTCAAAAGCCAAATCAGAGCTAAGGACTGCATTGGAGAATATTGAGCAGTTGAAACAGAGTTTCCTCACTGATAGAACCGGCTAGGAGAATAAGAAGGCAGCCTTACTAGAAAGAGCGGAGGATGCCGAAGCATCCCTTAAACCGATAACTGACGACTTGTCCGGTTTAAAGCATCAAATTAACATCATTACATCGGCCATCTTCAGTAAGAACTTTCCTTTCCACCAATAGTATATCATAATCATCTGCCGCTTTACCAATAACTTTACTGATGTAGGCTCCCGAAGCGCCAAGTTGGGTTCAGACATGCGCATCAAGCTTAAGGCTTTCTATACTCTAGTAGAACAACTATACACTGGCGCTCAATGGACAATCACTGCTGCTATTCATAAGAAGCCTCCGCCCACCCACATCAAGGAAACACTTGAGAGGCTATCTGTAATGCCCCAAAGGATTGAAGATTTAAAGCGAGTAGCCGCCAGAGCCGGCGGCATGACTGCCTTAAGCCGGGCAAAAGCATGGCAAGCAGATCTTGATCCAGAAGATTTAGCGAACGGTTGCCCCAGTGTGAAAGAAGAGGGGTCTCCCTTCAGCGCTGATGATTTTGCACAAATAGCAAGTGGAATGCGTTCGTTGGCAAGCAAGCTGGCCGAAGAAACAAATCTCTCCCAATACCAGGCGGCTTATGATGCCGATAACAAGAAGGTAAAGGCACCAGTTTATCAAGAGGTGGATCTCATCCCACCGACTCGTAAGCACACCTTCGCTGTTGACATTGATCCATCAAATCATATCGATGATGAGGATGTGTTTAGAGCTTTGACCGGTATCAACTGGGCTACGCCTGACTTCCAGCCAATGAATAATCAAGGAGATGAAGAAGAAGAAGCGCAGGATGGCCCGGAGGCTTCAACCCGTCTAGACTAGAAGTCTAAATTCATAATCCAGTGTACCAGCCATAGCATTTGGATGCTATGTCTCAAAAACACTCATCCTTTTGGGCCGTCAGGTGCCTTGTAATAGGCTAGTTAAAACAATGATCTGTCGTGCCATCGTGCACGTTTTATTTGCATAACACTATCGATCCATTGTTTGAAGATCTGCCATTTATGCCCATAATACCATCAATTATGCAGACCATATATACTTAGCATGTTTTCCTGAACATAAGCAGATAACTGGTGTCCTGGCGGTTTACCCCAGGGTGGGTCACAATACCTCATATAAAAACCACTGATGACTAAATAGTCCATAACCAGGGCTGGTTTATCAAAACCTCATATAATCATAACAAAATAAATATCATGCTTGTGATATTTGTTCACACTGTCGGCTTATCACATGTCGTGTAGTAAGGGTAACAACCCAAAGATTGAGAGCACAATGCCCTATTCGATTTATTCATACCGCCAGCTTACAACGCCATATGCAGCAAGGGGTAACATCCCAAAGCATAGAGCCAGTACTCCAAGCACATAATCATCATACACTGGTGACTTAAATTCCAAAGCAAGGCCGGGTTAAAAAAACTCCAGATAGATTCGTATATGAAACATAAGGCAACATGGCCCTAATAAATTTTCAACCATATAGAAATATGGCAACAAAAGATGAATCTCAAAAAATATTTAAAACAAATATAAATCGGAAAAACAAGGCATTCATAGGCTGCCAGGCGTCAATGTCAAGTGCTATTCAAGGGCCGCACAGCCGCTGAGCTAAACCTTAATTCAAACCCGTAAGCTGGACCTCACGTGACCAATCACCATTTTAACCTCGACAAATTCAGGGTCTTTATAAGATTGATTGTCAAGAGTACGGTGAGTCATTCCAGGGTTACCTGGTCGGAGTGGTAGGCAAACAAGGGAAGGATAACCCGAATTTTTCATGAATACACATGGTGTCCAAGCCTATAACAAGGGACGAACAAGCTCTTGTTCATTAACAGGAGCCCCCAAGTAATATTTCATTCCAGGCGTATAAGCCGGATTAATAGGGTGGTCATAGCTATGCTCAATGAGCAGGAAGCCCCCAAGTATTTTGTAATCATGGCGTATAAGCCGGATCAAGAGGGTAGTAATAGCTATGCTCAGTAAGCAGGAATCCCCCAACTGAATGTATGAAGTGACAATAAAGACTCATATTCTCAGAAATGAAAAGAAAGAGGCCCTAAATTATCAAAGATGCCAGCTTTATTATATTCATCATAATATATACATTGACAAAATATGTACATCATAAGAGCCAGTGGCTCAGGTGTGATAAGGCCAAAGATGAGCAATATTCCATGGTCGGCGGGTCTCCTCCTCCGACGTGCGTGAGTCCTTGTGGTATCAAACATCGATAAGGTAGTATGACCTATTGTTTAGATTTTTGCTGACCACAAAATGCCTTTCCCAAGAGTGGGGATAGCTTGTGCAGCTCAGTTTGATCTTGGCTGTGATAACGACGCAGATATTGCTGGTAAATTGCCGAACAAGCCGCCACACGGCCACACTCCTCATCCAACAGGTCAAGAGCATCTTGACGTGCCTTTTCATTATCAACTTCAACATAAGCCGCCACATGGAGAGAGTCATGACGGATGTCACTAGGGAAAACCGCTTCTGCTCCATAACACTGAGGGAAATTCCTCCACCCAACAACCCGGTGTCCTCTGCAAAGGGACCATAAGCCGGGGCTTGATGACTCTCAAAATTTCTTGATTGGCTCTTTCAGCTTGACCATTAGACTGGGGGTGAGCCACTGATGATACATCAAGACAAATATGCTCTCGTTGACAAAATTCTTTCATAGCAACCTTGGTCAGATTAGTGCCATTATTAGTTATAATGTTGTGAGGGAAGCCAAACCAGAAAATCACCTTTTTGATGAACTGAACCGTTGTTGCCGCATCACACTTACTGACCGGCTCTGCCTCAACCCACTTTGTGAATTTGTCAACCGCCACCAAAAGTTGAGTCTTTTGTCTTTGGACCTTTTGAAAGGTCCAACCATATCTAGCCCCCAGACTGCAAACGGCCAAGTAATTGTAATCATCCTCAATTCTTGATCCGTCACATGAGCTCGTCGTGAAAATTTCTGAGAACCATCACATTTACTAACTAAATCCTCTACATCATCATGAGCCGTCAGCCAATAAAATCCATGACAGAAAGCCTTGGCTACGAGGGACTTATAGTCGGCATGATGTCCACAATCTCCTTCATGAATCTCTTGTAGAATCTCACGGCCTTCCTTAGGAGAAACACAACGTTGAAACACCCCTATGACACTGCAGCGATGCAACTCTCAATTGACAATAGTCATTGACTTAGACCGTCGGGTTATCTGCTTGGCAAAGTTTCATCTTCAGGTAACTCGCCCCGGGTCATATAAGCCAAATATGGAACTGTCCAATCAGGAATAACATGAAGAGCCGCCACCAATTGCGCCTCCGGCTCAGGAATACAAGATCCTCCTCCGTAGGCAGTTTGACTGAAGGGTTATGCAAATATCAAGGAAAACATTAGGTGGCACCGACTAATGCTGGGACCCGAGCAGGCTGAAAGAATCAGCCACCTCATTTTTCATGCGATCAACATGTTCCACTTGATAGACTTTGAAATGAATAGTAATATCATCAACCTCTCAGCGGTAAGCCACCATGAGTGGGTCTTTAGAATCCCAAGTGCTTGAAACTTGCTGAGCCACCAAATATGAGTCGCAAAAGCAGCTCACCCGGCTTAGATTCATCTCCTTAGCTATCCGAAGAACATGGATCAAGGCTTCATACTCAGCTGCATTGTTAGTACAAGGGAACATCAACCTTAAAACATAACAAAATTTATCACCTCACGGGGAAGTCAAAACAACTCCATCCCCCGAGCCTTCCAACTGCCTAGATCCATCAAAGTGAATAGTCCAATATGTGCTATCCAGATTCTCCTCAGGCATCTGCAGCTCTGTCCAATCATTGATGAAATCCACAAGTGCTTGAGATTTGATAGCTATGCGAGGTGTATATTTCAAACCATGGGGTCCAAGCTCAATGGCCCACTTGGCTACCTGGCCTGTGGCCTCCCTATTTTGAATAATATCCCCTAAGGGAGCAGAACTAACCACAGTGATGGGATGCCCAAGGAAATGTTGCTTGAGCTTTCGACTAGCCATGAACACCCATATACCAGCTTCTGCCAATGCGGATACCTCTGCTTGGATTCAATGAGCACCTCATTGATATAATAAATTGACCGCTGAACCGGATGCTCCTTGCCTGCTTCCTTCCGTTCCACCACAATCGCCACACTGACGGCTCGGCTATTGGTAGCCACATATAACAATAAGGGCTCCTTATCAATAGGAGCAGCAAGGATCCACGGCTCAGCTAACTGTTTCTTCAGGGCTTCAAACGCCTGATCAGCAGCATCATGCCACACAAAGTGATTTGTTTTCTTCATCATCTGGTACAGAGGGATAGCTTTTTCTCCCAACCAGCTTAAGGCCGCAATAAGACCCGCCAAATGTTGAACATCATTAATACACGCCGGTTTAGCCAAAGAAGTAATAGCCTTGATTTTTCCGGGTTAGCTTCAATGCCTTGTTCAGAAACCAATAAACCCAAGAGCTTGCCTGCTGGCACACCAAAAATACACTTGGCCGGGTTAAGCGTCATCTTGTAAACCCGGAGACTGTCAAAGGTCTCTTTCAAATCATCTATCAAGGTTTCCTTCTTCCTAGATTTCACAAAAATATCATCCACCTATTTTTGGCAAAACCGGCATCCAATCTAACTATGAATGCAATTTTGAACACACCGCTGGTAAGTCGCCTGGGTACTCTTGAGCCCAAAGGGCATAGACACATAGTAGAAGGCTCCAAAAGGAGTGATGAAGGCTGTCTTCTCCTGGTCCTTAACTGCCATCTTGATTTGATTATACCCAGAATAAGCATCCAAAAAACTCAAATGCTCACAACTCGCCGTATCATCAATAATCTAATCAATACGAGGGAGAGCGAAAGGATCAGCCGGGCATGCCTTATTAAGGTATGTGTAATCCACACACATGCACCAAGTACCATTTTTCTTAAGTACCAGCACCAGGTTAGCCAAACATTCAGGATGTAAAACTTCAACAATGAAACTGGCTGCCAGGAGCTGGACCACTTCTTCACCAATGGCCTTGCGTCTCTCCTCATTAAGGCGGCGAATGAATTGCTTGACTGGTTTAAACTTTGGATCAATATTGAGAGTGTGCTTAGCGAGTTCCCTTGGTATCCTGGTATATCTGAATGCTTCCCTGCAAAGATGTCTCGGTTCTCAAGGATGAACTCAATGAACGCGCTTTCCTATTTCGGATCCAGATTAGCACTGATACTAAATTGTTTAGATGAATCACCAGGAAAAAGATCAACCAGCTTAGTGTCATCTGCCAACTTAAACTTCAACAAAGGGTCATGCTCTATGGTTGGCTTCTTCGAAGGCATCATGTCCGCCAGGTTAACATTATCTTTGTAAAGCTTCAGCTCCTCTGTTGCACAAACAGACTCAGCATAGGCAGCATCACCCTCTTCATATTCCAAAGCTATCTTCCAGTTCCCATGTACTGTGATGGTACCCTTATAACCTGGCATCTAAGCTACAGATAAACATAACAAGGCCTCGCGGTGAACTTAGCATAAGCCGGCCGCCCAAACAAAGCGTGATAATGGCTCTTGATCTTAACTACCTCAAAGGTCAATATCTCAACTCTAGAATCATGATCATCACCGAAAGCCAGTTCCAAAGCTATCTTGCCCACCGGATATGCCGACTTACCCGGCGCCACACCATGAAAAACAGTGTTAGACGGCTTAAGATCCTTGTCGGTTAAACTCATACGATGAAAAGTTTCATAGTAAAGGATATTGATGCTGCTGCCTCCATCCGTGAGCACCTTAGTGAATTTGTAACTTCCAACCTGAGGTGCAGCCACTAAAGCCAAGTGACCCAGATTGTCGACCCGGGGTGGGTGATCCTCATGGATCTAAAGAATAGGATGTTCAGACCATCGCAAGTAACGAAGAACCGCCGGCTCAACAGCGTTCACCACCCTTCTATGAATCTTCTGGTCTCGTTTACATAAACTCGTGGTGAACACATGATATTTTCCACTGTTCAACTACTTCAGATTACTCTGATAACCAGATTGCTGCTGCTAATTCCCTTGACCAGACTGCTGATTAAAACCACCTTGATTGCCTTGGCCCTGGAAACTAGAGTTTGAGCCACCGCCACCAAAACCTGGTCCGTGAGAGCCGGACCCTGAGCCGCCATTTGGGCCATGATTGTTCTGGAAAAAATTAGAATTCCTATACTCTCTCGTGATGAAGCAATCCTTCCACAGATGATTGGTCGGCTTCTTATCCGTACCATGCTTTGGGCAAGGCCGGTTCATCATCGCCTCATATGTTAAATTTTGGCCCTCCAAGCTGGGGCGGCTGTCCCTTGCGACGCTGATTATTATTTTGCGTATTGGTATTAGCCACAAAATCTAAATTGCCATCAGCTTTGCGCTTACCATTGCCACTTTGACCCACCGTATTATGCTGCGGCCCCTTTGCATTGCCACTCTTCTTCCCCTTACCAGCCTTCTCCTCATCATACTCAGGGTCTTTAGTACTATCAGAATTGACGTATTTGACAAGATCCACCATGAGCTCTCCCATATCATTGAAGTGACGTTTAAGGTGCCCCATTTTCTTCTTAAGGGGAAGGAAATGACAATTCTTCTCCAACATCAGGACAGCTGGACCGGCGTTGATACTGTCCGATGGGTGTATAACAGCTAAGATCTGGCGCACCCAATTGGTTGTTGACTCACCCTCACCTTGGACACAAGAATCCAAATCCAGGATCGACAGAGGCTGCTTGCACGTGTCTTTAAAAGTTTGGATGAAACGGGCTTTCAACTCCGCCCATGATCTAATGGAGTTACCGGGTAGCCCTTTCAACCAAGTATGAGCCGGCCCATCCAACATCATGGTGAAATACTTAGCACATGTAGCATCATTAACATGCAACATCTCCATGGCCATATCATAGCTCTCAATCCATGCCTCTAGAGACTGATCTGCTATATAATTAGGCACCTTACAAGGGCCCTTGAAATCCTTAGGCAAACGCTCATTGCATAGAGCTGGCACTGAACATGGCACACCCAATGTTCTAGATGTCACTCCTGCCTCCACAGATGTTGACGGATAAAACAGAGATTGTTGTTGAGCCGCTAGTTGAGCCACCAGCTCCGCCTCCTAACGTGCCCTGCCCTGATCCACCAAAGTCTGAGCATCAACACCACCGCATGCCGGGTCATTCCTACGAGGTTGGTTATGGTGTTGTTCACTGCTTGAAACTGCTAGCGAGTTAATGTGTCTGCTATAACTCCGGCTTGGCCGAGGGGTTGAGTGAATCCATTCACGGCTATATGAATAAGCCTCCTGTTGAGCCACAACTGTGTGAAGAAGTTCTCTGGCCCTTCGCATCTCTATCGCAGTTGGAGACTCTCCTTCAACTAGAAGAGCCGCCAATTGTGACGCCGCAGAAATCATGTTATCCAAAGGGTTAGAATAATGACCTGGAGGTGTCGGAACATGCTGAGGCGGAGCCACATCCAAACGAGGCGGATCCATAGTTTGTGGATGAACCGGTGCTCCAGTCACGGGATCCTAAACCGCCCGGTTCACCACGGGCGGGTCACTGGTCCCTGCCCTGGTGTGTTAAAAAGGTTTCTCGCATCGTACTCCATAGGTAAGCGACTCTGGTATCTCTTTCTCATGATGGCATTTGAAGCGTTTTAATCCAAGGTAAGCCAGAATGACTCCGCCTGAATCCGTTGTGCTTGAGAATCCAAAGGAGCTCGCTCCATGGCCATCCTATCATTCTCAGCCGCCAGCTCTTCCTTGGCCTGAGCTATCTCATCTCTTAACTTCATAACATCCACCTTGTGCTGTTCTTGAGTGTCCGGGGTCACCTCCACCCCCATCAAAATCGCCAAAGCCTCCAACAACTCTGTCAGAACCTGAGCCGATGGGCGTGCAGAGCCGCTAGCACCAGCCGTCGCCACGACCGTTGAGCTAGAGGTCATGGTCGCGGCGTTCGTTGAGCCAAGTGCCGACTGCATACCGGCCATGAAGATCGCAACCCTATTCGGCGGCTCATAGGGATCCGAAATACTGTCACCATCGGAATAGCCCCAAAGCCGACTGTCCTACAGTTGATACATTGAATTGGTTTCGCCGGTTGGTGATTCACCATCTTAGTATATAGACGGTTCACCATCAGATGCAGATCCTTCCTCAACATCCACCCCATGGATGAAACCAACAAAGGCACACTTTACAATGGCTTGAAGCTTGGCGGGTCGTGCACACTGAGTCGTCTCGATGACGTCGGTGCAGATGTATGGCTCAGGGCCCGGTTTGCCAATCTTGGCGATGAAAACATGGATTCCGCCAAAGGGGACCCGGTACTCGTACTCAATTGAGTCGGCCTTGGGGCCCCAGCCAGCATCGTTGATGTAGAGCTTGCCGTGACGACTCTTGGTCATCCGGCCCATAGTGTATCCCTTGATCCCTGCGAAGTTGCCCTTTAATAAGTCGAAACCACTGTGTGCTGGCCCCATGGTGGGCGCCAACTGTCATGGACTTGACACGACAGATGTCCTAGCGCAAGGACTTAGTCGTGGAGCCATCGCAACTAGGTTAGCTTGAAGGGGTTAAACGGGACAAAGGACACACAGAGTTTACCCAGGTTCGGCCCCTGTCAACAAGGTAAAAGGCTACTCCTACATTGTGTTGTATTGCTAGGCTTTCAATTACCAGGGAGCGAATACGCTTGACCTATCTCTTGATTGTTTGTTACTTGAGTTAACCCGCCGCCGGGTCTCCCCTTTATATCCACAGGTTGCTGCCCGGCGGCTTACAGAGTCCCGGCCGGCTCATACATAATGTGTCTGGCTTAGTGACTAACTAAGCTTGCCTTACAATACAAGTTATACATATGGCGGTTCATCCTCTTGGGCGTGAAGTCACCTCTGGGTCTTGGGCCGTCAATGGGCTTGCTATGACCTGCCAACTTGGTTTATAAGTCGCCAGTCGTATGACCTGACCCCTCCTGGGCGGCTCATACCCAGTAGTTATATCCCCAACACTGTTATTCCAACCCCCACCGAGGACTGTTCATCAAGAGGCAGCTTCGATTGGCTTCTGTTAGCAGCAGTAGCGAAGGAATCACTCAGGCTCAGTTAACAACAAGGGATCGATCGGGGTTCAATAACGTAGCTAGTGCAATCGCTCGGGTTCAGTAAGCGAATGCCTCACTCGGGTTCAGTTATAGCCAACGCCTAGCCCACATGCGCGTACATGTATGAGAGAAACACGCAAACCTCTGTGCATCACTCGGCCCTGACAACCCACCTTGACCGCGAACTCCCCGATATTTTCCTCCCTCGCTTCTACCACAGGTTTTTCTGTCATGGACGACCAAAAGAATGTCATGCAGTTACGTCTCCGGCTCGCCCAGGATGAGAAGCCCATTTTCTGTCATCATTTTTTGTCATAGAAGTCGGAGCCCACGACATCTATGCTGATACCGGGTTTTGTCACAATTATCGTCATAGATGTATCATAAGCATGACAATGTTTTTTCATTCGGCCCAAAATGTCACGGATGTGTATTTTTTTGTAGTGCGGTGTACGGGTGCGTGCTCACTATTACTGCCCCTCGTAAGTACGAGGGCGCCCACGCCGCCTCCATCACACTGACTGGGACTGTGCCGAGCTGCTCCGTTCCTAGCAATGTGGTCATGGAAGACGCCTGGTATGATTTTTACCCCAAGATGACGCACGGGGACTCCAAGGAGGTTCACCTGGTCATATGCATTACTGAGTCAACTGTTCATCATTAGTCTTCGCTCAATGTAATCCGCTGTGTAAGCATGTGGAGACCTCTTATTTATATAGTACAGAACCTTCCATGCATGATCTTGCTCTATTAGAGTATCGCGCTTGAATAAAAGTGTATCCATTTATGGTTTAGTCTAGAATCTTCCATTTATGCTTTTGCTCCATTAGAGTTCTCGCTTGCCATTTATGAGATTAGTTGAGAATTTTTACTACAGTAATGGTGAAAGAATTATGATGAAACAATTCTTACATCTCCTCTGCCCCCTTCCAAGTCATCCTGATTTAGTCCCTCCGTCTAGGTATATAAGAGCATGGTTAATAGTATAACCAACTATTGACTATAGGAAAGTCCCATGTCATCTATAGCCAACTTATAGCCAACATGTATAACAATTAGCTATAAGTATGTGCTACTTTATTAATACATAGCCCACTTTGCACTCTCACATAGTGCCCAGGAGCACGTACTGCAGCTGGCTCTTGCATGAGAGCCCGCTTACATTCTCTCTCCTATCCTCTCTCCTCCAACTAAGCATTAGAAATATTACTTTACTTCTCATAGCATGTTGACTATACCTTATTGTACTCGATCTAAGTCACCTTACGAAAACCAAATAATCCCAAAACACTTAGGCGCGGTGCATTGACTCCCACCTCATTTCTTGTTTCTTGACATATCAACCAATAAGAGATGTGGGGCATGCATGTTTTCAACAACTCAAGAATACCAAACGTGGCATGCACTGGTTAGTTCATTGCATGCAATGCTATTAATTAGCAAATAAACTTTAAGGTCTCTCGTTTTCCCCTCCTTCTTGGCCACGGTGCACAACCTAAGGTGACTTATTCACCTAGACGGAGGGAGTACACTCATGGTGGTCTAGAAAAAAATAAACAAAATCAATACTCAAAAACTAATTCTTAAAGATCATTTCTTGCGAAGCATAATAAGTGTTATTTCTTCACAAGTTTTGGATGCAGGTTGAACAGTTGAACGCTTTTGTTTGGAAAAGATACATTTTAATCTATTTATCCTACATTTACTATTCACCCAAAAGTTTGTGAGCTCTAGAGAAGAAATAATATCTGAAGAAACCTATCGATACTCGTTGCACATGAGATGACCCCGACATACTTTGTCAAAATAAACAACTCCCCGATCAATGCATTTCACTATTCCGTGCAACGGACGGGCACATTACTATATATAGTACGATCATAAATTTAACTAACATTATATATAGTACGATAAATGCTCATGCATGTCAGCAAAAATTATATCATTGAAAACTATGTTCAAATATGAATCCAACAATATAGTTTTTGTTGACATGCACAAACATTTTGTGAGTTAAATATTCACTCAAATTGCATGGGGGACTAATAAACCACGACGGGGGTAGTACTAGTGTAGAGGGCGGCGCTGCACAGGAGTCTCACCCCGCTCGTGGAGCGGCAGTAAATCCGTCATATCACAAAACCCCACCACTCCCAGTAATAAGTGGCCTAGTAAAATAAACGGACAAGCAACCATCACATCCCTCTATCTTTTTTTCATTTCATCTCTCGGCATTTACTTTGTCCGGTTCATCTCGCACACTCGATCCCTGGCTACTACTCCTAGTATCCCTAGCTACTACTCCTAGTATCCCTAGCTACTACTCCTAAGGCCAGTTATTTTGGCGTCTTAAAAAATAAGTCATCTCTTCCCCAGCTTTTCCCATAAGACTAGTCAAAATGGAGAGTAACATAAGGTGCATCACTCATTTATCTGGGATTCTAAACTACTACCTCTGTCCTGGTTTATTAGTCAACATTGTAATTTGTGCTAAATTTTGACAAAATATTTAACTGATAAAATGTTAGTGCATGTCAACAAAAGTTATATAATTTTTGGTGACATGAATAAACATTTCATTAGTTAAATTTATGGAAAAAATTTGACACGGATTACAATGGGGACCGATAAACCAGGACAGAGTTTGTAGTTATGGGATTACTAATCTAGAAGACTAAAAGAACTGGCCCCTGGGACTCCTAGTAGTAGTACTCAAGTTAGAATTCCAATTGCACGGTACAACTTGTTAGTTAAAAATTTCGATACATGGTGTACTAAGCGGTTTGGGAATTTGCATGCCTTCCCGACCAGTGAGATACTCCGTACAAAGTACGATAGAGAAATAACCAAAGAGAAGGAAGCTAAAAGTAAACAAACAAAACGAGCATTTTTAATTTTTTTGCATTGAATCATTTCACAAGCTTGACTAGTGTTGTTTTTCTACTTTTACAAAAACCGCATCGTAATGTTAGAACGTGCATTTGCACGTACATAAGTAATAGTAGTAGCACAGTCTGCAAGAATATATAGATAGAGACGTGTAGTGCGATACATAGTTAAGCCCATGCTATATGCATGTACTTACCAAATGCCTACGAATACACAAGGTTTCCAAACTTTTCCTTTTACATACTTAATTAAGGACGCTAATAATTCCCAAATGTTCGGGATTTATCATTTGCGTCCAAAAACTAATGAGACCTCCTTACGAAACTAAATTATTCCTAATAAAAGCCATTGTGCTCGCAGGAGCGCTTGCGACGCGCCATGAGTGCCCTAGTGCGTGGCTGTTTCCCAGCGCGCCGACACAACACCTATTCCCTAGCCACGCAACTCGCAAGGTGCTGATTGGTAGCTTGCAGGCGGCCGAGCGCGATCTCACCGGTGTGGTGATCCGGCGCCAAAAGGTACTCCTCCTTGCTGGAAGTGTGCACCCGGTTCACGTACCACCAAGCGTAGATGAGGCGCTTGGGCCCGACTGCACTTAGGGCTTTGGCATAGGCATCCACCACCACCCTCACGGCCCTCGCACGAGCCTTCTACCAAAGAGCCAATTTCCAGACTCTCTCTGACGTGACATAGGCCTGCCAGGCAGCATGCCTCGCGGCACGCTTCTCTTCCTCGACCTTCTTCTCTGCCTCTATTTTGGCGTGATCTGCCAGAGGCAAAGCCTCCCACAAGGCGACCTCCATTTCTTTGCAAAGCTCCTCAAGGCTGGGTGATGTCTACTATGCAACCTTCTTCTTGTAGACTTGTGTTTGGCCTCCAAGCTGAGTGTTTTGTAGGACAGTAGCAAATTTCCCTCAAGTGGATGACCTAAGGTTTATCAATCCGTGGGAGGCGTAGGATGAAGATGGTCTCTCTCAAACAACCCTGCACCCAACTAACAAAGAGTCTCTTGTGTCCCCAACACACCCAATACAATGGTAAATTGTATAGGTGCACTAGTTCGGAGAAGAGATGGTGATACACGTGTAATATGGATGGTAGATATAGGTTTTTGTAATATAAAAATATAAAAACAAGAATGTAACTAGTGATAAAGGAGAGCACAAACGGTATTGCAATGCTTGAAAACAAGGCCTAGGGTTCATAATTTCACTAGTGCAAGTTCTCTCAACAATGATAACATAGTTAGATCATATGGCAATTCCTCAACGTGCGACAAAAGTCATTTGAAAGTTCCTATCACAGAGAACATGAGATGAAATTGCTTGTGGGGTACGAAACCACCTCAAAGTTATTCTTTCCGATCAATCCATTGAGCTATTCCTATATGTGTCAAAAATAGCCCTAGAGTTCGTAGTAATATAACACCATATGACACACATCAAACAACCCTAATGTCACCTAGATACTCTAATGTCACCACAAGTACCCGTGGGTCAATTATACGATATGCATCAAAAAACTTCAGATTCATAATATTCAATCCAACATAAAGAACCTCAAAGAGTGCCCCAAGATTCCTACCGAAGACACAAGGACGAAAACATGCATCAACCCTTATGCATAGATTACCCCAATGTCACCTCAGGAATCCGCGAGTTGAATGCCAAAACATACATCAAGTGAATCAATAAAACACCCCATTGTCACCACGGGTATCCCAAGCAATACATACATGAAGTGTTTTGAAATTTATAACAGTATTCAATCCGATAATAGTGAAACCACAAAGGTAAAACTCCGTTCATCACAAGAAGGTAGAGGGGGAGAAACACCATATGATTCAACTATAATATCAAAGCTCACGGTACATGAAGATCGTGTCATATCAAGAACACGAGAGAGAGAGAGATCAAACACATAGCTACTAGTACATACCCTCAGCCCGAGGGTGAACTACTCCCTCTTTCTCATGGAGAGTGACGGGATGACGAAGCTGGCCATCGGTGATGGTTTCCCCGTCTGGCTAGGTGCCGGAACAGGCTCCTGATTGTTTTTTCGTGGCTACAGAGGCTTGTGGCAGCGGAACTCCCGATCTAGGTTTATTTCTGGAAGTTTTGGGATTTATCGGAGCTGTTGGCGTCACGGACAAGTCAAGGGGGGCCATGAGGCGATGGCAAGGCAGGGGGCGTGCCCTAGGGGGGCGCCCCCGACCCTTGTGGTTTCCTCGGGACTCTTCTCTGATATCTTTTCATTATAATATTTTTTATACTTTCCAAAAATATTCTCCTTAAATTTTCAGCTCGTTCTGAGAACTTTCATTTCTGCACAAAAAAACACGATGGTAGTTCTGCTGAAAACATTGTCAGTCCGAGTTAGTTCTAATCAAATATACCAAAATCATATAGAATTTTTGTAAACATGGCATGAATACTTCATAAATTATAGATACGTTGGAGACATATCAGCATCCCCAAGCTTAATTCCTGCTTGTCCTTGAGTAGGCAAATGATAATAGAAATAATTTATGAAGTGTGAATGCTAGCAAGTGCGCACCAGTTTGATCAATGATAATTTCAATCACTTTTTCTAGCATCATTATATATCATAACAGTATCTCATCTAACAAAACTTCTCATGATCACGTAGCAAGCTATCCACATGTTAAAGCATAGATCATAAACTTTCTTGAAAACTAACAAACTAGGTTCTCAGTCATCAAACACTTACAATTCATCTTATTTTCAGGAAGGGTCTATGTAAGAACTTTCATTTAGCAAATCCCACATACTCAACTATCATCTAGTCTTCCATGATTGCTACCATTCAAAGCATATTTTCAGAACAAATATCATCCATTGAACACAGAGAAAGATAGGGTCTTAATGTTTCGCCTCCCAACTTATTTATCATATAGATAATTGTCAACAATAATAATTCATGATCAAATATATTTGAATGGCCATATATGCTTTGACCTTTCCCCATCACATGATGCTTGCCAACTAAAGAGTAGGTTGGAATGAGAAGGAATACTACTCACTCTTGCATAAAAGTAAAAGATATGCCCTTTCAGAGGGAAGCAGGGATTTACAGAGGTGCCAGAGTTCGTAGCTTTTGAAATAGAGATGAAAATAATTTTGAGAGGTATGCTTTCATTGTCAACATAACAACCAAGAGTTCTCACTATCTTCAATCCTAGACACATTATAGGCGGTTCCGAAACAGAATGATAACGTTTTTACTCCCCCACCACCAACAAGCACATTCCACGGCTGGTCCGAATCAACAGGTACCGTCCAACTATCAATAATCCCTTGGGAGTTTTTTTTGCAATTATAATTGATTTGATTTGAGCATGGAACTGGGCATCCCGGTTACGAGCCATTTTCTCGTGAATGATGAGAAGAGTCCACTCATTGTGAGAATAACCCACCTAGCATGGAAGATACTGACAGCCCCTAGTCGCTACATGAGCGATTTGGGCATACAAAACATATTATTATTTGAAGGTTTAGAGTTTCGCACATGCAAATTTACTTGGAACGGCAGGTAAATACCATAATAAGGTAGATACAGTGGACACTCATGGAAGAAACTTGGTTAAAGGGTTTTTGGATGCACAAGTAGTATCTCTACTTAGTACAAAAAGTTTTGGCTAGCAAAATATTCTAAAAATCAACCACCGCATGTTGGAGGATCTATAACAATATAACTTCTATACAAATATACCCAAACATAACTCATTAAGTTGTCTTCCTTGTCCAACTTTGGCTAATTTGATCAAGTTTTAAAATAATTAATGGGGCTCACAATCATAGAAGATGTCCAAGATAGTATATTTATATGTGAAATCTCTCTTCCTTCAATATTCTTTCATGAATTGTTCAAGTGATCAATACTATGTTTGCTAACTTTCAATAAATTTACCACCTCTACTTCTTATATGTGAAGTCATTACTCCCCATGGTATAAGCATATGAAACATATATAAATTCAGATTTATGATATTAAATTAATTCAACCATCTAGTCATGGGATATAAGTGAAGCACAAGAGTAAATGACAAACTACTCCAAAAAGATATAAGTGAAGATCAATGAGTAGTCAAATAATTATTTAGCTATGTGAGGACTCTCTCTCATTTAAGTATTTCAGATCTTAATATTCTATTCAAACAACAAGCAAATCCTAATAAAATAAAATGACGCTCCAAGAAAAACACATATCATGTGGTGAATAAAAATATAGCTCCAAGTAAGGTTACCGATGAACGAAGACGAAAGAGGGGATGCCATCTGGGGCATCCCCAAGCTTAGATGTTTGGTTGTCCTTGAATATTACCTTGGGGTGGCTTGGGAATCCCCAAGCTTAAGCTCTTGCCACTCCTTATTCCCTAGTCCATCGAAACTTCTCCCAAAACTCGAAAACTTCACAACACAAAACTCGTAAGCTCCGTTGGTATAACAAAGCAAATAACCACTTAGGTACTGTTATGAACTCATTCTACTTTTATATTTGTATTATATCTACTGTGTTCCAACTTCTCCATGGTTCATACTCTCCGATACTACCCATAGACTCATCAAAATAAGAATAGTCTGTAGTAATCTGGAAACTTTCCATACTTCTGTAACTGCAAAAATTCTGAAACATTATGACAACCTGGGCAATTCTTATATCAATATACGTTAAAAAATTCAGAATTTTTCGGTGCTCCAGTGATTTCTAACAATTCTGTGACTGGGCGCAAAAGTTTTTGTATTTGGACAGAATTGAATCAACTATCATCCACACTATTCCAAAGGCTTTACTTGGCATTTTACTGAAACAAAAGCTATAAAACATGATTACTATAGTAGCTTAATCATGTGAACATGCAAAAACATTAGGGGTAAATATTGTGTTGTCTCCCAACAAGCGCTTCTTTAATGTCTTTCTAGCTAGGCATGATGGTTTCAATGATGCTCGCATAAATGTAAAGAATTGAAATGTAAAGAGAGCATCATGAAACATATGTGGCAAGCACATTTAAGTCTAACCCACTTCCTATGCATAGGGATTTTGTGAGCAAACAACTTATGGGAACAAGAATCAACTAGCATAGGAAGGCAAAACAAGAAGGACTTCAAAACTTTCAACACATAGAGAGGAAACTTGATATTATTGAGATATGTAAAAGCTTATGTTCCTCTCTCATAATTATTTTCAGTGACATCATGAATGAATTCAATAATATAACCATCACGTAAAGTATTACCTTCATGATCCATAAGCATAGAAATTTTACTACTCTCCTCATAAGAAAAACTCTTCTCATTCAGAATAGTGAGAGTATCGTAAGAAACTCGAATACTATAAATAGTTTCCACATTAAAATAATAATGTTCAGAAAAGGGTGATCATAATTATGACAAGCTTTATAAATATAATCATCACTACTTTTTATAACATAAGTGTCATCACAATAATCATCATAAGTAGCAAATTTGTTCTCATCATAATCAATTGAAACCTCTTACAAGATAGTGGAATCATTACTAAATAAATTCATGACCTCTCCAAATCCACTTTTATCATTATAATAACATTCAACACCCTCCAAAATAGTGGGATAATTATTATCTAAAGTTCACACTCTTTCAAACCCACTTTCATAAATATTGCAATAATCATAAGTAGGAGGCATGCTATAATCATAATAAATTTGCACATCAAAACTTGGGGACTAAAAATATCATCTTGATTAAACATTGCATCCCCAAGCTTGGGACAAACATTAATTACAGCCAAAAAACTCCCAAACATGTCATTCTCATCAAACATAACATCCCCAAGCTTGTGGCTTTACATATCATTAGCATAATCACTTTCATCATTAATAGTATGGATAGCACCAATAGTATAGCAATTATTATCACCACAATTTTCAAGTTGGTGCTGAAAAGATTCTGAATATTATAACAAGTATCATTACTTTCCCAATTATAATCATCACAATGAGCAATAGGCATAACAATAATAGGAGCAACATCATTTGGGAGGGATACCTTTTTACCTTTTCTTCTCTGTCTTTTCTTTTTCTTCTTCACATCATGTGTGGGTTTAATCACCCTTTTGGAGCTCCTTATTGATGAGATTGGTTGAATAAAAAGCTCCTCCTTTTTACCAGATTCATAATAAGAAAAAATAGGAGAATATTGGGAAACCTCTTCCCCTTCATTAGATTCTCTTCATATTCTATTTGTTTTCTTGTCTTTACGTAATTGGGAATATAAGGATTCTGAATGCAATTTACTGCACAATACATATAAATTTCCTCTATATCAAAATCAAGAAATCTCTTAAGGTTATATTTTGGAATACCCTTAGTTATACATTTCATTTCTTCATATCCCAGAAGCAAACTAAGTTCATTATGATGTGCAAGGGAAATCAAGTCATCACAAATTTTAGACATGACTCGATCATGAAACAATTTGCATTGGAGATTTAAATGACCACGTTCATTGCAAAGTTCACGAGGATGGTGAGAAAAATTAATTTTTTCAGCACAAACATTTAGCCTCTCTTGCAACCATTAGTTTTCTAAATACTTATGCCTATTGCAAAATCTATCTTCCCTTTTTGGTATGTAACTGCAAACTCTATGCACTCCACAAAAATTGAAATGCCTATAAGAAACATTTTTTATCATGACTAGTGCAATCATCATTAGTACTATGGATATTCAAAGAATTCATACTAACAACATTGCAATCATGCTCATAATTCAGATATTTAGTGCCAAACATTTTATTGACTTCTTCTTCTAGCACTTGAGCACAATTTTCCTTTCCATCGTTTTCATGATAGACATTAAAAAGATGAAGCATATGTGGCAACCTCAATTCCATTTTTACTTTTCTTTTATAGACTAAACTAGTGATAAAACAAGAAACTAAAAGATTCGATTGCAAGATCTAAGGATATACCTTCACGCACTCACGTACCCGGCAACGGCGCCAGAAAAGAGCTTGATGTCTACTATGCAACCTTCTTCTTGTAGACTCGTGTTGGGCCTCCAAGCGCAGAGTTTTGCAGGACAGTAGCAAATTTATCTCAAGTGGATGACCTAAGGTTTATCAATCCGTCGGATGCGTAGGATGAAGATGGTCTCTCTCAAACAACCCAGCAACCAAATAACACAGAGTCTCTTGTGTCCCCAACACAACCAATACAATGGTAAATTGTATAGGTGCACTGGTTCGGTGAAGAGATGGTGATACACGTGTAATATGGATGGTAGATATAGGTTTTTGTAATATGAAATAATAAAATCAGCAAGGTAACTAGTGATAAAAGTGAGCACAAACGGTATTGCAATGCTTGAAAACAGGGTCTAGGGTTCATTCTTTCACTAGTGCAAGTTCTCTCAACAATGATAACATAGTTAGATCATATGGAAATCCCTCAACAAGCTACAAAAGTCACTCCAAAGTTCCTATCACGGAGAACGTATGATGAAATTGCTTGTAGGGTACAAAAACACCTCAAAGTTATTCTTTTTGATCAATCCATTGAGCTATTCCTATAAGTGTCACAAACATCCCTAGAGTACGTAGTAAAATAATACCATATGACACACATCAATCAACCCTAATGTCACCTAGATACTCCAATGTCACCACAAGTATCCGTGGGTCAATTATATGATATGCGTCAAACAACTTCAGATTCATAATATTCAATCCAACATAAAGAACCTCAAAGAGTTCTCCAAGATTCCTATCGGAGAAACAAGGACAAAAACGTGTGTCAATCCCTTTGCATAGATTACCACAATGTCACCTTGGGAATCCGGCGAGTTGAGTTCCAAAATATACATCAAGTGAATCAATAGAACACCCCATTGTCACCACGGGTATCCCACGCAAGACATACATCAAGTGTCCTCAAATCTATAATAGTATTCAAGCCGATAATAGTGAAACCTCAAATGTAAAACTCAAATCATCACAAGAAGGTAGAAGGGGAGAAACACCATATGATTCAACTATAATAGCAAAGCTCGCGGTACATCAAGATCATGTGATATCAAGAACATGAGAGAGAGATCAAACACATAGCTACTGGTACATACCCTCAGCCCCGAGGGTGAACTACTCCCTCCTCATCATGTTGAGCGCTGGGATGATGAAGATGTCCACTCGTGATGGTTTGCCCCTCCGACTGGGTGCTAGAACAGGCTTCCGATAGGTTTTTCATGGCTATAGAGACTTGCGGCAGTGGAACTCTCGATCTAGTTTTATTTCTGGAGGTTTCGGGATTTATAGGAGGTGTTGGCGTCGGGGACAAGTCAATGGGGCCCACGAGGCGATGACAAGGCAGGGGGAGCGCCCTCGGGACTCCTCTCCCATATCTTTTTGTTCCAGTATTTTTTAAATTTACCAAAAGTATTCTCCATAAATTTTTAGCTCATTCCGAGAACTTTTATTTCTGCACAAAAAACGACACCACGATAGTTGTGCTGAAAACAACATCATTCCGGGTTAGTTCTAATCAAATCATACCAAAATCATATAGAACTGTTGTAAACATGGCATGAATACTTCATAAATTACAGATACGTTGGAGACGTATCATTGGGGGGCTCGGCAGGCGGCGCGATGTTCTCCTCATAGTGGGGAGTCGACGCATCCTCCGACGCGCGTGCTGGCGAGACTGGGAACAGCGACGCGTCCACCTCGATGCGTCGCGGCGAGGAGCAAAATGCCAACATGTCCACCTCGATGCATCGCGGCGAGGAGCGGAACACCGACGCGTCCTCCTCGAGTAGTGGCGGCAAGGAACGGAACAATGATGCATGACCCTCCATGCGGTGCAGCGAGGAGCGCCTAGGGCTTGGGAGGGGTGATGCCATGGTGGTCAACGTGAGAGGGAGGGGGAGGATATAGCGATGAACGTGAGTGTTCTTCTGAATGCCGTGGTAGGCACATTATTTATAGCGACAAATGGCACACCTACATAAGATATGTTGCGTGATTAACATAACAACTACGTGGGCATATTTGTTGGAGTAAATTATGGGGGAGGGAAGGGGTGGAAATATTGCTGGTCACAACGGATTGGACGGGTGCGGGTGGTGGAGAGTCATGCATGCAAAAAGTTTCCACACAGGGTGGAGTGGTGGGACTGCAAGAGGGAGAAGGAGAGTCAAGCCGGCAGATTGTTTTCACACATGGAGAGGGAAATATTTGGAGATGAACGGGCTTCCTATATGTATGGGGAACGGTGCATAATAAGTCATCTTACATGCAATGAACTGACCATTGAATGCCGGGCTAGGTATAGTCTCAAGTCATTAAAAACATACATGCCCCACAGATATTCAGATTTCAAGGTGCACTAAATTATTGCATGCCATGATTAAGGCTGGCCATAGTGGTGGTATCTTAGCTGGTATCATGCACACAGGAATAGCAAACATGCTGATGTGGCAAAGAATTAAAGAAGAGGGGGGGTTAGATCGAGTAACATAGGTAGATATTGTATCATGTTAAATACTATGCTACTTTTTGTCATGCACCACTACAAAAAAATACACTTCCGTGATGATACGTGTTTGTCACAGTAGGTCACGTTTTTTGTCATGCATGTACATCCCTGACGATTTTATGACAGAATCAAGATAGTCATAACTGTGCTGTCGTAGAAGTGTTCCATGACATTACCAAAATTATCATCACGAAATTGTCCACTTCCATGACGATAAGTCACGCATAATAGAAGTGCTTTTGTCAAGGGTAACCGATGCGTGGCATCCACGTAACGGGTTGCCGTTAAGCTATCGGGTTCCGGTTTGTATCCGATAACCCGTTAACAACCCGGACCAATGGGGATTTTCCACATGTAAAATTCTGAATGGCCAGAGGAACCACGTGTCGGCTCACCGTTGGGACAGATGTCATCCACACATTGGACCAAAGGCGCCTATGATACGTCGAAACATGGCATGACCCAATAGAGGCCCAGTCTGGTGAAAAGGCCAGCCCGTTTGACTTGGTCAAAAGGTAGCGGGCCAGCCCACAGAAAGCCTTTAACGACCTATTCGCATATAGCCCATTTACAGCCCGCTAAGTCATGACCCGTTATGGCTTATCCAAATTATGCCCAGTAGTGTCATCTGGGCCGTCCACTATGATTCCAGCCCGTTGTAACTTCCGGCCCATGTATGGCCCATGACGTCTTTCGGCCCATATAAGGCCCTTTGTAGCTCTTGGCCCATTAACGGCCCATGGTGAAACTAGCCCGTAATGAATAGTGTATCACTTTATAACCAATAAAGGCCCATTAGTCCATCGGCCATTTCCAGCCCGTGTTAACTTTCGGCCTTCTAAGGGCCTATTTATTCTTGGGCTCATTTCCAGAATTCGATTACTTACGGTCCGTTACTGGCCTGTTCCGCTTGTGGGCCAAATTCAGCCCGTGGTTATAGTCGGCCTGTTTGTGGCTTGTTAACCCGTTGGGCTGTTTTCATTGTGTCATCAAATACGGCCTATTAATAGCCCATTTTGGTCGGGCCATAAAATAGACGATTTCCACTCTAGCCCGTTTACAGCCCATTTTGCGATCCGTTATTGGTCCATGAATAGTACAGCCCATGTTTGGCGAAACGATTATACGGCCCGTTGAAGGCCCATGGATCCTATGGCCCGTAGAAGGCCCATGGATCCTACGGCCTATTGAAGGCCCATGGATCGTACAACCCATGGAGGGCCATGATCACTATAGCAGGTACCAGGACAATGTTCACAACAATCAGTGTGTTGTCGTGGTTATTGTGGCCTAGTTATAAAAATAGGTTATTGTGGCCACTAGAAAAACGTGAAAAAAGAACTACAGTGACTACAAGCAAACAACCAAGCAAGACAATAACGAAATAAATAAGAAAGCAACTAATGTTAGGCTATTACAGCTAGTACACATATTACATCCACTGGTCATCAAAGTTCGCCACCAGTGCAAATATAGGGAACAAATCAACATGTTACATACACTAGCCGTCTAAATTGGCCACCAGTGCAAATAAACGCGGCAGCAAAACAAGTCCATAACTGAAACAACTTTAGAAGAGCTCAAGAAACATTATCCCAGGTATCCACCATGCTGGCACTAAGATTAGCAATCTTATTAGCTTTGTCTTGTTTGGCGCTAACATCCTCCAACGCTTGTTGTTGCACAAGAAAAGTACGCATCTGAATGCTCCATGGACTTCCACAGTCCTTCAGCTTCTTATCGCAGCACAGCTCATCAATGTCTTTCAGCTTGTAGTTGAGACTCAAGAAACCGAACTGATTCAGATAGTGAGTTTGGATATCTTGTACAAGCGGTAGTGGCCAATAATTGGAACACTAAACCAAGACAGGACTTTGGGGTTGTCTCACTGTCTTCAAGATAGTTTTCCTTAGCTATTTTATCAGCTTTGTTGGAGACCAAAAAGGATGTCTCCCTATCCTGAACCTGATTTGCACTTCCTTTACCATTGCTTAATAAGGCACTCTTCCCCAATATTCTGTCAGTATTCTAAAAGAAGAATCAAGCAGACACATAACATGTTTAGCATGTACTAGTATATGAAACTCATTTCGGTGAACTAGTTCATTAGTAAGGTGGACAGGATTAAACTGCCAAGTCTTCTATTGCCAAGTAGTACCTAATAAAAGCCTATGGTCACTACATTGTCATGCCAAATCAAAATAGAGACACGATTCAAATCATATCAGTTCAAGATAAAGCAGCACTGAAAGAATAAAAAGCATGGGAAACTACACGGCACAACAAGATTTCAGATGGGTACCATGGGTCTACATGTACAACAACACTATTGGCTCTATTGTGATGCTAGTAATGTTCATGATATGAGAAGTCAACTATATACACAATTGAAATTGAAATCAACGGAGCTATTTATAAGAGCAAACCTGTTAAAGAAATATGCGTAAACATACATGCTGTGCCATTGAAATTTCGATTGGATCCTTCAATTTAAAAATAAGTTTGTATGAGTAATACAGTGATACAAGAGCAAAGCAGTATGCACGATAGCAACGGAATCTTAAATGAGAACAATTGTTCTTCAGGTTTAAGCACTTGTTCTACATGAACAGAGTATAGTAAGACACAAGAATATCGTACTTAAAATAGAAAATGAACTCATAGACCTTACCACATTCTTGGTTCGGAACCAGCACAGAACAAGGCGTTCCTAGTCATTGTCCAGTAAATGTGTCTCAGTAGAACGTAAGGGAATTTAATGAGTTTCTTTGCCAGTGAAGTACATTTCTTCAGGTAATTCCGATACTACCACCAAGCATTCTTGAAGATAGCAGAGGTATTAGCACAGTTTACTACATCCCGAGTTTCCAAATCGGTCCTTCTCTATAGAGAAAAATGGTAAAATTTGTTGTATTATAACCATCATAGAGGTAGAATGTATGGGACAAACCAAAGTAATTGCCATGAATAACATTACTTACACATAACTCCTCGACAAACACCTGCAACTGGCATCTTCCTTCATCTTCAGTATAATATTTCCATGATGGGAAGATACACACATAGGATTTAACAACAACAAATGTGATAGATGCTAAACTACGACTGGCTGGTTGTGCTTCCTCCATAGGAATAGGTGTACTAACTGGTGGAGTTGGGGTTCGCCGTGGTAGTACTGGCGCTTTGGGCATTGGAGCGGCGTTACTAACTGATCTTGTTTGGGATCTCATGGTGGAGATGGTGTTGTGCCAATAGGAACTGGGTTACTATCTACTTGGGTTGGGGTTAGATTTGGTGAAGCTGGTTCTCTGTCCATCGCAGCAGGGATACAATCTACGAGAGTCTGGGGTATGTGTGGTAGGGCTGGTTCTCGTGCATGTACAACCGGGGTGCTGTCTGCACCAATAGGTGGCACTGTTTTATTTGAAGACCGTGTTTTTACTCTGCTAGATACTGCCATCACCCACTCCAATTCAAATGGCTGATAAACAGGAAACATAATGTACACACATTGTATGAGAGACAAATGCAATATATAGTGTGGAAAAAAGAGGGCATGAAAGAGTTGACATGTATATTGTTTAACTAAAAAGGAAAGAATGAAATAATTTCACATATATGATGTCTATCTAAACTGGATAGCATAGCATCGCATAATTCAAAGATATGATGACTAACTAAACAGGATCACACGAGATAATTATATGATGTATTTAGTAAACAGGTTCGCATGACATAATTCACATACATGTTATCTAAGTAATCAGGATCGCATGATTTAATTCACATATGTGATTTATATGCTAAGCATAGGGCATTCTCATATATGATGTCCGAACTAAGAACATGGTGTTGAATATTGTGTATATGATGTCTAAACTATGCAATGCAAGACACCATATGCATGATATGAGTAGTATAACAGTGCCAAGTTAGAGCATACACCTCAGTGGGGGAATAGGACTGGTCATCTGTTCCTGAATCCATCTCCGAGGAGCTATCGGGGCCCAGCAAGAGATCTACTTCGACAGGTAGCACTGTCTGCTCTAAAGACCTTGTGTTTTACTCCAGTGTTCCCATTACCCACTCAAATGGCCAATTCACAAGAAGAGTAGTTTAATGTACAAACATTGTCGACAAATGGAAATGTAATGAACAAAAGGATGGGCAAGATATCATTCAAATATATGATGCCTGGTTAAACAGGATGGCATTGCATATTTCACATATATTATGGCTGGCTAGGAGAGGTGAGACTGCATAATTCCCATATATGATATAGAAACTAAACATGTGGCATTACATAACATGTCTAAACTAAGCAGATGACATATATGATGTCGAAAGTAGGCACTACAAGGCAACATATGCATGATATGACCAACATCATCATGCCAAGTTAGAGCAAACACCTTGCGGGGTAAATAGGAGTGGTCAGCTGCGTCTGAATCCACCTCAAAACATATATCTTCCCATGGATTACAATGTGGAGAGGGGGAGAGGGTTTGCTATTGAACCCACCATGGCGTGATGTCTGCATGCCATTGTATTGCCACACAAAACTCTTCTCTCTTTCTCTACATGTTCAGCATGACTGTGTACAATATCTGACATGCATACAAAAAATATAGTGAGATTATGTAAGGAGGGCATGCAGAAATATAGAGTGATGGTAACAACCAGTGGATGTATCCAAAAATAATGGTCGGGCTGATGATAGCTTTAATTTAATAAAAAGACAGATGATGATTGCTTTACTATTTGTTTCCAACCCAAGATGAACAACATAGGCATACCATAGGTGAACCAGATAATAAACAGAGATACTATTCATAGCTGCCTCGATATGTGCCTCACAAGTAATTTTAAAACTCATGTTTGAACATTAATTTGGACCTGACTTGGAGCCTAAGAGGGGAATAGGACGATAAAACAAGTAATATTAAGCAATGCATAACATAACCAGAAACAAAAGAGTGCGACCTCTCTTCTGGACCCATGTACTCCTCAGGTTCATCTACCGAGTCGATGATGGTGATGCAGTTGCGGTGGGTGCCGGCAATAGGGAAGGAGATCTGAGGCGACGAAAGACGGTCAGGAGTCCTGATGTATGGTTTGGTGGATGCTTCTGTGAATGGAGCAGCTCACGTGAGGTGGACGACGTCGCAGCAGGAGCAGGACAAACCACACAAAGTTTTCTTAAACACCTACCTACAACTGAAGTAATTCTGTAAGGACTCCTTTGACTTGCAGGATTCTAAAAACGCAGGGATAGGAAAAACACCGGAATAGGATAGGAATGCACGTGGGAAACAGAGCATTTGTAAACACAAGATTTATATCAACTTGGGAGTTTGGTTCACAGGAATTGGAAGAGCAGGGGAATGGAAAGAAACATGGCCAAATCAGAGTGAAACAATATGAAAGCGTGTACAGTTAGAATGTTATTCTGCCACTAATGCACTTGGTCTTATTTTCATGCATAGGATTTTGAAAAGTAGGTCCAGGTGGATGTTTTGCTCCATTCCTTTCAACAAAATGCATGGCCAATTGAATAGTCAAGTGCCATAGGAAAATTTCCTATTGCTATGTTTTTCCTTTGAAACAAAATAGCCCTAATGGATCAACATGAATGTAGAGTAACAAGTGATGCGACAAGTGTACATCCTCTTTGTCGTAGCCGTGTCAACCTCAACATCATTGGGTTGGTCGTTGAAGAAGTTGAGGCAGAGGTGGCTGTCGGAGGTGTGGAGGAAGATCTGAGGAATCTTTAGACGTCATCCATGGCACTGCTCTATTGTGACAGATGGTTCCGTCGTTGGAGCAGCTCCGGCGAGCCATAAGACATCGAGGCTGAAGTAGTACAAGACATACATGTTAATCTCAAGTGGGATTCTAATAGCATCTCCAATAGATAATGTAAAATACGTTACCAAAAAGTGATAGATGTAAAATTTACATCACCAAAAAACACCTGACAACAACAGATGATGTAAAAACTGTTGACTCTGAACTTAACTATCGAAACTGAAATTTACTTTGGAATCTGAATGTTACTATCGAAACTGATCGCACTAGTAGTAGAGAGGCACTTCACATGTAGTTTAGGGAGGGCCTGCAATTCATCTTCAACCTCCACCCCCCTGAGCCGCCAGCCACCACCGGCCGAACCGCCGGCCCCTGCCGCCCGCTGCTGGCGGCGCTCCCACCCCGCCTCGCCGCCCGAAACCACTCCCCACCATCGGTCTGCCTTCACCCTCGCCAGCCCTCTAGCCTCCCCCCCCGTGCCGCGCTTTTTCTCCAGCGATCCCCACGCCACCGCCCCACCACCGTGCCACCCCACCACCGGCGACCACCGCCCCACCCTTAACCCTAAGATAGACAGTGGGGTACCTCTCCGGCGAGCCCCCCTCCCCGTTGCGGGTGGTTCTTCCTTAACTCCGGCGAGACCCCACCCCCTGAAAATCAACTGACCCAAAAGTCGATTCAGTCGACTGAAGTGTAGCTAAGTCAGAGCAGAGCAGCAACACGAGCGAGGGGGAGAGAAGCAGCAGCGCGAACGAGAGCCGGAGGCTGGTATGGCCGCTGCCGCCGAAGGGGCCTTGCATCGGGGGAGAACCATCGTGGAGATGTCGCCCGCGGCTCCGGCTTCGCGGTAGCCGAGCCATGGGGGTGCGGGATGGAGCACCGTCGGCGCCGGGAGGTCGAGTTAAGAAGAATGTGTGAGTTGATGAGTGTACAACCTCTTTGGTGGGCCGAGTAGGCCTCAGCTTTGTCCGAGGAGCCGGTGTGGATGTTGCGGTTCTGGTGGAGCAGGTTAAGGCGGCGCTGTGGGGGTGGAGCAGCTGCGAAAGACGAGGTAATCCACTACAAGAAATATGTCAACTTGTGACCTTCTCTCAGTGACTCTGGAAGAATTGGTCGTAAATCTATGACCATTTGAGACCAATTGGTCAAAAGCTTTTCGGGGGGCTCCAAACCGTAAACCATAACAACCATTTTGGTCAGAAAGGTCTTAATTTCCTTACACGAAATGGTCGTAAAGCAAACAACACTGGTCCGCTGCATTATTTCTAGGGATCTGGCTTGCCTGCTCCCTCCGCATGCTCCCATCCGTGCTCCCACTTCATCCTATGGCTGTCCTTTTTCCTTTCTAATCTAATCATCTCGCCCCCTAATTTTAAGGGGGTGGGCCGGGCCTTATTTTGTTCCAATCAAATCAAGCCACGTATGCGGGAGCACTGATGGGCGCACACATGGGGAGCAGGCAAGTCTCGTCCTATTTCTAGGTGATCACGACCGATATTGATGGTCATAGCCTTGTAAATTATGGTGCATTGCTATGACTGGGTGCCACTTCATCAGTTTTGCCTATGTCTCATGTCCATGTGTCAATTTTTGCCTATATGATGCACATAGCATTCGTTTGAATCTACCACCTACAAATGTGACCCGCACATTGACCTGTTAACCTACACCAACTATCCAATGACAGTTCATACACACCACTAACTTACATGTCGGACCCACCACCAACATGACACGTGGGCCCCACCAAACTAACATGGAGGATCCACCAACAAACTGACTCTAGGTCCCACCACTGAACTGACCCGTTGGCCACACTGACCCGACATGCAGGTCCCACCACCGACCTGACAGGTAGGACGACCTAACACACAGGACCCACCAACTAACATGCGGGTCCCACCACTTACCTGACAAGCAGGACGCACCAACTGGCATGAGGCATAACCACTGTCAATGGAGAAAAGTAGAAAAGAAATATGGGCAATGGGGATTCGAACCCGCGCCGGAACACACAAAGCCGCAGAGCCACGCCACCATCTCGGTTGTGATATGCTACTACAATCCTTTCTTTTATAGAATAAGATCGTTTCCTGGGCTTGGGCCTAAATCGTAATAGGCCTCCCCTTCTCTCCTTCTTTTTTACACTAACGCAGCGGTCCACCGAGTGGGCTCACGGCCCATAGCCTATTAGCAAGCGTTTTTAGGTTTGAAATGTATGCTTATTCTTAAAACATAAAAAATGAATTTGTTAGAAAAATGTATGTGAAATCATAAAATGTACGCGGACTAAAAGAAGTTCATGATTTTGAATAAATGTTTGCGTATTGAAATAATGCTTGTGAATTTGACCCAAAAATTTTGAATTCAAAAAATGTTCATGATTTTTTTTCATAAAAAAGTTCACAAAAAATGATCATAAATTTCAAAAAAAGATCATCAATTCGTAATCATCATTTCCAGGTTTGTAATTTTTTTAGTAACTATGTGACAAATGTGACGCAATGCTAAGGCTTTTAATTTTCATGATTTTCTCAACTTCTCATGTATACGAATTTTTTTATACAAAAATATATGATGTATACTAAATGGTTTATCATGTATTTTAAAAATGTTAATCGAAGCATCGGAAAAAATATGTTAAACATTTTTTGATTAAATGTTGACCAAGCTTTCAAAAATATTAAAGTTGCACTCCAAATGTTAAATATGTATTGAAAATGGTGTTGTTCCACTTTGCGACAAATATTTTCTAGGTTTTTCAAAAAAAATAAAATGTTAAACTTTGTTTGAAATTGAGGAACTAGTGATTTTTTCTATCAATTTCATGACAGGTGTATGGAAATCTTTTTACATGAAACCATTTGGTGATTTGTACATGAAATGTGGCCTAATGTTTTGTAAAAAATATTTGGAATGTGAAGGAAGTACCATTTTTTATATATCCAAATGACATGAAATTTATATAGTTCCTTCATATGCCCATATTATCAGCCTCCTCCAAATTGCAGCTCAGTCAAATCATCTATGTGAGCCCAGGTTCAATTTCTATTTTATGGCCAGATTGGCACATTGCAAACCAAGTGTTATCTAGACCCCTCCTATTTTAAGGCCAGATGAGGAAGCTGCAGTTCAAATATGCCCCGCTTCCAGCTGAATCGGTGGAAATTTGTCTTTTTCACCAGAGGTGGATCAAATCTTTTTACACCCAACCATTTGGTCAATTGTGCATTAAATATTTCCTAGTACTTTAGAAAATTGATTCAGTCCAATTTTGCAACAAATATATGGTAGGTCCTACACAAAAAACTCATTTTGGGCACTTGGAAAATGGAAAATTGATTTTTCGTCCAAAGAAAATGAAAACTCCCTTAGGCAACATTGTTTGCCATTCCAAGATGCACCATTATGCACAATATGAGATAGCCGATGACCCATAAGATTGCTGATGACCCATTTTGCCATTCCAAGATGCACCATTATGAATGTGGCCATAAGATTGATCATCTCTCTTGAAAGCCATGAATCTTCACACATGATAGCGGATGACCCACAAGTATAGGGGATCTATCATAGTCCTTTCGACAAGTAAGAGTGTCGAACCCAGCGAGGATCAGAAGGAAATGATAAGCGGTTTTCAGCAAGGTATTTTCTGCAAGCACTGAAATTATAGGTAATAGATAGTTTTGTTATAAGATATTTTGTAATGAGCAACAAGTAACAAAGTAAATAAAGTGCAGCAAGGTTGCCCAATCCTTTTTGTAGCAAAGGAAAAGCCTGGACAAACTCTTATATAGAAGAAAGCGCTCCCGAGGACACATGGGAATTATCGTCAAGCTAGTTTTCATCACGTTCATATGATTCGCGTTCGGTACTTTGATAATTTGATATGTGGGTGGACCGGTGCTTGGGTGATGTCCTTACATGGACAAGCATCCCACTTATGATTAACCCCCATTGCAAGCATCCGCAACTACAACAGAAGTATTAAGGTAAACCAAACCATAGCATGAAACATATGGATCTAAATCAGCCACTTACGAAGCAAAGCATAAACAAGGGTTTAAGCTTCTGTCACTCTAGCAACCCATCATCTACTTTTTACTTTGCAATGCCTTCCTCTAGGCCCAAATAATGGTGAAGTTTCATGTAGTCGATGTTCACATAACACCACTAGAGGAGAGACAACATACATCTCATCAAAATATCGAACGAATACCAAATTCACATGACTACTAATAGCAGGACTTCTTCCATGTCCTCAGGAACAAACGTAACTACTCACAAAGCATATTCATGTTTATAATCAGAGGGGTATTAATATGCATATAGGATCTGAACATATGATCTTCCACCAAATAAACCAACTAGCATCAACTACGCACAAGTAGTAATCAACACTACTAGCAACCTACAAGTACCAATCCCAGGCTTAGAGACAAGAACTGGATACAAGAGATGAACTAGGGTTTGAGAGGAGATGGTGCTGGTGAAGATGTTGATGGAGATTGGCCCCCTCGCGATGAGAGGAGCGTTGGTGATGACGATGGCGATGTTTTCCCCCTCCCGAAGGGAAGTGTCCCCAACAGAACAGCTCCGCTGGAGCCCTAGATTGGTTCCACCAAGGTTCTGCCTCATGGCGGTGGAGTCTCGTACCGAAAGCTTGCTTATGATTTTTTCCTCAATGAAAGACTCCATATATTAGAAGATGGGCATCGGAGGGCCACCAGGGGGGCCATAAGGCAGGGGGCGCGCCCAGGGGGTAGGGAGTGCCCCCCACCCTTGTGGCTGGTGAGTGGCCCCCCTCTGGTACTTCTTGCGCTCAATATTTTTTTATATATTCTGAAAATAACTTCCGTGAAGTTTCAGGACTTTTGGAGCTGTGCAGAATAGGTCTCTAATATTTGCTCCTTTTCCAGCCTAGAATCCCATCTGCCGGCAATCTCCCTCTTTATGTAAACCTTGTAAAATAAGAGAAAATAGGCATAAGTATTGTGAAATAATGTGTAATAACAGCCCATAATGCAATAAATATTGATATAAAAGCATGATGCAAAATTGACGTATCAACTCCCCCACGCTTAGACCTCGCTTGTCCTCAAGCGAAAGCCGAAATCGAAAAATATGTCCACATGTTTAGAGATAGAGGTGTCGATAAAAATAAAATACGGACATGAGGGCATCATGATCATTCCTAGGACATCAACTTATATAATTATTGTCAGATGATCTCTTATGCTAGAGTAACAACTCAATCAAAATTTCAAGTATGAATCATGAACTTCATTGAAAACTAACAAACTATAATCTCAGTCATTGAAGCAATTGCAATTTATCATAACATAGGAAAGAGTCAATATAAGATCTTTTCAGAAAGTCCACATACTCAACTATCATATAGTCCTTCACAATTGCTAACACTCACACAATACTTATGAATATGGAGTTTTAATCGGACACAAAGAAAGATAGGGGCTTATAGTTTTGCTTCCCAACGTTTTACCTCAAGGGTAATGTCAACAATAATAGTTCATGAAAACTCACATCCAATTAGCCATATATACCAGGATCTTTCCAACATATTGTGCTTGTCAAAAGATAAAATGTAAAAAGGAAAGGTGAAGATCACCATGACTCTTATGTAAGGTAGGAGATAAAAGTAAAATATAGGCCCTTCGCAGAGGGAAGCAGAGGTTGCCATGCGCTTTTATAGTTGGATGCACAAAATCTTAATGCGAAAGAACGTCACTTTATATTGCCATTTGTGATATGGACCTTTATTATGCAGTCTGTCGCTTTTATTTCTTCCATATCACAAGATCATATAAAGCTTGTTTCCTCCCACACTAATAAGTCATACACATTTAGAGAGCAAATTTTATTGCTTGCATCGATGAAAACTTACTTGAAGGATCTTACTCAATCCATAGGTAGATTTGGTGGACTCTCATGGCCAAACTGGGTTTAGGGATATTTGGAAGCACAAGTAGTATCTCTACTTAGTGCAAAGAATTTGGCTAGCATGAGGGGGAAAGGCAAGCTCAATCATGTTGGATGATCCATGGCAATATAATTTATCTCAGATGTAAGAAAACATAACCCATTACGTTGTCTTCCTTGTCCAACACCAACTCTTTAGCTTGTCATATTTTAATGAGTGCTCACAATCATAAAAGATGTCCAAGATAGTGTATTTATATGTGAAGACCTCTCTTTCTTTATTACTTCCTATTAATTGCGACGATGACCAAAACTATGTTTGTCAACTCTCAACAACTTTTATTCATCATACTCTTTATATGTGAGCTCATTACTCTCCTTAAGATCCATATGATCTCTTTTATTTCTTCTCTTTTATTTTATTCCCTCAAGATCATAGAAAAATCATCAAACCCTTGAGTCAACACTAATATTTATTATATAGCTCACGGACTCGATTACATAGAGGGATCATAAAGCAAAACTCAAAAGTAGATCATACCAAAAACATTATTCTACTAGATAAAGATATTACCAAAAGGATCGAGCGAAGAAAAATGGTAAACATAAAAGTGATGGTGATACAATACCGGGGCACCTCCCCCAAGCTTAGCAGTTGCCAAGGGGAGTGCCCATACCCATATGATTATGTGTCCTTTGTTGGTGAAGAATATGGTGGTGATGATGAAGTAGGCTTATCATCCATCTTCCAAGGCATAGGCTCACCATCATAGAAGGATGAACAAGTCTCCGGGATCCTCAAATCTGCAGCCAAACTCATCCTCTTGAATCTATATTCATACTCACAGTTTTTGTTTTGCAGGTCATAGATTTGGGCTTGGAGGTGCTCGATCTTCTCGTGAAGCTTGAAGATGGTCTCCCGAATGTTCTTGGCATCCAGCTTGTGGTTGTTGGTGAACTCCGCGATAATCATATGGTTGGCATTGAGTACGCATTCCACCATCTTCTGGCACTTGAAAACTTGTTGCTCCATTGCCTCGAGCCTTGTCTCCACGCTTCCGGTCCTCCTTGGTCCCTCAACATCGCGGATGTGCAGCACCCCTCATGCGTCTCAATGGTTTGAGGGTGTTGCGGCACTTCCGCGAGGTAGGGGTTGATGACCTTCTTGAAAAACTTGTCCTTGGGGGCACTTGGAGACGTCATGATGATCTAGATCTGTCAGAAAAACAGCTCGAAACAAGAACAGAGGACAATTGCGTGATACAGGAGTCAAAACCTCTGGGAGATTATATAATGAATTTTTACGGACCAAAATACGTAACATGCAAGAAAACGGAGTCCGGAGAGTGCACGAGGTGCCCACGAGGCAGGGGGCACACCCAGAGGGGTAGGCCATGCCCTCCACCCTCGTGGAGCCCTTGTGTCCTTCCCGGACTGCTTCTTATTTTTCTATTTTTCTAAATATTCCAAAACAGTGAAAATTGCCATTAGAACTATTTTGGAGTCGGTTTACTTACCATACCACATACCTATTCCTTTTCGGATTCTGAAACGTTCCGGAAAGTATCCCCTATGTATTCCTCCGGGGTTATTGTAGCGACCAAACCTCAAACGGTCCAATCTCTGTGCTCAGGTGTCATCCCTGGCTTAGTAGTGCTGACACCACACAGTACTTGAAGATTTATAATAGAGTAGCAATCACACACTTATTACATCGAGTGTCTCAAAAGAGAACTATTACAATAAATATGGCTTAAGGCCATCTAATAACGATAACAGCGGAAGGCTTGGAAGATAAGTGAGTCCATCAACTCCAACGGCATCACTGAGTATAGAACAACGACCTAAAAGCACCTTAATCGTCGTCTAAAAAGTCTGGAATATTAACGTTGCAGCCCGAAATGGGTCAGCACATGGAATATGCTAGCAAAGTAACACATAGAGAGTAATGGAATGAAATAGGCTATACTATATGCATATTTGGCTGGTGGAAAGCTCTATGTTTACAGTTTTGCGAAAAGCCAATTTTTCCCTACTGCAAAGGAATAAATTTTATTTAACTAACATGGTGGTTGTTAAACATTGAGAATGGTTGACAGCATTCTCAATCCCAATTAAGCATCATCTTTAAACAAAACCCAAGAAATTAACTTTAGAGTAACCTGATGAGATTCACATGATAATCCAGGTACTAGATACTCCAGATGTCCATAACCAGGGACACGGCTAATCATGATTAGTTTATACACTCTGCAGAGGTTTGTGCACTTTTCCCCACAAGACTCGATCGCCTCCGTTTGGTTTCTCGCACTACACGGTGTTTGAGAAACGGATGACCGAGACACCTTACGATCGGGTAGACCGTTACACCTACTTTCCCCTACATCTGCTAGTGTACCACTTTAAGAGTTCGCACAACTTAGTCAACTATGCTAGAGCCCAGAATAGCATGTGGATGCACATGGAACTTTCTAGCATGAATAATCTCATGATCCCTTTGAGCCTGGATGGCGGTCCAAAAGAAAAACAGGCAATCCTGGAATACCCAGGTGCCTCAATCCACCCAGATGTGTATTTAAGTTGCCACCTTAGATAAACCATTAATTTAACAATCTCACATCTCTCATGGATACACTCACCCAATGCACGTCGACTAGCATAGCATAATTAAGCAACGTAGAGGTAACGCCCAAAGGTTTCATAATAAAACAGGTAATAGGTACTACCTCATCTACTTCCCAAACCCACAATTTAATTAGATCCTAATCATGCAATGTGTGAGGATTTATCTAATGCAATAAAAACTGGGTAGTTGGGAATATGATCAAAGTGTTACTTGCCTTGCTGATGATCCGAGAAACCTAGCGATTCGAAGTAGCAAGCGGCGCACTCTGGGTACTCTATTGCAAACAAACAAGCATACAATAAGTACTCAACTAATGCACAGGTAAAACTCGAATAAGAGACCTAACCAAAAGGTTCAACTTAAGAACTCCTGTTGGCAAAAAGAATCAAATTGAACAAAGCAACGAAAGTCAAACGGCAAAAAAAACAGGCTTCGTTTACTATTCTGGATCTAGGGCAATCTTTGCAGTGAAAAAAACTTGTGTGATTTGGTTAAATGAAAAGAGGGTTTCGAGAAGAAACTCCAGGCGCTTGAATCGCCTGATTCCGATAAACGAGCGAAAAGTTAGACTAAAACGAAAATCGGATCAGGAATCGCGATCAAAAAAATTGCGGATTTAATCCGAGAAAAAGAAAAACGACGAACGTTCATTAGAACGAACGAACGAACAGGCGAACGCTCGCTAAATAAATAAACCGGAAAAACCGATCTATTTTAAAAAAACCGAAACTAAAAAACCGAACAAAACCGACGGAAGACCGATCGGTTTCTCTAAAAAAACGGCGGCGAAAAACTACCTCCGGCAGCGGATCCAGCGGCGGCGGTGGGCGGCGGCGCGGGGAGGCGGCGGGGCGGCGGTGGCGGCCTAGGGTTAGGGTTCGGGGGTGGCGGCGACTTGGGCTGGCCTCGGGCCTCGGGGCGCTATATAAAGGGCCCGGCCAGGCGGAGTCCTTGCTGGTTACGGCCCAGAGTCGGTTCGGACTCTTTTTTTTTAAAAAAAAATTACGCTCAGAAAAAATAACAAAAGGAATACTAACAGGACTCCACAAATCCCGAAATAAATTTTCCCCGGCTTCTAAAATCAAGCCGCACAGGATGAACATTTATTTGGGGCCTAAATGCAATTTTAAAAAACGCGCATTTTTCCTAAATTCAAATAAAATAGCAAATAAATCCGAATAAAAACTTATTTGATTTTTTTATTAAATCCTCAATATTTCTTTATTTTGGGAAAGTCATTTTATTCCCTCTCTCATATTTTTGTAATAGAAATAATTGAAGAAAAAATAAATAAAATCAAATGATCCTATTTTTTCAAAATTTGAGAAACTCAAATATGAAAATAACGAAATTCCCAACTCTCTCCGAGGGTCCTTGAGTTGCGTAGAATTTTCTAGGATCAACCAAAATGCAATAAAATATGATATGCAATGATGATCTAATGTATAACATTCCAAATTGAAAATTTGGGATGTTACAAACCTACCCCCCTTAAGATGAATCTCGCCCTCGAGATTCGGGTTGGCTAGAAATAGGTGAGGGTGGTACTTCAACAATTCTTCCTCTCGTTCCCAGGTGGCTTCATCCTCCATGTGGTGACTCCATTGTACTTTGCAAAACCTGATAACCTTGCTGCGGGTGACTCGACTGGCATACTCTAGAATCTTAACTGGTTTCTCCTCATAGGTCAAATCACTATCCAACTGAATCGCTTCCAGCCGCACTGTATCTCTCACCGGTATTTCAGCCATCTCTGCACGGAACTTCTTTAACTGGGAAACGTGGAACACTTCGTGAACTCCTGACAATCCTTCGAGCAACTCCAACTTGTAGGCAACTTCTCCCATACGCTCCAAAACTTTGTATGGGCCTACAAAACGTGGCGCTACCTTTCCCTTAACTCCAAAACGCTTAACTCCTCGAAGTGGTGATACTCGAAGATAAACTCGGTCTCCAACTTCGTAAACTAACTCCTTGCGTTTAGAATCTGTGTAGCTCTTTTGCCTGGACTGGGCTACCTTGAGCCTATCGTGAATCAATTTCACCTTCTGTTCAGACTCTTTTATCAGATCTAGTCCAAACAATTGGCGGTCTCCAACTTCATCCCAAGACAATGGGGTCCTGCACCTCCTTTCGTACAAGGCTTCAAAAGGGGCCATCTTCAAACTGGATTGATAACTGTTTTTGTAAGAGAACTCTGCGTATGGCAAATTCTCTTCCCAACTAGATCTGTAATCTAGCGCACAAGCTCTTAGCATATCCTCCAAAATCTGATTGACTCTCTCAGTCTGTCCATCTGTCTTCGGATGGAAAGCTGAACTAAACTCCAGTCTGGTACCCAAAGTTTCATGCAACTGATTCCAGAACTTTGAGGTAAATTGGGTTCCTCTATCTGATACAATGCTCCTTGGAACTCCATGCAGACATATGATTTTGGTCATGTATATCTTTGCCAACTTTGCACTGGTATAGGTAGTCTTCACTGGGATGAAATGAGCTACCTTTGTCAAACGATCGACTCAACCCATATTGAGTCATAGCCTGAACGAGTTCTGGGTAAACCCGCAATAAAATCCAGGCCTAACTTATCCAACTTCCATTCGGGTATTTGCAATGGCTGTAGCAATCCTGCTGGCTTCTGATGCTCTGCCTTTACTCTCTGGCATACATCACAAACTGCTACATACTCCGCAATATCCTTTTTCATTCCGGTCCACCAGAAAGTATCCTTTAAATCCAAATACATCTTGGTATTTCCTGGGTGAACCGAATATGGTGAATCATGGGCCTCTTGTAGAATTAACTTCCTGATCTCCGAATCATTAGGCACATAAACACGGTCTTCAAACCATAGGGTATCATGCTCATCCTCACGAAATCCTTTAGCCTTTCCCTTGCTCATTTTCTCCTTAATAGAAGCAATCTCCTTGTCGGTCTTCTGGGCTTCTCTAATCTTATCCATTAAAGTAGACTGAATCTCCAATGCTGCTACATAGCCTCTCGGAACTATCTCCAAACATAGCTCTCGAAGAGTTTCGGCTAACTCCCTTGGTAAATCTCCCGTCATTAAGGTGTTGACATGGCTTTTACGGCTCAACGCATCGGCTACTACGTTAGCCTTACCGGGGTGATAATGCAAGCTCATATCATAATCATTGATGAGTTCTAACCATCTCCTTTGCCTGAGATTCAACTCCTCTGTGTGAAAATATACTTCAAACTCTTGTGATACGTGTACACCTCACAATGGTTTCCAATGAGAAAGTGTCTCCAGGTTTTCAATGCATGCACTATGGCTGCTAACTCCAAATCATGCATGGCATAATTTAACTCATGCGGCTTAAGCTGTCGTGAGGCATATGAAATAACTCTTCCTTCCTGCATAAGCACTGCTCCAAGTCCTCGACGTGAAGCGTCGCAATACACCTCATAATCCTTGGTCTGATCTGGCAAAATCAACACAGGTGAGGTAACCAAACGTTTCTTCAACTCCAAGAAAGTAGCCTCACATTCATCAGTGCATATGAACTTGGTATCCTTCTTCAACAACTCCGTCATAGGCTTAGCAATCTTTGAGAAATTCTCAATAAATCTCCGGTAGTATCCTGTGAGTCCAAGAAAACTTCGGATCTCTCCAACTATTGTCGGGGCTTCCCAATTGGTCACGGTATCACCTTTTGTGGATCTACTGCTATACTTGCTCCTGATATAACGTGTCCGAGAAATCCAACTTCCTTCAACCAAAACTCACATTTGCTAAACTTGGCATATAATTGATGTTCTCTGAGCTTTCCAAGAACCAAACGCAAATGCTCCTTATGCTCCTCTTCATTCTTCGAGTAAACCAGGATATCTTCAATGAACACTATGACGAACTTATCCAAAAACTCCATAAACACTTTGTTCATCATGTTCATAAAATATGCAGGTGCGTTAGTCAGACCAAATGACATAACGGTATACTCTTACAACCCATACCTAGTGGTAAAAGCCGTCTTAGGTATATCCTGTTCTCGAATCTTCAACTGGTGGTATCCTGATTGCAGATTGATCTTGGAAAATACCTTAGCTTCTTGCAATCGATCAAACAGATCATTGATTATCGGTAGTGGGTACTTGTTCTTGATGGTTACTTCATTTAACCCTTGATAATCAACGACCATTCTTAACGATCCATCCTTCTTCTCCACAAGAAGTACTTGCGATCCCCAAGGCGAAGAACTTGGGCGAATATATCCCTTATCTAGTAACTCCTTAATCTGCTTCTTAATCTCCACCAAATCCTTTGCGGGCATCCTATATGGTCTCTTAGATTGGCCCTGTGCCTGGCAAAAGCTCAATCAAAAACTCAATATCTCTATCCGGTACATGCCTGGCAATTCTTCTGGAAATACATCAGGGAAATCCTTCACTACTGGTACTTCCTCCTGCACAACTCCCGTTAAACAATTTACTTGAGTCCTCATCGGCATATGCCGGGTTACGTACTTGATCCTTCTCCCTTTTGGGGTGGTGAGAAAAATTGACTTACTGGTGCAACCGATGTTTCCTCCATACATCGACAGCTAATACATACCCAGAATTACATCCAATCCTTGTGATTCCAAAATGATCAAATCAGAGGGAAACACATGCCTACCTATACTTAATGGCACTTGAAAACATCCTTGGCTAGCCATATACTCCGCTCCTGGTGAGCTTACTAACATAGGTGTCCTAAGAACTTTGGTGGGCAGATTATACTTATCCACAAATCCCCTTGATATGTATGAATGCGATGCACTAGTATCGAAAAGAACGAGTGCAGTAAATGACTTAACCAAAAACTTACCGACTGCTGCATCCGACTGCTCTTCAACCTCCTCCACGTTAACATGGTTCACTTGTCCCTTGTTGAATGGGTTCGGCTTCTTCCCAGAGCTTCCATTGTCTTTTCCATTCTAGGATTCAGGACATTCATTGGCATAATGTCCGGTCTTCTGGCACTTAAAGCAGGTGACTTGGCTCAGGTCTCTCTTGGCTGGGGTCGATGGGTTGGTGCGGTTCTGGCCGTTGCTTCCTCCATTCCCATTACCAGTCTTGGTGCCACTGTGATTGTGCGAGCAACCTCCTCCATGGGTATGCTGAAAGTGTCCTCCCGGTCTAGGGGTAAAATGTGGCTTTTGCTGAGCTCCTGAATTGTGCTTCCCTTGTCCATACTTCCTCTTGTGATTCTCAATCTGCTGCTGCTTCCCTTCAATCATGAGAGCATGATCTACCAACTCTTGGTAGTTGTTGAAGGTTGCTACCATCAACTGCATGCTCAACTCATCATTCAGTCCTTCCAGAAACTTCTCCTGCTTAGCTGCATCCGTAGCAACGTCATCTCGAGCATAACGTGCTAGCTTACTAAAGTCCTGCACATACTGGCCAACTGTCCTTCCTCCTTGGCGCAAGTTGCGAAACTCTCGCTTCTTCATGGCCATAGCTCCTGCTAAAACATGGGCAGTACAAAAAGCTTGTTGAAACTGGTCCCATGTGATAGTGTCGACAGGGAAAGTGGCTGTGAAATTCTCCCACCATGATGCTGCGGGTCCTTCAAGCTGATGTGCGGCAAACTTCACTTTTTCCGCATCTATGCATCCTGCGGTGGTCAAACCCCTTGCTATCTTGCGGAGCCAATCATCTGCTACTATCGGCTCGGTGCTACTGGAAAACACCGGCGGATTCAGCCTAAGAAAACGGGCTAAGTGATCAACAGGTGGTGGTGGTGGTGGTGGATTGTTGTTGTTGTTCCCCTGATTCTGATTCTGGACTAGCAACTGCATTAATGTGTTCTGTTGCTAGATCAACTGGGTGAGCTCCGGCGGGAAGCACTACTCCAGAACCGGGCAATAGCACCGGTTCGTAAGGCCCTTTAGTGCCGGTTTAGGAACTGGCACTAAAGTTTCGCCACTAAAGCCCCCCCCCCCTTTAGTACCGGTTTAGCACGAACCGATGCTAAAGGGGAACCACGTGGCACGAGCCAGCTCCGGGGGCCGGGAGCCCTTTAGTACCGGTTGGTAACACCAACCGGTACTAAAATGTTTGGGGGGTTTTTGGTTTTATGAATTCTTTTTCATTTAATTTTGTGTTTTCCATTTTAATTCTTTTTCGTTTGCTGGTATTTTACGGTACTACACACACACACACATATATATATATATATATAAATAGAATTTCTAGTAGAACCAATCATATATATATATATCATCAATCATGTCTCACAAACCACCATATTAATTCACACATACACACATGTATAGCTATATACAATTTCTCCTACATATGCATGTTGCCTTCGGAGCCAGTGGCATTAGCCTGATTGGTACCTTCGGAGCACGATGACAATTGGAAGTGGTTCATGTCTTTTTCGATGGGGGCGGTAGCGGGTAATAGTATTCTCCCTTCGGATTTATGACCTGGTCGTAGAAAAATCCCGCTATTTCCTCTTGAAGTGCTTCCACGCGCTCCGTTGGTAGGAGCTTGTCCCACACCTCTTTGAACTGTTAACAAGGAGATCAATATGCATGTGTATTAGTTGTGTGACTAGATATCGATAATGGTGTAAAAATTGTGAATATTGTTCTGACAAACGTACCCATTCCTGTCTTTGAGATTTGCTCCTTTCGGACGCCATCATGCGAATGTTCTCGCAAACGCAGTATGCACACAGATCAGTCCCCGGCGCCTGCTTCAGGGCCTTTATTACGAGAATGGAATTTAATTTGATCAGATAATAATTAATCAAGCATGATAATTAAAGAGATGGCAGCTAGCTAGTACTACTTAATTACTTACCTTGGCTCGAAACCATTTCAGCTTTGGTTTCCATTTGCCTTCTGTGACGCTGATGAACCTTGCCCAAGCCCTGCACGCTGACAAAGAAAATGAATAAAGGGGTTATTAAATAGTTCATATCATGAAATGACGAACTAAATAGGCCGAGATATATAGTTAATAATGATTGGAATTACCTGTTGACTATCCCAAACAAGATGTTATAGTCACTATTTGCTTTGAGTAGCGAGTCCAATATTTCAACTGTTCCGGCGTCAACTTTAATGATACACAAGATCCAGTGAAATCTGCATGCACACACGTTTGCATGTCTTAATTAAGCGGGCATATGTAAGAAAAAACATGTAGCTAGCTACTAGGTAAAAACAGAGAATTTGTAGTACAAGAAAGTGTGACTCACTTGAAGTTGTAAGGAAGTAGTATATCTTCATTGTATTTGAGGCGCTTCAAGAACTCTAGCATGCTGTCCTCTACCTCTTTTTCATAATATGCATCTAATTTCCATGTGTATTCATTAACGGTGTTTGGGTCAATGAACCCAATGCCATAGCGTCCACCTTTTCTCATTTCATACATCTTCATCCTGCATAATACCACAGAAAAGAATATAGTGAGGATAATTACACGTAATGATTGATCAAAAGGATCACTACAGCTAGCTTGAGACTTAAATTACAGAAAGAAATCACTTACAGACAATAGCAACTGACGATAGATTTTTCGAGTGCGTCTTGATTGTATAACTGAAACAGTTCAGAATACTTAATGGCCACAGCTTTCTCATGGTAGTAATCATCCTTCTTGACATACACCATGAGGGACTCTCGATCGGATCTCTTGGTAATGTCCATGTACCATTTATGCAATTCATACATTCTCGTTGCGAGCTTCTTGACATCTTCTGGCTCGACCAAAGGTTGGCCCCGGACAAATTTCTGTTTTATTTCCTCCTCTGTAATCAGAGGCATGTCCTCGATCTCGAGGAGTTGTCCAACAGTGATCTTGAGTTCTTCAGCCTGCATTATATGCTCCTGGGTTATTACCACATCGCCCACCTCGGGAACGTAAACTGTTTGGCCACAATAATATTGGGCGCGCGTACTGTCACGTGTTGTTGGCGGCACAACAAGCGGGGGGATCGATTGCGTCGCCTGTTTTCCTAGCTGGGCAACGGTTTTCCCGCATTTTTTGACAGCTGCTTGTTGATAGCTCGAGCTCGAGCTCGCCTCCTTCTATGGACGTTGTCGATGTAACTTCCTGATGTGGCGCTCATAGTGTGAGTCAACAGGCTTAGGAGCTGGTGGTTGAGCCATACGAATGAAGTGGTCAACTACTTCCACAGGCACTTTCTCCCTTGGCGGCGGTGGCGGTTTCGGTCCAAAATGGGCGTCGACTTCTGCCCGCACTATGGCATTGGTTTGCTCCTCGGTCCTGTCGTAAGCCCTCACAGGAAGAGGAGTACTGAGGTTTGGACCATATTTATATCGCTTGCCTCCGCCTGTACTTCCTGTACTATCACCTCGACTCGTACCGCTACGCACCATAGCTGCGGGGTGTCTCTTCTGCGATTGCTGAGGTGGCGGAGACGGTTGACGGGGCTGAGTTGGACGAGGAGGAGTGGCCTGAAGCTATGCCGGACTTGGAGGAGGAGTGGCCTGAGGTTGTGCCGGACTTGGAGGAGGAGTGGACGTCTGACGCTGTGTCGGACTTGGAGGAGGAGTGGCCTGACACTTTGCCGGACTTGGAGGAGGAGGAGTGGCCTCACGTGTTGGTGGACTTGGAGGAGCGGGAGTCTGCTGACTCGGTGGCGGACTTCGACGAGGAGTCGGGTGACGCGGTGTCGGTGGCCTTCGAAAGATGATGCAATCCTTTCTCCATAGGATGACACGATGTATGGCCTCTCCCAATGTGTGCTCGTCGTCACCTCCAGGAATGTCAAGCTGTAGCTCCGAATATGGGTCCACCACCTCATCAACCAAGACACGAGCATAGCCCGCTAGAATCGGGTTGCAATGGAAGGTTGCCTCGGGGGAATTTGAAAAAGCAATGGCGTCCACCACCTTCATGGATATGTTCTTCATTTTGAAGTGTAGCTCGCAGTTAGTGTTCTCCGTGATGTCATCCATGGGGTATCTATCCAGCACTACTGCATCGCCCGGGGCGGAACCCACGCTGCTTCTTGGCATGGATGGGGCGGTGGTATCCAATGCTAGATCATTCGCTAGCTGCTGCAGCTGCTAAGACCCCCTTTGCTGGCTAAGTGAGTCGATCTGCTCCTGCTGCCGCTGGAATTTAGCTGCCAATTCCGCTTGACTTGCTTCTAGGCCTTGAAGGCGTTCATAGTCCTGCTTCCTCTGCTCCTCCTCCATCTTCCTCTTCTTCTCCTCCGCAATCTTCTTTCTCGCACGGGTTCTGTAGTCGGCGTTCCAGTCCGAAAACCCCTCATACCATGGAATAGCGCCCTTGCCTCGTGTTCTTCCCGGGTGTTCAGGATTTCCCAGGGCACGCGTAAGCTCATCGTTCTCTCTGTTGGGCTGGAACACCCTCGATCGAGCCTCTTCTATTGCAACAAGTAGCGCATCGTCGGCTCCGTTCAGACATGCCTTCGTCGAAACATTGCCTGTCTTCGGGTCCAACTCCCCCCATGCGCATAGAACCAAGTCCTGCACCTGGGGGCCATCTCTTAGTAACCGGAGTGACACTTGCATCCTCCATCTCTTACTCAGACTTATCCCACTTAGGCATTGCCACCGCGTAGCCACCTGGCCCCAGCTTATGGAACTTATCCTTTTTTCGGCATTCTTCTTGTTTATTCTCGACCGTTCCTTAGCTAATTCTGAATCCTTGAATTTCATGAAATCGTCCCAATGAGCACTTTGATTCTCTAGTATCCCCTCAAATACTGGAGTCTTCCTTCCTCCCTTGACGTACTTCACCCACGTCATTCTCTTGTGGTTCTTGAATGCAACCGCCATCTTCCTAAAAGCACCGTTCTTGACTTTCCGCACATCTGCTTCTGTGAAATGATCTGGTAGGGTGAAATGTTCCATTAGAGTATCCCAAAGCAGATTTTTTTGATTCTCATCGACAAAAGTAACATCTGGACGTGGATTTGCTGGCTTTCTCCATTCTTGAAGGGAGATCGGGAGTTGGTCCTTCACTAGAACTCCGCACTGACGAACGAACTTGTCCGCAATCTTCTTAGGCGCTAATGGTTCACCATTAGGTTTGAATGCCTCGATATTGTACTTTACGCCCTCCTTCAACTTTTTGTTCGGGCCTCGTTTCGTCCTTTTTCCTGAAGATTTGGTTGATCCGGATGGCTGAAAGAAGAAAGATCGATTCGTTAATATATCTTCAACTCATTTAAAACATGCGATGATCACCAGATTCCTGCTTATATAAATATATATACCTTGCCGGTGTTTGTTGTTTCAGGATCAACATGTTCTTCGTCGTAGTTCATGACTTCATCTTCTCGGTCGTCGCGATCGGATATCATATCACCCTCTCCGGTGTTGTTTAGAAATTCGGAGCCGTCAAAATCTTCTTCATTCTGATCATCATTTGGCCCGTGTATGATATCGAACATGGTCTGTTCTCTCTCTCTTTGTCGGTATTGTCCGCCATAGCTTTTATTTAACTATGCCAAAAGAAATATAAAATAATTTAGTATAATCTCGAATAATAGATATAATCTCGAATACATCGTCTCTAATAATAGATATAATCTCGAATACATCATCTCGAATAATGGATTTAATCTCGAATACGTCGTCTCGAATAATAGATATAATCTCGAATACATCGTATCAAATAATATATATAATCTCGAATAAATCATCTTGAATATTATATATCGAATACATCACAAGCTAGCTAGCTAGCTAATAAAGATCGAATACTAGAGAGTAATCTAGGCGGTGGACAACCAAAGTGAAGGAACCATCACTGGATCATAGCTCGGGTGATCTCCCCAAAGAACCTGCCAGGTATTGGAGAACCTGACGTACATAGCAGCCATGTAGCGATGGACGTGCTCGTCCTCCTCCCTGACACGGCGACGTACCACCTCCGGCGGGGCCGGCTCCCTTCGCACCGAAAGTGGCCCACACGAATGCCACCAAAGGAGATGAGGGTCGACGACGGGACTCGGGGCCGGGTTCCTCACCAAGTGTCGCGCCCCTAAAGGTAGCACCTCCTAGTGCCAGCCCGGCGGAGCCCAGTCCCGGACTTGGGTCCTCTAAAGCAGGACGTCGTCGCGAACGGGTCGACGGCGAGGATGCGGGCCGAGCATCGTCGACAACAAATACTATATGTAAATGTAACACTAATTATGCTATCATTGCATATGTCAAAATTCTATATGCTATTTCATACTAATTAAGCATCTAACACTAAAAATAGAAAAAACAACTTCTATACATCCATTAAAAACAGAAAAACAACATTATATAAAAAAATTCCATACTAATTAAACACTAATTATATCCATCTAACATGCATTCATACATATATACTAGTGAAAAAATAATAATCTGAAAAATCTAAACTAATTAAACATACAAAATACATATAAACTAATTAACTTAATTAAGGAAATGTGTGTGTGTGTGTGTTCATGCTTGTGTGTGTATGGGCTCGGGGAGGGGCGGCGGCCACCGGGGGCGAGGGATCGGAGAGGGGTTAGAGGGGGAGAGCTCACAGCGGGGCGACGATGACGACGAGGTGACGGCCCAGGGCGTGACGGGGCGACGACGCGGGGACGGCGCGACGGGGACGGGGACGGGCCCGGGGCGGCGACGGAGACGAGGGCGGCGACGGGGACGAGGGCGGCGACGAGGATGGGGGCGGTGACGGCAACGGCGCGCGACGGGGGCGGCGTAGGACGCGGGCGGTGTCGATCGATCGGGAAGAAACAGAGGGGGAGAATGAAATTTTTGGAAGTGTTGTATATATAGAAGGCACCTTTAGTACCGGTTGGAGCCACCAACCGTTACTAAAGGTCCGTTTTGGCTAGCCCAAGCGGTGGGAAGCGACCCCCTTTAGTACCGGGTGGTGGCTCCAACCGGTACTAAAGGGGGGCCTTTAGTACCGGTTGGAGCCACGACCAGGTACTAAAGGGTGTGCGCTGCCAGGCGAGGGGCGCAGAAGTTTAGTCCCACCTCGCTAGCCGAAGGGCGCTCACACCTGCTTATAAGCCCCGCCACCACTGCTGTCTCGAGCTCCTCTCTAAAGCAGGCCTTCTGGGCCTACCTCTGCTACTCTGCCCTATGGGGCCTATTGGGCTTGCGGGCCTGCATCCTGGCCCAACAACAGGTTGGGTTTCTAGTCGTATGCAGGCCGCTGTGGCCCGGTAGGTGGGCTTTTTTCATTTAGTTTTTTCTTTTCTGCTTTATTTATTTTGTTTTATTTATTTTTAGTTGTTTTTTGCTGTATTTAGAGTTTCTTTGTGAATATTTTTGATAGTTTTTAGAAACTTTCAGTTAGTGCCGGTAGTTTTTAAATTTGAATAGTTTAAATTTTGAATTATTTGAAATTTGTGTGAATCACTAGTTTGTGAATAACTTAACTTTAAAAATACATTTTCCAGTGATTCTTTTTTCTTATGTTTAATATTAGTGTGTTTTATCATTATATTCAATTTGGTAATGCTTAAGTTATTTAAAATATGAAATGCCTTTGTAATGGATGAGTTTTCGTCCGAAACCCTGATACTTCAAAACAGATTGTCCATTTTGTACACGAAGTGCATCCAGTTTTTGCGGTAACCCTCTCTACTTTTTTGCACATGCTATGTGGGTGAAGTTATGATACCATGCCAACTTTCGTCCTTTTCTGAGTTCATTTGAAATGCTTTTCAATTTTAGGGTCATTTAGCTGAAAAAATCAGTAAATGCATGAAATAATTTGCTTGCACATAAAATTTCTTCGCGTTTCAAATGCCAAAACACATAACTAGCTACCCTAACTATTACAGAGATTCCCTCTTGGGTGTGAAACACAGAAGAAAGTGATGATAGTTAAGCCGATCACATCCCAGATCTTTGGGTGTGAAACTTTTTCTTCGCGTGTGTCCCTTTGCATCGTAGCCATGGAAAATCTTCATCATTTAACGGGATGCTCGGGTCAATATTCACTGTGAATGGAACAATTTCATCAAACTTTTCATAATCTTCTGACTTGTCTGTCTTGTCATCCACTCCCACGATGTTTCTCTTCCCAGAAAGAACTATCTGCCGCTTTGGCTCATCGTACGATGCATTCGATTCCTTATCTTTTCTTTTTCTTGGCTTGGTAGACATGTCCTTCACATAGAAAACCTGTGCCACATCATTGGCTAGGACGAATGGTTCGTCTGCATACGCAAGATTGTTGAGATCCACTGTTGTCATTCCATACTGTGGGTCTTCCGTTACCCTGCCTCGTGTCATATTGACCCATTTGCACCGAAACAAAGGGACCTTCAAACCACGTCGATAGTCAAGTTCCCATATGTCCTGTATATAACCATAATATGTTTCCTTTCCGGTCTTGGTTTCTGCATCAAAGCGTACACCGCTGTTTTGGTTGGTGCTCTTCTTATCTTGGGCGATCGTGTAAAATGTATTACCATTTATCTCGTACCCTTTGAAAGTCATTATATTCGAAGATGGTAACTGGGACAGCAAGTACAGGTCATCTTCAATAGAGGTGTCATGCATGGTACGTGCTTGCAACCAGCTGGCGAAACTCCTGGTTTGTTCATGTGTAATCCAGTCATCAGACCGCTCCGGGTGTTTGGAGCGTAGCAAATTCTTGTGTTCATCCATATACGGAGCCACCAAGGCGGAATTCTGTAGAACTGTGTAGTGTGCTTCAGTGAGAGAATGTCCGTCCATACATATTATTTGTTCCCCTCCTAGCGTGCCTTTTCCATCCAGTCTGCCCTTATGCCGCGATTCAGCAACACCAATCGGCTTAAGGTCAGGAATAAAGTCAATACAAAACTCAATGACCTCCTCGTTTTGACGGACCTTGGAGATGCTTCCTTCTGGCCTAGCACGGTTATGAACATATTTCTTTAAGACTCCCATGAACCTCTAAAAGGGGAAGATATTGTGTAGAAATACAGGACCCAAAACGTTAATCTCTTCGCATAGGTGAACTAGGACATGCGTCATGATGTTGAAGAAGGATGGTGGGAACACCAACTCGAAACTGACAAGACATTGCACCAAATCATTCTGTAACCTTGGTATGATTTCTGGATCGATTACCTTCTAAGATGTTGCATTGAGAAATGCACATAGCTTCACAATGGCTAATCGAACGTTTTCCGGTAGAAGCCCCCTCAATGCAACCGGAAGCAGTTGCGTCATAATCACGTGGCAGTCATGAGACTTTAGGTTCTGGAACTTTTTCTCTGCCATGTTTATTATTCCCTTTATATTCGACGAGAAGCCAGACGGTACCTTAATACTGAGCAGGCATTCAAAGAAGATTTCCTTCTCTTCTGTGGTAAGAGCGTAGCTTGCATGACCCTGATGTATGCCGTCTTTTCCGTGCATACGTTGCTGGTCCTCCCGTGCCTCAGGTGTATCTTTTGTCTTCCCATACACGCCCAAGAAGCCAAGAAGGGTCACACAAAGATTCTTCATCACGTGCATCACGTCGATTGCGGAGCGGACCTCGAGGTCTTTCCAATAGGGCAGGTCCCAAAATATAGATTTCTTCTTCCACATGGGTGCTTGTCCGTCAGCGTCATTCGGAACAGGTTGTCCACCAGGACCCTTTCCAAAGACCACCTTCAAATCCTTGACCATATCATGTACATCAGCACCAGTATGGTGGCGAGGCTTCGTCCGGTGATCCGCCTCACCTTTGAAATGCTTGCCTTTCTTTCTTACGGGATGCCTGCTCGGAAGAAATCGACGATGTCCCAGGTACACATTCTTATTAGCCAAATATATACTGTCGGTATCGTCCAAACAGTGCGTGCATGTGCGGTATCCCTTGTTTGTCTGTCCTGAAGGGTTACTGAGAGCAGGCCAATCATTGATGGTCATGAACAGCAACGCCTTTAGGTCAAATTCTTCCCCCATGTGCTCATCCCACGCACGTACACCTGTTCCATTCCACAGTTGTAAGAGTTATTCAACTAATGGCCTTAGGTACACATCAATGTCATTGCTGGGTTGCTTAGGGCCTTGGATGAGCACTGGCATCATAATGAACTTCCGCTTCATGCACAACCAAGGAGGCAGGTTATACAAACATAGAGTCACAGGCCAGGTGCTATGGTTGCTGCTCTGCTCCCCAAAAGGATTAATGCCATCTGCGCTTAGACCAAACCATACACTCCTTGCGTCATCTACAAACTCCTTCCCGTACTTTCTTTCGATTTTTCTCCACTGTGACCCGTCGGCGGGTACTCTCAACTTCCCCTCTTTCTTATGGTCTTCTCTGTGCCATCGCATCGCCTTGGCATGCTCTTTGTTTTGGAACAAATGTTTCAACCGTGGTATTATAGGAGCATACCACATCACCTTGGCAGGAATCTTCTTCCTGGGGCACCGGCTCTCGACATCACCAGGGTCATCACGGCTGATCTTATAGCGCAATGCACCACATACCGGGCAAGCGTTCAAATCCTCGTACTCACCGCGGTAGAGGATGCAATCATTAGGGCATGCATGTATCTTCTGCACCTCTAACCCTAGAGGGCAGATAGCCTTCTTTGCTTCGTACGTACTCTCGGGCAATTCGTTGTCCTTTGGAAGCATATCCTTTATCATTACCAGCAACTTTCCAAATCCCTTGTCAGATGCACCATTCTCTGCCTTCCATTGCAGCAATTCCAGTGTGGTGCCTAGCTTTTTCTTGTCACCTACGCAATTCGGGTACAACAATTTTTTGTGATCCTCTAACATGCGCTGCAACTTATTCTTCTCCAAATCACTTGCGCAGTTTCTCTTTGCATCGGCAATGGCCCGACCTAGATCATCAACGGGCTCATCTGATGCCTCTTCTTCAGCTTCTTCCCGCATTACCGGCTCAGGTTCTTCCCCCATTGTTGTATCATCGTATTCAGGGAACCCATGGCCAGGATAGCTGTCGTCATCCTCTTCTTCTTCACTGTCTTGCATCATAACCCCTCTTTCTCCGTGCTTGGTCCAAACATTATAATGGGGCATGAAACTGGACATAAACAGGTGGATGTGAATGGTTCTTGACGTAGAGTAATTGTTACCATTCTTACAGCGAGCACATGGACAAGGCATAAAACCATCCGCCCGCTTGTTTGCCTCAACCGCAAGCAGAAAAGTATGCACGCCCTCAACGAACTGGGGAGAGCATCGGTCATCATACATCCATTGCCGGCTGATCTTCATTACACAACACCGAATAGACCAAATTAATACAAGTTCATACAACACTTAAATGCAACAAACAAATAACTCTCTAGCTAAAGCATTTAAATGCAACAACAAATACGATCAAGATCGCAACTAAGGTAACAATGGATCCAACAGCATAATGATACCAAGCCTCACTATCGATGGCATATTTTCTAATCTTTCTAATCTTCAAGCGCATTTTCTCCATCTTGATCTTGTGATCATCGACGACATCGGCAACATGCAACTCCAATTCCATCTTCTCCCCCTCAATTCTTTTCAACTTTTCTTTCAAGTACTCATTTTCTCTTTCAACTAAATTTAACCTCTCGGCAATAGGGTCGGTTGGAATTTCCGGTTCACATACCTCCTAGAAAAAATTTCTATGTCAACTTGATGGGCATAATTTGTCATAAACACAAAATGCAACTAGTTTTAAAAGAGAATATACATACCACATCCGAATCATAACAAGGACTATGGCCGACGGGGACGGATATCAAAACCATGGCACTATATGTATAACAAACAACGTACGGGTAAGATAATTATACGAGTAACTATATATCCAAATCACACAAACATCAATTTTTATATAAAATTTCATGAATAAGAGGCTCACCACAAGGTGGTTCCGGCGACGGGACGGTGCGGGCGATCGACGGTGGCTACGATGGTGATTTAGAAGGCACTAAGTAAACCACACCTACATATGCAAACTAAGTGTTATTTTTGACCTCAAATTGCATATAAATCAAATACTAGCACACACACACACATATATATATATATATATCCTCCCAAATTACTAAAGTCACAAATTAATCACTATATAAAGCATTGCAAGAGCTAATCTAGCAATGAGATATGAAAGGACAAAGTTGCTAACCTTTGTGATCATTTGAATGGATGGGGCCTTCAAACCTTGACAAATTTTGGGCAAAATGTCTGATGAGCTCGAGAGGAAGAGGGGAAGAACAGAGAGGAGAGGGGAAAGGGGAAGAACAAAGCGAGCTCGGGTGGACGAAGGGTTTATGTAGGACGACCTTTAGTACCGGTTCATGTCAAGAACCGGTACTAAAGGGGCTAGAGGGGCCCCATTCTGACAACATCCTGTCACCACTCTCATTAGTACCGGTTCGTGGCACGAACCAGTGCTAAAGGTTCGCGAGGAACCGGTACTAATGAAAGCGGCCCGGCTAGCCGTTGGAACAGGCACTAATGTATACATTAGTGCCGACTCAAATACAAACCGGCACTAATGTGCTTCACGTTTGACCCTTTTTCTACTAGTGAAGGTAAATCCGGGGTCACGTCTCGGAGGCATCTAAGGGTTTAGAAAAGATGAGATTTAAGAATAGAGGGGGTCTAGAGAGAAAACACTACCCATATGCACATGAGGCAAAAGCAAACAATTCACTTCATTCAATCAATCAAACAAGGGCATACAATCGATCTAACTATTGCAAAAGTGCTCAGACTATTATATTTACATGGTGGACTACTACTACTGATGGGGTGGTCTACTAGAAATATTCTTCGGATGCAGATTCCATGATATCTGCTCCAGCTTCATCAACATAGTCATCATCACTATCATCTGGATCCGCCTCGGTGTCGTCGATGATGATGTAGTCTTCCAGGCGAATCTCCTTGGGTTCTTCGTCTTCTTCTACTAGTGTAGGGCCTCCCATAAATATTCCAATCTTCTTGATCAGATCGTCATTCTTCTCCACAATACTTTGATTTCCTCTTCAAAATCTTCACCTGTAGCCTTGATTTCTTCCTCTAGTTCCTTGATTCTTGTCGTCGCCTTCTTCAGATCTATCATGTCGGCGCACATCTGGTTCACCTGACGTCGAATGTGTTGGTTTAACTCCTGGATAAAAGCTGCAACTGATCTATCCTTCCTGGTAGTGATCATCTCCCAGTGCTCATCTCGGCACCCACAAATCTGGTAGATAGTATCCTTGAGATCATTGCGGTAAACTTCTCCAATGCATCCCATGGCAATGTGAGCTGCCATTCTCTTTCCTAGACTCCAAGTTGGTGCATGAAAAGAAAACTCTATGGGCTCAGTGACTGGCATGAACGTCCTTCTTGGAACTTGAACTTGAATCATCCAGCGCTCTTCTTCTGGTAAAGTGGCGTTATAGGTTCCGGTGAAGCTTGGTACTCCTACGTTCAGGTATCTAGTGACTTCCTTCAAGTGACGTCCAAAGGGTGTATCTTCATCCGGTTGCGTGAACTTGTTCCTTGCATCCGCCATCCTAAAAGAGTAGAAAAGATGAGAAGTCAGAAAGAGAAGAGAGTGAGTGAGGATCTAGGACTTTAGCTTAGTGGTGGTGTCCTACAGTCAGCGTGTGCTCTGATACCATCTTGTAGAGACCAGACCTCAAACGGTCCAATCTCTGTGCTCAGGTGTCATCCCTGGATCAGTAATGCTGAAACCACACAGTACTTGAAGGATTTATAACAGAGTAGCAATCACACACTTATTACATCGAGTGCCTCAAAAGAGAACTATTACAATAAATATGGCTTAAGGCCATCTAATAACGATAACAACGGAAGGCTTGGATGATAAGTGAGTCCATCAACTCCAACGGTATCACTGAGTATAGAACCACGACCTAAAAGCACCTTAATCGTCGTCTAAAAAGTCTGCAACATTAACGTTGCAGCCCGAAACAGGTCAGCACATGGAATATGCTGGCAAAGTAACACATAGAGAGTAATGGAATGAAATAGGCTATACTATATGCATATTTGGCTGGTGGAAAGCTCTATGGTTATAGTTTTGCGAAAAGCCAATTTTTCCCTACTGCAAAGGAATAAATTTTAGTTAACTAACATGGTGGTTGTTAAACATTGAGAATGGTTGACAGCATTCTCAATCCCAATTAAGCATCATCTTTAAACAAAACCCAAGAAATTAACTTTAGAGTAACACGATGAGATTCACATGATAATCCAGGTACTTGATACTCAAGATGTCCATAACCGGGGACACGGTTAATCATGATTAGTTTATACACTCTGCAGAGGTTTGCACGCTTTTCCCCACAAGACTCGATCGCCTCCATTTGGTTTCTCGCACTAAAGGTGTTTGAGAAATGGATGACCGAGACATAGTCTTTCAGAAGTGCTAGCAACTTACAATTGGGTAGACCGTTACACCTACTTTCCCCTACATCTACTAGTCTACCACTGCAAGAGTTTGCCCAACTTAGTCAACTATGCTAGAGCCCATAATAGCTTGTGGCTGCACACGGAAGTTACTAGTATGAATAATCTCATGACCCCTTTGAGCCTGGGTGGCGGTCCAAAAGAAAAACACGCAATCCTAGAATACCCAGGTGCCTCAATCCACCCAGATGTGTATTTAAGTTGCCACCTTAGATAAACCATTAATTTAACAAAATCACATCTTTCATGGATACAGTCACCTAATCCACGTCTACTAGCATAGCATAGCATAATTAAGCAACGTAGAGGTAACTCCCAAAGGTTTGATAATAAAACAGGTAATAGGTACTACCTCATCTACTTCCCAAACCCACAATTTAATTAGATCCTAATCATGCAATTTCTATGGATTGATCTGATTCAATAAAAACTGGGTAGTTGGGAATATGATCAAAGTGTTACTTGCCTTGCTGATGATCCGGGAAACCTAGCGATTCGAAGTAGCAAGCGGCGCACTCCGGGTACTCTATCGCAAACAAACAAGCATACAACAAGTACTCAACTAATGCACAGGTAAAACTCGAATAAGAGATCTACCCAGAAGGTTCAACTTAAGAACTCCAGTTGGCAAAAAGAATCAAATCAAACGAAGTAACGAAAGACAAACGGCAAAAAACAGGCTTCATTTACTATTCTGGATCTAGGGCAATTTTTATAGTGGCAAAAACTTTTTTGAGTTGGTTAAACGGAAAGAGGGTTTCGAGATGAAACTCCAGGCGCTTGAATCGCCTGATTCCGATAAACAAGCGAAAAGTTAGACTAAAACGAAAATCGGATCAGGAATCGCGACCAAAAAAATCGCGGATTTAGTCCGAGAAAAAGAAAAACGATGAACGTCCATTAGAACGAACGAACGGGCGAACGCTCGCTAAATAAATAAACCGGAAAAAACCGATCTATTTAAAAAAACCGAAACTAAAAAAACCGAACAAAACCGGGAAAACCGATCGGTTTTTCTATAAAAAAACCGGCGGCGAAAAACTACCTCCGGCGGCGGATCCAGTGGCGACGGCAGGCGGCGGCGGCGGCCTTGGGTTAGGGTTTGGGGGTGGCGGCAACTTGGGCTGGCCTCGGACCTCGGGGCGCTATATAAAGGGCCCGGCCAGGCGGAGTCCTGGCCGGTTACGGCACAGAGTCGCTTCAGACTCTTTTTTTCTTTTCTTTTTTTTAAAAAAAATTTACGCTCAGAAAGAAAACAAAAGGAATACTAAACGAACTCCAAAAATCCTGGAATAAAATTTCCTCGGCTTCTAAAATCAAGTCGCACAGGATGAACATTTATTTCGGGCCTAAATGCAATTTTGAAAAACGCACATTTTTCCTAAATTCAAATAAAATAGCAAATAAATACGAATAAAAACTTATTTGATTTTTTTATTAAATCCTCAATATTTTCTTTATTTTGGGAAAGTCATTTTATTCCCTCTCTCATATTTTTGTAATAGAAATAATTGAAGATAAAATAAATAAAATCAAATGATCCTATTTTTTTAAAAATTTGAGAAAACTCAAATATAAAAATAACGAAATTCCCAACTCTCTCTGAGGGTCATTGAGTTGCGTAGAATTTTCTAGGATCAACCAAAATGCAATAAAATATGATATGCAATGACGATCTAATGTATAACATTCCAAATTGAAAATTTGGGATGTTACAGTTATGGTTTCAATAACATTGGTTTCAACATTTACAGGATTACCCGAGATATAATATTTGATTCTTTGACCGTTCACCACCTTCGGAATTGTGCCTTCGAAGTTGTTGATTTTTATGGCACCGGAACGATATACCTCCTCAATAACGTAAGGACCTTCCCATTTAGAGAGAAGTTTTCCTGCAAAAAATCATAAACGAGAGTTGTATAGCAATACATAATCACCTACATTAAACTCACGCTTTTGTATCCTTTTTCATGCCTTCTTTAAACTTTTTCTTTAAACAATTTCGCATTCTCATAGGCTTGGGTTATCCATTCATCAAGTGAGATAATGTCAAATAACCTTTTCTCACAGGCAAGTTTGAAATCACAATTGAGCTCTTTAATAGCCCAATAAGCCTTATGTTCTAGTTCTAGAGGTAAGTGACTTGCTTTTCCATAAACCATTTTATACGGAGACATACCAATAGGATTTTTATATGCAGTTCTATAGGCCCATAATGTGTCATCATGTTTCTTGGACCAATTCTTTCTAGATCCATTAACAGTCTTTTGCAAAATTAATTTGAGTTCTCTATTACGCAATTCTACTTGACCACTAGACTGTGGGTGATAAGGAGGTGCAATTCTATGATTAACATCATACTTAGCAAGCATTTTACGGAAAGCACCATGAATAAAATGTGAACCACTATCATTCATTAAATATCTAGGGACTCCAAACCTCGGAAAAATAACTTCCTTAAGCATCTTAATAGAGGTGTTATGATCAACACTACTAGTTGGAATAGCTTCTACCCACTTAGTAACGTAATCAAAAGCAACTAAAATATGTGTATACCCATTAGAGGCAGGAAAAGGTCCCATATAATCAAAGCCCCAATCATCAAATTGTTCAATAACAAGTGAATAATTCATAGGCATTTCTTGACATTCATCACAAGATAAGACAAACTTACGGGCATCCTTGAAGAGAGTAGGCCAATAAAAATCGGATTGTAATACCTTAGGTGCAGTTCTATCTCCAGCGTGGTGTCCTCCATAAGCTTCGGAGTGACACTTGCGTAGGATCTGGTCCTGTTCATGCTCAGGTACACAACGCCTAATAACACCACCTACTCCTTCTTTATAAAGATGTGGGTCATCCCAACAGTAATGTCTTAAATCATAGAAAAACTTTTTCTTTTGCTGGTATGTGAAACTAGGTGGTATAAATTTAGCAACAATGTAGCTAGCATAATCAACATACCATGGAGCAGTATGATAAGCGTTTATGACATTTAGTTGTTCATTAGGAAAGCTATCATCAATAGGTAGTGGGTCATCAAGAACATTTTCTAACCTAGACAAGTTATCTGCAACGGGGTTCTCAGCTCCCTTTCTATCAATAATATGAAAATCAAATTCTTGTAGCAAGAGAACCCATCTAATAAGTCTAGGTTTAGCATCTTTCTTTTCCATAAGATATTTAATAGTAGCATGATCCTTGTGAATAGTTACTTTAGAATCAACAATATAAGGTCTGAACTTATCACAAGCAAATACAACTGCTAAGAATTCTTTTTCAGTAGTAGCATAATTTCTGTGGGCATTATCTAGAGTTTTACGAGCATATTGAATAACATTTAATTTCTTATCAACTCTTTGCCCTAGAACAGCACCTACAGCATAATCACTAGCATCAAACATAATTTCAAAAGGTAAATTCCAATCAGGTGGCTGAACAATAGGTGCAGAGATCAATGCTTTCTTAAGTATTTCAAATGCTTCGACACAATCATCATCAAAGACGAATGGTATATCTTTTTGTAATAAATTAGCCAGAGGCCGAGAAATTTTTGAGAAGTCCTTAATGAACCTCCTATAAAAGCCAGCATGGCTAAGGAAACTTCTTATACCTTTGATGTTGTAGCGACCCGACCTCAAACGGTCAATTCTCTGTGCTTCAGTGTCATCCCTGGATCGGTAATGCTGACACACACAGTACTCGAGGATTTATAACACAGTAGCAATCACACACTTATTACATCGAATATCTCCAAAGAGAACTTATTACAATAAATATGGCTTAAGGCCATCTAATACAATAACAACGGAAGGCTTGGAAGGTAAAGTGAGTCCATCAACTCCAACGGCATAGCTGAGCTGCACGACAACGACCTAACGAACCTTACTCCTCATCTGAAAAGTCTGCAACAAAATACGTTGCAGCCCGAAAATGGGTCAGCACATGGAATATGCTGGCAAAGTAACACAGTAGAGCAAGAACAGAATATTGCTATCACTACATGCAAATTTCGCTGGTGGAAAGCTCTATGGTTACATTTTTTTGCGAAAAGCCAATTTTTTCCTACAACAAAGGAATAGATTTTAATTTAACTATCATTGTAGTTGAAACATCGTTGAGAAGGTTCCTCTAACTCAATCCCAATTAAGGTAATTAACAACCCAACAATATTAATTTAGAGTGATGAGATACTTAAGATACTCCAAGTACTAGATACTCAAGATGTCCATAACCGGGGACACAGCTAACCATGATTAGTTTGTACACTCTGAAGAGGTTTGCACACTTTTCCCCACAAGACTCGATCGCCTCCGTTAGATTTCTCGCACTGCATGATGTTTGAGAAACGGATGACCGAGACACTGTCTTTCAGAAACATTAACTCTCTACTCCGGGCAGACCATACCAAACCTAGAACCCACTACCTGCACCAATCCTGGACATGGAGACAAGAATTGGATACAAGAGATGAACTAGGGTTTTGAGATGAGATGGTGCTAATGAAGATGTTGATGGAGATTGCCCTCTCTCGATGAGAGGAGCGTTGGTGATGACGATGGCGATGATTTACCCCTCTAGCAGGGAAGTTTCCCCGACAGAACAGCTCCGCCAGAGTCCTAGATTGGTTCCGCCAAGGTTCCACCCCGTGGCGGCGGAGTTTCGTCCAAGAAGATGGCTTATGATTTTTTTTCTCAACGAAAGACTCCATATAGCAGAAGATGGCCACCGGAGGGCCACCAGGGGTCCACGAGGTAAGGGGTGCGCCCAGGGGGGTAGGGTGCGCCCCACCCTCATGGGCAGGGTGTGCCCCCCTTGAGAAGTTATTGCTCTCAGTATTTTTTATATATTTGGAAAACACCTTTTGTGAAGTTTCAGAACTTTTGGAGCTGTGCAGAATAGGTCTCTAATATTTGCTCCTTTTCTAGCCCAGAATCCCAGCTGCCGGCACTCTCCCTCTTTATGTAAACCTTGTAAAATAAGAGAGAATAGGCATAAGTATTGTGACATAATGTGTAATAACATCCCATAATGCAATAAATATCGATATAAAAGCATGATGCAAAATGGACGTATCAACTCCCCCAAGCTTATACCTCGCTTGTCCTCAAGCGAAAAGCCGAAATCGAAAAATATGTCCACATGTTTAGAGATAGAGGTGTCGATAAAAATAAAATACAGACATGCGGGCATCATGATCATTCTTAGAACAACAACTTTATAATTCTTTGTCATATAATCTCTAATGCTAGAGTAATAATTCAATCACAATATCAAGTATGAAGCATAAACTTCATTGAAAACTAACAAACTACAATCTCAGTCATTAGAGGAATTGCAATTTATCATAACATAGGAAAGAGTCAATGTATAAGAGCTTTTCAGCAAGTCCACATACTCAACTATCATATAATCTTTCACAATTGCTGACACTCACGCAATACTTACGAGTATGGAGTTTTAATCGGACATAGAGAAAGATAGGAGCTTATAGTTTTGCCTCCCAATGTTTTACCTCAAAGGTAATGTCAACAATAATAGTTCATGAAAACTCACACCCAATTAGCCATATATACCAGGATGTTTCCAACATATTGTGCTTGCCAAATGATCAAGTATAAAAAGGAAGGGTGAAAATCACCATGACTCTTATGCAATGTAGTAGATAAAAGTAAAAGATAGACCCTTCGCAGAGGGAAGCAGAGGTTGTCATGCGCTTTTATGGTTGGATGCACAAAATCTTAATGCGAAAGAATGTCACTTTATATTGCCCCTTGTGATATGGACCTTTATTATGCAGTCTGCCGCTTTTATTACTTCCATATCACACAATCGTATAAAGCTTATTTCCTCCACACCAATCAATCTTACATATTTAAAGACCAATTCTTATGGCTTGCACCGATGACAACTTACTTGATGGATCTTACTCAATCCATAGGTAGATATGGTGGACTCTTATGGCAAGACTAGTTTTAGGGTATTTGGAAGCACAAGTAGTATCTCTACTTGGTGCAATGAATTTGGCTAGCATGAGGGGGAAAGGCAAGCTCATCATGTTGGAAGATCCAAGACAATATAATTCATCTCAGATGTAAGAAAACATAACCCATTATGTTGTGTTCCTTGTCCAATGTCAACTCTTTAGCATGTCATATTTTAATGAGTGCTCACAATCATAAAAGATGTCCAAGATAGTATATTTATATGTGAAGACCTCTCTTTCTTTATTACTTCCTATTAATTGCAATGATGACCAAAACTATGTTTGTCAACCCTCAACAACTTTTATTCATCATACTCTTTCTATGTGAGCTCATTACTCTTCATAAGATTCACATGATCTCTTTGTTTCTTATTATTTCTTTCTCTTTTCTTTTATTCCTTTAGGATCATGGCAAAATAATCAAGACCTTGATTCAACACTAATCATTATTATATAGCTCATGGACTCGATTACATAGAAGGATAATAAAGAAAAACTCACAACTAGATCATACTAAAAAAAATTATTCTACTAGATCAAGATATTACCTAAAGGATCAAACTAAGAAAAATGGTAAAGATAAAAGTGATGGTGATATGACACTAAGGCACTCCCCCAAGCTTGGCAGTTGCGAAGTGGAGTGCCCATACCCAGGTGATTATGTCTCCTTTGTTGGTGAAGAACCTAAAGGAAAAATATTCACACAGAAACTCTAAATACACAAAAAAACAATTCAAAAATAAATAAAGCAAAAAAATAAAAATAGCCTGCCTTCTGGGCCAGAGCGGCGTGCATACGACTAGAAACCCAACCTGTTGTTGGGCCAGGATGCAGGCCCGCAAAGGCCCAGTAGGCCCACAGGGTAGCACAGAACATGTAGGCCCAGTAGGCCTGCTTTGGAGAGGAGATTGAGAGAGCTACCGCACGGGGGGTTATAAACCAGTGTGGACGCCCCTTGGCTAGTGAGGTGGGACTAAACTTGCCACACCGCACCTGCGCCAGCGCACCCCCTTTAGTACCAGGTGGTGGCACCAACCGGTACTAAAGGGGGGGCCTTTAGTACCGGTTGGAGCCACCGCCCGGTACTAAAGGGGGTGCGCTTCCCGCCGCTTGGCCTGGCCAAAACAGGCCTTTAGTACCGGTTGGTGGCTCCAACCGGTACTAAAGGTCCATCCTATATAACTAAACACTTCAAAAAATTCAGTTTCTCATCTGCTTCTTCTCCTCTGCCCCGTCACCTGCCGGCCCCGTCTCCATATCCCTCGTCGCCGCCCCCGTCGCCGCCCCGTCCCCGTCGTCGTCGCCCCGTTGTCCCCGTCCCCGTCGTCCCTGTCCTCGCCGCCGCCCCGTCCTGGCCCGTCCCCGTCATCGCCGCCCCGTCCATGTCGTCACGGCCCCGTCCCTGTCCCCGTCGTCGCCATTCCCATCGTCGCCGCGCCCGTCGCCGTCCCCGTCTCTGCCCCCCGTCGCCTCTTGCCTCGACGGGGAGCACACACACACATACATTTTTTTAGTTATAGAAATAGTTATAAAAATGTTAGAAATTTTTCTGTTTTTTAGTTATAGAAATAGTTATAAAAAAGTTAGAATTTTTCTTTTTTTAGTTATATAAATATTAGAAATGTTATACAAATGTTAGTTGTATATATATAGAAATGTTATAATTTTTTTCTTCTGTTTTTTAGTTATAGAAATATTAGAAATGTTATAGAAATGTTAGTTATATAGCATTCTTAGAAATGTTATAGGAATGTTTGTTATATAGAAATGTTAGAAATTTTAGTTATCAAAATCCAATCATTAAAAAAATGTTACTTTTGCAGGCATATAGCTAGTATTTGTTCTCGACGATGCCCGGCCCGCATCCTCGCCGTAGACCCGTCCGCGACGACGTCCGGCTGACCCATGTCGGGGACTGGGCTCCGCCGGGCTGGCACTGGGAGGTGCTGTCTGGAGGGGCACGCCGCTTGATGAGGAACCCGGCCCCGGGTCCCATCGTCGACCCTGATCTCGTTTGGTGGCGTTCGCGTGGGCCAGTTTCGGTGCGGAGGGAGCCGGCCCCGCCGGAGGTGGTACGTCGCCGTGTCAGGGAGGAGGACGAGCACGTCCATCACTACATGGTTGTGTTAGAGGGCGGCATGTTCTCCAATACCTGGCAGTTTCTTCAGGGATCTCACTTCAGCTATGATCCTGGGAGGGTTCCTTCTCTTTGGGTGTCCACGGCCCGCGCCGCAGGAACCGCGAGTGTCCTAGATTCTTCTGTAGTATTCGATCTTTATTAGCTACCTAGCCAGTGATGTATTCGATATATAATATTCGAGACAATGTATTCGAGATTATATATTATTCGAGACGATGTATTCAAGATTATATCTATTATTTGAGAAGATGTATTCGAGATTATATCTATTATTCGAGACGATGTATTCGAGATTATATCTATTATTTGAGGTGATGTATTCGAGATTATATCTATTATTCGAGACGATGTAATTTGAATACTAAATTGTTTTATGTTTCTTTTGGATTAGTTAAACAAAACCTATGGCGGACAATACCGGCAGAGAGGGAGAAGAGGCCCTGTTCAATATCATACGCAATCCTCGCATGCCAGATGATTATCAGAATGAAGAAGATTATGACGGTTCCGAATATCTAAACAACACCGGGGAGTGTGATATGATATTCGATCGCGACGACCGAATTGATGAAGTCATGAACTATGAACATGATGAGGAAAATGTTGATCTTGAAACAACAAAGACCGGCGAGGTATATATATTTATATAAGCAGGCATCTGGTGATCATCACATGTTTTAAATGACTTGAAGATATATTAACGAATCGATCTTTCTTCTTTCAGCCATCCGGATCGAAGAAATCTTCAGGCAACAGGAAACGAGGCCCGAACAAAAAGTTGAAGGAGGGCGTAAAGTACAATATCGAGGCCATCAAACCTAATGGCGAACCATTAGTGCCTAAGAAGATTGCAGACAAGTTCATTCGTTAGTGCGGAGTTCTTATGAAGGACTAACTCCCGATCTCCCTTCAAGAAGGGAGATAGCCAGCAAAGCCACGTCCAGGAGTTACTTTTGTCGACAACGGACAAAAACTTCTGCTTTGGGAAAGGCTCATGGAACATTTCACCCTACCAGATCATTTCACAGATGCAGATGTGGAGAAAGTCAAGGACGCTGCTGTTAGGAAGATGGCGGTTGCATTCAAGAACCACAAGATTCGTGAATGGGCCAAGTACGTCAATGGAGGAAGGAAGACTCCAGTATGCGAGGGAACACTAGAGAACCAAAGTGCTCATTGGGACGGTTTCGTGAAATTCAAGGATTCGGAATTATCTAAGGAACGGTCGAGAATAAACAGGGCCAATGCCGCAAAAAAGGATAAGTTCCATAAGCTGGGGCCAGGTGGCTATGCGGTGGGAATTCCTAAGTGGCATAAGTCTGAGAAAGAGATGCTGGATGCAGGTGTCACTCCAGAAACATTGAGCTGGCCCCCCAGGTGCATGACTTGGTTCTATGCGCATGGGGGGGAGTTGGACCCGAAGACAGGCAAAGTTTTGTAGAAGGCATGTCTGGACGGAGCCGAAGATAAGCTACTTGTTGCAATAGAAGAGGCTCGATCGGGGTTGTTCGAGCCCAACAGAGAGAACGACGAGCTTACGCGTGCCCTGGGAAATCCTGAACACCCAGGAAGAACACGAGGCCTGGGCGCTATTCCGTGGTATGAGGGGTTTTCGGACTGGAACGCCAACTACAAAACCCATGCGAGAAAGAAGATTGCGGAGGAGAAGAAGAGGAAGATGGAGGAGGAGCAGAGGAAGCTAGACTATGAACGCCTTCAAGGCCTAGAATCAGCACACGCGGACTTGGTAGTCAAATTCCAGCGGCAACAGGAGCAGATCGACTCACTTAGTCAGCAAAGGGGGTCTCAGCAGCTAGCGGATGATCCACCATTGGATAGCATCGTCCCATCCATGCCGAGAAGCAGCGTGGGTTCCGCCCCGGGCGACGCATTGCTAGATAGCTACGCAGTGGATGACATCATGGAGAACACTAATTGCGAGCTACACTTCAAAATGAAGAACATATCCATGAAGGTGGCGGACGCCCTTGCTTTTACAAATCCCCCTGAGGCAACCTTCCATTGCAACCCGATTCCAGCGGGCTATGCTCATGTCTTGGTTGATGAGGTGGTGGACCAATATTCGGGGCTAGAGCTTGACATTCCTGGAGGTGACGATGAGCACACACTAGGAGAGGCCAACCATCGTATCATCCTATGGAGAAAGGATTGCATCATCTTTCGAAGGCCACCGACACCGCGTCATCCGACTCCTCGTCGCAGTCCGCCACCGAGTCAGCAGACTGCCGCTCCTCAAAGTCCACCAACGCGTCAGGCCACTCCTCCTCCAAGTCCGGCACAACTTCAGGCCACTCCTCCTCCTCCAAGACCGGCAAAGCATCAAGCCACTCCTCCTCCAAGTCCGGCACAGCTTCAGTCCACTCCTCCTCCAAGTCCAGCACAGCTTTAGGCCACTCCTCCTCCTCCAACTCAGCCACGTCAGCCGTCTTCGCCGCCTCAGCAATCACGGAAGAGAGCCGCCTCAGCTATGGTGCGTTGCGGTACAAGTCGAGGTAGTACTGGAGGTACAGGCGGAGGCAAGCGATTTCAATATGGTCCAAGCCTCACGCCTCTTTCGCAGAGGCCTTACGACAAGTCCAAGGAGGAAAACGTAGCCATATCGAAGGCCGGGGTGGAAGCCCATTTTGCACCGAAACCGCCACCGCCGCCAAGGGAGAAAGTGCCTGTGGAAAAGATTGACCACTTCATTCGTATGCCTAGAGCACCAGCTCCCAAGCCTGTTGACACAGACTATGAGCGCCACATCAAGAAGTTAAATCGAGCACGTCTACAGAAAGAGGCGAGCTCGAGATCGAGCAAATCAGCTGGCAAAAGGAGCGGTAAAACCGTTCCCCAGCTGGGAGAACAGGCGGCGCAATCAATCCCACGCTTGTTGTAACAACAACACATGAGAGTAGGCGCACCCAATATTATTGTGGGCAAACCGTTAACGTTCCCAGGGTGGGCTGTAGCGACCAGTCCTCAAACAGTCTGATCTCTGAGCTCCGGTGTCATCCCTGGATCAGTAATGCTGACACCACACGGTACTCGGAGGATTTATAGCAGAGTAGCAATCACACACTTATTACATCGAGTGTCTCAAAAGAGAACTTATTGCAATAAATATGGCTTAAGGCCATCTAATAACGATAACAGCGGAAGGCTTGGAAGATAAGTGAGTCCATCAACTCCAACGGCATCACTGAGTATAGAACCATGACCTAAAACTCCTTAATCATCGGCTGAAAAGTCTACAACATTAACGTTACAGCCCAAGAATGGGTCAGCACATGGAATATGCTCGCAAGGTAACACAGAGAGAGTAATGGAATGAAACAACTATACTATATGCATATTTGGCTGGTGGAAAGCTCTATGGTTACAGTTTTTGCGTAAAGCCAATTTTTCCCTACTTCAAAGGAATAAATTTAATTACTATCATGGTGGTTGTTAAACATTGAGAATGGTTGACAGCATTCTCAATCCCAATTAAGCATCATTATTTAACAAACCCAACAAAATTAACTTTAGAGTAACATGTTGAGATTCACATGATAATCCAGGTACTAGATACTCAAGATGTCCATAAACGGGGACACGGCTAACCATGATTAGTTTATTACACTCTGCAGAGTTTTGCGCACTTCTCCCCACAAGACTCGATCGCCTCCGTTGGATTTCTCGCACTACATGGTGTTTGAGAAACGGATGACCGAGACACAGTTTTTCAGAAGCGCTAGCACCTTACGATGGATAGACCGGTACACCTACTTTCCCCTACATCTGCTAGTCTACCCTGTAAGAGCTCGCACGACTTAATCAACTATGCCAGAGCCAATAATGGCTTGTGGATGCACACGGAAGTTTCTAGTATGAATAATCTCATGATCCCTTTGAGCTTGGGTGGCGGTCCAAAAGAAAAACAGGCAAGTCCTGGAATACCCAGGTGCCTCAATCCACCAAGATGTGTGTTTAGGTTGCCACCTTAGATAAACCATTAATTAACAATCTCACATCTGTCATGGATATCACTCACCCAATCCACATCTACTAGCATAGCATGGCATAATAAGCAAACGTAGAAATAACTCCCAAAGGTTTGATAATAAACAGGTAATAGGTACTACCTCATCTACTTCCCATCCCACAATTTAATTAGATCCTAATCATGCAATGTGTGAGGATTGATCTAATGCAATAAAACTGGGTTATAGAAAAGGTATGATCAAAGTGTTACTTGCCTTGCTGATGATCCGCGAAACCTAACGATTCGAAGTAACATGCGGCGCACTTCGGGTATTCTATCGCAGACAAACAAACAAGCATACAATAAGTACTCATCTAATGCACAGGTAAAACTCAAATAGAAGATCTAACCAGAAAGCTCAACTTAAGAACCCTGGTTTGCGAAAAGAATCAAATCGAACGAAGCAAAAGAAATCAAACGGCGAAAAAATGAACTTCGTTCTAGTAATCTGGATCTAAGTCAAATTTTATAGTAGCAAAAACTTGTTTAAGTTGATTATTCAGAAAGAGGGTTTCGAGACGAAACTCCAGGCGCTTGAATCGCCTGATTCCGATTAACGAGCGAAAAGTTATACTAAAACGAAAATCGGATCAGAAATCGCGATCAGAAAATAACCGCGGAAAATCTGACGAAAAAGAAAAATGACGAACAGATTAATCGTTAATTAACTTAATCTGAAAATAATTAAAATAATATTAAATTAATAATAATAAAAAATCGAAAATAACCGCGGAGTCGGCGGCAGCGGCGGCGGCGGGCTAGGGTTTCGGGCGCGGGCGCGGTTATGGGCTAGGGCGCCGGGTGCCTCGCTATTTAAAGGCGCCCCCGGGCAGAGTCCCGCTCGGGTACGTCCCATAGTCGGTTTCGTTTTTTTTAATAATTACGCTCGGAAACAAATAAATAGAAATACTAAACGGACTCCAAAAATCATGAAATAAATTTTTCTCGGGTTTCTAAAATCAAGCCCGATAAAGTGAACATTTATTTGGGCCCAAAATATGACTTTGAAAAACGTGTATTTTTCCTAAATTCAATTAAAAATACCGAAAAACTCCGAAATAAAACGTATTTGATTTTTTTATTAAATCCTCAATATTTCTATATTTTGGGAAAGTCATTTTATTCCCTCTCTCATATCTTTGTAATAGAAATAATTGATGATAAAATAAATAAAATCAAATGATCCTGTTTACAAAATTTGAGAAAACTCAAATATGTAACTAACGAAATCCCCAACTCTCTACGTGGGTCCTTGAGTTGCTTAGGATTTTCTAGGATCAAAACCAAAAGCAAAATATGATATGCATGATGATCTAATGTATAACATTCCAAATTGAAAATTTTGGATGTTACAAACCTAACCCCCTTAAGATGAATCTCGCCCTCGAGATTCGGGTTGGCTAGAAAATAGGAGAGGGTGGTCCTTGAGCAAATCTTCCTCTCGCTCCCAGGTGGCTTCATCCTCCGTGTGGTGGCTGCACTGAACTTTGCAAAACATGATAACCTTGCTGCGAGTGACTCGGCTGGCAAACTCGAGAATCTTGACTCGTTTCTCCTCATAGGTCAAATTGTTATCCAATTGAATTGCTTCCAATGGCACTGTGTCTCTCAAAGGTATGTCAGCCATCTCCGCGTGACACTTCTTCAACTGAGAAACGTGGAACACGTCAGGAACTCCTGTCAATCGTTCTGGCAATTCCAACTTGTAGGCCACTTCTCCCATACGCTCCAAAACTCGATATGGCCCTACAAATCGTGGCACTAACTTCCCCTTAACTCCAAAGCGCTTAATCCCTCGAAGTGGGGATACTCGAAGATAAGCTCTGTCTCCGACTTCGTAAACTGTCTCCTTGCGTTTAGAATCTGCGTAGCTCTTCTGCCTGGACTGGGCTACCTTGAGCCTATCGTGAATCAACTTCACCTTCTGTTCAGACTCTTTAATCAGATCTGGTCCAAACAACTGGCGGTCTCCAACTTCGTCCCATGACAACAGTGTCCTGCACCTCCTTCCGTGCAAAGCTTCGAAAGGGGCCATCTTCAAACTGGTCTGATAGCTATTATTGTAAGAGAACTCTGCATATGGCAAATTATCGTCCCAACTATATCCATAATCTAGCGCACAAGCTCTCAGCATATCCTCCAAAATCTGATTGAATCTCTCAGTCTGTCCATCTGTCTGCAGATGAAAAGCTGTACTAAATTCTAGCCTAGTACCCAAAGTCTCATGCAACTGCTTCCAGAACTTTGAGGTAAACTGGGTTCCTCTATCTGATACGATGCTCCTCGGAACTCCATGCAGACATACGATTCTTGTCATATATATCTTTGCCAACTTAGCACTGGTGTAAGTGGTCTTTACTGGGATGAAATGAGCTACCTTCGTCAATCGATCAACTACAACCCAAATCGAGTCATAGCCTGAACGAGTCCTTGGTAATCCCGTGATAAAATCCATGCCTAGATTATCCCACTTCCATTCGGGTATCGGCAATGGTTGCAACAATCCTGCTGGCTTCTGATGCTCTGCCTTTACTCTCTGACATACGTCACAAACTGCTACACACTCCGCAATATCCTTCTTCATTCCGGTCCAGCAGAAAATATCCTTCAAATCCAAATACATCTTGGTATTTGCTGGGTGAATCGAATACGGTGAATCATGTGCCTCTTGCAGAATCAACTTTCTGATCTCTGGGTCATTGGGTACATAAACACAGTCTTCAAACCATAGGGTGTCGTGCTCATCCTCACGAAATCCCTTAGCTTTCCCTTGGCTCATTTTCTCTTTTATAGAAGCAATCTCCTTGTCAGATTTCTGAGCCTCTCTGATTATATCCATCAATGTTGACTGAATGTCCAATGCTGCCACATAGCCTCTCGGAACTATCTCCAAACCTAGTTCACGAAGGTTTTCTGCTAACTCCTTGGGTATTTCTCCCGTCATTAACGTATTGACATGGATCTTACGGCTCAATGCGTCAGCTACTACATTAGCTTTTCTGAGATGGTAATGCAATCTCATATCGTAATCCTTGATGAGCTCCAACCATATCCTTTGTCCGAGGTTCAACTCCTTCTGCGTAAAAATGTACTTCAAACTCTTGTGATCCGTGTACACCTCACAATGATCTCCAATGAGGAAATGTCTCCACGTCTTCAATGCATGCACTACGGCAGCTAACTCCAAATCATGCGTGGCATAATTCAATTCGTGAGGCTTCAGTTGTCGTGAAGCATACGAAACAACTCTTCCCTCCTACATAACCACTGCTCCAAGTCCTCGACGTGAAGCGTCGCAATACACCTCATAATCCTTGGTTTGATCTGGCAAAATCAACACTGGTGAGGTAACCAAACGTTTCTTCAATTCCTGGAAACTAGCCTCACACTCCTCAGTCCATTTGAACTTAGTATCCTTCTTCAGCAACTCCATCATAGGCTTCGCAATCTTTGAGAAGTTCTCAATAAATCTCCGGTAGTATCCCGCGAGTCCCAGAAAACTCCGGATCTCTCCAACTGTTGTTGGTGCTTCCCAATTGGTCACAGTGATAACCTTGGTGGGGTCAACTGCTATTCCTTCTCCGGATATAACATGTCCGAGGAATCCAACTTCCTTCAACCAAAACTCACATTTGCTAAACTTGGCATATAACTGATGTTCTCTGAGCTTCTCAAGTACCAATCGCAAATGTTCTTTATGCTCCTCTTCATTCTTTGAGAATACCAGAATATCATCGATGAAAACCACGACGAACTTATCCAAAAACTCCATAAACACTTTGTTCATCATGTTCATAAAATAGGCAGGTGCGTTAGTCAGTCCTAATGACATAACGGTATACTCATACAGTCCATATCTTGTGGTGAATGTTGTCTTAGGTATGTCCTGCTCTCGAATCTTCAACTGATGGTACCCTGATCGCAAATCGATCTTGGAAAACACTTTAGCCCCTTGCAATCGATCAAACAGATCATTGATCATTGGTAGCGGGTACTTGTTTTTGATTGTTACTTCATTCAATCCTCGATAATCAACAACCATTCTTAATGATCCATCCTTCTTCTCAACTAGAAGTACTGGTGATACCCAAGGTGAAGAACTTGGGCGAATGTAACCTTTATCCAGTAACTCCTTAATCTGCTTCTTAATTTCCACCAAATCCTTTGCGGGCATCCTGTATGGTCGCTTCGATATTGGCCCAGTGCCTGGCAAAAGCTCAATAAAAAACTCAATGTCCCTATCCAGTGGCATGCCTGGCAACTCTTCTGGAAATACGTCAGGAAAATCCTTTACCTCTGGTACTTCCTCTTGCACAACTCCTGATAAGGAATTTACTTGTGTCCTGTTTGGCGCATGTCGGGATACATACTTGATCCTTCTTCCTTCTGGCGTTGTGAGCAAAATTGTCTTACTGGCACAATCGATGTTTCCTCCATACATCGACAGCCAATCCATACCGAGAATTACATCCAAACCTTGGGATTCCAGAATAATTAAATCCATTGGGAAAACATGCCTTCCTATACTTAATGGCACTTGAAAACATCCTTGTCCGGCCATGTACTCTGCTCCTGGCGAGCTTACTAGCATAGGTGTTTTAAGAACCCTAGTGGGCAGGCTATACTTTTCCACAAATCCCCTTGATATGTATGAATGCGATGCACCAGTATCAAAAAGAACGAGTGCAGTAAATGACTTAACCAAAAACATACCAATTACTGCATCGGGCTGAGCTTCAACCTCCTCCACGTTAACGTGGTTCACCTGTCCCCTGTTGAAAGGGTTCGGCTTCTTTCTAGAGCTTCCATTGCCGTTTTGGCCTTCAGGACATTCATTGGCATAATGTCCGATCTTGGAACACTTGAAACAGGTGACTTGACTCAGATATCTCTTGGCTGGGGTTGATGGAGTGTTGCGGTTCTGTCCATTGCTTCCTCCATTCCCATTACCATTCGTGGTTCCATTGTGATTGCGCGAGCTACCTACTCCATGGGTATGCTGAAAATGTCCTCCCGGTCTAGGGTTAAAACGTGGCTTCTGCTGAGCTCCTGAATTATACTTTCCTTGCCCATACTTCCTCTTGCGGTTCTCAATTTGCTGCTGCTTCCCTTCAATCATAAGAGCACGATCTACCAACTCCTGGTAGTTGTTGAAGGTGGCTACCACCAAATGCATACTCAACTCATCATTCAGTCCTTCCAGGAATTTCTCCTGCTTAGCTGCATCCGTAGCAACATCATCTGGGGCATAACGTGCTAGCTTACTAAACTCCTCCACATACTAGCCAACTGTCCGTCCTCCTTGGCGCAAGTTATGAAACTCACACTTCTTCATGGCCATTTCTCCTGCTGAAACATGGGTAGTATGAAAAGCCTGCTGAAACTAGTCCCATGTGACAGTGTCGACTGGGAAGGTGGCTGTGAAATTCTCCCACCATGATGCTACGGGTCCTTCTAACTGATGTGCGGCAAACTTCACCGTCTCCGCATCTGTGCATCCTGCTGTGGTCAACTCCCTAGCTATCTTGCGGAGCCAATCATCTGCTACTATCGGCTCGGTGCTACTGGAAAACACCGGTGGATTTAGCCTAAGAAAACGGGCTAAGTGGTTAACAGGTGGTGGTGGTGGTGGTTGGTTGTTGTTGTTGTTCCCCTGATTCTGATTCTGAACTAGCAACTGCATCAAGGTGTTCTGCTCCTGGATCAACTGGGTGAGCTCCGGCGGAAAGGCAAATCCGGGGTCACATCTCAGAGGCATCTGAGGGTTTAGAAAAGATGAGATATAAGAATAGAGGGGGTCTAAAGAGAAAACACTACCCATATGCACATGAGGCAAAAGCAAACAATTCACTTCATTCAATCAGACAAAGGCATACAATCGATCTAGCTATCGCAAAAGTGCTCGGACTACTACTACTGGTGAGGTGGTCTACTAGAAATATTCTACGGTTGTAGACTCCATGATATCGGCTCCAGCTTAATCAACATAGTCATCATCGCTACTATCTGCTTCCGAGTCAGTGCCGTCGATGATGATGTAGTCTTCCGGGCTAATCTCCTTGGGTTCTTCGTCTTCATCTACTGGTGTCGGGCCTCCCATAAATATTCCAATCTTCTTGATCAGGTCATCATTCTTCTCCACCAATACTTCAATTTCTTCTTCATAATCTTCACGTGTTGCCTTGAGTTCTTCCTCTAGTTCCTTGATTCTAGTCTCAGCCTTCTTCAGATCTATCATGTCGGCGCACATCTGATTCTCCTGTCGTCGAATGTGCTGGTGTAACTCCTGGATAAAAGCTGCAATTGATCTATCTTTCCTGGTGCTGATCATCTCCCAGTGTTCATCTCGATGTCCGCAAATCTGGTAGATAGTATCCTTGAGATCCTTGCAGTAGACTTCTCCAATGCGTCCCATGGCAATGTGAGCTGCCATACTCTTTCCTAGACTCCAAGTTGGTGCATCAAAAGAAAACTCTATGGGCTCAGTGAATGGCATGAACGTCCTTCCTGGAACTTGAACTTGAATCATCCAGCGCTCTTCTTCAGGTAAAGTAGCGTTGTAGGTTCTCGTGAAGCTTGGTACTCATATGTTCAGGTATCTAGTGACTTCCTTCAAGTGGCGTCCAAAGGGTGTATCTTCATCTGGTTGTGTGAACTTGTTCCTTGCATCCGCCATCCTAAAGAGTAGAAAAGATGAGAAGTCAGAAGAGAAGAGAGTGAGTAGTGATCTAGGTCTTTTAGCACAGTGGTCGTGTCCTACAGCCAGCGTGTGCTCTGATACCATCTCTGTAGTGACCAGACCTCAAACAGTCTGATCTCTGTGCTCTGGTGTCATCCCTGGATCAGTAATGCTGACACCACACAGTACTCGGAGGATTTATAGCAGAGTACCAATCACACACTTATTACATCGAGTGTCTCAAAAGAGAACTTATTGCAATAAATATGGCTTAAGGTCATCTAATAGCGATAACAGCGGAAGGCTTGGAAGATAAGTGAGTCCATCAACTCCAACGGCATCACTGAGTATAGAACCACGACCTAAAACTCCTTAATCATCGTCTGAAAAGTCTGCAACATTAATGTTGCAGCCCGAGAACGGGTCAGCACATGGAATATGCTGGCAAGGTAACACATAGAGAGTAATGGAATGAAACAACTATACTATATGCATATTTGGCTGGTGGAAAGCTCTATGGTTACAGTTTTTGCGTAAAGCCAATTTTTCCCTACTTCAAAGGAATAAATTTAATTACTATCATGGTGTTTGTTAAACATTGAGAATGGTTGACAACATTCTCAATCCCAATTAAGCATCATTATTTAACAAACCCAACAAAATTAACTTTAGAGTAACATGTTGAGATTCACATGATAATCCAGGTACTAGATACTCAAGATGTCCATAACCGGGGACACGGGTAAACATGATTAGTTTATTACACTCTGCAGAGGTTTGCGCACTTTTCCCCACAAGACTCGATCTCCTCCGTTGGATTTCTCGCACTACAATGTGTTTGAGAAACGGATGACCGAGACACAGTCTTTCAGAAGCGCTAGCACCTTACGATGGATAGACCGGTACACCTACTTTCCCCTACATCTGCTAGTCTACCCTGTAAGAGTTCGCACGACTTAATCAACTATGCCAGAGCCCATAATGGCTTGTGGCTGCACACGGAAGTTTCTAGTATGAATAATCTCATGATCCCTTTGAGCCTGGGTGGCGGTCGAAAAGAAAAACAGGCAAGTCCTAGAATACCCAGGTGCCTCAATCCATCCAAATGTGTGTTTAGGTTGCCACCTTAGATAAACCATTAATTAACAATCTCACATCTATCATGGATATCACTCACCCAATCCACGTCTACTAGCATAGCATGGCTTAATAAGCAAATGTAGAAATAACTCCCAAAGGTTTGATAATAAACAGGCAATAGGTACTACCTCATCTACTTCCCATACCACAATTTAATTAGATCCTAATCATGCAATGTGTGAGGATTGATCTAATGCAATAAAAGTGGGTTGTAGAAAAGGTATGATCAAAGTGTTACTTGCCTTGCTGATGATCCGCGAAACCTAATGATTCGAAGTAACAGGCGGCGCACTCCGGGTATTCTATCGCAGACAAACAAACAAGCATACAATAAGTACTCATCTAATGCACAGGTAAAACTCAAATAGAAGATCTAACCAGAAAGTTCAACTTAAGAACCCTGGTTTGCGAAAAGAATCAAATTGAACGAAGCAAGAGAAATCAAACGGCGAAAAAAATCAACTTCGTTCTAGTAATCTGGATCTAAGTCAAATTTTACAGTAGCAAAAACTTGTTTAAGTTGATTATTTGGAAAGAGGGTTTCGAGACGGAACTCCAGCCGCTTGAATCGCCTGATTCCGATAACCGAGCGAAAAGTTATACTAAAACGAAAATCGGATCAGAAATCACGATAAGAAAATAACCGCGGAAAATCCGACGAAAAAGAAAAACGACGAACAGATTAATCGTTAATTAGCCTAATCCGAAAATAATTAAAATAATAATAATAAAAAAATCGAAAATAAAACTGACGAAAAAAATATATTTTTTTAACAAATTCGGCACGAAAGTCAAGGCGGCGGCGAACCTCGGGCGGCGTGCAACTCCGGCGAGTCGGTGGCGGGTCCGGCGGCGGTGGCGGGCTAGGGTTTCGGGTGCGAGCGCGGTTATGGGCTGGGGCGCCGGGTGCTCGCTATTTAAAGGTGCCCCGGGGCGGAGTCCCGCTCGGGTACGGCCCATAGTCGGTTTCGTTTTTTTAAATAATTATGTTCGGAAAAAAAAGTAAAAATAAATACTAAACGGACTACAAAAATCATGAAATAAATTTTCCCAAGTTTCTAAAATCAAGCCAGATAAAGTGAACATTTATTTGGGCCCAAAATACAACTTTGAAAAACGCGTATTTTTCCTAAATTCAATTAAAAATACCGAAAAACTCCGAAATAAAACTTATTTTTTTATTAAATCCTCAATATTTCTATATTTTGGGAAAGTCATTTTATTCCCTCTCTCATATCTTTGTAATAGAAATAACTGACGATAAAATAAATAAAATCAAATGATCCTGTTTACAAAATTTGAGAAAACTCAAATATGTAACTAACGAAATCCCCAACTCTCTCCGTGGGTCCTTGAGTTGCTTAGGATTTTCTAGGATCAAAACCAAAAACAAAATATGATATGCATGATGATCTAATGTATAACATTCCAAATTGAAAATTTGGGATGTTACATGGGCGATGTGGTAATAACAAGCGGCGCAATCAATCCCCCCGGCTGAATCGATCGGGATCACTGTTGGACAACTCCTCGATATCGAGCCCATGTCTCCGACTAGAGAGGAGGAAATAAAACGGAAATATGCCCGGGGCCAACCTTTGGTCAAGCCAGAGGAGGTCCATAAGCTCCCAACGAGAATGTATGAATTGCATCAATGGTACATGGACATTACCAAGATTTCCAATCGAGAGTCCCTCATGGTGAATGTCAACAAGGATCATTACTACCATGAGAAAGCTGTGACCGTTGAGTATTCAAAACTATTTCAGCTATACAATCAAGACGCACTCGACAAATCTATCATCAGTTGCTATTGTCTGTAAGTGATTTCTTTCTGTAATTTAAGTCTCAAGCTAGCTCTAGTGATCATTTTGATCAATCATTACCTGTAATTATCCTCACTATATTCTTTTCTATGGTATTATGCAGGATGAAGATTTATGAAATGAAAAAAGGTGGACGCTATTGCATTGGGTTCATTGAGCCAAATACCATTAATGAATACACATGGAAAATAGATCCATATCACGAAAAAAGTGTAGAGGAAAGCATGCTACAGTTCTTCAAGGAACTCAAATACAATGAAGATATACTACTTCCGTACAACTTCCAGTGAGTCACATTGTCTTGTACTACAAATTCTGTTTTTCCCTACTAGCTAGCTACATGTTTTTGCTTACATATGCCCGCTTAATTAAGACATGCAAACGTGTGTGCATGCAGATTTCATTGGATCTTGTTAATCATTAAAGTTGATGAAGGAACAGTTGAAGTACTAGACTCACTACTTAAGAAAGCAAGTGATTACACCATCGTGAAGGGGATAGTCAATGGGTAATTTCAATCATTATTAACTATATCTCAGCCTATTTAATTAGTTCATCATTTCCTGATAACAACTATTTAATAACCCATTTATTCATTTTCTTTGTTGGCGGGTAGGGCTTGGGCAAAGTTCATCAGGGCCACTCCAGGCCCATGGAAACAAAATCTAAAATGGTTTCGACCCAAGGTAAGTAATTAAGTAGTACTAGCTAGCTGCCATCTCTTTAATTATCATGCTTGATTAATTATTATCTAATCAAATTCCATTCTTGTAATGGCCCTGAAGCAGGCGCCGGGGACTGATCTATGTGCATACTACGTTTGCGAGAACATTCACATGATGGCGTCCGAAAGGAGCAAATCTCAAAGACAGGAGTGGGTATGATATCGATTTTCAGAACACTATTCACAATTTTTACACCATTATCGATATCTAGTCACACAACTAATACACATGCATATTGATCTCCTTCTTAACAGTTCAAAGAGGTGCGGGACAAGCTCCTAGCACAGGACCGCATAGAAGTAATTCAAGAGGAAATAGCGGGATTTTTGCTCGACGAGGTCATAGATCCCAAAGGAGAATACTATTACCCGCTACCGCCCCCATGAACCACTTCCAATTGTTATCGTGCTCTGAAGGCACCAATTAGCTAGGCTAATGCCACTGGCTCCGAAGGCACCAATTAGGAGAAATTGTGTATATATATATGTGTGTGTGTTTGTGTGTATTTGTGAATTAATTAATGATGGTTGTGAGACATTTGATGATATATATATATTATGATTGGTTCTACTAGAAATTCTATTTATATATATGCATAACGTGTACACTATATAGTATCGTAAAATACCAGCAAACGAAAAATAATTAAATGGAAAACACAAAATTAAATGAAAAAGAAATCATAAACCCAAAACCCCCCAACCTTTTAATACCGGTTGGTGACACCAACCGGTACTAAAGGGCTCCCTGCCCCCGAAGCTGGCTCGTGCCACGTGGTTGCCCTTTAGCACCGGTTTGTGCTGAACCTGTACTAAAGGGGGGGGGCTTTAGTGCCTACACTTTAGCACCGGTTACCACACCGGCACTAAAGGGCCTTACGAACCGGTGCTATTGCCCGGTTCTGCACTAGTGGCCCCTGAGACTCTGGTTGTCGTCGAGAACGGCCGCGAACAGAGGATCGTAGTCCTAGGTAATAACCAGACCGCCATTATGTGCAGGTGGTTGTAGCTCCGGTGGCTAGCCGAACTGATGTGTTTGCCGGACTAAAGCGGCAACTAGATGCGGCAGATGCCGGCATTGTGCTTGTCAACAAGAGGCTTGACGAGGCGCATGGTGAGTGATTTTTCTGGTGATTGTCACATAATATGAGCAGCATGATGCCAGTATCTGTAATATGTTGTGACTGCAGATGGGGCTGCCACCGTGGAGGCCCTTCGGGCGGAGCTTGCCTGAGCCCAGGAGCATGTAAGGAGTAGCAATACGACCGCTTTAAAGGCGGCCAAAGAGTTGAGAGCCGAAAAGGCCGCGCATTGCGAGAGCAAAGAGAAAATGGCCAAGATGGCCGTAAAGTTAAAAGACACTGCCGACCGTTGCTAGCTTCTTGAAGAAGAAAACCGGGCGAAGGCGACGGACCTGTTAAAGGCCACGAGAGTGAAGAAGGAGGAGTTGCGTCAAGCCGGGGATATCGCGGCTGGAAAACCCTTCATGCTGCGGAGGAAGTTTGGAGATCCTCAGTATGCCCCTCTGGACCGGCTTTGGAGTTCGGCAGACGCATATCTCAACTTGGCAGCGAGTGCTGTCGATGCGGCCGAATACTTCCGAGATCAAATAGATCGTGAAGTGGACAAGCTATTCCGGTCACAATTTAATGTTCCAGAGCATTCTCTTCCATTGACTGATCAGCTTGCCGAATGGGCCGAGCTGAATAGATTGTCCGGACTCGCCATGAGGTCTGTTGTGGATCATCTGTGGCTGGAAAGGCCAAATCCGAACAGCTATTTTAGTTTGGTGCAGCAGTTCCTTGGTGCGGTGCCGTGCATTAATGCGATGAAGAGGTCGGCGTGCATAGAAGGCCCGCGGATGGCCCTTGCCCGTGTCAAAACATACTGGGCGGAGATGGATGCCACCACTGTCGCGGCGCGGGGTTCGGCCATAGGCCGAGTGGCTGCCGAGCACTATTTTGAAGAAGTTCTTGAAGGCGCTCATTCGATAGAGGCCCAGTGCTCGAAGAATATTATGTTTGAATGACATGTATTCCCATTTTAAAAACAATGCTTTATTAAGTTTATCAAGGCTGTATTTATACTTTTTCCCGAAAGTATTATGATGCCTCCTGTGCGGCCGTTTATGTATATATGTATATAACCTGAAAGATTGCAGTCGTCGGCTTCAGCCCCCACGCATATAATGCGGGGGTGTTCGCAGAAGACGCATGTTCACACTTGATCCAATGTCTCGGTCCATTAAGGAGGTGATAGCGCAGCGAACTAGGCAACCGGACTATAATGCTTTAGGACTTTCTCTTAGCCAGAGGAGTTTGACAGTGGGGCTACTATATAGCCCCTGGTGGCTCCGCACTCCTCCGAATTCGGGGTGCGTACATGCCTGGCCGGGAAATGGCCCTTTGTTAAGGAGAAGGAATCCCGAAGATTCCGTTAGGTCATCGAGTGGTTGACCAATCTCACGCTATATCATGACAGTTAGTTTTCGGCTTTCTCTACTGAGGTGCTCGTCCGGATGAACCAGGGCACAATCACAGTAGTTCTCCTGGTGCCGCCTTACACAATAGAGTGGAACGTAAGGCAGAAAAACACAGGAGCCGGGCAAACCCAACATTTGACCAAAGACATGATTCGGAGCTGATGCATATAAGGCCAACTCGCGACGCCAAACACTCTCTAAGGTATTCGGTCTTTATGGTGTACACCGGGCCTAAACAGTGCCCTTTGTAATAAGCCCCTGGTATCCAGGTACGTGCAATATTCTGACGTGGACACATGCCAATACGTCAGCATCCTTCTCAATTGTACTGAGAATCCGGGGGATGTGTATCAACAAGAGACAATAAAAAAGGGTTTACGCAGGGTCTTAATCTAAAAAGAATCCTTGGAATGGGACCCTGCTGCACGTCTGCGCATGTGCCTCCGTTGTGCCGTATCCTGGACGGGTCTAGCATGATGGTCATCTGTAAAAGAGAGGACATTAGTTGAAAAGTTGTCGTGCAAAAAGGTAGGTTGTACTGAAGAAAATATGTACAGTTCAAGATGAGTAAAGTTGAGCCTAATTTCCAGTTGTTTATGCGCGTTGAGCCCCTTGTATTGTAATAGGGGTATAGCCATCAAACCTGTATCAATTACATATAATTGCGCTGGACTTGTCTAACCGCGTCCGTGGTCTTAACGACCTGTCAGATGTTTCAGTTGGTGAGGCCGTTTAGCGTGCGGCTGCCAAGGCGGCCGCACAGTCTTCCGCGCGCAAGGAGTGCTCAATATTTCCATTTACCGTAATGATGCCGCGTGGACTGGGCATCTTAAGCATAAGAGAAGCGTAATGCGGTATTGTGTTAAAGCGAGCGAAAGCTTCGCGTCCAAGTAGAGCTTGATAGCCCCTTTGGAACGGAGCGATGCGGAAGGTTAACTTTTTGCTGCAGAAGTTATCGGGAAAGCCGAATATAACCTCTTGTAGCAGGGAGCCCATGCAATGGGCTTCTGGGCCTGGCGTTACTCCTTTAAAGGTAGTATTGCTGTGGCTAATTTTTGCTGGGTCTATCCCCATGTTGCATACTGTGTCCTGATATATCAGGTTTAAACTGCTGCCGCCGTCCATGAGAACTCCTGTGAAGTGGTCTCCGTCAATTATTGGGTCTAGTACCAAGGCAGCCCATCCTGCATGCCGGATACTTGTTGAGTAATCCCGATGGTCAAAAGTGATCGGTTGGGATGACCAATGGCAGAATTCCATGGTGATAGGCCCTAGGGCGTGTGTCTCTGGGAGTGCCGCTTTGTTTCTCCCCTTTATTACATGTAACACCTTAACTGTTTTGACTTCTGGTGGGAATTTCTTCTGTTCCCCAGTGCTTTGCTTGTGAGGCTCGTCCTCGTCTTCGCTTGGTGTATCCTGCTCCTTATGTTCGGCGTTGAGCTTGCCGGACTGCTTGAAGACCCAACATCCTCTATGGGTATGATTTGCAGGTTTGTTGGGGGTACTATGGATCTGACATATTTGGTCCAAAATCTTGTTTAGGCTGGACAGTTCGTCTCTATTGCCTTTGGAGGGCGGCTTTTGCTGACCAGGCCGGGAGCTTCTGATTCCGGCGTTTACCGCCGTGCTCTTTGGGCTGTCTTCTTTATTCCGGCGCTTGTTTTTGCTGCGTCGTGATTTCTCGTTTCCGTCCCTGACTTCGGATGTACTTGGGTCACTGGTGCTGCATCGGGCTAATCAGCTATCCTCGCCCGCACAAAAGCGGGTCATGAGGCTTGTTAATGCTGCCATTATTCTCGGCTTTTCTTGGCCGAGGTGTTTGGCGAGCCATTCATCTCGAACGCTATGCTTGAAAGCTGCTAAGGCTTCGGCGTCCGGACAGTCTACTATTTGGTTCTTCTTGGTGAGGAACCTATTCCAAAGCTTTCAGGCTGACTCTCCGGGCTGTTGAGTTATAGGTCCCTTGAAAATTTGCCCGAAAGGCGTCTTCGAGCTCTTCCCAGCTTCCAATGGAGTTTTCGGAGAGGCCTTTAAGCCAGTGCCGAGCTGTCCCTTTGAGCTTGAGGGGTAAGTACTTGATGGCGTGGAGATCGTATCCTCGAGCCATGTGGATATGGAGGATATAGTCCTCAATCTAGACCCCAGGGTCTGTTGTTCCGTCGTACGCCTCTATGTTTACGGGTTTGAATCCCTCTGGAAATTCATGGTCCAGCACCTCATCGGTGAAACATAGGGGGTGTGCGGCACCCATGTATTTGGGTGTACCATGGTGTTCGGATGTTTGTTGTGTTGTATTGCATACTAGAGCGTGCTTGCGTGGCCCGTATATGGATCTGGTTGTGCCATCCTTTTGATGGGAGCCCTCGCGTGGATCGTGTACTGGCTTATGTGCGGCGTCATTTGCCGCTCTGTATTGGCCGTGAGGTCGTCTATCCGACCGGATGGCCGTTTTGTTTTCTAATTGCGGGGGATCTATGGCCTCCTCGTTGAATTCGGGTAGCAACTTTCGCTTCGGGTAGCTCTTGGTGTGACGATTATTGCCGTACTTCACTGCAGTGTTGAGTACTTCACTCCATCTGATTCTGAGTGTGTCTTGTGCAGCTCTGAGCCTTTGCTTTTGCTTTTTCAAACTCCTTGTCGTGGCAACAAGCCTTTGATGGGAATTATGTTGATCCGGGCGCCTGTCCGGTGTGATGTCATCCAGACTGTTATCTTCGAAGGAGTCGGGTTGTTCGGTTTGATTCTCCGTGTTGCCCTGGTCGGGCGATGGTTCACCCTGCTCTATCGCTGGGTCTATATGACCATTGTTTCTGCCGAGGCGGGATTTGGAGCGGTGCTTACGCCGCTGCTTTGACTGCTTCTCGAGGGAACAACCCTTCATTGCGTCCTTCCGTTCCTCGTCGTCGTTTTCTTTGATTGTGTGCACAGTGTCCTGTGGGTAGTGGTTCCTGATCGTCTCCTGCATCATCGTCCATACCGTCGATGTCTTCGGAGTCGAGGTCAAGCATGTCGGTCAAATCGTCGACAGTGGCTACTAAGTGGGTGGTGGGTGGGCAACGAATTTCTTCGCCATCCGCACCCCAATCCTGCCGGACATAGTTTGGCCAGGACTCTCCTGACAAGGAGAGAGACCTTAATGAGTTCAGCATGTCACCGAAGGGCGAGTGCTGAAAGATATCCGGGGAGGTAAACTCCATGATCGGCGCCCAGTCGGAGTCGATTGGCACGAGCGCGGGCGGTTCGGACTCCGTGGCCGGGGAAGGATCCGGTAGTGTGGCATCACGGCTCTCATGAAGGGTAAGGTCGATATTTGGCTCGATCGCCGATGAGTATGCGGCCTCCGTGGTGGGGTCTATCCACCCGTCCATGGATGGTGCAACTGGTTCCAAATTGAGGGTCACAGCGGTTGCCAGCGCGATCTCTTGCACACCGTCTGATGGCAGAACTAAATCATGCTCATTGTGACCGCATGGCGCACTAAGCAGGGGCTCGAATCCGTCCAAGATAAAGTCTCCGCGGATATCCGCCGTGTAGTTTAAGCTTCCAAACCTGACCTGATGACCAGGGGCGTAACTCTCGACCTACTCCAGATGGCCAAGCGAGTTGGCCCGCAGTGCGAAGCCGCCGAATACAAAGATCTGTCCGGGGAGAAAAGTCTCACCCTGGACTGCATCACCATCGATGATCGAAGGAGCTATCAACCCTAACGGCGACGACACAAAGGAACTCTCAATGAAAGCACCAATGTCGGTGTCAAAACCAGCGGATCTCGGGTAGGGGGTCCCGAACTGTGCGTCTAAGGCGGATGGTAACAGGAGGCAGGGGACACGATGTTTTACCCAGGTTCGGGCCCTCTTGATGGAGGTAAAACCCTACGTCTTGCTTGATTATTCTTGATAATATGTGTAGTACAAGAGTGGATCTACCACGAGATCGGAGAGGCTAAACCCTAGAAGCTAGCCTATGGTATGATTGTATGTTGTCCCACGGACTAAAACCCTCCGGTTTATATAGGCACCGGAGGGGGCTAGGGTTACACAAGGTCGGTTACAAAGGAGGAGATATACATATCCGTATCGCCTAGCTTGCCTTCCACGCCAAGTAGAGTCCCATCTGGAAACGGGACGAAGTCTTCAATCTTGTATCTTCATAGTCCAACAGTCTGGCCAAAGGATATAGTCTGGCTGTCCGGAGACCCCCTAATCCAGGACTCCCTCAGTGTCCCTCGGGATAAAGTGGTTCCTGACTTATTTTACCTCCTCTAGTTACAACTCTAACAGCAAAGTCATTCATATTATTATTCATTTCATCAAGCAATTCTCTTTGAGATTTAACAACTTGCTCTAATTGAGTTTGAACCATAGAAGCATGCTTTCCAACACCTCTAACATCATTTGATATTCTAAATAACAAGTCACTCAAGCGAGCAATCATATCAGAATTATATTTCAATTGTTTCATAACATTTGCATTCAAGTGATCTTGTTTTCTAGTGTAGTTTTCATATTCATAAAGGCATTGACTAGGATGCATATTGTGAAGATTATAATTATCATTAAACTTCATAAGAGAATTTACCTCTACCACCTTATGTGGTGGTGTTGTATTAAGCCCATGTATTTCTTCAATTAGAGGTAAATTTTTAACATCCTCATCTTTAATACCTTTTTCCTTCATAGATTTCTTTGCCTCTTGCATATCTTCAAGACTGAGATACAATATACCCCTCTTCTTTGAAGTGGGTTTAGGCAGTGTTTCGCGAATAGTCCAATCATCATAATTTTTAAATATGTCATTCAATAATTCTTCAGCTTGTCCAATAGTTCGTTTCCTGAAAACAAAACTAGCACAACTATCTAGGAAGTCCCTAGAAGCATCTGTTAGTCCATTATAGAAGATATCAAGTATTTCATTTTTCTTAAGAGGATGATCAGGCAAAGCATTAAGTAACTGGCAAAGCCTCTCCCAAGCTTGTGGGAGACTCTCTTCTTTAGTTTGCACAAAGTTAAATGTTTCTTGTAAGGAAGCTTGTTTCATATGAGCAGGAAAATATTTTTCAGAGAAGTAATAAATCATATCCCAGGGACTACCCACACAACCAGGAGCAAGAGAATTGTACCAAGCCTTAGTGTCACCCTTTATTGGGAAAGGAAATAATTTGAGAATAAAATAGTAGTGAGTTTTCTCATCATGAGTAAAAAGGGTGGCTATATCATTCGACTTAGTAAGATGTGCCACCACAGTTTCAGTTTCATAACCATGGAAAGGATCAGATTCAACCAAAGTAATTAACTCTGGGTCGACGGAGAATTCATAATACTTATCAACAATAAAGTTAGGTGAAGTAGCAAACTTAGGATCACATTTCATTCTAGCATTCAGAGATATTTCTTTATACTTGTGTAATAATTTCTCTAGATCATCTCTATCATTCCAAGCAAGAATATCTCTAGTTGTTTCTTCACTCATGCCATAACCTTCCGGTACCTTAGGCAATTCATATCTAGGAAAACTAGTTCTAGCTGGTGTTTCAAGAGTTTCAGTTTCAAGGTCATCATCATATTCAACAACATCATGTTGTATAACCCTAGCAATTTGTTTATCAAGAAATTCACAAAGTGGCACATCATCATTATCAAGCAAGGTACTAGCATCATCATAAGCATCATTCATAGTAGAAGTAGCATCATCAATAACTTGCGACATATCAGAATTAATAGCATGTGCTGGTGTTGGAAGTTTACTTATAACAGAAGGTGAATCTAAAGCAGAACTGGATGGCAGTTCCTTACCTCCCCTTGTATTTTAGAGAAATATCTTAGTCTTAGCATCCTTCAAATTCTTCATAGTGATAATATGATAATAATCCCAAGTGACTCAACAAATATAGCTATGCTCCCCGGGAACGGTGCTAGAAAAAGGTCTAGCGCGGTGGGTTGCGCCGAGGGGCTACGCGTATTGGGCCGAGGGTGACATCATGACGAGGAGGTGGCAGAGGCGTTGCGTGGACTACGTCGCCCACAGTAGGCGGCGGACGAGGAAACGAGAGGGACGGTGTAGGCGAGCCCCCAGCTGCACTGACTATCTTACCGATGCGGTCCAGCCAATCTCCGTAGAGGCCATCAACGCGCCATGAGTAGCATAGCCTGCGCGTCGCGGGCCCTCGACGAGTGTAGGATGATGAGCCGGCCGGAGTGAGCGACGGGGTGGCGGTACGTCCGTCCCGCCAGACGGAGGGATGCCGCGACGAAGCTTGCTGCTTGTTCCCCACCGAGCCGATGATGACATTGGCGGCTGGTGATGGTGAACAATGGGAGATGCGCGCGGTGAGAGTGGCTCGACGCTCAGCGCTGTCTTGGCGAGCATCTGCCATGGAGATGACGGAGCAGCGGCGAGTCGATCGATGGAAGAGAGACTTCGATGCAGACCTACCTGGAGTGCCAAATGTTAGATTTTGGGCTCCACAGATCCTTGAGAGGTTTGAACACTTGGGTGCATACGAAGAACTCCTACTCCCCGAATTGCCATCCCAACGATTCCACGGCTTGACTCGATGAACCCAAAGAATGAGAGACACAAAGATATATCCTGGTTCAGTCCACCTTGCGGTGTAATACCCTACTCCAGCTTTGTGCTAGATTGCCTCGAGGGGCTGAGGATGAACTAGTACAATGGATGAACAACCTCGGGAGGTGAGGTGTTCTTGAGTTCGATGAGCTAGTGGGAGTGAGGATGGTCAGAATGATCTGTCCCCCTCAGGGTGGAATGGATCCGATCCCACATACCCCGCTATGGTGGTGGCTAAGTCCTATCTATAGTGGCCTTGGTCCTCTTCCCAAATGTTAAGCGGGAAGGGATCCCACAATAGCCAAATTCGAAGGGAGACAACTAGTACAAGTTATCCTGACAAAAGTAGTCTTCGCCTGCAAAAGGCTCTAGTGGTGATGCTGATGTGGGCTCCATGATGACCTCCGTCCTGCCGTCCTGGTGGTCTTGGTCTTCTTGCACAGATATGGAAACATTTGCTTGATTCCTTAGGACTCTGTGCCTGCGCTTGCCCCCTTAGCACCAAAGGGGAAACTGGCATGCTGGCGCCCACCTGGCCTTGGTCGTCATGGCTCACGTCATGTGAACCTCGCGAGGTGCGCCTTGCCTTGATATCTCCGCTCCTCGAGAGCCATCCTAGTGAGCCACCCCCCCCCCCCCGCCCCCGCCAGTCTGAACACCGCATATGGACTTCATCCGAACAACGTCGTGACATGGCCCAATATAGAGGCACCGCACACCCCCTATGCTTCACTAATGAGGTAATGGAGCACCAGTTCCCAAAAGGGTTTAAACCCGTGAACATTGAATCATACGACGGCACTACTGATCTCGCAGTATGGATTGAAGATTTTTTTCCACATTCACGTGGCTTGCGGTAAAGATCTACATGCCATCAAATACCTTCCCCTAAATCTTAAGGGGCCAGCTCAGTACTGGTTAAATAGCCTCCAGAAAACTCTATCAGTAGCTGGGAAGACCTGGAGGATGATTTTAGAGAGAACTTGCAAGGCACCTACATCTAGCCTCCGGATGCCGATGAGCTAAGTTATATTGTCCAGCAAACCGGAGAGTCCGCCCGAAAATTTTGGACTAGGTTCCTCACTAAAAAGAACCAGATTGTCGATTACCCGGACTTCAAAGCCCTAGCGGCCTTCAAAAATACCATTCGCGACAAATGGCTTGCCCGACACCTCGGCCAAGAGAACCCGAAATCCATGCCAGCCCTCACGGTACTCATGACCCACTTTTGCGCGGGTGAACACAGCTGGCTAGCCCATATCAATAATAATACAAACGATCCTGGCACTTCCGAAGCTAAGAATTACAACGGCAGGCCCGGACGCAACAGATGCAAGTGCCGCAGCAATAATGACAATACCAACGACATGGCAGTCAACGCCGGATTCAACGGCTCCAAGTCTGGTCAAAGGAAGAAGCCATTCAAAAGAAATAGAGAAGGCTCATCCAGCTTGGACTGAATACTCGATCGACCCTGCCAGATTCACGGCACCTCCGATAAGCCTGCCAATCACGCCAACCGAAGTTGTTGGGTCTTTAAACAGGCAGATAAGTTAAATACCGAACATAAGGAGAAAGGGTCGCCCAATGAGGACAATGACAAGGAGCCTGGTCAACCGAACATAGGGGGACAGAAGAAATTTCCCCCCGAAGTCAAAATAGTAAATATGATATACGTCACTCATATCCCCAAGAGGGAGCACAAGCGTGCTCTTAGAGACATCTACGCGGTAGAGCCGGTCGCCCCTAAATTTAACCCATGGTCGGTCTGTCCGATCACCTTTGATCGTAGAGACCATCCGACCAGTATCAGTCATGGAGGTTCGGTCGCACTAGTCCTCGACCCAATCATCGGTGGATTCAACCTCACACGAGTCCTCATGGACGGCGGCGACAGCCTTAACCTGCTCTACCAGGACACAGTCCGCAAGATGGGTTTTGATCCGTCAAGGATCAAGCCCACCAAAACTACCTTTAAAGGAGTAATACCTAGTGTAGAGGCCCGTTGCACAGGCTCAATCACATTGGAAGTCGTTTTTGGTTTTCCGGACAACTTCCGAAGTGAAGACTTGATCTTCGACATCGTACAGTTCCGCAGTGGCTATCAGGCACTGCTCAAACAAACAGTGTTCGCTCTCTTCAAAACGGTCCCGCACTATGCTTGTGTCAAGCTCAAGATGCCCGGACCACGTGGTGTTATAATGGTTGCTTCCTCTTGAGCATGCGTGGGTTCTCCCTTGAAGAGGATAGGGTGATACAGCAAAGTAGCGTAAGTATTTCCCCTCAGTTTTTGAGAACCAAAGTATCAATCCAGTAGGAGCACTACAAAAAAAGACACATCTGTGACATTTTGGGCCGAACGAAATTTTTTTCTGTCATAGATATGACACATCTATGACGATAATTGTGACAAAACCCGGTATCATCATAGATGTGGTGGGCTCCTACTTCTATGACAAAAAATCATGACAGAAAATGGGCTTTTCGTCCTGGGCGGGCCGGAGACGCAACTGCATGACATTCTTTGGGCCGTCCATGATGGAAAAACCCATGGTAGAAGCGAGGGGGAGGAAAATTTCAGGGAGTTCCCGGTTAGGGTGGGAGGTCGGGGCCCGGGTGATACGTGTTTCTCTCGTACACGTACGCGCATGTGTGCGAGGCGTTGGCTCTAACTGAACCCGAGTGAGGCATTGGGCTCTAACTGAACCCGAGCGATTGCACTGCAGGCTACGCGTTACTGAACCCGAGCGATCGATCGATGGCTGTTAACTGAACTCGATCGAGCGATTCCTTCGCTACTGCTGCTAACTGAAGCCGATCGATGCTGCCTCTGGATGAACAGTGAGTGTTGCCAGGGGGGGGGGTTGGATGAACAGTTCCCGGTGGGGGTGGATGAACAGGACCCCGTGGTGTTGCCTCTGGATGAACAGGACCCCGATCGATTGAGCCGGTTGGGGCTGGATGAACAGGACCCCGTGGAGGGCTGGATGAACAGGACCACCCCGTGGAGGGCAAGATGAATAGTAGATGGTGGAGGGCAGGATGAATAGTAGCCCGTGGAGGGGTGGTTGAATAGGAGCCTGTGGAGAGGGCTGGTTGAACAGTAGCCGGTGGAGTAGCGCGCGGTGGAGGCTGGATGAATAGGAGCCCGTGGATGAACAGTCGCAGGTGGAGGCTGGAGGAGGTCGACGGTGGATGAACAATAGCTCGTGGAGGCTGGAGGAGGTCGACGGTGGAGATGAACAGTATCCCGTGGAGTCCTGTTTTGCGGTACGCCACACCCCTCCTGATGAACAGGACCGCCGTTTCGACCGTAGCGCTCCAACACAAGTCCGTTTCGTCCGTTTTGCGATACGCCACACCCCTCCCGATCAACAAGACACCGTTCCGAATGTAGGAGGTTTGTTTCCTCCGTTGTGCAGTATGCCAGGCCTCATTTCCATCGCCTGTTCCGTCCAAGCCCTCCCGATGAACACGACCACACATTCCGTTCCGACCCAGCCAGTTGGCTCCCACGCGTTCTGTTGCCTCCCCATGAACACGACGCATTCCGTTGCCTCCCCATGAACACGACGACGACGTTGTTTCTCCGTTCCGACCCAGCAATGTACACGAGCCCTGGCCGTGCGTATGCGCGAGTAGGCGTTCGAGACCCCGCCCGTATGTACACGTACATGGCCGTATTTTCTTTCTTGCACCCTGGCCGCTGTACGTACGTGCACATGCTACGTGCGCACCTCTACTATGACACGTGCGCACCTCTACTACGACACGTGTGCGCCTCTACATTGACCAGTATGTACGTACACGTTCGCGACTAGAATGACAATGCTACGTACGCTTCGACCAGGTGGGTCCTGACTGTCAGGCACTTCCTTACCTGCGAAGATGTAGCTGGTGGGTCCCAGCAGTCAGGGGGCGAATCATTTTTTTTTTGCCCGGACGCACTTCCTTGCATGCGAAGATGTAGCTGGTGGGTCCCAACAGTCAGGAGGAAATGTTTTTTTCGCAAAATATAGTGGCCCGTCCGGTGGGTCCCAGCTGTCGGGTGGAGGAATCATTATTTTCCGTGTAATAAGGAGGCACTTCCTTGCCGCGGCCCTGGACCCAACTGTCAGCCTCTCCACGTACAGTACACGTCCGATGGAAGTTGTTCCTTGACCACGTTGACCACACCGCGCCGAGAGCACCAGGGCGGTGGACGACGGTGAGTCCTAGGAAGGGGACAACATGGAGGTAGGGAAGACTCGACAGTTGTTTCCCACGCGGAGGGGAGTACGACTATACGATGGTTTACTAGTTCGTCTGCCGCCGCCGGAGAATAACATCAGGTGTGGGTGAGTAGAGGGATGGCTAGGCCAGCGATGGGAGTATGGTCGGGCGGTGAGGCCCACGCAGCAGCACAGCCGGCCGCGAGGAGGAGGGAGCAGGCAGTCCCGCCGGCGCTTGTTTGAGCGGCTGGAGCAGGAAGAGCAGAGATTGAAGAAGCACGATGGCCGTTGGATGGACATCCAACAGTCAGTGCTTGTGTGTCAACCTTTTTTTAGGAAAGCCTCAAATCTATGGAAAACAACATACGACCCATCTGCCATTATTTCTAATAATTTACAACCCATTTGCTAATTCTTAAGGTTTTTTTGGAGCCCATATTCTTTTTGTTAGCATTACAGCCCATATTGTGGCAACGGTAAAAAAATTATACAAAATTTTGCATATTTCGGTGCGGTGCAAACTGTTTTTATCCTGAAATTTCTACTCACATTCAAGCTGATTTTAAAAATAAATGTATATCAATATAAAATCCAACAAATTCTCCACGCATAAAAATTAATGTAATTTAAAATCTTGAAATGAAAAAAAGATATTTGAAACTAATTGCTGGTTTGACGTGTTTTAAAAATGTACAACCCATTTCTCATTACTGATGGGCCATTTTCTCAGCCAGCCAAATGAAAGCTCTCCTCGTCTTGAAAGATTTGCAGCCCAACAGGCCTGGCAAAGCGACATACTTGGCAAATCACAAAAGACTGTGTTGTGGCCGTGGACCCAGCTGTCAGCCCCTCCATGTACAGTACTCTTCCGATGGAAGTCGTTCCTTGACCACGTTGACCACGGCGCGCGGAGAGCACCACGACGGTGGACGGCGGCGAGGCCTAGGAAGGGGACAACGCGGCAGTGGAAGCCCGCGCGGAGAGGACTACGAGGGTTCACTGGTTTGGCTGTGGTGTGAGGCTGCCGTCGCCGCAGGGCCTCGCCAGCGGTGGGAATAGTAGGGGGTGGTGAAGCCTCTGCGGCAGCACAGCCGACCACGGGAGGCAGGAGCATGCAGCACGACTGGCGCTGCTTTGGGCGGCTGGAGCAAGAAGACCAGAGGTTGAACAAGCACTATGGCCGTTGGATGGACATCATACGGTCACTAGAGCTAGAATCGTTCATATTGACTAAGTTGACAAAGCCCTTTGTCCCCGCCAACTTAGTAGGCCCACAACTCAGCCTCCCAGCGAGGTGGGTCCCAGCTAGCCGGGGGAGTATTCATTTTTTTGTGCGTAATAAGGAGGCACTTGCGGTGGGTCCGAGCTGACAGCGGGGGGAACATTTTTTTCGCGAAATACGGTGGCCCGTCCGGTGGGTCCCTGCAGTCAGGGGGAAATGATTTTTTTCGCAAAATACTGGTGGCCCGTCCGGTGGGTCCCTGTTGTCAGGTGGAGGAATCATTATTTTGCGCGTAATAAGGAGGCACTTCCTTGCTGCCGCCGTGGACCCAACTGTCAGCCTCTCCACGTACAGTCCATGTCCGATGGAAGTCGTTCCTTCCACATTGACCACGCCGCACCGAGAGCACCAGGGCGGTGGACGACAGCGAGGCCTAGGAAGGGGACGACGCGGAGCCGGTGAAGACGCGGCAGTGGATGCCCACGCGGAGAGGAGTATGAGGGTTCACTCGTTCAGCTGCGGTGTGAGGCTGCCGTCACCGCAGAACCTGGCCAGCGGTGGGAATAGTAGGGGGCAGTGAGGCCTCCATGAGGGCACAACCGGCCACGGGAGGCAGGTCCAGGCGGCATGACCGGCGCTGCTTTGGGCAGCTGGAGCATGAAGACCAGAGGTTTAAGAAGCACTTCGGCCGTTGGATGGACATCGTACGGTCACTGCAGCTAGAATCATTTATATTGACTAAGTTGACAAAGCCCTTGGTACGTCAACTTAGTAGGCCCACATGCCATCTTCCGAAACGGTGTGCCCTAGATTCAGGGGGAGGAATCATTTTTTGGGCGGGTGAAGCTAGAATATCCGAGATTGAAGAAGAAGCACGACATCTGTTGGATGGACATCCAACGGACACTGCTGCTAGAACCGTGTGTTGACTATAAGTTGACAAAGCCTTGCATACGCGTTAACTCTATCTTTTTTGGGGACGCGTCAACTTAGTACGGCCAGAAGTGTGTGGCAGAGAACTTATAGCCCATCTGAGATTTGTAAGAATGTGTAGTCCAGTTTTGAATTCTAATGGAATTTACTACAGCCCATTTACAGTTTGTTAAAAGTACAGCCCATTTCAACCAAAACATTCAAAACAGAATTCAATAAAATTCCCCACATTTTGATGGGATCCGAAATATTTTTATCCCGAAATTTCTAGTCAGATTAAATACAATTTCAATATAAATTTATATTACGTCAAAATCCAACGAAACATTGCGCTCGCAACAATTAATGAAATTAAAATTTTCAATATCCAAAAATAATATTTTATAAAGTAATCACGTGTTTTGTGCATTTTTTATAATTACATCCAATTTATTATTTCTTAAAGCCCATTTTCCTGTTAAGCCTAATGCATCCCTCCTAGGAAAGATTTGCAGCCCAGCGGGGCGGAGAATAACAACTTGACCTTGCCTAGGTATTCCTAAAAAAAAGTATAGCTGGGCTAGCCATTTTCAGCTTGAAAAAAATTAATATATGGGCTGGATATCTGGCCTGGGCTGGACGGGCCACAATCTGCCCAGTTAATACCTGCAGCGATGTTTTCGTTGTTGCTCAGAGGAGAAAAATTAAAATCTGGGCTAAACATCGAAAAACTTTGCAGTGCTCACACCTCAAAAACACAAATACTGCTCGAGCTGCTTGGTCCCAGTTGTCGGCCACTTCTTGTGCAATTCTCTCATTTATTGACTACTACTACATAGGTTGACAATGGTGTGGGACCATGATGTCAGGAAACCTGGGGGAAGCAAAATAAATAACTCCAGCGAGCGCTTCCACCTGTGCCTCGTTGTCTCCCGTGGAAACCCCTTTCCTCCCTTTTTTTTGCTCGGGCAAGGACCAGTGCATGCAGCACATCCATGCGGTTATTAGGCAAGAAATAAAAGCTCTTTGCATGCAATGAATTATGATGGCCTGCATGGGTAGCTAATAAGGCATCCTCTTAACTGCTGCGATTAAATGTTGTGTTTAGAAGAGAGAAATATTCTTCTTTTCCACCAATCTGCTTGCACCTAGGTCGTGATGCACCTTCTAATATGACTTATTCACCTAGACGGAGGGAGTATAGTTTTATACATATATATATATACACATATACATATATATATATATATGTAATAAGGAGGCACTTGCGTACGTGAGGCTATGGACCAGGTGGGGTCCCCATTGTCATCCTCTCCAAGTAAAGTCATCTCCTCGCCCGCGCGCACTTTCAGCACGAAACAGTCAGCGCCTCCCGCCCCGCTTCCCAGTGCAGGCGATTGCTCCTCCTTCAAACGACACAAGTGTCGTCCGTCCGTCCATCTGCCGCCCACATTAATGATACGCGGTTGCCGAGGCGGCTACTCCGGCGCCACACGTCCGTCCCTCCGCCAGCCCACCATTGCTATATAAACTGCTGCGTCAGCCAAAGCCGCTGTCATCCGCATCCATTCCCTTTCTCCTATCCACACCACTACTGCCCACCATGGCTTCCTCGTGCTCCAGTGCTCTTCAGGACAGGCGGACGATGGACCACAAGGAGATGGCATCCATTGCTGCCGACCGGCTCGCCGGCAGGCATCCAGAGGACGACGACGTCCCAATGGAGAACATGGTAGTAGACGATCCGGGCTAACCCCCTCCTCCGCGCCATCCTCGCCGGTGCATTTCACCATGACCATCGGCGAGGCCGTGCCCAATATATGGACAGTGTGAGGCAGATGCGTCAGGAGCAATTCCGGGAGGCGCAGGCCGATGCCGCCTACAACCACCATCTCCTCCAGAAGCATCTGCAGGCGGAGGAACAGATCACCGCGGAGAGGGCGGAGCAGGAGGCGCCGCTCGACTCATACCGCTCCGCCCGCAAGGGCCGCCTCGAGCGCTGGCGGGAGCGCATGCGGGTGGCGAAGGCTGCGGCCGCCTACAAATAGGCTAGCAAAGAGGGTGATGAAGTGGGTGAGGCGCTGTTTGGCGAGAGGGCAATGCCGGCTCCGACGAGGCCCCACCCTGCCTTCAACGCGGGGAAGGATTTCCACCGCTCCGCTGAGGCGCCGCCCGCCGGCAACGAGACAGTGGACATCGCCGGCTCCGCCGAGGCCCTGCCCCGCAGCCAACGAGACCACGCCACACAGAAAACGAGGAAGAGTAGAACACGGTAGGTCGCAGCCGCTCGGGTCAATAAGGCCACCGATGCTACCCTCCTGTTGAAGCCAAGCTAGGCGGGTTGACCATTGATGGCTAGTTAGCTTCTTGGTGGCGACGTGGAATCGGGGAGTTCTAATGGAGAATAACGCTGCTTCTACTTAACTGCTGGTGCAGTTGGCTGACTGACACGTGGGCCCAATAGGACACTTGTCAGTTACGCGACTGCACCTGCAGTTAAGTCACTGAAGCTTCTGTTCGGCTCAGCGGGACACATGTGGGTAGCTTCGGTTAATTAATTACACCTCCAGCGCACCCCTTTTTAGTTGAAGAATGTATGAAATGTAATGAAATCTGGCATGTTTATATGAAATCCGACCGTGTATGAATGAATTTATTTTGATTAGTTTGAATTCATGTATCACTGGCATTGGATGAACATGCAAAACAATATGTACTAGCATTATTCCCAGGGTGATCACCTCGTTTGCAGCAGTTTCACATGTACTCCCTCCGGTCCTTTCTAGTCTGCATACAAGTTTTGTCTGCAGTCAAAGTATCTCTACTTTGACCAATCTTATACAAAAAAGTATGCACTTTCACAATGTGCAAAGTAAAAAGGAACAGAAGGAGTACAAAGAGTTTGAGCAGATTTTTAGCGTTTATGTACATTGCAATCAAACACATAGGCCTGGCAATTCATAGAGAACATTCAAAACAATCGATGATTATGCATCTCAGCGACTCACATGTCAAAGGCAATATTTACTTCACAACTAAAGAATAAAGAAAAAATTGATCGACACTGCTGACAGCAAGGGCGTCCCATTCGAAAATATCAAACGCATGCCTTGCTAAAATCAATGAGCAAAATTTGACAAGGTTGTCCCATTCCAAAATATCAAATGCCTATGATTGTGGAATGAGCAGGGTTTACCATCAGTTCGAACATTGACATGGCACCTCGTGCTAAATAAACCAGCTGTTCTTTTTGTGCAGTTCCACCAAAATCAACCAAATTCGCGCGTAGCTTGTATGATTTCGCCCGTATATGTTGCAACGCCTTGAACTTATCGGCACCTCCTTTGTTGTGGTGGAAATGAATGATTCGATGTATTCATGAACATTTTGTGCAGGTCCCATTGAAATCAAGCTAAGCACCCCTGTTTGCACAAATACAAAAAAGTGATTAGTATAGAGAAAACTGTACTATGAATTGACAGTTTCAACAGGCACATACATGGTCCATGTAGAGCACACTTTTAGAAAAATGGAACTCACCAGAAAGAATCCTAGAAAAATATTGTACTCGCGCATCACAGCAAAAAAATGGAGATTTTGTCAGTCCTTCTGAGCTGAAGTTAGTTTGGTCTTGTGGGGAGTAATGTAACCATCCTTCAACTGCTCCTTCTGATGATTAGATAGACAGGGCTTCTTCATCCTGGCATAATCGGAACTAGTCACCTCACGTACTCCATATTCTTCTTCAGAGGAAGATGATCCTGTTGTGCAAAGACAAGAGGACTACTAAATGCTAGCATCACTGTTTGCTCAGAAAAAAGGGAAGGAAATATTTAAAATAGCACAGATGAAGCACTTCTCAAGGACAATACCACTTTTTCATGACAGCACCGGGAGTTGATTTTTTTCTTCCCCTTGTTCTTCCCCTTCATCACTTGGTTCAATAACAAACAAGCTTCGCCTTCAATGTAAGATTTGGCATGTCAATTAGGGAGCACAAGTATAGTACTAAACTTAATTTTCTGATGAAAGTGGCAAAATACAGGCCACCCGTTGTCAAATATCCTTATCTTACCTCAATGGGATATTACGGTGCACATACAGATTGGAAGTCTTGTCTCCATTTGTGCAGTTCACTAAAAACAAGAAACATTATCGTACAAGTAGCACAACATATGAATGCACACTGCAGAATCATGTGAAAGAAGGCTAGTACTGACCTCTCATGATGCGGAATTCAAACAACTCACAAGAAGAAGAGCTGAACCAAATTCGCCTTACCGGATAGGAAGTAAGATCTCCTCTTGTGCAGTTCCACTAAGATCAAGCAATCAAGCAATGTTGTCGGTGTGACATTTTGGTTCAACTGCAGAAAACACTCTTAAAACAAAAGTGTTTTGTGTAGTGCAACAAAAGGTCACAATGGCAACGAGGTAAAGCAGGTAACCCTGTTTACACAGAGGTGCAAAGGAAACAATTAGTGGTCAATAACAGTGGATGACACAGAAGCCAACAAAAAGAAGCATCTACCTTATCTAAATGGGAAAGAAAGCAAGACAATAGCATTTCTCAAACGGTGGCATTGATTAATATTAACATAGAGATTATATTAACAATAAAATTCGTTAAACATGTAATTTTCTTTTAACTGTGGCATTGCATCAATTTTCCAGCGGCATTATTAGAGGGTGTTTGTTTACAGGGACATTTTGGTGTAGGGACTAAAAAAACTCTGTGCCAGTGCCATCTAAACCAAAGAGGAGGGACTTTTAGGGACTAAAAGTGGGCATTTGGAACTAAAGAAAGAAGACCCTGAGGGAGTCTTTTTGGGACTTTTTCCAGCAGTTGCCCCTACCACGCATCACACCTTGTCTCTATTAGTTCATTACTAGGGGTAACATGGTCTTTTAGCATGTCATTTAATAACCTCTAGTCCATGTTTAGTCCCTGGAACCCAGCAAGTAGGGACTAGGGAGTTTTTAACCAAACAAGGGCTTAGATTAACAACAGCTAATGAGTTGCACGGGACAGTGGAAACAACAGCACCATGTGCATCTACCGATGTACTGTGGTCATGCACAGTCTGTTGTAGCAAAGAACAAGCAACCAAGGAGCATATTTGTGTTGGTCCCAGTTTTGTTTTCTTTAGATGCCTTTCCCTATGTGAGCGCAGCAAATCTAGTCCTGCTGAAACTCTACAGCCTTGTCCCTTCCTTTCCTTTTTGAACTAGTACTTTCGCCCCTTCCTTTCCTCTTTGAACCACATCCTAGATTTATGCGATACAACTTTCCCCACTATTTTCCCCCATTCCTTTCCTCTTTGAACCACGTCCTAGATTCATGCTATATACAACTTTTCCCACTACTTTCCCCCACTCCTTTCCTCTTTTAACCACGTCGTAGATTCATGGTATACATGCAGCTAGAGCAATGCATGTGGAGTAAGTAAATTATACCTTAAGGTTCTTGGGGCGTGGTTCGGTCGGCGACGGGATGACAACGAAGAAGAAGGGGTCGGAGGCCCTCCCGCGCCGCCGCTGGGTGGAAAGTGAACAGCTGCGCCGGTAGTCCCTCGCTGACGGCGACAGCGTTAAGCCTCCTTCCCTTCCTGGCGGACGGATCCTGCCGGCTCTTTGAGAAGCAGTGAGGGGAGAGAGAGGCCAACGAAGTCTTGTTTAGATCTGGAGAGGGCGAGAGAGTGTGAAGAGAGCAACTACAAGCGATGAGGCTCCAGTGGGAGAGGGCGAGAGAGTGAGCGAACAGGCTAACCAGCTACACAACCCTCCCGTTATGTTCAACGAGAGGGAAATAACATTTTATACATTCCTGCATTTGTGTGACAAGCATGCCGTGTTTTTTGTGTGTGTGTGTGGGGGAGTCATTGGGATTTCAATCATAATCGTGTCATGTGGCTTTGGTGGTAAGACTATCAATAGTGGTGCAGAAATAATGCAGCCTTAGTCACCTTACCTCTCTCCACGTAGTATGTTGGGTCCCACCAGTCAGAGGGTGAAACAAAAAAATTAATAAGAAAAACTAAAAGCGCCAGCGGTGTATCTTACCTCACACGTCTCGCTACTGCTCGGGAACACTATCCAATTGATCCCTCTGTTTGCTCACATACTATTTTAAATGAATCCTTATTATAACATGCACACAAATTTTGGCCACTTGTATTCGACTTAAGTCAGTGTGCCACCGTATCTCGTATACTTACTACTCCCTCCATCTAGGTGTAATAAGTCATGTTAGAAGGTGCAACGGGACCAAGGTGCGTGCGTGCGTGCATGTGTGTGTGTGTGGGTGTGTGTGTGTGTGTGTTTAACACCATGTGTGTGTCAGAGAGAGTGACAGATCGAGCTACTCCTACAGAGAGATGTTGTGTAGTGTACGATTTTAGCCGCGAGAGTCGGTGCATCCTCTCGTTTCCGGGCGTGTCCGGTAGGGACATGCGGAGCCGCTCCAAAGCCCATCCATTGCCCGCGCGCGCTTCCCGCCCGAAACGGTCAGCGCCGCTCCAAAGAATATTTTCCCATTCATGCCTGGGCAGAGCGGACGCGACCTCTCACTGGCGCAAGAGTGATGGTTGCTTCATCCGTCCAACTTACTGTTGGGTCTATGTGATTTGACGGCTCATTGGTCTTTATTACTAAGGTGGTAGGACTGCTGGATGTCCCACACTTTCGGTGAAAGGAGGTATACTACTACTACTATATTACAATTTTCTCCATTCTTACAGCAGAGGCGTGCAAGAGCATTGAAGACACGCAGGCTTAGTGATTACATGGCCCACCTCACACTACTATCACCGTGCGACATCTAACTCTTTACATAGTACTCCCTCCATTCCTAAATATTACTAGATGAGTCCCCGCACATTGGCGCGGAACAGCGGTATATCTCTGTGCGCAAAATTATCGATTTCACAGAACAAAAAAAACTCTATAACCGCATGGCAAATGTGGTAACCAAACTAAATAGTCTCCCATAATCATTTAGATCATCCCACTTAAGGAAAAAAGATCAGCCAACTCCTGAACTCCTACTTCATAATGGGATTATATTTTTCTTTTTGACATCTTAATGGGACTTAAAAGCTCACTTACATGCATGCTACCGGTGCATGCTTGCATGCAGACATGTTTGATGTGATTTAAAACCCACTCACATGCATGTGGCACGGTATTTCTACATGCTTGCATGTGTCTTAGTGAGGAGCCTCTCAACGTCAAGATCAGACGGCTATTATGGACTGATTTACTTGATCTAACGGTTACATCAATTTTGATGACGTGGCTCAAGGAGAGGATAGAGAATTCCTAGTGGTGGGGGCTAGCTATTACTAGTAGATATAAGTCTTTGTAGAGATTCCACTACATAAGGAACAAAATGAATGAATCTAAACTTAAAATGTATCTATATACATCCGCATGTGGTTCATGGTGAAATCTCTACAAAGACTTATATTTATGAATGGAGGAAGTACTAGTATAATACGTACTGTAATTTATCAGCGAGATAAATTTGTACAATGCTATGAGCCTTCCAGCTTCTGTTACATGTATCTTGCGTCCAAGGTTGCCCGTTGCAACATTTTATCAAATACAAAGTAGACTAACATGCATGCTATTGCATCTCAATGATTGATAGATCATAGCAAATATGTACTCCCTCCATTCCAAAATAAGTTTCTCAACTTTGTGCAAACTTTAGTACACAGTTGTACTACTACTAAAGTTGACACTTTTTTTGGAACAGAAGCAGCTAAAGAAAAACCAATCCATGCAGTCCCTAGCCCTTGAACCGTGAACCCTGACCAGGCTTCAATTTGCTGGCAACGTTCGAGCTTCCTAATAAATGAAGTTTGCAACCTTTTGACCATCAGATCATTTTGTGCAGTTTCACTAAAATCGAGATGAGCATCCCTGTGGCAAAGAAATTGAACAAGCATGATTAGAATAAGATTAGTGGGACTAGTTGATGAGACATAAACTCATCACAAAATATATTACGTAGAAGCCAGTAGAGGTATGTGCGGGTTAAAGAAGTAGACAAATATCCACAGGGGGTGATGTGGGCAGCTGGAGCAGTGGTGCAAGCCGACTGTAAAGGGAGTTGTACATGAGGGACGTAGCTCAACTTTGAGGAGGGGGCATGAGGCGGCAACTGCCCACGTCGCGGCAGTGAGCAAGGGACAAAGGCAACATCACCGGCTTTGTGAGAGAGAACTGTGGGGACCCCTGATGGGTACGTGCCGATAGTGGGTTTTCACCGTCGGTGACGGCCATCGCATATACACTAAGCATCCATCCCTTCCCCAAGCGGACGTGATCCGCCGGGATGTTAGAGATGTGGCCAAAGTCGTTTTGTGCGAGAGAGTGTGAAGAGCGCAACCCCAGCAAGCAACCGTGTAGGCTGGCTCGTCCTAACTATGTACTCCTTTTCTCTCCATATGAACCTATCATATTGCGTACGTGCCACTGAAGAAAAAAAACTTTATTTATACATGATGCGGCACTTACTACTCGTTCTCCTATAACCTTGCGCTTGGCATCCCCAAAATATTGACCTTGTGATTGGCTCTTCTCCTCTTCGGGAAGTCGAGCAATAATGGTAGTGTAGTATACATCATTCTGGCTATATGAGACCGAACGAATTGCTGCACATCCACCACGTGGGCGAGGGTCGAGGGGCGAGGGAGAGTGCTACATACGGAGCAAAATGAGTGAATCTACACTCTAAAATACGTCTATATACATCAGTGTTTGGAGTATGTACTAGTAGTTCATATTGAAATCTACTAAAGGACATATATCCAAGGTAGTAGGTACGAGGAGTAAACGGAGGGAGCAGTAAATTTTTCTCCTCGTCCCGTGAGCCATCGCGTGCATAGGCGAGGGAGCGGGCGTAAGGCGTAGTAAGCAAGCTTCACCTCATCCCGCGAGCCGCCGCGCCCGTGGGCGGGGGAGACGGCGTACTAAGCAAGCTTCTCCTCGTTCTGTGAGTTGACAGGACACATCAAAAGTACTCCAGTGTATAGAGCCTTGCCTCTAAGGTAGGCCCCACATGGTTTTCCTCTTTTTTTAACATAACGTGTCAAGTCGCAATTTGTTTGTTCACCCATGGTAGACGATCCTCCCTCCACCAAGTGGACAACCAATACACGTGCCAAATTACCACGTGGGCTGCCTTTTTTGTACAGAAATGAGCTCCACCGTGTACCCGTGCGGGTGTGGTTGGGAAAGAGAGGGGAGTACGTGCGCCGTGCACGCACCTCTTCTCTTCGTGCATGTTCCCCACCTACATGGGTGTGTGTGACAGATACAAACCGCGTTCGTGAGCGTTTTTTGTTTTGGGGTGGGGTGGGGTGGGGGGTTGATTTCATGAATTATTTGTGGGAATATGTTTCGATGACATCTCAAACAAAATTGTGCATGCAACATGTGTGAAATGGAGGCCTGTCCATATCATACATAGAGGGTCGGGCAATCCACAAGAAGAGAGGGAGGGGTCATAGCTATCGATAGAGTCAGAGAGAGGATCAAGTGGGTGGGTGCGAGATCGATGAAGAGAGCCATCGAAATTGTGTGTGTACAAGTCAAAGATATAGGGCGACTGGCCTACCGGAACGTTAGAGGGCACACGTCAAGTTTGTGTGTGGCAGGGAGACATGACTAGAGCACTCGATGTATCGGTGTGTGTGGGGGGGAGGGGGTGGTGGGAGGGGTGGGTAGAGGCCTAACTATAGAGGTAGAACGACTCGTATATGTGTTGAGAAGGAGAGACCCAGCTATGTCTTGAGGGAGATCGGTCAACATCCATACATAACTGAAGGACGGGAAATATGATGGGAGAGAGATAGAGGAGAGAGAGAGGGAGAGGGGTAGAGTGCTGGATGGGTGATGGAGTTGCTTCTCGAAGATGGTGGGAGAGGCCTACTAGACAAACTGAGGGTGGAACTGCAATGTTATCAATAAGAGTGGGGATGTGTTTCTGTGTGTGCCTGTGCGTGATAGATCTGTCGGGACGCATCCATGGATGATGAAGGGGAACCATGTGTTTGGTAAGCGAACCTAACTAGATCGGTAGATCAATTGTTGTTTGTCGGAGGAAGGGAGAGACACAACTAATGAGGTAGATCAATTGACGTGTGGGTAAAAACGAGTTATAAGGACCTAGCTAGCTATATGTATAGCGAGAGATCGGTCGGTGTACGTACATTTGTTAGAGGCTAATAAGGCCTAGCGAGACGGATAGACAGGGAGAATGGAGCTAGGAGGTGGTGCGAGAGGCCCAACTACTAGCTAGATAGGGGGAGGAGTGTGCATTTGTGAGAGAGCGATGAAAAGAGGGGTGAGAGTTTACACGTGTGTCTGACCGTATGAGAGACATGAGGCAAGGACACATAAAGGAGGAGATTGAAGGTGTGTTTGTATGTTGTAGGCAGGCATCGCTGGAGAGGTTTATCGATCGGTGTGTGTGAAAGGAGTTGTGGAGTCTCTGGGAGAACGACCTAAAGAAAAAAATGAATGTGCCCGGTAGATAGAATGCCGAGGGAGGGGGAGGGCGAGGAGGGCGTGTGCATGTACGAGAGAAAGATAGTGGTAGCTACAAAGGTTAGAGGATTGTGTGGGTGTAAGAGACTAACAAAGATCATAATTTGATATGAAAGCGGATTCATGTATTTGAATAGGAGACAATAGTGTTTTAAACATTGCATGCATGAATATAGCGGTGATACACGTGCTGTGCACATGTTATACCATAATGTGATAATGCATGGTGTTTGCAACTCACAGCTAAATGCCGAACAATCTAAATCATACTATACATCAAACAATCTCACATTTTATTTGAATTTGTGATAATGTGTGGCGTTTGCAGCTTACAACTAAATATCAAACAATCTAAACGTTACTATATATCGAACATTCTCACATTTGATTTGAATTTGTGGTAATGTGTGGTGTTTGCAACTCACGTCTAAATACTTGTAGGCGTAGGGGGCGGGGCACCATACATAATGTGATAAACACATTATACATATGAGACATGGTTTAGATTATGAAGATCTAGGTAGAGCTAGAAATGTAATGTGCTTTGAAATCAAAATAAAGTGGATTCAAAAAATCTAGTTCGAGTTCATATAGTACACATAGTTCATATGTAACTCGAGACTAATCATGTGGTGTGCTGTGAAGATAATACACAAACGATGGTTTAAATTGACAATAATGATGATTGTAGATCATATTAAAACAGACAAACGAATTCAGGTGATTTGACTTCACAACAATCATTACTGTAGATCTTATTCAAATAGAGAAATGAATTCAAATTTAGTTCATATTGAAGCGGTAGTATGTACGTTTGGAAGGCACTAAAATGTTGATTTGAGTAGTAGGTTGCATGCATTATACATGTAGCGAAATATTTTAATTGAACATAACATGAATTCAAAGTTTTGAATGACATATGTAGGGCGCATTGATTTGGTACAGTACACGTTAGGCTTTTCCAAAAATTTCAACCCGCGCCTTGTTAGCCCGAAATATTTAAGATATGTCTTTGTCTCGTTGTGCTCCGAAAACTATCTCCATCACAACCCACGCCTTGCTATTTTGAAATTACAAGGCACGCGAAAACTCCCACCTCCTGTGAAATCCCGACACGCGAAATGCCCGTGGTACCCCTGAACCGAAAGAACCGCCTCAAATCGGTGGGGGTACTTTCGTAACTTACCTCACATTTCGGACAAGCGTGTCTCTAAGCTATGGTTCCCCACTGCCATCCCATCCGCCCACCCATTCGTACACCGAGGCCGCGAAAACCCGTGACGAAACCCCACACCCTACTCCGTCCACTACCCAGCCGGAGCCTCTTCCCCGACGACGTCATCCACAGCAACACCTCGACGTCCCTCATCCACCGTACCGGATGAGGATCCGTTGTCAATCTCATCATCCCGCTGGTTCAGCCACCCCGTCCTCCACCTCCAAGGAGCTACCCCGACGTTCCCCTCGTCTTTCGCGCCACCTCCATTCCCACACCGCCGTCTTCACCTGTACCACCGGAAGAGCATCATCATCACTGTTTCCTCGGATGAAGCTGCGGCCTAATTGGCGCCACCAAAGAGGTTGTACACTAATCACCGCATTTTCTTCTTGATTCGATCTCACAGTGCTGCCGACGCTCGGTCCCGAGCCGACATGGCGCGGCTCCATCCACGATGGCGTTGCCGGCCACTTCCTCCAAGGCGTCGCTCCCTCGGTGGCGATGTCCACATCAATAGGACTTGCTGCTACTTTAGCTCTCGCTCATGCTGCTGCTCTTCTCTTGCTCTCGGTCCCCTACCTGGTCTGCTCTTGCTATCGCTCTTGCTCGTGCTGCTGCTCTCGCTCTTGCTCTTGCTTGCGATGCTGCTCTGATTTAGCTACACTTCACTCCGATGCCGCCGGGGTGATGGAAGAACCAGCCGCAGCGGGGAGGGGGCTCGCCGGAGAGGTACCCCACTATCTATCTTGGGGTTCAGGATGGGGGCGGTGGTCGCTGGCGGTGGCGGGGTGTTGGCGGGGCGGTGGCGTGGGGATCGCCGGAGAAAAAGCTCGGCACGGGGGGGGGGGGGGGGGGGGGCTAGAGGGATGGCCAGGGCGGCGGCGGACCGGCGGTGGGGAGTGTTTTCGGGGCGGGCGGGGCGGCGCACCGCGGGCGGCGGGGGGCTGATGTTTGGCCGGCTCAGGGGGTGGAGGTTGAAGATGAACCGCAGGCCCTTGATTTCGTATCCAACGACTGCAAAATCAACTGACTAGAGATGAAAAAGTGAGTCGACCGACGTGTAGCCTCACATTGCTAGTGCGTCCAGTTTCGATAGCAAAATTCAGTTTCGACAGCAAAATTCAGTTTCGACAGTTAAGTTTAGTTTCGACAGTTAAGTTCAGTTTCGACAGTTAAATTCAGTTTCGACAGTTAAGTTCAGAGATGAGCGGCTGATGTATTTTACATCTAGCACTTTGTGGTTATGTATTTTACGTCATGTATTGGAGATGCTATTAGAATTCCACTCAGGTTAACGTTGTTCTTTGTCTCTCTTGTCCTGCTTTAGCCTCGGCATCGTACAACTCACCGGAGCTGCTCCAACGACGAAACCCTCCATCACAGCAGAGCAGTACCTCGGGCTCCATCTCCAGACGCCTAAGATCTTCTTCCCCTCCTCCGATAGCCAAGTCAGCCGGAGCATCCTCACCGGCCAACCCAATCACGCCGAGATCGACATGGCTTCGCCAAAGAGGTTGTACACTTGTTGCATCTCTTTTTTACTCTACATGTTATATACATTGTCCACTGAGCACACGGATTTGTTCCTTTAGTGTCTCCTAGAAAGAAAAAATGTAGGAATTTTAATTTTCACTTGTCCTCCTTTTCAAATTCCTATTCATGAAGCACAAGACTAAGAGATAGTAGCATAATAGCATTATAACCGTACATTTTCTTGTGGTTTGACTTAATCTCACCATGCTTCTTTGCATCCTGTGATCTTCCAATTGTTGTTAATCAAACGCCCAGATTGGCAGAAATCATGTGTTCTAAAATTCTCTGTTTTGCACATGCATTCCTATCCTATTCATGTCTATTTCCTATCCCTGCATTGTTGTAATCCTCCAATTCAAACGAGCCCTTACAGAATTACTTCTCTTACAGATAGTTGTCAAAGAAAACCTTGCATGGTATGTCCCGCTCCTGCTGCGCCGTCGTCCACCCGAGCTCAGCTGTTTGAACGACAGAAGGGTCCAGCATAATAGGAATCCGGCCTCCAGACTGTCTTTCGCCGCCTCAGATCTTCTTCCCCGCCGCTGGCATCCATGAAAACTGCACTACCATCATCAACCGAGCAGATGACCTCGAGGACTACACGGGTCTGCAAGAGAGGTCACACTCTTTCGTGTCTGCTTACATTATGCATCACTTAATATTACATGCTACTTTATCGTCATGTTCACTGATTAGACTCTGAGTCAGCTCCAAACTAATGGTCAAACTTGGATTTTTTAAATGGTTGGGGGGTACATATCGGGGCCGCTATCAATAGTATGTATCTAATATCTGGTGAATCTCTGGTGTCTACTATGAGTTTCATGTTGGGTGGGAAACAAACAGTAAAGAAGTCATTATCTGTATTTTTTAACCGAAGCCATTATCTGCCTGCTATTATTGGTTTTGGGTCTATCCACAGGTTGCTACCATCAATCTGGATTTCTGCATACACTCCTTACATAATCTCACTATGTTTTATTCCTATGCATGATAGTTATTGTAAACAATGGAACTGAACATGTAGAGCAAAAGAGACGAGCCTTGTGTGGCAATAAAATTTCATGCAGACGTCGCTCCATGGTAGGCGCAAAGGCAGCCCCCCCTCCATGCATTTCGGATTGTAATCAAGAGGAAGATATCTGTTCTGAGGGGGGTTCAGAAGGAGAAGACAACTCGTATTTACCCCCTGAGGTCTTCGCTCTAACTTGGCATGATGATGTTGGTTATATCATGCATATGGTGTCTTGCATTGCTTACTTTATACATCAAATATGTCATCTTTTTAGTTTAGACATCCTTTGTGCGAATGCCATCTGTTTAGTTTATTCATCGTTTATGTGAATTATGCAATGCCATCTTGTTTAGCCAGGCATCATATATGTGAATTTTGCAATGCCATCCTGCTTAGCCAGTCATCTTATATGTAAATTATATCAGGCCATCCTTTTTTCCGTTACAAATTACATTTGTCAACAATGTTATTACATTCAACTGCTCTTCGTGTGCATCAGCCATTTGACATCGTGATGGCCAATTCTGGAGTGAAAACAAGGTCTTCAGAGCAGACTGTGCTATCTAACATAGTGCATATCTTGCTGGTTACGGATAGCTCCTTAGAGGAGGATTCAGAGACAGATGACCAGTCCTATCCCCCCCCCCCGAGGTGTATGCTCTAACTTGGAAGGGTTATGTTGCTCATATCATGCGTATGGTGTCTGACATTGCTATGTCCTTTGATTAGTTTAGACATGCTTTGTGTGAATGCCACCTGTTCATTGTCTAATTACCATATATGTGAATTATGCATTGCCATCCTATTGCAAGACATTATATATGTGAATTGTACAATGCTATCTTATTGCAAAGGCATTATATATGTGAATTATGCAATGCCATGCTGTTTAGCCAATCATCATGTATGTGAATTATATCATGCTATCATTTTTTTGTATTACGTGTTCCATTTGGCGACAATGTTTGTATATTCAACTACTCTTCCTGTGCATCAGCCATTTGAAGCGGTGATGGAAGTATCTAGAGTGAAAACAAGGTATTCAGAGCAGACAATGCTACCTGCTGAAGCAGACATCTTGCTGGTTACAGAGAGCTCCTCAGAGGAGGATTCAGAGACTGATGACCAGTCCTATTTCCCCCCTGAGGTCTATGCTCAAACTTGGCAAGGTTATATTACCCATGTCATGCATGTTGTCTGGCATTGCTTAGTTTTTACATCATATATGGATTGCCATCTGCTTACTTGCTTACTATATAAATCATATATTTCAATTATATCATGCCATCATGTTTACATAGTACATACACATCATCTATCTGAATTATGGCATGGCAACCCATTTAATAAAGACATCATATAGTTGTATCATCTCATCCTGTTTATTGTCTAAAGTAATCATATTTTGAATTATGGCATTCTATCCGTGAATGTATGTGAATTATGGCATGCCAACCTATTTAATAAACACATTATATAGTTATGTCATGTCATCCTGTTTACATAGTCTCATATTTTGAACTATGTCTTTCCATCTTTTTTAGTTAGCCATCATAATGTGAAAACGTGTCATGCTATCCTGTTTAGTTAGCCATCATATATGTGAAAATGTGTCATGCTATCCTGTTTGGTTAGACAACATAAATATGAATTATTTCATGCCCTCTTTTATTCCGCACTATCCATTGCACCTGTCTATCATACAATGTCTATACTTTCAATTACTTTTCTTGTTTATCAGCCATTTGAATTGGAGAGTGTGATGGCAGTATCTAAGGGAGTAACAACACGGTCTTCAGAAAAGATAGTGCTACCAGTTGATGCAGATAGAACCACGGTTGTACTTGCCCAAGGACCTTATCCACCACACATAACCCAGACTCTCGCAGATTGTACCCCTACCTAGTTGGACAGAGAACCAGCTACACCCCTTGTAACCCCAACCCCGGCAGATATTAACCTAGTTCCAATTGACACAGCACCGTCTCCACCACAGAGCACCCAAACACGAGCAGTTAGTAAGGGAACTGCAGTGCCCAAAGCACGAGGACGACCACTCCGAATCCCAACTCAACGCTTAAAGGAGAAGAAGATTTGTTCTCAGGTTAGGTTCTGTAGCTATGGTTCATACTCCTTTGCTCTTGCATGACTGTATTTACTCATACCAACTATTTTCAAATTTGAAGGACGGAATTGAAACTCCAATGGCGCAACAGGTATGTTTTAAACCTGTTTCTTTAACTGGTTTGCTGTTGTAACCTGCTCTATGTTGATTTCAGTTTCAATTGAATAAACAATTATGTTATCATGTCATGCACATTACAAGTTTTGTTATTGCTCTATAGTTACCCACACTTACATTTTGTCTATTCTGCTTTGTCTTGAACAAATATTATTTGAACTGTGTCTCTATCTTGATTTGGCAACAAAAACTATAATGGTATAGACCATAAAGTGACCATGGTACATAGATATATGTTTGTTTCATGCCGTTATCCTATCCACTTTACTACTAAACTCATTTACCAAAATGAGTTTCATATACAACATGGTAAACATGTGATGTGTCTGCTTGTTTCTCTTTTAGAATGCGGACAAAATATTGGAGAACAGTACCGCGTTATCCAATGGTAAAGGAAGTATTGCATATAAGGTTCAAGATAGTGAGACATCCCTGTTGGTCTCCAAGAAAGCTGATAAAAACTATCTTGACGACAGTGAGGGAACCCAAAAGTCCTATCTTGATGTAGTGTTCGAGTTACTGGCCACTACTGCTGGCACAAGCTCTTCGAACTCGCTCCTGAATCAGTTCGTCTTCTTGAGTCTCAACTTCAAGTTGAAAGACATCGATCAGATGTGCTGCGACAGGAAGCAGAAGGACTGAGGAAGTCCCTGCAGAATTCAGATGCATATTTTCTGGTGCAACAGCAAGCGCTGGAGGATTTAAGCGCCAAACAAGAGAAAGTTAATAAGCTTGCTAAGCATCTTGCCAGCATTATGGGTACCCAGGATATTGTTTCTTGAGATCTTCTGAAGTGGTTTCAGTTCTGGATTTGTTTTGCTATGGCGTTTATTTTCGCTGGTCGCCAACTTTGACAACCAGTGTATATGATATGCTGCTTTGTTCCCTATATTTGCACTGGTGGCGAACTTTGATGCCCAGTGGATGTAATATGTGTAGTAGCCGTGATAGCCTAGCATTACTTGCTTGCTTACTTACTTCCTTGTTGTCTTGTTTATTTGTTTGCTTGTAGTCATTGCAGTTCTTTTTCCGCGGTTAGCTAGTGGCTGCAATAACCTATTTTTTAAAACTAGGCCACAATAACCATGGGCTAATATTTACTGTAGTGACATTGGGCCTCGTACTGGCCGTAGAAACAACGGGCCTTCTACGGGCCGTAGAAACAATGGCCCTTCTACGGGCCGTAGAAACAATGGGCCTTCCGCGGGCCATATTATCAATGGGCCTTAGACGGGCCGTATAATCAATTGGCCAAACATGGGCCAAACAGGCCGCATTATGGCCGTAAATGGGCTAGAGTTGGAATCGTCCATTCATGGGCCGACCATAATGGGCCATCGTTAATAGGTTGTATTTGATGACGCTATGGAATCGTCCCAACGTATTAACGGACCACAAACGGGCCGACTGTAACCACGGGCTGAATTTGGCCCACAAGCGGAAATTGACAGTAACGGGCCGTAAGTAAACGAATGCTGGAAACGAGCCCAAGAATAAATGGGCTCTGAGAAGGCCGAAAGATAACATGGGCTGGAAACGGCCCAACGGAATAACAGGTCGTTAATGGGTATAAAGTGATACACTGTTCATTACGAGCCAGTTTCACCACGGGCCGTTAATGGGTGTAAAGTGATACACTGTTCATTACGGCCCAGTTTCACCACGGGCCGTTAGTAGGCCAAGAGTTACATAGGGCCTCATATGGGCCGAAAGACGTCATCGGCCATACATGGGCCAGAAGTGAAAATGGGCTGGAATCATATTGGATGGCCCAGATGACGCTACTGGGCCTAATTCGGATAGGGTGTAACGGGACTTGGGTTAGCGGGCTGTAAATGGGCTATATTCGAACAACCTATTAACAGGCTTTCCATGGGCCGGCCCGCCAGCTTTTTACCAAGTCAAACGGGCCGGCCTTTTCATAGGAATGGGCCTCAGTTGGGTCGTGCCATGTCTCGACGTATCATAGGCGCCTTCCGTCCAATGAGTGGTTGACTTCTGTCCCAACGATGAGCCGACACGTGTTTCCTCCAGCCAATGATGATTTTACACGTGGAGAATCCCCATTGGTCGGGGCTGTTAACGGGTTATCAGATCCAAAACCCAACCCGATAGCTTAACGGTGTTCCGTTATGGTGGATGCCACATGTCGGTCACCCTTGACGAAAGCACTTCTGTGACGCGCGATTTATCGTCATGGAAGTGGACACTTCCGTGATGATAATTTTGGTAATGTCATGGAACACTTCTACGACAACACAGGATGTACATGCATGACAAAAAAAGTGACCTACTGTGACAAACACGTATCATCACGGAAGTGTATTTTTTTGTAGTGGAGACAACGCACAAGTCACCTAGTACCTGCACAAACAATCAAGAACCTTGCAACCAACGCGATAAAGGGGTTGTCAATCCCTTCACGGTCACTCGCAAAAGTTCTGGCAAATTTGGGTACTCCATAATGTCCTATTTTCAGCAAAAGTCATGCTGAAATTTTCCGTGAATTTTAGCATGACTTTGCTAAAATATGACATATGGGGTACTTGCAACTAATGCATGGGCCGGGGTATCTTAGTACTTAATTAAATAGGATCAACTGCCTCTTGTGTTATACATATAGAAGTGTGATATCAACTCATAGTTATTACTAATGTCAGTTGCTCGTCATCGATAAACCGTAATCTTGTAGGATAACCTACTAAAAAAGCCCATACCACATATTCTATTTGGATGGCCCTGGTAACCCTTGACCATAAATACTTGAGATGGATGTAGCGGCTTAAAGAAAGAAATGTTTTTAGGCCAACACCACACTGTGTATTATTTTATTGGACCCAATGCAAGAGATGATGTAGTTTTGAATTATGAACGTAGGAAATGTCGTCATCGGACGATGAAAGCCTCCCGGGGGAGTGCGGCTGGTGCCACGACGATCGAGGTCTGTGCGACAGGCCTCACCTGGACGATGATCGGTGCTTCACCATTAAGCTTGAGGAGACCTTCGAAGTTGAAACAGTACACAACGACGACAAGTGTTATTTTCATAATTAAGCATGACTTCAACTATTTCAACGTGTAATTTTCATCTTCTACAATTCGAGTATAGCTTATCCCATGCCATGCAAGACGCTATGTCTTGGAGAGGATGGATTTTGCATACCATGAAAATTCTGAAACAAAGAAAATTCACCTAAGGACTCATCATGATGTGGATTTTGAAGTAAATCTGTATAATTCTGGTAGCGTAACCCATTTTGGTTGCAAAAATTGGGAAGCATTTTGCAAGATGTATGGTTTTGATGAGGGTATGCTTGTCACCATGGATCTTGGTGATCCTGACATCGACAAAGATAATGTGGACATTTGGGTCCTTGTTGATACGCCTCCAGTTCTACCGCTATGTCAGTTTCTCAAACATAGTTATTAGCTAATTTATATTGTTTATTTCAAAATAGTTGACAGCTTATTTCCATTGACAACTTATTTTTATTGTTCAAAGAATGTGCGGGAGATGGTAGACAAAACCCACTACACCGATGGCTCCGAATTAACAACTTACAAGGAGAAAAATCATCTGGTCGGATTTTGTACTGACATTGAGAATTACAATATCTACAATCAAACTCCTCAACATTATGGTCAATACGTGCCACTAGTGCATGTGTTCAACTACGGTAACTACCATGGAGATACCCTGGTAAGATTTTTACTATTATGACATCCGTGCATCTTTTGCATACTTCTAAAACTAGCACATCATTGCTAACTATGAAGTTATTACTATGTTTTCCAACAGATAATCCCAGAGAATTGTGTGCCTCATTTGATGTATTAGAAAGGTAGCCTTAATGTTTTGAACATGCTGCCAGGTCATCCTACGAATCTCAACTGTCCATACCAGATTTCTAAAAGAAGTGGAGACATGCAAATCAAAGGATGGAAAAAATGTATGGATAGTCGTAAGGAGGTTCTTGGAAGCAAAAGGAAGCGAAGCGCAAGAATTGGAGACAGGATGATCTCCATTCTCCATATGGAGAGTCGATCAGGGTCTATTTTTATGCTATTTTACCTTAAATAGGGTATTTAGGTCATGTTTACAGTAGCATTAGCACGGAGATAAGAGAGGACACATCTCTCAAATATCTCCGAATGCAGCATTACTTTCGACAAACTCGCTACTCGCGGTATCAAGACTTGTAATGTTCTAACTTTGTTTGGTACTTTAAATTCGGAGACTAATATGATGAATTGTATTCAGAGAATAATCTTCTATTGTATTCGATAAATCTGTTGTTTATATGTTGTGCTCTCTATATTCTTTGCAGTAATATGTTTTGTAATTGTGCAAATATCAGAAAAGAAAAAATCCCTAATATTCATACTAGTGGTGCACTGCAAAAAGCACACTAGTGGCGCATCATCAACTAGTGCGCCATTAGTAAGCCAGAGCACATGGGTAAATATGGCCCCCTGGGAGGCATACTAATGGCGCACCGTGGGATATACTAATGGCACACTGCGTGGTGCGCCATTAGTATACCAGATACTAATGGCGCACCACACACTACTAGGAAAAGGGCTATAGATGAAATGGATACTAATGGCGCACCTGACATGTGGTGCGCCACTACAATATAGCAGTGGCGCACCATGTACAGGTGCGCCATTAGTGTGGAAGACACTAATGGCGCACCAGATACACTGTGCGCCACTAGTAAGAATTTTTTTTCATTTTTCCAAACATACTAATGGCGCATCATGTAGACAGTGCGCCATTACTAGTTGCGCCATTACTAAGTTTTTGCCCCCTAGCTAATGGCGCACCGCCAGGGGGTGCGCCATTAGTAATCTTCCCCTAGCTAATTTGCCCGATCGCTTCGTCCCTCCCTCCACTTCCCCCCCCTCGCTCCACACCCACTCCGATGACCCCCGCGCCCCGCCTCGCTGTCTCGGTGTAAGTGCATCTAGTGCCACCCCTAGTTGGTTTTGGAGTATTGACGACAAACCCAGTTGAGGGACTAATGTGTTTGTGAGAATTGCAGAATAACACAGGTAGAAGTCCCTCATTGATTCGGTTTAGTTACCAGAGACGACCCCTAAAAATGTACGAAGACATTGAAGACAATGGTGGTTCATGAAGACATTCATGTCAAAGACAATGACACATGAAGACTCCCCATGAAGCCTTTGGAACTCGAAGACTTAGATCCTTCGTAGTTTTACTTTATTCATGTTGTGTCATAGGAACCACCGTACTGTTAAGTGGGGTCCAAGAGAACCAGTCAGGATGACTGAAGTGATGCCTAATTCAAATCCTATGTCTTCGAGTGAAGACAATAAGAGAAAATCTTGTCCAGAGTCAGACAAGTCAGCTTTGCTTGCAGCCCAAGTAAAGTTGTCGTGAGAGTTCGAAATCCGACCGTTAGTACACGTGTCAGTTCCTTAGTGACCCAGGGTCATTTCGGACAAATCAGGTCGGGTTGCCAAGTGGCTATAAATAGTCCACCCCCACAACCATAAACGGTTGGCTGCTCAGATTTCAGTGCACGGCTTTTGTCGTTTGAGAGCAACCCACCTCGAAGCCTTTGAGAGAAAATTCTTAGTGAGGAGAAAAGCCCTAACCACCCAGAGCCAGAGTAATTGGGCATCACTTAAGTCTTCTTGTCTGAGTGATCTGAAGACTTATTACACTTGAGGACTGTGCATCCTCCAGACGGTTAGGCGTCGCGTTCTGAGCATCCAAGAGGAATTGTGGATTGCCGGTGAACAAAGTCTGTGAAGGTTTGGGAGTCTACCTTGAAGACTTACCAGAGTGATTGGGCGGGGTCTGTGTGACCTTAGCTCAAGGAGAAAACGGTGAGGACTGGGTGTCCTGAGCTGCGTGTTCAGGACTGGGTGTCCGGGACTGTGTGTCCTTTGGTTTAAATACCTAGCCGCTCCAACCAGACGTACAGTTGTCACAGCAACTGGAACTGGTCCAACATATCATTGTCTTCAACGTGTCACTGGTTTCATCTTCGGCTCCCTTTACTTACCAGTACACATTGTGAAGCTATTGCATGCTTGCTGTATCTTCTGTCTTCACAACCTGACTGTATGATCTGTTTGGCTTCATAACTTCTTCCAACCTGATCCTCATTACACTGAAGCTATTTGTCTCTGTGCTTTCACTATATTGTATATTTGACTATGGCTTGCGTTGTGTAATCTACCTTCCGCTGCATAGTGATAGGCTTGTTCACTCTGTTTGTCTTCATAACTTTCATGTTATGAAGACTTTCATAAAAATCGCCTATTCACCCCCCCTCTAGTCGATATAACGCACTTTCAATTGGTATCAGAGCAAGGTGCTCCCTTGTTCTGTGTGATTCGGTTTAACCACCTGGAGTTTTAGCTATGTCGACTGCAGGGATAATTAAAGTCTCCGCTGCGTGCCCCGTCTTCGATGGAACTGAATATCCCTACTGGAAGAATAAGATGCGCATGCATCTTGAAGCCATTGACGTCGACCTATGGTATGTCGTTGAAAACGGCGTTCCCAAGGCTGGAGAAGGTGTCACTGCGGCTGATGTCAAGAAGTTCACTCAACTGGACTCCACTGCCAAGAATATTATCTGTGGTCATCTGACCAAGGGACAGTATGGCCGTGTGAGTGCCTTGAAGACATCCAAGCTGGTCTGGGACTGGCTGTCCAAGGTCAATGAAGGCATCTCAACCCAAAGAGATCAGAGAATCAGTGTTCTTCGCAATCTCTTCAACCGCTTCAAGCGAAATGACAATGAGAATGTCCAGCACACATTTGACCGGCTCACTGACATCACAAATGAGCTTCAAGCCCTCGGCGCCACTGAGATCACCAAACATGAAATCGTCAAGACGCTACTAAGATCACTTGACAGTTCATTTGACATCCTAGCCCTGATGATTCAAGAACGTCCAGACTTCAAGACACTCGATCCGTCTGACATACTTGAGAGGCTCAACACACATGAGTTTCAGCTTTCTGAGAAAAGAGATATCTACGGTCCAAACTATGGGCGAACTCGTGCCTTGAAGGCAAAAGCTGTGTCGTCATCTGAAGAAGAATCTGACAGCAGTTCTGATGATCCTGAAGACATTGGAAGGGAACTTGCAATGCTTGTGAAGAAGTTCCAGAAATTCACCAAGAAGAAAGGCTTCAGAAAGTCTTCACGATCAAGCTCAAGGAATGATGAAGCTTCTGCGCATGACTACAAGAGGAAAACTTGTCACAAGTGCAAGAAAACTGGACACTTCATCTCTGAATGCCCACAATGGGACAATGAGAACAGAAGGAAGAAGAAGAGCAAGGAATATGACTCTGACGATAAGAAGACGAAGAAATACTCAAAGTCTTCGTCCAAGTCTTCCTCAAAGTCTTCATCACACAAGAAGAGTTCATCTGGCAAGGCTCGTGCGTTTGTTGGCAAGGAAATGGATTCAGAGGAGGAGTCCACTTCTGAGGAGGCAGAGGTGGAGTCTGAGGAGGAGTCTGATTCAGGCATTGCGAGTTTGGCTACAGCCTATGTCGCCAAGTCCATCTTCAACACTGAAGACAATGACTCCATCACCATCAGCGATGCAAATAACAAGGACGACTCTACTCCTACCTACTGCTTCATGGCACGTGGTGCCAAGGTAAACACACGCACTACTCACTATCGAACATCTAGTGACGATGACTCTGATTGTGATTCAAAACCCAGTTACAAAACACTTGCTAAAATTGCAACTGAATAACAAAAGGCCATGGAACATATTCAAAAACTGTTAGACAGAAGCGATGATCTGTTGGGTGCTGAAATGACTTGTTCTGAATCCTTAATTGAAGACATAAAAAATCTTCATGTTAAGTATCAGGAACTCGAAGATCGTCTTGAGACTCTCTCAACTACTCATGAAAAGCTTTCCTATGATTATCTTCAAAAGAAGCAAGATCTTGAGAAGTTGAGAGCGGATCATGAAGATCTTCAAAAGGAAAACGAGTCACTTCGAGCCAAACAGATCAGTTCTGCTCAGGAAGGATTTGAACCACCATGCCTTAAATGCATTGAGAGTGATAATGCTATTTCTGTTGCTGAATGTTCCACTGCTACTGCTGTTGCAATATCTTCAACTGTTGAAGTGGTAACTAACCCCTCTGCTGAGGATACCACTGCTATTGCTGATAAAAATGCTAGGTTGAAGACATTGCTTGAAACTGGGATGTACAAAAGTCTCAAAGGACATCAGACACTATGTGATGTCCTCAAGAAGCAGATTCTGAACCGAAACCCTAGGAAAGAGGGTGTTGGGTTCGTAAGGAAAATTAATGCAGATGGCTCTTACTGGAAACCTGAGCAGTACCCCAAAACCACATGGGTTGCTGCAAAGGAATCCTCATCAGATCCATCCAATCTATATGGCTTCACTTGTGCTAATCCAATTATCATTGATGAATCCTTTGATGCAAACTATAAACTGTTTAGGAATTAGAATGGTGAAGTATTTGCCAGGTACATTGGTACTAACTGCAGGAATGGACCACCTATGAAGAAGATCTGGGTTCCAAAAACGTGTCTTGAGAATCTTCCTGTGAATGTCCTCATGACACCTCACATGAAGAAGACAAACCTCAGACCCAAGGCTTCATATGGTCCAAAGGCTTCATACAGGCAGAGGACTCATCTGAGTCGCACTAACACAAATGTTTTGCAGGGAAACCATGCTCAGGCATATGAGAGCGGTTCTTCAAACCGTCATTCTCATATGACCAAAAACGATTCTGCCTATTCTTATGAGTACTATTGCCCACCTGCTAGACTGTTTGCCAGGGCTCCAAAGCCAAAATTCTCAGATGCTGCACTTAGACTTATTGCTTCTAAGCCAGCCTTGATGTGGGTGGTTAAGAAAGCTTAACTCTCTTTTGCAGGGAAAGGTCTCCAGCACAAAACCAAAATCTTCTGATGCTATTGCTGGGGACCTCAGAAATCTTGTGGGGCGCAAGATCAAATGCCCGAATGGCATCACTATGTATTTCGTACCTGAATCGCATGCTACTCTCCCTACTTGTCCTAACCTGGATCTAAGTTTTCATAATCCACTGGTTCGTCAAATGTTTTTGCTTCACAATACTCTTCGTGAAGCCTATCCCCCTAACTGCACTGTAGGGTACGACACCAGTGACTTCAGAGTCTTCAGAATGGATTATTGACAGTGGGTGTACAAATCACATGACTGGCAAGAGAAGTCTCTTTATGGACTCAACCTTACGTCCATCTGACAAGAGCCACATCACATTCGCTGACACTGGTAAAAGTAAGGTACTGGGTCTAGATAGAGTTGCAATCTCAAAGGATCAACACATGGATAAAGTCATGTTTGTTGAATCCCTTGGCTTCAACTTAATGTCTGTCTCAATGCTTTGCGATTTAAACATGATTGTAATCTTTGGAAAATATCGTTGTCTGGTACTAATGGAATCTGACAAGTCTCTAGTGTTTGAAGGGTATCGAAAAGATGATTTGTACATGGTAGATTTCTCAGCAGGGCCACAGCTTGCAGTTTGTCTTCTCGCAAAGGCTTCAGAATGCTGGCTTTGGCATCGAAGACTTGGGCATGCTGGCATGAGGAACCTCCACACCCCTGCGAAGAAGAAGCATGTCATAGGCATCGAGGGCGTCAAGTTCAAGAAAGATCACTTATGCGGTGCCTGTGAAGCTGGGAAGATGACAAGGGCAAAACATCCTTCGAAGACAATCATGACCACTACTCAACCCTTTGAACTGCTTCACATGGATCTCTTTGGCCCTACCCACTACTCAACTTTCTCCACTACTGCTTGCCTCTATGGATTCGTCATTGTTGATGATTACTCTAGATATACTTGGGTGCACATAATCCTTTACAAGACTGAAGTGCAGGATGTCTTCAGACGCTTCGCAAATCGGGCAATGAACAATTATGGCGCCAAGATAAAGCACATCAGAAGTGGCAATGGCATAGAATTCAAGAACACCGGCCTTGACACATATCTTGATACATTGGGCATCACTCATGAATTCTCAGCTCCATACACGCCACAACAGAATGGCATCGTCGAACGCAAGAACAGAACACTCATTGAGATGGCCAGAACAATGTTAGATGAGTACAAGACACCAAGAAAATTCTGGACTGAAGCCATTGACACTGCATGCCATGCTATCAACCGTGTATATCTTCACAAGCTGCTGAACAAGACATCTTATGAACTTCTGACTGGCAAGAAGCCAAATGTAAGTTACTTCAGAGTATTTGGATCAAGATGCTGGATCAAGGACCCTCACCACACCTCAAAATTTGCTCCAAAAGCACATGAGGGATTCATGCTTGGATATGGAAAGGATTCGCACTCCTACAGAGTCTTCAATCTCTTTCACTATAAAGTGGTTGAAACAGTGGATGTGCGGTTTGATGAGACCAATGGGTCACAAAGAGAGCAACTACTAGATGTACTAGATGAAGTTCCAGTTAGTGAATCAATCAAGCTAATGGGAACTAGAGAAATTATACCTTCTGAAGCTCGTCCTGAAGAAGAACTTATCATCTCAGCACCTGATCCACATGAAGACAATGCTCAGCCTGAAGACATTCCTCCCCATGACAACGTAGATCAGCAAGAGCAAAGTCTTCGACCCCTACATCCTCGTGTTGCCAATGAAGTGCAAATTGACAGAATAATTGATAGCATCAATGCACCTGGTCCACTGACTCGTTCAAGGGAAACCCAACTGGCAAACTTTTGCGGACACTTCGCATTTGTTTCAATCACAGAACCCAAGAAAATTGATGAAGCCTTTATGGAACCTGAATGGATTCAAGCTATGCAAGAAGAGCTTCAACAATTTGAGCTGAACAATGTATGGGAGTTGGTTAAGCGTCCTGATCCACGGAAGCATAACATAATAGGCACCAAATGTATATACCGCAACAAGCAAGATGAGCATGGCCAAGTCGTCAGAAACAAGGCTCGTCTCGTTGCTCAAGGATATACTCAAGTGGAAGGCATTGACTTCGATGAAACATTTGCTCCTGTTGCCAGACTTGAAGCCATCCGTATACTGCTGGCCTATGCAAATCATCACAACATAATCCTGTATCAAATGGATGTAAAAAGTGCCTTCCTCAATGGCAAAATTGAAGAAGAAGTGTATGTTGCGCAACCACCTGGGTTTGGAGATCCAAAACATCCTGACATGGTGTACAAGCTCAAAAAGGCACTATATGGCCTCAAACAAGCCCCTCGGGCCTGGTATGATACACTCAAATACTTCCTAAAGAGCAAAGGCTTCATACCTGGTTCCCTGGATCCCACTCTCTTCACAAAGACATATGATGGTGAACTGTTTGTGTGCCAAATATACATGGATGACATTATCTTCGGCTGCACCAATCAGAAGTATAGTGAGGAGTTCAGATATATGATGCAAGAGCAATATCAGATGTCTATGATGGGGGAGCTGAAATTCTTCCTCGGTCTTCAGATACGGCAACAACGCAATGGCATCTTCACATCTCAAGAGAAATATCTCAAAGACTGCCTGAAGAAGTTCGGTATGCAAGACTGCAAAGGCTTCACAACACCAATGCCAGCCAAACATCATCTGGGTCCTGACGACAATGGTAAAGAGTTCGATCAAAAGGTATACCGCTCCATGATTGGTTCTTTGCTTTATTTATGTGCATCTAGGCCAGATATTATGCTTAGTGTTTGCATGTGTGCTCGGTTTCAAGCGGCACCAAAGGAGTCGCATCACTTAGCTGTGAAGCGAATTCTTCGATATTTGGCTCACACCCCAACTCTAGGGTTATGGTATCCAAAGGGCTCAGAGTTTGATCTGGTTGGATTTTCGGACGCTGATTACGCTGGTGACAAGGTTGATCGGAAGTCCACATCAGGCACATGTCACTTTCTGGGCCGATCACTTGTCTGTTGGTCTTCAAAGAAGCAGAACTGTGTATCTCTCTCCACTGCTGAATCTGAATACATTGCTGCTGGATCCTGCTGTGCTCAGCTTCTATGGATGAAGCAAACCCTCAAGGATTATGGCATTCATCTGAAGCAAGTGCCACTTTACTGCGACAACGAAAGTGCCATCAAGATCGCCAACAACCCAGTTCAGCACTCGAAGACAAAGCACATTGAAATTCGTCATCATTTTCTCAGAGATCATGTTGCAAAAGAAGACATTGATATCATACACGTCAACACTGAAGAGCAATTGGCAGATATCTTCACCAAGCCCTTGGATGAGAAGAGATTTTGCAAGTTACGGTGTGAGCTAAATGTCTTGGAATCCTCAAATGTCCTGTGATCAGGCACACATCCTAACACTTATGCATGATGATAACTTAGATGTGCAACACACAAAGTAACGTATATCTTCAATCAATGAAGACATACATTCTAAGTGTGAATACATTAACGTGGAATTTGACCTCGGAGCGCCACGATAATTGTGCGCCGTGTCTGGGTCCAATACTTCCTATACGGTGGGTAGCGCCACCACCAAAATTTTTCTGCTTGAAGTGTTTCACTCATGGCATTACATTTGCTATGTCTTCATATTTGGTTTGGCTTCAATCTCAACATGTCTTCATGATTATCTTCACTATGTTGATTATATATGTACTGGTGTTCTGTCCTCTACAGCATTCACTTATAGCTATGTCTTCTTGTTTGAATCGTTTGAACTAAGTGAATGTGATCGGACCCTAACCTTTCCATGCTTCCTACCTCAAACTCTATCTCTCCAAGTCATATGCACTCTATTGAAACTGTCGAATGTCTTCACTGCATCCTTGTCAGAAGAAGACACAGAGACAAACTTTAAAACAGCTTTCAATGTTTTTCCATCAACTAGAATTCCGGAGAAGTAGGAACGACTCCCGACAAACCAGGTGTGCGTGGGGTGAAACTGCCCCCACAATTCCGCATGCTGGCCACGTACTGATCAGATGCGAATCGCCAGGGGCACCTGAGTAATAGCGCAGTGCCGCCCATATCCCTATAAATACACGTTTCACTGCGGTCATTATCTCTTCTTCCACCCTCGCACAAACCCTAGCGCCACCGCTAACTCTCAACGACACCGGCGACGAAGTGCTTCACTTCCGCGACCTCTCCGACGCCGTTCTCACGCCGACAGCGGACATCAGTCTCTCTGCCGTCGCCCTAGGTGTCTTCCGTCGCCAAGTTAGGGCACGGAGGATCAAACTGCTCGGCCTCAACTCTCATCTCGTCTAGCAGTTCCAAGTCTGGTAAATAACAAGCCTTTTTACAGCCTCTTTTGATCCTATAGCTCCATCACTTTCTGCCAAAAGAGGTTTCCATTCCCACAAAGTTTCATCCCTCTCATCTGTATCTCATAACTTGCCTAGTATATTCACTTGTTCTTCATGAAGTAGTTAGATTCCTCACTTGTACTGATCTATGGGTTCGTACAAATCTGGAACCAACTTCTTTTCTATAAAGTGAATGTCTTCGCATGATGAGGTCAATATCTTCTAAACTGATTTATCTTCAAAATCTTCTAAGAATGCATATGACCTCTTCCCCTTCCCTCGCACCTTAATGCTATCACAGGTACATGTCCGTGGGAGAACCTTTTGGTTCTCATAGTCTGCATTCATTTGCAGAGTTCCTACAGCGTCACATTAATTCACCCGAAGGCAGTTCCTGTTGGTCAAGCTGAAGGAAGCCTTTGAAGCCTTTGAATCTTTTGAAGCTTTCCAAGTTAAGCTTCATGGCATCCGAGAAACAATCAAGGAAGGGAGGCAGACAGAGACGTGGTGACACATCTAAAGATCTGCCTGAAGATTTGGCAGAAATGTACCAAACTGATCCCGAAGAGAGCTATGGTCAGCGCAAGACACGAATCCAATGGATTCGAAGATATTGGGCAGAGCAGTGGTTCCAATACCGCTTCGTCACTCAGGAATATGCAAAAAAGTGTGCCATCAAGAGACCGTGGGGAGATGCCTTGTACAAAAATCTCGTACCCCGAACCAGAGACGAAGCCATTGCTCAAGGCTTCTTTCCATGCATGGTCAGGGGACAACAGCCAGCTGACGCACATCCATCATCCCTTCTCTGGTGTCATGATGACACTCTGTTCAAGCGCAACTTCCAATTTGCCAAGAACTCTGCGAAGAAAAACAAGAAGGAGTATGGGTTGGACTTCAACCCCGGTCCCTCCAAACCAAGGGCAGATGGCACACGCGACGCAAATCCCAATGTCATCGGGCCGTATGCCAATCTCGAAGGCCTCATCACTCGCATACTAGTCCAAGGGACTGCAGTGAACGACCCTCCAGCAGACACTGAGTCTGAGATGCTCCTGCTGCCCCGGAACCAAAGCAGATGAAGAAGAAGCCAAAAGCTTCCAAGCCAGCCACTTCTCCCAAGATCTCCAGAGCGAAGCCATGGCCACTGCACCTCCTGAAGCAAGTGTGCAGTCTGAAGACTTATCACGAGTCTCCATGCCTCAAGAAGCCAAGAAGCCGCAGCCACACACTAGCAAAGAGCTCACTGCCGCTGCCGTTCTTTGCTGCGAGGCCATTGAACTGTCCAGTGACGAAGATCTTGGTGATGACGCTCTTGAGCAGCTCATCAAGAGCAAGGAGGAGGCTGAAATCTTCAACAATCTACCACTATTTGATGCAGCAATCATCCACAAATTCATTGATGAGTGGTTTGATACACCCAACATCAGCTTCGATGATCTGCAGCTGCCCATTGGCCTTAGCGTAGCCTTTCAAGGAGCTATTGCTTCAGAACTCGCAATTGCCCAGCGCATAGTGGAACTGAAGCAGAAAATAGATTTCGAAAAGGCTCAGTTCAAGCAGAACATGGCCACGCTCAGCGTCCAAGAAGTCAAAGACTTCAAAGTCATGCTGCACGAGTTGAAGGAAAACTTTATGCAGAAACGTGCAGAGGCTCAGGGCTCACGCGAGCGCATGAAGAATTTGGCTGATCTCTGTGTGTAGGCCTACAATGAGGCCGAGAAGCAAAAGGCACTTGGGCGTCCCGGCATCGACCCCAGGATGGCCGCTAAGAAAAAGAAGATGCCCACTGTGGCTGAAGAAGAGGCCCCACGCCAAGAAGCTGTTCCGACTGTCTTCCCCACCGCCAAGCCTAGCTCGAAGCCAAAGCACTGCTCAACCGCTTCAGAGCTTAAGAAGACAAGGATCGCCGAAGCTAAAGCAAGGAAGAGGAAACACCCTGAAGCCTCTCCTTCAGACCCCACCATCAAGAAGCGCAAGACCAAGAAGTCTCGGGCTGCTCCCATAGAGCCCTTGATAGTCGAACCCCTTTCCGTTCGCTTTCCTCATGAAGATCATCAGATGACCATGCATGAGCCTGCTCTCATAGAGGCTCCGCATGCTGAAGACATTCCAGCAGCCGACCCCAACGCTGCTGAAGACATTGGTCTCCAAGACAATGTGCAAGGTGATGCAGTCCTTCCTCAGCTCGAAACGAGCGAAATGATCAGCATTGGTCGTCCCTTGACGCCAATCACCCAAGATGCATCGTGGGCAGATCGCCCGCAGGAGGAAGAGGATGAGCCCCAGCCCACTGCAACTCCACCTGCGTCGCCTGCATTCCGTAGGCTTCGCAAAGGGCCAAGGGCTCAGACTGCTGACGACATTCTGGCTGCATCAGCCGAAGAACATGCAGAAGAGCATGAAGAACCTCAAGCTCCATCTCCCCCGCACCAGCAAGAAGAAGTTCTCAAGGAGGCTGACACCACTGCGGCTGCCACACATAATACTAAAGCATTTGTGGAGCCCGACCAACCAACATCTTCAAAAGATACTGAAGCTACTGCCTCTGACCCTTCTGTGCCTGTGTCTGCTGCCGGACCACAGTTCAACTATCATGTTGCGCACAGGCCCCAGGTACAGAAGCCAATCCCACGACTGCCAAGGTTCCCAGGTCCAGTCACTGCTCCTGGCTCCTTCAATGTCAATAGCTTCAGGGCAGATAACACCTTCTTCAACCGCTCCAAGAACACTTACTCAAGGGAAAAGATTGTGTCAGATAGGTTCTGGAGCTACCCACAACGCAGCTACTACTCCTGCGTCCTCTACAACCAGAGCCATATCTTTCCACATCAGTGCCTTGAAGTTGAAGCTTTTGCTGGTCTGCCTGGTCTGGAAGAAGCCCTGGACTGCTTCAAATAAGTTGGCCTGCTACCGTTTGTCACGGATGAAGAGCACTGGAACGAAGAGCTTCTACTCCAGTTCTATGCCACAATGCACATCAAGGGCTACAACAGAGATCCGAAGACTTGGGTCCTGGAGTGGATGACCGGCAACGTCCATCATGAAGCCAATGCATTTGATATCATTGAGCTCACCGGCCTATCCACTCCAGGCGAACTCTTCGAAGAAGGCTGCCAACTTCATGCTGAAGCAGTTGAGAGCATATTCCAGCGACCTGAGCCAAATATGAGTCAGATGCTCTCAATGATGAAGCCATTGCCTTCTGACGCACCTTACCCAACGGAGTTCTTCGTTGAAGACTTAGAGTACCTGCCTAGAACTATCTATCACATCATCAGGCGGACTCTATGGCCCATTAAAGGGCACTCTCGATATGCCAAGGTTGAAGGTGCCATGAAGACTCTCATCTTCTGCATCCTGCACGGCAAATGCTTCAATGCCCAGGATCTCTTCATACGTCAACTTGCTGCGCCTGGCTCAGATCTCTTTGGTCTGAAGATTTATGCTCCATGGGTTATGAGGCTAATCAAGCTCCACTCTGCAATATCATATCAACCCTCAGCCCGCAACCACAGAATCTTCTTACCTGATGTAGACACCTCTGCTGAAGCTATTTATCCTGAGCCTGCCAAACAGCCACTAAGTCTTCAGAATGCAGAACACCAAAGCTTCACTCAACATGATGAAGGTGTTGAAGCCATTTCCAGAGTCTATCCAATGGCTGGCACCACACGTGCCCCTGCATCCACTGAAGCCACTGACAGCGAAGCTGCACAGAGACCCAAGAAACGCGCTCGTACAGTCACTGATCGTGAACTTCTTGTGGCTCTGCATCAAAAGCAAGATAGGCATCACGACTGGCTCAAAAGGCAGATGCGCAGTATCATGCAAGACGTCAATCGCATCAGGAATCTGGCCACCAAGAACGCCTTCGTCGCACATGAAACCTGCCGCCGCACTTGGAAAGGCCTCACAATGATGTGCACTGAAGCTGAATTGCAAGAGGATGGCTTCAAAGAAAGATTCAAGTTTGACTCCACACCCCCCAGGAAAGCTGTGTTGCATGGGACTCCGTCTCTTGAAGAATCCGAGTTCTCTTCCTCTGCTGCCACAGTGACGGGAAAAATCATTGAGGAAGAAGACGACGCTACATCACCACCACCTTCTTCAGCGCGCGTCGTCACTGCACCAAGCTCGCCAGCACCACCAAACGCCTCCACCGACCCTGCTGCGCCTGGGAACGCGTAGAAAACTCTATGTCTCCAAACCTTTTTGGTCATCACTGACAAAAGGGGGAGAAGCATATGATGTTTAAAGTCTTCAAGCGGGTCAATAAAAAGGGCGGGTGCTTTATTATATTTTGCTTCGTGCTTACAACTCTCGTTTTGCTACATTTGGTTCTTTGAGTTGTAACACTTAAACTTGATGGTCGTCTGCTACTATGTTTTCCACTGTGTTTGTGAGAAGATAAATTCCGCATGTATGACGATAATTTCCGCACTCTTATCATTTCGCATACGTCCATTTTTCATTATGCATATCATTATCTTCATACATCTTTACATGCATGATGGATTGTCATCATAAGTTGAAGTGGATTCCCACAAATACAACCTGCTATGTGCATTTGCGTTCCAGAAGCAAATCACTTATATGCACATCTTCAGGGGGAGCCCTTGCAGCTTATGAAGACAATTCCTTTACAATTTCGCAAATTACATTCCCCGTTGAAAACTTCAACTAGTTTGTCATCAATCACCAAAAAGGGGGAGATTGTAAGTGCATCTAGTGCCACCCCTAGTTGGTTTTGGAGTATTGACGACAAACCCAGTTGAGGGACTAATGTGTTTGTGAGAATTGCAGAATAACACAGGTAGAAGTCCCTCATTGATTCGGTTTAGTTACCAGAGACGACCCCTAAAAATGTACGAAGACATTGAAGACAATGGTGGTTCATGAAGACATTCATGTCGAAGACAATGACACATGAAGATTCCCCATGAAACCTTTGGAACTCGAAGACTTAGATCCTTCGTAGTTTTACTTTATTCATGTTGTGTCATAGGAACCACCGTACTGTTAAGTGGGGTCCAAGAGAACCAGTCAGGATGACTGAAGTGATGCCTAATTCAAATCCTATGTCTTCGAGTGAAGACAATAAGAGAAAATCTTGTCCAGAGTCAGACAAGTCAGCTTTGCTTGCAGCCCAAGTAAAGTTGCCGTGAGAGTTCGAAATCCGACCGTTAGTACACGTGTCAGTTCCTTAGTGACCCAGGGCTATAAATAGTCCACCCCCACAACCATAAACGGTGGGCTGCTCAGATTTCAGTGCACAGCTTTTGTTGTTTGAGAGCAACCCACCTCGAAGCCTTTGAGAGAAAATTCTTAGTGAGGAGAAAAGCCCTAACCACGCAGAGCCAGAGTAATTGGGCATCACTTAAGTCTTCTTGTCTGAGTGATCTGAAGACTTATTACACTTGAGGACTGTGCATCCTCCAGACGGTTAGGCGTCGCGTTCTGAGCATCCAAGAGGAATTGTGGATTGCCGATGAACGAAGTCTGTGAAGGTTTGGGAGTCTACCTTGAAGACTTACCAGAGTGATTGGGCGGGGTCTGTGTGACCTTAGCTCAAGGAGAAAACGGTGAGGACTGGGTGTCCTGAGCTGCGTGTTCAGGACTGGGTGTCCGAGACTGTGTGTCCTTTGGTTTAAATACCTAGCCCTCCAACCAGACGTACAGTTGTCACAGCAACTGGAACTGGTCCAACATATCATTGTCTTCAACGTGTCACTGGTTTCATCTTCGCCTCCCTTTACTTACCAGTACACATTGTGAAGCTATTGCATGCTTGCTGTATCTTCTGTCTTCACAACCTGACTGTATGATCTGTTTGGCTTCATAACTTCTTCCAACCTGATCCTCATTACACTGAAGCTATTTGTCTCTGTGCTTTCACTGTATTGTATATTTGACTATGGCTTGCGTTGTGTAATATACCTTCCGCTGCATAGTGATAGGCTTGTTCACTCTGTTTGTCTTCATAACTTTCACGTTTTGAAGACTTTCATAAAAATCGCCTATTCACCCCCCCTCTAGTCGATATAACGCACTTTCACTCGGTCTTTGCCGCCGACCCACTGCGTCGCCGCCCCACCCACGTCGCCGCCGTCGCCGACAGCGTCCCCGCGTTGGCCCTTGCACTGCGCCGCCGCCCCACCCATGTCGCCACCGTCACCGACAGCCTCCCCGTGTCGGCCCCTGCACTGCGCCGCCTCTACCTCAGCCCGGGCATGGGGTGCAGGACGACGACCGCTGCCGTCGGCCTCCCCACGACCAACCAAGGCATCCATGCATCCCTTCGACGCCGCCGCCGACCCCGACCCCTTCGGTGGCCGGCCGCGCCCGCCCAGGTACCTCTCCTTCTTCCTCCTTCCTCCCTCTCCACCCTTCCTCCCCATTCCCTGCCCATGAATGATTTTAGCACCACACATATTGTTGCCCTACCCATGAACGATTATTCAGTGAACATTTAGGTTTTTGATTTTTTAGTAAGTGTTTGTGCCAGTGACAGGTACAATGACAAATCAAACCTTCATATGTTGTCCTTACAATCTGAACATAGTCATGTATCATGTATTGATAAATAGTTCCATATGGCATCAGATTCATAGATTCGTCATACGGCACATTAGATTTTCTTAAGATAGTGATTTATTTAATCAAATGCAAGCGCGTAGTGCAAGGAAAATTTAGATTAAGACTTCATATCCATCTGACTGAATCATACCTGTCTGGCAAGATCCCAAATTGTAAGGGAACGATTCCTTATCAAATGCTGGATATTCTTTGGCATGAAACCTGCTTCAGAAAATAATCAACATGGCTAGACCTAACAACTAACACACTGTTTCAGGGAGACATAATATTTCTAGTGGCATAGTAAAGGTCATCTCTCAACGGAAACAATCTTTGCACAATCCTATGATCAAAATTGTTAGTCCTATCTATCTAACTAGACTAACAAGACCACGCAAAAGAAGGACCTCGACTAACAAGAGCTTAGAAAGTCGTATCTCCATTTTACTTTCTCCAAAAGGCAGCTAACTTCTATTTTATGTTTGCAAGCAATTAATTTTATGCTATAAGTATAGATTGGCATGCTAAAGTCAACAAATTGTGATGCTACCAAACCTGCCAGATCGTAAAAACTATTGTGTTATAGTTATCGAAAAGAAGCTCGAATCTTAACAATAAGCAGTACACTTGCTCAGAGTTTAAGTTTACTGAACCTATTCATTTTTTTGGACTTTGTGAACATGATAAGACAAGCGAGATGCTCTATTCTTAATTAACAGTAATCCATGATCAGCAATAGTTTCTTTCACTAATTTTCAGTTAACAGCAATCCATGATTTTTTCAGCGAAAACTATTGATGATTTTTTGTTGGGTGACCTATTAGATCTGGAATGGAAGCTCACATAAGTTGAGCTGATTTTTGTCCATATGAAAGCAGAGGACCATATGGTCTGTGGCCTTTTCATCCATATGAAAGTAGAGGCCCTTGAGTTTGCTGGGTTTAGTCTCCGACCATCGTGTCGTGATGATTTTGCAGGAACCCCGAGAGGCCCTTGAGTTTGCTGGAATGACGATTAACTTCCGTTCCGGCAAATTTGGGTACTCCATATGTCCTATTTTTCAGGAAAGGTCATGCTGGAAATATTCGTGAATTTTAGCATGACTTTGCTAAAAATAGGACATACGGGGTACTTGCGACAAATGCATGGGCCGGGGTATCTTAGTACTTAATTAAGTAGGATCAACTGCCCCTTGTGTTATTCATATAGCAGTGTGATATCAACTCATAGTTATTACTAATGTCAGTTGCTCGTCATCCATAAACCATAATCTGGAAGAGGAACCACTCATCCTATGTAGTTTTGAATTATGATCGTAGGAAATGTCGTCATTGGACGACGAAAGTCTCCCGGGGGAGTGCGACTGGTGCCACGATTGTCGGTGTACTAAAGTAGGGGTACCTTAGTATCCCGAACTTGTGCACGGGCAGTCGCAGCGACCCGCGGCAAGGCTTGCCGGGCAACCGCCAAGACCCTCCATGGTTCCTTTAGGAGCCATTCAAGAACAAAGTATCCAAAGAACAAAACAAGGCCCCGGCAAGAGGAGCTTGCCGGGAAGGCTACCCGAAGCATAGAGACCCCGACAAGAGGAGCTTGCCGAGAACGAGACAAGGCCCCGGCAAGAGGAGCTTGCTGGGAAGGAGACGAGACCCCGGCAAGAGGAGCTTGCTGGGAAGACCAACCAAAGCTTCCCAAGAAGCTCGCTGCGGCGCACTGCGCGCCCCGACAAGACCCGGTGAGCGACAAGCTCGCGGACGCGACAAGGCAATATCCGCGGCAAGCTACTACTCCGCAGCCCGCGCTCCAGCACACCCACCAACGTGTCGCCCTGGGACCATTCCTGGCGTACGTGGCGGGAGGCTGTGCAGCCAGGGGAATGCGGTGGCAAGCAGGCGCTGACAAGGAGCCATCATGGCAAACATTGGCGCCCCTGACGGTCCCTTTCCGCCCCGTCTAGGCGACACAGATAGGCATTTAAAGCCTTTGTCCCCTGCCGTCAGGGGTAGGTATGATACAACTGTAGCTAATGGTGGCGCCAATTACCACCTCTTTTGCATTTTTACCCTCACCTTTGTTGCCACCTGTCGGTGACCCCTTAGACATATAAAAGGAGGCCCATGCGCAACAGTGGAAAGGGGGACGGCCATTCTCACGCTCGGTCTCGCCAGCTGCTTGAGTGTACTGTAGCACTCATCGCTCCCGAGCAAGAACTCAATACAACCACCAAAGCAGGAGTAGGGTTTTACGCATCCGTGCGACCCGAACCTGGGTAAACCGATCGTCTCGCTCGTGCGTTCGCCTCGATCTGCTCTTTGTGCATCCACCGCCCCCTGCCGAACCAAAAGGGGCTCGGTCCGCCGATCCCCATAGGTGTGCGAGGGACCAGCAACCCTCGACATCTTTGGTGCGCCAGGTAGGGGGTGCGTCGAGGTTGTGCGAACCTGATCCGGCGTTCGCACGAGCCAAATCTTCATCCTCTTCGTCAACATGCCGCCGAAGAAGAAGGCTTCGGAGGTAGCCGCTCCGTCTGCACCGAACCTGCCATCGCCGGAGCGAACGGCTGGTGGAGTAGGCGCCGGCGGAAGAGCGGGCGCCGACAGGGAGACCCATGGCGCAGCCAGGTGCAAGGACCAGGCTGCACCGCACGTCGGCGGCGCTGTCGCCTCCCACAATGACTGCACGCACTCCAAGACCTCGGCGTCCGTACATGCACCGCGCCCGTCCCAGGAGGCGCGGGACCAGCAGCGTCATGGTACCCATGGTACCATACGTCTGCTGGGCCAAGATCAAGCTGGCGGATCCCGGAGTGCTCAGGATCAACATGCACGCCAACATGCTGGCGCGAGCGTGGCGCGGTCGGTTGGACGAGATGTTGCTCCTCCTAACGCGGTTAGGAGTCTGAGCATATCTCGCTCCTCGCACCATTGGCTGCCGCCGCCCACCACTTCAGCGGAGGCATTGGCACGTGCCCAGCTGCTCCTTGACTACCCTCCGGCGCCAGAGAAGATCGATGACTGGAGGGCCACTATCCAGAGCCTTATCGGCTTCGCCAATGGTGACGATCCACGGTAGCCGAGTGCATCGCTGTCGCGGCAAGTCAGCCAGGCGCGAGCCGGTGGCGACAGGACCGGCGAGGGTGCAACCACTGTGCACTCTCCGCCCCGAAGGCCAAGATCGCCGAATCGCCAGATCCACCTTGACGGCTACTCCAGCGCGTCGTCAGATCCGCGAGCTCATCGCGATCAACGCCAAGTTCTTCACGAGAGACATCAAGAAGACACTCGAACACGCATCGAGCACCAAAGAGAAGCGCGACGTCAATCAGACCTGCGCGCTGGGCCCTCTGTTGACATGCATGCACCCGAAGAGCCAGGTAACTTGCCGTATGTGGCAGGTTGTCCTGCATTTACCCGTGAGCTGCGGCAAGTCCAGCGGCCCAACCAGAAGCATTTCAAGCCAGACGTGCCGGAGAAGTACGACAACAAGTCGCACCCGTCTGAGTTCCTCAGCATCTACACCATCGCATTGCAAGCTGCCGGGGGGCGAGACGACAAGGTCCTTGCCAACTACTTCCCGCTCGTGCTCAAGCCCGAAGTCAGATCCTGGCTCATGCACTTGCCGGACAACTCCATATCCTCTTGGGCGGATTTGTGCCATCAGTTTGTCGGCGCCTTTACGGGCGGCCACAAACCACATGGCCAAGAGAGTGACCTCCATCTGCTTGCCCAGAAGGAAGGAGAACCCCTCCGCAAGTATATCCATAGATTCAGCCGCGTGCAACGCAACATCCCAGACATCCACCCTGCCGCGGTTATCAGCGCATTCCATCAGAACGTGCGTAATTGCAGGATGCGGGAGGAGATGGCGATGAGCAGGATCAGAGACGTCAGTGAGCTATACGCCCTGGCCGACAAGTGTGCTCGCGCTGAAGAAGGGAGGAAACTCCCCGGAGAAGATGCTGGAGCAGGGGGGTCTGATAGTGAGGATGCCGCCCCGGCAAAGAAGAGCCGGAGGCACAACAGGAGGAAGGGCAAAGAGGTGCTAGTCGTCGAGCAGTCCAGAGATGACGGCGCCGCCAAGGAAGCCAAAGTTGGTAGCTCAAGCAAGGAGGTTGCCGCATGCACCAACTGCCAAGCTGTGGCGGCCACCGACAAGCAGGTCAGCTCCGACAAGCAATACTGCAAGATCCACCGCACCAAGGGCCATGATCTCCAAAACTGCAAGAGGGTCGAGCAGCTTGTCCAGCAACAAAAAGCTGAGTATGAGCGGCGCGACAAGGAGAGAGCCCAAGGAGGCGGTGGAGAAGCCGGCAAGAAGCGCGCTGGCCAGGGAGGAAGCCGCGGCAAGGCCAAGCAGCGGCAAGGAGACAGACCTCCCCGTGGCCGCGACAAGGACGAAGACGAAGACGACGACGAAGACATGGATCATGTTGAGAACAGCGAGAAGGAGTTTCAGAAGGCTACAGAAGTCTTGTGTGTTGACGGTGGCTCTGGGAAGTTAATGCGGCAGAGCCACCTGTCGAATCACGCAAGCTTCTGAAGTGGTCCAGCACGCTTATCGTCTTTGACATTGAGGACCACCCTGATCGCACAACTGCGGTCGGGTGCTTGCCATTGTTGGTTTCGCCAACAATCCGCAACCTCAAAGTCACTAAGATGCTAGTTGACGGCGGGGACGGCCTAAATCTGATCTCCTCCGCTGTGCTCCAGAAACTCCAGATCTCGGACAGCGAGCTCAAAGAAACCGGTACATTCCAAGGAATTAACCCGGGAAGGAGCAAGCCGAAAGGGAAGGTCGCGTTGCCGGTAACATTCGGCAGCGAGATGAACTTCAGGACTGAGAGGGTCACCTTCGACGTTGCCGATTTCCCATTGCCCTACAATGGCATACTCAGCCGTCCAGCACTCGCCAAGTTCATGGCGGCCTCTGACTATGCATACAACATGCTCAAGATGCCAGGCCCGATAAGCGTCATCTCCGTCCCCGGAGAAAAGAAAGATGCCCTTATCCGCGCCGACAAGATCTACCGGGAAGCTGTTGCCGCGACAGACCGCGAGGCACTTGCCGCCGAAGCTCCCGGGGGGAAGAAGACTAAGTCCGGCAAGAGCCCTGGTGCCCACTCCGGCAAGCGCGCCTCTTTGGAGTGCCGTGCTGCCATCGAGGACGCACCATCGAGCTCCACCGGCAAGCGGACCAAGCCCGGCAAGAGCTCTGATGCCTACTCCGGCAAGCGCGCCTCTTCGGAGTGCTGCGCTGCCATCGAGGACGCACCATCGAGCTCCACCGGCTAGAGTAAGAAGACGATGGCGGCTCCACCACTTACCAAGAAGGTGCCCGCCAAGGAGGACGGCACTGGTGGTACCTTCACCATCAGTGCCATGCTTGACCCTAAATAGGAAAGCGCGCTCGTTACTTTCCTGCGGGCGAATGTCGACGTGTTTGCATGCCAGCCGTCTGACATCCCCGGTGTTCCCAGGAAGGTAATTGAGCACCATGTTGCCGTTTTCCCTCATGCGCGGCCCGTCAAGCAGAAGGTCAGGAAACAGGCGGTGGAGCGCCAAGAATTCATAACAGAAGAAATCAAGAAATTGGAAGAAACAGGCGGTGCTCCATCCAACGTGGTTGGCCAATCCGGTTGTAGTGCGCAAGGCAAACGGGAAGTGGAGGCTTTGTATTGACTTCACTGATGTTAATAAAGCTTGTCCCAAAGATCCATTTCCCTTGCCGCGCATTGACCAGATTGTTGACTCCACAGCCGGATGTGAGTTGCTTTCATTTCTTGATGCATATTCAGGATACCATCAGATCTTCATGGCAGAAGAGGATGAGGAGAAAACCGCATTCATTACTCCATGTGGCACGTACTGTTTCGTACGGATGCCTTTCAGATTAAAGAATGCTGGTTCAACATTTGCCAGAGTAGTCCATATCGCTTTGAAGCCACAGATACACGGAAATGTAGAAGCTTACATGGATGATATAGTGGTCAAAAGCAAAGACAGGGCAACTCTGATCCAAGACTTAGAAGAGACTTTTGCAAATCTGCGCAAGATCAACCTCAAGCTCAACCCTGAGAAGTGTGTGTTTGGAGTCCCTTCCGGCAAACTTCTCGGGTTCTTTGTGTCTCAGCGGGGAATCGAAGCTAATCCCGACAAGATCAGGGCCATTGAGCAGATCGAAGCACCAAGGCGCGTCAAGGATGTATGGAAGCTTGCCGGCTGCGTAGCTGCTCTCAGCAGGTTTATCTCTCGGTCTGCTGAGCGCGGCCTGCCGTTTTTCAAAATTTTGAAAAGGGCAGGTCCAATGAGATGGACTCCGGAAGCGGAGGCTGCGCTGCAAGACTTGAAGAGATACCTGTCCTCCACTCCAACACTTGTCGCACCTAAACCACAAGAGAAGTTGCTGCTGTACATAGCGGCAACCAATCAAGTGGTTAGTGCTGCGTTAGTAGCGGAAAGGGAGGCCGACGACGAGCCAGCGACCGCGGCAAGCACATCCAGCGACAAGCAGGGGGCTTCCCCGACAAGCTCTGGTCCCGACAAGCAAGGTTCTACGCAGATGCAAGAAGATATACAGAAGAAAATGGTGCAGCGCCTAGTTTACTTTGTCAGCTCCCTTTTACAGGGGGCTAGGTCAAGGTACTCTGGTGTGCAGAAGTTGCTTTTCGGCCTCCTCATGGCCTCGAGAAAGCTGCGCCATTACTTCCAAGCACATGAGATTACAGTTGTCACTCGCTTTCCGCTGAAAAGGATATTGCAAAATCTAGAAGCAACAGGCAGGATTGTCGAGTGGGCACTGGAACTGTCAAGCTTTGGCCTCAAGTTTGAGAGTACATCAACAATCCAGAGCAGAGCATTGGCGGAATTCATAGCAGAATGGACGCCAACTCCAGACGAAGAAATTCCGGAGACGAGCATCCCCGCCAAGGAAGCAAGCAAAGAGTGGCTCATGTACTTTGACGGTGCCTTCTCGCTGCAAGGCGCCGGTGCTGGTGTACTGCTTGTCGCGCCCACCGGAGAGCACCTCAAGTACATAGTCCAGATGCACTTTCCCAAGGAGCAAGCAACAAACAATACTACAGAGTATGAAGGCTTGCTTGCCGGTCTCAGGATCGCGGCAGAACTTGGGATTAAGAAGCTCATTGTCAGGGGTGACTTGCAGCTTGTCGTCCGCCAAGTGAACAAGGTTTACCAGAGTCCGTTGATGGAAGCTTACGTTGATGAAGTGAGGAAGCTAGACGAGCGCTTTGACGACCTGCAAATGGAACATGTTCCAAGAGCAGAGAACGACATTGCCGATGGCCTGTCGAAGTGCGCCGCACTTAAGTTACCTGTGGAACCAGGGATCTTTGTGCTCAAGCTGACTCAGCCATCCGTAACACCATCAACTGGACAGAGCAAGAAGAGGAAGTTGATTTCTAGAGACTATCTTCCGGCAGAGCTCCCTGAAGCCGCCGCCAAGAAGGTCCCCAAGATCGACGCCAAGAGTGCTGAGGAGCAGTCTACTCCGGCAAACCCCAAGGTTTGTTCCATTGCAGCAGACGCTCCCGGCAAGCTCTGCTCCGGCAAGCTTGTCGGGGAACGTCAAGCTCCGGCAGAGTCGCAGGCTCTTGCCGTAGAAGCGGACGTTCCCACAGCAGCAGACGTGCCTTTAGTCCTTGTTGTCGAGCCACAGGCTCCAACATGGGCGCAGCAGATTGTCCGTTTCCTCCAGACAGGAGAACTTCCCGAAGAGCCAGAAGAAGTGGAAAGAGTAGCCCGACAGTCTAGTATGTACCAGTTTGTCGACGACACACTGTATAGAAGAAGACTCAACGGTGTGAAATTGAAGTGTATTCCCCGGGAAGATGGACAGAAGCTGTTGGCAGAGATACACGGAGGCATATGTGGTCACCACATTGGCGCAAGAGCTCTTGTCGGAAAGGCATTCCGGCAAGGCTTCTTCTGGCCGACAGCCCTCTAGGATGCAACTGCACAAGTAACCAAGTGTGAAGCGTGCCAGTTCCATTCCAAGCAGATACACCAGCCAGCTCAAGCTCTCCAGACGATCCCTTTATCCTGGCCATTTTCGGTCTGGGGGCTCGATATCCTCGGCCCCTTCCCCCGAGCTGTCGGGGGCTTTGAGTACTTGTACGTCGCAATCGACAAGTTCACAAAGTGGCCGGAAGTGGAACCAGTGAGGAAGGTGACGGCGCAGTCCGCGGTCAAGTTCTTCAGGTCGATTGTTTGCCGTTTCGGAATCCCTAACAGGATAATCACCGACAACGGCACACAATTTACGAGCCGCACCTTCATGCAGTACATCCAAGATCTTGGCGCCAAGGTCTGCTTCGCTTCTGTTGCTCACCCGAGAAGCAACGGTCAAGCCGAGAGGGCAAATGCTGAAGTGCTGCGCGGGCCCAAGACCAGAACCTTCGACAGGCTGCACAAGCGCGGACACAACTGGATCGAGGAGCTGCTGGTGGTTCTTTGGTCGATCAGGACGACGCCAAATCGAGCCACTGGACAGACACCCTTCGCTCTAGTCTATGGAGCGGAGGCAGTTATCCCCACGGAACTCGTATACGGGTCACCTCGAGTGCTCGCTTATGATGAGCTTGAGCAAGAGCAGCTGCGGCAAAATGATGCGCTACTCCTTGAGGAAGATCGTCTTCAGGCTGGTGTGCGAGCCGCTCGCTACCAGCATGCTTTGCGCCGCTATCATAGCCGCAAAGTTAACGCCTGAAGTGTCGAGGAAGGCGACCTTGTTCTTCGGCGCGTTCAGTCCGCCAAGAATTCCAATAAGTTGACGCCGAAGTGGGAAGGACCTTACCGGGTGAAACGAGTCACCAGGCCTGGCGCTGTCCGCCTGGAGACCGAAGATGGCATACCAGTGAGCAACTCCTAGAATATCGAGCATCTTCGTAAGTTTTACCCGTAAGGCGCGGTTGTCGGACCCTGTCCGGCAACCACCCTTTTGTACAAGTCTTGCCGCTGTTGCATGTAATCCTTTGTACAAAGCCAGGCGCAGACCCTGAGCACAAGTAAATGAAGCGCTGGCGCCCAGAGTTATAGCATGCATGCTAGGTCGAGTCAGGTCCTCGGTTAGGGTTGATAGTGCCTAACAGCAGCTAACCCCTAACTTAGAGGTCGAGTGTGCGTCCCTTTGCCTTTCCTTTGTCTCTTTTGGTTCGTAGGGCTTGCATATCCTTGCTGGACCGCATGAGGACGCAAAAGAGAAGAAGGACGTGCCGGCATCCAAACCCCGGCAAGCCAGTGTTGCCGGGGGCTGCAACTACCAAGGTTCACCCCACGGCAAGCCAGAGTTGCCGGGGGCTGCAATCTTAGATAAGTCTTTCATCCCTCTTCATGCATTCTCTTATGGACTGGGGAATACGAAACCTCATTTCTTCCCGAAAACTACCGTGCTCCCTTAGCTCTAGGCCCTGAGGCTCATTCCCGGGGCCAAGTTTTGGTCGTAGTCGCGGCAGCAAAGGGATGAAACGAGGGGCCGCACCCGCCTCTGTTGGGGAACGTTGCAGAAAACAAAAAATTTCCTACTCGTTTCACCAAGATCCATCTAGGAGTTCATCTAGCAACGAGTCATGAGATGCATCTACATACCTTTGTAGATCGCGTGCGGAAGCGTTCAACGAACGGGGATGATGTAGTCGAACACGACGTGATCCAAATCACCGATGACCGAGTGCCGAACGGACGGCACCTCCGCGTTCAACACACGTACGGGACGGGAGACGTCTCCTCCTTCTTGATCTAGCAAGGGGGAAGGAGAGGTTGGTGATGATCCAGCAGCACGACGGCGTGGTGGTGGATGCAGGGCGTCACAGTAGCAGGGCTTCGCCTATACTACGCAAGAGGGAGATGTAACAGGGAGAGAGGGAAGCACCAAAAGCCGTAGCAAAAGTCCCTCCTCTCCCCCACTATATATAGGGGTGCCAGGGGGGGGGCGCCGGCCCTAGGAGATGGATCTCCTAGGGGGGCGACGGCCAAGGGTGGGGGCTTGCCCCCCAAGGCAAGGGGGCGCCCCCCCTTTAGGGTTTCCCCTAACCCTAGGCGCATGGGCCCCTTAGGGGTGGCGCCCCAGCCCACTAAGGGCTGGGTTCCTTCCCACTTCAGCCCATGGGGCCCTCCAGGATAGGTGGCCCCACCCGGTGGACCCCCGGGACCCTTCCGGTGGTCCCGGTACAATACCGGTAACCCCGAAACTTGTCTCGATGGCCGAAACAGCACTTCCTATATATAATTCTTTACCTCCGGACCATTCCGGAACTCCTCGTGACGTCGGGGATCTCATCCGGGACTCCGAACAACATTCGGGTTACTGCATATGCATATCTTCAGAACCCTAGCGTCACCGAACCTTAAGTGTGTAGACCCTACGGGTTCGGGAGACATGTAGACATGGCCGAGACGACTCTCCGGTCAATAACCAACAGCGGGATCTGGATACCCATGTTGGCTCCCACATGCTCCACGATGATCTCATCGGATGAACCACGATGTCGAGGATTCAATCAACCCCGTATGCAATTCCCTTTGTCAATCGATATATTACTTGCCCGAGATTCGATCGTCGGTATCCCAATACCTCGTTCAATCTCGTTACCGGCAAGTCACTTTAGTCATACCGTAATGCATGATCCCATGACTAGACACTTGGTCACTTTGAGCTCATTATGATGATGCATTACCGAGTGGGCCCAGTGATACCTCTCCGTTATACGGAGTGACAAATCCCAGTCTTGATCCGTGTCAACCCAACAGACACTTTCGGAGATACCCGTAGTCTACCTTTATAGTCACCCAGCTACGTTGTGACGTTTGGTACACCCAAAGCACTCCTACGGTATCCGGGAGTTACACGATCTCATGGTCTAAGGAAAAGATACTTGACATTGCAAAAGTCTAGCAAACGAACTATACGATCTTTATGCTATGTTTATGATTGGGTCTTGTCCATCACATCATTCTCTTAATCATGTGATCTCGTTATCAATGACATAAAATGTCCATAGCCAGGAAACCATGACTATCTGTTGATCAACGAGCTAGTCAACTAGAGGCTTACTAGGGACATGTTGGTGTCTGTTATTCACACATGTATTACGATTTCCGGATAACACAATTATAGCATGCATAAAGACAATTACCATGAACAAGGAAATATAATAATAATGCTTTTATTATTGCCTCTAGGGCATATTTCCAACAGTCTCCCACTTGCACTAGAGTCAATAATCTAATTACATTGTGACGAATCGAACACCCATGGAATTCTGGTGTTGATCATGTTTTGCCCTAGGGAGAGGTTTAGTCAACGGATCTGCTACATTCAGGTCCGTATGTACTTTACAAATATCTATGTCTCCATCTTGAACATTTTCACGAATGGAGTTGAAGCGACGCTTGATGTGCCTTGTCTTCTTGTGAAACCTGGGCTCCTTGGCAAGTGCAATAGCTCCAGTGTTGTCACAGAAGAGCTTGATCGGCCCCGACGCATTGGGTATGACTCCGAGGTCGGTGATGAACTCCTTCACCCAAATTGCTTCATGTGCTGCCTCCGAGGCTGCCATGTACTCCGCTTCACATGTAGATCCCGCCACGACGCTCTGCTTGCAACTGCACCAGCTTACTGCCCCACCATTTAAAATATACACGTATCCGGTTTGTGACTTTGAGTCATCCAGATCTGTGTCGAAGCTAGGATCGACGTAACCCTTTACGACGAGCTCTTCGTCACCTCCATAAACGAGAAACATCTCCTTAGTCCTTTTCAGGTACTTTAGGATATTCTTGACCGCTGTCTAGTGTTCCTTGCCAGGATTACTTTGGTACCTTCCTACCAAACTTACGGCAAGGTTTACATCAGGTCTGGTACACAGCATGGCATACATAAGAGAACCTATGGCTGAGGCATAGGGGATGACACTCATCTCTTCTATTTCTTCTGCCGTGGTCGGACTTTGAGCCGAGCTCAATTTCATACCTTGCAGTACAGGCAAGAACCCCTTCTTAGACTGATCCATATTGAACTTCTTCAATATCTTATCAAGGTATGTGCTTTGCGAAAGACCTATGAGGCGTCTCGATCTATCTCTATAGATCTTGATGCCTAATATATAAGCAGCTTCTCAAAGGTCCTTCATTGAAAAACTCTTATTCAAGTAGGCCTTGATGCTGTCCAAGAGTTCTATATCATTTCCCATCAAAAGTATGTCATCTACATATAGTATGAGAAATGCTATAGAGCTCCCACTCACTTTCTTGTAAACACAGGCTTCTCCATAAGTCTGCGTAAACCCAAACGCTTTGATCATCTCATCAAAGCGAATGTTCCAACTCCGAGATGCTTGCACCAGCCCATAAATTGAGCGTTGGAGCTTGCATACTTTGTCAGCATTCTTAGGATCGACAAAACCTTCCGGCTGCATCATATACAATTCTTCCTTAAGGTAACCATTAAGGAATGCCGTTTTGACGTTCATTTGCCATATTTCATAATCGTAGAATGCGGCAATTGCTAACATGATTCGGACGGACTTTAGCTTCGCTACCGGTGAGAAAGTCTCATCGTAGTCAACCCCTTGAACTTGTCGATAACCCTTAGCGACAAGCCAAGCTTCATAGATGGTCACATTACCATCCGCGTCTGTCTTCTTCTTAAAGATCCATTTATTTTCTATGGCTCGCCGTTCAACGGGCAAGTCAGTCAGAGTCCATACTTCGTTTTCATACATGGATCCTATCTCGGATTTCATGGCTTCTAGCCATTTGTCGGAATCCGGGCCCGCCATCGCTTCTTCATAGTTCGAAGGTTCACCGTTGTCTAACAACATGATTTCCAAGACAGGGTTGCCGTACCACTCTGGTGCGGAACGTGTCCTTATGGACCTTCAAATTTCAGTAGGAGCTAGATCAGAAGTATCTTGATCATTATCATTAACTTCCTCTCTAGTCGGTGCTGGCACCTCAGGAACATTTTCTTGAGTTGCGCCATTTTCCGGTTCAAGAGGCAATACTTCATCGAGTTCTACTTTCCTCCCACTTACTTCTTTCGAGAGAAACTCCTTCTCTAGAAAGGATCCATTCTTGGCAACAAAGACCTTGCCTTCGAATCTGAGGTAGAAGGTATACCCAATAGTTTCTTTAGGGTATCCTATGAAGACGCATTTTTCCGACTTGGGTTCGAGCTTTTCAGGTTGAAGTTTCTTGACATAAGCATCGCATCCCCAAACTTTTAGAAACGACAGCTTAGGTTTCTTCCCAAACCATAATTCATACAGTGTCGTCTCAACGGATTTCGACAAAGCCCTATTTAAAGTGAATGCGGCAGTCTCTAAAGCATAGCCCCAAAAAGATAGCGGTAAATCGGTAAGAGACATCATAGACCGCACCATATCTAATAGAGTGCGATTACGATGTTCGGACACACCGTTACGCTGAGGTGTTCCAGGCGGCGTTAGTTGTGAAACTATTCCACATTTTCTTAAGCGTGTGCCAAATTCGTGACTCAAGTATTCTCCTCCACGATCTGATCATAGAAACTTGATTTTCCTGTTACGTTGATTCTCAACCTCACTTTGAAATTCCTTCAACTTTTCAAAGGTTTCAGACTTGTGTTTCATTATGTAGACATACCCATATCTACTTACGTCATCAGTGAGAGTGAGAACATAACGATAGCCACCACGAGCCTCAACACTCATTGGACCGCACACATCAGTATGTATAATTTCCAATAAGTTGGTTGCTCGCTCCATTGTTCCTGAGAACGGAGTCTTGGTCATTTTACCCATGAGGCATGGTTCGCACGTGTCAAATGATTCATAATCAAGAGACTCTAAAAGTCCATCTGCATGGAGCTTCTTCATGCGTTTGACACCTATGTGACCAAGGCGGCAGTGCCACAAGCATGTGAGACTATCATTATCAACCTTACATCTTTTGGTATTCACACTAAGAACATGTGTAGCATTACGCTCGAGATTCATTAAGAATAAACCATTCACCATAGGAGTATGACCATAAAACATATCTCTCATATAAATAGAACAACCATTATTCTCGGATTTAAATGAGTAGCCATCTCGAATTAAACGAGATCCTGATACAATGTTCATGCTCAAAGCTGGCACTAAATAACAATTATTGAGGTTTAAAACTAATCCCGTAGGTAAATGAAGAGGCAGCGTGCCGACGGCGATCACATCGACCTTGGAACCATTCCCGACGCGCATCGTCACCTCGTCCTTCGCCAGTCTCCGTTTATTCCGCAGCTCCTGCTTTGAGTTACAAATGTGAGCAACTGCACCGGTATCAAATACCCAAGAGCTACTACGAGTACTGGTTAGGTACACATCAATTACATGTATATCACGTATACCTTTTGTTTTGCCGGCCTTCTTGTCCGCTAAGTATTTGGGGCAATTCCGCTTCCAGTGACCACTTCCCTTGCAATAAAAACACTTAGTCTCGGGCTTGGGTCCATTCTTTGGCTTCTTCCCGGCAGCTTGCTTGCCGGGCGCGGCAACTTCCTTGCCGTCCTTCTTGAAGTTCTTTTTACCCTTACCCTTCTTGAACTTAGTGGTTTTATTCACCATCAACACTTGATGTTCCTTCTTGACTTCTACCTCTGCTGATTTCAGCATAGCAAATACTTCAGGAATGGTCTTTTCCATCCCCTGCATATTGAAGTTCATCACAAAGCTCTTGGAGCTCGGTGGAAGCGACTGGAGGATTCTATCAATGACCGCATCATCCGGGAGATTAACTCCCAGCTGAGTCAAGCGGTTATGCAACCTAGACATAGTGAGTATGTGCTCACTGACAGAACTGTTTTCCTCCATCTTACAGCTGAAGAATTTGTCGGAGACTTGATATCTCTCGACCCGGGCATGAGCTTGAAAAACCATTTTCAGCTCTTCGAACATCTCATATGCTCCGTGTCTCTCAAAACGTTTTTGGAGCCCCGGCTCTAAGCTGTAAAGCATGCCGCATTGAACGAGGGAGTAGTCATTGGTACGTGCCTGCCAAGCGTTCATAATGTCTTGTTCAGCAGGGAGGACAAGTGCGTCACCCAGCGGTGCTTGTAGGACATAATCTTTCTTGGCAGCTATGAGGATGATCCTCAGGTTCCGGGCCCAGTCCGTGTAGTTGCTGCCATCGTCTTTCAGCTTGGTTTTCTCTAGGAACGCGTTGAAGTTGAGGACTACATTGGCCATTTGATCTACAAGACATATTGTAAATATTTTAGACTAAGTTCATGATAATTAAGTTCATCAAATCAAATTATTTATGAACTCCCACTTAGATAGACATCCCTCTCCTAGTCATCTAAGTATAACATGATCCGAGTTAACTAGGCCGTGTCTGATCATCACGTGAGACGGACTAGTCAACATCGGTGAACATCTTCATGTTGATCGTATCTTCTATACGACTCATGCTCGACCTTTCGATCTTCTGTGTTCCGAGGCCATGTCTGTACATGCTAGGCTCGTCAAGTCAACCTAAGTGTTTGCATGTGTAAATCTGTCTTACACCCGTTGTATGTGAACATTAGAATCTATCACACCCGATCATCACGTGGTGCTTCGAAACAACGAACTGTCGCAACGGTGCACAGTTAGGGGGAACACTTCTTGAAATTATTATGAGGGATCATCTTATTTACTACCGTCGTTCTAAGTAAACAAGATGCAAAAAAACATGATAAACATCACATGCAATCAAATAATAAACGTGACATGATATGGCCAATATCACATAGCTCCTTTGATCTCCATCTTGGGGCTGCATGATCATCTTGTCACCGGCTTGACACCATGATCTCCATCATCATGATCTCCATCATCGTGTCTCCATGAAGTTGCTCGCCAACTATTACTTCTACTACGATGGCTAACGCGTTTAGCAATAAAGTAAAGTAATTTACATGGCGTTTCTCAATGACACGCAGGTCATATAAAAGAATAAAGACAACTCCTATGGCTCCTGCCGGTTGTCATACTCATCGACATGCAAGTCGTGATTCCTATTACAAGAGCATGAACATATCATACATCACATATAGATCATTCATCATTCATCACAACTTTGGCCATATCATATCACAATCACTTGCTGCAAAAACAAGTTAGACGTCCTCTAATTGTTGTTGCAAGTTTTACGTGGCTGAATTAGGGTTCTAGCAAGAACGTTTTCTTACCTACGTGAAAGCCACAACGTGATTTGTCAACTTCTATTTACCCTTCATAAGGACCCTTTTCATCGAATCCGCTACAACTAAAGTAGGAGAGACAGACACCCGCCAGCCACCTTATGCAACTAGTGCATGTTAGTCGGTGGAACCGGTCTCACGTAAGCGTACGTGTAAGGTTGGTCCGGGCCGCTTCATCCCACAATACCGCTGTAGCAAGAAAAGACTAGTAGCGGCAAGAAAGTTGACAAATCCACGCCCACAACAAATTGTGTTCTACTCACGCAAGAAGAACTACGCATAAACCTGGCTCTGATACCACTGTTGGGGAACGTTGCAGAAAACAAAAATTTTCCTACTCGTTTCACCAAGATCCATCTAGGAGTTCATCTAGCAACGAGTCATGAGATGCATCTACATACCTTTGTAGATCGCGTGCGGAAGCGTTCGACGAACGGGGATGATGTAGTCAAACACGACGTGATCCAAATCACCGATGACCGAGTGCCGAACGGATGGCACCTCCGTGTTCAACACACATACGGGACAGGAGACGTCTCCTCCTTCTTGATCCAGCAAGGGGGAAGGAGAGGTTGGTGATGATCCAGCAGCACGACGGCGTGGTGGTGGATGCAAGGCGTCACAGTAGCAGGGCTTCGCCTATACTACGCAAGAGGGAGATGTAACAGGGAGAGAGGGAAGCACCAAAAGCCGTAGCCAAAGTCCCTCCTCTCCCCCACTATATATAGGGGTGCCAAGGGGGGGCGCCGGCCCTAGGAGATGGATCTCCTAGGGGGGCGACGGCCAAGGGTGGGGGCTTGCCCCCCAAGGCAAGGGGGCGCCCCCCCGTTAGGGTTTCCCCTAACCCTAGGCGCATGGGCCCCTTAGGGGTGGCGCCCCAGCCCACTAAGGGCTGGGTTCCTTCCCACTTCAGCCCATGGGGCCCTCCGGGATAGGAGGCCCCACCCGGTGGACCCCCGGGACCCTTCCGGTGGTCCCAGTACAATACCGGTAACCCCGAAACTTGTCCCGATGGCCGAAACAGCACTTACTATATATAATTCTTTACCTCCGGACCATTCCGGAACTCCTCGTGACGTCCGGGATCTCATCCGGGACTCTGAACAACATTCGGGTTACTGCATATACATATCTTCACAACCCTAGCGTCACCGAACCTTAAGTGTGTAGACCCTACGGGTTCGGGAGACATGTAGACATGACCGAGACGACTCTCCGGTCAATAACCAACAGCGGGATCTGGATACCCATGTTGGCTCCCACATGCTCCATGATGATCTCATCGGATGAACCATGATGTCGAGGATTCAATCAACCCCGTATGCAATTCCCTTTGTCAATCGATATATTACTTGCCCGAGATTCGATCGTTGGTATCCCAATACCTCGTTCAATCTCGTTACCGGCAAGTCACTTTACTCGTACCGTAATGCATGATCCCGTGACTAGACACTTGGTCACTTTGAGCTCATTATGATGATGCATTACCGAGTGGGCCCAGTGATACCTCTCCGTTATACAGAGTGACAAATCCCAGTCTTGATCCGTGTCAACCCAACAGACACTTTCGGAGATACCCGTAGTCTACCTTTATAGTCACCCAGTTACGTTGTGACGTTTGGTACACCCAAAGCACTCCTACGGTATCCGGGAGTTACACGATCTCATGGTCTAAGGAAAAGATACTTGACATTGCAAAACTCTAGCAAACGAACTATACGATCTTTACGCTATTTTTACGATTGGGTCTTGTCCATCACATCATTCTCTTAATGATGTGATCCCGTTATCAATGACATTCAATGTCCATAGCCAGGAAACCATGACTATCTGTTGATCAACGAGCTAGTCAACTAGAGGCTTACTAGGGACATGTTGGTGTCTGTTATTCACACATGTATTACGATTCCCGGATAACACAATTATAGCATGAATAAAGACAATTACCATGAACAAGGAAATATAATAATAATGCTTTTATTATTGCCTCTAGGGCATATTTCCAACAGCCTCGTCCCTGCCTCCGTCAAAAGCGTGAGAAAGGTCGAGCGACGAGGGAAGACGACAGGGCCTGTTGATGGGGGAGGAGTGTCTATCTGAAAGATACCAAGGATTAGCTCCTTGACGTGGGTTCTACCCGCGAGACAAATGACCCGGCAAACATCCCCTTTTCATTAAAAAAAACATTCCACGCAGGTACAGTCCATAGAGAATGAAAAACATGAAAGAGAGGATTACAAGTTTTAGATGCAACTAAGGCCCGAAGGCTTACAAATTAAAAAGATAAGATTCCCGTAATCCTTTTCCTGTCCCTCTCTTTAGGAGGTATGTCAAGGAGGCGAGAAGGGCAAAAGGAGTGCCTAGGCGAACTACGGGTGCCAGAAGACGGCAAGAGAACATCCCGGGGGCCGTCAAGGCTGGACGGTGATGGCGGCGCCGGAAGCGGGGCTCGAAGACGAGGCGGCAGGATGTCAGCACACTGTCGAGGGCACCACGCCATCGTACTCCGACCTGACGGCCTTGCCGCCGGCCATCTTCCTCTTCCGCAGCCTCCCTATGCCAGCCGCCCAAGGAGACGACCCCGGGGAGTTCAAGGAGCCGGCGACACCGATGATGGGGTTGCCGGTGCCGCACGGAACGGCGCCCGACACCTAGTCGGACCCGCCATCCTGCCGCCCGCTCCCCTCGTCGTCACTGTCACTCCCCTCCTCGTCACTCTCGCTCAAGGAGGAGCCTTCACTATCGGAGGAGCTCTCCACGCAGCACCGTGCCCGGACGCCAAAGCACCCGAAGACCTTGACGGAGAGGAGATCGCCCTCCATCAACTTGAAATGGAGGGTGAGCCCCGGCGTCAAGCTGTGGATGCGGGCGAACGTCTTCCACCCTCGACCGAGATACATCACACCAGGGGCTGGGAATTCAGCGCGGACTCACGTGCCGCTGATCCCACAGCCCCTCATGTGTAGTCTCAGCGTCTCGGGCGGGTCCAACTCCACCACTTCCGCAAACGGAGCTGGGAGTCGGAGGCGACGACGAGGCGCCCAGCGCAGCCTGACGAAGAACTCGCAAGGGTCGTCCCCAGCATGGGCCACCGCGGGAAGAAGAGCAGCCGGCGGAGGCGAAGCCAACGCGCCGCCTCGTCCATCTCTTCCCCGAGCACCACGGCCTCATCCTCGACCTCGTCCATGACCTTGCCCCCTCCCTCTTCCCCTTACGGCTGGCTCCGCCACCACGGGTGCGGGAGAGGGAGGGAGGCGCTGTCTGGCGGCAACCCTCGCCGCCACTGATGAAGGACCGGGGTTCCCTTTCTCCATGGCGAATGGGAGGAAGGGGGGCAGGAGTTGAAGGGAGGAGAAGATGAGAGAATGCGGGCTTCCGTCCTCCCCTCCTTCTCTTTATAAAGGAGCGAGGTGGGGGCTCGGCCGCCCCGCTCGGCGAATCAAGACGTGGGAAGGCAGGGAGTTGGGGCTGACCCACTCCCTCGACACACGACGACCCCGTTTCCCGCCTCCGCCATCCGCGATCCCAAGTGCATGGGAGCCGCGTGGCAGGCGTGCAGAACTGAGGCAACGGATGGGGCGGCCTCTCCCCACCCCGTGAACATGGGGAGTGGGCACCTCGAAAACTGCCCACGATCTCTCCCACGATGCCGCGTTCGACGCGTGCCGTACGGGGAGAGCGCGGTGGATGCGGAGTAAGTTATGGCGTGCCCTAAGCCGTGCGTGCCCGTGCACTGTTTTGGGCCTGGCCCAACAGCGCTCGGCACCGTGTATGGCCCAAGCCTGGGGGCTCCTGTCGGTGTACTAAAGTAGGGGTACCTTAGTATCCCGAACTTGTGCACGGGCAGTCGCAGCGACCCGCGGTAAGGCTTGCCGGGCGACCGCCAAGACCCTCCATGGTTCCTTTAGGAGCCATTCAAGAACAATGTATCCAAAGAACAAAACAAGGCCCTGGCAAGAGGAGCTTGCCGGGAAGGCTACCCGAAGCACAGAGACCCCGGCAAGAGGAGCTTGCCGGGAACGAGACAAGGCCCCGGCAAGAGGAGCTTGCCGGGAAGGAGACGAGACCCTGGCAAGAGGAGCTTGCCGGGAAGACCAACCAAAGCTTCCCAAGAAGCTCGCTGTGGCGCACTGCGCGCCCCGACAAGACCCGGTGAGCGACAAGCTCCCAGACGCGACCAGGCAACATCCGCGGCAAGGCGCTTGCCGCGGCAAGCTACTACTCCGCAGCCCGCGCTCCAGCACACCCACCAACGTGTCGCCCTGGGACCATTCCTGGCGTACGTGGCGGGAGGCTGTGCAGCCAGGGGCATGCGGTGGCAAGCAGGCGTTGACAAGGAGCCATCGTGGCAAACGGTGGCGCCCCTGACGGTCCCTTTCCGCCCCGTCTAGGCGACACAGACAGGCATTTAAAGCCTTTGTCCCCTACCGTCAGGGGTAGGTATGATACAACTGTAGCAAACGGTGGCGCCAACTACCACCTCTTTTACATTTTTACCCTCACCTCTGTTGCCACATGTCGGTGACCCCTTAGACATATAAGAGGAGGCCCATGCGCAATAGTGGGAAGGGGGACGACCATTCTCACGCTCGGTCTCGCTAGCTGCTTGAGTGTACTGTAGCACTCATCACTCCCGAGCAAGAACTCAATACAACCACCAAAGCAGGAGTAGGGTTTTACGCATCCGTGCGGCCCGAAACTGGGTAAACCGATCGTCTCGCTCGTGCGTTCGCCTCGATCTGCTCTTTGTGCATCCACCGCCCCCTGCCGAACCAAAAGGGGCTCGGTCCGCCGATCCCCATAGGTGTGCGAGGGACCAGCAACCCCCGACAACGATGATCGAGGTCTGTGCGACAGGCCTCGCCTAGACGATGATCGGCGCTTCAGCATTAAGCTTGAGGAGACCTTCGAAGTTGAAATGGTAGGCAACAATGACAATTGTTTTTTTCATAATTAAGCATGACTTCAACTATTTCAATGTGTAATTTTTCATCTTTTACAATTCGAGTATAGGTTATCCCATGCCATTCAAGACACTATGTCTTGGACAGGATGGATTTTGAAGACCATGAAATTTCTGAAACAAAGAAAATTCACCTAAGGACTCATCACGATGTGGACTTTGAAGTAAATCTGTATAATTCTAAGAGCGTAACCCATTTTGGTTGCAAAAATTGGGAAGCATTTTGTAAGACGTATGGTTTTGATGAGGGTATGCTTATCACCATGGATCTAGGTAATCCTGACATCGACCAAGACAATATGGACATTTGGGTCCATGTTGATACGCCTCCAGTTCTACCGCTATGTGAGTTTCTCAAACATAGTTATTAGCTAATTTATACTGTTTATTTCAAAATAGATGACAGTTTATTTCCATTGATAGCTTATTTTTATTGTTCAAAGAATGTGCGGGAGATGGTAGACAAAACCCACTACACCAATGGCTCCGAATTAACAGCTTACATGGAGAAAAATCATCTGGTCGGATTTTTTACTGACATTGAGAATTACAATATCTACAATCAAACTCCTCAACATTATGGTTAATACGTGCCACTAGTGCATGTGTTCAACTACGGTAACTACCATGGAGATACCCTGGTAAGATTTTTACTATTACGACATCCGTGCATCTTTTGCATACTTCTAAAACTAGTACATCATTGCTAACTATGAATTTATTACTATGTTTTTCAACAGATAATCCCTGTCGGTGTACTAAAGTAGGGGTACCTTAGTATCCCGAACTTGTGCACGGGCAGTCGCAGCACCCCGCGGCAAGGCTTGCCGGTTGACCGCCAAGACCCTCCATGGTTCCTTTGGAGCCATTCAAGAACAAAGTATTCGAGCCAAGGCGCAAGACCCCGGCAAGAGGAGCTTGCCGGGAAGGCCACTCAGAGTATCCAAGACCCCGGCAAGAGGAGCTTGCCAGGAAGAAGCACGAAGACCCCGGCAAGAGGAGCTTGCCAGGAAGAAGCACGAAGACCCCGGCAAGAGGAGCTTGCCGGGAAGACCAACCAAGGCATCCCGAGAAGCTTGCTGCGACGCGCTGCGCGTCTCGGCAAGACCCGATGAACGACAAGCTCCCGGACACGACAAGGCAACATCCGCGGCAAGGCGCTTGCCGCGGCAAGCTACTACTCCGCAGCCCGCGCTCCAGCTCACCCGCCAATGTGTCGCCCTGGGACCGTTCCTGGTGTACGTGGCGGGAGGCTGTGCAGCCAGGGGCATGCGGTGGCGAGCAGGCACTGACAAGATAGCCATCGTGGAAAACGGTGGCGCCCCTGATGGTCCCTTTCCGCACCATCTGGGCAACACAGATAGGCATTTAATGCCTTTGTCCCCTGCCGTCAGGGTTAGGTATGATACAACTATAGCCAGCGGTGACACCCAACTACCACCTCTTTTACATTTTTACCCTCACCTCTGTTGCCACCTGTTGGTGACCCCTTTGACATATAAAAGGAGGCCCATGCGCAACAGTGGGGGGGGGGGCGGCCATTCTCACGCTCGGTCTCGCTAGCCATCCGAGCGTACTGTAGCATTCGTCGCTCCCGAGCAAGAACACAAATACAAACCAAAGCAGGAGTAGGGTTTTACGCATCCGTGCGGCCCGAACCTGGGTAAACCGATCACGTCGTTTGTACGTTCGCCTCGATCTGCTCTTTGTGCATCCTCCGCCCCCTGCCGAACCAAAAGGGGCTCGGTCCGCTGATCCCCATAGGTGTACGTGGGATCAGCACCCCCGGCATCTTTGGCACGCCAGGTAGGGGGCTGCGTCGAGGTTGTGCGAACCTGATCCGGCGTTCGTGCGAGCCGAATCTTCATCGTCTTCATCAACATGCCGCCGAAGAAGAAGATTCCGGAGGCAGCGTTTCCGTCTGCGCTGAGCCCACCATCGCCAGAGCGAACGGCTGGTGGAGTAGGCGCCGGCGGGAGAACGGGCGCCGACGAGGAGGCTCATGGTGCTGCCAGGTCCAAGGACAAGGCTGCGCCGCACGTCTGCGGCGCGGTCGCCTCCCACAACGACCGAGCGCACTCCAAAACCTCGGCGTCCGTACACGCATCGCGCCCGTCCCAGGAGGCGCGGGACCAGCAGCGTCATGGTACTCACGGTACCATACGCTTGTTGGGCAAAGATCAAGCTGGCGGGTCTCGGAGCGCTCAAGACCAGCATGCACGCCAACATGCCGACACGAGCGTGGCACGGTCACTTGGACGAGGTACTGCTCCTTCTAACACAGTTAGAAGTCCGAGCATATCTCGCTCCTTGCACCGTTCGCCGCAGCCGCCCGCCACACCCTTCGCTCCAATCTATGGAGCGGAGGCAGTTATCCCCACGGAACTCGTATACGGGTCGCCTCGAGTGCTCGCTTACGATGAGCTTGAGCAAGAGCAGCTGCGGCTAGATGACGTGCTGCTCCTCGAGGGAGACCGTCTTCAGGCTGCTGTGCGAGCCGCTCGCTACCAGCAAGCTTTGCGCTGCTACCATAGCCGCAAAGTTAAAGCTAGAAGCTTCGAGGAAGGCGACCTTGTTCTTCGGCGCGTTCAGTTCGCCAAGAATTTCAACAAGTTGACGCCAAAGTGGGAAGGCCCTTACCGGGTGAAACGAGTCACCAGGCCTGGCGCTGTCCGCCTCGAGACCGAAGATGGCATCCCAGTGAGCAACTCCTGGAATGATGAGCATCTTCGTAAGTTTTACCCGTAAGGCACGGTTGTCGGACCCTGTCCGACAACCACCCTTTTGTACAAAGTCTTGCCGCTGTTGCATGTAATCCATTGCACAAAGCCGGGCGCAGACCCCGTGCCTAAAGGTCATGTGCTCAGCACACCTTGTCTATTTCATGTTTTTTGAATTTTGCATGTATTATCTGACATTTTGTGCAGCACTTACTCCCGGTAAGCAATAACGAGCCATAAGGCTCCATACTGTTACCCCGTCTCCTTTCTTTTTTTTACAAGGAAAAGGAGGTCCCCTCGCGCACAACTTTGCCGAGAGGGGAAGGGAGGAAGATACGATATGGACCAGGCGTCGTTCAGGAAGGTTTTGCCTCGCCGGGAGCAAATAACAGAAAAGATAAGTTGCCAAAGTCTGAGCAACCAAATTTCCTTTAGATTTTTAAGTTATTTTCCTTGAACGACCATGCTTTGTATGGGAAACCTGGGCGCGGAGGAACCGACTCGTAGCTGGTTGCGCCCTTACTGTTGTTTCGAGTCCGCTCAACAACTTAAGTGAGCTGCAACTAGCTCCGCGACAAGGTTTCTTGTCGGCCGCAACACCGCTCACAGATCGCTGACGTTATGCACTCAGCACTCGCGGCAAGCGTGCCCGCGCCGGCAAGTTCCATATAAGCGTAGGGTAAAAACATACAAAGGAAGGAGTCAAGTAAAGCAAATAACATAGCAATTAAATTTATAGAGTTATCGTCCTTGAACGGTCGTCCCTTGTATGGAAAACCTATGCGCGGAGGAACCAACTCGTATCTAGTTGTGCCCTTACTGTTGTTTCGAGTCCGCTCAACAACTTAAGTGAGCTGCGACTAGCTCTGCGACAAGGTTTCTTGTCGGCTGCGGCACCGCCAGCAGGGAACCAACTCGTAGCTAGTTGCGCCCTTACTGTTGTTTCGAGTCCGCTCAACAACTTAAGTAAGCTGCGACTAGCTCCGCGACAAGGTTTCCTGTTGGCTGTAGCACCGCCGGCAGGCTGCTGATGTTCCGCTGCTGATGTTCCGCACTCAGCGCTTGCGGCAAAGGTGCCCGCACCGGCAAGTTCCCTAAAAGCGTAGGGTAAAAACATAAAAGGGGAGGAAGCAAGTAAAGGAAATAACATAGCAATTACTAACCAAGGATAGAGTATATTACAGAATAACTTGTCGCAGCTCTAACAGACTGTTTTTCATAACATGATTGACAGCGACAAGGAAAGGAGAAGATAAATGGCCTAGTCTACACGGTCGCCTTCGACCCTCCTGATTCCGCTCACCTTGTCCACAATAGGTGCGACAAGGGCCTTGAGCTCCTCCATATCAGCATCTGGCGGCAGGCTTCGGAGGACGTTGTTGAGGCGGAGGCCTGGGTTGCGGAAGGCCACCTTCATCAGCACCTTCTGGAGAGCTCCCGCGCAGATCTTGCGCGACTTGTCGGCAAGCTGTTTTGGGAACTACTCCCGGAGTCGCTGGAGTGCCATCGCCACGCCCTTAAAGAACAGAGTAAGCTTGGCGCTGGGTTGGAGGTTCTCGTCGGAGGAGTACCCGAGATCCACCATCCCCAACTGCGCCAGCTCCTAGTCGACATCCGCGGCGACGTCCACCAGACCCTCCGTCCAGTGCTCCACATTCTCTGACAAAGTCTTCCGGGCGGCGGCGGCCTTCGCCAGCAGCACCTTGCCGGCCTTGACCTCCTCTTTCAGGGCCGTCTCCTGCTCCTTGGCACCATCCAGAGATTTGGTCAGGGCCGCCAGCTTCACTTCGAGATCGGCGTTGGAGTTCTTGGCGGCGTCCTGTTCCTTGCCCTTCTCGGCGAAAAGGGCCTGCAGCTCCGAATAGCTGTTGGCGTCCCTCTCACGCTCGAGCTTGAGCGCGGCAAGCTCATCGCCGCTCGCCTTGAGGTCCGCCTCCAGCTGCGTCACCTTCAGCTCCAGCTCAGCCTTGGTGGCCTCGGCAGCTGCAGCAGCGTCTTCGGCCTGCTTGACGGCTCCGCCAACTGCTCGCTCGCGCGCGGCAAGTTCCTCCTCGTGGCTGTCGAGGTGGACCTTCCGCTGCACCAAGTCACCCTCCTGCGAAGACAGCTTCTCCACAGCAAGCCGTTGGCGCTCTTCGACGTTGGCCTTCTCGAGGACGAAGGCCTGCTGCGCTTCGGCAAGTTGCTCCCGCTCCCTCGCCAGGGAGCGGAGAGCTTCCTGATTGGCGCCTCGGAGCTCTTCTGCGTGCTTCTCGATATCAGCGCCAGCCTTCGCCACGAGTGCTTCGCGGGACTCCAGCTTGGCCTGCCGGGCGCGGTAGAGCGCCACTAGCTTCCGCAGCGGGCGCTCCTCTTCAGGATCGCCGCTGCTGCTGCTTGGCGCGTCAACCAGCTTCAGCCCGGCAGAGGCGAGCACCTCTCCGTCCAGCATCTCCCCCTCGATCGGCACCCTGGAGCTCGATGCCTAGGGGAGGTTGATGAAGATATCCTCGCCGGCCTTCAGGTAAATGCCAGGCTGGGGCTCTTCGGAGCCTGGCGCGGCGGCAACGGCAGAGGAGTCGGTGGTCGGAGCAACGCCTGGCGCTCCTGTGGCCTCCGGGTCGTCAGTACGATCGCCAGACTCCCTGCCCGCCTCCGCCGCGGCAGCCTTGGCGGCCTCCTCGCCGGCACCGGCTGCTTCCTCGGCGGCGGCCTCCGTCTCCATCGGCCCTGCAGCAGATGGATCTGATGGCCGGAAGAGGGGAGAAGATTCAAGCAAAATTCGAGCGAAATCCAAGAGGAAGATCAAGAAGCCGAAGAAGCCAAGGGGAGTTTTGAAGCAAGGAAGATTACCTGTGCCAGGGCCTGCCGCTGTGGTCTCCGTCGCCGGGGGATCGCTGGCACGGTCCCTTGCCGGAGATCCTTGCCGTGCCGGGGGCTCTTCCCTTGCCGGAGTCTCCTCCCTCGCCGGGGGCTCCTCCCTTGCCGGAGCCTCCTCCCTCGCCGGGGGCTCCTCCCTTGCCGGAGCCTCCTCCCTCGCCGGGGGCTCCTCCCTTACCGGAGACCTCTCCCCCGCCGGAGGACTCTCCCTTGGCGCTTCAGGAGCGATCTCCAGGCTCCCCTGGTGAGGCTGCTCTGCTTTTGCACAAGTCAACCAACAAGTATCAGCACAGCGAGGATCTTCGTGCACGCCCAACAGCGGGAAGTAAACAAGACGCTTACGCTGGGGGCTGCTCTGAAGATCAGCCGCCGGGTCCGACGGGTTCGTCTCAGGCACGTCCCCTGTTGACGCAGTGGGTTCATCCTCGATGACGATCACTGGCACCTTGGCTCTTTTGCCGCTCTCTGCGCCAGAGTCCTAAAAAGGAACAGATACAGAGGAAGGCAAGTGAGAAACAAGACAAGACAAAAAATAGCAAAGAACAAAGAATTGCAAGGACAATAAGAAGAACTTACTCCTCTTCTTCTTCTTCGCCGGAGCTAAACGCGGAGAAGTCAAAATCCGGCCCACGTCTGGCGCGGGAAGGTGGAGGGGTAGGCTCCCTTGGTCGCTTGGCGGGAGCAGATGCGGCAGTCCGGGAAGACCCCGCTCCAGTCGAAGCGGCAGCATGGGGCGCTCCCGCGGCAACAGTGCTTGCCGCGGTGAAGCGCGTCATGCGGCGCGGCGACTGCTGGCCCGCCTGCCGCCTCGCTACACTCCCGGCCTTGCGGAGACGCCTTCTTGGTGGAGACGGAGACGCTTCTGGCGACGTGCTGGTGGAGGACGAAGAGGAGGAGGAATCGATCTCCAAAGAGCCGCTCGCGTCATCGGCAGGCTCGCTCGGTTCGGCGTCGTGACCGGCAACTTGGCTCGGCCCGACATCACGCTCGGCAACCTCTTTCTGGCCGGCAAGATCCTTACTGCCGGCAAGAGCTTCCCGCTCGGCATGGTTTGCCGCCTCTGCCGCCGCAGCCTCCTCCAAGGTGAAGCCGAACTCGCCCGCCGCGGCAACTGCTGCCGCCTCTTCCAACCTGGTGGCGATGTACGCCAGTTCCGCCTCGGTGGTGTCGCGGGTGAGGCCGTCCTTCTCGTCGGCGCGGATTGGCACTTCCACCAAGTCGTCGAAGAATTTCTGCACAACCTCATCCTCTGACTCTTGCTAGGTTGGCATGATTCCGTGCGAATCGCACAGTGGCATCATCGCCCTGGTGCGGTCAAGTGCCGAATTGTTGCACAGAGGAACGATGCCCTGCGGCAATCTGAAGACCTCGGGGTGATCTGAATCGTACTTGAAGAGCTCCTGCAGTACTCCGTTGAGCTCAAGCACGGTGAAATTGTAGTTGAGGCCTGGGCGCAGCCTCATGATGTCTGCCGCGTGCTTGAACTCCCAAGCAGGCCTCCCACGTTCCTGCAGGGGAGCGATGCGGCGACGAAGAAAGTCTGCGCCGACGGCCCCAACAGTGAGTCCGGCAAGCCTAAGGCGCTGGATCCTGGTGACGGCAATCTGCAGCCTGCCGTCCTCCGGGGCCACATCGCTCCAGTCACTGCCGCGCACTGCTGCTACTTGACGCCGGACGATGAATGGCTGCGGGCTCTCCTCGACAATCTCCACTCCTCCCACTTGCCGTGGAACTCCCCCTCCAGATAAGATTCCTTCTTGCCGGCCCTAGTGACCCAGGCAATTCCGCCGGACAGGGGTTCTCCTCTCTCTACTCGGGGAATGAAAAAGTGGCGAAAAAGGGCTATGCTAGGGTGGACTCCGACAAAGTTCTCGCAAAGGTGCGCGAAAACTGCCATGGTGAGGACGGCGTTGGGAGTGAAGTCAAGGAGATAGAGATTGTATGTGTTCATGATATCGCAGAAAAACTCGGAAAAAGGCGGGCAGAGCCCGCAGTAGAAGAAGACGGCAAAGAAAGGGTACCCGTCCAGAGCCGTCGCGTGAGCAGCACCTGGGAGCACCCTGGTCCGCGGGTGAGCTCGCGTCTCCATCGCCCAAAAGAGATAATAGTACTCCCGCAGCCCCTTCGCGTCGAGCTTGGGGGGAAGATGGCTCGCTCCCTCTGCATCACCGCGAGCCGCTGCGCCTCGGACGACTTCACGGCCTTCCCCTTGTCGCCCTTCGGAGCCATGGCGGAAGTAGTGGAGGAGGTCGACAGCGTGGTGGTGCTGGTGGCAATGCGGTGGGGAGGGCGCTGTGCTCTGTGTGCTTTGGGAAGACGGAGGCGGGGCGGAGTTTTTCAAGATTGGAGCAGAATGGGGGCGAGTGGACGCACTATCCCTGCTTCCCTTTGCTTATAAAGGGGGGAGGTGGCGGACGTTCCGCCTTTCCTAATAAAAAACCACCCACGATCTCTCCCACGACGTGACGCATGCGCGCAGGGCTTAGCCCCGCGCACGCCGCCTACGTCATGCACGACGCCCCGTTCGACGCGTGCCGTGCGGGGAGGGCGCGGTGGATGCGGAGTGAGTTATGGCGTAACCTAGGCCGCGCGTGCCCGTGCACTGTTTTGGGCCTGGCCCAACAGCGCTCGGCCCCGTGTATGGCCCAGGCCCGGGGGCTCCTGTCGGTGTACTAAAGTAGGGGTACCTTAGTATCCCGAACATGTGCACGGGCAGTCGCAGCACCCCGCGGCAAGGCTTGCCGGGTGACCGCCAAGACCCTCCATGGTTCCTTTGGAGCCATTCAAGAACAAAGTATTCGAGCCAAGGCGCAAGACCCCGGCAAGAGGAGCTTGCCGGGAAGGCCACTCAGAGTATCCAACACCCCGACAAGAGGAGCTTGCCGGGAAGAAGCACGAAGACCCCGGCAAGAGGAGCTTGCCGGGAAGACCAACCAAGGCATCCCGAGAAGCTTGCCGCGACGCGCTGCGCGTCCCGGCAAGACCCGGTGAGCGACAAGCTCCCGGACGCAACAAGGCAACATCCGCAGCAAGGCGCTTGCCGTGGCAAGCTACTACTCCACAGCCCGCGCTCCAGCTCACCCGCCAACGTGTCGCCCTGGGACCATTCCTGGTGTACGTGGCGGGAGGCTGTGCAGCCAGGGGCATGCGGTGGTGAGCAGGCGCTGATAAGATAGCCATCGTGGCAAATGGTGGCGCCCCTGACGGTCCCTTTCCGCACCGTCTGGGCGACACAGACAGGCATTTAATGGCTTTGTCCCCTGCCGTCAGTGTTATGTATGATACAACTGTAGCCAGCGGTGACACCCAACTACCACCTCTTTTACATTTTTACCCTCACCTCTGTTGCCACGTGTCGGTGACCCCTTTGACATATAAAAGGAGGCCCATGCGTAACAGTGGGGGGGGCAGCCATTCTCACGCTCGGTCTCGCTAGCCATCCGAGCGTACTGTACCATTCGTCGCTCCCGAGCAAGAACACAAATACAAACCAAAGCAGGAGTAGGGTTTTACGCATCCGTGCGGCCCGAACCTGGGTAAACCGATCGCGTCGTTCGTGCGTTCGCCTCGATCTGCTCTTTATGCATCCTCCGCCCCCTGCCGAACCAAAAGGGGCTCGGTCCGCCGATCCCCAAAGGTGTACGTGGGATCAGCACCCCCGATAATCCCAGAGAATTGTGTGCCTCATTTGATGTATAAGAAAGGTAGTCTTAATGTTTCGAACATACAGCCAGGGCATCCTACAAATCTCAACTGTCCATACGAGATTTCTAAAAGAAATGGAGACATGAAAATCAAAGGATGGAAAAAATGTATGGACAGTCATAAGGAGGTTCTTAGAAGCAAAAGGAAGCGAAGCGCAAGAATAGGAGACTGTATGTTCTCCATTCTCCATAATGGAGAGTTAGGGTCTATATTGTTTTATGCTATTTTACCGTAAATAGGGTATTTAGGTCCTGCCTAATACTGATGATCAGGTGCTAAGAACAATTAAGTAGGGTTGGTTCGATGACTATCAAGATGATGATCGTATGACTAGTTATTAATAATGAGTAGAAGTTGTATGATGATGATTAGTAGGACTTGTTAGGATTAGTATTACTTCCAACAAACTCGCTACTCGCGGTCTCAAGACTTGTAATGTTCTATCTTTGTTCGGTCTTTTGAATTCGGAGACTAATATGACGAATTGTATTCGGAGAATAATCTTCTATTGTATTCGATGAATCTGCTCTTGCTGTGTGGTGCTCTCTATATTCTGTCCAATAATATATTTTGTAACCTGTGCAAAAATCAGAAAAATAAAAAAAACCTAATATTCATACTAATGGCGCATCACCCCACAGTGCGCCATTAGTATGCCAAAGCACATGGGTAAATATGCCCCCCTGGGAGGCATACTAATGGCGCATGTTGGTCTATACTAATGGCGCACGGCGTGGTGCGCCATTAGTATATAATACTAGTGGCACACCAGTAGTGCGCCATTAGTAGGCAAAACTGGTGCACCACTAGTAGGCCTTTTCCTAGTAGTGACAGGTGCGCCATTAGTAAAAAATCTAATGGCGTGATGCTTGTGGCGCACCTGTAGTGCGCCATTAGTAGCCAAAACAGGTGCGCCACTAGTAGGCCTTTTCCTAGTAGTGGGTTCTCAATCCCTTCATGGTCACTCGCAAAAGTGAGATCTGATAAAGATAGTAAGATAAATATTTTTGGTATTTTTGTTGTATAGATTGGAAAGTAAATAGTGCCAAATAATAAATGAGATGCGATGTAAATAAAAGAGATGCAATATAATAAGAAAGAGACCCGGGGCCATAGGTTTCACTAGTGGCTTCTCTCAAGATAGCATGTATTACGGTGGGGGAACAAATTACTGTCGAGCAATTGATAGAAAAGTGCATAGTTAAGAAGATATCTAAGGCAATGATCATGAATATAGGCATCACATCCATGTCAAGTAGACCGAAACAATTTTCCATCTACTACTATTACTCCAAACATCGACCGCTATCCAGCATGCATCTAGAGTATTAAATTCATGAGAACAGAGTAACGCATAAGCAAGATGACATGATGTAGAGGGATAAACTCAAGCAATATGATATAAACCCCGTCTTTTTATTCTCGATGGCAACAATACAATACGTGCCTTGCTGCCCCTACTGTCACTTGGAGAGGACACTCCAAGATTGAACCCAAAGCTAAGCACCAAACTAAATTGATAATTCTAGGAGACTTACAAAGATATGAAACCATGCATATAAGAATTCAGAGAAGAACCAAATAATATTCATAGATAATCAAGTTCATAAATCCACAATTCATCGGATCTCGGCAAACACACCGCAAAAGAGTATTACATCGAATAGATCTCCAAGAACATCGAGGATAACTTTGTATTGAAGATCAAAGAGAGAGAAAAAGCCATCTAGCTAATAACTATGGACCTAAAGGTCTGTCGTAAACTACTCACGCTTCATCGGAGAGGCTATGGTGTTGATGTAGAAGCCCTCCGTGATCGATTCCCCCTCCGACAGATCACCAAAAAAGGCCCCAAGATGGGATCTCATGGGTACATAAGGTTGCGGCAGTGGAAAAGTGGTTTTGTGGCTCTCCCTGGTGTTTCTAGGGTATGAGAGTATATATAGGCGAAAGAAGTACGTCGGTGGAGCTTCATGGGGCCCATGAGGGTGGGGGCACGCCCTCCTGCTTCGTGGCCGCCTCATGGAGTTCCAAACTTCCACTCCAAGTCTCCTAGTTTGCTTTTGGTCCAAGAAATATCATTGCGAAGGTTTCATTCCATTTGGTATTCCTTTTCTGTGAAACTCTAAAATAGGCAAAAAAAACAGAAACTGGCACTAGGCCTCCGGTTAATAGGTTAGTCCCAAAAATAATATAAAAGAGCATATTAAAGCCCATTAAACATCCAAAATAGATAATATAATAGCATGGAACAATCAAAAATTATAGATACGTTGGAGACATATCAAGCATCCCCAAGCTTAATTCCTGCTCGCCCTCGAGTAGGTAAATCATAAAAACAGAATTTTTGATGTGGAATGCTACCTAACATATTTAACATGTAATTTTCTTTATTGCGGCATAAATGTTCGGATCTGAAAGATTCAAGACAAAAGTGTAATATTGACATAAAAATAATAATACTTCAAGCATACTAACATAGTAATTATGTCTTCTCAAAATAACATGACCAAAGAAAGTTCATCCCTACAAAATCATATAGTTTGGTTATGCCCCATCTTCATCACCGAAAATATCCAAATCTTGCACAGCCCCGATGGCAAGCCAAGCAAGTGTTTCATACTTTAGTATTATCAAACTTTTTCAACTTTCACGCAATACATAAGTGTGAGACATGGACATAGCACTATAGGAGTCATAGAGTGGTGGTTGTGGAGAAGACAAAAAGGAGGAAGATGGTCTCACAGCAACTCGGTGTGTCAATGGGATATGGAGATGCCCATCAATAGATATCAATGTGTGTGAGTAGGGATTGCCATGCAACGGATGCACTAGAGCTATAATGTATGAAAGCTCAACAAAAGAAACTAAGTGGGTGTGCATCCAACTTGCTTGCTCACGATGACCAAGAGCATTTGAGGAATCCATCATTGGAATATGCAGGCCAAGTTCTATAATGAAAATTTCCCACTAGTATATGAAAGTGACAAAACAAGAGGCTCTCTAGCATGAAGATCATGGTTCTACTTTGAAGCACAAGTGTGGAAAAAGGATAGTAGCATTGTCCTTTCTCTCTTTTTTTGTTTGGCTTCTTTGGCCTCCTTTTCTCTTTATTTTGTTTCCTCACATGGGACAATGTTCTAATAATGATGATCATCACACCTCTATTTATTTACAACTCAAATATTACAACTCAATACTTAGAAGAAAGATATAACTCTATATGCATGCCTCCGGCGGTGTACCGGGATGTGCAATGAATCAAGAGTGACATGTATGAAAAAAATTATGAATGGTGGCTTTGCCACAAATACGATGTCAACTACATGATCATGCAAGGCAATATGACAATGATGGAGCGTGTCATAATAAACGGAACAGTGGAAGGTTGCATGGCAATATATCTCGAAATGGCTATGGAAATGCCATAATAGGTAGGTATGGTGGCTGTTTTGAGGAAGGTAAATGGTGGGTTTATGGTACTGGCGAAAGTTGCGCGGTACTAGAGAGGCTAGCAACGGTGGAAGGGTGAGAGTGCGTATAATCCATGGACTCAACATTAGTCATAAAGAACTCACATACTTATTGCAAAAAGCTACAACTCATCAAAAACTAAGCACTATGTGCATGCTCCTAGGGGGATAGATTGGCAGGAGAAGACCATCGCTCGTCCCCGACCGCCACTCATAAGGAAGACAATCTAAGAAATACCTCATGCTTCAAATTTGTTACACAACGGTTACCATACGTGCATGCTACGGGACTTCTAAACCTCAACCCAAGTATTTCTCAAATTCACAACTACTCAACTAGTATGATTAATATCAGCATCCTCATGTCTCAAACTCCTCATAGTATTCAACGCACTTTATATGAAAGTTTTTATTATACCCATCTTGGATGCCCATCATATTAGGACTAGTTTTATAGCCAACGCAAATTACCATGTTGTTCTAAAAGACTCTCAAAATAATATAAGTGAAGCATGAGAGATCAATAGTTCCTATAAAATAAAACCACAATCGTGCTCTAAAAAGATATACATGAAGTACTAGAGCAAAATTTTATAGCTCAACAGATATAAGTGAAGCACATAGAGTATTCTAATAAATTACGATTCATGCGTGTCTCCCGAAAGGTGTGTACAGCATGGATGATTGTGGTAAACTAAAAAGCAAAGAGTCAAATCATACAAGACGATCCAAGCAAAACACATATCATCTGGTGCATAAAAATATAACCTCAAGTAAAGTTACCAATAGACGAAGATGAAAGAGAGGATGCCTTCCGGGGCATCCCCAAGCTTAGGCTTTTGTATGTCCTTGAATTTTACCTTGGGGTGCCTTGGGCATCCCCAAGCTAAGGCTCTTGCCACTCCTTGTTCCAAAATCCATCAAATCTTTACCCAAAAACTTGAAAACTTCACAACACAAAACTCAACAGAAAATTTCATGACCTACGTTAATATAAGAAAATAAACCACCACTTTAAGGTACTGTAATGAACTCATTCTTTATTTATATTGGTGTTAAACCTAGTGTATTCCAGCTTCTCTATGTTTCATACCCCCCCCCCCCCCAATACTAGCCATAGATGCATCAAAATAAGCAAAGAACACGCGAAAAACAGAATCTGTCAAAAACAGAACAGTGTGTAGCAATCTGGATGTTTCGAGTACTTTTGTAACTCCAAAAATTCTGAAAAATTAGGATGACCAGACAATTTGTATATTGATCGATTGCAGTTGGAATTGGTAATTCATCGTTATCTGGTAAAAAAAATTAAAATTATTTTCATGAGAGCATACTTTCTGTTTTTATCGGCAACATCAAACAATAATCACCCAAGAAGATCCTAAAGGCTTTACTTCACACAAACACTAATTAAAACATAAAAACACAATCATAACAGAGGCTAGATAAATTATTTATTACTAAACAGAAGCAAAAAGCAAAGAACAAAAATAAAATTGGGTTGCCTCCGAACAAGTGCTATCGTTTAATGCCCCTAGCTAGGCATTGAGATTTCAATGATGATCACATGAAAGACAAGAATTGAAGCACAAAGAGAGCATCACAAAACACATGACAAACACATCTAAGTCTAACATACTTCCTATGCATAGGCATTTTATAAGCAATTAAATTATCAAGACAAGCAAAAACTAGCATATGCATGGAAGGAAAAATAAACAATAGCAATCTCCACAATAATATAGCTATCTCATAATAACATGAAAATTTAGTAATTTAGTAACTTGAAAATTTCTACAACCATATTTTCCTATTTCATAATAATTACATGTAGGATCATAATCAAATTCAACAATATAGCTATCTCATGAAATTTCCTCTTCATGATCCACATGCATGCAAAGTTGATACTCTTCCGAAATAGTGGGATTATCATAAAATAAAGTCATGACCTCTCCAAACCCAATTTTATCAAAAACTTCATAAGATTGAACACTATACAAATATATGGTATCTAAAGTTGACACTCTTCCGAACCCACTTTCAATATTATTGCAAACCATATTATCAATCTCATATTCATCATGGGGCTTAAATAAATTTTCAAAACTGTAAGAAGAATCACTCCAATCATGATCATTGCAACAAGTAGTGGACATAGCAAAACTAGCATCCGCAAGCTAAGGATTTTGCAAATCATTAACACAATTGACATTAATAGAATTTATAATAACATCACTGCAATCATGCTTTTCATTCAAGGGGCTATCGTGAATCACTTTATAATTTTCTTCTTTCAGCACTTCATCAAAGTTTTAATATTCACGAATTTCAAGCAAAACCTCATAAACATAATCTAGTGTACTCAACTCACTAGCAATGGTTCATCATAATTGGATCTTTTGAAAAGATTAGCAAGTGGATGAGGATCCATATCAATAGATTTTTAGCAAGCAAGGATGCAAGCAAACAGAAGGCACATGGTAATACAAGCAAAAAGAAGGACGAACGGAACAAGGGCGAAGAAAAGGCAAACGTTTTTTATAATCGTTTTAGAAGTGGGGGAGAGGAAAATGAGAGGCGAATGGAAAATAATGTAATGCGAGGAAGAAGATTTTATGATGGGTACTTGGTATGTCTTGACTTTGCGTAGATCTCCCTGGCCACGGCACTAGAAATCCTTCTTGCTACCTCTTGACTATGCATTGGATTTCCCTTGAAGAGGAAAGGGTGATGCAGCAAAGTAGTGTAAGTATTTCCCTCAGTTTTTGAGAACAAAGATATCAATCCAGTAGGAGACAACGCACAAGTCACCTAGTACCTGCACAAACAATCAAGAACCTTGCAACCAACGCGATAAAGGGGTTGTTAATCCCTTCACGGTCACTCGCAAAAGTGAGATCTGATAAATATAGTAAGATAAATATTTTTGGTATTTTTGTTGTATAGATTGGAAAGTAAAGATTGCAAAATAATAAACGAGATGCGATGTAAATAAAAGAGATGCAATATAATAAGAAAGAGACCCGGCGGCCATAGGTTTCACTAGTGGCTTCTCTCAAGATAGCATGTATTACGGTGGGTGAACAAATTACTGCCGAGAAATGGATAGAAAAGTGCATAGTTGTGGAGATATCTAAGGCAATGATCATGAATATAGGCATCATGTCCGTTTCAAGTAGACCAAAACAATTCTGCATCTACTACTATTACTCCACACATCGACCGCTATCCAGCATGCATCTAGAGTATTAAGTTCATGAGAACAGAGTAACGCATTAAGCAACATGACATGATGTAGAGGGATAAACTCGAGCAATATGATATAAATCCCATCTTTTTATCCTCGATGGAAACAATCAAATATGTGCCTTGCTGCCCCTACTGCCATTGGGAAAGGACACCGCAAGATTGAACCCAAAGCTAAGCACTTCTCCCATTGCAAGAAATATCAATCTAGTAGGCCAAACTAAACTGATAATTCGAAGAGACTTGCAAAGATATCAAATCAGGCATATAAGAATTCAGAGAAGAACCAAATAATATTCATAGATAATCAAGTTAATAAATCCACAATCCATCGAATCTTGACAAACACACCGCAAAAGAGTATTACATCGAATAGATCTCCAAGGACATCGAGGAGAACTTTGTATTGAAGATCAAAGAGAGAGAAGAAGCCATCTAGCTAATAACTATGGACCTGAATGTCTGTGGTAAACTACTCACAGTTCATCGAAGAGGCTATGGTGTTGATGTAGAAGCCCTGCATGATCGATTCCCCCTATGACAGATCGCTGGGAAAGGCCCCAAGATGGGATCTCACGGGTACAGAAGGTTGCGCCGGTGGAAAAGTGGTTTCATGGCTCTCCCTGATGTTTCTAGGGTATGAGAGTATATATAGGCGAAATAAGTACGTCGGTGGAGCTTCATGGGGCCCATGAGGGTGGGGGCGCTCCTACCCCCCTGGGCGCGCCCTCCAGCCTCGTGGCCACCTCATGGAGTTCCAGACTTCCACTCGAAGTCTCCTGGTTTGCTTTCGGTCCAAGAAAGATCATCGCGAAGGTTTCATTCCATTTTGTATTCCTTTTTTGCGACACTCTAAAATAGGCAAAAAAAAACATAAACTGGCACTAGGCCTCCGGTTAATAGGTTGGTCCCAAAAATAACATAAAATAGCATATTAATGCCCATTAAACATCCAAAATAGATAATATAATATCATGGAAGAATCAAAAATTATAGATACGTTGGAGACGTATCAACGTCAATGGAAACATGGAACGCTCCCTCCGTACTGAGGAGCACACCGTGGACCTGGTAGCGGAAGTACAGGGCAGCCTTATCAAGCCAACTACTACATCGGAGGTTAAGTCCCCGGACACTGACAAACAATTCTGGACTACCCCACAGTACGACAGTCCATCTCGTCAGGAGCTCGGTTAGCAATTCGGCCTCCATCTCTGCCCCAACCAAATTGTGGTCTATGTGCCACGTGTACATAACTACACACTAAAGATACCATGGGCAAAGACGGAGGCACAACAATGATAAAGTCCACAATATGGCTAGACCATATCCGGACACCCATATTTTCCTTTTTTTCTTCCTTTTATCTTTTTCAGGTTCCTTACAACCCACATCACCTTTTCAGTGGTGCCTAGGCCTCTTTTCGAGGCCTATCTTGACAACACCGAGTGTTGATCCTCTTCAAGGACAATACACCTAGGAGACAAGCAGAGTAGAGGCACGGCTGAGTATCTAAAAGGGTCTTAGCTTTCCCCTGTGCTCAGCATGTAAAATAGCCTTGATGCTTACTGCACTTTTTGTACCAATACATTTGGGCATATCAAATAGACTACAATGGAAACAGTTTCTAGCCCAGCCTATATGGCATTGGCTTATCCCTTAATTTGTTTTTCCCTGTTTTTTCCCGATTGTCAAGTACACCTCGGATGACTCAAATCGCCAGGGGCTCTATTGAGCCACGTACATTTTTTTCAATACTAAACAAAGTCTGAACACATACATAGTGCAATTCGGCGTCTCGAATATAACATTATATGCATCAGCTCCGAATCATGTCCTTAGTCAATAGTTTGGTTGCCCGACTCCTGTGGTTGCTACCTAACGTTCCGTTTTTTTGGCTAAGGTAGTAAAGGGAGAACTACTGCGATTGTGTTTCTGGTTCATCTGGACAAACACCTCAGTAGAGAAAGCCGAAAACTGACTGTCATGATGCGGCGAGAGCTGGTCCTCTATTCAGCGACTAAGTATAAATCTCTTGCAATTTTTTCCGCATTACGTGATAGGTCGGCCTTAACCCAACCAGGCAACTACAACACCCAAGTTCGGATAATCGAACAATACTAAGGGCTGCGCCTATACTCCCGTTATAGAATTCCTATGGCTAAGTGAGAGCGATAAAGCCATATAGTCTGATTTCCTAGTTAGCCGCACTAACACCTCCTTCACGAACCAAATCGCTGGGTCAAGTGTGTTTTGGTGCTATTCCGAACACCCCTGTATTATCTACGTGGGGGCTAAAGACGATGACCAGCCAACTCTTAGATTTCGTAAACGACCGCACAGGAGGAAAAATTTCAAAATAAAGCAAGCAATATATCATACATAAGCCTTGTTTCATAATACGGGATTGGACAGCAAAGATACATTTCTTCAAAAATGATGTCCTTCGAACACTGGCCCTCTACAATGCGGGATCCTTCCATGACATCATCGAAATACCGCTCCGGCGTGCGGTGCTCTTTGCATATGGGCGGTACCTCGGTTGCGAGCTTTACGGCGTCCATCTTCTCCCACTACACCTTGACACGGGCGAAGGCCATCCACGCACCTTCGATGCAGACCGACCGCTTCACAGCATGAAGCCGGGGGTAGGCACTGACCATCCACTTCACGAGCCCGAAGTAGCTGCTGGGTATGGGTTCGGCAGGCCACAGGAGGATTATAAAATCCCTCATTCCCAATCCGTCCACCCTATGCAGTTTGGCCAACTTCTTCAGCTAATCACTGAGGGGCATATGATGCTCAGGCGCAAGATACTACGGCTAGAATAGCTTTTCTGTTGATCTCCCATCTTCGGCTCAGAAGAACTCCACAGCATCGGCAACACTCCGGGGTAAGTCCGCAAATGCTCCTGGAGAACTCCAAATCCGGGTAAGTAAGATGTATTTCTTCCTCACAAATTTGCTCTGCATGTTAATGGCCTTACCAGCTGCAATTTGCTTCGCCTCCTAGATCTCCCAGCAGGCGTTTTGGGCTTCAATCCGAGCCTCCTGAGCACTTTGGAGAGCCTTAGCAAAGTTATAACACTCATTTCAGATGACAAATTATTTCTGATATTATTTCGGACGAATTTTTGGTATTACATACCTTGCTATTCCACTAACTTCGGCCTCAGCTCAAATGCTTCGGTGGCATGGGAAGCTGACGCTTGCGTCGCAGCCTATTTGATTCAAATAGATATGTATGTTAATCTCCTGTATGAGTACTTAGATCCTTTGTTCGGCCTTTCTTTGTGAACACTGAACAGTCTCAGGGGCTACTATCTATACACAGATATTTTTCTTATATAGCTAAAAAGTTGTATACTACATACCTCAAAGCCTCTCAGAAGGCTAGTGTATGCCTTGTTCAATCCTATTTTAGCGGATCGAACTCTTTCAACCACCGTACCCATAAGGGTACGGTGTTCTTCTACAACGACGACACTCCGAAGTGCTTCCATCAGAGTCTCCGGCGCCTCTGGATTGACGGATATCACTGGTGGGATTTGCGCACCCCCTTCTTTCGAACAAGGTTGGCTTCCTGATTCCGGAGCCGTATAGGTCTCCGGGATAATATTCGGTTAGGGACCGAATTGGGCATGGTCCCCATCGCCAGTCTCCATAGGAGTCGGCGCCCCCGTGTTTCTGGCAGCAGAGGTATCGCCCTCTGGCGCCACCTTGATGGCTTCTCGCAGCTCTCCCTGACCAGGAAGGGTCCTTCGGGACAACACTTCGGCATTGTCCGTAGCTTTGCGGGAGGAGGCCGGTGGAGGCGACCCGCTGTCCATCACGTTTGGATCCAGTGAATTCCCTGAAGATGAGGATTTCTTGGGGTGGACGCGAGCCGAACAGCAGCATGTAATTCAGTATATTACAATCACAAGGCAGAAAAGTATATAAGTACAAATACTTTCAGGGTACTTACGATTTGGCCAGGGGCTTCAGCCAGGGGCGCCACTCATCGACGTCCGATTCGGAGTCATGTGTGAGGGAGATTCTCCCTTTCTTGGACGCCTCCGCCTCTAGATCTGCGGAAGCCCCTCTTTTCTTCTTTCCCTCCGTAAGGGGAGAATTACTATCTTCCCCCTCCTCATCTTCGTCAGGGGAGGAGTGCGTCTTGATGTCTTCGGACACTGCATCCGAAGCGCCTTTACGACGGAGGCCACTTTTGGCCTCCTTGCCCTTCTTCTTGGCCTTCTTTTCCGACGACTGATAGGGCGCCGGAACCAGCATCCTCGTTAGCAAAGGGATGGCTGGGTCTTTGGGTAGCGGTCCCGGATAGTAAATCCACTCTGCCTTCTTCGTCCAGCCCTGTGAGAAGGATGGAAAGCTTACTATGCTCCTTGGATTTTCAAATGGTAAAGTTATCATGAAAACTTACGGGGGACGCCACATGAGTACGATCGAGGTCAAGGTCTTCGGTCATTTTTGGCCCCTTTTTTGGGTCTTGAATAGCAACTTCCACATGTCTTCGTGCTCCGTGCCGAAGAATCGCCGCAGAGTCCGGGGACTGGCCGGGTCGAACTCCCACATGCGCTGAGTCCGACCTTGGCAGGGCAGAATCCGGCAAAACAGCATTACCTGGATCACGCTAGCAAGACTGGTATTCTTGACTACCATACTCTTGATGTGCGTCTGCAGTATCCTCACCTCATCAGATGACGCCCAGTCCAGGCCCTTGTTGAGCCAAGATGTTAGCCGCAGTGCAGGCCCATACATGAACTCGGGAGGAGCGGCCCACGTGGAGTCATGGGGTTCCATGACATAGAACCACCCCTCCTGCCTCCCCTTCACGGTCTCCATGAAGGTGCCTTTCGGCCAAGTGACGCTGGAAAGCTTGCTCACCATGGCGCCGCCGCACTCCGCGTGTTGACCATCCACCACTTTTGGCATCACATTGAAGACCTTGAGCCATAGGCCAAAGTGGAGAGGGATGGGGAGGAATGCCTCACATATGATGATGAACGCCGAAATGTTGAGGAAGGAATTCGGAGCTAGATCATGGAAATCTAGCACGTAGTAGAACATAAGGCCGCGGACGAAAGTATGGAGGGGAAACCCTAGTCCGCGAAGGAAATGAGGAATGAATACTACCCTCCCATGGGGCTCCAAAGTAGGGATGATATGTTTCTCGGCCGAAAGCCAATGGGCGATTTCCTTGGCTAAATACCCCGCTTCCCGAAGCTCCTTGATGTTCTCCTTCATGATGGATGAGGCCATCCACTTGCCCTGCATTCCAGATCCAGACATGGTAGAGTGTTTGTTGGGGACGGAAGGGATCGAAGCTTGGGCGCTAGAGCTCGAGGGCAGATGGGCTGAGGAAGAAGAAGGCGTGCATGAAAAGGTGGATTCTTATCTCCTCTTAAAGGCCGTGAATATAGAGAGTCCCCCCACGAGCCTTAAAACTCGCCTATTCCCAAGGAGTCGTGCGGACGGCAAGGTTGGATTACCCAGGCCCGTATTGATGAGAATCCTATGATAAGAGGACACGAGCTCTGTTTTGATAAGGCATGTCACCAGAGGCTGCGTCTCGAAACATGAAACGGGAAATTGAAAAACGATTTGAAATAATGGAAAGGTTGGACGTAATGTCTCACCAGCAAAGCTGTCAGTAAAGACATATTATGTTTTTAACTAAGTGTTATCCCGTTGTGGAAGTGGGTTGTAACTGTTAAACAGACCCGGATATAGTGAACATTGATCATCTATTTTTGAAGTGTTTGGAGGAGGAACTGTAACACCCCAGACACACTCGCCGGTGGTCGTTACTCCTAGCGGGATCTAGACTGGCCCCACAGATCAATACTAGTCTTTTCTACGCACTTTGTCCTCACTCGTGCGCACCCAGGAGCAACTTCCCGGTCGGTCACCCATCCTGAAATTACTCCAACCTGAGCACGCTTAACTTTGGAGTTCTGTCCGAATGGGCTTCCGGAAAAGAAGGAATTCCTTATTGATATGAGTAGTCTATGATCCCTATTAAGCCAGGCTATCACATGCACCCCAACTCAGAGGAACCGACATCCTCGTCGGGCCATAGGAACGTTCCCTCTTGGTACATACGTATGTGCATCCAATCCGGTACATGTGCCATGACGTGTGCCACGACGGGTCACAAACGTCATGAACAACATGACCGCGCACCTGTCCGCAAATATCCGTGTAACTGTGAGGGTCGGCTCTAACACCAACTGGTAACGCCATGGACACACCCACCGGTGGTCGTTACTCCTGGCGGGATCTAGAATGGCCCCACAGATCAATACTAGTCTTTTCTGCGCACTTTTTCCTCACTCGTGCAGACCCGGGAGCAACTTCCTGGTCGGTCACCCATCCTGAAACTACTCCAAGCTGAGCACGCTTAACTTTGGAGTTCTGTCCGAATGGGCTTCCGGAAAAGACGGAATTCCTTATTGATATGAGTAGTATATCATCCCTAACAAGCTAGGCTATCACAGGAACCCGCCTTGCAATGCGGAAGACACTCTGCGCTGGACACATCATCATTGAAGCCTGGTTCAGGGGCTACTGAGGGAGTCTTGGATTAGGGGGTCCTCGGGTGTCCTGGCTATGTGACATGGGCCAGACTGGTGGGCCGTGAAGATACAAGACGAAAGACTTTTTCCCGTGTCCGGATGGGACTCTCCTTTGCGTGGATGGCAAGCTAGGTGTGCGAATATGAAGATTCCTGTCTCTGTAATCCAACTTTGGACAACCCTAGCCCCTCCGGTGTCTATATAAACCGGAGGGTTTAGTCTGTACAGGCAATCATAATCATACAGGCTTGACATCTAGGGTTTAGCCATTACGATCTCCTGGTAGATCAACTCTTGTAACCCCTATACTCATCAAAGTCAATCAAGAAGGGCGTAGGGTATTACCTCCATTAAGAGGGCCCAAACCTGGGTAACCTCCGTGTCCCTATCTCCTGCTACCTTCGATCCTTAGATGCACAGTTGGGACCCCCTACCCGAGATCTGTCGGTTTTGACACTGACAGTCGTCTGCCTCATGAGGCATGGCCCCTCGCGAGGGTCTTGAGTTGTTATTGCTGGAACTGGGTCGTACAGGGCCACTGATGGAGCCACGCCATGGGCCACAGGAAGGAAAGTCTGGGTACCCCCGGTCCCAAAACACCGACAGCTAGAGCCTAAGCTTGGGGATGCCCCGGAAGGCATCCCCTATTTCGTCTTCGTCTATTGGTAACTTTACTTGAGGCTATATTTTTATTCACCACATGATATGTGTTTTGCTTGGAGCTTCTTGTATGATTTGACTCTTTGCTTTTTAGTTTGCCACAATCATTCTTTCTATACACACCTTTTGAGAGAGACACGCATGAATCATGATTTATTAGAATACTCTATGTGCTTCACTTATATCTTTTGAGCTAGGCAATTCACTTATATCTTTTTAGAGCACGACGGTGGTTTTATTTTGTAGAAGTTCGTGAACTCTCGTGCTTCACTTATATTATTTTGAGAGTCTTTAAACAGCATGGTAATTTTCTTTGGTTAAAATTTAGTCCTAATATTATAGGCATCCAAGAGGGATATAATAAAAACTTTCATATAAAGTGCATTGAATACTATGATAAGTATGATTCTTTATGATTTTTTAGAGATATGAAGATGGTGATATTAAAGTCATGCTAGTAAGTAATTGTGAATTTGAGAAATACTTGTGTTAAAGTTTGTGATTCTCGTTGCATGCACGTATGTGGAACCGTTATATGATGAAGTTGGAGCATGATTTATTTATTGATTGTCTTCCTTATGAGTGGCGGTCGGGGACGAGCGATGGTCTTTTCCTACCAATCTATCGCCCTAGGAGCATGCGTGTGGTACTTTGTTTTGATAAATAATTGATTTTTGCAACAAGTATATGAGTTCTTTATGACTAATGTTGAGTCCATGGATTATACGCACTCTCACACTTCCACCAGTGTTATCTTTTCTAGTACCGCGCAACTTCCGCCGGTACCATAAAGCCACCATATACCTTCATCAAAACACCCACCATACCTACCTATTATGGCATTTCCATAGCCATTCCGAGATATATTGCCATGCAAATCCCCACCGTTCCGTTTATTATGACACACTCTATCATTGTCATATTGCTTTGCATGATCATGTAGTTGACATCGTATTTGCGGCAAATCCATTGTTCATAATTCTTTCATACATGCCACTCTTGCTTCATTGCACATCCCGGTACATCGCCAGAGGGATTCATAGAGTCATCTTTTTTTCTAAGTATCGAGTTGTAATTTTTGACTTGTAAGTAAATAAAAGTGTGACGACCTTCATTATTAGAGCATTGTCCCATGTGAGGAAAGGATGATGGAGACTATGATTACACGAAAAGTCGGGATGCGACTCCGAACGAAAAAAAGAGGACATAAAAATGAGAGAAGGCCCAAATAAAAAAATGAGAGAAAAGAGAGAAGGGGCAATGCTATATTGTCACTTTCATTCACTAGTGCTTCAAAGTAGCACCATGATCTTCTTGATAGAGAGTCTCCTATATTGTCACTTTCATTCACTAGTGGGAATTTTCATTATAGAACTTGGCTTGTATATTCCAATGATGGGCTTCCTCAAATTGCCCTAGGTCTTCGTGAGCAAGCAAGTTGGATGCACACGCACATAGTTTCTTGTTGAGCTTTCATAAACTTATAGCTCTAGTGCATCCATTGCATGGCAATCCCTACTCACTCACATTGATATCTATTAATGGGCATCTCCATAGCCCGCTGATACACCTAGTTGATGTGAGACTATCTACTTCATTTTTTCTTCTCCACAACCATCGTCTACTCCTCCTATAATGCAATGTCCATGGCTCACGCTCATGTATTGCATGAAAGTTGAAAAGGTTTGAGAACATCAAAAGTATGAAGCAATTTCTTGCCTTGTCATTGGGGTTGTGCATGATTTATATATTTTGTTTGATGAAGATGGAGTATAGCCAGACTATATGATTTTGTAGGGATAAGCTTTCTTTGGCCATGTTATTTTGAGAAGACATAATTGCCTTGTTAGTATGCTTGAAGTATTATTGTTTTATGTCAATATTAAACTTTTGTTTTGAATCATACAGATCTGAACATTCATGCCACAATAAAAGAAATTACATGGTTAAATATGTTAGGTAGCATTCCACATCAAAAATTCTGTTTTTATCATTTACCTACTCGAGGATGAGCAGGAATTAAGCTTGGGGATGCTTGATACGTATCCAATGTATCTTTAATTTTCGCTTGTTCCATGCTATTATATTATTTGTTTTGGATGTTTTATATGCATTAATATGTTATTTTATATTATTTTTGGGACTAACCTATTAACCTAGAGCCCAGTGGCAGTTCCTGTTTTTTACTTGTCTTAGAATTTCGTAGAAAAGGAGTACCAAACAGAATAAAACTTTCGCTGTTATTTTTCTTGGACCAGAAGTCATCCGGAGGACTTGGGGTGCAAGTCAGAGAAGCCACGAGGTGGCCACAAGGATGGAGGGCACGCCCAGGGGGTATGGCGTGCCCCCACCCTTGTGGGCCCCTCACGACTCCACCGACCTAGTTTCTTCGCCTATATATTCTCATATATCCCAAAACCAACAGAGGGAGCCAGGAAAACACTTCTCCACTGCCACAACCTTCTGTACCCATGAGATCCCATCTAGGGGCCTTTTCTGCCATCCTGACGGAGGGGGGTTCGATCACGGAGGGCTTCTGCATCAATGCCATTTCCCTTCCGATGAAGCGTGAGTAGTTTACCACAGAGCTACGGGTACATAGCTAGTAGCTAGATGGCTCCTTCTCTCTCTTTGATTGTCAATACCATGTTCTCCTCGATGTTCTTGGACACCTATTCGATGTAATACTTTTTTGTAGTGTGTTTGCTGAGATCCGATGAATTGTGGATTTATGATCAGCTTATCTATGAATATTATTTGAATCTTCTCTGAATTCGTATATGCATGATTTGATATATTTGCTAGTCTCTTCGAACTATCCATTTGGTTTGGCCAACTAGATTCGTTTTTCATCCAATGGGAGCAGTGCTTAGGTTTTGGTTCAATCTTGTAGTGTCCTTTCCCAGTGATAGTAGAGGCAGCAAGGCACGTATTGTATTATTGCCACCAAGGATAAAAAGATGGGGTTTTCATCATATTGCTTGAGCTAATTCCTCTACATCATGTCATCTTGCTTAAAGCATTACTCTGTTCTTTATGAACTCAATACTCTAGATGCATGCTGGATAGCGGTCGATGTGTGGAGTAATAGTAGTACATGTAGGAAGGAGTCGGTTTACTTGACACGGACATGATGCCTATATTCATGATCATTGCCTTAGATATCATCATAACTTTGTACTTTTCTATCAATTGCTCGGAAGTAATTTTTTCACCCACCGTAATGTTTTCTATCTTGAGAGAAGCCTCTAGTGAAACCTATGGCCCCGGGTTCTATTTTCCATTATATAAGTTTTCGATCTACAATTTCAGTTTTCGCTTAGCAATCTTTTACTTTCCATACAATAAACCAAAAATACCAAAAATATTTAATTTACCGTTTATCTATCTCTATCAGATCTCACTTTTGCCAGTAACTGTGAAGGGATTGACAACCCCTTTATTGCGTTGGGTGCAAGTTGTTGATTGTTTGTGCAGGTAATCCATGACTTGTTCGTTGTCTCCTACTGGATTGATACCTTGGTTCTCAAACCGAGGGAGATACTTACTCGACTTTTCTGCATCACCCTTTCCTCTTGAAGGGAAAAACGAACGCAAGCTCAAGAAGTAGCAGCATCTCCAGAAGTTCTATCCGTTATGAAGGTCTCCGCTCATCACACTCTCATGTAATAATGAGTTGGCGCTGTACACTCCCCGGAGTCTGCTGAGCGCCGTCCCTAGGCCTCACGGGGGCTCCCACTCGCGTCCTAGTGGAGGCCCCATGCTCCGCGCTGGTGGGAAGACAAGAAGACTAGTATAGGTTGCTGGTTTGCTATTTCTTGAATGGAATTTGATGTTTCTTGCGTCTCCTTTTGAGGGTTAGGAAATTTCTTCTCCTTGCATCTTTCGCTCTTCCAGGTCTTGCCTCAGGGGTATTGGCAGTTGCCTTTCGCTCCTCCTCGCATGTCCCGCGTGCGTGGGTTGGGCCGGTGTGTGCACTTGGCCCGCCCGCGAACACACCCTACCAAAGTCTCAGTACCCTAGCCTTTTGGCATTTTCGTCCTCATGTGACGCTCTCAAATGAGCTTACGGGCACGACGCCTATGGAGGTCTCCTAATCCTATAGCTGTAGGGTGCCTCTTGAGGCTCAGCGACTTCTGAGTCTCCTCATCGCAAGGCAAGCTCTCGCGGTAGGGGAGCGCACCACAAGAATATCAAGCTAAGTCAACCCAACCACAATCAGCGGCAACACAGGTATCACAATGCAACACAAAATGATAACATAATGGCGCAAGCACCATAGTTCATTACATGCCCCGACAGGGCATTCTACCTTTTTTCAATACATGGGAAAGAAAGAAACAAAAGAAAGCTGCGCAACTACAACGGCTCTCAAGGCCTGGCTCTAGCAGCCCTCGAGCTCAGTTGGAGTCCTTCTCTAGCTTCACCTGTGCACGGCAGCGGCACGACTCATCACCCTCCTCAGTACGAGCCTACCAACGCGGCGGCTCATCGTAGTCACCGTCACTGATGCTCTCCTTAGAGGAGGAGCCGCCGCTGCTGGAGGTGGCACGACCGTCACCAAGGGCAAGCTCACCACCAGCGATGGCGCCACCCCTCCGGCCGTCATCGGCATCACCATCATCGTCATTGCTGTCGCTTTTCGGGAAGCACTCCGAGCGTTGGCCGTCTTCCCCGAACACCTTAACATAGAGAGTCGCAACAACATCGTACCTGAAGTGGAGGGTGCAAGCCCCATGTGCGGGCGAACGGCTGCCACCCGCGGTTTAGGAACACATTGCCAGCGGCAGTGACCTCGACATCCACCCGTGAGGCCTTGTTGCAGCAGTCGTCAGCCTACAGCCAAAGGCTGCTGGGGCCCCTGGCCGGCAGCGCTTCCGCGAAGAAGCGTGGAAGCTGGAACCAGATGCCCGCGAGCCTCTCCGACCACATGAATAACTCCGGGAACACGTCAGCCGAGTGGGAGCGCGACCGCGGTGGCCGGCCGATCGCCACACGCTTCCCCCCGTCCATGGAAGCTCCCACCATAGGAGGAAGCATCGCCGCGGCTGCCTGAAGCGACGCCGGCCTTCAAAGGAGTGCACACGCATCCTCGAGGGGCCACCACCGGAGTCACGACATACTTGCGGGGGGCGTCCGCGGCCTCTCTTTGGCGGCAGCGAGCCTGGCCCCTCCTTGGGAGCCTTCCCCTTTTCCGTGGCAGAAAACTTCCTCGCTGGCGCCATGGGCGCTCCGACAAGACGGCGGAGCGAAGAGGAAGGAGGAGCAAGTAGCGAGAAGATGGGGATGAGAAGGGGGCTCTGCCCCTTCTTCCCATTTATAGCCGGAGGGAGGCCAACCGCCGGACTCCCATGATTCCAAGTAATGATGGTTTTTCTGCATGCAACAGGCAGTCGTCAAGTCGGGTAGTTGTCGGGGCAGGATGGGGAAGTGGAGATGCCCACGTCCCATCAAGCGCCATGCGTCGACTCGTTCCACAAATGATTGGGGCCCGCGGCGCTTCAACCTTGCATCTTTGCTTTGACTCGAAGCCAAGCCCGAGCGCGCCTTGGGCCCGAGGCTACTGTCGGCATTTTGGGAACTAGGGTACCTAGTGTTGGGGAACGTAGTAATTTCAAAAAAATTCCTACGCACACGCAAGATCATGGTGATGCATAGCAACGAGAGGGGAGAGTGTTGTCTACGTACCAACGCAGACCGACTGCGGAAGCGATCACACAACGTAGAGGAAGTAGTCGTACGTCTTCCCGATCCGACCGATCCAAGCACCGTTACTCCGGCACCTCCGAGTTCTTAGCACACGTTCAGCTCGATGACGATCCTCGGGCTCCGATCCAGCAAAGTGTCGAGGAAGAGTTCCGTCAGCACGACGGCGTGGTGACGATCTTGATGTACTACCGACGCAGGGCTTCGCCTAAGCACTACAACAGTATGATCGAGGTGGAATTTGGTGGCAGGGGGCACCGCACACGGCTAAGCAATGATCTCAAGGATCAACTTGTGTGTCTAGAGGTGCCCCCTGCCCCTGTATATAAAGGATCCAAGGGGAGGGGCTGGCCGGCCAAGGAGGGAGGCGCAGGAGGAGTCCTACTCCTACCGGGAGTAGGACTCCCCCCTCCAATCCTATTCCAACTAGGACTCCAAGGGGGAAAGAGAGAGAGAGGTGGCCGGCCACCTCTCCTAGTCCTAATAGGACTAGGGGAGGGGGGAGGCGCGCAGCCCTCCATGGCAGCCCCTTTCTCCTTTCCACTAAGGCCCATGTAGGCCCATTTGGCTCCCGGGGGGTTCCGGTAACCCTCCCGGTAATCCGGTAAAATCCCGATTTCACCCGGAACACTTCCGATGTCCAAACATAGGCTTCCAATATAGCAATCTTTATGTCTCGACCATTTCGAGACTCCTCGTCATGTCCGTGATCACATCCGGGACTCCGAACAACCTTCGGTACATCAAAATGCATAAACTCATAATAACTGTCATCATAACGTTAAGCGTGTGGACCCTACGGTTCGAGAACAATGTAGACATGACCGAGACACGTCTCCGGTCAATAACCAATAGCGGGACCTGGATGCCCATATTGGCTCCTACATATTCTATGAAGATCTTTATCGGTCAGACCGCATAACAACATACGTTGTTCCCTTTGTCATCGGTATGTTTACTTGCCCGAGATTCGATCGTCGGTATCCAATACCTAGTTCAATCTCGTTACTGGCAAGTCTCTTTAGCCGTTCCGTAATACATCATCTCACAACTAACATCTTAGTTATAATGCATGCAAGGCTTATGTGATGTGTATTACCGAGAGGGCCCAGAGATACCTCTCCGACAATCGGAGTGACAAATTCTAATCTCGAAATACGCCAACCCAACATCTACCATTGGAGACACCTGTAGTACTCCTTTATAATCACCCAGTTACGTTGTGACGTTTGGTAATACCCAAAGTGTTCCTCCGGCAAACGGGAGTTGCATAATCTCATAGTCATAGGAACATGTATAAGTCATGAAGAAAGGAATAGCAACATACTAAACGATCGGGTGCTAAGCTAATGAAATGGGTCATGTCAATCAGATCATTCAACTAATGATGTGACCTCGTTAATCAAATAACAACTCTTTGTTCATGGTTAGGAAACATAACCATCTTTGATTAACGAGCTAGTCAAGTAGAGGCATACTAGTGACACTCTGTTTGTCTATGTATTCACACATGTATTATGTTTCCGGTTAATACAATTCTAGCATGAATAATAAACATTTATCATGATATAAGGAAATAAATAATAACTTTATTATTGCCTCTAGGGCATATTTCCTTCAGTCTCCCACTGGCACTAGAGTCAATAATCTAGTTCACATCGCCATGTGATTTAACAGCAATAGTTCACATCACCATGTGATTAACACCCATAGTTCACATCATCATGTGACCAACACTCAAAGGTTTTACTAGAGTCAGTAATCTAGTTCACGTATCTATGTGATTAACACCCAAAGAGTACTAAGGTGTGATCATGTTTTGCTTGTGAGATAATTTTAGTCAACGGGTCTGTCACATTCAGATCCGTAAGTATTTTGCAAATTTCTATGTCAACAATGCTCTGCATGGAGCTACTCTAGCTAATTGCTCCCACTTTCAATATGTATCTAGATTGAGACTTAGAGTCATCTAGATTAGTGTCAAAACTTGCATCGGCGTAACCCTTTACGACGAACCTTTTGTCACTTCCATAATCGAGAATCATATCCTTATTGCACTAAGGATAACTCTGACCGTTGTCCAGTGATCTACTCCTAGAATACTATTGTACTTCCTTGCCAAATCAGTGCAGGGTATACAATAGATCTGGTATACAGCATGGCATACTTTATAGAACCTATGGCCAAGGCATAGGGAATGACGTTCATTCTCTTTCTATCTTCTGCTGTGGTCGGGCTTTTGAGTCTTACTCAACTTCACACCTTGTAATACAGGCAAGAACTCTTTCTCTGACTGCTCCATTTTGAACTACTTCAAAATCTTGTCAAGGTATGTATTTATTGAAAAAACTTATAAAGCATCTTGATCCATCTCTATAGATCTTGATGCTCAATATGTAAGTAGCTTCACCGAAGTCTTTCTTTGAAAAACTCCTTTCAAACACTCCTTTATGCTTTACAGAATAATTCTACATTATTTCCGATCAACAATATGTCATTCACATATACTTTATCAGAAATGCTGTAGTGCTCCCACTCACTTTCTTGTAAATACAGGCTTCACCGCAAGTCTGTATAAAACTATATGCTTTGATCAACTTATCAAAGCGTGTATTCCAACTCTGAGATGCTTGCACCAGTTCATAGATGAATCGCTGGAGCTTGCATATTTTGTTAGCACCTTTCGGATTGACAAAACCTTCTGGTTGCATCATATACAACTCTTCTTTAATAAATCCATTAAGGAATGCAGTTTTGTTTATCCGTTTGCCAGATTTCATAAAATGCGGCAATTACTAACATGATTCGGACGGACTTAAGCATCGCTACGGGTGAGAAGGTCTCATCGTAGTCAACCCCTTGAACTTGTCGAAAACCTTTTGCGACAAGTCAAGCTTTATAGACAGTAATATTACCGTCAGCGTCAGTCTTTTTCTTGAAGATCCATTTATTCTCAATTGCTTGCCGATCATCGGGCAAGTCAACCAAAGTCCAAACTTTGTTCTCATACATGGATCATATCTCAGATTTCATGGCCTCAAACCATTTCGCGGAATCTGGGCTCATCATCGCTTCCTCATAGTTCGTAGGTTCGTCATGGTCAAGTAACATGACCTCCAGAACAGGATTACCGTACCACTCTGGTGCGGATCTTACTCTGGTTTACCTACGAGATTCGGTAGTAACTTGATCTGAAGTTACATGATCATCATCATTAGCTTCCTCACTAATTGGTGTAGGTGTCACAGAAACTGGTTTCTGTGATGTACTACTTTCCAATAAGGGAGAAGGTACAATTACCTTATCAAGTTTTCTACTTTCCTCCCACTCACTTCTTTCGAGAGAAACTCCTTCTCTAGAAAGGATCCATTATAAGCAACGAATGTCTTGCCTTAGGATCTGTGATAGAAGGTGTACCCAACAGTTTCCTTTGGGTATCCTATGAAGACATATTTCTCCGATTTGAGTTTGAGTTTATCGAGATGAAACTTTT